>CM066037.1:323243759-324561259 GCA_033557465.1 Ichthyophis bannanicus | reverse complement strand
CTGTGATAAGGAAGCTTATCAAAGCTTAGGGAGTAAGGACAAAAGAATGGAATTTACTCTGATCAAGGGACCTGTGCTGGCAAGTCAGAGAAATAAGACAGCTTGTTTCCCTAAAAGACTATATGTTCCAGGATGCATCAGTTTGCAGGAAGCTCCTAGAGGAGCTAAAGTGGAAAAGCATGAGTCTTATCAGAGAAACCATTATGTCATCCCTAATCAATCATCTTCTAGGAGAGAGCTTAATCCACAACACCTGAAGAATGCAAGGGAGGAGTTGCAATCTAAGCCCTTTAAAACTAGAAGGGATTCTTCAGGAAGGAGGAACAGGAGCAGGAAGAACAGAAGCAAGGAGAGTGAGGAGAACAACCGTAACCTGAAGGAACAAGGTCAAGGAAGCAGACGGTCCAAGAGAGGAGCTCAGATAAGTACGTATGCCTGGAGAGATTCCTGGGGGAGACAACCTTCAGAGGACTGGAGAAAGCCAGAGGTCTGGAGATCCACAGCCCGGGACCCTCAAGCAGCACCTAGGAAGAGGTCTGCTGCAGCTAAGGAGAAAAGGAGCCCAAATACCTCTTGGAGGACGTATGGAGAAAAGGCCCTGAGGTCCAGAGATAACAACTGGAGGACAGGACACAGAAGCTCTATTGCATACTGGCCAGAATATCAAAGGAATCAGCCTGATGCCAGCCTGGATTCAGGTATGAACTGTGAATGTTTCTCTAGCTCTGAGCATTGCAAACAGCAGTGAAACAGTTTCTCTCTGTATAGAGGTCAGTTAGGAAAGCCCTCTGAGCCAGACAGTGAAATTGAACCCATGCAATTTCAGGAGCAAGGTTTAATGTCTGATGAAGAGAATGTTTGTATGGACTGTTCTCTGTGTAGGTTGTTAGTTTAGAAAAATCCTCCAAAGAAGAGCAAACACCAAAAGGAAACATTCTAATTATTGGCTCCCCAGAAAGTTTTGTTAGAAAGAGAAAGCTTTTGGGGAAGTTTGCCCGTGTGCTGAGAACAAGCTGTTGATTGCATCAGGATTGTCACCTGTTGGTAGAGCACAGCACAGCACACGCTAAGCACACGTGGAATGTAAAAGTTCTTTTCTGTGTGGATAAAGAGAGCTGGTTTTTTTGTATAAAGAAGATTTTCCTTTTTGATTTGTTTCCACCTCAGCACTGCTACGAAGTTTGATAGCAGTGGCTATAAGAAAGCTTTTCTGTTCCATAAAGGACTTTGATACTTATTTACATAAGCTTTTCAGTTGCCTTGTTTATGTTGAATAAACCCTGGAGAAGTTATCCGGATGGTGTTACCAAGTATATCTGTGTGTGGAATATTCACCCCATAAATAAACTCTAATTTTGCCTTACACTCGACCAACTACAAGTTTCTTCATTTATTTAAAAGGCAAGTTTTGTGTGAATGGACTTCAATAACCACAATTCTTTGCAAGACGGTTAATTTACATACTTGCCAAGGTGATGGTACCTTCATAACAAGCACCCCCTTTTACAACGCACACACCACCGACTGTTGTTCGGCGCAGCTACCTAGTTGATCCTGCCAGTAGCATATGCTTGTCTCAAAGATTAAGCCACATTAGCGAAATGGAAGATGAGCAAAAGGTAACCACATCCGACCTCACACGCTTACAGAAACAAGTTACCTGGCTGGCTGAAAAATTAGAGGACCATGAAAATCGAGATAGAAGGTCCAATAATCAGGATATTCGGAATACTGGAGGGGGCAGAAAAAAAGTGAGTCATGTGACTTTATTAGAGATTTCCTGCATGTCTGTTTTCTGGGCTTGCCATCACTGGGAGAGTATGAACAAGCACACATAGCGTGAATTGAGGCTTAAGTCTGACAGCGCGGCCAAACCGCGTGCCTTCATAGCCAAGTTTCTAAGATGCCAAGATTGGGATTGTGACTTAGAAGGGATGAAAAGTAGCCGTGTTCCCTGATTTGGTGCCCAAAACATGAGATGCAGGAGAAACTTGCTTAAACACAATGTATAGCTGACTAATCGCGGCATAAATGCAGCAGTCTGGTACCTGGCGAGACTGACCTTTATTGAGAATGGGGGTACACAGATTTTTCCATTCAGCACCAGCAATAGAGAAATACATAACTGGCAAAGTGATGGCAACGAGCACCAGTACGTCGGAGCCCAAACAGGGGGGAAAACAACACTATGTTGGTTAGCAGTTCCACTATAAAGGAGGAAGATCAGAATCAGTGGATGTATCAAGGAGGAGCGGCACAACAACCAGCCAGGGTCCCGAAAGCAGAAGGAGGCAGCTGAGCACCCAGGGGACTGAGTGGTGAAATAATTAAAGAACTATTGATGATCGGGCACCATAAAGGTAGAACTGGGAACTTGGGCAAGTTTGGCGAGTTTGAGAGGACCCTCATGAACTGGGTGTTGAGAACGTGCATATGAAGGGTAATGAGGGAACAGCAATTAAAGTAAATAAGGTGTGCGTGGTGGGGGGCAGGAGGGTGAGTGGATAAGAGAGCAGTTTGGAGTTAGAACCAGAAGTGTAACATAAATATATAAAAGAGGAGGTCGGGTATACCATAACAAAAGATAACACTGATGTATAGTTGGTTTTGGGTTTTAATAAGTATGCTGTTAAATGAGATTGCTCAAAAGTGTGTGCCCTATAGGAATGTCCGGTGGTGTGATTGTGGTGTCCGAAAGGACCTGATAAAGGATTGTGAGTAATCAAAGGGGATATAAAATTGCATCTCTAAATATTCGGGGAATAAACCACCTCGCAAAAAGAAGAAGGTCCTAGATCTGTTGAATTGCTCCTAAGTAGATATAGCCCTGTTCCAAGAGACACACCTAACAAGAATGGAACACAAAAAACATAAGAGCAGAGAATTTGAGCAGGTGTATTATTTGGCCTTTAATTTAAATTTAAAAAAAATGGGGGGTTGCTATATTGGTCTACAAACGTGCCTCGTTTGTGCTCTGTAACCCAGGCGGAGGTACACAGGGTCGGGTGGTATGGATAACGGGGCACATAGAGCAATCTGAGCTATCATTAACATGTATGCCTCCAATGGCAACAAAGACTCCTTTTTTAGTACATGGGTAGAAATTTTGCGAGGGTAGCCAAAGGGGAATGGGTGGTAGGGGGATATGAACTGTATGCTCGGGGAACTGGACAGGTCTAATTATAATAGAAAGCTTCACAAACAGGAGGGGAAGTAACTTAGGGAATGCATAAAAATATGGGAGCTGGTAGATCTCTGGAGGGTGCTCACTCAAAACAAAAACATATTTCCAGTTGGACTACCTGTTAGTTACCCGGGCAGGATATGGCCTGTTTGGAGAGATGGAGATTAAACCCATAGTACTGGTGGACCATAGGATGGTGGTGGGGCAATGATATCCGCAGAGTTTTAAAGGGTGGACAGACTGGACTGGATAGTGGACCAGTCTCCCTCCTATGGAAAACAGCGGTAGTCGATTGTCTCCAGAAGGAATGGGAGGATTAGTGTGCTGTGGTATGGAAGGAAGGCTTTCCTTTGAGGAAAAAAAGAAAGGCAGAGACAGAAAGATCAACTGCTCCACCAAACAGAGATCCTGCAGCAGGCCCATAGCATGACCAGTAAGAAGAACGTATTGAAACAACTAACAGTTAAAAAAGGGTAATTAAAAGCTTCAGAAGCAGAGCGCATGGCCCAGATACAGCGGAGAACTAAACGCCATTATATGGAAAGTGGGAATAAGGCCAGGCATCTACTTGCATGGCAAATGAAAAAGCAGGCAAATAGACCGCAGGGTAGCAGAAATACAAGAGGTTGGGGGGAAGGCATATGCCAAGCGTTTCTGGAATTTTATCAAAGCTTACATACAGTGAAATCTCAGGCATCCCAGGAGGGCCTCGAGTCCTATTTGGCTCCATTGAGATTCCCGGCACTAGAGACCGAAGAGGCAAAATGCCTTGGCCGACTGGTAAAGGCAATTATAAAATAACTCCTCAAGGGAAAGGTAGCTGGGGAGGATGGGTATCTGGCAGAATTTTACCAAGAAATGCGAGTTGCTCTGGTCCCACTACTAGTGCGGATCTTCTCTAAGGCCCTGCAGAGCGAACCTCTCCCTAACTCACTGGAGAACGCAAATATAATTGTGCTCCCCAAAGAAGGGAAACCCAAAAACCACTGTGGAAGCTTATAGGCCCATTGCGCTGATAAACTGCAACGCAAAACTGTTCACAAAGGTCTTGGCATGAGGGCTCAAAGGGATTTTACCTACACTGATTCACCCTGATCAATCGGGTTTTGTCAAGGACCGACTAATTGTAGATAATGTCAGGAGAGTAGTCAATCTGCTGCAGGTTATAAAAAGCCAGAAGACCCCGGCATTATGCGTAGCATTAGATGCTGATATAAACAAATGTGATATGTTATTTTTACAATGTAATTGTGAAAGCTTGGTCAATCATTCACCCTTTCTTGCAAGAACATAATGTAATGTAATTAAATTAACCCTTTGCTTCACTGAAGAGTCTGTTATTGTATAAAAAGCTATGTTTATTACAGATTGGGGGCTCGTCCGGGATTGTGTCATCGCTGGAGGAGACCACTGCCGCCGAGGACAGGGAGACGTGCCCCATTGAGTTCAACGGCCTCGTGTATTGATGATGGGGGGCTCCGACAGCGTACTAATAGCAAAGTCCCATGAAGGAAAAATCAATACAGACTCAGTGAAGCAGACCAGGTATTAAGCAGGCACAAACGCATCAACCAGGTAACTCCGTGCAGGGACCAAGGTAAGAAACAAGACTGTAAAGTATTGCCTTGGTGGTTGGGTATCGAGACAGATTGTTGTGTGCATGAGAAGTGTCCTAGACACAAAGTGAGTGTGGAGTCTCAATCCGCAGTTCCGACACATCCACGAGGAATGTGGCCGGAGAGAGACGAAGTGAAAAGCACATTGGTGAAACAGGTCTCAATGGGTATTAGGAATTGTAAAGGAAACATGAGTAAGGATGGGGTTAGGAATAAAGATCCCGGGGATATTTCTCCAGACAGTCCATTAGGGAGGATGTTGAAATATTGGAAGGATAATAAGAGTGCAAGGGATAAAGACAAAACTAAGATGATATAGGATACTTTTGTTTTATTTGAACTAAAGAAAGTATAAAGCCGCCCGCAATCTTCTGGCCAAAATTTGGCACGGACGAAGGGTGGTTATGTCAAATTCTTAACTTATATGTAAAAAGTGAAAAGAAACCTTTCTCCCAAGAAGAGTCAGACTATGCTGCCTGTTGGGGGGGGACAGGGGAGTCAAAGTTATATCCCTTAAGGATAGCAAAAACCCAGGATTCGGAAGGCTCAGAAAATAAGGATAAACAATTGGTTGGGTGGAACCCTCTTGATTGTCTCCCCCCCCCCTTAAATAGCTCCTCCTAATCAGAATCCCCTCTATCAACCGCCACAGGAGATAGAATCATAAGTTGTCCCAACTTAACAAGAGCAGGCTAGAATCTCAGCTCTTTCAACCTCATCAAGAGAAAGAGAGGAGGAAATAAGAGATATTATAGAAGTGGACCCAAAGGACCCCCATTAGGACTATAACATGGCCCCTGGAAGATGAGAATAAGACTTCATCAAGAGAATTAAGGGGTTGTCTAGAAGATGTAAGGAAGTTTCCCTTTAAAGAGTCAGGGGATGTCAGGAAAAGGAGAAAGGTCTATGTAAAAGAGATAATTTCATCAAATGAGGGAGGCATGTACCCCCCTTAGGGAGGTCCCAATGGGACCCAATAATGTGGGATAAGTTAATGCCCTCCTCACTAGTGCAGAGGTCAGGAATTTTAAAAAGGAAATGAAATCCCTAATGGAAGACCCTATGGGATTGGCCGAACAGGTAGACCAATTCCTGCGGCCCAATATTTACACGTGGGGAGAAATGATGTCCATTTTAAGTATGCTATTTACCGGTGAAGAACAGGGAATGATTAGGCTGGCGGCAATGAGAGAATGGGAGAGGACAAATCTTTGAACCTAATAAGGACCCTAAAGCAGTCAAGATAGTGGAGATTAAAGATTTCAGGGACACTCTAGAGGTGGAAACGGGTTATGGGGATGCGAACACCTGGGTGGAATGGGTTAAAATTTACCGTAGGAAGTCTCAGCCGTAGCAATTGCTACACACGTGCCTCTGGGAGGCCCATTGCACAGGTTGTGCCCTTACCCTTGAGGTGGGATACAGATCCCGATGGAGTAAGACGCCTCATATCTCTGTATCAGGAAAAAATGGCTTGGGGAAATGAAAGTTGCAAGTCATTGAATTTGCTCTTTCCCCCTACAGACTTGAAGGAGGTAAAAGTCCCCCCCCCTCCATTTTCAGCAGTGTTTAGAAATCACTCCGCCTGTCTCACCAGGCGTGGGAAGAACTACATGAGGGAACTGAACACCTGCATTCTAAGCCTAAACCTGACAGGGATGGAAGGAGAAGAGAAGAACTACTCCAACCTGGTAATCCCTAGGGCAGACCTGTGGTGGTATTGTGGAGGGCGGATGTTGAGACCAACTTTGCCTACCCTATGGTTGGGAACATGTGCAGTAGTTCAAATGGCAGTTCCTCTCACCTTGGCGTTCACAGAACAGGACAAGGGGCAAATGCAAAGGGAAAGGAGGAGTACCTTGGAAACCTCATTTGATGACAGGATATATAGAGACGTAATAGGAGTCCCTCGGGGAGTTCCGGATGAGTATAAAGCACGAAACAGATTGCAGCTGGATTTGAATTCCTGTTATGGCCTGGGTAATCACGATAAACAAAAATGCACATTGGATAAATTATATATATTATAACCAACAGCAGTTTATCAATTATACCCGGGATGCAATAAAGGGGATCGCAGAACAATTGGATGCCACTAGCAGAATGGCCTAGGAGAACCGAATGATTTTAGATATGATGGCGGCCAAAAAATGGGGCGTTATGACACCGCCCGCCCCTTAACCTTGAGGGTTAAGGAGGGGTTGCCTTTTGATGCCCTTGAGGCAGTTAGTTGTAGTTGTGTTATGCTTCGAGCAGTAAGGCTGGCAAGAGTTATTTATTTACATGAGGTTTATTTTTTTCATGTGGCTCATATTGCCATTGTGCAGTTCAAAAGAAGATTACAGACAGTGCAGAAGTTTAAACCAAATAAAACAGGATTAACTGAAACTTTGCCTGACTGGCTTTAAATGCTGTATTTCTTCACATTTCTTTCATGTGCTTTTAACATACAGGCTGATAACAGAAAAGTCCTTCACTAATAAAGCTCAGGTTCTATCAATCACTAGTAGTGCTCCAATTCAGTTTCCCTCCACAAGCTTTCTTGTGTCGGTCAAAGTTACGTCACTGTTATATTACTTCATATACCAGCACAATCCTCTCTCTGCTTAATTTCCTCTATCAATTAAACAGGTAGAACAGTCCATCATCATCTCATCATCATCAGCAGGGGAAAACATAGAATTATGAACAGAGTTTTCTTCCTTACAGCCAGTAACTGGAACACTGTGGTTAAAACTCTTCTTCTGTTCTAAATAATCCTGGAACTCTTTAAGAAGTGATTCAGCATGAAACTTTTCTTCATTGAGCTGTCTTCCTGTCCCCTCGGTGAATAGGTATTGACTGAGCCTATCTATCTCAGGCTGCTTATCAGGTTTGTTTGTGTTTGGAAAACAAACATGTGCTGGGCTCTCGTTAGCTCCCCACCTTTCCCTGCACGTGGGTGCTATACATTCAAACTTAGCAGTGCTAGGAGAATATTTAAAAGCATGTATATCAGCCCTGTCCTGGGTAGGTGACTCAGCTAGTTTAAAAGAATAATTATTGTCATTCAAAGCTTCTCTTTTCTGACACCAGCTGCCACCATCTTGACTGGCTTTGCTTTTAAAAGCAGAATATAGACTTTCTGGCTTTAGAGCATAAACTCCTCTTTCTCTGGGTACCTTATACAGGAGCTTCTCCCTGGGAGGATTCTTTATCCTTCTGCCTTTGTTCCCCAGCTCTGCCTGGTCCTGTAGCCTTGGGTTTCTCAGCGTTCTAAGGGAGCTCTGCCTCCAGCAGTTTCCTTCCTCATCTGAATGCTGCTCCAAGCTATCTTCCAGCTGCAGACTGTTAGGGAAATTATCACAGCAAGGAAACCTCCGTTGCTCTCTTGTCTTCTCTCTCTGGATCTCTCCTTGGATCTGCCTTTGGATCTCCGTCTGCATCTGCATCTCACTTCCTGGTTCCTGTGTATTTAACCAGGTGCTTCTAGCCTGCACTGCCCGCCTCCCCTTGGGGCGTGCCCAATCACAAGCCTTCCTACTCTCCTCTCTCGAGGTGAGCTGTTTTGCTTGATTGAAAGTGTGTTTTTTTATTTCTGCAGAGAAATCCCTGCTTTCTCCTGCAGTACCGGCTTCTACCACCGGCTGCTCACTTGTATCCATCTGTTCCTGAGGAGCTACTGTGTCACAGCGTGTGTGTAATGTCGGAGGGGAAATGTTGTATGTTCATCCCCAATAACACGGCCCCTGATGGTACTATCACTAAAGCCCTGTGAGGACTAACTACCTTGGCAGAGGAATTGGCAGAAAATTCGGGTATGGATACCTCTCTTACTGGATGATTGGAGTCATGGTTTGGGAAGTGGAAAGCGGTGGTAGTATCTATATTTACCTCTATAATTGATGTAACTGCAGTATTAATTACGGTGGGGTGTTGCATAATACCGTGTATAGGAGGGCTAACTCAAAGACTGATAGCAACGGCAAGCACTAAGCAAATGATTGTATCATCTCCAGTGCAATGTTATTAATGGACAATAAAGGGGAAGAGATAGAGTCAGGAAGGATGTTATCTAAATTAGAAGCTTCCTATGGAACTGTAGAGTAAATGTAAAAAGTAACAAGAAAACTCTAAAAAGAAAGAGGGAGGGGTTTGATATAAACACATGTGATTCTGTATGTAATGACTTTCTGACTTCCTTTGCTATATGTCTGCATACTGGGAAGAGAGACTATGTGGCTAGTAACACTTAGCCTGTCACAGATGCGGAAGTATTAACCAATGAGTTATAGACATGCTGGAAGGGGGAGAGGACATAGTGTACTATAAAAGAACCATGAAACAGAGGATAATTGTGAAAGCTTAGTCAAGCATTCACCCTTTCTTGCAAGAATGTAATGTAATATAATTAAATTAACCCTTTGCTTCACTGAGGAGTCTGTTATTGTGTAAAAAGTTATGTTTATTACAACGTCGAGAAGGCTTTTGACCAGGTTGAATGGGGGTTACTATTGCGGTGATGGAGAAATTCAATATAGGAGAAGGTTTCATATGGAGGGGTCAGAGCCCTGTATAGATCTGCAAAGGCTAGGGTCTGGTTAATGGCGAGAGTTCAGAAAAATTTGAGTTGCACCGAGGAACACATCGGGGATGTCCACTGTCCTCTATGATTTTTGTCCTATTTATAGAGGCCTTTGTGATGCAGATTAGGGCTAACCCCAAAATATGCCCAATAATAGCTGGTAAGAGCCAGCACAAAATTCTACTTTATGCCGTCAATACACTGGTCTGTATGATAGACCTGAGGAACTCACTACCAGAATTTTTGCAGGAGATCCACTCTTTCTCGAGAGTCTCCGGATTTAAAATAAACACTGGTAAAATGGAAGCCATGAACCTGTGTCAAGGGGATTTATAGAAACCTTCCCCTTTCAGTAGAGTAGTATAATGGGTACACTACTCCTCAAACTGATTGACAGGTGAGATAAGGATGACAGCAGCCAATCAGCGCTCACGCCCGGTATATGCCCCGCCTCTGGTCACACCCCCTCCCATAGAAATGAATGAGCTAGCCCCTCCCATCCATACACCCAGGCATGGCCACACCCCCACTCTGGCATGCCCCCACCCCACCCCCAAGGATGACAGCCAATCAGCACCCACTTCCGGGTTTGTGCCACATTCACACCCCGCCCCATAATGATGGCATTAGCCAATCAACGCCCATTTATGGGTTTTTGCCATACCTATACCCCCACCCTCAACCACGCCCCAGCCTACATCATCGGAAATGACATCACCGGAAACAGGGTGACTGACTCCGGATATGTGTTTTGCTACTGGTTTATGCTGACATCAGCAAAAGCAGGAATCCTGGATAACAAAACAAAAATGCTTTCTTTCCCCCCTGCCCGAGTTTTTTTTCTCACAAAGCAGCGCAATGCTTTTGTGTGTATTGCAGACTAGAACTGATTGTTAAAAATAACCCTTTGGTAGCAACAGGAACACACACCTGTATCTGTAATGTGATGCAGACACATAGCATTTGGTATACAGGCTTTTCTTTCCAAATGTTAAAATGCAATTAACACGCCTTTGTTAGAGAAACCAGTGCTCTCCATGTGATAGAATTTTGCTTTTAAGACCTCACTGTTAGAGAGAAGTATTCTGGCAACAGAATAGTTCAGACTGAAACACAGAGAGAGACCTGGGTTCAAATCCCACTACAGCTATTTTTTAGTGGCTTTGGAAAAAAAAACAATACAGAGAAACAAGCCTGGGCATGCTTCTAGGAAAGGGAATGTCAACTTGTGATTGGTAGAAAGAACAGGCTATACTTTAAAACACACAGGATTTGTGGAATAAATCCATTCTGAAGTTGTTAGCAAAATAAAAAGAATAGTCAAAGCACGGCAATCATGAAGAAAACCTTATTGAAGAGCATTTACTATGACCCAAAAGCAATAGGGAGCTTTGGGGGCATAAATCCTATACTTCAAGCTGCTAAAAAGCATGATAAAACAGTCAACAGAAAAGATGTAGTTAGATGGGCTACAGGACAAGATGTTTATACTTTACACAGACCTGCTAGGGTCCGTTTTAAAAGAAACAAGACGATCGTGTCAGATGTGGATGCACAATGGCAGGCTGATTTAGTTGATATGGCAGCCTTGTCCCATTATAACAATGACTACAAATACATCCTAACAGTAGTAGACATCCTGTCAAAATATGCTTGGGCTGTAAGTTTAAAATCGAAAACCGGTCATGAAGTTGCTAAAGCCTTTGAAAAAATACAGACAGACAAGGGTAAAGAATTTAGTAGTTCAGGCTGAAACACAGAGAGAGAGACCTGTGTTCAAATCCCACTACAGCTATTTTTTAGTGGCTTTGAAAAAAACGAATACAGAGAAACAAGTCTGGGCATGCTTCTAGGAAAGGAAATGGTAGCATGTGATTGGCAGAAACAAGAGACTTGTTCTGAGCATGCTCCTGGTGAGTGCAGGAAATTGCAGCCTGTGTGCCCTGTGTGGGGAAAAATTCTAACACAGAGATTCAAAAAGAAAAAATGGCTCTTTTTGGAACACCAAGCAGAATTTCCAACAGGGTGCATAACATTAATTACTTTCTTAAAGATCGTGATGCAGCGGCTGAGGGTTATCCACCAATTGAAAATCCATTTGAACAACAGGAGAGTCCGGCAGAGTCTGAACATGAATTAACAGAGATTGAAGATTTTCCAAATGCACAAAAATTGTTTGATTCTCAAGAACTTTGTGATTCAGGCACTGATATTGACTTACCGGATGACAACGCAACAGATCCAATGGACATAGAATTATATTACGCTGCGGCAGATGCAGAAGCAACTGTTTACTGGAAGAACTAGAATCAGCAGAGGTAAGAGAAGTCCTTTTTTTTGTAGAAAAGTGTTATAGAATAGGTAGTTCATTTCACATTGACACTGTTTTGTTTTTTTGTATGGAACTAACGAATCTTCACTCCTACAAGAGCTAGAGGACATACAGTCAATCAATCTATGCTGCTTGTGCTTTTTCTGTACATATCAAAGGGAAGCGTTTGATGTCATAGTTAACCAAAAGGACAACTCAAAGCGTGAAGAAATAAACACATTTAAACCTGTTATACAAGCAACAGTGTACTGTATTATCAAGAAATGCTTGCAGGTGGTTATGCACAGAGACTGTACAGCTTGTCTAATACATGCTCCAGGGCAAAGACATCATGATTGCCTGAGGTGGGGGCAACAAGGAAATACAACAGAAAATCCATAAAACTTGAAACAGGTTGTGCCTAGGACCTATTGTAAATGTCGCCATGATTGTTGGTCATAAAATGAAAGCAATTGACCTAGTTTATGAAAATTTGAATTTTTTGTTTGAACTCATCGGAGATTTTAATACCAGTAGAAATCCAGGATTGTGATATATTCCGTGCTGTTGTACTTGTCATAAGAAATCAGGGTGGGGGGCTCGTAGGGTCTAAAAGACTATACCATTTAGCCAAATTATTCATAAGAAAAGGATGTATTTGATAGACTTGAATAACACTGATAATAACCTGTGTTTTGCAGGTAGCCTCACAGCCCTCATGTCACTGGTAAAAATGACAGATGTCGAACTGTTAGAAGGTGCTAAAAAACTACATAATGAGTTAGTATGGCTGGTACATAGAAAAGTCATGCTCGATGATGTAGCAATATTTGAACAGCATTTAAAGATAAACATAAGCGTTGTGATTTACACAAATTCATGGGTTTGTTTTAAGGCATCAGACAGACCTGTGTACCCTAAAACTGTTTTCTTGTTGCTACATGATGACCATTTCTATGGTATAACCCGATGTCAAAAAATTCTACGGGGAGTGCAACTTCTGTAGTTACTGTCAGAAACTGTACAGTCACGATCATAATTGCATGTTATGGTGTCGTCTTTGTTTGACACTAATGTGTGCGAATAATGTTAGTATACAACTGCAAACTCTTTTGTCGTTCTAAAGAATGTTTAGATAGACACACGTATTTGGCGCTGAAAACAAGAAATGGCGTGTTTATCTAAGATACTGTGCCAGAAATGTGAGTCTTATGTGGACAAGAAACATAAGTGCAAGGGTCGGCATTGTAAACTATGCAGTGAACCCTTAACCGGGGATGGTGTCCACTTATGTTTTATGACCCCTATTGGTAAAACTGAAACATCTGAAAAGTATATTTTTTATGATTGTGAATGTATGCAAGAAATAGGCTGGCACGTCCCTAATTACATATATGCGACACTTAAATGATGAAAGAAACTGGGAATTCAAGGGTCTCGAATGTATTTCTGCCTTTATACAGATTTTTTGTGACAAAAAATTTAAAGGCTACACCTTCATAGCCCATAATTCCAAAGGTTATGACAAGTATTTTGTTCTTACACAACTGCTAAAGGAAAAGATGAGCACAGGGCTGCTGGTTCAAGGTGCTAAACTTTTACAAATCACCGTTGAATCTTTGATTATCCGTTTTATAGACTCTCTAAATTTCCTGCCTATGAAACTTAGCAAACTTCCAAGCCATGGGTTTTACAGGCTGCAAGGGGTACTTTCCACACTTTTTTAATACTCAGAAAAATCAAAATTATGCGGGCCCCATGCCGGGTGTTGAACATTACAGTGTGGGAAACATGTTGCCTGAAGAAAAAGAGGAATTTTTACAATGGTACGAGGACAATCAGCATAAAACTTTTAATTTGCAAAAAGAGTTGGCTTATTACTGCCAGCAGGATGTATCTATTTTGCGGCAGGCCTGTGTTCTCATGAAATCATGAAAAAGACAGAGAAAGAAGTGGTTGTAGAGCAGAGTGACATATCAAAAATTCTAACAAGTTGTTTAGACCCTTTCCAATATATAACCCTTGCATCTGTATGTATGGCTATGTTCAGATTAATGTTTTTAGAACCCAAGACTGTGGCACTCATTCCACCAGATAACTATCACCGGCAGACAAAGAGATATTCATCCCTCTCTATTCAATGGCTGATGTATATAGAGGCCAAAGAAAATATACAAATCACACATGCTCTGAAAGGGGGCAAAAAAAAAGGTGGGGTCTTATTTTCTTGATGGTTATGCAGTGATCGAAGGGGTAGAAACAGCTTTTGAATTTAATAGTTGTTTTCATCATGGCTGTCCGAGTTGTTATAATGATAAAGACCAGAATCCTGTAACAGCCATGACCTATGGTTTTCTTTATTACAAAACACAGCTAAAAGCTGCATTCCTGGAAAGCCGGGGGTTCGAGGTCATAAGTCTATGGGAGCATGAGTGGAAGCGGATGGTGAAAGAAAAGGACAGGGGCTGTGCAGATTTCCTGGCTGGCTCCACATTACCAAAATCTCTGATTCCACGAGATGCCCTTTTTGGGGATAGAACAAATGCCATTTGTCTGTACTACAAAACAAGACCTGGGGAAAATACACTACTATGATTTTACTAGTCTATACCCTTTTGTCAATAAAACAAAGGAATATCCAATAGGCCATTGTCGCACCGCCGCCCTAGTGGCCAAGGATGGTTAAGGCAGGTCGGGTGGACATGAGTTATTTTTCTATTTTTGAGTTTGGTCCTTGTATGCGGGGTCTGGGTACCTGTTCCCAGGACCTACCGTGTACCAAAACGTCAAGTGAACACAAAGTCCGAGTGTAGGGAAAGAAAGGTTTTTTATTTCCCCTAATGTACAATGGTTCAAATAGTGGAGTCTACATCAACATAAAGAAAACCTTGCTTCAGGTAGAAAAGAAAACATATTCAGATATTGCTTTGTCTACTGTTACTTCACAGGACCTTATGCAAATAAAACACACAGGCTTTGCTACTGAGCCCTGCTTTACACCTCAGGCAGAGACTATAGGCTTCCTGCCTGACAGTAGCTGCAATCCATGGCTATCTCAGGAGGGTCCTCATTGAATTCCACCTGCATAGGCTGTGGGTCTGATAACTGACTCTGTATCAGTATATTCTTGTGGAATACGTTGAGGCTTCTCATATACCGCTTGCACTAGCCTCCAGTGTTCTGGGCCTAGGTCTGGGCTTTGGCCATGTGAATGCTTGCTATGGAAGTATCTTCCTTTGTCTTGGTGCCTTGTATTAAACAGTCTTTCTTTTGCTAAAAGCTTGTGTCTTGTCTTACAGACAGCTTGGTAAGGAGTGCACACCTCTGTTCCTTGTGCTCCCTGTGTCAGCAAGTTATAACGCTTATTAGAATAAAAAGGTGGTTTACCTTGTTCTCTGGGCCTATCCCAGTTAGCTGAGTCTTGAGGCCTAGTCCTGCTGCAATTCAGCCTTACTCGAGTAGTAGGCTTCCCACTGTTCAGCTGGCCTTCGGATGGAGTTACCACTCTTTCACACCCACACCTTTTGCTCCTTGAATGAAGAGTGTTACCCCTTATGGCAATGACTTCATCATCTCTCTGGTAACTTCCACAGTGTCCTGCATCTGCTGGTACCAGTTCCTCATATAAAACTCTGACCTTTGTTTCTCTCCTGGTACCTTTCTTTCCAGTGTCTCTTTGCCAAGAACTCCTGGTATTCGGCTGCACCGGACTCACTGTGTCTTCTTGCCAGGAACTCCTTCCTCTCTGGTCTCTTTGCCAAGACTTCTTTTCTTCCTCTGCTTCTACCTCTGCCTCGGTCTCTCTTGCTTGTCCTACTTCCTCCTTTTCAACTTCCCAGCCTTTCTTAGAAGGAACTCCCCCTCTCCTGGATTGGCTGTTGGCCGGCATTACATCACCAGCTCTGGGGTGCGTTTCTCTAGGCCTTGGAAGGTCTCTCTTGCTCCCCCTATCTGGCTCCTCGTAATGTCGCATCTGGTGTTGGAATCTTTTTTCTGGATTTAAAACCTTTTTTTCTGTTTGAATAAGCTCTGCAGTACCACACCATCCACAAATCATTTATGACAAATTTGGTGCCCCTACAAATTACTTTGGTTTTATATCCTCCACGAAATCTCTTTTTCCCGGTGTTACCCATATGGTTGGGCGGTAAGCTTATGTTTCCATTGTGTCACACGTGTGCTGACACACGGCAACAGGAAACGTGTGCCCACACGGATGAGGAAAGAGCTTTTGTGGGGACTTGGTGTACGGTGGAGATAAATTAGCCATGGCAAAATGGTATGTGGTTGTTGAAATCTGGCATTTCGAGCAAAAATCTGATAATCTCTTTTCCGAATACATCAAAATGCACCTCCGTCAAAAACAAGAGGCTTCTGGCTATCCTCGGTGGTGCAATGATACTGAAAAACAAAATGTGTACATAGCTGATTTCTTTAGAAAAGAGGGAGTGTGTTTGCGTGCAGACCAGATTAATGTAAACCCTGCTAAGCGTCAAATAGCAAACTTTTTCCTAAATTCTCTGTGGGGTAAATTTGGTCAAAGAACAAACCGGCCTACCACAAGCATTGTGAGAGAACCTGATGATCTCTTTAAATATCTGTTTTCTCCTGAACTCGAGGTTTCATCATGTGATTTTATTGATGATGAAACAGCCTGTGTGTGTCTTGGAAGCACTCAAAAGACCACTGTATATTGTCAGGTAGCACCTGATGGACCATATTGGTCTTTATCTGCTGTCATTTACTACGTTACCAATGTTTTCATTGCCTGTTTTACAACGGCTTATGCACGTCTGGAGTTGTACAATCTTCTAGATAGTTTGCAAGAGCACTGCTTGTACAATGATACAGATTCTGTGATATTTCTAAGTCGAGAGGGAGATTGGAACCCATCTTTGGGTGATTATTTAGGTGAGCTCACAAGTGAGATACCCGCAGATGAACATATCAAGAGTTTGTATCAGCGGGGCCTAAAACACATGGTTACAAGCTGTCAAGCGGGAAGACCTGTATGAAAGTGAAAGGGATTACGTTAAATGTAGAAAACTGCCAGAAAATCAATTTCACTAGTTTGAAAGATCTAGTTTTTGACTACAAGCCTGGGGCAGCAGATTTACCCCAGAAAAAGATAGGAGTACAACAACCTAGTATTATAAGAAACAAAAAGGTTGGACAATAGAGACTGGTGTGATTAAAAAACCACAAAAGGTTGCGAATGACAAAAGGGTGAAGTTGGAGGATGGCTTTAGCTACGGATACTAGCATGGTGGATGTGCGCTGGTCACATCCTTTTTCTTGTATTTTAGCTGGGCCATCCAATTCAGGCAAGAGCTTCTTTGTTAAAAAGCTGTTAGAACACGCTGTGCGTGTATTGACTGTCATGCCTAATAATATTGTATGGTGTTACAGTTGTTGGCAACCTTTGTATAAAGAAATGTTAAATAAATATCCTTTTATTACATTTATGGACACTTTGCCTGATACTTTTAATGATGAATTAATGTTTCCAACCAATAAAGTAAACTTGGTTATTGTTGATGATCTAATGGATTCTGCCTGTAAAAGTGGTGAAATAGAGAAAACCTTTACCAAGTATGTGCATCACAGAAACCTGAGCATCATATATATTGTTCAAAATGTTTTCTGCCAAGGCAAAGCAAGTCGGACTATAACTTTAAATACCAAATACATGATGCTCTTTAAGAATCCTAGAGATAAGTCACAGATTACCATTCTAACCAGGCAGATGTACCCTGGAAAATCAAAATTTGTTTTAGAAGTCTTCGAGGATGCCACCAGAAAGCCGTTTGGTTATCTTGCTGTGGATTTAAGCACCACAACGCCTGAGGCTTACAGACTGCAGATGGATATCTTCCCGCCAGATTGGACTACGGTATACTGTGAAAAACTACAAATCCCCCCATAAAAAGAAATGAATATGTAACCAGCCCTTCATACATGCTTGTGTGTCTCAGACATGATGGCTCACCGTGTAAAGAGAAACCTGCCCCTTTTAAAACTTTTGATTCAAGTCTCTCCGCAGCACAGAAGAGCCATCCTGAATACAGCTTCTAATGATTTGGTAGCAGCTATAGTTGAAATCGCTCTCAACACCCTAAAAGGTAACACTCCTCTTTCATAACACCAGATAAAGGTTTTAAAAGGGAAGCCGTCACGCCATAAAGAGTCTGTGCGATAAAAGACTACCCATTAAAAAAAAAGAAGCAATTGGTGAGACAGTCGGGTGGATTTATCGGGCCCCTGACAAACTGCTAATGCAGCACGCTGAAAAAATGTACATAGTCCCAAGTCAAAAACTCAAGCGCTTGAGAAACCCACCAGATCGGGATGAAAATATTAGAACCGCAACCATTCATAAGTTAGATGAAGAAATGAAAAACATCCTGCAAAGCGTTGGTGTGTCTGAACATGAAAAGGCTAAATATTACTCAGAAGTGTTACAGCGCTATCTCATACTTAACAGACAAAGGGATATGGAAAAAGAAAAATAAACTTGCATCTACAGGCACAAGATGAGACATCAACGGCAGCATCTCTAGAAAATATTATACCTCCAGACCCTGTAATACAAGAAGTGTTAAACAGCATCAATATGCGCTATAGGAAAATTCTGAGGTGCTGCTTAATAAACTGTTAAAAAAACAAGGATGTGGCATCCTGGGAGAGAAATGGAACATTTGTATACCGGGGAAACCCTGTCAATAGCTCTAACCTACATGACCTCATTCGTCCTGCCTCAGTCACCAGTCCAGACAAGTTGCAGCGCCCTGCGATAGCTGCCAGCGGGCATTAAAATACTGTAAGCTGTTGCGGTGTGCCTTGCACACACCTTTGAATATCCCAAAGAGTCAATAATTGCCATTGCACTACCTCTACTGACGGTAAGCTGTACGGACAATTCCTGACTCGTGATGCGCCGATCCGCACGAATAATGTCATCAGCATGCTGCAACTTGTTTGGACTGGTGGCCAAGGCAGGACGCTCAGACCACGGCCGATCTTCCAGTTCCGTTTTACCACTTCCTGAAGCCTTTACTCTCTTCACCCATTGTCCTACGGTGCTCCTATCTACCGCAGAACTTCCATACACAGCACACAACCATTTGTGAATGTTTCTCACACTTTCTTTCTCCTCCACCAAGAATTCAATTACAGCTTGTTGTTTGTACCACGTGTCACTCACAGATGCTATTTGAAGGATCACTACCATTTTGCTATTTGTCGGACGACTATAAAATTACACACACGTGTCCTTTGAAGTTCCAAGTTACTACCCTTTCAATTTCACACCTCTATCTTCATTCTGGACAGAGAAAAAACATGTGGGGCATAACTTTCTGAGCAAACCTCGCAGACAGCAGGGGAAAGCCAACAGTTGCCCAGGAGCGCATGGTTCAGAAGGATGTATTCTTGAAGCATACTAGCAAAAGAGGGAATCCCGACAGAGAGGTTCCAACAAAGATTAAAGTAACCCAGATGTTCTTCAGTACAGAGCCAAAAGATTCCAAATTACACCTATCAACTGATAACCAGATTAATATGAATAAAATACAACTAAAATGCCTGCATGCAAATGTTAGAAGTCTAAAAAATAAGATAGGAGAGCTAGAATATATAGCACTAAATGAAAGGTTACATATGATTGGCATCTCAGAGATCTGGTGGAAGGAAGACAATCAATGGGACACCTATGATACCTGGGTACAAACTATAACGCAATGATAGAGTAGATCAAATTGATGGAGGGGTTGCGCTCTATTTAGAAAAGGCATAGAGTCACATAGGATTAAAGTTTTGCAGGAAACAAAATACACTTTAAAATCTCTATACATAGAAGTTCCATGAAAAAAGTGGAAGGCGACAGCAGTGGGTGTGTATTACCGACTACCTGGCCAAAATGAACAGATGGATGATGAAATGCTGAAAGAAATCAGGGAATCTAACAAAAGTGATTTCAATTACCCTGGTAATGACAGGGTCAGTGTCACAGCAGGACATGCTAGGGAGATAAAGTTTCTAGATGAAATAAATGACTGCTTCTTGGAGCAGCTGGTTCATGAACAGACAAGAGGGGAAGCTATTTTGGACTTAGTCCTTAGTGGAACACAGGATCTGGTGCAAGAGATAAGGGTTTTGAGGCCACTTGGCAATAGAGATCATAGCATGATCGCATTTGATTTAATAAATGGAAAAAAGACGGCAAGGAAATCCACAATACTACCTTTTAACTTTCAAAAGGGTCTCCCTGTATTGAGGAAAATAGATAAGAAAAAACTAAAAGGAGCAGCTGCAAAGGTTAAAGATTTACATCAAACATGGGCATTGTTTAAAAGTGCTATCTTGGAAGCCCAGACCAGATGTATTCCACGCTTTAAGAAAAGTGGAAGGAAGGCTAAAAATTGGCAGCCTGGTTTAAAGGTGAGGTCAGAAAGGCTGTTGCCAAAAAAGCATCCTTCATAAGGAGCCTTATGATGAACACCAGAAACAACATAAGCATTGTCAAGTTAGGTGCAAGGCATTGATAAGGCAGGGAAAAAGAGAATTTGAAAAGAAGCTTGCCATGGAAGCAAGAATACATAATAAAAGCTTTTTCAAGTACATTCGTAGCAAAAAAACTGCGAGTCAGTTGGACAACTGGATGATAGAGGGGTAAAAAGAGCGCTAAGGGTGGACAAGGCCATAGCAGAGAGACTGAATGAATTCTTTGCTTCAATCTTTACTGAAGATGATGTAGGGCAGGTGTGGGCAATTCCGGCCCTGGAGGGCCGCAGACCAGTCAGGTTTTCATGATGTCCCTAATGAATATTCATGAGATCTATTTGCATCCACTGCCTTCCATTGTATGGAAACAGGTCCATGAATATTCATTAGGGACATCATGAAATCCTGACTGGTCTGAGGCCCTCCAGGACCGGAATTGCCCACCCCTGATGTAGGGTATTACCCATACCTGAAATGGTATATAAAGGTGATGTAGTAGAAGAATTGAAAGAAATATCGATAAACCAGGAGGATGTATTGCAACTGTTTGATAAACTTTAAAGTAGCAAATCGGCTGGACCAGATGGTATACATTCAAGGGTGTTGAAAGAACTGAAAGATGAGATTGCATACCTACTATTAGTAATCTGAACTACCATTAAAATCAAATGTAGCACCTGAAGATTGGAGAATGGTCAATGTAACGCCAATTTTTAAAAAGGGGTCCATGAGTGATCCGGAAAACATGGTTCACAGAAAACCATGACTGGGATGTAACTATACCTGGCTATACTTTATTCAGAAAGGACAGGGTAGGAAGAAGGGGAGGATGAGTGGCACTATATGTAAAAACTACTATTAAAGCTTTGGAATTACAGAGCTTAAAAGGGAGAGAGGAGGCATTGTGGGTTAAACTAGAAAGAGAAATCTATTTGCATTGGTGTGATATACAGACCTCCCTCACAAGAGGAAGAGGTGGACAGAGAGTTAATTGAAGACATACGCAGCATTGCTAGGAAAGGGGAAGTGCTAGGAAAGGGGAGATTTCAATATGCCAGATGTTGATTGGCACATTCCTGCTGCAGTATCATCTAGAAGTAAGGAGATCCTGGATTCTCTACAGGGAGAACTATTCAGGCAATTGGTAACAGACCCCACACGTGAAGGGGCCATACTGGACTTGGTGCTTACCAATGGTGAGAGTGTTTCTGATGTTGTAGTGGGAGATCATTTTGCATCCAGTGATCACCAGATGGTGTGGTTCAGTATTAGGACTAGGGCTGTTAGAATCCATTCCAAGGTGAGGATCTTAGACTTTAGGAAGACTAACTTTGCGAAGATGGGCCAATACCTCAGGGAGTCGTTAGTGGGATGGGAACAGCTGGGGGATGTAGAAAAACAGTGGGCAAAACTGAAAGGGGGTATTTTAAGGGCAACCAACCTTTTTGTTAAAATGGTAAATAAAGGCAAAAGGTGTTTATACCTCAAAAATTTCCTGTCATGATTTGACAATTTTCAATCTGTAATCAAACCACTGCTGATCGCTGGAAGTAGCGGTATACAAATGTATACTAAATAAATAAATAAATAACAGGAGACCGCAATGGTTTTCGAAGGAAGTAGCTGAAAAAGTGAAGAAAAAGAGGGAGGCCTTCATGAAATACAAGAGATCACAGAGAGAGGAAGACAGGCATCTGTATTTGGAAAAACTTAGAGAAGCTAGCAAAGTAGTCAAGAAGGCAAAGATTCAAAAGAAGGAGGAAATAGCCAATGCAATAAAATGGGGGGATAAGACATTTTTCAGATATATTAGTGAGAAGAGGAAGGGCAAAAGTGGTATTGTCAGACTCAAGGGTGCAGGGGGGGGGGAAATATGTAGAAGCTGATAAGGATAAAGCGGAATTGCTTAACAAATATTTTTGTTCTGTGTTCACAGATGAAGAACCAGGAGCAGGACCTCAGAAAACACCCACAAATAAGAACAGAAGCGAGGGACATCTTGAACAATTTTCAGAAGACTGTGTTCGTGAGAAACTAGCTCAACTTAAAGTAGACAAAGCGATGGGACCGGATGGGATACACCCTAGAATACTGAGGGAACTTGGGGACGTTCTAGCAACTCCACTGACTGACCTTTTCAATGCCTCGTTGGAGTCGGGAGTGGTGCCAAAGGACTGGAGAGAGGCTCATCTGGTGCCTTTACACAAAAGCGGAAGTAAGGATGTGGTTGAAAACTACAGGCCAGTTAGTTTAACTTCGGTGGTGAGTAAATTATTGGAAACACTGCTGAAAGAGAAAATAGTGAGGTTTCTGGAGTCCAGCGGATTACAGGATCCGAGGCAGCATGGATTCACCAGAGGCAGGTCTTGTCAGACAAATCTGATTGATTTCTTTGACTGGGTGACCAGGGAGATGGACCGAGGGAGAGCTCTAGATGTGGTGTATTTAGATTTCAGTAAAGTCTTTGACACTGTTCCTCACAGGCGACTTATAAACAAACTGAGCACCCTAGGGATGGACCCTAAAGTTACTGCTTGGGTTAGAAATTGGTTGGGTGGGAGGCGACAAAGAGTACAAGTAAAAGGAGCTCACTCTGAGGAGAAGGATGTTACCAGTGGTGTGCCCCAGGGATCTGTCCTTGGTCCGATTCTTTTTAACATCTTTGTTAGTAATATAGCGGAAGAGCTGTCGGGTAAGGTTTGCCTTTTTGCAGATGATACCAAAATCTGCAATAGAGTAGACACCCAGGAAGGTGTAGATAACATGAGGAGGGATCTAGCTAAGCTTGAAGAATGGTCTTGAATTTGGCAGTTGGGATTTAATGTTAAAAAATGTAAGGTCATGCATTTGGGCTGCAGCAATCCAAGGGAGCAATACAGTATTTATTTATTTATTTATTTTTATTTAGACAGTTTTGTATACCGCCTTATCCTTCAATCAAAGCGGTCACAACACAATTGGGGGATACATTTAACACATGGGGATATGAGACACATACACTAATACTTACAGGGAACATGGGCAATGGAGGGTTAAGTGGCTTGCCCAAGACCACAAGGAGCATCTGTGGGACTAGAAACCCCAGTCCTTCCGGCCCAAGGTTGCTGTCCTCTAGTGGGATTTGAACCCCCGACCTTCCGGCCTGAAGTACCTTGCCCCAACCACTAGGCTACTCCTCCCTCTGCCCCAACCACTAGGCTACTCCTCCCTCTGCCCCAACCACTAGGCTACTCCTCCCTATAGTATAGGAGGTGAAGTACTTTTGTCCACTAAAGAAGAGCGGGACTTAGGCGTGGTTGTGTCTGATGATCTTAAAGTAGCTAAACAGGTAGAAAAGGCGACGGCAAAAGCTAGAAGGATGCTTGGGTGCATACGGAGAGGAATGGCTAGCAGAAAAAAGGAGGTGATAATGCCTCTGTATAAGTCTTTGGTGCGACCTCATTTGGAGTATAGTGTGCAATTCTGGAGACCGCACCTTCAAAAGGATGTGAACAGGATGGAGTCGGTGCAGAGGGTGGCTACTAAAATGATTAATGGGCTTCATTATAAAGCATATGAGGACAGACTTAAGGATCTTAATATGTACACCTTAGAGGAAAGGCGGGATAGAGGTGATATGATTGAGATGTTTAAATACCTCCGTGGCATAAATGTTCAGGGAGAGAGCCTCTTTCAATTGAAAGCAAGTTCTGCTATGAGGGGACATGGGATGAGAGTGAAGGGAGATAGATTCAGGAGTGATATGCGGAAATATTTCTTTACAGAAAGAGTAGTGGATCCATGGAATAGTCTCCCAGTGGAGGTGGTAGAGATGAGGACAGTAACTGAATTTAAAAAAGCATGGGACCAACACAGAGGATCTCTAAAGGTAAAAAGTGGACTGTTGTAGTTGTTGTTATGGAAGGACAGACTAGATAGGCCATGTGGTCTTTTTCTGTCATCATGTTTCTATGTTTCTAAAACTATAGACCAGTAAGCATGACGTCAGTACTGGGCGAAATGGTAGAAACCGTTAAAAAGAATAAAATTACTGAACATGTAGATAGTCATGATTTAATGGGAGAAACCCAACATGGGATTCAGCCAAGGAAAGTCTTGTCTTACTAATGTTATATTTTTTGAAGGTGTGAATAACCAGATGGATTTTCAGAAAGCTTTAGACACGTTCCCTCATGACAGACTCTTGGAGAATGAGGCAGTGTGCTATTGTGGATCAGAAACTAGTTAAAAAGATAGAAAGCAGAGAGTAGGGCTAAATGGCCTATTTTCTCAATGGAGTACCCCGAGGGGCGGGGGCGGGGGGGCTCTCTCAAAACTCCAATCAGGGACTGAACCAAACCAAAAAGCCGATTAGATTATATGGAGGAAATGCAAGATGTTTGCACAAAAGAGAGCGAGAACCACAGCGCAGTTTATAAAACTAAATTATAACTCATTTTTATTTTGTTGTTATAAACCGCGTTATGGTTCTTACTGTTTCTTTTTTTAACATATATTTTGCATCCACAGAACCCCCTTCACCAGTGGGTGCAGAGCAGAACCAGGACATTCACCCAAAATCTTAAAAAAAATGATTCTGATCATCTCACTAACAACAAACATTCTCCAATACCAGGCATAATGTGAACTAATACAAAACCCTACAACAAAGTTACTGAGTATCTATAGAGCAAGTCTACCATACCATACCAGCACCATAAGAACATAAGATATGCCATACTGGGTCAGACCAAGGTCCATCAAGCCCAGTATCCTGTTTCCAACAGTGGCCAATCTAGGTCATACGTACCTAGCAGTTTCCCCAAAAGACACAGGTTCCACAATGCTTGTACTGGGTCAAGCATTGATATCCTGGGTCCCTTCTTAATAATGGTTTATGGACCTTTCCTCCAGGAACTTATCCAAACCTTTTTTAAACCCAACTACACTAACAGCCTTTACTAATCCTCCGGTAACAAATTCCAACTCACATAAGGGAGCCCATCCAAAAAAAGCATCACTGTAAATACTACTTTCCCAAAATTATATATTTTTTATTTTATTTGTATGCTTTTACAATAAAAGGAGGAAATAAAATGTACAAATGCCATAACACATTCATATATATTAAACAGTCCACATCAACGGTGAGCCCAAAAAAACCAGAATCATCCCGAAAGAAAGTACTTAACCCCTTTTATTATATCCTGAGCAGCAAAGAAATTAAAATCCAACAGAAAGAAACAAATTATAATATTTCAACCCTTATCCTGCAAGAAAATCTCCAATTGAGAAGGCTAAAAAAAACAACATAATACTCACACCTTGATAACCCAAATTAAATTTACAGGGAAACTTTAAATAAAAAGAGGCCCCCAGAGCCAGGACCAGAGGTTGCAGCTCCAGGAAGGCCTTCCTACACTTCTGAGTAACCCGTGATACATCAGGAAAAATCTCTATAGTCTGCCCAAAATATTTCACCTGCTTTTTTTTTTTAAATAGAGCTTTAAGATTAAGGGGTATGTTTACTAAACTGCGGTAACGTTACAGACCACGCGTTAGGTAACATTAATGCGTGGTAGGTAACGTTAACGCGCAGTAATGTTACAAACTGCACGGAAGTGTTCCACGGCGCGGTACACACCGCAGAGGGAGGAGAGAGGGCGGAGAGCAGGGGTCAAGGGGCGGGGAGAGGCTCCCTGCACACTAACGCGCTGAACTGAAGGGCTGAATCCTACCGCGAATGAAAACCTGCCGTTAGATGCACATTTGCAGGAGAGAGAAACCATTTCGGTGTCAGCAATATACAACATAGGCAGGGAGCACAAGAAATGAGACAGTAGTGCTCCATTTGCAGCAACACCATAGTGCCCAAGTATGAGAGGCCACTATGGCAGTGGTGTAAATGGGGCATAGGAGGCTGCAGGCGGCACATGTACTGGGGGCAGCCGGGGCATAGGGCAGACCTGGGTGTCTCCCAGGTGGCACATAGGAACATAGAAACTGGAAGTCTGAAAGACAGCATCTGACAAAGGCCAAACACAATATACAAATACATTGTCCACACTAGCCAATAGTTGCCAGGGCAGAGGAACAGAATGTTGTTAGGCGGTGATGGGGGGGTGGGGGTGAGGATGTACATGTATGCCTTCCCACCCCAGACGCCGCACCATAGGCACCTGCCTACTGGAACAGTCGATGGCCTGGGACGGCACACAAGCACCAACAGCATATGGTCATGTCAGCATAGCATGGGGGGGTGTCCGTGCTGGAGGGGGCAGGGGTACCTGTCTGCAGTGGACCCAGGCCATGCCCTGTGTACCAGTACATGGTGTGCAGTGCAACAGAAAAAGTCTGGCCGAGGAGACGTAAAGGTATGGCCCAAGGACTGCTGTGCCTCTGTGGTCTCACTGTGGTGCAGTACACACAGCCAGTGTGACTCAGAGCAGAGGGTCCCAGGTTCAGGTCCCAGCTGCGGACCATGAAGAACACATCACAAACTTTTGCCCTACTACATAGATACAACAGAAAAACAGGAAATGTCTGGCTGAGGAGAAGCAAAGGTAGCTCCAGGGACTGCTCTGCCTCTGTGGTCTCACTGTGGTGCAGTACATATAGCCAGTGTGACTCAGAGCAGTGGGTCACAGGTTCAGGTCCCAGCTACAGACCCTGCAGAATACATCACAAACCTTTGCCCTACTATGTAGATACAACAGAAAAACAGGAAATGTCTGGCTGAGGAGAGGTAAAGGTAGCTCCAGGGACTGCTGGGCCTCTGTGGCAACACCGTGGTGCAGTACACACAGCCAGTGTGTCCAGGAGCAGAGGGTCACAGGTACAGGTCCCAGCTGCTGGAACCTGCAGAACACATCCCAAAATGTTACCCTACTAAGCATATACAACATCAAACCGTGCAATCCCCACAGCAGCAGCCAATAGGGGTAGAAACACCCACTCACACAGGCTTCACCATCCAAATCATGCTGTACAGGCAGGCTGCTGGCCCCAGCACGGAGTTGCAGGTAACATCACAGCCCACTGCTACCTCCTGCTCAGTTCAGAAATGTCGGCAGTGTGGCAGGTCGAGTTGCCAAACACCCCTATCATTGCACAGTGCTGCAGCAGGAGTGTGTGTGTATATGTCTATCCATAGTTTTGTGGCTGCCCACCCCCGCTCTCGGCCCACATTGTCCAACTGTTACCAGTGTTAGCCTGCGAATGTGCATAATGCAAGGAAGTGTGGGTATGGGCCAGATAGGGCGAATTGGGCAGGCTGCATCTACACAGGGAGTATTGCAATGGCTGGTACACTGTAGTGTCCAAACACCACCTGCAAGGACAGGGTGGCCACAGCATGTCGTGCTGGGAGGGCAGTCTCACCCTGACTCAGCAGTGACCATGGCATATCCAGGTTCCCCCATAGTGTTCTATACTATCTGTCTCAAGTGATACATGTGTGATCCCAGCTCTGGGGTCCAATCACTGACATACCTGCTTGGTATGTGTACTGCCCATCCTATGTCTGGGTGCACGTGTGTTCTCACTGACCATGTACCACGGACTGGCCAGTGGCATGTCTGTGCATGGTGAGAACACCGTGTATGCTGCTGCAGGTGCAGTCCGACAGTGTTGTATGATGATGCAAAGCAGACTGTGGTATGTGGCAAGTGAGGATTCAAAAGGCAACCCCACATTAATGTTGGTCTGCCAATGCTCCAGTCACAGGTATGTCTCATTCGCACTAGCCCTATAGGGATATCCTCTGCCATCAGGAACAGGGTTGCTGGTCCCGCAGCCAGTCCTGTGGTCTCAGGCACCTGTCCCTCCATGCCCCCACCTACAAGATGGGTGTTATGGGACCCTTGGGGGCACATAGTGTATACTACTCTGAACAGTAGGGGGCCATGGTACATAACCCTCATAAGACACTGGACACCCCTCTGCCCTGCTAACAGGTGGCCATGGCAGCCAGACCTTAACACTGGGTACACACTGATCTGGGTGGTCTCTGGTCCAGGAGGACACCTGTGACTGTGGAACACAGATGGGCACAGAGGTGCCTTTGGCGCACTGCCTGAGACACCTGCCACACACTGCCAGTGATAGGGATGTGCAGCAGGCCCTATATGTAAGCACCACATGTACTGTGGACAGCCATCCATACCCTCAGGGTGAATACAGAACCTGCACAATGGCAGGGTCCATAGCTACTCTGTGCCAGTATCACACACGGCAGTCCATCTTACCAGGCTGCGGTAACAGAGAGGTGCAGATCCCATTTACTGATCCGCTGTGGACCACTGTTCAGTATGTGCAATGCATCATGGGTGCTGGTGCGGTTACCCTAACCTGGTGCACAGAGCAGACGGTCCATGCGGTGACCTGCAGTCTCTCTGTACCCAGGCATTGCTGTACAGCAGGCCATAGAGGTATAGCCCACTGATTCATACAACGTTCCAAACTGTGTCCATGGGTTTGATCCCCTATTGTTCCCCCCTCCCATGCGTGCCAAACTCAGATATCTTGCATGCCTCTAACACTCATATTTTTACAGATATGTGCTGCCAGCCCATAAGAGACTCGCCACAGTGGGCGACATTCCTCTGGTCCAGTTATCTGTGTCTGTCAGCTGTGTAGAGTCCTGACTGCCTGTGCAGGCTGCCACCACAGGTCATGCACTGTGACCCTGTCCTGCATTGTGCCTCTACTTTGCCTGCCTTGCCTGTACCTCAGTTGCATGGTACCACCACACCTCTGTCCACCCCTCATCGTAACCATCCTGGTACCCCCGCCTCCCCTGGGGGAAACGTATGCCCACCATCTGCCACCCACTGTCCTCCCAGTACTTTACAATGACCACACCCAGTGCTGTGGTACAGTTGCCCACAACATGTTTGTCAATAGTACTGGCAGCCACATGGTCTAGCCGCAGATATGGCGCATCCAGGAGCCTCCAGCCCTTACCCTCAATCACCTGTGCAGTGGCAGTAACCCGTGGCAAATCCCGTGTTAGGGTGACATTAGTATCTCTGGACATACGTAATGCATGTCAACCTGAGGCACCTTGCAGGCCGCAGGGCAAAGTAACCTAGGGCACCGTGACATTGTTATGCCATTATGAACAATGGTGAAATATCCCAGGGAGCCCACAAAGATGACCTGTCCAGGTGTACCCAGTACGGTGCCCTGCCTAGGGACCCCGATAAGGTGCCTTAGAAGACGCCTCACAAGGCACCTGACGAGCATCCTATACAGCACTGTACAATATGGTGCCCAGTAACGCGCCTACTAAGGCGCAGTAACACAATATACTATAGAAGGAACCCACGAACGCGCCATGTTCTGAAGCGTGGTATCGGGTGACGTACAATGTGCTATTAGGGCTGAGGAGCCCCAGGAAGCGCTCCTTAGTGCACTGTTGCATAAGGCACGCTCCAAGGCGCCATAATCAACATTAGCCTAACACGCGCCTGAGGCCCAGACGGCTGAAAGCCTGACACGCTGTAATGTCAGGCCTCATTGCCCACAAGAACATGGTCCATCAGAGCATTATAACGTGGTATGTGTAGCGCAGTGATTAGGCAATATGTCAGACTACAATGCATTGGGAGTTCAAATCCCAGAAGGGGATATCAGAATGGGGAAGAAGATGGGTATAGGGTATGTCACAAACAGAAAGACCAGTCGTACTCAGATATAGAAAAGGATACCTGTAACATAAACAAATAGACCAACCAAATAGACCAACGCACATCGCAAACAGAGGTACACGCGTGGGTACGCACGTTGCAAAGCGTGCACTGCGCAGGCGTGTTTTTACTGCATCATACGAGGTCTGATCACATACAGCAGACAAGATGGCTGCCATGTCGAGAAAGCCTACCTGTACCTGCTTGCTGAATTAATATGCCTCCGCCAGGAGCGCCTGTTTCCAGGTTCCTCCTGTAGGCAGGACCTCAGCAGAGTGAGAAAGGCCTGGATGCGCCTCAAAAGGCAATATAATAGAGGCTCTGACTACCCACGTGAGGTAAGTGCATGGGAACAGGCACCCAAACCTAGGACTTTAAAAAAAACCTGGTAATCAACACACATATCAGACACGCGCAGCAAAGGAAAAGTAGGTGGCTGTGTGTCCAAATGGGATCAATGTAGGCCTCCCTCTCGATGTTAGCAGATTTTCCCTGTCCCCAGGGGGCCACAGAACCCATTACGGAGATTTATTATCCATCCCAGTGTTATGGTATTTGCTCCTATTGCAGTTTCACTGGTGTGCCAAATCCCCAGGATGCCCCAGGCCTCATCACAGAGGTCTATTATCCATCCTGGTATTATGGTACCTGCTCTTGTTTATGTTTCACAGGTCTGCCAAATCCCCAGAATGCCCCAGGCCTCACTACAGAGGCCTACTATTCATCCTATTGTTATGGTACCTGCTCCTGTTTAAGTTGCACAGATGTGCCAAATCCCCAGGATTCCCCAGGCCTCATCACAGAGGTCTATTATCCATCCTGGTGTTATGGAACCTGCTCTTGTTTACGTTTCACAGATCTGCCATATCCCAAGGATGCCCCAGGCCTCACTACAGAGGTCCATTGTCAATCTTGGTATTATGGTAGGTGCACTGGCTGATGTGAGCAGGCCACACATCGCCATGTTGTGGCTGGAGCCTGCAGGGCATATAGCGGCACATCCCCAGGGCACACTCAGTTGCGGTTGTTGCTGTGTGCAAGGGCCACTGGTGAGACACATGATCATCGCCCACGCCAGTGTGTACAGTGGCACATGGCTATGCAGTCTGTGCATATGTTGGACGAGGATTGCAGACAGGTTGATGGGTATAGCAGACATGCTGACACAGTGGTGCATATGTGCGGGAAGTGGCACATGCTCTGCCCCCGGCACACTGTGCATGTATGCCAACACCATGCAGCCCCCATGCATGACGCCCGTGACCCACAGCATGGCAAAGGCACATATGGTGCAGTGTTGTAGGCCCAAACACAGACAGGCTGCCGGGGCAGCAATGGGTGCCCCAGGGGATCTGCACGCAGGGCATGTAGGGGCCAACCTGGACATGCGCAGCCGCAACGCACACATATGTGTGGCAGGGGTAACAGCTAGCAGTCGACACACAGCACACAATAGGGGCAGCCACCTGCTGCACCCAGGTATGTGTGTAGTGCAGCATCGGCTGGCGATGGATGTCTGTTCTCTAATGTCCCCCCACACGTTGCTTCCCCCACAGGTCGAGGACCTGCGCAAGAAGGTCCGTGAGCTGCGAGCCAGATACCCTCGCTTCATGGCACGGGTGCAGTGGGAACAGCAGGCCCAACGTGACGGTGAGTGATGCGGCATGTCCCTGTGGGCCAACGGCCTGCGGGGCCACAGGACATGTTTGAATGATGTGCCAGATGTGTGACCATGGTAGTAATGTACATACCTCTCCCCCACAGTGGCTGCATGTGCAGACGAGGGCCCAGCAGGGCTGGATGCTGGAGCCGGGCAGCCAGTGCCAGCTGAAGACGAACCGGAGGGCATGGAGGCAGCTGATGGCAGGGAGGCTGAGGAGGAGGGGGATGCCAAAAGTAGGGGGGGAGCAGGGTGGAGGGCGCCTGGGAGCCTGGAGAGGGGGAGGAGGTGAGGGGGAGGGCAGCTGGGAGCCTGGAGAGGGGGAGGAAGTGTGGGAGAGGAGGGGGAGGGAGAGGTGCAGGGGCGGAGGTGCAGGGGGTGGTGGGTGAGGCAGGGGGTGGGAGGCCTGGGAGGGGGCAGGAGTGGCAAGGGATGGGAAGGGGATGGGGCAGGGGATGGGGTGAGGGCATGGCCAGTCCTGAGTGGCACAGGCCACCACAGGGAACTGGGGGCCCCAGCCATCTGCCCCACAGTGCCGGTGAGGGCCCCCATCTGGTCGCGGGTCTGCCACATGCGCAGCCGGTCAACCACCACGGCCATGATCTCCAGCACCTGCCCCAGAATGTGGACATGCTGCTGCTGGGCATGTGCCTGGGCATGCACAGCCACAGCTAGGCAGAGGTTGCACATGCACTCGCACAGACACACATTTCCCCTTGTCTGTGTGGCTGCATGTACACCTGTCTGGCCAGCCACCCGGCAATGAGGACCCCAGGGGTGTGAGTGTGGGCACCACGCATGCAACTCCTGCCCTGTGCCGGCCTGTGCCCTGGGACTGCCACCTCTGCCAGGGACTGGGGAAAGTAGGGCCCATACCCACACAGGGTCCCACAGCTTGGTCCCCCCCAATAAATACTGTACATATATTTGACATACTCACGATGGTCAGCTGTCCCTTATTGCAACATGTCAGTGGGTTGCGAATGACAGCTGTGAGCATATGTGTGTGTGTCTGTGTGCATGACAATGGTACCATACATGGTACCGTACCCGTGGCAAGGGCGGGGGATGGGCATGGGCGGCGCCCGATGTAGCACCACAAACACATGTACTGGTGGGTCGCTAAGGACCACCACCATGGCGAGAGGCATGGTGTCATGCAAATGCCACCGGTGCACAAATCTGCACGTGAGACACAATCCCCAGGCCCTGACCCCAATATCTACATCCAAAACCGTATTGCGTTGGATGTGTCACCATGAGAGGCCACCTCCCCCCCTCGCATGGAAGGTACCTGATATGCACGTGTGATACGAGCCAGAGGCACCTGCTCAACATGCCACAAAGGGTACAGCATGCATCCCATGGTGTACACAACCTCCCCCCCAGCATACCTGATACCTGCAGGTACGGAGAACGGCACCACCTGTGGGAGACAAACAACCTACATACCCAAACCGTCTGCTCCAAACTATGTTCACCGTGTACCGGCAATACCCACACGAGAAGGCCCCAACAGTGCTCACATTGCAGGGGCACCCAACAGCTCCACCACAACCCAGCCAGACCACATATGCAACATAGCACCATGTGTCCGGCATCATAACCGTCAGGCCAGTTCCTGACTCAACCATACCCAGCACTGGATGCAGTCAGGCTCTGCCCCGATGGCGGGCCATGACAGATAGCACGCCGCCAACATGGCACCATGTTGCGTATGTAGACCGGCCGTAGAGTGGTTGAGTCCTGTACAGCCTCTATGATGGGAGCAGAGGTGTGGGCACATCACTGCGACTATAAACAGAGGACATAGGATGCCGTAGGTGGGAAATGGATCAGGCATATAGGTGCAGTGGTCCCAAACCATGTTGATGGCCGCCACACCTGCAGGTATGTAGTTGAAGGGTGGCCCGCTGACGCATGCCCCTGAGGTAGGCACAATACTGATAGGTAGGCCTGTTGAGCTGGTAGGTCTAGCTCATCTAAAGCATGTACAAGGGTATGCCACACCGCGGGAGGGAGATCTCCCATGCTGACATATCTAACACTAAATAGTGGGGAACCCCTATATGAGGGGGTGGGTATGAGGGGTGTTTCCAGGGAGTCGGCCTACCAGTATCCTTCCAATGGGCCCAGTGACCTATACCGGTGCACACATGGCACGGCGCCTGGCACGGGTGGCACACAGTACCTACATGCACGTGATGGAGCCAGGACAGTGCATGTTGTGGACAGTGGATGGCGTGCCAGTGGGTCTGTGTGCCATGTCTATATGTCTGTCCATATCCCACCCTAACTGCCCATACCGGCCATAACTAGTTGCAACTGGCCGGTGTGGTAACAACGGCCACAGCCATGGGGTTGCGTATGATGGCAGAAGGGGTCACCACGAACACCATCACACACAGGACAGGGAAGGCATGGAGCAGTAGTGGTGGGACGTGCAAGGGTATGGCCACTAGTGGTGAGGGTTATGACACAGGGTGGACAGTGCAATGCAAATGGACATGGGGATGGCGGACATAGGGCGAGCAGGGTGGTGGGCCAGGAGGGAAGGAGAGGTGCTCCAATCATGGTGTGTGAGGGGCAGGGGTGGGGAGGGGCAGGGGTGTGCATATGCAGAGCAGATGGGGTGTGCCACGGTGCAGGTGTGGGGGGGTCATAGTGCCTCCAGGTGGAGGGCAGGGGGCCCAGAGACCAGGGATGCAGGATGCTGAGTGACAGTCAGGGGGCCCAGGAGTGGGGTCTAACTCACACCACTGTGGCTGGACACATGCGTAGGGGGAGGGGGTGGGGATGTACCTGGGCATTGGGTTGGGTCAGGGTACCGGACTGACATGCCCTGTGGACAATGGAAGATCCACATTGTGCCTAGCAAACACTTGGGAACCATTGCAGGCCCCATGGGAAGGGGGAGATGTGGCCAGGCCGTGCAGCATGCATCTGACTATGTACAGCAGCAGTGTGTATGCATCTCAGGAGATGGGCCCACGATGGGGGGGGGGCACCTCCATGGCACACATCACACTGACCAGGACAGGGCACAGAACGGGACACCAGCAGTGTGCTACCAGAGGTGGACATGTGGACGGGGCAGACAACGTGTATATGTCACTGGGTATACAGGGTATGATGTCCAACCGATGAGATGTGGACAGCACTACAAAGAGACGTATCCGGTGTCACACCAACATGCCCTCAGCAGGTAACAGTGGGGACAGGTGGCGGGGGGAGCAGAGGGATGGGGAGTGGGGGTTTCCAGACACTGGCAGGGCAGGGGGGTGGTAGGGGTGTTGGGGGCCGGTGGGTAGGTGGGGGTGGCATGGCTGCTGCCGTGATCCATGGTAATCCAAGCTATGGGGGGACACAGATTGCCCAAGGGGGTGGCATGGGGTCAGTGTCCAGGGTGGCCACGGGTAGGGCAGGGCATACATGGAGCTGTCAGAATTACCACAGGACACGTGACTTCAGGCAGTGCCACATGTGCGGCCATTTATTTCCCACATGGTCTGCCATGCTTTGAGTGGCCCTTCCCACCCCGTGGTGCGGGTTCCACAGCTGCCGCTGCTGCTGGCTGTCAATGTTGTTCCAAGTGGGTCACCTGGGCAGCCACCATACACTCTGTGCTGGCAGCTATGGCCCGTGCCGATGTGGCCAGCCCCTCATCGTGGCCAGGATCCCCTCCAAAGCCAGTCCCTGGTGCTCCACAGTGTGACGCATGTGACGCACCTCGTGCCACTGCCGGCGCTGCTCTCGAAGGACCGCACGCAATACCTGATGTACGCCTGTGGGGGAGACAAGTTGTGCGCTGTGAGACATGGTTTTCACCTGCCACGTCATATACACATGGTAGGACACTCATCCTGTGCATCAACATGCACCGCTTCAGAGTGCGCCCGCATCTCCCCGATCACCTCCGCCAGGGCAGACCGTGCGTCATGTTGCGGTGCAGCAGGCTCTGCCGCCCCGGTGGCTGCAGCGGCAGGTGGCATACTGTCTTTGGCCAGCCCCTGGCTCGGACCGCTGTTGCCCTCCAGAGGTGGTGCTGGACCCCCACCTCCACCTGTGCCATAGCTGCCCCTCCTGTTGGCCCCGCCTCTGACCCCGCATCGTCAAGGGGCTACGGCCCAGGGTCTGGGTGCTCCGCCCCCTCCTCCACCTTCTCTATGGCATGTATGTCACCTGTGGGGGAAAAGGGTACAAATGCTTAGGTGGGGCATGGCTGGCTGCCTGCCCTTGTCACATCCTATACCTACAGACCATGTGGGACGCAGAGCACCCTGGTCAGTGTGCGGGTAACCCAGGCTGTGTACATGTGGTCAGGGATGTTACCGGGCGGTGGCAGCAGGGGGCCCACACTGTGACATAGAGCACCTCGGCAAGCGCTACTGCAATATCAAGAGGAACATCTGTGCCCAACTCTCGTGGGAGAGGCACAATGCGCAGGGCACAGGCGGAGTCCAGCACAGGGGGCCACCCTGACCACCTTGGAGCAGCGCCTGGCAGACCGACTCAGGCCCATGTACATACATGGCCTGCCTCCTGCGCTGGATACAGCATACCCATGTGCAGGTAAGACGGAGAGAGGTGTTCCAGTGACAGACCATAAACAAGCGAGTGCAGGGACGGATGCAGGGGGGTGGGGGGGGCCATGTCAGGAATCCCACAGAGACGCATATCCTCAGCCAGTCCCATGCAACATATGGTATAACCCACACCTGGTGCACCATCCCCACACGGCCCCTGGACCACAGCCCCCTGTCAGCCATGCACAGTGTAACCCACCACCCGCAGACCCACATGCAGACGGCCAAAACCTGGCCCAAAGGGGGTCACCATCCCACTCACCCCCCCAACACCATGTCCCCAGCCCCACACCATGTGGCCCTGACACAACACCGGTCACCATGCATTGTCATCCAAGGGCACCTGCCAATCCCAGCAGGGCCCTGCAAAGGCCCACGGCCAGGTCCAGGGACCCCACTCACCCATTCACGGGCTGGCAGCCCTCAGAACCGCACAGGGGCATGGACAGCACGCTGCCACCTGCCATGTGTGGCCCTGTGCCAAGAATAGTCCTGCAAGGTGCACAGACCGCCACTGCACACATGGGCATGGGTAGTGCACCAAGGGACTACATAAACAGAGTGAAATGAACAGGCCACGAACAGAGCCATGGGATACAACCCCTGGGGACGGCATAGCAGTGGGGGGTGTAACGACAGGTTTACACACAGAGGTAGCGTTGTGTAGGGTGGGGGCCACTGAGAACAATACAGAGCCATACACCCAACCGAGAACACAGACACAAGGATGTACCCGGCAGTGACCAGCCAGCAGGGGAGAGGGCAGAGGGGGACCATGGTTCAACGGACCAGCCAATGGGGGAGGTGCCGGGACTGGGTCGGAAGGGGGGGCCAGCCTGGTATGCATGGGGGGTGGGCCCAACACCATCACCCCAGCCAGAGGGACGAGGCATGTGGGTGAACACAGGGACCACAGGACAGAGTGCGGATCCAGGTGCTGTTCCGTCATGGGGTCGGCAGGTGTCAGGCAGCGCACGCTGGGGCTGGCCAGCAGATATGGGGGATCATGTCCGGAAGCTGGGGCAGGAGGGGCAGAGCATGCACCCATGGTACTAGAAAGCACGTGGTTTGCGGGGCGGGTGGGGGCCATGGACGTGCATAAGGCACGTTGCATGCCGATACCCCCCCAGGGAGCGACATCGGTCCATGGGGGCAGGGGCCAGGGGTGACAGCACCATCTGGGAGAGGGTACAGGGGTGGCGGGCAGGGAGGGGTCAGAACAGTGGAAACAGGGCATGGCTGCCATAGATCGAGGGAAGGGAACCAACACAGAGGCAGTGAGTGGGGCGGCACAGGCATTGCTGAAGGTGCAGGGGCCAGAATGGGGGTGGATGTGGTGACTTTGAACAAGGGTCGGCATGGCGCGGTATAAGGGTGCAGGGGTGGGGGGTGATAGGCCCATGGTAGCAGCATTGGGTGACAATGTGTTGTGGGGACACAGTGCAGGGGTGCCGAGAACAGCAAGGACACACAGGTCGGTACGCGGGGGAGACAGAGTTGGACTGCACCTGTGTGTGCCATAGGCACTGGGTGCAGGGACACAGGTAGCGATGGGGTGGCACGGGGTGGGTGGCTGCATGTGCTGGCATTGGGGGGGGGGGGAATGGCCATGGTAGCATCGTATGCCAGACACAGGAGGCACCAATATACAAGAGGCGGTGTGGGTGGGGGGCACAGGGGCCCCAACACAGACCCGTGCGGCTCACACCCACACTTGTGCCTGCTACGCACAGCCACCCACAGCCCACCGCCAGTTGCACCACAACCGGCCTGCCCCACCACGTTCCTTGCACCCATGCATGCATATCCCCGCCACCACAGGGCACACCTGTCCCCGGCTACACTGGCACAGCACCCCAGCCCCACCTCAACAGTCATACCTGGCCATGTGGGGTGTTCCCAGTCACATGCACATGCAGGCACCGGCGACCCATTGCAGGCACCTGGGACATGGACATGGGATGGTACCACACACATCCCTGCACCGGTAATGTCCCTGCCAACAAAAAAAGCACTGTGCCACGCAAACTAGGCAACCAAGTCCCTATGCTGTCCACCACCGCAGTACCATGGTCTGACCACAAACTAACCAAATTCCAAATTCCCGTGTCCGATCGATGCCAGAGGAGCCCCGGAAGCTTGAGCAGCACCACTAGGATACCCCCACGAAGTTTCCGACAAGGAAATTATCCTGAGTAAAACCCGACCGCTCCTCGCCTTATCACCACCCAGCATCGACGAGGTGATCACCAGCTGGAATAACAGCCTTAGTACCATTGCACAATGCCCACCACCAAACAAACCACCAAGAAAATGAGCTACTGCATCCTGGTACTCCACTGAGCTGCGTACATCTCTCCTCTACCTAAGGAAGCTGGAAAGACGATGGTGGCGATCACGATCTTCGGAAGACCAGAGAGCATATAATCTTCACCTGACAAAACACCACGAAGCAATAACAGAGAAAATGAGGCAATCCCACACTGATACCCTAAAACGATTGCTAAGCAAACCACATGACTTGTTCAATCTTGTCAAGAACCTAAGAAAAGAACCAGGTCCCGATCAAACAAATGGGATCCACCCTCAAGAATTTGCAGACTTCCTGCAATCAAAACTATGCCAGACCAATAAGTCCACAGCTTCCACCACCGCGCAGGAGCCAACCTACCCAACACTATTAACCACCTTCTCTACCCCATCCAAGAAGTACATTGAAGACACCATTGCCACGGCACAAACCGACCCCTGCCCTGCCTTCTGGATAAAGGAACTATGTACCGAATTTAGTCCATTCATAGCCAGACTCATGGACCTATCCTTTTGCAACAGGCTCGTTCCCCCAAAGCCTCAAACACACGTCCATCAGACCTCTGCTGAAAAACAACAAGCTTGACCCCCAGAAGATTGACTCATACAGACCCATATCTAGCATACCTCTACTAGCCAAGATAATTGAAAAAGAAGTTCAACGCCAAATACAACTCCACATCAATGACACTGCCCCGCTGGACCCCTGCCAACATAGATTCAGGGAATCCCATGGTGTAGAAACACTCCTCACCACCCTCTTCAACAACATAATTGCTGGAATCGATAACACCCGTCGTGGGTTTGTCCTCATCTTCATGGATATAGCTGCTGCATTTGACTCAGTAAGCCATGAGCTTCTCCTGAGGCGACTTGAAGAGAAGGGTATTTGTGACACGGCACTAAACTGGTGCAAATCATACCTGTCCGACAGACAGCAGCACGTATGAGCTGGATCCGCAACATCGGAACTGTTCCACCAGAAACAGGGCGTACCACAGGGTTCCTCCCTCTCTGCCCTGATGTTCAACATATACATGCAGCCCATCTGTAACCTCATCCGTTCATTCAATGTTGACTGCTTGATATAATTCTGACGACGTGCTACTCTATATGCCTTTCTCAACAAACAGCTTGACCTCTCTCCACTGACAGACTGCTTTGACGCAGTGGCCAATTGGCTCCAGACCCAAAACCTCCGAATACAGCACAAGAAAACAGAAGTTCTCTTCATCACAAGGAATCAGAACTTCTCCCCTCCAACCTACCTAAAGGTCAAGGAAGTGGAGCTGCAAACCAAGTCCACAATCCGATACCTTGGAGTCACATTAGACCAACGCCTGGACATGAGGGCGCACATAAGCAACACGGTAAGAGCAGTCTGCCATAAGATCCGGACACTCAGAAACTTACGCTCCCTGCTAGAACCAGACGACTTCCGGACAATCTTTCAAGCGCTGGCTATCCCACATTTCAATTACGCTAATGCAATTCTACAAGGGCCCCCACATTCCACCCTGGGTCCGCTCCAGCTCGCAATGAATACCGCAGCTAGAGTTCTATATGGTGCCTCCAGGCGTGACCATGTGACACCCATCCTGAAACAGCTCCACTGGCTCCCTATTCACGGTAGAATTTCCTTCAAGATCCTACTGCTGACTTTCAAGGCCATCAACGGGCTCTCTTCCGCCTCACTCTCAGAGCTCATCCACACTACTCCCCCCAACAGAGCCAGAAGATCTGCAGCAATCAACTGACTAGTAACACCGAAAGCAGTAACACAATGCATCCAGGCAACAGCAAGCAGGGTATTTAGGTTCTGTGCACCCAGATGCTGAAACGCCCTTCCACCTAGCATCCGGGCAATCCCTGACCTAACACAATTTAGGAAGGCTTTGAAGCACCACATCTTCCTCAAACACTACCCGGATGATTGTGCACTATTAACCGCTCCCCCCTTCTAGTTCCAATGCACTATGAATACTCTTTGATTCGACTTGATGTGATGCCTATATGTAAATAGTTTGCCTGATTTTACCCAAGTTTAAGCACCTGTTCTTTGTAAATGTGCAGCAGATTCCGGCACCGTATAAGCTTTCTGTTGCCATGTAAACTGCACTGATGTTGAATAGCGCGGTATAAAAGAGACTGTAAATAAGTAAACAAATAAGTCCAAAAACGTAGCACAAGGAAGGGAAAGCTTCAAATAGGTTTTATTTTTTAATGGAATTGTGTGCCAAAGACTCAACACAGGCCGTGTTTATGTGCGCTCGTGTTTAAGGCAGTGCGGTACATAGAATGCAATGAAGGTAAATGAAGGTAAATACACTAATTTAACCATACTACACACTCATTTACATGATGATTAATAATTTAACTAGCAATGTATATATGTTCTAATATGTTATACTTGTAATGTTACAATTTTCCTTGTAATTTATAATTATCTGTTCTATGTAAAATGTCCTGGTATATCTCATACCAATTAACCTACTGTTACATGTAAACCGCACTTGAAACATGGGAAAGAGCGGTATATAAATAACTGTTAAATAAATAAATAAATAAATAAATAAATAAATAAATAAATAAGTAATTATATAAATAAACCTCCCTTATATACACTACTTCATTCCAGTATAATAACAGTATGTGGTTTCTAAAAGTAATGTGGTTAAAAATAAGTTGTGCCTGAAAGGATTTCGGATTTTGATTCAGACGGCAAAATCTTTGCCACATAACAAATAAAAAATTTGGACGGTACAGCTCCTTATTTCGGTAGGGATGATGATCGACATAAGTTTCATTTTCATTTTTATTATAGCTCAACAATGGGGCTAGATATATTATGATATGTATCGGCGGAGAAAATTGTTATAACATGTCACATAGCTAGATTCACTTTAAAGAATGAATTAGGAATATATATTTATACGGCAGAAACTTCGGCGGTTTGTCCCTGCATATTCTATAACTATCAGAAATCGTTAATCATGTGGACAATAGGTTAACATATCTTCCTTCGTGTTATAAACGAGAGGAAGATATGTGTTTTGTCCTTCGTTTTATAGTGTTTATGAAGATATATGAAGAATCATAGGAAAACTCACTAAGGTTTGGTCACAAGTAGTGATTTTTAAATGGGATTTTATATGGTTTTACATGTTGTGGTCGATTCACTCCTGCTTCCTTCTGTTTTTAAAGTTTTGTTTTACACCTTTTGTTTTAACGTCTAGTGAATGGCTTGTTCATTGGTTTTATTTTAATAATTTTAATTTTTAGTACAAGAAAAGTGTGCCTAATCAGCACAATCATCTGAAAGAAATCAGCATAATTATCCATGAGATAATAGCAAATATTAATAAGACAGCCAAGAGAGGTAATTTATACTTCTTAACATGTTTTTATATGTTGTCTCATCATCAATTTAAAGTGGTTCATTGATATTATATATTTTAATTGTATTTATTAGTTCATATGCATTTATGTTACTTGATTATTTGTCTTATCAATTATAAGTGGTTCAATGATATTATACATTTTAATTCTATTTATTGGTTTAGTATGAATGTATTTACTATGAAGTAAATCATATATGTATATGTTATTATATTATTTCCTTTCCCTTCCTTCTTTTATATAACAGTTTATTGGTTATTATTTATGATTTTAATCAAATTTTAATGCTTATTTATATGTGTTTTTACTATGTTTGTTTTATGATTTTAGTATGCCAATACCCCTGATGAAGTAGTGATGAAACACGGCATGTGTTGGGTCTTTGGCACGCAATTTCATTAAAAAATAAAACCTATTTGAAGCTTTCCCTTCCTTGTGCTACATGTTTGGACTTGGTTGCCTGGTTTGCGTGGCACAGTGCTTTTTTTGTTGGCAGGGACATTACCGGTGCAGGGATGTGTGTGGTACCATCCCATGTCTGTGACCCAGATGCCTGCGATGGGTCACCAGTGCCTTTATTTGTGTGTGACTGGGAACACTACACATGGCCAGGCGTGACTGTTGGGGTGGGGCTGGGGTGCTGTGCCAGTGTAGCTGGGGACATGTGTGCCCTGTGGTGGCGGGGATATGCATGCATGGGTGCAAGGGCTGGGGTGGGGTGGGGCAGGCCGGTGGCGGTGCGACTGGCGGTGGTCTGTGGGTGGCTGCGCATAGCAGGTGCATGTATGGGTGTGAGCCGCATGGGTCTGTGTTGGGGCCCCTTGTATATTGGTGCCTCCTGTGTCTGGCGTCCGATGCTACCATGGCCATTCCCCCCCCCAATGCCCGCACACGCAGCCACCCACCCCGTGCCACCCCATCGCTACCTGCATCCCTGCACCCAGCACCTATGGCACACACACATGCAGTCCACCTATGTCTCCCCCGCGTACCAATCCGTGTGGCCTTGCTGTTCTCAGCACCCCTGCACTGTGTCGCCCAACGCAGCTACCATGGGCCTGTCACCCCCCGCCCCTGCACCCTTACACCGTGCCGTGCCGACCCCCGTTCAACGTCGCCACATCCACCCGCATTCTGGCCCCTGCACCTTCAGTAATGCCTGTGCCGCCCCACTCACTACCTCTGTGTTGGTTCCCTCCCCTCGATCTATGGCAGCCATACCCTGCTTCTGCTGTTCTGACCTCTCCCTGCTTGCCACCCCGACCCCCTGCACCCTCTCCCAGACAGTACTGTCACCCCTGGCACCTGCCCCTATGGACCGATGTCACTCCCTAGGGGGGTATCGGCATGCAACGCGCCTCATGACCATCCATGGCCCCCATCCGCCCCACGACCCACGTGCTTTCCAGTGCCATGTGGGGTGCATGCTCTGCCCCAGCTTCCGGACATGATCCCGCATCTCTGCTGGCCAGCCCCGGCGTGCGCTGCCTGACACCTGCCAACCCCCTGATGGGACAGCTCCTGGATCTGCACTCTGTCCTGGGGTCCCTGTGTTCACCCACATGCCTCGTCCCTCTGGCTATGATGATGGTGTTGGGCCCGGCACCCCCCTGCATACCAGGCCGGCCCCCCCTTCTGACCCGGTCCCGGCACCTCCCCCATTGGCTGGTCTGTCAAACCATGATCCCCCTCAACCCCCTTCTGGCTGGCCACTGCCAGGTACATCCTTGTGTCCGTGTGCTCGGTTGTGTGTTTGGCTCTGTACTGTCCTCAGTGGCCCCTACCCTACGCAACACTACCTCTGTGTGTGTACCTGTCGCTGCACCCCCACTGCTATGCTGTCCCCAGGGGTTGTATCCCATGGCTCTGTTTGTGGCCTGCTTGTTTTACCCTGTTTATGTAGTCCCTTGGTGCACTACCCATGCCCATGTGTGCAGTGGCGGTCTGTGCACCTCGCAGGACTATTCCTGGCACAGGTCCACGCATGGCAGGTGGCAGCGTGCTGTCTGTGCCCCTGTCTGCGGTTCTGAGGTCTGCCAGCCCGTGAATGGGTGAGTGGGGTCCCTGGACCTGGCCGTGGGCCTTTGCAGGGCCCTGCTGGGATTGGCAGGTGCCCTCGGATGGCAATGCATGTTGACCGGTGTTGTGTCAGGGCCACATGGTGTGGGGCTGGGGACATGGCGTGGGTGTGGGTGTGTGTGTGTGTGGGATGGTGACCCCCCATTGGGCCAGGTTTTGCCCATCTGCATGTGTGGGGTCTGCGGGTGGGCGGGTTACACTGTGCATGGCTGACAGGGGGCTGTGGTCCAGGGGCAGTGTGGGGATGGTGCACCAGGTGTGGGTTATGCCATATGTTGCTTGGGACTGGCTGAGGACATGCAGTCTCTGTGGGACTCCTGACATGCCCCCCCTGCCCTCGTCCCTGCACTCACTTGTTTATGGTCTGTCACCAGAACACCTCTCTCCATCTTACCTGCATGTGGGTGCGCTGTATCCAGCGCAGGGGGCAGGCCATGTATGTACACATGGGCCCGAGTCGGTCTGCCAGGCGCTGCTCCAAGGTGGTCAGGGTGGCCCCCTGCGCTGGACCCCCACCTGTGCCCTGCGCATTGTGCCTCTCCCGCGAGAGTTGGGCACGGATGTTCCTCTTGATATCACAGTAGCGCTTGTGGAGGCTCTCTATGTCACGGTGTGGGCCCCCTGCTGCCGCCACCGCTGCCTGGACCTCTGCCCATGCCCTTGTGCGCGTGCCGATGGTGGTGGCTGAGCTCAGCCGGCCGAAGAGCACCTCAAACCTGTCGCGGATGCTAGCCAGGAGGAGATCATTCTACTCCTGGGTAAAGCGGACCGCCCTCCTCCTGGCTTTGTCAGCTATGGGCGTCCGGTGGCGCTTAGGGCCTGGTGCACCTCCAGGCTGTTCAGGTGGGTGGTGTCTGACCCCAGATAGGCCTGCCCTCTCACCCTCTGGATCCACAGTGGTGTGGACCGCTGGTGGCTGCTGGCTTCACTCCCCTTCTGCCTCATGGTCTCTCTCATCATCCATGATGTGGTACGTATTGTGTACCATACACCCTTGGCGTTATGGGCATGCTGTGCCCAGTTATGTACCTAATGCGTGGTCCTAGGCGTATTCCGCATGGGCGCTGCACGCATGCGCAGTAGTGCGCATTACGTTTGCATGCACTCCACTGAGATTGGGTTCACGGTGCATTCACGCACACGTCTGTGGATGTTAGTGCGTGGGGACACCTCGTCTGCCCCACACAGGCACTGTTCCCATACCGCACGCAGGTACGCGCCTTATGGATGACGTATCGTGTCCCGCGCTGTGTGTGCGTAAGGCGCGTTCCTAGGTGCACTATACCCTTTCCTTCCACTCTCCGCCCTCAGATCTACCCTCGGCATTGCTATTGGTGTGCACCGCTGCATACACGGGCGGTTTATCCTCTGCCGTGGTTCATGGTACGTGCATGCACACTCTGCTATTTATCATTGCTTTGGGTGCTGTCTGTTACATATGGCGTGTTCCAGCGTGCATAGATGGGTAATGCGGTGTATCCCCATGCGCTAATGTGCGTCAGACGTACGTGTGAACACCCTGCCTGCACGCATTAGAACGTGCCTTATGTTCTGCCCTCACCTACTTGTCTGGGTGGGGCACGCAGTGTGACACGTCGTACGTTTGTGTGATGCTGGGGCATGGGGACACGCCGCGTGCTCCTCCTACCCTCATTCAGCATAGCCAATCACAGAACATGCATTTTGGGGAAAGCAGGTTTCTGTACGTGCTACGGCGTTATGCTTCCGTACGTGCAGGGCGTTGTCTCATTCTGTTGCTGGTGTATGTCCCAGCATCACCGGGTGTGTAAGATTTGCTGTGATTATTTGCCACACCCCACACCCTATTTAACATCTACCTGTGCTCCATCTCATGTCTATCATGGCTGAGATCGGGAATGAGGGTTGTGCGGTGGTGGCGTTGGTGGAGCTGGTGGAGCTGCGGTTGCCTGAAAGGGGAGATGGTGTCCCTGGGGCTGTGGCACTGGGCATGGGTGCAGTCCCGCTGCAACTCAGACCTGCAGCTGTGGTGGCTCCACAGGCAGAGGTGATACCAGCATGGTGCCATAGGCATGCTGAGGCGCAGCCCCACCTGCCACGCCTCTACAGGCCCAGGCCCAGGCCCATGCTCCAGGACATACATGAGGACCAGGTCATCTCCCTCTACCATCTGGACACAGAGGCTATTAGGGAGCTCTAAGAGGATCTACGATCTGACCTCGAGCCCCGGACTGCCCGGTCACATGCCATACCGGGATTGGCCAAGCTCCTGGCTGCACTACATTTCTTTGCCTCTTGCTGTTTCCAATCCTCGGTGGCCACAGTGGGCGGGATGAGCAGGCCAACCTTCTCACGCTGTCTCCACCAGGTACTGCGGGCCATGGTCAGCCGGGTTGGGAATTACATTGTGATTCCTAACAGTAGGCAACACTGGAGGGCCCTGGGCCAGGCATTCCAGCGGATTGCAGAGATACGACACGTGATGGGAGCTATTGATTGCACACATGTTGCCCTGGTCTCGCCATGCGACAGGGAGGTTGTGTTCCGCAACCGCAAACACTACCATTCCCTGAATGTGCAGGTTGTTTGTGATGCAAATATGTGTATTCTGAATGTGGTTCCATGGCTCCCAGGGTCAGCCCATGACTCCTATATCCTGCAGCACTCGGCACAGTTTGGCCAATTTGAGGCCGGACAATATGAGGACTGTGTCCTGCTGGGTGGGTATTTACCATATCTCACATGCGCATACAGTGTATGATATCTGGGGTCCCATTGTCACCTGTGTCCTCTGCATGCCTTTCCTTGAGTTGTGATTGTGGGGCGCTGCCTTGTATGGGGCTTTGTACACCGTCACACCCTGTCACCGGGGATGTGCTCACGTACCTCTGTGTGATTCTAAACATCTCTATGTATATCATGTGTGTCTCATTGCTCATCTGGGTGTCTCAGCACACATGCAGGTGACACTGGTATCTGCTACTGCTGTTCTGTTGCACAGGTCTTATGTACAGAGACACTCTGGGTACAACACTGGGAAGCAATAATCACGCAGAACCAAGAACGAACCAAACTGAAGCATGAGTGGATGGAAAGACAGAGCCCTTTATTGAACCTTAGGCCGCCCGACACAGGCCGTGTTTCGTCACCCTTCGTCAGGGGCTAGCCAGGCATAAAAACTAAAATCATAAATAACAACCATTAGAAACTTAAAGAAACAGACCGACAAACTTATAAAACAACATTATATAGAGCAATACTTAATAACATTAAAAACATTAAAAACAATCAATATGCAATCCAATAAAATCAATAAATAATATGAAATGAATAAAAGACAAAAGTGCTCGAAGGCTCAAATCATCATGAAATCATATAAATACACATAAATAAATAAATTAAATTACCAACCTCTGTTGCGGGCTCAAAAAAGTCTTATGTCACGCTTTTGTAGAAAAGTCTAAATAAGCATTGGTGCTAAAAGAACATAAACAGGATAGTTAAAAAACATGTAATTTGAATTAATAGCTTACAATAACACACAAATAAAGGAAATAAGAAGGTGGAACAAAGAGATCCTCGTATTATTTTCGAAAGTATTACTTTCTCCGTTGGTTTCAGACGGCGGTTCCAGATTTCCCTTTATATGGTTATGTCATTTTTATTGGTTTTATTGAAGCGTGGACTATAAGTCCTTTATTTATTTTTCATTTTTTGTTATATGTAGCAATTTTTATATACCGCGGTTTCGCGGTTGAAAGTATCATATTTAATGGTATTATGCCACACTCGGTTTACGTATGCCCATAAGTTTGTTCAGTCAGAATATATAATTTTTCCCCCCTTTTTTAACACGTGTCAAATCTGTACAGATTAACCTGTAATGTCTCTCTTCTATTGACAGTGGTCTCCTAACATACTCCTGCTACTTTTTTTAGGAATATAGAATTCCTGTATAGTTACCTACTATAGTTTGTTTACTTTATAGCCTGCCCTTTTCCTCCTCGCTCTCTTTGTTCCACCTTATTTCCTTTATTTGTGTGTTATTGTAAGCTATTAATTCAAATTACATGTTTTTAAACTATCCTGTTTATGTTCTTTTAGCACCAATGCTTATTTAGACTTTTCTACAAAAGCATGACGTAAGACTTTTTTAGAGCTCGCAACAGAGGTTTGTCATTTAATTTATTTATTTATGTGTATTTATATGATTTTATGATGATTTGAGCCTTCGAGCACTTTTGTCTTTTATTCATTTCATATTATTTATTGATTTTATTGGATTGCATATTGATTGTTTTTAATGTTTTTAATGTTATTAAGTATTGCTGTATATAATGTTGTTTTATAAGTTTGTTGGTCTGTTTCTTTATGTTTTTAATGGTTGTTATTTATGATTTTAGTTTTTATGCCTGGCTAGCCCCTGACGAAGGGTGACGAAACACGGCCTGTGTCGGGCGGCCTAAGGTTCAATAAAGGACTCTGTCTTTCCATCCACTCACGCTTCAGTTTGGTTCATTCAGGGACACTCTGGGCACATATGGCATGTCCCTTGTTTGGCTGGGTGCGGCACCTCTTGGTTGATGACTCCAGCACATGGCCTCAGACATACCGCACATGCAGATGTACATGTGTGTGCCTTTGTGGTGTATCCCTCGTGGACTCTGCATGCAATGTGTGTGTGTGCGGTCCAGGAAGGGGGGGTTAGGTATGCGCCCAGAACTGTCCTCATGCTGTATGGTGTGTGTGGGGGCTATTCTACGTGGTCCATGTGTGCGACAACAAGTGGGTGGAGCTGTGGTCGCACTTGACATCACTCATGAATGCTGTATGTCTGTCCATGTTATCTGGTTTCTACTGCCATTTTGATCTGGCCCCTCAGTATGTGTTCCGGTGACATCTGCTGTGTGTGCACTGTATCATGGGCATCACATGGTTGCACACATGCACATCTCTGCCCCTTCCAGTATGCTTTGCCACTGTCGGCCAGATGCCTTCACACCTGCCACTGCTGCCAATTGGGTACAGGTTTTTGGCCTTGTGTTTGGCCTGGATACAGTTGATGTGTGTTGCCCTCATTAGTCTTACCCGGGGTTCTGGGTCTCCCAGCTGCAGACGCTGGTGCAGTGACATCGTGTGCCATTCTATGATGTCGCATGTTTTTGTGTCCCTTTTTATCTGTTGTCCAGTTACACGTGGCTACTTCTGTGCTTTTGTGTGTCCATCATCTCCCGCTTGACCGTACCACATTTCTTTCTGCAGGTGATGCAGGATATGGCTGTCGTGCCTGGTTGCTGACCCCTGTGCATCTCCCACAGCCAGGTGCAGAGATGAGGTACAATGAGGCTCATGCCACTAGCTGCTCAGTCATTGAGCGCACCTTTGGGGTCTTACTGAAGTCACTTCAGGTGTCTGGATAGGACCGGCGGTGCCTTACAATACGGACCCATGACTGTGGCACATATCATTCTGGCCTGTTGCATCCTGCACAACATTGCTCTCAGGCACAATGTCCCAGTCAAAATTAATGAGGATCTGGAGAAGGATCCTGTGTGCCCTCCTGTATGTGGCCGTGGTGACACACGTGAGGGGATGGCAGTCAGGCAACATCTGATTGAGGAGCTGTTCTCCTGTAACTTCTGCATATATGGGGATGTGCAGGAAGTCAGTTCTCCATGTATGTGCTTCCCTATGTGTTTCACGGCACTATCACAACATATATATATATGTCACTTGTGTTTTTGACTCCCCAGGATAGGCTGCTGACCCTGCCCGGTGCTGTTGTGCATGTGGGAACTGTGTGTACGTCATTCAGACATGCAGGTGACTGGGGTGGGTGGACATAAAGGTAAATGTACTGTGGGGGCAGTGCAGCATTACATATGTCTGTGTTTCCCTCTCCACTGCACCTATGTTGTTATACACGCGTTTGGCCTGCGGCTCCATCCCCCATATGTTCCGGTTGACACGCCTATGGCCATTGGCCTGTGCACATTTCGGGTGTTTACACACTGTATCTAGGGCACACGTGACCGGGCTGTGTGTGTCTCCAGGCACAGGGTGTGGGGTTGGTGGATAGTACATACAGTCTTCCCTGGCATTATGGCATTACACAACATCAGTGTATCACTGCATGGACTGTAATGATTGTCTCCACTGGTTGCTGATTATGCACAGACATGCCATATGCTACTTGCAGCATGCTCACCTTGTCTCACGGTGTATGTCTCTGTGTCTTTGGGGCGTGTATAGGTGACGTACCTTCTGATGCCCTCTGGCATTGTATGGTGCAGGGATGTGTCTGGGCACCTGTGCAGTGGTGATCACCCGTCTGTGACCTTCTGCTGTTGCCCTTGTGTACATTGTGTGCATATGTCTACGCATGTGTCATGTATTGTTGCCTGATGTGTTTCATGTTTGCTGACAGGACACTATGCATCAACGTTTCGGTTACACGCATCTCACCCTACCTTGGACATGTGCCACTGATGGCTGACCATGACAACGTGGTGATGGACGCATTTCATTGACATCCTCTGCCTCTACTGTGGCCTCTTGTGCCCTTTGCCTGCTCAGACAGTCCACATCAGACTCCTGCTGTACACTGAAGGTAGGTTGCACCTTAGATCTTCTTTGACCGACATCCATGTGTAGATGTTTCTTTTGGCCTGTTTGTATCATCGTGCCTTTCTGTGGGATCTCTGTGCACCACCACTGCTGAACATGCTGTGGACCTCTAGGATGCCTGTGTGACATGACCATGTCGAGATGGTAACCTGGTCTGCAGTGCCATCTCCTGCTGTGGTCAACATGCACTGTGCTGTGGCCGTGTCACGTTTTAATATCTGGGGATTCATTATGCACATACTGTGCTGTCATTGTCTGCATTGTGACCTGATGGTGTGTGTAGCATACCTTTACCTTTTCTCTACTCCTTTTAACACAGGATGCAGCCAACACACAAGGCACATCTACTATGCTGCATCTGGAGTCCCCATCGCCCAACTCTGGGTGTACAGGATACCTCCATGCAACGGTCCCTGGGTGATGGTGCCAGTGGGAGATGGACCTAGGCGAGTCGGACACATGCCTATGTTGGACATCATTGTTGGCCTGCTACTTTGGGCAATACCGGGGGGGACCGACACACTGTTGCTACCGTGCTCTGTCTGGGTGTTGCGTTTATCGCAGCAGACACACATCACCTTTGCACTGCTGTGGAACATTGAAATATCACTTGTGACTTTGCATGGCCATGTAATCTGGGATGGTCATAGCCAAACTTGTAGGGTCACAGGTGTCATTTGCACTGTGGACACTTGTCCGTACATCTACAGCAGGAACTCACATGCGCGCTGTATGTTGTACATCCATCTGACATTGTGTAGCTGTGTGTGGCCAATGTGTGGGGCTCGCATCACAGGCATTGCACCAATATTTGGCTACACAGGTACATACAGCCACATATGTGGCACAGGAGATACATTCTGTAGGTCCTGCTTATTTGTGTGGCTAACTTCCACTTGAACATGACCCACTATTTGCCTCCAGAACACTGTGATGCATGCCACCATCTCTGATTGCTGTTTGACCATCGCAGGGGGTGTTACAGTGGATATGGGGCAGCACTCTGTCATGTTTCAATGTACACTGGTGCATGCGCCGGGGTGGGATTTGTGTGGGTACGTGCACCATTGTGGACGTCTCCTTGTACCTCTATGTACATGTTATTGTGTGTGTTTACTGGACAGATGTGGCAATGTACATTGATTTGCAGGCTTATCTTTGCATGTGTGCACAGTCTTCTGACATGACATTGCGCCACTCACATTGTGCCAGTACCTTTGCACTGTGGCGGCAGGTGTGTCCATTTCCAGGCTTCATTTGTGCAGTCCCTGTACATTGCCATATTATGACTGCTCCTGCTTCCACGGCACCCACTGCAGTGGGCCTTCCACATGGTGCTACCTCTGTATGTCAGTGGGATCCCATCTTCTTTGCTTTTTGCCCACATGTGACTCTCGTATCTGATACCGTGTCCTCATGTTGCATTGTGTCACTGTTTTTGATGCCATGTGTGCATTAAAGGGGTTTATTTACATGACTATCTGATGTCTGGTCTTTCTCAGCACATCACACGCTGTTCTAGGGGCATCTACACTGCTGTATGACCCACTGATACCCACACATTAGATCTACACATCTGAGAGGTGGTGCTGGGCCATTGGGACATGACATCATTGGCATGTTTGTGCATTTGCCTGTGCACTGCGTATGCACTTCACTGTGTTGCAGCATGACATTACATCTCTGTATCTTCCCTTCAGACCTTATTGCCTTTTTGTGTGTGTTGTCAGCCTGGTGTGCCTGCCTGATACGTGCCACCTGTCAGCTGTGTGTTCTGGTGCTGTGGCCGTGATGGTGCAGACATGTACTACTACTACTACTGAGCATTTGCATAGTGCTACATGGTGTATGTGGTGCTGTGCAGACAGGTGAGAGACATGTTCTGCGCATCAGAGATTACTATCTAGTCAGCACGGACACAGATGGGGTGTGATGGATACGCTGGGGGCGGGGGGGGGGGGGTCAGGGGAATCATGCTTCCATGGCTGCAGCGAGGACATGTGGTTTCATCCTGGATTTGTGGGCGGGTTGGAGACGGTGCCTGCTGTACGGACAGCGGTAGTTTGTTCACGGCATACGGGGCATCACAGAGAGAGGGGTGGAGTGTGGGGTTATCAGTAGGGGTGTACTGAACAGGTGGTGGGTGTCTGCTTGGGGCCAATGTTTTCAGGGGGGTTTGTACAGGGAGATGGGAGATGAGGGGTGGTGGGGAGCCACAGAGTCTCTGCATTTTGAGCTGAGCAGGGGATGTTTGACATGGATACGGTAAAGGTTAGGGAGGCTTTGACGTGACCTGACAAGGAGGGTAGTGTGGCCATGACTGGCCTGGCGCAGAGTTGGATGCACAGCAAATTGTTGCACACATTGACGGGAAATGAGGTGTGTCCAGGTGAGACCTGCAGGGGGCAGACTACTGAGGTACTGATGGGATGTGATTGGGGAGTGCATGGGCATATTGGTGATGTGTTCAGGGTGGATGGGGCAGTCAGCACTGCTATTGTGGAGGAAGGGGGCAGGTGTTAGCTATCAGATGGCTGTATGTCGTGAATGGGGGTGAGGGGTCAGGGATGGCCCCAGATTGCGGCCTGGGGACACTGGGGGAGGTAGAGTTATCCACAGACACTGACAACAGAGGGGGGGGGGCAGGGAGGTGTTACGATGATGGATGGGAGGTACGGTCATGGACATGTTCACTTTCAGGCTGTGGTGAGACATCCAGGCAGCAATGTCGTCACAACAGGCATGGATCAGGGTTTGGTTAGTCGGGGAGGGTTCAGGTGTGAGTAGGTGGCTCTGTGAGACATCTAGCTGGTACAGCTAGCCATGGGTGGTGATGGGCACACCAGGGGACTGTGCATGGAGGGGGTAATGGGGGATCCACACCAGATCCTTGGGGTACACCATCCGGATGCGGGGTTGCGAGGGAGGGGATAGGTGTACAGGTATTGTTACAGTGTACTGTGTATGGGTATAGTTACATCACAAAGTATTATCTCACTACTTTCATTACTACCACACCTACTGCACCTGCACAGTGGGAGACATGGCCTGTTGGTTAGGACACAGTACCTCAGAGGCCAGAGGGCCGTGGGTTCACATCCCACCTGGGGAGAGCAACATCAGGCCTGTGGGACTGGGGTTTCTAGTCTTATTGGCATTCCTTATGGCCTTGGGCACGCCACGTGGCCCTCCATTGGCCACCGCTTTATTTGATGGATAAGGCGGGATAGACAACGGGTTACTTACAGAGATAACTCAGTACTTATGTCTGGCACTGCCCCTTGTACACAGCACTGCACAGACATGTCGGGCAGACACCCTACTCACCACAGCTTACATTCTAGTTAGGATAAGTGAGAGAATGTGGGAGCAGGGGTAGGAGAGGTGACGGAGGAGGATCAGGGTAGTTAGAGTCCATAGGCAGCAGCGGGTAGGTGAGCTTTCAGCATGGATTGGATGTGTGTTTGCGAAGGTGCCTTGCACACAGACCCCAGGAGTTTATCCCAGGCGTAAGGTGCATCAGGGTGAGGGACGCAATGTCTGCTGTTCGCAGTGGAGCCGTCCGTTTCAGCACTGTGATCCAGTGTGTGCCTTTTGTGGTAACTTGTTTGTATTGTGCTTGTTGGGGTTGTTTGGGATAGTGGTCAGAGAAGCCCTTTGGTGGTCTGTAGGTTGCCAGTTTGATTCCCACATGTTCTATTCCTTTTCCTTTCCTGTGTTCTGCTAACCTGCCCATGCAATGGCTGCAGCCTCGTCACCTCTCCACACACCCTTCCATCTCTGTGCTGTGCGCCACAGTGTACCCTCCTCTGCAGCCTATCTGTCGCATATTGTGTGTTACATATGGCTATATCTTTGTAGTGTCCATGTGAACAGTCGGCTTGGTGGATTGGTACTGCTGTTGGCTGGTCTGTGCCACGTCACTGTGCAGGTTGGATTCTCAAATGCTCCTTTCGTTCTGTTGCCCTGGTCCACGGGCCGTCCACATAGCTGTCCCTTCAGCTGGCCCCTGACACCCTTTGTGTATCGCTCCCATGCTCTTTTGCATGCTGTTTACACTGCATCACATCTCATGGTGTGTATGCATGTGTTTCTATGTGGCTCCCGTCCCACTTACAGACTGTGATATGAGCTGTGGACGCCTTTTGTGCATGTGCGTTGCATCATGGTGACTGTTTGGGTTGCCCTCTCCTGGCACACAGGAGGCATTTTGTGTGGTGCCCTGCAGTGTTCTTGTATGCAGCCATTGCTGTGGACCTCACAGTGGCAGTGTGGCCTACTGGTTTGTGCAGTGCTTTTCAGGCTAGTGGTCATGGGTTCGCTCCCTCTTTGTTCTCCTTCTTTTATGCCTTTCCTACACCGGTACTTGTCATTCCTGTAACAGTCATATCTCTTCTGATCTGTGCTGCCAGCACATATTACCCTCATCACAGTCGCCAACCATCCTTCTGTCCGTCTATCTGCGTCTGTCAGCTGTGTGGCACCCGGCATTAATGTGCAGGCTGCTACCCCATGTCCTGCTTTTCAGGTGCCTAAACTTACGGTGCCTTATGGGGCAGCTTGCTGCACCTTATACGGGGCCTTCTAGGGGTGGCTGCACGTACCTTGTGATGTGCCCTATATAGTGCCTTGCGATGCACGTTACCTGACGGCGCATTCTAACGCGTTACCTGGCACTGCTTGTCGTACGATGCACCGCCCACTCCTTTATATGGGCATCTGTACCATTACTGTGGGAACTACTGTGGGAGAAATTAACGTGGTTTAGCAAACATACCCCTAAGTCTTTGTCTGACTCCATTAGAAAAGTCACCAAAAGAGTTGCTCTTGAGAAAATTGCCCCCAATGACATCTCTAAATAAGCAGACAAATCAAGGCTTGGCCCACTTAATTGGTCCATCTCCTGCCCATCCAAGCAAACATCTTTAAACTAGATTCGTTGGGGATGGGTGAAGAAAGCCCCAAGGTAAGTGATACATTAAATACCTTTATGGAAATGGGTAACAGGGGTAACATATGGAAAGCAGTGTGTATTAATGACCGTAGCATGGGAAATAAGATCTCTGAAGTTGAAGCTTTGGTGGGAGTGGCTGACTTAGATTTAGTGGCAGTTACAGAAACATGGTTCACAGAAAACCATGACTGGGATGTAACTATACCTGGCTATACTTTATTCAGAAAGGACAGGGTAGGAAGAAGGGGAGGAGGAGTAGCACTATATGTAAAAACTACTATTAAAGCTTTGGAATTACAGAGCTTAAAAAGGGAGAGAGGAGGCATTGTGGGTTAAACTAGAAAGAGGGATCTATTTGCATTGGTGTGATATACAGACCTCCCTCACAAGAGGAAGAGGTGGACAGAGAGTTAATTGAAGACATACGCAGCATTGCTAGGAAAGGGGAAGTGCTACTGCTAGGAGATTTCAATATGCCAGATGTTGATTGGCACATTCCTGCTGCAGTATCATCTAGGAGTAAGGAGATCCTGGATTCTCTACAGGGAGAACTATTCAGGCAATTGGTAACAGACCCCACACGTGAAGGGGCCATACTGGACTTGGTGCTTACCAATGGTGAAAGTGTTTCTGATGTTGTAGTGGGAGATCATTTTGCATCCAGTGATCACCAGATGGTGTGGTTCAGTATTAGGACTAGGGCTGTTAGAATCCATTCCAAGGTGAAGATCTTAGACTTTAGGAAGACTAACTTTGCGAAGATGGGCCAATACCTCAGGGAGTCATTAGTGGGATGGGAACAGCTGGGGGATGTAGAACAACAGTGGACAAAACTGAAAGGGGGTATTTTAAAGGCAACCAACCTTTTTGTTAAAATGGTAAATAAAGGCAAAAGGAACAGGAGACCGCTATGGTTTTCGAAGGAAGTAGCTGAAAAAGTGAAGAAAAAGAGGGAGGCCTTCATGAAATACAAGAGATCACAGAGAGAGGAAGACAGGCATCTGTATTTGGAAAAACTTAGAGAAGCTAGCAAAGCAGTCAAGAAGGCAAAGATTCAAAAGGAGCAGGAAATAGCCAATGCAATAAAATGGGGGGATAAGACATTTTTCAGATATATTAGTGAGAAGAGGAAGGGCAAAAGTGGTATTGTCAGACTCAAGGGTACAGGGGGGGAATATGTAGAAGCTGATAAGGATAAAGCGGAATTGCTTAACAAATATTTTTGTTCTGTGTTCACAGATGAAGAACCAGGAGCAGGACCTCAGAAAACACCCACAAATAAGAACAGAAGCGAGGGACATCATACTGGAGGGCCTCGACCTCCTCGGCTCGAGGCTCCTTCTCGGGATCCGCGGGGAAGGCCAAGGCCTTGGCCATATCCTGCACGAAGTCCGAGAACTGGGTATCCTCCGGTGGGGATCGTCTCCGAATTTCGGACTCCGGCGAGTCCGATGGGACACACCGAGTCCAATAAGTATTGGGTGACTCTTCGTCCTCCGTCTCCCAGCCCGACTCCTCGGAGGAGGAATCGAGCGGCTCTGGTCGGGCGGGCACCGATGCCATCCGCCCCGATGCTGAGGGTACCGGCGTCGACGACCTCGGTCCCGAACAGGAGGCCGTGGCTGAGGATCGACTCGAGCCCGCATGGACTCGAGGATCGGCTCGGCCTCTGGGGTCGACTTGGACGTCGAGCGATGCTGCTCTCCAAGGCCAACAACCTGAGTCCGAGCTCAGGAGACCCAGGAGCCCCTGACTTGGGCCCCGACGGCGTCGGGCCCGACGTCGGCTCCCCTGGAGGAGAGTCCACAAGGACTATAGCACTTATGTGTCCAGGAGACTCCATCTCGATACGAGGATGTTTGGCAGGCCTCTCCGACTCCGAAGACCCGGGACGGCTATCGGGGCTATGTGACCTGGCCCTCGAGGAACCAGGAGCGTCTACCGACGCCGCCCTCGCGGGTTTCTTCTTCCTGCGATGTTCCTGCGAAGGAGACCCCCGCTCAGAGGAACCCCGACGCTGCTCGGGGCCGGAGTCTCGAGACGTCGAGGCCTCTGACGAGGTCCGGGCCCGTCCAGACGCGGAGTCAGAAAAGATCCTATCCTTCTGGTGCTGCCGACTCCTCAAAGCCTTCGAGGACATTTTGCCACACGGACCACAGATCATCGGGTCATGATCGGGTCTGAGGCAGCAGTCATGTGTGTCGGTAAGAGACATAAGTTTCTTACACCGATCACACTTTTTAAACCTGCTGGTAGCCATCGGGGGAAAAAGGGCCCTTGCGAGGTCAAAAGACTGGGCTGCCAGGGAAAAAAGAAAAATGGCGCGAACGCTAGTCACAAAGGACAAAAACCGAAAAAGAGAGAGTGGACTCGATACCGGTGTATCGGTCCAAGGCGGGAAAAGGATCCGGTGTCGAACCGAAGAAAAAAGAGAATTAATAGGGAAATCAACTTTTTCCTCGGGGAAAAACGAACTACGTCTGTTGGGCTCCGCGGAAAAAAGAAGACTGAGCAAGATGGCACCCTTGGGCGGGAAGGGGACCACGCATGCGCGTTGCAATTCCCAAAGGCTTTCTTTGAAAGCTTGGGAAATGCTCTGCACGAGGGCTCCGTCGGCGCCGACGTCACCCATATGTGAGGACTGACTTCCTGCTTGGTCCTGGAGAAATTGTAGTTCCTTGAGTGACGACAGTTCAGTCCTCTACCTCTGGGTTGTCGACCTTGGCCTTGGGCAAGCCACTTAACCCTCCATTGCCTCAGGTACACTTAGATTGTGAGCCCTTCGGGGACAAGGGAATAAAAGTACCTGTTAGTATATACATGTAAACCGCTCTGATGCGTAAGTAAAGGGCGGTATATCAAATGCCTAACCATAACCATAACCTCCTCTTGCAGCTTGGAGACTGGTATGTGAGAATCATGACATCACTGGATATAGCCTGCTACTCTCTCTCCTCAGTCCCAGTGTGAACAATTAACAAAGCAGACTCAAAGGAGCAACAAATAAGTAGCAAAAACCAATCAATGGAACCTAGTCTAACTACCCTTATAACTATTTTAACCATTCCGGCAAGGCTTTCTTACGCCCTTTACTGCCACACAGAGAATCAAATAAATAACAGAGAAAACCTGAACCCAAACGAAGACAGACCTACCTGTGAAACGTCTCTTCTTGTCATTAATGCTGGACTCCTTCTGAAAGAACTCTGGGCGGGATGGAGGACTGAAATGTCGTCACTCAAGGAACTACAATTACTAGGTAAGTGTAATTATCATTTCCTTATCGTTCCTCCAATTCAGTCCTCTACCTCTGGGAAGTACCAGAGCAGTAATCATTGGGAGGGACCCCGCCATCTGGCATGCAATACCGCCGAACCGAAACGGGCATCGGCAGCCGCCACGACGTCCAGACGGTAATGCTTACTAAACGTATGTAGCAACGACCAAGTCGTCACTCTACAAATGTCTCCTGGCAGAACCAAACTGTGTTCCGCCCAGGAACATGCTTGCGCTCTGGTGGAATGCGCCCGGGGCACAGACCGACCTTGAAGCAGATAGGCGGAAGCAATTGCCTCCCGAATCCACCGGGCAATGGAAGCATTAGCTGCCACCTCCCCTTTGCGCACACCTGCAAACACCACAAAAAGCCGATCCGATTTGCGAAAAGACTCCGTCACCTTTAAATACCTTTGCAACATCCTCTTTACATCCAACCGCCGCAAACTGCAAGCCAGTTCGCCGCCTTCCCGAGACCCTAGAACTGGCAAGCACACTGCCTGATTCAAATGAAAAGGAGACACCACCTTAGGCAAAAAGGACAGAACCTGCCACAACACCACCTTCTCCCTCGAAAAGATGAAATAAATGACTGCTTCTTGGAGCAGCTGGGAAGCAGAGGGGAAGCCATATTAGACCTAGTCCTTAGTGGAACACCAGATCTAGTGCAAGAGATAAGGGTGTTGGGGCCACTTGGCAATAGTGATCATAGCATGATCGCCTTTGATTTAATTAGTGGAGGAGGGATAGTAAGGAAATCCACAGTACCTTTTAACTTTCGAAAGGGAGACTATGATAAAATGAAGAAAACAGTTAAGAAAAAACTAAAAGGAGCAGTTGTGAAGGTTAAAGACGTACATCAAGCTTGGGTGTTGTTGAAAAATACTATCTTGGAAGCCCAGACCAGCTGTATTCCACGCTTTAAGAAAAGTGGAAGGAAGCCAAAAAACTGCCAGCATGGTTTAAAGGTGAGGTCAGAGAGGCTGTTGTTGCCAAAAAAGCATCTTTCAGGAAATGGAAAAAAGAGCCAAACGACGAAACCTGGAAACAGCACAAGCACTGGCAAGTCAAATGCAAGGCATTGATAAGGCAGGCAAAGAGAGAATTTGAGAAGAAGCTTGCTGCGGAAGCAAAAACGCGAAATAAAGACCTTTTCAAGTACATTCGTAGCAAAAAAACTGTGAGAGAGTCAGTTGGTCTATTAGATGATAAAGGGGTTAAAGGATCACTAAGAGGCGACAAGGCGATAGCGGAGAGACTGAATGAATTCTTTGCTTCGGTCTTTACTGAGGAAGATGTAGGGATGTTACCCATGACTGAAGTGGTATTTAAAGGTGCGGAAGAATTGAAGGAAATATCGATACATCGGGAAGATGTCTTACAACTATTAGATAAACTGAAGAGTAGCAAATCACCTGGGCCGGATGGTATACATCCAAGGGTGTTGAAAGAACTGAAATATGAGATTGCAAAGCTGCTATCAGTAATCTGTGAATTATCATTAAAATCATCTCTAATACCTGAAGATTGGAGGATCGCCAATGTAACACCAATTTTTAAAAAGGGTTCCAGGGGTGATCCGAGAAACTACAGACCGGTGAGCCTGACGTCAGTACCGGGAAAAATGGTAGAAACCATCATAAAGAATAAAATTACTCAGCATGTAGATAGTCACAACCTAATGTGACTAGGTGCAAGGAGCTCTTTGCTCTCAGGGAACGAGTCCGTTCTCTAGAGGCTAAAGTAGCAGACTTGGAAAGCATAAGACAGACAGAGAGGTACATAGACGAGACCTACAGGGATATAGTCCTGAAGTCCCACCTCCAGTCTGGCAGCATCCCTGTTGCCAGGGAGGAGAGAGGTCACGTGACAGGAGAGCATCACCCTGGTGTGGCAGGAAGTGATCCTGTAACTAGGACCTGTCCTCCAGGTGATGCAAAAACCCTCTCGCACCGAGGAAGTTTCTCCAGGGCCATGTGCCCATGAGGGAAGGGTTAGGACAGCCGTTATAGTTGGTGATTCGATCATTAGGCATGTAGATAGCTGGGTGGCTGGTGGACGTGAGGATCGCCTGGTAACATGCCTGCCTGGTGCGAAGGTAGCGGACCTCACGCACCACCTAGATAAGGTCTTAGATAGTGCTGGGGAGGAGTCTGCTGTCTTGGTACATGTTGGTACCAATGACATAGGAAAATGTGGTAGGGATGTTCTGGAGGCTAAATTTAGGCTTTTAGGTAGGAAGTTGAAATCCAGAACTTCCAGGGTAGCATTCTCCGAAATGCTTCCTGTTCCATGCGCAGGACCCAAAAGGCAGACAGAGCTCCGGAGTCTCAATGCGTGGATGAGATAATGGTGCAGAGATGAGGGGTTTGGATTTGTTAGGAACTGGGGAACATTCTGGGGAAAGGAGGGGCTCTTCCGAAGGGATGGGCTTCACCTTAACCGGGATGGAACCAGGCTGCTGGCATTAACCTTTAAAAAGGAGATAGAGCAGCTTTTAAACTAGATATTAGGGGAAAGCCGACAGTCGCCCAAGAGCAGATGGTTCGGAAGAATGTATCTTTGAAGGATACTACCAAAAGCAGAGAGGTTCCACAAAAGAGTAAAGTAGCCCAAATGCCCTCAAGTATGGAGCAGACAGAGCTTAAAGATCCCAAATTACTCATGTCTAACAGACAAATTAATATGGATAAAATACATTCTCTAAAATGCTTGTATGCAAATGCTACAAGTCTAAAAAATAAGATGGGAGAGTTAGAATATATAGCACTAAATGAAAGGTTAGATATGATTGGAATATCAGAGACATGGTGGAAGGACGACAACCAGTGGGACACTGTGATATCTGGGTACAAACTATATCGTAATGATAGAGCTTATCAAATTGGTGGAGGGGTTGCTCTATATGTTAGAAAGGGCATTGAGTCAGAAAGGATTAAAGTTTTGCAGGAAACAAAATCTGCTGTAGAATCTATATGGAATGAAATTCCATGTAAAAGGGAGAAGGCAATGGCAGTGGGGGTGTACTATCGAGCGCCTGGCCAGAATGACCAAATGGATGATGAAATGCTCAAAGAAATCAAGGAAGCTAACAAAAGTTACAGCACAGTAATAATAATGGGTGATTTCAACTACCCCGGTATCGACTGGGTCAGTGTCACGTCAGGACATGCTAGGGAGATAAAGTTCCTAGATGAAATAAATGACTGCTTCTTGGAGCAGCTGGTTCATGAACCGACCAGAGGGGAAGCCATATTAGACCTAATCCTTAGTGGAACACCAGATCTAGTGCAAGAGATAAGGTTGTTGGGCCACTTGGCAATAGTGATCATAGCATGATCGCCTTTGATTTAATTAGTGGAGGAGGGATAGTAAGGAAATCCACAGTACTACCTTTTAACTTTCGAAAGGGAGACTATGATAAAATGAGGAGGAAAACAGTCAAGAAAAAACTAAAAGGAGCAGTTGCAAAGGTTAAAGACGTACATCAGGCTTGGCTGTTGTTGAAAAATACTATCTTGGAAGCCCAGACCAGCTGTATTCCACGCTTTAAGAAAAGTGGAAAGAAGTCCAAAAAAACTGCCAGCATGGTTTAAGGTTGAGGTCAGAGAGGCTGTTGTTGCCAAAAAAGCATCTTTCAGGAAATGGAAAAAAGAGCCAAACGACGAAACCTGGAAACAGCACAAGCACTGGCAAGTCAAATGCAAGGCATTGATAAGGCAGGCAAAGGGAGAATTTGAGAAGAAGCTTGCTGCAGAAGCAAAAACGCGAAGTAAAGACCTTTTCAAGTACATTCGTAGCAAAAAACCTGTGAGAGAGTCAGTTGGTCCATTAGATGATAAAGGGGTTAAAGGAGCACTAAGAGGCGACAAGGCGATAGCGGAGAGACTGAACAAATTCTTTGCTTCAGTCTTTACTGAGGAAGATGTAGGGATGTTACCCATGACTGAAGTGGTATTTAAAGGTGCAGAAGAATTGAAGGAAATATCGATACATCGAGAAGATGTATTACAACTATTAGATAAGCTGAAGAGTAGCAAATCACCTGGGCCGGATGGTATACATCCAAGGGTATTGAAAGAACTGAAATATGAGATTGCAGACCTGCTATTAGTAATCTGTGAACTATCATTAAAATCATCTCTAATACCTGAAGACTGGAGGATCGCCAATGTAACACCAATTTTTAAAAAGGGTTCCAGGGGTGATCCGGGAAACTACAGACCGGTGAGCCTGACGTCAATACCGGGAAAAATGATAGAAACCATCATAAAGAATAAAATTACTCAGCATGTAGATAGTCATGAACTAATGAGAGACAGCCAACATGGCTTTAGACAAGGAAGATCTTGTCTTACTAATCTGTTATGTTTTTTTGAAGGAGTGAATAAACAGGTGGACAAAGGTGAGTCGGTTGATATTGTGTATCTGGACTTTCAGAAAGCCTTTGACAAGATCCCTCATCAGAGACTTTTGGCAAAACTAAAGAGTCATGGGATAGGAGGCAGTGTACTATTGTGGATCAGGAACTGGTTAAAAGATAGAAAGCAGAGGGTTGGGCTAAATGGCCAATTTTCCCAATGGAGAAAGGTGAATAGTGGTGTACCCCAGGGGTCTGTGCTGGGTCCGCCGCTTTTTGACATATTCATAAATGACCTGGAAAGTGGAATAACGAGTGAGGTTATCAAATTTGCAGATGACACTAAACTATTTAAAGTTGTTAAAACCCAAGAGGATTGTGAAAAATTGAAAGAGGATCTTGATAAATTGGAAGACTGGGCATCAAAATGGCAGATGAAATTTAATGTGGACAAGTGCAAGGTTATGCACCTAGGGAAGAACAACCCAAACTATGGTTACACGATGCAAGGTTCCACATTAGGGCCCACCACCCAGGAAAAAGATTTAGGCGTCATTGTGGATACTATGTTAAAACCCTCGGCCCAGTGTGCAGAGAGAGCAAATAGAATGCTAGGTATGATAAGGAAAGGAATGGAAAATAAAACAAAAGATATTATAATGCCTCTATATCGTTCCATGGTGAGACCGCACCTTGAATATTGTGTGCAATTATGGTCGCCGTATCTTAAAAAGGATATAACGATTTTAGAAAAGGTACAGAGAAGAGCTACCAAAATGGTAAAGGGGATGGAAGGATACTCCTATGAAGAAAGGCTAAAAAGGTTAGGGCTCTTTAACCTGGAAAAGAGACGGCTGAGGGGAGATATGATAGAAGTCTAAAAATTAATGAACGGAGTGGAACGGGTAAATGTAGATCGATTGTTTACCTTATCAGAATATAGAAAGACTAGGGGACATGCAATGAAGCTATAGGGTAAACTATTTAAGACTAATAAAAGAAAATATTTTTTCACTCAACGTGTAATCAAACTCTGGAATTTGTTACCGGAGGATGTAGTAAAGGCTGTTAGTGTAGCTGGGTTTAAAAAAGGTTTGGACAAGTTCCTGGAGGAAAGGTCCATAAACCATTATTAAGAAGTGACCGAAGATATCAATGCTTGACCCAGTACAAGCATTGTGGAACTTGTGTCTCTTGGGGAAACTGCTAGGTACATGTGACCTAGATTGGCCACTGTTGGAAACAGAATACTGGGCTTGATGGACCTTGGTCTGACCCAGTATGGCATATCTTATGTTCTTATGTTCTTAAGAACAAGAACGGTTCCCTACACAACAACGCTTGCAGCTCTGAAATGCACCTAGCTGAACAAATCGACATCAGGAAAACCGTTTTCAAGGTCAAGTCCTTCACCGAAGCCCGAAGCAAAGGCTCAAAGGGAGGCTTGGATAACTCCACCAACACCAGATTGAGGTCCCAAGGCGGAATCAATACTCTACACGATGGCCTTATCCGAGAAACCGCCTTCAGAAACCGAACCACATCAGGATGAGCACCCAGCGGCACTCCCTTAACCCTGCCACGATAACAGGAAAAGGCTGCCAACTGCACGCGCAAGGAACTGGCTGCAAGACCTTTATCAAAACCGTCCTGCAGGAACCCTAATATTGAAGGAACGTCAGCAGTGGATGCTCGAAGCTGCTGCCTCTAACACCAATCCTCAAATACACACCAGACACGGACATAAGCCAAGGAAGTGGACTTTTTCCACGCTCTAAGCAGCGTAGCAACGACCGCCGTCGAATAGCCCTTTTTCCTCAGCTGTGCCCTTTCAATGGCCAGACCGTAAGCGAGAACCGATCCACTTGGGGCATATAGAGAGGACCTTGAAGCATGTGATGATGAGAGCTGTGCTGAGCCGATGGAAACAGAAGAGAACAGTGAATATGCCTTTAAGGTGAGAGACAGGCAAGGTATTCACAGGGTTCAGACTGCAGGCAAAGGAAAGAAGCACGTAGTTGCTGAAGCCAAGCCACACTCAAGCTCTAACGTAAGTGCAGGCTTGGAGGGTAAAGCACAGTTACCTGTAACAGGTGATCTCTGGGAACAGCAGGAATAAGTCTTCGCATATGGGTACGTCGGTACCGACGGAGCCTGCGTGGGAACGCTCCCCAGCGTCCAATCAGAAAGCCTTTGGGAGCATTCCACAGCACCTGCGTGCTGCCTTCCCGCCTTTCTCAACTGTCTCTCCTCAGTTGAGTTTTAAGCTGAGACAAAGAGAGAAAGAGAGAGAGAGAGAGGGAAAGGAGAGATAGAGAGATTTAACTCCTAGGGGAGGTGGGTGGGTTGTGAAGACTTATTCCTGCTGTTCCCAGAGATCACCTGTTACAGGTAAGTAACTGTGCTATCTCCAGGAACAAGCAGGAATGAGTCTTCACATATGGGGACTCCCTAGCTTTAGATGCCAGGGAGAGATCCCAGAAGTTGTGTGTCCCTGGAACAGGTCTGCACTTCCCCACATGGATCTCTAGCATCCCATGAGGGATGGTGGGTAGGAGTTGATTAAGTATGGAACAGGTGTTTAAGAACAGCCTGACCAAACAAGACATCCCGGCGGGAATCCTTGTCCAAGCAGTAATGGACTGTGAAGGTATGAACCGATGCCCAAGTGGCTGCTCGACAGATGTCGTCGATAGACACAGAGTTCAGATGAGCCATTGAGGCTGCCATGGCTCTCACATTGTGAGCTGTGACATGGCCCTCCAGATAAAGGTTTTTGCTCCGATAGGCGAAAGAAATGCACTGGGCAATCCAGTTAGAAAGTGTTCTCTTGGAGACTGGTTGTCCGAGATGAGAAGGATCAAAGGCAACAAAGAGTTGGGAAGACTTTCTATGTTGTTGTGTCCTTTGTAAGTAAAAAGCCAGAGCTCTTTTACAGTCCAGGGTATGAAGATTCCTCTCTGCACTTGATGCATGAGGCCCTGGAAAAAAGACAGGTAGGTAGACCTCCTGGTTGAGGTGAAAAGGCGAGACCACCTTAGGCATAAAGTGTGGATTAGTCCTAAGGACCACCTTGTCATAAAGGAACCTTGTATAAGGCGGATTAGCTACAAGTGCTTGCAATTCACTAATGCGGTGTGCTGATGTGATTGCAATGAGAAAGATAACCTTCCAAGAAAGGTATTTCAAGGAGGTGGTAGCTAAAGGTTCAAAGGCGGCTTCATAAGCTGACCAAGAACCAAGTTTAAGTCCCATGCCACCGGGGGTGGTCTTATGGGAGGCTTTGTTAAAAGGAGGCCTCTCATGAATCTTGCTACAAAAGGATGAGGAAATAGGTTGTCCATTTAGAGGCTTAAGGGAAGCTGCAATAGCACTCAAATGGACCCTTACTGAATTTGTCTTAAGGCCTGCATTAGAAAGATGAAGGAGATACTCCAGCAATGATTCCAGAGGTATGGCACGGGGGTTAAGACCCTTCTCAGAACACCAGATGGTAAACCTCTTCCACTTAAAAGCGTAAGAACGTCTAGTGGAAGGTTTCCTGGAAGCATAAATAACATCTTTCAGCTGTTGAGAAAGATGAAGATCCTGGATATCTAGGCCTTCAGCAACCAAGCCCTGAGATGCAGAGACTGGGGACTGGGATGCCATAACCTTCCGTCCTCTTGAGAGAGGAGGTCTGAAGCAGACCCTAACTCTAGGGAGGGAGCTTGAGAGAGATGTAGAAGCAGAGGGTACCACACTTGCCGTGGCCAATGTGGAGCTATGAGAATCATGTGGCCTCTGTCTCGCTGAAGCTTGAACAGGGTTTTGGGAATTAGGGGAATGGGTGTAAAGGCATACAGGAAGTCTTGACCCCAGTGAAGGAGGAAAGCATCCTTTGCCTGAGCCCCCTGAGCCGGAGTTCTGGAACAGAACCGGGGAAGTTTGGCATTCCACGGACTTGCAAAGAGGTCTATGTCCGGGGTTCCCCAAATTCGAAAGATCTTGGATACCTGGTCCATATGTAGGGACCACTCGTGTGGAAGCAGAACTCAACTGAGTCTGTCCGCCCAAGAGTTTTGAACACCTGGAAGATAAACTGCCAGAAGATGAATGTGATGCTCTCTGGCAAGGGCCCACAGTCACAGAGCTTCGTTGCAAAGTGACAGAGCCAGTTCCTCCCTGCTTGTTTACATAGAACATGGCTACCTGATTGTCCGTGTGGATAAGGACTGTCTTGTGGCAGGGTGTGTGTGTGGAAGATTGCTCTGAGTTCCAAGATATTGATATGTAGACTCCTGTGGGGACCAGATGCCCTGGGTGGAGAGGTCCTGAAGATGAGCTCCCCAGCCCATTGGAGAAGCATCTGTTGTAAGAGTTGCTTGGGGTAGGGGCTGTTGAAAGGGGGACCCCAGCAACAGGTTTTGAGAGGACTTCTACCACTGGAGGGACAAAATGAGGTGACTTGTGTTTGCTATTTTGTCTGACAGGCAGCCTAATGCCTGGGTCCATTGGGTGGATAAAGTCCACTGAGCTGCTCTCATGTGAAGGCGAGCATATGGTACCACATGTACGGTGGATGCCATGTGGCCTAGCAACTGTAACATCTCTCGAGCAGTTAGTAGGGTGCTTCAACTCTGCTTGAGAAGCCAACTGCACCAAGCGAAGGCAACGTGCCTGGGGAAGATAGGCCCTTCCCCTTGTGGTATCCAGCAATGCCCCTATAAACTCCAGGGACTGAGTAGGGATCAAATTGGATTTTGGGATGTTTATTACCAGCCCTAAATACTGAAGGATACGCATTGTGCAGGTTAGAGAAGTCTTGGCCTCTGATTGAGTGGGAGCTCGAATGAGCCAGTCATCCAGGAAGGGAAGACGAATATTCCCAGGGTGCACAGAAAAGCAGCAACCACTGCCATGCATTTCGTGAACACCCTTGGTGCAGAGACCAGACCAAAAGGGAGCACTCTGTATTGATAGTGCTTTTCCTGAAAAAGGAACTGAAGGAACCTTCTGTGAGTTGGATAGATGAGAACATGAGTGTACGCATCCTTGAGATCTAGAGAACAAAGCCAATCCTGACTCTGAAGGTATGGCAGCAGAGTTCCTAGAGAAACCATCTTGAATTTTTCTTTGACTAGGAATCTGTTCAACTCTCTGAGATCTAAGATGGGTCTGAAGCCCCCTGTTTTCTTTGGAATAAGAAAATAGGGGGAGTAGAACCCTGTGCCCTGTTGTTGAAAAGGCACCTCCTCTATTGCCCCCTGGACGAGAAGAGTGGCAACCTCCTGCTCCAACAGGCTGAGAAGGGATGTTGGAGAATTGAACTGGTGCACTCTTGTGAGAGGGGGCAAGCTTGAAAAATGAAGTTTGTACCCCTCTTTTATGATGGAGAGTGTCCAATGCTCTGCTGTAATTTGCTCCCACCTGGGAGCAAAGTGACATAACCTTCCTGGAATGGTGGAGGGCTCTGGTCCTTCTAGAGCCAGGAAGGCTAAGTTCTCTAGCAGAAAGTCAAAGGCCCTGAGGGGGCTGGGGTTGCTGGGCTGGAGCAGGCCTCGCAGCCTTTGCTTTGCTCTGTTTGGAGGATTGCTGACGTTTGGAAGGGAACTGAGCTGCAGAAGATGCCCGCTGACCATAAGCAGGATAGAATCTTCCCTTTTTAGAAAAAGGTGTTTTCTTGAACAACCTTTTCTTAGCAGGTGCAGCAGCTGTGGATTTGGATAGTCTATCCAAAGCAGAATTTTCAGCATCCATCTGATTGGCTTTTGCTTGCCAATCCTTACCAAACAGGTTCTCACCTGTACAAGGGATATTTCCCAATTCATCTTGAACCCAGATCTCCAAATCGGATGCTTGAAGCCAAGCAATCCTACGTGCACCTATGACAATAGCTGAGGCTCTGCTTACGCATTCAAAGGAGTCGAAATCTGCACGGTTGGAGAATTTGGAGATATCCTGGGCATGTTTGAGCGCAGTGAGAAATTCTTGCCTTTTATCTTCAGACATAAAAGGACTTAAAGTCTGCAAATGGTCAGTGACTTCTTTTAAGAACATTCCCATGTAGAGACTATAAGAATTAATTCTCGCAGCAAGCATGGAAGCTTGGAAGACTCTTCTTCCAAAAGCATCCAGGGTTCTACATTCACGTCCTGGAGGATTAGAGGCATGTCTTTTGGCACTTCTAATCATTCTCATTGCAGACTCAACCACAATAGAGTGGTGAGGAAGCTGAGTTTTATGGAAACCAGGACAAGGAGGGACACGATACATGGTATCCAACCTGCGAGAATGAGGAGAGGTGGTTAGAGGTGCTTCCCACATCCTCAACATGAGATCATACAGAATCTCATGAATAGGTAAGGTAGCTGCCTCCCTTAGGAGTCTTAGGATATTGCAAAATATCTAACTCCTTGGCTCTGGGCTCTGTCTCAGGTGCCACTGTAATAGAGTGTCCCCGAGCCACCTCTCTGATAAAGTCTTGAAAAGACAAATCCTCTGGAGGAGACATCCTTCGTTTAGGAGAGGAGGACTCCTGTGGAAGAAGCATCACTGCATCGACCGACTCTTCAGAATCCTCAGAGTCCTCAGAGGAATCGAAGTATTGTCTGTCTGGATGCTCTTGCAAAGCCCGATACCCGTACCGACCGGGATCAGTATCGGGAATAACCGGTACCGGGGTATCGGTACCGGAGGACTTCAGAGGACAGAGTACCGGCATAGCGGACACCGATGCCAATGTCAATGCCACTGGTACCAGAATCGGTACCGATGGCGATGCTAGAGCCGGTACCGGCGGAGTAGTTTGTTGCGGTACCACGGGCGTCGATGCCACAAGGAAAGCCGCCAGACTGCGTTCTATGGACAGAATCCTCTGATCCATCGACGCCACCAATGCCTGGAAATCGGTACCGGTGGTACCCCAGAGCATGGCACCAGGAGATCTGTCGAGGCCACGCCATCGAGATCATCCTGGAACCCCGATGATGATGCTTTAGAGGCTGAAGCCTCCTGCCGGGGTAATTTTGCCGGAGCAGAATCCTTGAGGGCAAGGCCAGAGGCATCTCGATGCTTAGAAGGAGATCTACCCTTCGAGGACTGTAATGGATTTATGTTTAGTTACCTGAGATCCATGTGAGGAAGAAGCAGCCATGGAAGACGTCGATGCCACCGAAGTCGCATCAGAGGGAAACAGGGTACTGAGCTTGGTTCTGCCGACCTCTTTTAGACATCATGGAACAGGACACACACTCTGTTATGGAATGGTCAGGACCTAAACATTTTAGACACCAGTCATGGGTGTCGGTGATGGAAATAGTACCGCCACATTTTGTGCACTTTTTAAAACCTGAGGCAGGCTTTTCCATATTTAAGGAAAAAAAGTTTTGGGCCTAAGGCCCAAAACTCAAGTGCACCTGAAGAAAAAGAACGGAAAAAAGGTTTTTTGTTTTTTTTTTACAAGAAGAAAAGAACAAAGACCGGCGGTACCGGTACAGCGTCGAAGAAGGCAGACGCGACACAAAAGAAATAAAGAAAAAATAAGGAAATTCTTCTGCAGTGACAGGAACACGACCTGCTGGCTCTGTGGAAAAAGAAGAACTGAGGAGAGACAGTTGGGAAAGGCGGGAAGGCAGCACGTAGGCACTGTGGGATGCTCCCAAAGGCTTTCTGATTGGATGCTGGGGAGCGTTCCTGCGCAGGCTCCGTTCGTACCGACGTACCCATATGTGAAGACTCATTCCTGCTTATTCCTGGAGATTGATAATCACCTGTGCAGAGACAGGGGAGTGTTAGTTAGGAAACAGCTTTATAAGCCCTGTTCAGAGGAGAGGAAGAGGAGAAGTGGGAAGTTTGATTTCAAGTTGGAGAACGGCTCCAGCAAGAAAGGAAGCAGCAACAGAGGAAGCAGTCCTTGTAAGAGAGGTACTCTTAATTCAGAAACCAGCAGATGGGTGGCTGGGAGAGTTGCTGACAATGAGGAACAGATTGCAGTGTTCATGAACAGATTGCAGTGTTCGTGAACCAGCTCAGAGAATTCAAGCTGCCAGAAGGTGGGTGAATACGGTTACAACTGGAAGTGACAAGAACCCAGCCGAGGGCAGAGAACCAGAGTTGAACACGATTGAAGCATTGAGGCAATTGATCCAGGGAAAGAAGCCCCACTCTCAAGGTACAAATATTCCATATCAGGGAGAGCAGCTGTGGAGGGAAATTCAGAAGTTCCTACAGAACAGTAAGCTTGAAGGAGTTAATGAAAATCCAGAGACAGACAAGCATTTCATAGCACAGGAAGAAATGCAAATTGACTCTTTTGGGAAGGATTCTGTTACTGAGGAGTCTCCTATGGACTGTTCTTTCTGTAAGAAGGAAGTTTGAAAGTTGGTGATAAAAAGTGTTAAGAGAAGAAGCTTTTGAGAAGCAGGGATTTACCTAACCATGTGAATGCCAGGAACTCCTTCTAAGGTAAAGAACCCTTGCTTAACCTAGAGTTTGATAACCAAAGCAGCACATGATAAATGAAGAAATTTAGCAGTGCTGGACGGACAAAGAAAGCTGTGATTTACTTGCTGAAATGCTTTTGCTGAAAACAGCTGGACGTGTTTAAAGGTTCTTTCAGTTTCTTCAGTTCCAGTTGCATATGTTTCCTGTTATTATTTACTTGGAGAATAATCCTTATGTCTGCATTGAACCTTAGTGCTTATGGGAACCTAAATAAAACCAACGGTCTCATACTACTTTGTCTTTGAGTAAAAGAATCAACTACAAGTCCCAGAGTTCCCTGCTGGAGACAAGGATAGTAACTCTTTATTTAAGGACAAACATTGGCAGCCCTATGCCTGTAAGCCTTTGGCCCAGGCGAGGGTCACGACAAGCAACAGGTCCACCCTTGCCGGCAACCTCCACGGCTGCCCGTCTAGGAGACGCACGAGGTCTGCATACCACGGCTTCCTCGGCCAGTCGGGCGCCACGAGGAGCACTTTTCCCAGATGAGCTCCGATCTTTTGATCCACCCGGCCTATCAACGCCCATGGAGGAAATACGTATAGAAGCCCCGCGGTCGGCCACGGATGCAACAGCGCATCGATGACCTCCGACATTCTTTCTCGCCTCCTGCTGAAGAGGCAACCCCCAGCGATCCACTATTTGCGCAAAGATGTCAGGATGCAGCTCCCACTCTCCCGCATCTACTCGCCCTCTGCTGAGAAAGTCTGCCCTGACATTGTCCTTCCCTGCAATGTGCACCGCCGAAATCGCCGTCAACCATTTCTCTATCCAAGCGAACAACATGTCCGCCTCTTCCTCCATTGCCGCACTCCCCGTGCCGCCTTGATGGTTGATGTAGGCGACTATCGCCGAGTTGTTGGAGAGCACCCGAACCGGGCAACCTAACACCAACTCCTTGAATGCCACCAGCGCCCGAGCGACAGCTCGCAGTTCCAGCCGATTTATCGACCAGGATGCCTCCAGGGGAGACCAAAACCCCTGCGCGAACCTATTCCAGCAGTGGGCTCCCCAACCCGCCAGACTGGCGTCCGTTAATAAGGAGAGCCATTTCGGTTGTTCCAGCGGCATACCGGCTGAAAGGGAGGACCTGAGAAGCCACCACTGAAGGGATCGCCTGACCTTGACTGGGCATGGCAGCCGTTTGCTCAAAGGATCGGACTGATGTGACCAGCGGCGAAGTAGCGCCCTTTGCAAGGGCCTCATATGCACTTTGGCCCATGGTACCGCTTCCACAGTCGCCGCCATCGTCCCCAACACTTGAAGATAGGACCATGCTGATGGCGCTGGAGCGGACCTGAACTGGTGAACTAGACTCCGAAGTGCCTGAGCTCTCTTGTGTGGTAAAAACACTTGGCCTCTCCTCGTGTCGAACCGAACCCCTAAGTACTCTAGATTCTGGGAGGGCTTCAGACGGCTCTTGGCTGGATTTACCACCCAACCAAGACTCTGAAAGAACTCCACTACTCTGCTTGTCACCCGAACGCTCTCTGCCTCGGACTTGGCCCGAATCAACCAATTGTCGAGGTATGGGTGTACAAGAATCCCTTCTTTGCGCAACGCCGCCGCTACCACCGCCATAATCTTGGTGAAGGTTTGTGGCACCGTAGCCAGACCAAAAGGCAATGCCTGGAACTGACAGTGAACCCAAGGCAGAGCGAACCTCACAAACCTCTGATGGGACGCCCAGATAGGAATGTGCAAATATGCCTCTGAGAGATCCAGAGATGTCAAATACTCCCCTCGACGCACTGCCACTATGACCGAGCACAAGGTTTCCATCCGGAAATGTGGAACACGCAGACAACGATTCACGGCTTTCAGATCTAAAATGGGCCTTAACGTTCCGCCCTTCTTTGGCACCACGAAATAAATGGAATACCGACCCAAGCTGTATTCTTAGGGCACTTCTACCACCGCCTCTAACTGGATAAGCCGCTCTAAAGTACTGCGGATCGCTAGTACCTTCTTGGGACACCTTCAGGGAGCCATGACGAAGGAATCTCGTACAGGCCGCGCCAATTCCAGCGCATATCCCTGCCGAATAATCTCCAACACCCACTGGTCGGAGGTAATGTGGGTCCAAGCAGAAAGAAACTCCCGAAGCCGCCCTCCTATGGGAGACCCCTCCGCCGGGACCCACCTCCTTTCATTGAGACTTGCGAGGTGCAGAAGCAGGGCTTGAGGAGAAACCTCTACTGGCTCCTCGAAACCCGCGGAAACCCTGGGCTCGAGATGGAAAGCGACCCCGCTGGAAACTTCCGAACCGCGTCGCACGAAATCTCCGGACATCCCGAAATTGGCCACGATATCCCAGACCGGGCCTCCCTTGTTTTGGTTTATCCTCCAGGAGCCGGCCCGTCTTGGACTCCCCAGGTCCTTGACCAACTTATCCAAATCCTTTCCAAATTGCAATCCGCCTTTAAACGGCAACTTACTAAGGCGAGACTTGGAAGGACCATCTGCCGCCCAATTCCGTAACCATACTGATCTGCGGGCGGCCACCACGGACGCTGTGCTATTGGCAAGTGCTCTGATCAAATCATAATGCACGTCCGCCAAATACGCCGCTCCGGACTCCAGGCGACCCAGTTCCTTGAGCTCCTCAAGATTCATGTGCGGCGACTGCCTGAGCCTCTGAACCCATCGCAAACATGCTCTAGCTACCCAAACCCCACAGATGGATGCTTGCAATGGCAGCGAATCTGCCTCAAAAGTCTGCTTCAGCAAACCGTCCACCTTACGATCTTGGGCATCTTTTAAGGCCGCGCTGCCTTCCAACGGGATAGTAGTCTTTTTTGTAACCGCCGATACCACCGCATCCACCCGGGGCGCTTTGAACCTGTCCTTATCCTTATCTGCCAGAGGATAGTGTCTATTCATAGTCCTTATACCACGAAGCCCCGTCTCTGGCCGGTCCCATTCTTCTTGTATCATTCTGTGCACCACTCTATGAATGGGAAACACCACCTGCATCTGCCGCACCACCTGAATGACCGGGTCTTCCACTTCCTCCTCCACGGGAGCCTGAGTGGAAAGATTCAGCATCTGCATAGATTCCATGATCAATGCTGGCAGCTCTTCCCTACGGAAGACCCTAATGATTTTAGCCTGATCCTCGGGTTCAGGAATCTCTCCCTCTTCGAGATCCTGCACCCCTTCCTCATGTTCCCAATCAACCTCCTCCGCATCAGGCCAATCAGCTTCCGCAGATGCGGAAGGTCGTGTCCTCAGTTTTTTTTAGGGGCCGGCGGTTCCTCACCTCCCTCTTCAACCGCCTCTGACAGCTGGGGAGGCCCGGAAAGCGTCCTGTCCTAGACCCCGGCAACTTACCCTGACGTCTCAAACAGAAAGCCTGATGCATCAACAAAATGAAATCAGGGCTAAAATCCCCGAGGTCCGTGGACTGCGCTGCCAGCAGAGCTCCAGACGTCCCCGCCAAGTCCTCCAACGTTGGATCTTGCGCCGGAGGCTGTGGAGAAGCCGCCCTCGGCCCCGAAGCCCCAAGCGGCTCTGAGGTCTCTTTAATGTGTATTTGCTGCTCTACTGCTGAAGAAAGGGTTGCACAGCCACGGCAGACACCTGAATCTGCTACTGTGCCCCTCCGGGTCCCACAGACAATACACTGCGGACGACTCGCCATAGCACAGCTAATGAGCAATGGAACTAACCCTAAGGTTGCTGCTGTTCTTATATGCTTTTTTTTTTTTTTTTAACTCCCTGGAAGCAAAAAATAAACAGCAGCCCAGGATTCCTAGAAATTTCATAAAGTGTAGTATCGCTCTGATCTGCCCCCCCCCCCGCGAGAAGGAAGCCCCCGTAGAAAGTCCTCCCCCCCGCGAAAGAGGCCGTTTCACGGTAAAAACCAACAAGAAAACGTCAAAATCAGAAAATAAAGAAATAATATAAAAGGATAGAAACTAACGATCTAACCCCTTCAGCAGAAAAATACTTGCTTGTTGCACCACTCTGGGCCTGTCAGTCGCCCATCAGCCACGCGGCCTCACCGCTATAAAAAATGGCGCCGTGAAACCTAAAGATGAAAAGGGCGCCAAAAACCAGCAGGCAGCACCGCGCCACATACCAGGGCTCCCCACCTTGAAACGCAGCCTGTAACTGGTACCTGCTTACCGGCCAGGTCTGCGCTGCTTTCTGGCTGACCAGGAATAGCTGTGCCGCACTGCTAGAGACTGCCAGCAAATTCTGCCGCTGGAGCTCTCCCCCGGAGGTGTGAGCATGCAGCCAACGCAGTCCGGTCAGGTAAATGCTGCACAAGAGGGGCTTTCTCCCGAAAGGTCCGGGAGGAGAGAACCTGAGGCCCCGAAAAAGAGAACACAGAGCCCCTTGAATTATCTGTCCCTTGTCTCCCTTCTTTTTTTTTTTTTAAAAGGGGCAGGGAGTAAGAATGCCAAATCCTTTATATTTTTTTTTTCAAGAACAACCCCCAATTCACCAAATTATAAACCAAATCACCCCAACTACATTACCATTAAGCTCCTTATCTGTTTCTCCAGAGAGCCTCTACAAGACTCACCAACGTCCTCCTGCTACATGGAGACTGGTTACACTGGGACTGAGGAGAGAGAGCAGCAGGCTATATCCAGTGATGTCATGATTCTGACATACCAGTCTCCAAGCTGCAGGAGGAGGTTGACAACCCAGAGGTAGAGAACTGAACTAGAGGAACGATAAGGAATATATTTTTTAATTTTTTTAAACCCATCGTTGATAAATGTTGTAATTATCTTTCTAGTCCTATATATTTGGAATAGACTCTGGCAAGTTTTCAGTTATAATGTAAGTTTAATGCAGGTTGTAAGATTATGTAGTGAGTGGACCCAACAAGCCCTTGCTGAACACTGTTCCTTATCATTTTTTGAATATATTTATTAAGACTGCTCTATCAGTTTCTTCAGGATTTCTATTACCTTGCAATATGTTTTTCCACATGGTTATAAGCAGTTAATGTGGATGGGTGTCTGGTGAGGTTTTTATAGCATAGTTAAGGATATGGCTTTAGCTCTTTTATGGATAGTATATGATTAATTTACTTATGGGTTTGAGCATGGTCTTAGTACTGGGAATATTTTAATTTATTTTTATTTCTGTTTTTAGTTATTTATAGTTTTAATATGAGTATTTGGTATGTTGGTTGTTAAATACATACACGGACTTTGAGCCAGCTTTTCATAATACTGCTGAATTATCAGTGTCATTTTCATTTAAAGATTATGTAGTGAGCGGATCTAACAGGATCAATGGCTGAATTCCGATTTTCATATCTTTATTGGGTTATATCGTTCCTTGTATACCACTCCTTCCTTTTAAATGAAACCGCTTCCTCAGTTCCTTTTTAAATACCTTGCGGTATGGTTTCCTGCGGGTTAACAGTGGTTATGTGGATGGGATCCTAGTGTGGGGGGTTCTTCTTGCGTTAAGATCATGGAAATATAGCAAAGTAGAATGTATATGGGGTTTATTATAAAGAGTGAGCGCTCACAGAACTGTAATTTGAGAGGACCTACTGTGACAGGTTCACTCCAAAATAAAAGATCAGGAGAGCACAGCTGCGGGTGTTTTTTTGCCTGAGAGGAAACTTGGACTGCATGACCAAAAGGTACCACGCAGTTTGATTTGTTTTTAAGATTTGTGATCAAGACTACAGATAGATTTTGTATTAGTAGTACTAGAGAGAGTGTTTAGTTTTATATAATGCATATTGTTAACTATTTTAATTGGCAGTATTGATTAGCGATAAACAGACCTTGAAGTCAGATTGAGTAATGATTGGTCACTCCTACAGTAAGGTATATATATACATACATACACACATCTTTTAATACAGGTCGTGAGTAAATATAGGATAGCCCTTATGGCAGCCCTCTCTTTGAGAATGGTAAAGCATACGATCTAGTCACATTTTGGCCTTTTTTTTAAAATCTTTTATAGTCCGATTTATGTGCCACTCCTGCTTCTATGGAATGCAATTCTTTATATGGTCCTTTGTATAGTTCCTAGGATCTATATGTGTAGTTATAAGTAAGATTAACAAAAGTCCCTTTTTCACTCCTTTTAGTTGCAAAGCATTACTAGAAAGGGGTTTTGATAGAGTAATATTGTTTTATATCCGAATTCTCCTTGTTTTAATATGATTGTAATTTATTTTTTTATATTCTCCTTTTTAATTTGTATGATTTTAGTATGCCAAGAGAACCCCTGAAGATGGCATAGCTGAAACAATGTCTTGTCGGGTTTGTGGGGCTTACCTATTGTACCCCTGGAAAATAATTGCAATAAAAGTATTTTTGTTACCACGGACAGACTGGGCCTGAGGATCTGGGTATATGCATCCTTTAGATCTAAGGAGCATAGCCAGTCACCCTGCTGGAAGTGGCAACAAGGTTTACCCTTAACTCCATTCAATTTCCTACTCGATGTAATATGCTAAATACTTCTAAGTTACATGTAAACTGCATAGATATACACTATATTCCTTAATCCAAGTTCAATATCCTGTTCAATGTAAAATTCTAAATGTTACTACGTTATATGTAAACCACTTTGAATGTAAAAAAGGCAGTATATAAAACTTGTTAAATAAATAAATGTTCCAAGGGAGGGCATCTTGAACTTCTCCCACACCAGGAACTTGTTTAGGTTTCGCAGGTCTAGGATGGGCCTCAGGCTTCCAGTTCATTTTGGGACTAGGAAGTACTGTGATTAGAACACCTTGTCCCTTCGGTGATGGGGTACTGGTTCCACAGCTTTGTCTGTGAGAAGACCTACAAGTTCCTGCAGTAGCACGGCCCGGTGCAGGGAGTCCAAGAGGGCTCTCCTGGGAAGAATGGAGGAGACGTCTGGTCCAAGTGGAGAAGGTAGCCTTCTCTGACTACCCGGAGTGCCCAAGTGTCAGTGGGATGGCAGGCCATCAGTGGGCAAAGTGGACCAGGCGTCCCCCTGTGGGCAGCTGACCTCCTGAGGGTGGAGAGGCTATGCCCCAGGAGTCACAAGCTCCCCCCAAGGCTGTGCTGGAGCTGGGGGGTTGGGACCCTTCTGCTTGCAAGGGCCCTGACCTGCTCCTTTGGCATGGAAGCTTTTCTGAGGAGCTGGAGGAGTCTGATACTGCGGGTATCCCCGGTAAGGCTGATCCTTCCTCAGGTATGGAGGATTTTTCCCTGGGGTTTTCCTCCTGGGTAGCAGTCTTCTTGGAGAGTTGAGTCCTCGTAAGGAACTCTGACTTGATCTCCGCCATTCTCTCTGCCATGGGTTTGCCAAAGAGATTCTCTCCTTGGCATGGGACATCAATGAGCTTGTCCTGCACTCATTGCTCCAGATAAGATGACTGCAGCCACGCCAGGCATCGGGCACCGATAACCGTGGCAGCTATTGTAGTGGTTGAATCGAAGCCATCATAGGCCATCCAAGTCAGATACTTAGAGCACTCCCCGATGCCCTTAGTTAGGTTCCAGAATCGCTGGAGGTGGTCATCCCTGAGGCCAGTGGAGAACCCGGTAAGCTCATTCATCAAGTCCCGAAGGTACATGCCTATATAGAACTGGTATGCTTGGATCCGGCAGGCAAGCATCGAGCCCTGGTAGCACTTCCTACTGAGGGCGTTAAGGGTACGAGCCTCTTTGCCCAGGGGCACCAAAGAATGCATCTTCTGGCTCTTGAGCCGATACATGGCCGACTCCACTACCATGGAATAATAGGGCAACTGTGGCTTCTAGAAGCTGGGACCTCGCTGGACTCTGTACATCGCATCGAGTTGATGGATGACTATGGGTACTGATAACGACATCTCCCACATGTGGAGAAGTCTCTGAAGGATGGCGGGGACAGGAATCATCAGTGCCTCCTTAATATTGGAGAATCTCTAGCTTCTCTGTGCGAGGATCCTCCTCCGACTCCATGAGATGTCCAGTGCCCTCGACATGACCTGCACAAAGTCGAGGAACAAGGTGCCCTGGGTGGTGACCGACGTTGGGTCGCCAGAGGAGATGTGTCCAACGGGACATCGCGGTGTTTGTGAGTGTCCGGTGATGTCATCCTCAGACTCCCAGAAGTAGTCTGTGGAGGATTCGGCGCCAGGTCAGGCCTGCAGGGCAGGAGGCTGTTGGATTATGGCGGCTTCATGGCCGGAGCCGCAAGTACTCACCAATAAGGATCTCATTCCCGAGGAGCGGGAAGTGATCAAGACTTCTGCTGGGGAATGTGATCAAGGAGGTGGGCTCTGCTGGGGGATGAGATCGAGACCTTTGCTGGCTCATGCTTGGCAACCGGGGAAGTCCTCAACGTCGAGGTCCTGGTGGCGGATGCACCAGCAGAGTCAGGCATCAGCACCTGCTGCATGGTGAGGAAAGCAGAAAAATTGTGCTCCAAGGCCACCATCCTGGTTTTCCATTCAGGAAGTGTCACAGCCTTCGAACTGGATGCTGGAGATACTGGGTCCAGCATTGGCGAGGAGAGTGTCCTCGACAAGGATGGCCTTGGGTGTCCGATGCCGATCGCCAGAGGCCTCCAAATCCTCCTGGGGGACCTTGGCCAACCGGCCGCTCCCACTCTTCCTCAAGGCCTCTGCACAGGCTGTGGGACCTAGCGTGAGGCTTGCCCGTCTTGTCCGACTCCCGAGAGGGGTTCCTCTTTAGGGGGAGTTGGGGGTACTGAAGGATTACCAACTCCTCTGCCTCATTAGTGAAGGGCAAAGAAAAAGAGGTTCTCTGGAGGGGACCTCTTCCATTTGTATGGGGGCAAGGGATCAAAGGGGACATCGCAGTGATGGGTGGTCTCTGGCCATTCCTCCTCTGTCTCCCAGAGTCCAAGTCCAAGAGAAATTGAAGTACCGCTTTGAATGGTGACTGTGCTGGTGGTGCTTAGGTGGAGCCCTCAGCTCCTGTCTGAACCCAAAGCACTTGGTGGGGAGGGGTGGGGGAAGGATACCTGCTGCACTGAGAAGGACCTCAAATGCTCATGGAAACCACCAGAGAGCATGGACCTTCAGGATGGGCTGCACCTCTGCAAGCGAGGCACCTGCCATAGATGGGGCTGTCACCAGTGCCGAGGAACCCAAGGTTACAAGGTCCCAGGCAGCCTGCTGAGGCATGAACACAGCGAGGCTAAGCTGGAGAGCCTGCATCATCTCTGTAAGGACAGAGGTCTTTGCCATTGGTGGAGTCGGTGCCACAGCCTTCCGTGTTGATGCAAGTTCTCTTGGCAGGGAGTCCTTGATAGTTACGGCCTCGGGAGTGCCACACCGGCCCTCTGGAGGCAACTCCTGCTGGGGCAGCTTAGAGGGCTGCTCTCGGCTCTTGCCTTCAGAGTTGCGCCAAGGGGTCCGATGCCAATCTCCATGGCCTTTCATCCTGGGCTTGGCATCAACCTTTGATGCCGACGCCAAAGAGATTGAAGTCTGGTCCTTTTGAGGCCACTCCTATCAAAGGAGTGCTGCCATTCTGGTGCCCCACAAACCCTCAGCTGCAAATGAGCCCATCTACCGCGCAAAGAAGAAGTCTTGGTGGGGGCCTTCGAGGGCATCTATGCCAAGGTTGATACTGAGGCCAACGCTGAACCTCCTAACCGAACAGCAATTCCCGCTTAAACTCGTAATGCATCATCTGCAAGCAGAGAGCATAGTCCGAGGGCTTGTGGTCAGGCTCGAGGCAATGAAGACACCAGCTGTGGCGATTTGTGATGAAGATGGTCTGGCCACACTCAGTGCACTTCTTGAAGGCCCTGGCCAGCTTTGACATGGCAGGGATGGCCTCTGCCAAGTCAAAGGATTCCAACATCCTCACCGACCAGGACAACACAAGAGAAAAATCCCGGGCTCTGAGAAAAAGGAGAAACCAAACCCTAGAAAAATGTGGCACCGAGGCACCAATGTTCCTGGAGATGCAGCAGAACGCTGTACAGAACTCAATACTGAAAACTGAAAAGAATGAGTGAAAAACGGTAATCTTAATTCTGAGACACAGACAACGTCTGGAGGGCTCTGCGGAAAAAAGAAGACTGAGGTAAAGTGGCTCCTTCGGGCGGGAAGACCAGCACGCATGTGTGGAGCACCTTCCAAAAGTTTCCTTTGGAAGCATTCCCACATGGGCTCCATCAGCCATATGTCAGAACTTCAGTTATATGTGAGAACTGACTTCCTGCTTAGTCCTGGAGAAAAAGGAAACAAGGGACAACAGCACTGGCAGGTTTCTGAGCTGTCATGAGCTCATGGAAGGGCTCATGAAGCATCTGACAGTGGGACATCACATTTTGGTGATGGAATTGGAGCTGAAGGCATCAAAAAACTTGATTTCTGTGGATGTTCACCAGATCTCAGGCTGTACTTCCCCCAAAGAGCTTTGCATTATAACTATGTTACTAGTAAAGGAAAAACATCCATTGCTGACGTGGTCAATCTGTGCTGAGAATATGCAAAGAAGAGTGTACTGATAGGGACCACAAATTCGAAGTGCAAAAAGGGTCAACAGCACTGGCAAGTTGAGCTGTCCTGAGAATGGCTCAGCTGCTCAAATCATTACACAGAGACTGTTAGCCCGAAGCCTCACTGCCAACAGGACTATCATGATCCTGCAATGTTGATGGGCACACAACATTGTGCAAACATCAACCCAGACTCAAACTTGTGCAAACATCATAGAGACAACTGTCAGCATACATTTCATGCAGCTTTGGACTCTGGTGACTTCAGTCTCCAAAGGTAATAGGACAGTTTACAAGATGAGATTAACTCTGACCCCCTGGTGATTTCATTCTCCAAGGCCGGTCTGAAGCCCCTCCTTGCTAAATCAAGAATGGCAGACCTTAAAGGGAGTGGCTAGCAGACCTCAAGGGGAAGGGCTGGAGAGGATTCAATTCACTATAAAGGACAGAAACACTTCCTGTCTCTCTCTCTCTCTCTCCCACCATCCATCGGACATGAAGGACAGGAGGCTCTGATAATCAATTCCCTTCACCCCTCCCCCGCTCTCTCTCTCTCCCTTGCCATGAGGCTCTGAGCCACATGTTCGGGCCTATCTCTCTCTCTTACACTTCACACATGAACATGCACACACAGATTCATTGATGCACACTGAAACAGCTCTGTAACAATCACTATATACCTCTGTTCAATACCTATGTATTAAGCCTATTTCTACATAAAAAACCTTTCTCCAAGCCACACCTGTTTGGTTGTTTTATTACAAGCCCCACTGCCTCTGTGAAGTGAAATGAACCCAGGACCTACAGAAGAATAAAGCGTAGTTACTCACCTGTAACAGGTGTTCTCCAGGAGCAGCAGGAATCAGTCCTCACATATGGGTGACGTCGGCGCCGACGGAGCCCTCGCGGAGCAATTTTCCCCAGCTTTCAAAGAAAGCCTTTGGGAATTGCAGCGCGCATGCGCGGTCGCCTTCCCGCCCAAGGGTGCCATCTTAGCCAGTCAGATGACATAGCTAAAAAAGACAGCATAAAAATTTGCAAAAAAACTAAAGCAGATGATTGCAACTCCAAGGGGAGGAGGGAGGGTTGTGAGGACTGATTCCTGCTGCTCCTGGAGAACACCTGTTACAGGTGAGTAACTACGCTTTCTCCAGGACCAAGCAGGAAGTCAGTCCTCACATATGGGACTCCCAAGCTTAAGGCTACCGGAGACCCTAAGCACAAAAATGAGCTCCCTCTAGCTCAGCAGCACAGAAGGAAGGAATCTTCGCTGAATTATTACCCACCGGTAGCCCACATCCGGGATGGAGGGTAGGAGTTGCTCAAACCTCAAAGAGATTACGGAGGACTGCCTGTCCGAAAGCACTGTCCCTGCGGGACTCCCTCTCGAGACAGTAATGGACCGCAAAAGTCTGGCTCGAAGACCAAGTAGCGGCCCGGCAGATGTCTGCCAGCGGAACAGAGCGGAGGTAAGCCACTGACGTAGCCTTTGCCCGAACGCAATGAGCCGTGACTCGACCTTCCAAGGAGAGTCCGGCTGCCCCATAAGCCCAAGTGATACAGTCCGCAACCCAGATGGACAGAGTACGCTTGGAGACCGGGAGTCCCAATTTATTGGGATCAAAAGACACAAAAAGCTGCGCAGCTTTACGGTGCTCCCGCGTACGGTCAAGGTAGAAGTTCAATGCCCTTCTACAGTCCAGGGTATGGAGGACCATTTCAGCTCGGCTGGAGTGTGGTCTGGGAAAGAAGGTCGGAAGTACCACCTCCTGATTGATGTGAAAAGGGGAGACCACTTTTGGAAGAAATTTTGGGCGAGTCCGTAGGACTACCCTATTTTTGTAGAACCGAGTGTAAGGGGGATCAGACACGAGGGCCTGCAATTCACTTACGCGTCTAGCGGAAGTGAGGGCTATCAAGAACAATGTTTTCCAAGAAAGAAAACGGAGAGAGAACAGGTAGCCATAGGTTCAAAAGGCGGACAGGTGATCCGCTGCAAAACCACATTCAGATCCCAGTCAGGCGCTGGCGGGCGCAGAGGTGGTTTAAGTAGAAGGAGACCTCGGAGAAACCTCGCTACGAGAGGGTCGCTGGAAAGAGGTCTGCCGTCCACCGGCACATGATGTGCTGAAAGAGCACTGAGGTGAACTTTGACGGAGTTGGACTTAAGTCCCAGATTAGAGAGGTATAGCAAGTACTGCAAGATCACCGACACCGGGCAGGAGAAGGGATCCTGGGACTGTTGGGTACACCAAACGGAAAAGCGACGCCATTTAAGGGCGTAGCATTTGCGGGTAGAAGGTCGCCGAGAAGCTAGGACGACCTCTTCCACCTCTGCCGGCAGGAGAAGGGGAGCAAGGACTACCCTCTCAGCAGCCAGGCCATTAGATTGAGAGATCTGAGGTTGGGGTGTAGCAGAGACCCCTGATCCTGAGTGAGGAGATCCGGTTGTAACCCCAGAGGGAATGGATCCTCTACCGCTAATTGCAGCAGGAGTGGAAACCACGGCTGTCTGGGCCAGCGAGGGGCCACCAGGATCATGAAAGCTTTGTCTCGGAGAACCTTGAAAAGAGTTCGAGAGACTAGCGGGATGGGAGGAAAAGCATACAGAAGGCTCTCCGACCATGAGAGTAGAAAAGCGTCTGCCGCAACTCGAAGGGGATGTGGCTGACGAGAGCAGAAGCGAGGAAGTTGCCGGTTGAGAGGGCTGGCAAAGAGATCCATCGTGGGGAGGCCCCACTGCAGAAAGAGCTTCTGAACTACCAAGGGATCCAGGTGCCACTCGTGCGGCTGGAGGATCCTGCTGAGTTTGTCCGCCAGGCAATTTTCTTGGCCTGGGAGATAAACTGCCTTGAGAAGAACGCCGTGACTGACGGCCCAAGAGCAGAGCTTCTGTGCTTCCCGACAGAGAAGGAAGGAGCCCGTGCCCCCCTGCTTGTTCATGTAGAACATGGCAACTTGATTGTCCGTCTGGACAAGGACGGACTGGTGAGAGGTCAGGTGGGAGAAGGCCTTGAGAGCCAGGCGGATCGCTCTGAGCTCCAGGAAGTTGATCTGCTGAGCAGACTCCCACGTGGTCCAGAGGCCCTGAGTACGTGCCCCTTGGCAATGTGCTCCCCAGCCCAGGAGGGACGCATCTGTCGTCAGCACCTGGGCCGGCTGAGGCGACTGAAAAGGCATGCCGAGCACCAGGTTGGGCCGATGAAGCCACCACTGGAGAGACGAGGCCAGCGGCTCGGAGACGCGCACTAGGTCTGCTAGGCCGCCTGTGGCTTGTTGCCACTGCTTGCGAAGACACCATTGAGCAGGCCGCATATTCAGGCGGGCATTGGGGGTCACATGGACGGTGGAAGCCATATGGCCGAGTAGTCTCAGGAAGCGCCTGGCGGAGACCAGGGGCTGGCTGCGAAAACGGTCGGCTAGGTCCATGAGCCGTTGAGCCCTGTCGAGCGGTAGGAACGCTCGTGCCTGAGGAGTGTGCAGCCTTGCGCCGATGAACTCGAGATCCTGTGAGGGGAGCAAAGTGGACTTTGCGAAGTTTATGACAAAGCCCAAGTACTGCAGAAGAGTCACCGTGCGGCGTGTGGCGTTGGTGACCTCCGGAGCGGACGCTGCTCTGATGAGCCAGTCGTCGAGGTACGGAAAGACATAGAGGCCGTGAAGCCGGAGATGGGCCGCCACCACCGCGAGACATTTTGTGAAGACTCGCGGTGCGGAGGACAGGCCAAAGGGCAGTACTCTGTACTGGTAATGATTTCCTGCCACCACAAACCTTAGGTATTGGCGGTGGCTTGGGTGGATGAGGATGTGCGTGTAGGCATCCTTTAGATCCAAGGAGCATAGCCAATCTCCCTGCTGGAGGTAGGGCAGAAGGATTCCAAGGGTAAGCATTTTGAACTTTTCCCGCACGAGGAACTTGTTGAGGTTGCGCAAGTCCAGGATGGGTCTGAAGCCTCCTGTCCTTTTTGGTACTAGAAAATACCTGGAATAAAAGCCTTGACCTCTCAGGTGGTGGGGCACCGGTTCCACCGCCTGTTCCTGTAGAAGACCTGCTAACTCCTGAAGGAGTAAGTCCCTGTGCAGAGGGAGTCGTGGAGGTTCTCCCGGGAAATAGGAGGGAGGGACCTGGTGGAAGTGGAGAAGATAGCCTTCTCTTACGACTTGAAGCACCCAGGCATCTGAAGTGATGCTGGACCACCTGTGGGCGAAGTGAACCAGCCGGCCTCCGGTGCTGGGAGGAGCCAGCGGAGGGGGAGAGGCTATGCTGAAGGAGTCAAAAGCCCCCACCCTGCTGAGCAGGGGCTGGTGGTGCAGGCTTGGGGGCTTGCTGCCTACGGGACCCGTTACCCCGTCCCTTGGCCTGCTGGCCCTGTTGGGGAGCTGCGGGGGCCTGATATTGGGGGTAATGTTTATAGGCAGCTGCCTTTCTCGGGTAAAAGGACTTCTTTCCCGAGCCCTTCTTTTTCTGGGAAGGGGCGGAGGTCTTCCTAGAAAGCCTAGTCCTGGTGAGAGTCTCTGTCTCTAGTTGTGCAGCCTTCTCGTCCATAGGTTTGCCAAAGAGGTTTTCACCTCGGCAGGGGACATCGACCAACTTGTCCTGCACCCAGGGCTCAAGGTCAGACGACTGAAGCCAAACCTGTCGGCGGGCACCGATGCCGGCTGCGGCCACTCGAGCCGATGCTTCAAAGCCATCATAGGCTGCTCGGGATATGAATTTTGAGCATTCCCGAATGCCAGTGGACAAGGCTAGGAACCTCCGCAAAGGTTCCTCGGACAATCCAGCGGAGAATCCGGCTAGCTCTTTAGCCAGGTCTCGGAGATACATGCCCATGTATAGCTGGTAGGTCTGGACACGACACGCAAGCATAGAGCCCTGGAAACACTTCTTACCAAGGCCATCCAGGTTACGGGCCTCCCTGCCAGGAGGCACCGAGGAGTGCATCTTCTGGCTCTTAAGACGATGCATGGCCGATTCCACTACCATGGAATGGTGTGGTAGCTGTGCTTTTTGGAAGCCAGGGCTCTTGCGGACTCGATAGATAGAATCGACCCGCTTGCTCAGGACCGGCGAGGAGGCCGGACTCTCCCACATGCGGAAGAGTAGTCGTTCCAGCATGGGAGGAACCGGTACAGTAAAGTGTTCCCTGGCGGGAGAGTCATACTGGAGGGCGTCGAGCTCTTCGGCTCGAGGCTCCTCCTCGGGATCCGCAGGGAAGGCCAAAGCCTTGGCCATATCCCTGACGAAGTCCGAGAACCGGGCATCCTCCGGGGGGGACTGCTTCCGAGGTTCGGACTCAGGTGAGTCCGAGGGGACACACCGAGTCCGAAAAGAATCAGGTGACTCTTCCTCTTCAGACTCCCAGACCGACTCCGACGAGGAACCGGTGGGGTCGGCCCGGGCAGGCCGCGGCGTCGGCGACCTCGGTCCCGAACGGGAGGCTGAGGGTGACCTCGACCGAGGATCGACTCGAGTTCGCATGGACTCGAGGATTGGCTCGGTCTCCGGGGTCGACTTAGACGTCGACGTCCCGGCGGTCGGGGCAGCGGCGCCAGCGAGGCTAGCGAGCAGTGCCCGCTGCTGGTCCATGAAGGCAGACAGTCTGCTCTCCAAGGCCGTCAACCTGAGTCCGACCTCAGGTGACCCAGCAGCCCCCGATGGCGTCGGGCCCGATGTCGGCGGTCTCGGAGGCGAGTCCAGAAGGACCACAGGACTTACCCGAGCAGGCAGCTCCGACTCCATGCGAGGTCGCTTCGAGAGGTGCTCCTTCTCCAAGGACCCGGGACGGCTATCGGGGCTATGCGACCTGGCCCTCGCGGAGCCAGGAGCGTCCACCGATGCCGCCCTCGCGGGTTTCACCTTCCGTCGATGGTCCCCGGAGGGAGAACCCCTGTCGGAGGAACTCCGGCGACGGTCCGAGCTGGAACCTCTGGACGCCGAGGCCTCCGACGAGGTCCGGGTACGGCTGGGGTCAGCGAAGATCCTATCCCGCTGATGCCGCCGACTTCTCAACGCTTTGGAGGACATTTTGCCACAGGCCCCACAGATCATTACTTCATGATCCGGGCCCAGGCAGCGGAGGCAATTATCGTGTGTGTCAGTTAGTGACATATTTCGGTCACACTGACCACACCGCTTGAAACCACTGGCAGCCATCGGGGGAAAAAGGGCCCCTGCGAGGTCAAAGGACCGGGCTGCCAGTGAAAAAAACGAAAACGAAACTGACTAAATCAGAAAAACCGAAAAGAAGAAGAGGACTCGTGACCGGCGTCGCGAGTCCGGGCGGGAAAAAGACCGGCGTCGAACCGAAGGAAAAATGAGAAAATTACGAATAAAAATCAACTTTTTCGCGGGGACAAGACGGGTACGTCTGTAGGGCTCCACGGAAAAAAGAAGACTGGCTAAGATGGCACCCTTGGGCGGGAAGGCGACCGCGCATGCGCGCTGCAATTCCCAAAGGCTTTCTTTGAAAGCTGGGGAAAATTGCTCCGCGAGGGCTCCGTCGGCGCCGACGTCACCCATATGTGAGGACTGACTTCCTGCTTGGTCCTGGAGAACTGACCAAATCTTACATCTTTATGGGGGCTCGTCTCTCGGATTTCACAGCAGACCTCCAGTTGGGTAAGTAATAATTTTGTATAATACATTAAGTAGATTTCAGACAGAATCAAAAGTCCTTGTGACCATTTACAATTGACAGACTGGATGACACTTAGACACTATTTAGTGAACAGTTCCAGTGATAAATTTGTTTTGTGGGTTAGACAAGGTGAGATTTTTATTGTCAAAAGGCTCTGTAAGCATCTAGAATTTTAAAGACATCACACAGAGTGACTTGCAATTGTCTTATTTTGATGTATAGGCTTGCTATATTATTTGAGCTGCTAAGAAAAGACAGAGAGATAGTCCAGATTTAGTTTGGAAGTGGTACACAGGTAAACAGTCCCTCATTGAATAGAATATACATCTTTCCTGATAAAGCTATTACCTCCTGTCCCTTTTAACTTTTATTTCTCTGTCTCCTGTCAGTAACTATCTTAGTGAGAGCAGGCTTAAAGCTGGCTGCAATTGATACAACAATTCTGTTAATCTCCTAACACCCTTCTTACTATAACTTCACCCTAAACTTCCACCCTGTTAAAAAGGTGAAAACACTTTTTATTTAGGTATAATTTTAAGGTGTGGTCTTTATGCCAGTACTCTTTACTGAACACCCATAAAATTTATACCATTCCAACTATAATTCTAAGTCTCACTTCTTCATAAAAGTGAGCATTCCTCCTTCTAAGGTTACACATTTGAGATAGTCCAACTACAGCCTTTCTGCAGTATCAAATATGGAAGCCTTTGATTTTAAAGAACTTAAAGAAATTTTAATTTCATACTGTAAGAGGAAAGGGGGTCCCTTTGAAGGTGAATTCCCCGAGTCATCATGGTATAATATTCAAAGACAAATGTTAAACCATGATCAAGAATTCAAAAAGAAAACAAATAAAAGAAAATGCCTTTTTATCCAAGGCATGTGCAGGGGGCTCATTAGCATGAAAAAAAGACAACTCTGAACTGACTTCTCAGTGTACCCAATTGACCAAAGACCTTGAGGAGGCACAAATTTGCATCTCTATACAAAGAACTCAAGTGATACAAGCCACAAATTCTTTTATAACTGTTAGTGAGCAATTAGAAACACTTAAACTTGAATTGAGTCACGTTAAGGATCAATTGGCCTCTGTAAGACAAAAGCCAACACCCACTCCCTCAGCTCCTTATGCCTATGACACACCCTATCAACAATGCATACTAGCTACTGACAAACAAAAGAATACTAAAGTATGAAATGGGAAGAATACAGATGAATCACATGAAGAAATTCATGATAGTTTATCTCAGCCAGAACCCAGCAATAATCAGGATCTCTGTCAGGAGGATAATTCAGATGACTTAGACATGGCACCCAGTACTGAACTCAAAGCACCAGTTAAGGTAATGTTGCAGGAACATTTAAAAGATAGAGATATAGAAAAAATAGTTGAGAAAATTGGCACTATGCCTCTTAATGTAAATCAGTGGGTTAAATGGGCGATTGATATTCTGATTCACTGGGGTCTAGGGAAATACAGAAGAAAACAATCAGACTTTGATAGACTTATGCATTTGGCTCTGGGGCCACACTATTATAGAGTTGGCTCTCTCACTCACCCATACCAGTTGGTTAAAAGGGGTACTGAGAAACTATTTCACTGTTCCCCAATGCAAGTATTTAAAATTATTTCACCTCTACCAAATGATACACTGGAACAGTTTGCATATAGAGCCTGGATTTTAAAAGCAGTTCTTAATGAGCAGGAGTCCTGGCCCAAGGCAGAAGATTATGGGGAGAGCATGCATAAGGAATTTTTATTAGAATTGCTATCCCCTGAGATTACAAAACACCTTCTGTTATTTTCTGAAGACCCTAAAGCAACCTTTTCTTCCTACAGTATATATTGATGGTAGTAGCCAATGTGAAGGAGGCAGGCGACTAGCAGGTTTTGCAATTGTACAATTGGACCCAAATAACCAAGTGGTACTGCAAAGACAGTATTCCTGTGGGTCAGCGTCAGCACAGTACTGTGAGCTGGCTGCTTTTGTAGCTTGTATGCAACAATATCAGGATTCACACCCAGAGATACAAATCATTTTAGATTCTGATTATGTCTTTAAAAGTGCCATTGCCCTGTTACCCTGGTGGCTGGCAAATAAATTTAAATCTACAGATGGGTCCACAGTGAAAAATTCATCACTGTGGACTATGGCACAAAAACTGAGTGAGAAGTTTCAGAGAGTACATTTAGTTAAAGTAAAGGCACATAGGAAGAAAGGCCCTTTAGTGAAAGGAAACACATTAGCAGACTCACTAGCCAAGGAAGCATGCCATGTAGGCTTCATATGGCCCTGGTATGAGCAGACACGCATGGTTGCTATTGCTACACGTTCCACAGATTACAATCAGATAATACCACCAGATTACTTTGTAGCACTGCAGACAAAGGACCCTGAGCTTTCCAATTTAAGGAAGCTTGTGCAGGACGCCCCAGATAACCTATATCAGCACACACCCTTTCTCACACTCGCTATAGAGAAAGACATTCTATGTGCAAAAAGAGAGGAAGGCTTGGTTATAGCTATCCCTAGAGCTCGAGGTAAAGAATGGATGCATTGGGTTCATGGTGCAGGTCCTATGGGACACCCTAAAGCAGAAGAAATGCAGACTATCCTCAATAGATTGGTATGGTGGCCAGAAATGAAACATGATATACAGGATCATGTTTCCTCCTGTGTAATCTGTGCTTCATTTGGGAGGCAACCTAAAAAGAGAAGGGGACAGTTAATGAGAGCACCTCCTCGTGGCCCATTTGAGAGATTGCAAATAGATCATGTGGGCCCTCTCCCATTGACTGCTAGGAAAAATAGATTTTTACTGACTGTTGTTGATTCCTTCTCTCATTGGGTAGAAGCATTCCCTGTCCCAGATCAAACTGCTCGAACCACTGCAGAAATCCTAACTATGCAATTTTTTACACGCTGGGGCATTCCCAAGACTATTGATTCTGATAATGGTCCTGCATTTGTTTCTCAGCTCATCAAGGAATTGTTTGATTTTCTAGGCATAGAACAACTCCACATTCCGTACCATCCACAGGCAGCAGGGCAGGTAGAAAGAATGAATCAAACAATTAAGGTCCACCTCAGCCCTATGCTTAATCTGACCGGGAAAAATTGGGATCTGGTGCTCCCTTTAGTCCTTATGGGTATCAGAGCTAATGTCTGTAAATCCACAGGTTTTGCACCCTATGAAGCCTTAATGGGAAGGCCAATGCAACGGTGGGAAAATATGCTGAGTCCTTTTCTTCCAGAGGACCAGACCGTAATTCTCACCAATGAGTGGATGAAATCCCTGCAAGAACATCTAAAAGAAATTCAAACCTCTGTGTTAGCTAACACAGAAAAAGCTAGAAATTATTTGCAGGAGGTACATGCAAAAGGTTCTGATTTAAGACCCTTCAAGGTTGGGAGTAAAGTGATGATTCTGAGACCTAGACCAAACCTCCCCTTTGGAACTGCAAAGTGGGAAGGACCATACTTAGTTACTGATACCTTAGGCCCAAGCCTATACCAGATCCTAATGCCTGACAACCAGCAGTACTGGAAACACATCACCCAGTTAAAACCATATGGGTAAAACATGTTTTATCAGTCTTTGTTTTCAGATACCACCTGAAGACAGCACGGACAGCTGCTTTCTGAACAAAAGTCGCTTGAGGACGGTAACTATTTACTCCTGCTGTATAGTTGACATGTGTTTAATAGTTATGTAAATAAGTAGTAAAAATTATTAATTTTTTTTTTGTTTTGTTGTTACATAGTATAAGTGGGGAGCATTAGTTTACTCCCTAGCAGAGTGAAACAAGTTTGCTTTTATTATGTCTCGGTTTCCTGTTGTTCTTGTATCTGTTCTCTTCTACTCAAGTCTCATTACAGGAACTATCATCCGAATATGCATGATTGGCTGGACTAACTCCACAGGTGGAGTGTATCACTACCAAGAAATACCCCCACCTTTCCCGGAAGGAAAGGATCTGGTCATCCTGAGTTTCTGTTCGGTACAGGACAAGCCAGTGTTCTATTCATTAAACATCACTCAAGTACAGTGGGAGCCACCAGTTTCCACTTCTCTAGAAAGGACACAAGAATTGAGGGCACGCCCAGAACGTTACTTTCTAGGTCTTCCTGCTTTGATTTTGTACAATATTTCCTGTCAGGACAGAGGTACCTGGAAAATAACTTATACATGGATTGTGAGTGATCAACAGCACATCACTGAGACTTCATTCCTTTTGGATGTATCTTGTTTACCTACCACCCCTCATCCCACCCCTCCCACCACTTCTGCTCCTCCTGTACTCTACCTTTCTGATATCCACCCATTTCAGGAAGGACATCCCTTTCAGATTAAATATGATGCACCACACGATGTTTTATATGATGTGGAATACCATTTTCTTACTTGGCATCTATTTCCCAAATTGTTTCTAGTTACTCACAAATATCCAAATTGCTCTCAGTTTGTTGCCAACCACATACAAATGCTCAATACTTGGTTTGATATGCAGTCAGTAACACCCAGAGCCAAGCAATTTCGACACAAGCGTGAATTAATTGATACAATTTTAGGTGGCACAGGGACTGCACTGGGTGCCCTTAATATAATAGAGGTGCTCCGTAATAAAATGGGATCCACTGCTCAGCATGCTGCGGATGGTTTTACCTCACAACATATTATTAATGAAGCTTCCTCTAAACTGTCCAATGTAGTTGTAGATACCTTTGCTCTTATATCTCCCATTATAGAACAGAAAATTGTTAACTTAGCACATGCAGAATATAGATTGGGAAAGAATATTTCCTGGGCTCTTGCCTGTGATCAAGTACAGATCGAGCTTATTACTATACTAAAGGAAATTCTGATCACTGCTAAGTTAGGATACTGGCCACCATCTCTCATCCATATGGCTAGTACCAAAATACCTGAATTTGCTATAGCTCACCTTGATTGGTGGACAGTTAATGTTCCCATTTGTTCACCACAAGGCTGCTCTATCTGTACTTTGATCCCATGGTCAGGACAACACACAGTTATTTATCCTATTGTTAATATTGGGGTGCAGTTTGATAATATGCTTATGTATCCTGTGGACCATCTCACATGGGTGCAGCCACTGGACGACACCTGGACTTCATTCAAGCCGATGGACCCGTTTGTGTGAGCAGACTACATTTCAGTTCAAGTGTCAACCTCAAGATTTGGTCAAGTTACTTTCCGGTAGGTCCTGGGTTCATTTCACTTCACAGAGGCAGTAGGGTTTGAAATAAAACAACCAAACAGGTGTGGCTTGGAGAAAGGTTTTTTATGTAGAAATAGGCTTAATACATAGGTATTGAACAGAGGTATATAGTGATTGTTACAGAGCTGTTTCAGTGTGCATCAATGAATCTGTGTGTGCATGTGCGAAGTGTAAGAGAGAGAGAGAGGCCCGAACATGTGGCTCAGAGCCTCATGGCAAGGGAGAGAGAGAGCGGGGGAGGGGTGAAGGGAATTGATTATCAGAGCCTCCTGTCCTTCATTTCCGATGAATGGTGAAAAAGAAAGAGAGAGAGAGAGAGAGGAAGTGTTTCTGTCTTTTATAGTGAACTGAATCCTTTCCAGCACTTCCCTTTGAGGTCTGCTAGCCACTCCCTTTAAGGTCTGCTATTCTTGATTTAGCAAGGAGGGGCTTCAGACAGGCCTTGGAGAATGAAATCACCAGGGGGTCAGAGTTAATCTCATCTTGTAAACTGTCCTATTACCTTTGGAGACTGAAGTCACCAGAGTCCAAAGCTGCATGAAATGTATGCTGACAACAACCACACTTTTGGACTGGCTTTTTTGCAATAAAATCTGTGTATGGTCTTGCTTCTTTGCAACTAGACCCTGGAGGACATTGTGCAAGGAGGGGAGTGCACATACCAAGAAAGGGGGATCGATGTAAAGACCAGATCTCTGCAGAGAGGAAGGTTCTTACTCATCTAGGTGGGCTGACATCCTCATACCTCCAAAGTGAATTCCTCTGTTTCAAGTGAGGCATGGATGGTCATGGTTTAAGCCCAGTGTAAGCCAATGGAGTGTGTATAGGAGTTCTGGATGTTTCCGCTACACAGCACTGTTTTGTGACATGCCAAGTCTGTTTAAGGCATGCCAAAAAAATAATTAATGAAAATCAGAAGAGACAAGAATGGAGGTAGACAATGGGTCTTAATATGGGTCCATCAATAAAGTTAACATTTTGGACTATTTGTGGCCGTTGTCTATTCTGTGGAAGTTTCCTTTTTATTGTTGTCATAAAATAAAATAAACCTTATAAGGAAAACAATAAAAACAACATCAAAGAATATAAAAACAAAACACAAAAAAAAAAACCCTCAAAAAATATTTGGAAGAGCTTGTTTTTACATCCATTCGGCAGAGTTGAAAAACAAAACTGAGCAGTTGAGAAGACTGCTGCACACAGGTAGGGCCGAACATGCTCAGAATTTTACACTAAGTTCTGAGTGACTGGAGAAAGCGTAGTTACTCACCTGTAGCAGGTGTTCTCCATGGACAGCAGGAATAAGTCCTCAGGTACTGGTGACATCACAGATGGAGCCCACACGGAACGCTCCTCACCGCGTATGTGTGTCTTTCTTCCCGCCTGCTGTGGCACCATCTTTTCCAGTCAAATTTTAAAGTAGTAGCAAAGAAAAGAAACTCCTCCTCAGGGAGTTGAGAGGATTGTGAGGACTTATTCCTACTGTTCAAGGAGAATACCTGCTGCAGGTATCTACGCTTTCTCCGTGGACAAACAAGAAATAAGTCCTCACATATGGGATTCCAAAGCAACAGGCTACCGAAAACCGAGGAGGCCCAAGCCCAATAGGGGCACAAAACTGGAGAACAGGAAGGTAGTCCCTCTAGGAACTCTACTGATTCAGCATCCTCAGTGTATAGCAGCACCAAGGTTAGTTAATTTTTGTAGGTAGCTTGGGCCAGTGGGCAGGAGTTGGGCCTAATATTCAAAGAGGTGCCTGAGCACAGCCTGGCCGAAGCTGCTGTCCTGATGGGAATCCCCCTCCAGACAACAGTGGACTGTGGACATGTGGACCGAAGAACACATGGCAGCTTTGCAGATTTCCTCCATGGAGGCAGAGTGCAGGTGAGCAACAGAAGTGGCCATCGCTTGAACATTATGAGCCGTGACATAACCCTTGAGGCTCATTCCGGCCTGAAAATATGCCAAAACAATGCAATCCGCCAACCACAGCGTGAGCTTAGAGACAGCAGTCCGCAACTTGCTATAGTCAAAAGTGACGAACAGCTGTGTGGATTGCTGGTGGAACTTGGTGCAGTCTACGAAGGCCAAGGCATGCTTACAGTCCAGTGCGGGCAACGCTGCTTTACCCTGATTGGCAAGCAGCCTCAGGAAGAAAGTTGGCAGGATAACGACTGGTTGAGGTGGAACTCAGAGACTGCCTTTGGCAGAAATCATGGGATCACCTGATTCTGGTGGAAACTGATAGGCTGGAGGCTCACTAACAGGGTAGCCAGATGTGACCACCACTAAGAACAGGACCTTCCAGGTCAAGTACTTAAGAGGGCAAGAGTCCAGTGGCTCAAAAGGAGCCTGCATGAGCTGCGCAAGGACCACAGGGGGCTTGATGGGAGGCTTCGAGAGAAGCAAACCACACATAAATTGAGCCACCAGTGGGTAAACCAAGATGGCTTAGCCCCCCAAACCATGAAGGTAGGTGCTGATCGCGCTGAGGTGGACTTCAGGCATGAGTCCGAGAGGTGCAGGAGGTACTCCAACAACCGATTCACTGCGCAGGAAAAAGGATCCAGGGCCCTGTATGCACACCAAGCAGCAAGCCTCAGCCACTTGAATGCGTAAGACCAATGTGTCAAGTCCTTGCATGATGCTAGAACATCATTTGTGAAGCAGTCAGGTAGATTAAGCTCTGACAGAACTACCTGTTCAGCATCCAGGCCATGAGGGCTAAGAAGACAAGGGATGTAACAGGGTTCTCCCCCATCCTGGGAGATGAGACCCAGGACACAGCCCAGACGGAGAGGCTCCCTCTGAGCGAGCTGCAGCAGCGGTAACCACAGCTATTAAGGCCAGTATGGGGCGATGAGGATCATGGTGCTCTTGTCGGCTGCAGCTTCAGCAGCATTTTTGCCATAAGTGGGATCGGAAGAAAGGCATAAAGCAGACCCATCCCCCCCAGTGGAGAAGAAAGATGCCAGAGGCCAACCAGATGCTGGATGGTCTCCTGCAGCAAAATCGGGCTACTTGGGCATTCTGCGACGTGACAAAGAGGTTGATCGTGGGAGTGCTCCACTCCCAGAAGATTTGCTCTGTAGAGGGCGCATTTGTTTGGCTGGAGAACTCTTCTCAGCTGATCCACCAGGATGTTGAACTCGCCTGGCAGGTAAGTCACCTGAAGCTCCATTCCATGGTCCAATACAAATTTCCACAGTCTGACCACTTCCCAACAGAGGAGGTATGAGCCCGTACCGCCCTGCTTGTTGACATAGAACATTGCTACTTAGTTGTCCATCTGGATCAGGATGACCTGATTCACCAGGTGTGCCCAGAAGACATTTTCTATTGCCCGCAACTCAAGAAAGTTTATTTGGTGTAGGCATTCCTGCTAGGACCAGAGGCCCTGCATCCACAGGCAGTCCAGATGGGCCTCCCACTCAATCTTGGATGTGTTGGTTGTCAGTGTCTGGCAAGGGGACTCCACCTCGAACAGGAAGCCCTTAAGTAGATTCAGCGACTCTGACCACCATTAGAGTGGTGACCACTACCCTGTCTTGGTGGCAGCCTGTGTCCTGCTTCCACTGCATGCTGAGGGTCCACTGCACCTGCCGCATATAGAGGCGAGCCAAGGTGGTGACGTGCACTGTGAAGGTCATGTGGCCGAGCATTTAACATCCCCTTGGCCGTGGTGTGGTGTCGACGCCGCATGCGGCCGACCACCTCAGTCAGCCACTGCATGCGGTAGGAACACCCTGACTTGAGTGGTATCAAGGAGGGCCCCGATGAACTCCAGCTTCTGTGTGGGCTGGAGATGGGACTTGGGATAGATGATGACAAACTCCAACCGCTCGAGGACCTGTATGGTGAGGTGGGTGGACTGCCGGGCAGCGTCTGGAGTAGGGAAAGACGAAGACTACCATGGTGTGCAAGTAGGCGGCTATGACTGCTAGACACTTGATGAAGACCCGAGGTGCTGAAGCGAGCCCGAAAGGGAACACCTGGTACTGGTAGTGCTAATTTCCCAGCACGAATCCGAGTGTTCTCATAAAATTTCAGATTTTAAGTTTTTTGTCATCAAGAAGGTGAAAATTAACTGGAGAGGAGGGGATGTTGAAAGAACTATCCGTAGGTTGGAGGAGCGATATATTTTCAGCCTTGGGAGTTTATTCCCCAATGGTTTAAACATGGAGAAAGATCTGTCCGTGTTTTTGTAAGGTTGCCCCTTTGTAACCCCCCTTTTTGGCATACCCTTGTGTAACCTAAATACATACTCAAACTATTTTTTGAAGGTACATATGTATCCTAGGTATCCTCTCAGAGTTTTGATTCTTAAGTTAAAGTGAGATGATCAGTTTTCAATACAAAGGATGTACCTTCACGTGTATTGTGACGTGTTGTTATGGACTTAAGGTTCAGCCAACATTTCAATTTGAAGTTTTTTTGGTAGATAATATCTTGTTATTATATAGCTGCTATGGGCAGGAATGAATACGATGTTCCTTTAAACTTTTCAGGTACAGATGTAGGGTTTCTGCAACCGATAAGGTTTTTATGGACAATTGAACATTATAATGGGTCCTTATTCAAAAACATTGAACTACTGTATTAGTAATAATCAGTATGGGAATGATCAGCAATTTATAGTTTTAACTTAAGGTATTCTCCTTGAGTATTATATCTCAGTAGGTTTTACAATTCATAATTTTTATGTTTTTATGTTTTCAGATGTTGGAAACAATTGAGTGACCATTTTTCATCCTTCTACCTAATCGCACGTCATCTTATTTGCAAATCGCAAATATAATTTCTCATCTAGTGTGCAGTTGCCGATGTGCCTTATTTCTGTTACTTCACAGCTGACAAGGATCTGCAATATGATGTTAAAATGAGAAGCGGATCACAATGCAAGTTGTTCTGAAAAGTGTGTAAACATGAGGTACATGGATAAATAGAGGGCGAATTTAAACCTTTGAAATCTGCGTTTTGATAATTCTAAGTGCAGAGACCTTTAAGGATATGGATCTACATTCAACCTTTTCCATGGTTAAACAATTGAGCAACCCTTTTTGACCCTCCCACTTATTCATATGTCATCTCATTTACATTTCGCGGGAAAAGGATTTTATGTAGTGCGCAGACGCCGGTGTGGTTTACTTCTGCAATTTCACAGTCAGCAGGGATCTGCAAGACGACGTTTATTTTATAAGCGGCTCATACGTGAGTTGATTTTATAAAGATGAAATATGAAGCATATGGGTATTTACTGGGTGCTCGAGCTTTTGAAAACTGTGGGTGTAAAATCCTTTAATAAGACATAGCTTTAGCTCATAGATGTTGAGAAGTCAAGATTAATGATGAAGCCCCGTTTTGTCCCTCTCCTCCCATTTTTTAGAGTTTTTTACGCCGCTCCTTGTAAATAGTGGTCGGATAGAGAATCAATGTGCCCACAGGTAAAGATTTAAATTTTATAAACGCAACTTCCAGGGGTATTTTTGTATCCGAGATTTCACTGATTCAGCCTCCTGTCTATGTTTTGCCTGGTATAGCAAATTATTGAAAGTTCTGTAAGTTGCACATGGATACACTTATCATTGTGGTATGTTTTCTTTGTCCCCGATAGTGAACAATTTTCCTTTCTGTTCCCGATGGTGAATAGAACATCATAGAGGCTTAAACAGTTTATGTTGTTGTTGTTGTTAAGTGCCATTGAGTCGGAGTCAACTCATGGCGACCCTCTGGATAGCTATCCTAAATTCTGTTCGGTCTTCAGTTAGGCTGCTCATTGTTGACAGACTGGTACCCGTAGCTGCTGTTATTGTATCGATCCATCTCATTGCTGGCCTTCCTATTTTGCATTGACCTTCTATCTTGCCAAGCATGATCTCTCTCTTCGCATGATGTGTCCAAAGTATGAAAGTCGAAGTCTTGTCATCTGAGCTTCTAAAGAAAGCTTAGGTTTGATCTCCTCTAGAACCGACTGGTTTGTTCTTCAGGCAGTCCATGGTATACACAGTATTCGCCGCCAGCACCATAATTCAAAGGCATCAATTTTCTTCCTATCTTTTTCACTGTCCAGCTTTCACATCCATATGATGTTATTGAAAATACCATGGCTTGAACAAGTCGAATCTTTGTATGGAGAGAGACATCTCTGCTCTTGAGAATCTTATCTAGGTCTTTCATAGCCATTCTGCCAAGAGTAATGCGTCGTTTGATTTCTTGACTGCTTGTTGCTTCTTTATTGATAGTTGATCCAAGTAGGTTAAAGTTGTTCACAATTTCTATTTCTTCTCCTTCAACCTGTTGATTATGCCAGTTGTCATGATCTTTGTCTTCTTTACATTAAGGTGCAGGCCCAAACAGTTTATAAAGATATGTCATGTGTTAGTAGTGGTTTTACTCACCTTTTACTTTATATTTATGTGTTTATTATTATATTATGTGGTTACATTGACTGTAGTTGTTTTAAAACATTTCCTTTTTTAAAACATTTTGTTTCTTTAACCAATATGCTTATATTGTGGTTTCCTTTTATAGATGCTCATGTTTTTATTTATGTTCTATTTATGGTGCATAAGATATGGTTTCATCACCTGACTTTTGTTGCTGTACTGGTCTTTTACTTATTTGTTTATGGATGTTTTTATATAGTTTTATTGTTTCATTTATAGATTTCATTAACATTATTTATTTATTTAACTTTTTCATATATATATGTGTTCTATATTCATTCTTAGGTATCATGTTATTATATTTATTATGTATATATGTGTAGTAAACTTAATTGTTTTATTATTTATGTAGCCTGCCCCTGAAGAAGGCAATGAAACACGGCCTGTGCCGAGCCATAGGCTTTTTAGTGACCAATAAAGAACAATCCTTCCTTTGCTATCCACGTTTCTGACTGGGTCTGAAATCCTGAAAGGACATGTCCTCCAGGGGCAATTTGTGCTGCTTGTACAGATGGGACAGGTCTGAAGACCACTTGTCCAAAATGGCTCAGCTTCCTTGGTTTCCGACTTGGACTCAAAGAGGAAAATCGAAGTAACGCTGGGTTTTCTCACACCACTTGCTCTGGTCATGTGAAGAGGGTGAATGGCTGTGGGACTGGTGACACCCTGCATGCACTTGGGGGTGCCCCGGAGCACTGGATCCCCAATATACTTGACAAGAGGATTGCCATGGGAAAGAGTAGTTACTCACCTGTAACAGGTGTTCTCCAGGAGCAGCAGGAATCAGTCCTCACATATGGGTGTCATCGACGCTGATGAAGCCCTAGTGGAGCATTTCCCCAGCTTTCCATGAAAGCCTTTGGGAATGCAGGCACGCATGCGCGGTTCCCTTCCCGCCTAAAGGTGCCATCTTACCTCAGTCAAATGACATAGCTAAGAACAGCACACAAAAATGAAAAATAAACTATGTACAACTGCAACTCCAAGGGGAGGAGGGAGGGTTGTGAGGACTGATTCCTGTTGCTCCTTGAGAACACCTGTTACAGGTGAGTAACTACTCTTTCTCCAGGACCAAGCAGGAAGTCAGTCCTCACATATGGGTGACTCCCTAGCTCTGGGCTACCAAGGAACCCAGGCTGAACAAGAGGACTCCCTCTAGTCCCAGCAGCAAAGAAAGGCTTTCCACTGACACAACCTCCACCGGTAGCCCAACAGAGGGCAGGAGTTGCCTAAACCTCAAAGAGATTCCAGAGTACTGCTTGGCCAAAAGCACTGTCCCTACGGGACTCCCTCTCCAGACAGTAATGGGCTGGAAATGTCTGGCTTGAAGACCAAGTTGCAGCCCTGCAGATGTCTACCAACGGTACAGAGTGGAGATGAGCCACTGAGGCAGCCATGGCCCTGACACGGTGGGCCGTGACCCGACTTTGCAAAGGAAGGTCAGCCGCCTTGTAAGCCCAGGTGATACAGTCAGCTACCCAGATGGACAAGGTACACTTGGACACAGCCAACCCCAACTTATTAGGGTCAAAAGATACGAAGAGCTGAGTAGCCCTTCTATGCCCCTGCGTACGGTCAAGGTAGAAGGATAAGGCCCTCCTACAGTCCAGGGTATGCAGAACTGGTCCCTCATCAGAGACTTTTGGCAAAACTAAAGAGTCATGGGATAGGAGGCAGTGTACTACTGTGGATCAGGAACTGGTTAAAAGATAGAAAGCAGAGGGTAGGGCCAAATGGCCAATTTTCCCAATGGAGAAAGGTGAATAGTGGTGTACCCCAGGGATCTGTGCTGGGTCCTCTGCTTTTTGACATATTCATAAATGACCTGTAAAGTGGAATAACGAGTGAGGTTATCAAATTTGCAAATGACACAAAACTATTTAAAGTTGTTAAAACCCAAGAGGATTGTGGAAAATTGCAAGAGGATCTTGATAGATTGGAAGACTGGGCATCAAAATGGCAGATGAAATTTAATGTGGACAAGTGCAAAGTTATGCACCTAGGGAAGAACAACCCAAACTATGGTTACACGATGCAAGGTTCCACTTTAGGAACCACCACACAGGAAAAAGATTTAGGCGTCATTGTGGATAACATGTTAAAACCCTCGGCCCAGTGTGCAGCGGCGGCCAAGAGAGCAAATAGAATGCTAGGTATCATAAGGAAAGGAAAGGAAAATAAAACAAAAGATATTATAATGCCTCTATATCGTTCCATGGTGAGACCGCACCTTGAATATTGTGTGCAATTCTGGTCGCCGTATCTTAAAAAGGATATAGCGTTATTAGAAAAGGTTCAGAGAAGAGCCACCAAAATGTTAAAGGTGATGGAAGGATACTCCTATGAAGAGAGGCTAAAAAGGTTAGGGCTCTTTAACATGGAAAAGAGACGGCTGAGGGGAGATATGATAGAAGTCTATAAATTAATGAACGGAGTGGAACTGGTAAATGTAGATCGATTGTTTACGTTATCAGAATATAGAAAGACTAGGGGACATGCAATGAAGCTACGGGGTAAACTATTTAAGACTAATAAAAGAAAATATTTTTTCACTCAACGTGTAATCAAACTCTGGAATTTGTTACCGGAGGATGTAGTAAAGGCTGTTAGTGTAGCTGGGTTTAAAAAAGGTTTGGACAAGTTCCTGGAGGAAAAGTCCATAAACCATTATTAAGAAGGGACCCAGCATATCAATGCTTGACCCAGTACAAGCATTGTGGAACCTGTGTCTTTTGGGGAAACTGCTAGGTATGTATGACCTAGATTGGCCACTGTTGGAAACAGGATACTGGGCTTGATGGACCTTGGTCTAACCCAGTATGGCATATCTTATGTTCTTATGTTCTGGCTTGCATGAGGCCTAGGGAATAATGTTGGAAGAACCACCTCCTGGTTGAGGTGAAAAGAGGAGACAACCTTAGGGAGGAACTTTGGATGAGTCCTAAGGACTACCCTGTTCCTATAGAAGCGAGTGTAAGGCTTGTCACAGACCAGGGCCTGAAGCTCACTGACTCGCCTGGCCGAGGTTAGGGCTATCAAGAAAAGTGTCTTCCAGGACAGGAAGCGTAGAGGGCAAGTAGCCATCGGCTCAAAAGGTGGGCGAGTCAGCTGCTGCAAGACCACATTCAACTCCCACTCAGGAGCAGGAGGACGGATTGGAGGCTTGAGCAAAAGCAAGCCTCTGAGAAAGCGGGACACCAAGGGGTGAACCGACAGAGAATGTCCGTCCACCAGTGAGTGGTGAGCTGCTAGGGCTGAGATGTGGACCCGAACAGAATTGGACTTAAGTCCCTGATTTGATAAGTGCAGTAAGTACTGAAGCACTACTGGTACAGTACAGGAGAAAGGATCCTCTGTACGTAGCTGACACCACACAGAAAACCTCTTCCATTTGAGAGCATAGGTTTTCCTAGTGGACTGTTTCCTAGAGGCTAGGACAACCTCCTCAACTTCCTGAGGTAGGCCCCAGGGAGCCAAACTACCCTTGCAGCTTCCAGGCCATCAAATTGAGAGCTTTGAGATTGGGATGCAGAAGGGAACCCTGATCCTGAGAGAGAAGGTCGGGATGCAACCCCAGAGGCAGTGGGGGATCCACTGCCAGCTGAAGCAGAAGTGGAAACCAAGGCTGTCTCGGCTACCTGGGAGTCACCAGCAGGACTGAGGCCTTGTCCTGAAGAATTTTGAACAGAGTTCGGGCCACCAAAGGCGTGGGAGAAAACGCATACAGGAGGCCCTGAGACCATGGTATCAGAAAAGCATCTGCTGCTACCCTCAGAGGATGCGGTTGTCTGGAGCAGAACCGAGGCAGCTGTTTGTTCAGTGGACTGGCAAACAAATCCATCAAAGGAAGACCCCATTTCAGGAAGATCTTCTGAACAACCAAAGGATGCAGCTGCCACTCGTGGGGCTGCAGAATTCTGCTCAACCTGTCGGCCAGGGAATTTTCCTGGCCTGGAAGGTATACCGCCTTGAAGAGCATGTTGTGCTTGAGGGCAAATAAGCAAAGGTCCTGTGCCTCCTGACAAAGGAGCCTGGACCCAGTCCCGCCTTGCTTGTTTACATAAAACATGGCTACATGGTTGTCTGTCTGAACCAGGACAGATTGATGAGCCAGGGCAGGAGAGAAAGCTCTGAGTGCTAATCGAATAGCCCTGAGTTCTAGGAGATTGATCTGCTGAGCGGCCTCCCAAGGGGACCACAGGCCCTGGGTGCACTTGTTCTGACAATGAGCCCCCCAGCCCTGCAGGGAGGCGTCTGTGGTCCACTGTGTACCCAGGAATTTGAAAAGGCACCCCTTTCAGTAGATTGGGTGGGTGCAGTCACCAGTTGAGGGAGTCCAGAAAAGGTCTGGACACCCTTATCCTGTCTCTGAGGCTGCCTGGGGCCTGTGACCACTGACTCCGCAGGCACCACTGTGCAGGCCTCATATGGAGCCTGGCATTGGGGGTGACATGCACTGTCGAAGCCATGTGGCCTAGAAGCCTCAGGCAGAGTCTGGCAGAGACCAGTGACCTGCTGAGAAACTGGTTTGCTAAGTTTATGAGTCTTTGAGCTCTGTCTTCTGGCAAGAATGCCTTTGCCAGGACAGAGTCTAGCCTTGCCCCTATGAACTCCAAGTTCTGGGAGGGGAGCAAAGTGGACTTTGCAAAGTTTATCACAAACCCCAAGCTTTGAAGAAGAGCAATGGTCCTGAGGGTGGCCTGTCGGGCCTCCTGGCACGTCTGACCTCTGATGAGCCAGTCGTCCAGATAAGGAAAGACAAAGATGCCTTGAGTTCTCAGGTAGGCCGCCACCACTGCCAGGCATTTGGTAAAGACCCTGGGAGCAGAGGTTAGGCCAAAAGGCAGTACTCTGTACTGATAATGGTTTCCTCCCACAATGAACCTGAGGTACTTTCTGTGGTCTGGATGAATGAGGATGTGAGTGTACCCATCCTTTAGATCTAAGGAGCAGATCTAAGGAGGTAGGGCAGACGTGTTCCAAGAGTAAGCATCTTGAACTTTTCTTTCTCTAGGAACTTGTTGAGATTCCTGAGGTCCAGGATATGTCGAAGGCCACCGGTTCTTTTGGGTACCAGGAAATACCTGGAGTAGAACCCTTGATCGTGCATTTGAAGAGGCACAGGCTCCACCGCCCTGTCCACCAACAGACCTTGGAGCTCCTGGAGGAGAAGATCTGTGTGCAGGGGAGGCCTTGGAGGCTCTCCTGGAAAATATGGAGGAGGCAGTTGGTGAAAGTGTAGTGCATAGCCTCTGTGGACTATGTTTAATACCCAACTGTCCCCCGTGATGCTGGGCCACTGGTGGGCAAAGAGGGCGAGGCGACCTCCTGTGCATGGTTGGGGGAGCAGGGACAGAGAGGCTATGCTTGAGGAGTCAAAAAACCCCACCGGAGGCTTGGGGGTTCTCTGCCTACGGGGCCCATTACCCTGCCCCTTGGCTTACTGACCCTGGGGTACAGCTTGGGCAGCCTGATACGGAGGGTACTGTTTGTAGGCAGTGCCCTTCCTCGGGAAAAAGGGCTTTTTACCCGAGCTCTTCTTTTTGTGAGAAGGGGCAGAGGTCTTCCTAGACAGCCTTGTCCTTGTAAGGTGCTCGGTCTCGAGCTGAACGGTCTTCTCGGCCATGGGCTTGCCAAAAAAGGTTTTCACCTCGGCAAGGGACATCGACCAACTTGTCTTCAACCCATGGCTCGAGGTCCGATGACTGCAGCCATGCCTGGCGTTGAGCTGCGATGCCGGCTGCCGCAACTCGGGCCGAAGCCTCGAAGCCATCGTAGGCGGCGCGGGACATGAACTTGGAGCATTCCCGAATCCCCGAGGACAAGGACTTGAATCTCTGCAAGGGTTCCCCGGAGAGACCAGCAGAGAACCCGGCCAACTCCTTGGCCAGGTCTCGCAAGTACATGCCCATGTACAGCTGGGTAAGACTGGACACGGCAAGCAAGCATCAAGCCCTGGAAGCACTTTCTACCAAAACCATCGAGGTTTCGGGCCTCCCTGCCAGGAGGCACCGCGGAGTGCATCTTCTGACTTTTCAGGCGATGCATGGCCGATTCCACCACCATGGAATGGAGTGGTAGCTGTGCCTTCTGGAAGCCAGGGCTCTTCCTGCGTCGACAGATCGAGTTGACCCGCTTGCTTAAAACCGGCGCCAAGGCCGGTGCCTCCCACATCTGGAAGAGGAGCCGTTCCAGCATCGGAGGAACCAGGACAGTAAAGGCCTCCTTCGGAGGAGAGTTGTACTGCAGGGCCTCGAGCTCCTCGACTCGAGGCTCTTCCTCGGGGTCCGCCGGGATAGCCAACGCGGCGGCCATATCCCGGACAAACTCCGAGAATCGGGTATCCTCCGGAGGAGATCTACTCCGGGGCTCAGACTGCGGTGAGTCCGACGGGACGCACCGAGTCTTGAATGTATCGGGGGACTCCTCATCCTCCATCTCCCAGGCGGACTCGTCCGACGAGGAGTCAGGGTCCGACCCTGCGGGGCCCGGCAGCACCCGCCCCGACGCCGGAGGCACCGGCGTCGACGCCCTTGGTCCCGAACGGGAGACCGCGACCGAGGTCGACTTTGAGCCTTCATGGTCTCGAGTATTGGCTCGGTCTCCGGGGTCGACTTCGAAGTCGATGTCCCGGTGGTCGGGGCAGATGCGCCAGACAGGCTGGCCATCAGTGCCTGCTGCTGCTCCATGATGGCAGACAGTCTGCACTCCAGGGCTGTCATCCTTAGACTCAGCTCGGGAGATGCAGCAGCCACCGACTCAGGCCCCGGCGGCGCCTATCTGGGAGGAGAGTCCTTGAGGACAATAGGACTTATGTGTCCAGCAGACTCTGGTTCCACGCGAGGAACCTTGGCAGGCTTCTCCTGTTCCACGTGCCCGGGGCAACGATCGGGGGGTCTTAGACCTGGCCCTCAAGGAGCCAGGGACCTCTTCCGATGATGCCCTCACGAGCCGCTTCTTCCTCTTGCGTTCCCGGTCGGGGGACCCCCTGTCCGAGGAGCCCCGACGGTGCTCGGGATCCGACTCCCGAGATGTCGAGGCCTCAGACGAGGTCTGGGCCCGGCCGGAGGCTAAGTCAGAAAAAAGCCTTTCTTTCTGCTGCTGGCGACTTCGCAGTGCCTTGGAAGACATCTTCCCGCATGGTCCACACGTCTTAGAGTCGTGATCCGGACCGAGGCACCGGAGGCAGCAGTCGTATGTGTCGGTGAGAGACATCAATTTCTTATACCAATCACACTTTTTAAAACCACTGGAAGTCATCGGGGAAAAAAAAGAGTCCCCGCGAGGTCAAAGGACCGGCCTTCCAGGGAAAAAGCAAAAAAGGGCGCGAACGCCAGCTACGAAGGGCAAAAACCGAAAAAACAGAAACGGGCTCGATACCAGTGTACCGAACCCGGTGAGAGGGGAACTGGCATTGAACCGGGAGAAAACAAAAGCGAGAATCGCCGAAAAACTCAAACTTTTATCCAGGATGACAGGACACATGTCCAGTGGGCTTCTCGGAAAAAGAGAGACTGAGGTAAGATGGCACCTTTAGGCGGGAAGGGAACCACACATGCGTGCCTGCATTCCCAAAGGCTTTCATGGAAAGCTGGGGAAATGCTCCGCTAGGGCTTCATCGGCGTCGATGACACCCATATGTGAGGACTGACTTCCTGCTTGGTCCTGGAGAACCGACATCTATTCCGATCTCCCTGATGTGCCCACCTCTGCCAGCAGTGCACAGATCTCCAAAATGGGCTGGACAGTGTGGCGACGATGTCAAAGCCATTGCAGGGCCTGCGTGTCATAAGGCCAGAAATGCCACCATGTGAGTCTCGAGGGCCCTCAGGCGTTCCCTCCTGTATCATTGCTTCGGAGGGGACCGGAAAAGGAACTTCGGCCACGTGTCGACAGTTACAGCGGGGGACTCCACGATGAAAGGCTCATTGGGAGACATCTGGCAGCCCTCCAGGGCTATGGGGTCAAATTTCTCCCTTCTGGGAGTCGATTCCTCCCACCAGGGAAGCTTGGCGGGTTGCTCCAGGCCCTTGGTGTCTGCGTTGTGCCAAGAAGGGTTGCAGTGCCAATGCACCTTGGGTGTGTCTCGGTTTTAGATGCTGATGGGACTGGCTTTAGGTCCCTCCTCACTTCTGGTAGGATGTCGAGCTTCCACTCAATGCCCTGGCTCCTCAGTTCTGAATGTGCTCGGATGTCCTGCCCAGCTGCCTCAACAAGACTCTGTGACAGAGTTGATGCTGGAGGAGAGGATGCTGAATCAGATGTTCCAAAGGACGATGCCTCCTGCTTTTCCTGGCCCTTCAGGCCCCTCCTCATCAAAGGTTGCAGGACATGGGCTGGTGGTTAGGCCCCAGGCACTGCAGACACTAGTTGTATCTGTACGTGACTGAAATAGTGCAGCCAAATTTTGTGCACTATGTAAAGCTACTCACTGACTTAGACATGTCTGGGAGGACTGCCTCGGCGAGGTTGAAGGCCTCGATTGTGATGGCAGGAAAAACATAGTTGCTCACCTGCAACAGGTGATCTCCGGGGACAGCAGGAATTTAGTCTTCACATATGGTGATGTCGGCACCAATGGAAACCGTGTGGGAAAGCTCCTCAGCATCCAATAGGAAAGCCTTTGGGAGTACTCCACTGCGCCTGTGTGGTTGCCTTCCTGCCTTCCCACTCTTCAGTTGAGTTTGTAACTGAGGAAAAGGAGAAGAGAAGGAAACCCTACAACTCTTAGGAGAGGAAGGCGGGTTGTAAAGACTAATTCCTGCTGTTCCCGGAGATCACCTGTTACAGGTGAGTACTACGCTATCTCCAGGAACAAGCAGGAATGTAGTCTTCACATATGGGACTCCCTAGCTCCCAGATGGAATGTAGAGACCCCAGAACCAGTGGAGGTTTGCCTTGGAGTAGGCTTTGAGAAGTCATGGATCCCACCATGGATGTCTGGTATCGTTAAAGTCCGGGACGGAGGATAGGAGTTGCCCCTAAGTCTGAAAGAGATGCTGGAGAACAGCTTGATCAAACATGGCATTCTGGCAAGAGTCCTTGTCTAGACAATAATGGGCAGCAAAAGTATGGACTGAAGATCAAGTTGCTGCCTTGCAAATTTTGTCAATGGCTACAGAGCATAGATTTACCATTGAGGAAGCCATGGCACAAACACTATGAGCAGTGACATGCCCTTCCAGGGAGAGTCCTGCTTTGTCATAAGCAAATGAAATGCAGTCCGCTATCCATCTGGAGAGGATACGTTTAGATACCGGAAGACTTAGGTGACTAGGGTCATAGAAACATAGAAATATGATGAAAGAAAAAGACCACATGGCCTATCTAGTCTGTCCTTCCATATCAACCACTACAAGAGTCCCCTTTTTAACTTTAAAGAATCCTCTGTGTTTCTCCCATGCTTTTTTGAATTCAGTTACTGTCCTCATCACTATCACCTCCACTGGGAGACTATTCCATGGATCCACTACTCTTTCCGTAAAGAAATATTTCCGCATATCACTCCTGAATCTATCTCCCTTCACCCTCATCCCATGTCCCCTCGTAGCAGAACTTGCTTTCAATTGAAAGAGGCTCTCTCCCTGAACATTTATGCCATGGAGGTATTTAAACATCTCAATCATATCTCCTCTATCCCGGCTTTCCTCTAAGGTATACATATTAAGATCCTTCAGTCTGTCCTCATATGCTTTATAATGAAGACCACTAATCATTTTAGCAGTCAACCTCTGCACCGACTCCAACCTGTTCACATCCTTTTGAAGGTGCAGTCTCCAGAATTGCACACTACACTCCAAATGAGGTCTCACCAAAGACTTATACAGAGGCATTATCACCTCCTTTTTTCTGCTAGCCATTCCTCTCCGTATGCACCCAAGCATCCTTCTAGCTTTTGCCGTCGCCTTTTCTACCTGTTTAGCTACTTTAAGATCATCAGACACAACCACGCCTAGGTCCCGCTCTTCTTTAGTGGAGAAAAGTACTTCACTCCTATACTATATTGCTCCCTTGGATTGCTGCAGCCCAAATGCGTGACCTTAAATTTTTAACATTAAATCCCAGCTGCCAAATTCTAGACCATTCTTCAAGCTTAGCTAGATCCCTCCTCATGTTATCTACACCTTCCTGGGAGTCTACTCTATTGCAGGTTTTGGTATCATCTGCAAAGAGGCAAACCTTACCCGACAGCTCTTCCGCTATATCACTAACAAAGATGTTAAAAAGAATCAGACCAAGGACAGATCCCTGGGGCACACCACTGGTAACATCCTTCTCCTCAGACTGAGCTCCATTTACTTGTACTCTTTGTCACCTCGCACCCAACCAATTTCTAACCCAAGAAGTAACTTTAGGGTCCATCCCTAGGATGCTCTGTTTGTTTATAAGTCGCCTGTGAGGAACAGTGTCAAAGGCTTTACTGAAATCTAAATACACCACATCTATGGCTCTCCCTCAGTCCAACTCCCTGATCACCCAGTCAAAGAAATCAATTAGATTTGTCTGACAAGACCTGCCTCTGGTGAATCCATGCTGCCTCGGATCTTGTAATTCGCTGGACTCCAGAAACCTCACTATTTTCAGCAGTGTTTCCAATAATTTACTCACCACTATCCGGCCTGTAGTTTTCAACCACATCCTTACTTCCACTTTTGTGTAAAGGCACCACATGAGCATCTCTCCAGTCCTTTGGCACCACTCCAGACTACAACGAGGCACTGAAAAGGTCAGCCAGTGGAGCTGCTAGAACGTCCCCAAGTTCCCTCAGTATTCTAGGGTGTATCCCATCCGGTCCCATCGCTTTGTCTACTTTAAGTTGAGCTAGTTTCTCACAAACACAGTCTTCTGAAAATTGTCCCCTGCTTCTGTTCCTGTTTGTGGGTGTCTTCTGAGGTCCTGCTCCTGGTTCTTCATCTGTGAACACAGAACAGAAATATTTGTTAAGCAATTCCGCTTTATCCTTATCAGCTTCTACATATTCCTCTCCTGCACCCTTGAGTTTGACAATACCACTTCTGCCCTTCCTCTTCTCATTAATATATCTGAAAAATGTCTTATCCCTCCATTTTATTGCATTGGCTATTTCCTCCTCCTTTTGAATCTTTGCCTTCCTGACTACTTTGCTAGCTTCTCTAAGTTTTTCCAAATACAGATGCCTGTCTTCCACTCTCTGTGATCGCTTGTATTTCATGAAGGCCTCCCTCTTTTTCTTCACTTTTTCAGCTACTTCTTTCGAAAACCATAGCAGTCTCCTTTTCCTTTTGCCTTTATTTACCATTTTAACAAAAAGGTTGGTTGCCTTTAAAATATCCCCTTTTAGTTTTGCCCACTGTTTTTCTACATTACCCAGTTGTTCCCATCCCACTAACGACTCCCTGAGGTATTGGCCCATCTTGGCAAAGTTAGTCTTCCTAAAGTCTAAGATCCTCACCTTTGAATGGATTCTAACAGCCCTAGTCCTAATACTGAACCACACCATCTGGTGATCACTGGATGCAAAATGATCTCCCACTACAACATCAGAAACACTTTCACCATTGGTAAGCACCAAGTCCAGTATCGCCCCTTTATGTGTGGAGTCTGTTACCAATTGCCTGAATAGTTCTCCCTGTAGAGAATCCAGGATCTCCTTACTTCTAGATGATACTGCAGCAGGAATGTGCCAATCAACATCTGGCATATTGAAATCTCCTATCAGTAGCACTTCCCCTTTCCTAGCAATGCTGCGTATATCTTCAATTAATTCTCTGTCCATCTCTTCCTCTTGTGAGGGAGGTCTGTATATCACACCAATACAAATAGATTTCTTTTCCCTCTTTCTAGTTTAACCCACAATGCCTCCTCTCTCCCTTTTAAGCTCTGTAATTCCAAAGCTTTAATAGTAGTGTTTACATATAGTGCCACTCCTCCTCCCCTTTTGCCTACCCTGTCCTTTCTGAATAAAGTATAGCCAGATATAGTTACATCCCAATCATGGTTTTCTGTGAACCATGTTTCTGTAACTGCCACTAAATCCAAGTCAGCCACTCCTACCAAAGCTTCAACATCAGGGATCCTATTTCTCATGCTACGGGCATTTATATACACTGCTTTCCATATGTTATCCCTGTTACCCATTTCCATAAAGGTATTTAATGTATCACCTACCTGGGCGCTTTCACCTACCTGGGGGCTTTCTTCACCTATCCCCAATGAATCTAGTTTAAAGCCCTCTTCAGTAGATTAGCCAGTCTACTACTGAAGACGCGTTGACCTTTCTTGCACAGATGGATGCCATCTCTGCTCTGCAACCCTTGGAACAGCATCCCATGGTCGAGGAAACCAAAATGTTCTCAATGACACCATCAACGTAGCCATGCATTCATCTCCAGGTCAAAGGAAATAAACAAGTAAGAAGCTTCACTGTGATCTCCAGGTCTCTGGAGATAAAAAAACAATGCACACTTACAGTCAAGTGTATGCAGAGTTGCTTTGGCATGCGGTTTAGGAAAGAATACAGAAGATAAACTGACTGATTCAAATGAAAGGGAGACACCACCTTTGGCAAGCAATGTGGGCAAGTCCTAAGGATGACCCCTATGGTGGAACCTGGTATAGGGTGGGTCTGCCACCAAAGCCTGAAGCTCAATAATGCGTCTAGCTGAAGTGAGGGCAATAAGGAAGATAACCTTCCATGAAAAGAACTTTAGTGGGGTCATAGCCAATGGTTTGAAAGGCAGCTTAAGAAGCTGCGCTACAACAACATTGAGATCCCAAGCCACTGGAGGTGGCTTGGTCAGCAAAAGCCCTCTCATAAAGCGTGCTACTAGCGATTGTGAGGAGATGGGCTGTCCATCCAATAGATGATGAGAGGCCACATAAGAACATAAGATATGCCATACTGGGTCAGACCAAGGTCCATCAAGCCCAGTATCCTGTTTCCAACAGTGGCCAATCTAGGTCATACGTACCTAGCAGTTTCCCCAAAAGACACAGGTTCCGCAATGCTTGTACTGGGTCAAGCATTGATATCCTGGGTCCCTTCTTAATAATGGTTTATGGACCTTTCCTCCAGGAACTTCTCCAAACCTTTTTTAAATCCAGCTACACTGACAGCATTTACCACATCCTCCGGTAACAAATTCCAGAGTTTGATTACACGTAGAGTGAAAAAATATTTTCTCTTATTAATCTTAAATAGTTTACCCTGTAGCTTCGTTGCATGTCCCCTAGTCTTTCTATATTCTGATAAGAAAAAATCGATCTACGTTTACCCGTTCCACTCCGTTCATTAATTTATAAACTTCTATCATATCTCCCCTCAGCTGTCTCTTTTCCAGGTTAAAGAGCCCTAACCTTTTTAGCCTTTCTTCTTAGGTGCTGTTCTTGATTCCTCCCTCTCCTCCTCAGATCATATCTCTTCTGTCTCTTGTCGTGCCTTCTTTTGCCTCAGTCAGTTGCGCGCGGTCCGTGCCTTCCTCATATCATCCTCCTTAACCACTCTCCTTTTATCTCTTGTTGTTTCCCATATTGATTATTGTAATGTCTCCCTTGCTGGTCCTTCCCCTTTCCCAACTCCATCATCTACAGCTCCTTCAGGACACTGCCACTCGTATTCTCACCCCCTCCTCCTGTTATGAGCACGTCACCCCCCTCCTGGTTCATCTGCAGCTCCTTCAGAACACTGCCGCTCGTATTCTCACCCCCTCCTCCTGGTTCGTCTGCAGCTCCTTCAGAACACCGCCGCTCGCATTCTCACCCCCTCCTCCTGTTATGAGCATGTCACCCCCCTCCTATTTCATCTGCATTGGTTACAAGTTCGTTTCAGGGTGCAATATAAAATTCTCATCCTCACACCCCATACTATTCACTCCTCCTCACCTCAGTGCTTGGCTGATCTCCAACAGTTCCATGCCCCTATTGTTTGCTCCACTCTGTCCATAATTACCGGCTGGTACTTCCCCCTCCCTCACAGGCCCACCATGAGCACACTCGTTCCTCTGCTTTTTTCTTCCTGGCCCCCTGCCACAATGGCACTGAGGTGAACTCTCACAGAGTTGGTTTTGAGACCTGTTAAGGACAGGTGAAGAAGATACTGGAGGAGTGCCTCCACGGGGGCAGAGAATTGAGATCCTTCTGGGAACACCAGAAAGAGAGCCTACACCACTTGAAAGCATAGGAATGCCTGGTGGATGGCTTCTTGGAAGCCAACAGGATCTCCTTAACTTCCTGTGTAAGGTTAAAGTTCTGTAATGCTATGCTCTCAGCAGGCAAGCTGTGAGACGGAGAGAATGTGGATTGGGATGGGCAGTGTCCCATCTTCCTGGGAGAAGAGATCGGGTGCAGATCCCAATCATAGAGGCGGAATATGTAGCAGCAAAGGGAACCATGGTTGATGTGGCCAGTGAGGGACTATGAGAATCATGGAGCCCTTGTTGGCCTGTAGCTTGAAAAGCATTTTGGGGAAGAGGGGTGTGGGAGGGAAAGGATAAAGAAGACCCTGATCCCAATGCTGGTTGCTGGACATCGGAGTCCTGGTGCAAAAGTGGGGAAGCTTGGCATTCTGCGGAATGACAAACAGATCTATATCTGGAGTTCCCCAGGTCTGTAAGATGTAGGATGTTGTGTCCATATGGAGGGACCATTCGTGGGGAAGAAGGATCCGACTCAGCTTGTCTGCCAAGATACTGAGCTCCCCTGGGATATTGGGATACTGCTTGGAGGTGTATTTGATGAGAAATGGAAAGGACCACAGATGGAGGAGTCTCCTCACAGAGGGGCCAAGAGCCTGCTCCGCCCTGCTTGTTTACACAGAACACAGCCACCTGACTGACTGTCCTGACTAGGACTCTTTGTGCCCTGAGATGATCCTAAAGACTCTGAAGGCATTTGAGATGGCACGAAGCTCCAGGAGACTGATCTGGAGCTGTGACTCCTGCATTGTCTAAAGGCATTGATATGGAGGCATCTGAAAAAGTGACCAGACGAGATTTTCTGGGGATCACCACCATTGGGAGAGATGTGGTGAGAAGGGCAGTAACTTGGATCTTGTCTCTGAGGTGGTCTGAGGCCTGCGTTCATTAGGAGGCAAGTCTACTGGGCTGTCCGCATATGTAGGTGGGCATATGGGACGACATGTACTGTTGAGGCCAAGGGCCCCAGAAGCTACTGCATTTCACGGGCAGTCAAATGGTCTCAGAGTAGTGCTTGGGATGCTAGCTTGATGAGATGAGGACAATGAGGGAGGAGTGGCCTAGTGGTTGGGCCAAATTACCTCGGGCCAGAGGGCCAGGAGTTCGAATCCCACTAGAGGACAGCAACCTTGAGCCTGAAGGACTGGGATTTCTAGTCCCACAGGTGCTCCTTGTGGCCTTGGGCAAGTCACTTATCACTACGGTACAAAAACGTAGATTTTGAGCCCTTCGGGGACAAGGAAAAAAAATATATATATACAGTACCTGAATGTATGAGGTGTGACAAAAAAGAAACGAGACTATCCCATAGCTGCTTTTTGACATATTCATAAATGACCTGGAAAAGGGAGTGAGGTTATCAAATTTGCAGATGACACAAAACTATTTAAAATTGTTAAAACCCAAGAGGATTGTGGAAAATTGCAAGAGAATCTTGATAAATTGGAAGACTGGGCATCAAAATGGCAGATGAAATTTAATGTGGACAAGTGCAAAGTTATGCACCTAGGGAAGAACCACCCAAACTATGGTTCCACATTAGGAACCACCACCCAAGAAAAAGATTTAGGCGTCATTGTGAATAACATGTTGAAAAACTTCCGCCCAGTGTGCAGCGGCGGTCAAGAGAGCAAATAGAATGCTAGTTATCAGAAGGAAAGGAATGGAAAATAAAACAAAAGATATTATATTGCCTCTATATCGTTCCATAGTGAGACCGCACCTTAAATCTTGTGTGCAATTCTGGTCGCCGTATCTTAAAAATGACATAGCGTTATTAGAAAAGGTTCAGAGAAGAGCCACCCAAATGGTAAAGGGGATGGAAGGTATCCTATGATTAAAGGCTAAAAAGGTTAGGGCTCTTTAACCTGGAAAAGAGACGGCTGAGGGGCGATATGATAGAAGTCCATAAATTAATGAACAGAGTGGAACGGATAAACGTAGATCGATTGTTTACGTTATCAGAATATAGAAAGACTAGGGGGCATGCAATGAAGCTACAGGGTAAACTATTTAAGACTAATAAAAGAAAATATTTTTCACTCAATGTGTAATCAAACTCTGGAATTTGCTATCGGAGGATGTAGTAAAGGCTATTAGTGAAATTGGGTTTAAAAAAAAGGTTTGGACAAGTTCCTGGAGGAAAGGTCCATAAACCATTATTAAAAAGGGACCCAGGATATCAATGCTTGACCCAGTACAAGCACTGTGGAACCTGTGTCTTTTGGGGAAACTGCTAGGTACGTATGACCTAGATTGGCCACTGTTGGAAACAGGATACTGGGCTTGATGGACCTTGGTCTGATCCAGTATGGCATATCTTATGTTCTTATAAATGTTTTATTACAAAATCTACAGAGAAATTACGCATTGTCCCCTTCAAAGTAATCCCCCCCCCCCCCCAGAGTTTATGCACTTCTGCATTCGCTTCTGCCATGTACGCAAGCACTCGGTAAAGTCCTCCTCCTTGAGGTCCCTCAGCTCCAATGTCACAGTGGCCTTGATGTCTTCTACAGAGGCGAAATGAGTTTCTTTGAGCACAGTCTTCAGCCTGGGGAAGAGCCAGAAGTCGCACAGTGCGAGATCTTGGGAATAAGGAGGGCGGTCGAGAGCTGTGATCTGTTTGTTGGTGTGCGGGCGCGTTGTCGTGGTGGAGCAGTCACGACTTGTCTCTCCACAGAGCCTGCCTGCTGTGCCAAACCTGTCATGGAGGCGACTGAGGACCTGCTGGTAGACATGCTGGTTGACTGTTTGACCCTCAGGCACAAACTCATGATGGACCTTTCTGGTCGAAGAATGCGATCAGCATGACCTTGATCCTTGATTTAGACATGTGCGCCTTCTTCTTGGGTCTGGGTGACAGTCAAGTCTTCCACTGCAGGCTCTGTCTCTTGCTTTCAGGGTCGTACTGGAAGATCCAAATCTTGTCTCCTGTGATGACTCGGCCAATGAACTCTGCATCTTTTCAGATCTTCTCTAGCAAGTCTCAACAAACATTGACCCGGTGCTCCTTCTGGTCATCTGATAAAAGCTTAGGCACCATCATGGGGCACACCTTCTGCATCCTCAGCTCCTGCACCAAGATGGTTCTCATTGACTCCCTGTTCAGGCTGAGCTCTTCAGCTATCATCCGCACCGTCAATCTGCGATCACTCCGCACCAGCTGGTTCACTCTGTCAATGTTCTCAGCCGTCTTTGTCGTGGAAGGCCGTCCTGACTTGGGGGTCATCTTCCACCTCCTCATGGCCAGTCTTGAAGCATTTGTGCCACTCAAAGTCTCACGGCCTTGACATTGCATCTTCTCCGTAAGCCTTTTGGAGAAGCTGGAGACACTCAGTTGGGCCCTTCTCCAACTTAACCAGAAATTTCAAGTTGATTCTTTTCTCCATAAGAACATAAGATATGCCGTACTGGGTCAGACCAAGGTCCATCAAGCCCAGTATCCTGTTTCCTACAGTGGCCAATCTAGGTCATACGTACCTAGCAGTTTCCCCAGAAGACACAGGTTCTGCAATGCTTGTACTAGGTCAAGCATTGATATCCTGGGTCCCTTCTTGATAATGGTTTATGGACCTTTCCTCCAGGAACTTGTCCAAACCTTTTTTAAACCCAGCTACACTAACAGCCTTTACTACATCCTCCGGTAACAAATTCCAGAGTTTGATGATTACACGTTGACTGAAAAAATATTTTATTTTATTAGTCTTAAATAGTTTACCCTGTAGCTTCATTGCATGTCCCCTAGTCTTCCTATAATCTGATAACATAAACAGTCGATCTACGTTTACCCATTCCACTCCGTTCACTAATTTATAGACTTCTATCATATCTCCCCTCAGCCGTCTCTTTTCCAGGTTAAAGAGCCCTAACCTTTTTAGCCTTTCTTCATAGGAGTATCCTTCCATCCCCTTTACCATTTTGGTGGCTCTTCTCTGAACCTTTTCTAATAACGCTATATCCTTTTTAAGATACGGCGACCAGAATTGCACACAATATTCAAGGTGCGGTCTCACCATGGAACGGTATAGAGGCATTATAATATCTTTTGTTTTATTTTCCATTCCTTTCCTTATGATACCTAGCATTCATATTTCTGCCACCTCCAGTTGCATGACAAAGCGAAGGAGCAGTGTGCTACTAAAAAACCTGAAAAAGAAAAACAGAGTGAGAGAGATGAAAAATAGCAGAATAGTGGCGAGATGTTGCACAACACAGTGACATAAGCGGTTAGCCAATTGGCATTGAGTCATGTGCGTGGCTGCCACAGTCTCGTTTCTTTTTCTGTCACACCTCGTATAAGCCTAGTTAAATAAATGAATAAAATAAACAATGGAGTTGGGGCAGAAAGGCCCTGGACTGTGTGTCCAGTAAAGCTCCGATGAACTCTAATCTGAGTTGGAGCGAGGTGGGATTTTGGAAAGTTTATGACAAATCCTAAGTGTTGCAGCACTGTGATGGTACGATGCAAGTAAGGGAAGACAAATATCCCCAGAGATCTTAGATATTCAGCTACAACTGCCTTGCACTTTGTGAAGACTCTTGGGGCAGAAGAGTCCAAAATGAAGGACCTTGTACTGATAATGTCTTCACTGAAAGATGAAGTGTAGATATTTCCTGTGTCCTGGGTGGATGAGGCTATGTGTGTATGCTTCTTTTAGATCTAGAGAACAGAGCCAGTCCGGACTCTGGAGGTAGGGAAGAAGAGTCCCTAGAGAGATCATTTTGAACTACTCGCAGACCAGAAACTTGTTGAGGTTTTCTGAGGTCCAGGATGGGCCTGTACCCTCTGGTCATTGGGACATCTTCTATGGTGCCCTGGGATAGAAGAGAAGAGACCTCTTCCTGTAGGAGAGCAGTGAGTGGGGGTTGTGTGATGTTCCCCTACAAGAGTCGAGGGGGGCAGAGTTTGCAGATGATGTCCCAAAGTATAGATATTGACCACTGCTCTGAGATGATGAGGTACCATCTGTGGGCATAGTGACACAATCTCCCTGCTATGTGGAGGGGGTGAGGGTCTTCCAGAGGCAGGGTGGCAATGTTCTCTAGAAAAAAGGCAAACACCTGGCTCAGATTGTGACTGTGGAGCTGGTTGAGACTTAGCTACCTGTGGCTTCTTTTGTTGTTAAGGAGTCTGCTGCCTTTTCTGATGGCCTTGAGTCTGGTACTGAGAAGCAAGAGGATAAGAAGAGCAGAATTTCTTCTTCTTACTGAAGAAAGCCTTCTTTGCAGTTGTCTTTTTTCTAGCAGGGTTAGCTGTTTTTCTGACAACCTGTTTAGAGTGGTATTCTCAGACTCTAACTGAGAAGCCTTATCCTGCCAGTCTTTGCCAAAGAGGTTTTCTACTGTGCAGGATGTGTTGCCCAGCTTATTTTGAACTCACTGTTCAAGATTTGAGGCCTGAAGCCATGCAATCCTGCATGCACTGATGCATATTGCTGTGGCTCTGCTTGTGCAAACTTTGATACATTTTGGGTATGTTGACTAGAGCAAAATAGTCTAACCTCTTATCATCTGGGAGAAGAGCGGCCATGGCCTTGAGGTCTCTGGTAACCTTCTTGAGGAACATACCCATGTAGAGTATATAGGAGTTAATCCTGGCTGAAAGCATGGAAGCCTGAAAACATTGACGCCCAAAGACATCGAGAGTTTTCGATTCCCTACCTCATGGGTTAGAGGCATGAGTCTTGGAACTATTGATTTGGCACATCGCCGATCCATTACCACTGAATGGTGGCGAAGCTGTGGCTTTTGGAAGTCGGGACATTCTGGAACTCGATACATGGTATCGAGGCGTTGAGTATGAGGCGAGGTCATGAGGGGAATCTCCCACATCCAGAGCATCAAACCATGAAGGATGATAAGCATTGGAAGGGTGGCTGCCTCCTTGGGAGCTGTTGGGTATTGGAGGACCTCCAATTCCTCTGCCCTGGATGTCACTGTTATGGAGAGACTCCTAGCTAGGTCTCGAATAAATTCCTGGAAAGGCATGTCCTCAGGAAGCGACATGTGTCATTCTGGAGGTGGGGAGGGCTCTGAAGGCAGGTCTCGAGGTCCCTGGGAGTCAAGTGACTCCTCATCTGAAACAGGGGAATCGGAATTGGAGAACTCAAAGTATTGGTGGGAACAGTGTTCACCCTCCGACAGGTGCCGATACCGATGTATATCTGTATCGGGCTTGGGGAACCATTTGGGTCGAGCTCTGGTATCGGTGATGGACTCGAGAGAAGGCATGGGTAGCAGTGATGACAGTGCCATGTATCCCAATGGACCATGTACCAGTGCCAATGTCTGTGCCAGTACCAGTATCGACGACCTGGTGTTTGAGGACAAAGGTTTAATGGGAACAGAGGCTGCCAATAGAGATGCCAAGCTCCGCTCGATGGCCAGTATACTGTGGTCTATCGACGTTGCCGATGCTTGGGTATCTGTGATGGATATTTGCGCCACCGTCCCAGAGCATGGCACCAGTAGTTCTCCTGAAGTCAAGGCCTCGGGAGCATCCTGGGGCTTCTCGATGGCTTTGGAGGGCAGGTCGTCCCGTCGGGGCTACTTTGCAGGCCGATCCACCTCCAGGGCAACGCCCAAGGCATCTTGATGCTGGGAACAAGATCTACCTCTGGAAAAATTTTCAGTCTTCGATGAGACTTGTGCTTGGACACTTTTGATACCTGAGATCCATGGGAGGATGAGGCCTTCGATGACGTCAATGCCAAAGATACCGCGTCTGAAGAAAAGAGAGTTCGAAATTTAGAGGCCCGGTTCTGTAGGCTTCTCTTTATCATCTTTTTACAAAGGGAACATTCTGTTGGCTAGTAATCGGGCCCGAGGCATTTCAAGCACCAGTCATGTGTGTCAGTTGCAGAGATGGTACTGCTACATTTGGAACATTTTTTGAAACCACTAGCTGGTTTCTCCATACTGTTGATGGACAGTATGATGGGCTTAAGGCCTAAGATGGCGTCAATGCTCTTGAAGTTTTTTTTTTTTTTTTTACTAGTAGAAGAATAAAAGAAAGAATAAGGGAACCGGCGGTGTCAAGATGGTACCGGCGCCGACGCTAAGGCAGACACTAACCACAAAAAATAAGGAGAAACAAAGAAGAATTTTCCTGCTAGTGCAGGACATATCCTGTAGGCTCTGCAGAATAAAGACTATGGAAGATGGCGCCACAGCAGGCGGGATGGCAAGCACGAACGTGTGGTGCAGCTCCAAAAACATCCAATGAAAGTTGGGGAGCGATCCGCGTGGACTCAGACTATTCACCAGAGCAACGTGCAATGACATCGCCCACTTATGTGCATTTCATCCTGACAATGGAAAAGACACGGTATACACTGCTTACCTAAAACTCAGAAAACACGACAGACCAATGTGTACGCAGTAAACATTTTAATGGTTATTCTTGAGCATACACATTGCAATCTTTTTTTTTTTTTATTACTTTAAACTGCAACAAGTTAAATAAAATGTTGGTAATATACAAAGAAAATATGAACAAAGCAAGACTTGCTTCAATTGTGCCTTGCACCTAGAACCAGTGTTTTTTTAAATATATTTTGTTGCTTTTAATAGCTTTATTGTTGACTTGCACGCGCGCGCACGCACTCACACACACAAAGGATTTGATCTTTATAAGCAGGGCATTTAAGAAATAAAAATATAACTCCCAGTTTAAAAAACCCAAAACAAAAAAGTAAACCAAGGAAATGCATAATTATATGCAAAAAAAGGGAGAGGGAACTATTTGAATATACCAACTGTGCAGGTACCAGTAAAAAAAAAAGGAAATAATTTGAAATGCCTTTTAACTTAACATTTCAGGGATCAGATTTTCCACTAGTTAAAAAAGGGGATCAGTGATGGGCACTGTAGTGTATCATATATTAAATGACAATTTTAAACACATTTAAAAAGTATAGGTGCATACTGAAGGGGAAAAATACAAAATATTCAGATCTCCTTCCCTTCTTGCTTCCCCCTTTTTTTAAACTACCAAATGGAGCCAACGTAATTTCCAGTTGCTTCAGCTCTGTTCACCACACAGCGCTGTTCCACATCAGCCCTTTAGAGAAAGCATCACACAGTGCTGCTCCTACATCAGTATTATACAGTGCTATTTTCCATCAGCCCTTCCAAGAAAGCATGATGTCACTCTGCATCAGCTCTGTAAGAGAGTGCATCAGACAGCATCACTCTGCCCCAGCACTTTAAAGAAATCATCACACAGCCTTGCACTTTGTCAGCCATGTACTTATGTCCTGGTAATTACAGTTTCATCATTAGCAGCTAAGAAACTTATTCCATGTTCTCCTCCAAAGTCTCAAAAGAGGCAATAAAGCAAACAAAATAATACCCAAAAAAAGAGAGGCCCAGTTTTCTTTTCTTTAGCACACAGTTTGGAGACTGGATATTTTCAGCACAAACAAAATAGGGCATCACTAATATAAAAAAGTCTCTATATCCTTTATCCACACTGCAACTCAGTTGAGGTGAAAGCCTTTCTCCATGGTAGCAGCTAGCAAGCGTTCTCTCATTATTTCCTCTGAGGAATATTCTGGCAGTTTTAGATAATGTACACATGTATTCACTGAAGGGTAACTGGCATCCGTAGCATCCACCTGCAGAAAGAGCACAGTGCTGTAGATGGTAGTCATGATAAATACTTTCTCCTATGGGGAGGCACAACTGGACATTCAATAAAACAAGTGTGGTGTTTCCTCAGTCGAGTAAACATAAGTCGCACTAGTCTAGCAGTAGTAATTTGTTTGAAGTTGGAGAAGACAGTGGACTGATGGTCTGTTTCTGAAGAACTATATTTGACCAATATATAAAAAGTACTTTCTTATGTGGCATAATCATACAATAGCAATTATCAGGAAAGATAAGAAAATGTGGGGGAGGGAAGAGGGGAAGGTTTTAGGGGAAAAATATGGTTTTAAAATAGAGGTTTCTTCCACATTCTGTACAATGCAGGCAAAAAAATTTGATTTGTTTTTGTTTTTTTTCCAAGAATTTTCAGATTTTTGGATTTTTTAAAATTAGTTTCACATACTCGTTTTAATAGGGAATTTTTAGATCACACTAAGGTGACATTTTATTTACCATATAAAGCATAGTTACTCACCTGTAACAGGTGATTTCCGGGAACAGTAGGAATTGAGTCTTCACATATGGGTATCGCCGGCACCGACGAAGCCCGAGAGTCCTATAGGAAATCTTTTGGGAGCATCCCACTGCGCCTGTGCTGCTGCCTTCCCGCCTTTCCAACTCTCCCTCTTCAGCTGGGTTTGTAGCGGAGACAAAAGGAGAGAAGAAAAGAAAGGGAGAGAGATAGAGATACAACTCCCACGGGAGGTGGATGGGTTGTGAAGACTCAATTCCTGCTGTTCTCGGAGATCACCTGTTAGATGAGTAACTACGCTATCTCCAGGAACAAGCAGGAATGTAGTCTTCACATATGGGGACTCCCAAGCTTAGAGATGCCAGGGAGATGACCCCAGAAAGCAGGGAAACCCAGGCTGAGGTAGGTCATGCTTCCTCCCAAGGATCTCTGGTATCGAAACCTGGGACGGAGGGTAGGAGTTGTTCTAAGTCTGAAAGAGATGCTGGAGAACAGCCTGGCCAAACGAGGCATCCCGACGGGAATCCTTGTCCAAGCAGTAATGGGCTGAAAGGTACGGACTGAGGACCAAGTAGCTGAAAAGGTGAAGAAAAAGAGGGAGGCCTTCATGAAATACAAGAGATCACAGAGAGACGAAGATAGGCATCTATATTTAAAAAAACTTAGAGAAGCTAGCAAAGTAGTCAGGAAAGGAAAGATTCAAAGAGAGGAGGAAATAGCCAATGCAATAAAATAGGGGGAAAAGACATTTTTCAGATATGTTAGTGAGAAGAGGAAGGGCAAAAGTGGTATTGTCAAACTCAAGGGTGAAGGGAAGGAATATGTACAAGCTGATGAGGATAAAGCGGAATTGCTTCACAAATAAGTCTGTTCTGTGTTCACAGATGAAGAACCAGGAACAGAACCTCAGAAAACACCCACAAACAGGAACAGAAGCGAGGGGCATCTTGAACAATTTTCAGAAAACTGTGTGAGAAACTAGCTCAACTTAAAGTAGACAAAGCGATGGGACTGGGTGGGATACACCCTAGAATACCGAGGGAACTTGGGGACGTTCTAGCAACTCCACTGACTCACCTTTTCAATGCCTCGTTGGAGTCGGGAGTGGTGCCAAAAGACTGGAGAGAGGCTCATCTGGTGCCTTTACACAAAAGTGGAAGTAAGGATGTGGTTGAAAACTACAGGCCGGTTAGTTTAACATCGGTGGTGAGTAAATTATTGGAAACGCTGCTGAAAGAGAAAATAGTGAGGTTTCTGGAGTCCAGTCGATTACACGATCCGAGGCAGCATGGATTTACCAGAGGCAGGTCTTGTCATACAAATCTGATTGATTTCTTTGACTGGGTGACCAGGGAGTTGGACCGAGGGAAAGCCCTAGATGTGATGTATTTATATTTCAGTAAAGTCTTTGACACCGTTCCTCACAGGCGACTTATAAACAAACTGAGCACCCTAGGGATGGACCCTAAAGTTACTGTTTGGGTTAGAAATTGGTTGAGTGGGAGGCGACAAAGAGTACAGGTAAATGGAGCTCATGCTGAGGAGAAGGAAGTTGCCAGTGGTGTGCCCAGAGATCTGTCCTTGGTCCGATTCTTTTTAACATCTTTGTTAGTGATATAGCGGAAGGGCTGTCTGGTAAAGTCTGCCTCTTTGCGGATGAAACCAAAATCTGCAATAGAGTAGACACCCAGGAAGGTGTAGATAACATGAGGAGGGATCTAGCTAAGCTTGAAGAATGGTCTAGAATTTGGCAGCTGGGATTTAATGTTAAAAAATGTAAGTTTATGCATTTGGGCTGCAGCAATCCAAGGGAGCAATATAGTATAGAGGGTGAAGTACTTTTGTCCACTAAAGAAGAGCGGGACCTAGGAGTGGTTGTGTCTGATGATGTTAAAGTAGCTAAACAGGTAGAAAAGATGACAGCAAAAGCTAGAAGAATGCTTGGGGGCATAAGGAGAGGAATGGCTAGCAGAAAAAAGGAGGTGATAATGCCTTGTATAAGTGTTTGGTGCAACCTCATTTGGAGTGTAGTGTGCAATCCTGGAGACCGCACCTTCAAAAGGATGTGAACAGGATGGAGTCAGTGCAGAGGGTGGCTGCTAAAATGATTAGTGGTCTTCATTATAAAGCATATCAGGACAGACTGAAGGATCTTACTATGTACACCTTAGAGGAAAGGCGGGATATAGGTGATATGATTGAGATGTTTAAATACCTCCGTGGCTTAAATGCACAGGGGGAGAGAGCCTCTTTCGATTGAAAGCAAGTTCTGCTATGAGGGGACACGTGCTGAGGGTGAAAGGGGATAGATTCAGGAGTGATATGCGGAAATATTTCTTTACGGAAAGAGTGGTGGGATCCATGGAATAGTCTCCCAGTGGAGGTGGTAGAGACAGTATCCGAATTCAAAAAAGCATGGGACAAACACAGAGGATCTCTAAAGGGAAAAAGGGGATTGTTGTAGTTGTTGATATGGAAGGACAGACTAGATAGGCCATGTGGTCTTCTTCTGTCATCATTTTTCTATGTTTCTATGCTTTGCAGATGTCATCAATCGACACCGAGCGAAGGATGGCCATAGAGGCAGCCATTGCTTTAACATTGTGAGCTGTGACATGACCTTCGAGAGAAAATGTAAGATCCAAGTTTTAAACTCCTGTTACAATGTAAGCACAGAACAGGCTTCTGACTGTGTACCCCTGTTGTATGTAAACCGCACTGATAACAAATAGCGCGGTATATAAGAGTTGTTAAATAAATAAATAAATAAAATAAAATCCCTCACTCTTATAGGTAAGGATATGCAGTCTGCAATCCACATGGAGAGTGTTCTCTTGGAAACTGGTAACCCCAGGTGACTGGAATCAAAGGCAACAAAAAGCTGTGAAGCCTTTCTATGCTGCCTAGTTCTCTGAAGGCAAAAGGCTAAAGCTCTTTTACAATCTACAGTGTGAAGATTCCTTTCTGCACTAGAGGCATATGGACTAGGGAAGAAGACAGGAAGGTAAACCGAATGGTTCAAATGAAAAGGCGAAACCACCTTTGGCATAAAATGAGGATAAGTCCTAAGGACTACTTTATCATGGTGGAACCTTGTGTAATGACGATCAGCCACTAAAGCTTGTAGCTCACTGATGCATCTTGCAGAAGTGAGGGCAATTAGGAATATGACCTTCCAAGAGAGAAACTTCAGGGATGTAGTGGCTAAGGGCTCGAAGGGTGTTTCATGAGCTGTCCGAGGACAAGATTTAAATCCCATGCCATGGGTGGTGGCTTAATGGGAGGCTTAGTTAAGAGTAGACCTCTCATAAACTGCACTACAAGCTGCTGAGAGGAGACAGGTTGTGCATCAAAGGGCTTGTGGAAAGCCGCAATGGCACTAAGGTGGACTGTTACTGAATTAGTCTTAAGTCCAGAAGATGAAAGGTGAAGGAAATACTCCAGTAACGCCTCTACTGGAACTGAAAAAGGATTTAGTTCCTTTTTGGAACACCAGATAGATAGAGAACCTTTTCCACTTGAAGGCATAGGCATGCCTTGTGGAAGGTTTCCTTGAGGCCAAAACCTGTTGAGAGGATGACATCCTGGAATTCTAAGCTCTCAGCAACCAGGCAATCAGGTATAAAGACTGAGGATTCGGTGCAAAAGCGTCCCGTTCTCCTGGGATGGAAGATCTGGAGCACATCCCAACTCCAGAGGCCTGGCCTGAGAGAGACGTAGAAGCAGTGGATACCACGTCTGTCGTGGCCAATGTGGTGCTATGAGGATCATATGGCCCCTGTTTCTATGAAGTTTGAACAGAGTCTTGGGAACGAGGGGAATGGGTGGGTAGGCATATAGGAAGTCCTGACCCCAGTAGAGGTGGAAAGCATCCATTGCCTGAGTGTTCCGAGCCCGAATTCTGGAACAGAATCAGGAAAGTTTAGCATTCTGAGGACTTGGAAATAGGTCTATATCTGGGGTGCCCCAGAATCGAAAGACTCGAGCAATTTGCTCTGGATGAAGAGACTACTCGTGTGGCAGCAGCACTCGACTGAGTTTGTCTGCCAAGAGATTCTGTGTGCCTGGGAGATACAACGCTAGTAGGTGGATCTGAAGGCCTCTTGCGAAGGCACAACGCCTGAAAGCCTGTTCCACCCTGCTTGTTCACATAGAACATGGCTATCTGATTGTCCATCTGGACAAGAACTATCTTGTAGCGCAGATGGTCCTGAAATACTCGAAGAGCGTAGAAAATGGCTCTGAGTTCTAGTAGATTTATGTGAAGACAAGTCTCCTGCTGAGTCCAGAGACCTTGAGTGGAGAGACTGTCCGTATGAGCCCCCCCAACTTGACTTGGACGCATCCGTCGTCAAGGTAGCTTGGTGCAGTGGCTCCTGAAAAGGTGACCCTACGAGAAGGTTTTCTAGTGATTGCCACCACTGAAGGGATGAAATGAGGCATGCAGAGTTTCTGATTTTGTCCCCCAGACAACCTGACGCCTGTGTCCACTGAGAGGCTAGGGTCCACTGGGCTGCTTGCATGTGTAGGCGAGCATAGGGGACCACATGTACAGTGGACGCCATATGCCCCAGCAACTGAAGCATTTCTCGAGCAGTCAGGAAAGTTTTCATAACTACTTGAGAAGCTAGTTGAACTATTCAAGCACAGCGGAGTTGTGGCAGGAAAGACATATGTCTAGAAGAGCCCCTATGAACTCTAGAGACTGAGAAGGGGTGAGATGAGATTTTGGGAGATTTATGACCAATCCCAAATATTGCAAGATTTGCATCATGCAGGAAAGAGCAGAGCTGGCTTCTGGAGCTGTTGGTGCTCGGATCAGCCAGTCGTCTAAGTAGGGGAAGACCAATATCCCTAGAGCCTTAGAAATGCTGCTACTACTGCCATGCATTTTGTAAAGACTCTTGGGGCGGAAGCCAGGCCAAAGGGTAGAACTCTGTACTGGTAAATGTTTTCCTGAAAGAGGAATCGAAGAAATCACCTGGATTCTGCATGAATGTGAATGGGCATCTTTTAGGTCTAGAGAACATAGTCAATCCTGACTCTGAATGTATGGGAGAAGTGTTCCGAGAGAGATCATTTTGAATTTCTCTCGGAACAGATACTTGTTTAACTCTCTGAGGTCCAGTATGGGCCTGTACTCTCCTGTTTTCTTTGGTATAAGGAAGTAGGGGGAGTAAAAGCCCAGGCCTTGTTGAGAAAGAGGTACCTCCTCTATTGCTCCTTGAGCAAGGCGTGAAGTGACCTCTTGACACAAGAGAGTGGTGAGAGGGAGCCGAGAACTGAACTCTCGGAGTAGAAAGAGGGGTCATACTGTGGAAGTGAGTTTGTACCCCGTCACTATGGAGAGAGTCCAATGCTCTGATGTTATCTGCTGTTACCTCTTGGCAAAGTAACACAGTCTGCCTGGAATGTTGAGAGGCTCTGGTATTTTTAGAGGAAGGATGACTAGGTTCTCTAGGAAGGAGTCAAAAACCTTGCCGAGGCTGTGTCTGCTGAGCTGGTTGAGCTCTGGGGACTTGAGCCTTTCTTTGATGTTTTGGCTGCTGCTGCCCCTTCTGGGGAGCATGGATTGGGCAGTGGACAGTTTGGGTGTGATATAAACAAATTGGGGGCTCTTGTCCAGGATTATGTCATTGCTGGAGGAGACCACTGCCGCTAAGGACGGGTAGACGCGTCCTGTTGAGTTCAACGGCCTCGTGTATCAACAACGGGGAGCTCCAGCAGTGTACTGACAGCGAAATCCCGAGACCATGATGGAAAAATCAATACAGACTCAGTGAAGCAGATCAGGTATTAAGCAAGCACAAACGTGTCAACCAGGTGAACTCCGTGCACAGATCAAGGTAAGAAACAAGACTGTAAAGTATTGCCTTGGTGGTTGGGTATCGAGAGAGATTGTTGTGTGTATGAGACATGTCCTAGACACGAAGTGAGTGCTGGGTCTCAATCCGCGGTTCTGACACATCTGCGAGGAGTGTGGCAGGAGAGAGATGAAGTGAAAAGCACATTGGTGAAACAAATCTAGATGGGATTAGGAATTCTAAAGGAAACTCAAGTAAGGATGGGGCCAGGAATAAAGACAGACAGTCTATTAGGGAGAGTGTGGAAGTAAATGTCAAAAGTAATGAACACACTAAGAATAAGGATAAAGCGAAGAAGTGTTTTAAGAATTGCTGTTTTACATAGAAAAGAGAAAGCATAAAGCTAGCTGCAGTCTTCTGGCCGAAATTTGGCATAGACAAAGGATAGTTATGTCAAAATCCTTAACTTGTATGTGAACAGTGAAAAAATTAATTCAGCAAGTGTTTGCTGCTGCCAAAAAAAAAAAAGAAATAGCAGTGGTGCATGAAAACAGTCATTAAGCAGGGAATTCTTTTGAAGCCAGAGAAAAATAGATTAGCAGATGAGACTGCTAAGGGAGCTGCCTTAGAGGAAGACTTAACTCCTTTATACAATTTAACCCCAGAAACAGGGAGTCAGGCAGCAAATCCCCATATCTTAAAACGGATATAGCATTATCAGAAAAGGTACAGAGAAGAGCCACCAAAATGGTAAAGGGGATGGAAGGATACTCCTATGAAGAAAGGCTAAAATGTTTAGGGCTCTTCAACCTGGAAAAGAGACGGCTGAGGGGAGATATGACAGAAGTGTATAAATTAATGAATGGAGTGGAACGGGTAAACGTAGACCGATTGTTTACAACATCAGAATATAAAAAGACTAGGGGACATGCAATGAAGTTACAGAGTAATCTATTTAAGACTAATAAGAGAAAATAATTTTTTTCAGTCAACGTGTAATCAAACTCTGGAATTTATTACACGGGGATGTAGTAAAAGCTGTTAGTGTAGCTGGGCTTAAAAAATGGTTTGGACACGTTCCTGGAGAAAAGGTCCATAAACCATTATTAAAAGGGACCCAGGATATCACTGCTTGACCCAATACAAGCACTGAGGAACCTGTGTCTTTTGGGGAGACTGCTAGGTACTTATGACCTAGATTGGTCACTGTTGGAAACAGGATACTGGGCTTGATGAACCTTGGTCTGACCCAGTATGGCATATCGTATGTTCTTATTTACTGAACGGGAAAAATGAAAACTCAAAGATATAGGGGCAGTAAAAACTGAAAGGGGGAAAAGCGTAGTTACTCACCTGTAACTGGTGATCTCCGGGAACAGCAGGAATAAGTCTTCACATATGGGTACCGTCGGCACCGACGGAGCCTACGCGGGAATGCTCCCCAGCGTCCCAAAAGGAAAGCTTTTGGGAGCATACCACCACGCATGTGTGCTGCCTTCCCGCCCAACTACCTCTCTCACTTCAGTTGAGTTGAAAGCTGAGACCAAAGGAGAGAAGTAGAAGAAAAATAAAAAGAAAGAGAAAGACAACTCCTAGGGGAGGTGGGTGGGTTGTGAAGACTTATTCCTGCTGTTCCCGGAGATCACCTGTTACAGGTGAGTAACTACGCTATCTCCAGGAACAAGCAGGAATGTAGTCTTCACATATGGGGACTCCCCAGCTAAAAATGCCTAGGGATGACCTCCGGAATGTTGCGGATCTAAGTAAGATGGGCCATGCTTCCTTCCAGGGACCTCAGGGTATCCAAGAGTGGATGGTGGGAAGTTGATCTAGGAATGGAAGAGATGCTGTAGAACAGCCTGACCGAACAAGGCATCCTGACGGGAGTCCTTGTCTAAACAATAGTGGGCAGTGAAAGTATGTACAGAAGCCCAAGTTGCTGCTTTGCAGATCTCATCAACAGCAACTGAACGAAGATTAGCTGTTGAGGCTGCCATGGCTCTGACATTATGAGCCGTGACATGACCTTCAAGAAGGATTCCTTTACTCTGATAGGTAAAGGAAATACAGTCTGCAATCCACTTAGAGAGAGTTCTCTTAGTGACTGGAAGTTCTAAATGACTAGAGTCAAAATCCAGAAAAAGTTGAGAATACTTTCTAAATGGCTGAGTTCTGTGAAGATAAAAAGCCAGAGCCCGCTTACAATCTAAGGTATGAAGATTTCTTTCTGCGCTGGAGGCATGAGGCCTAGGAAAGAAGACTGGGAGAAAAACCTACTGGTTTAAATGAAAAGGTGATATCACCTTCGGCATAAAATGAGGATGAGTCCTCAAGACTACTTTGTCATGACGGAACCTCGTATAAGGCGGGTCAGCCACTAAAGCTTGCAGTTCATTAATGCGTCTTGCAGAAGTGATAGCAATTAGGAAAATGACTTTCCATGAAAGAAACTTTAGCTCCGAAGTCGCTAAAGGTTCAAAGGGAGGCTTCATGAGTTGACCCAGAACAAGATTAAGATCCCATGCCACCGGAGGTGGTTTGATGGGAGGTTTAGTTAAAAGGAGACCCCTCATAAATCTTGAAACAAGAGGATGAGAGGAAATTGGCTCTCCATCAAAGGGTTTATGAGATACAGCAATATCACTAAGATGGACCCTAACAGAATTGGTCTTGAGACCAGAACCTGATAAGTGAAGGAGATAGTCCAGAAGGGACTCTACCGGTACCAAGAGGGGATTAAGTCCCCTCTGGGAACACCAGATTGAGAACCTCTTCAACTTAAAAGCGTAAGAACGCCTTGTGGAAGGTTTGATGTTTGATGTTTATTAAAATTTGATATACCGCCCATTCAATAAGACCAGAGCGGTTTACAGTATAAAAACATATAAAAACCATATAAAACAATTAAAAGACAATAGCCAGAAAAAAAGAAAGGAAGTTACAATCTTAAAAAGAAAAGAGGGGGAGGTAAAGAACACAATACAATAGCAAAGAGAGAGATATCACACAAAAGGGGAGGGAAGGCCCAGGGCAAGGGAGAAGAGGTGGGTTTTCAGATTACATTTAAAAGTGGGGTGATGGGGTTCAAGCCGAAGGGAGGGAGGAAGAGAATTCCAAAGAGCAGGGGCTGTGAAAAAGAAAGCAGAGGAGCGGGTGGACTGTAGGTGAGCGGAGGAGGGGGAGGGGAGAGTGAGGCGGTTGAGATGAAATGATCGGGGTGTGCGCTGGGGAGTGAGGAGGTCAGCCAGATATTGTGGAGTGTTGGTGTGGAAGGCTCGATGGACCAGCGTAAGCAGTTTGTAATGGAAACGGAAGGGTAAAGGCAACCAATGGAGATGGGAGAGGAGAGGTGAGACGTGATCACGGATAGAGGAGTATTTATTTTATTTATTTATTTATTTTATTACATTCTCTTATATACCGCGCTATTCTGCATCAGTGCGGTTTACATTGAACAAACTGAAATTACATTGAACAGGGCATTATAACTTGGAGATAACTATTTTACAGGGAACATGGGCTATGGAGGGTTAAGTGGCTTGCCCAAGACCACAAGGAACACCTGTGGGACTAGAAACCCCAGTCCTTCCGGCCCAAGGTTGCTGTCCTCTAGTGGGATTTGAACCCCTGACCTTCCGGCCTGAAGTACCTTGCCCCAACCACTAGGCTACTCCTCCCTCTAATTCTCTTAAGTGGCAATACGGGCGGCAGTATATTGAATACGTTGAAGTCTGCGCAGTTGTGATTTAGAAAGACCGAGGAAAAGAGAATTAGCAAAGTCAACACGGGACATAACCAGGGAAAGAAGTAGTGTAGCAAGTGCAATGGGAGTAAGAAAAGGGCGAATAGCACGAATTTGGCGTAAGAAAAAGAAGGAGGTTTTGGTGACTTGGGAGATGTGATCATGAAAAGACAGATGTGAGTCGAAAACAACGCCAAGGTAGCGAAAAGAGGAGACCAATGAAATAGGAGAACCTAAGAAAGAAGGAGCAAGGGAGGGAGGAGAACCACCACGGGAGAACCAGATAGCAGTGGTTTTTGTGAGATTAAGGTGAAGACAGTTTTGTGATAACCAGTTAGCGACCATGGAGAGACAAGAATTAAGTAAGGAGAGATCAGGGTGAGAAGGAGAGGTGTGGTGAAGGAGAACAATATCATCGGCATAATAGAAAGCGCTGATCCCAGATTGCTGAATCTGAAGAGTGAGGGGGGCTAGAAAGAGGTTAAAGAGAAGAGGGGCAAGGACAGAGCCTTGAGGAACACCACAAAGCAAAGGAAAAGGGTCAGAAGCAGAAATAGAAGGGGAGGAGGAGAGAACAGAACAGGACCGTGAAGATAGAAAAGAGTGAAACCAATGAAGAACCGTGTGGCAAAGATCTGCCTCTTGGAGAAGGAGGAGAAGAGGAGAGTGGTCAACAAGATCAAAGGCAGTGGATAGATCAAGAGCAACCGCCACCGAGATATCACCGCGATCATGAGCTACGTGAAGGGTATTAGTGAAAGCAAGAAGAATAGTTTTCTGGAAGCCAGAAGAATATCCTACACTTGTTGTGAAAGGCCTAGATCTTGAAGTTTTATGCCTTGAGTAGCCAGGCCTTGAGATGAAGGGACTGGGGATTGGGGTGCAGTAGGGATCCGTTGTTCTGGGACAGAAGATCCGGAGCACTCCCCAACTCCAGAGGAGTGGCTGGAGAGAGACCTAAGAGAAGAGGATACCATGTTTGTCTTGGTCAGCAGGGGGCTATGAGTATCATGCGAACTCTGTCTCTCTGGAGTTTGAATAAGGTTTTGGGGATCAGGGGAATTGGTGGGAAGGCATAGAGAAAATCCTGGCCCCAGTGGAGCAGGAATGCATCCCTCGCCTGACAATTTTGAGCTAGGAGTCTGGAACAGTAACGGGGAAGTTTGGCATACTGTGGACTTGTCTATTGTCTGGTGTTCCCCAGACTTGAAACACTCGGGCAAGTTGATATGAGTGGAGGGACCACTCGTGTGGCAACAGGACTCGACTGAGACTGTCTGCCCAAACGTTTTGAATGCCTGGAAGGTATACTGCCAACACATGAATGGGATGCTCTCTGGCAAAGGCCCACAGTTGCAAAGCTTTGTTTCATAATTGCAGAGAGCCTGTTCCGCCTTGCTTGTTTAGGTAAAACATGGTCACTTGATTGTCAGTTTGCACCAGAACTGTTTTGCTTACGAGATGAAAGCAAAAGACTCAAATAGCATTGGAAATGGCCCTTAGTTCTAGGAGGTTTATTTGAAGAGAAGCCTCCTGTGGGGTCCAGAGACCCTGGGTAGACGGATCGCCCAAGTGGGCTCCCCAACCCAACTTGGATGCATCTGTCATCAGTACAGCCTGAGGTAGGGGTTGCTGAAAAGGAGAGCCTACTGTAAGGTTTTCCAGAGATTGACAGCAATGCAGAGACGCAATCAGGCGTGTGGTAACTCTGATCTTGTCTGACAGGCATTCTGAGGCCTGGGACCATTGGGAAGCTAAGGTCCACTGGGCTGCTCGCATATGAAGGCGTGCATAAGGAATCACATGGACTGTGGATGCCATGTGTCCTAGAAGTCACTAGCATCTGTCGAGCAGTGAGGAAGGTTTGTAGCACTGCTTGAGATGCTAGTTCAATGATGTGCAGACGAGGCTGAGGCAGGAAAGCCTTTGACTGCTGTGTGTCCAAGCGTGCCCCTATAAACTCGAGGGATTGAGATAGGGTGAGCTGGGACTTTGGAAGGTTTATGATCCATCCCAAGTATGTGCATTGCTCGGGAAAGAGCATGACTTGCCTCTAGAGCTGACAGTGCTCGGATGAGCCAATCGTCTAAGTAAGGGAAGACAAAACTTCCCAGAGTCCTCATAAATGCTGCTAGTACTGCCATGCATTTTGTGAAGACCCTTGGAGCAGACGCCAGCCCGAAAAGAAGGACCTTGTATTGAAAATGTCTTCCCCTGACTAGGAATCAAAGGAATTTTCTGTGATGTGCACGAATAAGGATATGCATGTAAGCATCCCTTAAATCTAGAGAACATAGCCAATCTTGCCCGTGAAGGTATGGAAGAAGAGTGCCGAGGGAGATCATCTTGAACCTCTCTCGGACTAAATATTTGTTCAGTTCTCTGAGGTCCAGGATTGGCCTTACTCCCCCTGAGTTCTTTGGAATGAGAAAATAGGGGGAATAGAATCCTGTGCCCTGCTGGGACTTTGGAACCTCTTCTATAGCCCCTTGAGCCAGAAGAGTGGTGACCCTCTTGCCACAACAGGTCTGAGACCAGTGGTTGAGATTTGAACTGTTTTATTAGCGTGGATGGGGGCAAGCTGAGCAAATGGAGCTTGTATCCCAGACTCACAATAGATAGTGAATTTTCTGAAGTGATTTGTTGCCATCTTTAGGCAAAATGGCAAATATGGCCTGGAATATTTAAAGGTTCTGGGCTTAGATCAGGAAGAATGACTAAGTTCTCTAGACAACCGTCAAAGACCTTGAGGAGGCTGGGTCTGCTGAGCCTTCTGAGCTTGTGTCTTTCTTTGTCTAGTTTGTTGTTGCCCCTTCTGGGGTAACATGTTTGCGCTGGGTGGAAGATGGATAGAATTTCTTCTTCTTAGAGAAAAAAGGTTTTTTGAAAAACTTTTTCTTGGCTGGGTTAGCTGTAGATTTTGACAACCTGTCTAAAGTTGTATTATCAGTGTCAATTTCATTAGCTTTAAGCTGCCAATCCTTGCCAAAAAGATTTTCTCCTGTGCAAGGAATGTTACCCAGCTTATCTTGCACCCATTCCTCCAAGTCTGAAGCTTGGAGCCAGGCAATACGACGTGCTCCTATGGATATAGCAGAGGTTCTGCTAATACATTCAAAACAGTCAAAGGTAGCATGATTCATGCATGTTTGACCAGAGTCAAATAATCTGTCCGTTTATCCTCTTGAAGAAAAGGGTTCAAAAGCTCCAGTCTTTTGTAACCTGCTCAAGAAACATTCCCATGTATAATATATAGGAACTGATTCTTGCCGATAGCATGGAGGACTGAAAACATCGACGACCAAAGGCATCCAGTGTTCTAGACTCACGACCTGGTGGATTGGAAGAGTGTCGTTTAGCACTCTTAATCTGCCGCATGGCGGACTCTACCACCATAGAATGATGTGGTAATTGAGTCTTCTGAAACCCTGAGCAAGGTGGTACTTGATACATAGTGTCAAGGCGTCTAGAATGTGGAGATACTGTTAAAGGAGCTTCCCACATTCTTAACATTAGATCATGTAAGATCTGGTGTATAGGAAGCATAGCTGCGTCCTTGGGAGCCAAAGGATATTGAAGAATTCGTAATTCTTCTGCCCTAGGCTCCTTTTCTGGTACTACTGTAATGGCAAGACCCTTTGCCATATCACGCACAAAATCAGGAAAAGACATATCCTGAGGAGGGGACATTCTGCGATGAGGAGAAGGAGTTGTATCTTGTAAAAGTTCAGCTCTAGTACCGATGGAATCATCTGAGTCATTGGAATCAGAAGACTCAAAAGGAGGAAGCGCCGGGTTCTCCCAAAGCAGATGGCATCGGTACCGCTCGATGTTGGTACCTGATCCCCCATGCTGGAGAGAGATTCCAAATTCGGTATCGGGGGAAGCATGCCTGTTAAAACAGGTACCGAGGGCACTGGCACCGGTACTGGCAATGGTACCAGTGCCTGCAGAACCGTCTGCAGCAACCTTAGCGGTATTGAAGTAGCCAAAAGAGTCGCTAGACTGCATTCAATAGCGAGAAGTCTTTTGTCCACTGCCGATGCCGGGGTGTCGGTACCGGTGGTAGTGGTCACAACCCCCGAGCATGGTACCAGTAGTTCCATCGAGGCCGAGGCCTTGGGAACATCCTGGAGCCCCGATAAAGCTTTGGCACCCGAAGACTCCCGCTGGGGCTGTTTTGCCGGTAAAGTATCCTCGAGGGCAATGCCAATGGCATCTCAATGTTTAGAGGGAGATCTACCCTTTGAGGTCTTAGAAGACTTGTGTTTAGTTATCTGAGATTCCTGGGAAGAAGTAGACGCCCTGGAAGACATCGATGCTACATCATGTCTGAAGCAAAAAGGGCACCGAGTTGATTCGCTCGATTCTGAAGACTTCTTTTAGTCAACTTCCTACAGGAGAGACACTCCGCAGGGCAATGGTCAGGACCTAAACATTTAAGACACCAGTCATGGGTGTCGGTAACAGAAATTGTACCGCCACATTTTGAACATTTTTTAAAACCAGTGGCTGGTTTTTCCATGGTAAGGGAAAAGAGGGCCTAATGCCCAAAATGGCGCCAAGCAGGAGAGCAGGGAAAAAATCCCTGGAAAAACACTAAAATTGAAATATTTTTAGAAGAAAAGCACCGGTGGTACCGGTAGGCGTCGACGGAAGGCAGAAGCAACCACAAAAAAATATAAAAATAAGAGAAGATTTTCTGCGGTGACAGGGGACATGTCCTGTCGGCTCCGCGGAAAACGAAGAACTGAAGTGAGAGAGGTAGTTGGGCGGGAAGGCAGCACGCATGCATGGTGGGATGCTCTCCAAAAGCTTTCCTTTTGGGACGCTGGGGAGCGTTCCCGCGCAGGCTCCATCGGTGCCGACGGTACCCATATGTGAAGACTTCATTCCTGCTTGTTCCTGGAGATTGGGTTTTACCCTAGGGCAGGCAGATGGTAAACAAATAAACAATGGGAGAAATTATGGATGGTTGTATGGGAATATACACAGTAGCCAAACAAGTGTGTGAGAGTTGTATAACCTGTAAGAAAATAAACAAAAAGGTCCTCAGGAAACAACCGCAAGGAGGCAGAGACCCTGGTCTTTGTCCATTCTAAAGTATACAGGTTGATTTCATTGAGTTGCCCCTGATTGGGCGGGTGAAGTACCTTTTGGTAATAGTGGACCATTTGACGGGATGGGTGGAGGCATATCCCATGGTAGCTGCCACAGCAATAGCAGTAGCAAAAATAGTCTTGGAACAAATCATTCCAAGATATGGAATGATAGGTCACATTGACTCAGACCAGGGAAGTCACTTCACAGCCAAGGTTTTGCAAAGCATAATGAAACTCAGGGAGTATCCTGGGATTTCCATACTCCATGGAATCCACCCTCCTCAGGGAAAGTGGAACGCATGGATCAGACTATAAAGAAGCAGTTAGTCAAATTGATGTTAGAAATAAAATTACCTTGGACTAAGTGTTTGCCCTTAGCAGTGTTAAGAATCCAAACAGCCCCTCGGAAAGATTTAGGATTGTCCCCCTACGGAATGTTATTCAGATTACCCTATGTGGGACAATTAAAGCAACCTCCTCAGTTTGAAACTAAAGATAAGTTTCTTAAAGAATATATACTTGGGCTGTCCTCTTCTTTATCTGTTCCCAGGAATAAAGGACTGCTGGCACAAACACCCCCATTGGAGTTTGCAGTTCACGGTCTCAAACCAGGACAGTGGGTCTTGATAAAATCCTGGAAGGAGTCCAAATTGCAACCATAGTAACATAGTAAATGACGGCAGATAAAGACCAGCATGGTCCATCTAGTTTGCCCAGCAAGACGGCAAGAGTAGGTGCACCTGTCGCTCTGTGCAGGCCACACCTCCCCAAGTCTTTGTTTAGGGGTGAACCCACCACTCCATGTAGGACACCCCTATTTGTTGAGACGTTAGATGGTTCGCAAGTTAGATGGTACAGTTTATTTTGTTTTTATCCTGTTGTAAAGGGATCCACTGTGTTTGTCCCATGCCGTTTTGAATTCCGTCACCGTGTTTGCCCCCACCACTTCCAAGATGAAAATCTTTATAGGATTGGAGTTGAGAATTCACCAGGGTTAAGGAACCACCAAAAACAGCCATTTGATCATCAATTACTTTAACTTTAGTGACAACATCATGTGAAAAATTGCACAAAGAAGTAACAGTGGTAGTCAAACGTGTCTCAATTTTCTGAAGCATTGACCAGATATCAGAAAGAGTTAGCTCTCTTTTAGATGGTAGTAAATCATTATCAGGTGCAGCAAGGTCCACAGGGACTAATACAGGAGATATAACTTGCGAAGGTATCTTCAAAGGAGTAGATGCATGAGTGGGCTGAGGGAAAGGAGGCGGTGTCCGGACGTCCGGGCTCAAAGAAGCCCCGTCCTGAGACTGGCTAGCAAGTGGAAGGGCAGTAACATGCTTATCCATGGGACCGGACACCTTACCTCCCTCCACTGATGGTGCTTTGGCTGATGACTTCGCCTTCCGCTTCCCCATGGAAAGCACACAACTGCTGGCACTCCTTGGACCACCAAAGAAGCACCAAAGGAGCACACAAGGAGCAAAACTCGCCCCTTGTACCGCGCCCCTTAGAACACGACCCCGCAGGCCCTAAACACGCGACTGCGTGTAGCCCCGCTGAGGATTTATAGGGCTCGTGGGGGGGTCCTCCACTCCAGGGGCGACCACTCACTGCCTGCAGCTGACTCGACAGGCACCCGGCTCCAGCCGACCACGTTGCTCCGCGGCAGAAAAAAATACCGCGGCTGCTCCCACACCAAGATGTTCTTTCACCAGCAAGGCTCTATACCAGCGGCGTTTTGTAGGGCTCGTGGGGGGGGGGGGTGTCCTCCACTCCAGGGGCGACCACTCTCTGCCTGCAGCTGACTCTGCAGGCACACGGCTCCAGCCGACCACGTTGCTCCGCGGCAGGAAAAAATACCGCGGCTGCTCCCACACCAAGATGTTCTCTCACCCTGCCCCCCCCCCCACCACTTCCATCGGGAGGGCATTCCAAGCATCCACCACCCTTTCAGTGAAAAAATATTTCCTGACATTGCCTTTCAATTTACCACCTTGCAGCTTCATGTTATTCCCTCTAGTTTTACAGCTTCCCCGTCTTTGGAAGAGGTTTGTTTGTTTATCATTTCTCTTTAAGTATTTAAAGGGCTGAATCATATCTCCCCTGTCCCTCCTCTCCTCCAAAGTGTACATGTTTAGGTCTTCAAGTCTCTTCTCATAAGGCTTCTGACGCAGGCTTCAAATCATTTTCGTTGCAAGATATGGTCTCCAAAACTGAACACAGTATTTCAAGTGAGACCTCACCAGTGACGTGTACAGTGGCATAAATACCTCCTTCTGTCTGCTGGTAATCCCTCTTTGAATGCAGGCCAACATCCTCCTGGCTTTTGCCACCGCCTTGTCGCACTGTTTTGCCACCTTGAGATCATCAGAGATAATCACACCAAGGTCTTTCTTCTGAACCGTGCATACCAACCTCTCGCCCCCTATCGCGTACATTTCCCTTGGATTTCTGCTACCCAAGTGCATGACACTGCACATTTTCGCATTAAATCATAGTTGCCAAGCATTAGACCAGTCTTCCAGCTTTTGTAGATCTTTCCTCATGTTAACCACTCCCTCAAGGGAGTCCACTCTGTTGCAAATTTTTGTGTCGTCTGCAAAAAGACAGACTTTTCCATTCAGTCCTTCAGCAATATCACTCACAAATACATTGAACAGTGCTGGGCCCAGGACCGAACCCTGGGGCACCCCGCTAATCACCTTCCTCTCATCCGAGTGAGCTCCATGTACCATCACCTTCTGTTGTCTGTCAGTCAATCAATTTCTAATCCAGTTTACCATCTTGGAACCCATCCCCAAGCTACTGAGTTTATTGACAATCCTCCTATGAGAAACAGTATCAAAGGCTTTGCTGAAATCCAGGTAGATGACCATCCATCGCATGCCCCTGATCTAGTTCCTTGGTCACCCAGTCAAAGAACTCAATCAGATTTATTTGGCAAGACCTTCCTTCGGTAAAACCATGTTGCCTCGGATCTTGCAACCTGTTGGTTTTGAGAAAGTTCACTATTCGCTCTTTCAGGAGCGCCTCCATTACTTTTCCCGCCACCGAGGTAAGGCTCACGGGCCTGTAGTTTGACACTTCTTCCCTGTCACCACTTTTGTGTACAGGTACAACATCAGCCATTCTCCAGTCCTGAGGAACTTCTCCGGTTTCCAAGGATCTGTTGAAGACATCCTTTAACGATCCTGCAAGATCCTCTCTGAGCTCTTTCAGTATCCTGGGATGTATCCCATCCGGTCCCATGGCTTTGTCCACTTTCAGTTTAGCAAGTTGTTCTAACACCTCATCTTCTGTGAATGGTGTGGTATCTACTTCATACACATTTTTATATTTGGGAGTCACAGCTGGTCCATCTCCAGAATCTTCTTTAGTAAAAACAGAGCAGAAGTATTTGTTTAGCAATTTCGCTTTTTCTGTGTCACTTTCCACGAGTCCTTTCCCAGCACTTCTGAGTCCTGCAATTCCAACTCTGATCTTCTTCCTTTCCTGAATATACCTGAAGAAAGTTTTGTCGCCACCCTTAACATCTTTAGCCATCTTTTCCTCTGCCTTTGATTTTGCTATCCTTATTTCTCTTTTAGACTCTTTGAGTTTGATCCTGTATTCATTTCTGTGTTTTTCTGTTTGCAAGCTTTTGAATTTTGCGAAAGCTGTGTTTTTTGCCTTTATTTGAGTAGCCACCTCTTTGGAAAACCAAATAGGTTTCCTTTTCCTCTTGTTTTTATTTACTTTTCTTACATATTAAATCTGTTGCCCCTTTTATTGCCTCCTTTAGTTTAGCCCATTGCAATTCCACTTCCCTTATCTCCTTCCACTCCGTCATCTCTTCCTTTAAGTACTCTGCCATTTTATTAAAGTCAGTGTTTTTGAAGTTTAGGAGTTTGAGCTTGCTATGATTGGCCTGTACCATGGCTTTTATCTCAAACCACACCGTGTGATGGTCGCTGCTGCTCACAGGGGCACTCACGTAGACATTCGGCACGCTATCACCGTTGGTGAGCACTACATCCAGCGTGGAGCCTTCCCTGGTTGGTTCCATCACCATTTGTCTAAGTAATGCATCTTGGAGAGCATCCACAATTTTTTTGTTTCTTTCCAGATGTGCAGAAGAAGTAATCCAATCCACATCAGGTAGATTAAAGTCACCCAATTTGATCGCTTCCCCCTTTGTTGCTATCTTGGCAATGTCTATAATCAATTCGTTATCTCTCTCTTCAATTTGAGTCGGAGGTCTGTAGACTACAGCAATATGGATGACAGTGCCATCTCCTCTTTCCAACGCAATCCAGAGCGCTTCTTCTTTTCTCCATGTCCCCTGCATTTCAGTAGCTTTAATATTGCTTTTGACATACAAGGCTACTCCCCCTCCTTTTCCATTTTCTCTGTCTCTTCTGAATAGATTATAGCCAGCTATGGCTATATGCCAATCATGCGATTCATTAAACCATGTTTCTGTAATGGCCACAATGTCCAAATCCGTTTCCACCATTAGGGTTTCCAGGTCCGGAATTTTGTTGGCTAAGCTATGAGCATTTGTGCTCATTGCTTTCCAGCATTTACCTGGCTTGTGTGTATTTTGCATTGATTTTGTTCTGCCCACTTCTTCCCACTTGTTTTTGATGTGTGGTTTAAAAGTGTGGCTGTTTCTGATGTTTTGCTTTTGCAGGGGGTGGCATGCAGATGTTGACCTTCCACATTCGTCATTCCTAGTTTAAATGCATTTCCACATACTGCCTGAATTTTCCACTTAGGATTCTTTTCCCTGCGACAGAAAGATGTGGGAAGCCCATTCCAGGTCTTACTGAGTACTGAGACTTCTGTAAGAACTGCGGAAAAAGGTTGGACTCATTATACATGTCGCTCCTTCAGACGAACAATGGAAAGTCCAGGGAACTAATGACACTCTGCACCTGAAAATAATAAGGAAAAAGCACAGTTACTTACCTGTAACAGGTGATCTCTGGGAACAGCAGGAATAAGTCTTCACATATGGGTACGTCGGTACCAACGGAGCCTGCGCAGGAACACTCCCCAGCGTCCAAAAAGAAAGCCTTTTTGGGAGCATCCCACACGGATGCACGCTGCCTTCCCGCCTAAACACTTCCCTCTCATCAGTTGGGTTTGTAGCTGAGACCGAAGGAAGTAGACAAATCAGAAAGAGAGAGAGAGAGAGAGAGAGAGAGAGAGAGAGAAAGAGAGCAACTCCTAGGGGAGGTGGGTGGGTTGTGAAGACTTATTCCTGCTGTTCCCAGAGATCACCTGTTACAGGTAAGTAACTGTGCTATCTCCAGGAACAAGCAGGAATGAGTCTTCACATATGGGGACTCCCAAGCTAAGATGCCTGGAGGAGGCCCCAGCATGTTTCAAATCCGATGGATGGGCAATGCTTATCCTTTAGAACCCCAGGCATCTAACGGATGGAGGGTAGGAGTTGAATTAGAAAAGAAAAAAGGGGTGCTGTGGAACAGCTTGACTAAACAAGGTATCCAGAGGGGGGCCCTTGTGTAGATCATAACGGTTAGAAAAAATTGAATCCCAATTTTCTAATGTGGATCTTACTCAAAATATTGCAAAAGCATTTGCTGAGGCCAATATGGGTCTGTAATTGAGAGCCAGTATATTATCCTCAAAGAAATTTCCTCACTGTAAAGTAGAGGAAAAATAAATTTTGCAATACAGGAAGAGATAAGAGTTCTTGATGGCTAGAACTAACCCCAGAATAAGAAGTGGGGAAGTTTAATGGGGTTGAACTTTAGAGAAAGAGTAGTTACTCACCTGTAACAGGTGTTCTCCAGAAGCAGCAGGAATCAGTCCTCACATATGGGTGACGTTGGCGCCGATGGAGCCCTCGTGCGGAGCATTTCCCCAGCTTTCAAAGAAAGCCTTTGGGAATTTCAGCGCGCATGCGCGGTTCCCTTCCTGAAAAAGGGTGACATCTTGCTCAGTCTGATGACATTGCTAAAAGACAGCAAAAAATTAGCAAAATAAATCATATGACTGCAACTCCAAGGGGAGCAGGGAGGGTTGTGAGGACTGATTCCTGCTGCTCCTGGAGAACACCTGTTACAGGTGAGTAACTACTCTTTCTCCAGGACCAAGCAGGAAGTCAGTCCTCACATATGGGACTCCTCAGCTTAAGGCTACTGGAGACCTCAAGCCGAAAAAATGAGCTCCCTCTAGCTCGTCAGTACGTAAGGAAGGAATCTTCTCTGAGAACGCCCCCGACCGGTAACCCAACACCAGGGCCGGAGGGTAGGAGTTGTCTAAACCCCAAAGAGATTATGGAGTACTGCCTGTCCGAAAGCACTGTCCCTGCGGGACTCCCTCTCAAGGCAGTAATGGGCCGCAAAAGTCTGGCTTGAAGACCAAGTAGCGGCCCGGCAGATGTCTGCCAACGGAACAGAGCGGAGATGAGCCACTGACGCAGCCTTCGCCCTGACACGATGAGCCGTGACTCGACCCTCCAACGAGAGGCCGGCTGCCCCATAAGCCCAGGCGATACAGTCAGCGACCCATATGGACAAAGTACGCTTGGAGACAGGTAACCCCAACTTATTGGGGTCAAAAGAAACGAAGAGCTGAACAGCCCTCCGATGCTCCCGCATATGGTCAAGGTAGAAGGATAACGCCCTCCTACAGTCCAGGGTATGCAGGACCATCTCAGCCCGGTTGGCATGCGGCCTGGGAAAGAAGGTCGGAAGAACGACCTCCTGACTGAGGTGAAAAGGGGAGAAAACTTTAGGGAGAAACTTAGGGTGAGTCCATAAGACTACCCTATTCCTGTAGAACCTAGTGTAAGGGGGATCAGACACTAGCGCTTGAAGTTCACTCACTCGCCGTAAGAGCTACCAGAAACAAGGTTTTCCAGGAGAGAAAACGGAGAGGGCAGGTAGCCATAGATTCAAAGGGCGGACAAGTAATCCGCTGTAAGACCACATTCAGATCCCACGCAGGAGCTGGTGGACGCAAAGGAGGCCTCTGAGAAAACGAGCCACCAAAGGGTGGTTGGAAAGAGGCCTTCCGTCCACCAGCGAGTGGAGCGCTGAGAGAGCACTGAGGTGAACCCGGACAGAGTTGGACTTAAGGCCTAGATTGGAGAGGTAAAGCAAATATTGCAATACTACCGCTACCAAGCATGAGAAGGGATTCTCGCTGTGCTGAGCACACCATGCGGAGAATCTACGCCACTTAAGAGCGTAGGATTTCCTGGTGGATTGCCGTCTAGAGGCTAAGACTACATCTTCCACCTCACGAGGCAGTAGTAGGGGAGCCAGGACTACCCATTCAGCAGCCAGGCCATCAGATGAAGAGACTGGAGTTTGGGGTGCAAGAGAGTCCCCTGATCCTGAGACAGAAGATCGTGCTGAAACCCCAGAGGAAGAGGGGTGTCCACCGCCAGTTGCAGCAGAAGCGGGAACCACGGTTGCCTTGGCCACCTGGGGGCTATTAGGATCATTGAGCCCCGTCCCTGAGGACTTTGAACAGTGTTCTGGACACTAGTGGCGTGGGAGGAAACGCATACAGCAGGCCTGTGGACCACAAGATCAGAAACCCATCCGCTGCTACTCTGAGAGGATGCGGTTGTCTGGAGCAGAATCTCGGGAGTTGCCGGTTCAGAGGACTGGTGAAAAGATCCATGGTGGGGAGGCCCCACCTGAGAAAGATCTGCTGAACCACCAACGGGTTCAATCTCCATTCGTGTGGTTGCAGGATCCTGCTCAGTCTGTCCGCCAGGTAATTTTCTTGCCCTGGAGGTAGACAGCCTTGAGGAAGATTCCGTGACTGACGGCCCAAGAGCACAGCCGTTGTGCCTCCTGACATAGAAGGAAGGAGCCTGTGCCTCCCTTGTTTGTTCACGTAGAACATGGCAACTTGATTGTCCGTCTGGACTGGTACAGACTGGTGAGAGGTGAGATGGGAGAAGGCTCTCAGAGCTAGGCGTATCACCCGTAGCTCCAGTAAGTTTATCTGTTGAGCAGCCTCCCAAGGGGTCCAGAGACCCTGAGTACATGTCCCTTGGCAATGTGCTCCCCAACCTAGAAGAGAAGCATCTGTCGTCAGCACTTGAGAATGCGGAGGGGATTGAAAAACCACTCCGAGTACCAGATTCGGAAGATGAAGCCACCAATGCAGAAAGGAGACTAGCAGGTCGGATATTCTTACTGAGTTCGCTAGGCTCCCTGTGGCCTGATGCCACTGAGTGCGAATGCTCCACTGAGCAGGCCGCATGTGCGGGCGGGCATTGGGGGTGACATGAACCGTGGAAGCCATATGGCCGAGTAGTCTCAGGAATTGCCTGGCAGAGACCAGGGAATTGTTGTGAAACTGCCTGGCCAGATCCATGAGCCTGTGGGCTCTGCCCATTGGCAGAAAAGCCTTCGCCTGAAGAGTGTCCAGCCTTGCTCCTATGAATTCTAAGTTCTGGGACGGGAGCAAAGTGGACTTTGCGAAGTTTATGACAAATCCCAAGTGCTGAAGCAGAGCCACAGTGCGAAGGGTGGCTTGATTGGCCTAATGGGAAGACTGGCCCCTTATGAGCCAGTCGTCCAGGTACGGAAACACAAAAAGACCTTGAAGCCTTAGGTAGGCCGCCACCACTGCCAGGCACTTGGTGAACACCCTGGGAGCGGAGGTCAGGCCAAAGGGTAGTACTCTGTACTGATAGTGGTTTCCTCCCACAACAAATCTGAGATATTGTTTGTGGTCTGGATGAATAAGGATGTGAGTATAAACATCCTTTAGATCTAAGGAGCATAGCCAATCTCCCTGCTGGAGGTAGAGCAGCAGGATTCCAAGGGTAAGCATCTTGAACTTTTCCCTCTCCAGGAACTTGTTGAGGTTGCGCAAGTCTAGGATGGGTCTGAGGCCTCCTGTTCTTTTTGGTACCAGAAAGTACCGGGAATAAAAGCCGTGACCTCTCAGGTGGTGGGGCACCGGTTCCACAGCCTGTTCCTTTAGCAGACTTGCTAACTCCTGAAGGAGTAGGTCCCTGTGCAGAGGGAGTCTTGGAGGCTCCCATGGAAAATAGGAGGGAGGTACCTGGTGAAAATGGAGAAGATAGCTCTTTTGGACTATACGAAGCACCCAGGTATCTGATGTGACGGCTGACCACCTGAGAGCAAAGTGGGCCAGCCGGCCTCCTGTGCTGAGAGAAGCCAGCTGAGGAGAAGAGGCTATGCTTTCTGAGTCAAAAACCCCCACCCTGCTGAGCAGGGGCCGGTGTTGGTGGTTTGGGGGCCTTCTGCCTTCGGGGCCCATGACCCTGCCCCTTGGCCTGCTGACCCTGTTGGGGAGCTGCAGAGGCCTGATAATGAGGGTATTGTTTATAGGCAGATGACTTCCTCGGGTAAGTCTTTTTTCCCGAGCCCTTCTTCTTCTGAGAAGGGGCAGAGGTTTTTCTGGACAGCCTAGTCCTGGTCAGAGTCTCGGTCTCGAGTTCTGCAGCCTTTTCAGCCATGGGCTTGCCAAAGAGGTTTTCACCTCGGCAGGGGACATCGACCAACTTGTCCTGTACCCATGGCTCGAGGTCGGATGACTGTAGCCAAGCCTGTCGGCGGGCACCGATGCCGGCCCCGGCTACTCGGGCCGAAGCCTCGAAGCCATTGTAGGCTGCTTGAGAGATAAACTTCGAGCACTCTCGAATACCGGTGGACAAGGCCTGGAACCTCTGCAAAGGTTCCTCGGAGAGACCAGCAGAGAACCTGGCAATCTCCTTTGCCAGGTCTCAGAGATACATGCCCATGTAGAGCTGGTATGTCTGGATACGGCAAGCAAGCATAGAGCCCTGGAAGCACTTCTTACCGAGGGCATCCAGGTTCCGGGCCTCCCGGCCGGGAGGCACCAAGGAGTGCATCTTCTGACTTTTCAGTCGATGCATGGCCGATTCCACAACCATGGAGTGGTGCGGTAATTGTGCCTTTTGGAACCCGGGGCTCTTGCGGACTCGACAGATGGAATCGACCCGCTTGCTTAACACCGGCGTCGAGGCCGGGGTCTCCCACATGCGGAAGAGCAGCCGCTCCAGCATCGGAGGAACCGGTACAGTAAAGGCCTCCTTCGTGGGAGAGTCGTACTGGAGGGCCTCGAGCTCCTCGGCTCGAGGCTCCTCTTCAGGATCCGCGGGGAAGGCCAAGGCCTTGGCCATATCCCGCACGAAGTCCGAGAACCGGGTATCCTCCGGTGGGGATCGTCTCCGAGGTTCGGACTCCGGCGAGTCCGATGGGACACACCGAGTCCGATAGGTGTCGGGTGACTCTTCATCCTCCGTCTCCCAGCCCGACTCCTCGGAAGAGGTGTCGAGCGGTTCTGGTCGGGCGGGCACCGATGCCCTCCGCCCCGATGCCGAGGGTACCGGCGTCGACGACCTCGGTCCCGAACGGGAGGCCGAGGGAGACCGTGGCCGAGGATCGACTCGAGCCCGCATGGACTCGAGGATCGGCTCAGCCTCCGGGGTCGACTTGGACGTCGATGTCCCGGTGGTCGGGGCAGATGCACCGGTGAGACCGGTGATCAATGCCCGCTGCTGTTCCATGAAGGCAGCGATGCTGCTCTCCAAGGCCGTCAACCTGAGTCCGAGCTCAGGAGACCCAGCAGCCCCCGACTCGGGCCCCGACGGCGTCGGGCCTGACGTCGGCTCCCTTGGAGGAGAGTCCACGAGGACTACAGCACTCACGTGTCCAGGAGACTCCATCTCAAGACGAGGTTGCTTGGCAGGCCTCTCTGACTCCGAAGACCCGGGATGGCTATCGTGGCTATGCGACCTGGCTCTCAAGGAACCAGGAGCGTCCACCGACGCCGCCCTCGCGGGTTTCTTCTTCCTGCACTGTTCCCGCGAAGGAGACCCCCGCTCAGAGGAACCTCAACGCTGCTCGGGGCCGGAGTCCCGAGACGTCGAGGCCTCTGACGAGGTCCGGGCCCGTCCAGACGCGGAGTAAGAGAAGATCCTATCCTTCTGGTGCTGCCGACTCCTCAACGCCTTCGAGGACATTTTTCCACAAGGACCACAAATCATCGAGTCATGACCGGGTCCGAGGCAGCGGACGCAGCAGTCGTGTGTGTCGGTAAGAGACGTACGTTTCTTACACCGATCACACTTTTTAAACCCGCTGGCAGCCATCGGGGGGAAAAGGGCCCCTGCAAGGTCAAAAGACAGGGCTGCCAGTGAAAAAAGAAAAAATGGCGCGAACGCTAGTCACAAAGGACAAAAAACGAAAAAGGAGAGAGTGGGCTCGATACCGGCATATCGGGCCCAGGCGGGAAAAGGATCCGGCGTCGAACCGAAGTAGAAGTACAAAAAATAGGGAAATCAACTTTTTCCTCGGCGAAAAACGAACTACGCCCGTCGGGCTTCGCGGAAAAAAGAAGACTGAGCAAGATGGCACCCTTGGGCGGGAAGAGGACCGCGCATGCGCGCTGCAATTTCCAAAGGCTTTCTTTGAAAGCTGGGGAAATGCTCCGCACGAGGGCTCCGTCGGCGCCGACGTCACCCATATATGAGGACTGACTTCCTGCTTGGTCCTGGAGAAATATCAAAAACCCGATTCTCAGTTTGATCCTGGGATTTTTGTTACACTCTTAATATTTCTCCTCTGATAAAGATTATTACTGTAACAGCAGAAAATACCTTGCGCACAACAGTGAGACGAGGGTGAAGGTTAGCCAGACCACCTGGTGGGAGTGTTGAACATCCTGTAGTGAACTGCAAGAATGCTTTCCGTTCATCTGAAGACATGCCACACAGCACTCTCACAAAACGCAGGAAGCCAGGGCTGCAAACAGAAAAGTGAAAATCAGGTTATTGTTATGACCCTACTTATTAGCAGCAAGTCTGCAGTATATCTGGTACATTTACAAATTACTCACTATATTCATTTCCAAACCATTCTTGCAAAGACAGTTCAATTCTTTATAGAACCTATTAGTTAGATAAAGTAATTTTACTAGCCACAGATAATTTTTTGCTTTCAAACTATCAAAAAAAACCAAACAAACCCACACACAATGCAAACCCCACAGGCAAAAAAAAGGAAAAGATGACAAAAAGGGAGGGGGAAAATGGAAATGTATATACATCAAGAGTTATTTCAGTGGCCACACAGTATAAACATGGGAATTACTAGATCAGGGCCTCAACTTGGGTGCCACAGGAAAATCCTCTATGCTGCAGTGCTGGCAGACCCAGCACGATCCTCCCTTCCAGTGCCTCAGATCTCCTACTTGCTACTCCCAACACTGTATAAGGCAAGAGGGGAGGGGCAGGACCAAGCAGCACATACAGCAGCAATGAAGAGAAAGCAAAGTTACTTACCTGTAGTGGGTGTTCTCCATGGATAGCAAGACGTAAGTATTCACAAATGGATGACATCACCAATACAGTCCAGTGCAGGAATAGCTTCTCCAGCTTAGAACACTTCCAAAAGCTTTTGAGAAGCCTCACCACGCAAGCACATCATTTCCCGCTTGCTGCTGTCAGTCTTTATTAAAAGGTCAAGTAGAAGACAACTTCTTGGATAGAAGGAGGGCTTAATTTCAAGAAGAATGGCCTGGAACAGACCCTGTATGCTGACTTCTGAACGACAAACAATATTTCCAGTGCTGAGGATGAATCAAAATATGTATATAGGCATCCTTTAGATTCAGGCAAGCAAGTCAATTGTTGTGGTACAGGCGTGGAAGGATCGCAGCCAGAGAATTTATTTTGAACTTTTCTCTGTTGACATGGATGTTGAAATTCTCGAGATCGAGAATGGGACATATATCTCCAGAGTTTTTGGAAAAGAGAAAGAATCTGGAACTGAAACCTTGATTTTACTGGTCTTGGGGATCTGCCACCAGGGCCTGTAGCTTGCTCATTCCCCGGGCAGATATCAACGCCACCAGGAAGGTCACCTTCCAGGAGAGATGCCTCAGGTGGCAAGTCGCCAAGGGCTCAAATGGCGGTCTGGTGAGCTGTGAGAGTACCACATTGAGATTCCACTCTGGTGAAGGTGTGCGGAAGGGGGGCTTCGATAGCAGAAGACCTATGAGGAACCTGGAGACCAGGGGCTGACTTGAGAAGGGCCTCCCCTCCACAGGGTAAAGTTTTTCTTGGAGCAGCTGGTTCATGAACCGACCAGAGGGGAAGCCATATTAGACCTAGTCCTTACTGGAACACCAGATCTAGTGCAAGAGATAAGGTTGTTGGGGCCACTTGGCAATAGAGATCATAGCATGATCGCCTTTGATTTCATTAGTGGAGGAGGGATAGTAAGGAAATCCACAGTACTACCTTTTAACTTTCGAAAGGGAGACTATGATAAAATGAGGAAAACAGTTAAGAAAAAACTAAAAGGAGCAGTTGCAAAGGTTAAAGACGTACATCAGGCTTGGCTGTTGTTGAAAAATACTATCTTGGAAGCCCAGACCAGCTGTATTCCACGCTTTAAGAAAAGTGGAAAGAAGTCCAAAAAACTGCCAGCATGGTTTAAAGGTGAGGTCAGAGAGGCTGTTGTTGCCAAAAAAGCATCTTTCAGGAAATAGAAAAAAGAGCCAAACGACGAAACCTGGAAACAGCACAAGCACTGGCAAGTCAAATGCAAGGCATTGATAAGGCAGGCAAAGGGAGAATTTGAGAAGAAGCTTGCTGTGGAAGCAAAAACGCGAAGTAAAGACCTTTTCAAGTACATTCGTAGCAAAAAACCTGTGAGAGAGTCAGTTGGTCCATTAGATGATAAAGGGGTTAAAGGAGCACTAAGAGGCGACAAGGCGATAGCGGAGAGACTGAATGAATTCTTTGCTTCAGTCTTTACTGAGGAAGATGTAGGGATGCCCTTGCTTTGTTGACTGTTGTTCAATTGTAAACCGCACCTGAACTCTGGAAGATGCGGGATATAAATGATTGTTAAATAAATAAATTAAATAAACGTTACCCATGACTGAAGTGGTATTTAAAGGTGCGGAAGAATTGAAGGAAATATTGAGACATCGGGAAGATGTATTACAACTATTAGATAAACTGAAGAATAGCAAATCACCTGGGCCGGATGGTATACATCCAAGGGTGTTGAAAGAACTGAAATATGAGATTGCAGACCTGCTATTAGTAATCTGTGAACTATCATTAAAATAATCTCTAATACCTGAAGATTGGAGGATCACCAATTTTTAAAAAGGGTTCCAGGGGTGATCCGGGAAACTACAGACCGGTGAGCCTGACATCAGTACCGGGAAAAATGGTAGAAACCATCATAAAGAATAAAATTACTCAGCATGTAGATAGTCATGACCTAATGGGAGACAGCCAACATGGCTTTAGACAAGGAAGATCTTGTCTTACTAATCTCTTATGTTTTTTTGAAGGAGTGAATAATCAGGTGAACAAAGGTGAGTCGGTTGATATTGTGTATCTGGACTTTCAGAAAGCCTTTGACAAGGTGCCTCATCAGAGACTTTTGGCAAAAATAAAGAGTCATGGGATAGGAGGCAGTGTACTATTGTGGATCAGGAACTGGTTAAAAGATAGAAAGCAGAGGGTAGGGCTAAATGGCCAATTTTCCCAATGGAGAAAAGTGAATAGTGGTGTACCCCAGGGATCTGTGCTGGGTCCGCTGCTTTTTGACATATTCATAAATGACCTGGAAAGTGGAATAACGAGTGAGGTTATCAAATTTGCAGATGACAGAAAACTATTTAAAGTTGTTAAAACCCAAGAGGATTGTGGAAAACTGCAAGAGGATCTTGATAAATTGGAAGACTGGGCATCAAAATGGCAGATGAAATTTAATGTGGAAAAGTGCAAGGTTATGCACCTAGGGAACAAACACCCAAACTATGGTTACACGATGCAAGGTTCCACATTAGGAACCACCACCCAGGAAAAAGATTTAGGCGTCATTGTGGATACCATGTTAAAACCCTCAGCCCAGTGTGCAGCGGCGGCCAAGAGATCAAATAGAATGCTAGGTATGATAAGGAAAGGAATGGAAAATAAAACAAAAGATATTATAATGCCTCTGTATTGTTCCATGGTGAGACCGCACCTTGAATATTGTGTGCAATTCTGGTCGCCGTATCTTAAAAAGGATATAGCGATTTTAGAAAAGGTTCCGAGAAGAGCCACCAAAATGGTAAAGGGGATGGAAGGATACTCCTATGAAGAAAGGCTTAAAAGGTTAGGGCTCTTTAACCTGGAAAAGAGACGGCTGAGGGGAGATATGATAGAAGTCTATAAATTAATGAACGGAGTGGAACGGGTAAACGTAGATTGATTGTTTACCTTATCAGAATATAGAAAGACTAGGGGACATGCAATGAAGCTACAGGGTAAACTATTTAAGACTAATAAAAGAAAATATTTTTTCACTCAATGTGGAATCAAACTCTGGAATTTGTTACCGGAGGATGTAGTAAAGGCTGTTAGTGTAGCTGGGTTTAAAAAAGGTTTGGACAAGTTCCTGGAGGAAAGGTCTATAAACCATTATTAAGAAGGGACCCAGGATATCAATGCTTGAACCAATACAAGCATTGTGGAACCTGTGTCCCTTGGGGAAACTGCTAGGTACATATGACCTAGATTGGCCACTGTTGGAAACAGAATACTGGGCTTGATGGACCTTGGTCTGACCCAGTATGGCATATCTTATGTTCTTATGGTTAGCTGCTATGGCGCCGAGATGCACCCTGACCTAATTAAATTTGAATCCTGAGTGGGAGAGATGCAGCAGTACTGCAGAATGAGCTGCAGATGGCAGGAGAAGGGATTCTCATTCCGCTCTGCACACCACAGAGAGAATCTCCTCCAATTGAAGGCATATGCCCTCCTGGCGAAGGGTTTCCGGGAGGCCAGGAAGATCTCTTGCACTTTGCCTGTGAGGCTGAAGGGGGCCAGTGCTACCCTTTCAGCATCCATGCAGTTAACGTCAGGGATGCCAGGTTGGGGAGGAGAAGGAAGCCCCCCTCCTGCAAAAGAAGATCCAGCTGATGGCCCAGTGCCACTGGGGGTACCACTGACAGGGAGAGTAGCAGAGTGAACTAGGGCTGTCTGGGCCACCTGGGAGCAAGCAGGATTACTGTGGCATGGTCGCTTTGGATCTTAGAGGGGTTGGTGGGAATGCATAAAGCAGGCCCCTCGACCATGAGACGAGGAAGACATCCGCTGCCACCATGCTGTGGTGTGGCTGAAAAGAGTAGGTACTCACCTGTAACAGGTGCTCTCCAGGAGCAGCAGGAATCAGTCCTCACATATGGGTGTCATAGACGCTGATGAAGCCCCAGCGGAGCATTTCCCCAGCTTTCTATGAAAGCCTTTGGGAATGCAGGCACGAATGCAAGGTTCCCTTCCCGCCTAAAGGTGCCATCTTACCTCAGTCAAATGACATAGCTAAGAACAGCACACAAAAATGTAAAACAAACTATGTACAACTGCAACTCCAAGGGGAGGAGGGAGGGTTGTGAGGACTGATTCCTGCTGCTCCTGGAGAACACCTGTTACAGGTGAGTAACTACTCTTTCTCCAGGACCAAGCAGGAAGTCAGTCCTCACATATGGGCGACTCCCTAGCTCTGGGCTACCAAGGAACCCAGGCTGAACAAGAGAACTCCCTCTAGTCCCAACATCAAAGAAAGGCTTTTCACTGACACACCCTCCACCGGTAGCCCAACAGAGGGCAGCAGTTGCCTAAACCTCAAAGAAATTCCGGAGTACTGCTTGGACAAAAGCACTGTCCCTACGGGACTCCCTCTCCAGGCAGTAATGGGCCGCAAACGTCTGGCTTGAAGATCAAGTTGCAGCCCTGCAGATGTCTACCAAGGGCACAGAGCGGAGATGAGCCACTGAGGCAGCCATTGCCCTGACATGGTGGGCCGTGACCCGACCCTGCAAAGGAAGGTCAGCCGCCTTGTAAGCCCAGGTGATACAGTCAGCAACCCAGATGGACAAGGTACACTTGGACACAGCCAACCCCAACTTATTAGGGTCAAAAGAGACGAAGAGCTGAGTAGCCCTTCTATGCCCCTGCGTACCGTCAAGGTAGAAGGATAAGGCCCTTCTACAGTCCAGGGTATGCAGGACTGCTTTCAGCCTGGCTTGCATGAGGCCTAGGGAAGAATGTTGGGAGAACCACCTCCTGGTTAAGGTGGAAGGAGGAGACAACTTTTGGGAGGAACTTTGTATGAGTCCTAAGGACTACCCAGTTCCCATAAAAGCGAGTGTAAGGCCTTTCACAGACCAGGGCCTGAAGCTCACTCACTCGCCTAGCCGAGGTAAGGGCTATCAAGAAAAGTGTCTTCCAAGAGAGGAAGCGTAAAGGGCAAGTAGCCATCGGCTCAAAAGGTGGGCGAGTCAGTTGCTGCAAGACCACATTCAGCTACCACCCAAGAGCAGGAGGACGGATTGGAGGCTTGAGCAAAAGCAGGCCCCTGAGAAAGCGGGACACCAAGGGGTGAACCAACAGAGAATGTCCTTCCACCAGTGAGTGGTGAGCTGCTAGAGCTAACAGGTGAACCCGAACAGAATTTGACTTAAGTCCCTGATTGGACAAGTGCAGCAAGTACTGAAGCACCACTGGTACTGTACAAGAGAAAGGATCTTCTGTACTGAGCTGACACCACACAGAAAACCTTTTCCATTTGAGAGCATAAGTTTTCCTAGTGGACTGTTTCCTAGAGGCTAGGACAACCTCCTCAACTTCCTGAGGTAGTCCCCAGGGAGCCAAACTACCCTTGCAGCCTCCAAGCCTGAGGGCTTTGAGATTGGGGTGCAGAAAGGAACCCTGATCCTGAGAGAGAAGGTCGGGCTGCAACCCCAGAGGCAGTGGGGGATCTACTGCCAGCTGAAGCAGAAGTGGAAACCAAGGCTGTCTCGGCCAACTGGGAGCCACCAGCAGGACTGAGGCCTTGTCCTGAAGAATTTTTGAACAGAGTGTGGGCCACCAAAAGCGTGGGAGGAAACGCATACAGGAGGCCCTGAGACCATGGAATCAGAAAAGCATCTGCTGCTACCCTCAGAGGATGCGATTGTCTGGAGCAGAACCGAGGCAGCTGTTTGTTCCGTGGACTGGCAAACAGATCTATCAAAGGAAGACCCCATTTCAGGAAGATCTTCTGAACTACCAAAGGATGCAGCTGCCACTCGTGGGGCTGCAGAATTCTGCTCAACCTGTCCGCCAGGTAGTTCTCCTGGCCAGGCAGATACACTGCCTTGAGGAGCATGTTGTGTCTGAGAGCAAACAAGCAAAGGTCCTATGCCTCCTGACAAAGGAGCCTGGACTCAGTTCCGCCCTGCTTGTTCACATAAAACATGGCAACCTGGTTGTCTGTTTGAACTAGGACAGACTGATGTGCCAGGGTTTGAGAAAAAGTCTTGAGGGCTAACCGAATAGCCCTGAGTTCCAGGAGATTGATTTGCTGTGCGGCCTCCCAGGGAGACCACAGACCCTGGGTGCACTTGCTTAAACAATGAGCCCCCCAGCCCTGCAGGGAGGCATCCGTGGTCAACACTACTGTGAACCCAGGACTCTGAAAAGGTACCCCTTGTAGCAGATTGGGCAGGTGCAGCCACCAGCTGAGGGAGTTCAGAAATTGTCTGGACACCCTTATCCTGTCTCTGAGGCTGCCTGTGGCCTGTGACCACTGAATCCGAAGGCACCATTGTGCAGGCCTCATATGGAGCCTGGCAATGGGGGTCACATGCACTGTCGAAGCCATATGGCCTAAAAGCCTCAGGCAGAGTCTGGCGGAGACCAATGACTTGCTGAGAAACTGGTTTGCTAAGTTTATCAGTCTTTGGGCTCTGTCTTCTGGCAAGAATGCCTTTGCAAGCAGAGTCCCCAACCTTGCCCCTATGAACTCCAAGTTCTGGGAGGGGAACAAAGTGGACTTTGCGAAGTTTATTACAGACCCCAAGCTTTGAAGAAGAGCAATAATTCTGAAGGTGGCCTGTCGGGCCTCCTGGCACGTCAGACCCCTGATGAGCCAGTCGTCTAGATAGGGAAAGACAAAGATGCCTTGATTTCTCAGGTAAGCCGCCACCACTGCCAGGCATTTGGTAAAGACTCTGGGAGCGGAGGTTAGGCCAAAAGGCAGTACTCTGTACTGATAAAGGTTTCCTCCCACAATGAACCTGAGGTACTTTCTGTGATCTGGATGAATGAGGATGTGAGTGTACGCATCCTTTAGATCTAAGGAGCATAGCCAATCTCCCTGCTGGAGGTAGGGCAGAAGTGTTCCAAGAGTAAGCATCTTGAACTTTTCTTTCTCTAGGAACTTGTTGAGGTTCCTGAAATCCAGAATAGGTCGACGGCCACCGGTTCTTTTGGGTACCAGGAAATACCTGGAGTAGAACCCCTGACCTTGCAAGTGGGGAGGCACAGGCTCCACCGCCCTGTCCACCAACAGACCTTGGAGCTCCTGGAGGAGAAGATCTGTGTGCAGGGGAGGTCTTGGAGGCTCCCCTGGAAAGTAGGGCGGAGGCAGCTGGTGAAAATGTAGGGCATAGCCCCTGTGGACTATGTTCAACACCCAACTGTCCCCAGTTATGTGGGGCCACTGGTGGGCAAAGAGGGCGAGGCGACCTCCTGTGCAGGGTTGGGAGAGCAGGGACTGAGAGGCTATGCTCAAGGAGTCAAAAAACCCCACCCTGCTGAGTGGGAGCAGGGGCCGGAGGCGTGGGGGTCCTCTGCCTACGGGGCCCATTACCCTGCCCCTTGGCTTGCTGACCCTGGGGGGCAGCTTGGGCAGCCTGATATTGAGGGTACTGTTTGTAGGCAGTGCCCTTCCTCAGGTAAAAGGGCTTCTTACCCGAGGCCTTCTTCTTGTGAGAAGGGTCAGAGGTATTTCGAGACAGCCTTGTCCTTGTAAAGTGCTCAGTCTCGAGCTGTGCGGCCTTCTCAGCCATGGGCTTGCCAAAAAGGTTCTCACCTCGGCAAGGGACATCGACCAACTTGTCCTGAACCCATGGCTCGAGGTCCGATGACTGCAGCCATGCCTGGCGTTGAGCAGTGATGCCGGCTGCCACAACTTGGGCCGAAGCCTCGAAGCCATCGTAGGCGGCGCGGGACATAAACTTCGAGCAGTCCCGAATCCCCGAGGACAAGGACTTGAATCTCTGCATGGGCTCCCCGGATAGACCAGCGGAGAACCCGGCCAGCTCCTTGGCCAGGTCTCGCAAATACATGCCCATGTACAGCTGGTAAAACTGGACACGGCAAGCAAGCATCAAGCCCTGGAAGCACTTTCTTCCAACACCATCGAGGTTCCGGGCCTCCCTGCTGGGGGGCACCGCGGAGTGCATCTTCTGACTTTTCAGGCGATGCATGGCCGATTCCACCACCATGGAATGGTGTGGCAGCTGCGCCTTTTGAAAGCCAGGGCTCTTCCGGAGTCGATAAATCGAATCGACCCGCTTGCTTAGAACCGGCGCCGAGGCCGGTGCCTCCCACATCCGGAAGAGGAGCCGTTCCAGCATCGGAGGAACCGGGACAGTAAAGGCCTCCTTCGGAGGAGAGTCGTACTGTAGGGCCTCGAGCTCTTCGGCTCGAGGCTCTTCCTCGGGGTCCGCCGGGATAGCCAACGCGGTGGCCATATCCCGGACAAACTCTGAGAACTGGGTATCCTCCGGAGGGGATCTACTCCGGGGCTCAGACTGCGGTGAGTCCGACGGGACGCACCGAGTCTTGAATGTGTCGGGGGACTCCTCATCCTCCGTCTCCCAGGTGGACTCGTCCATCGAGGAGTCAGAATCCGACCCTGTGGGGCCCTGGAGCACCCGCCCCGATGCCGGAGGCACCGGCGTCGATGCCCTCGGTCTCGAACGGGAGGTCGAGGGAGACCGCAACCCAGGTCGACCTCGAGCCATCATGGACTCGAGTATCGGCTCGGTCTCCGGGGTTGACTTCGAAGTCGATGTCCCGGTGGTCGGGGCAGATGCGCCAGACAGGCTGGCCATCAGTGCCCGCTGCTGCTCCATGAAGGCAGACAGGCTGTCATCCTGAGACTCAGCTCGGGAGACGCAGCAGCCACCGACTCGGGCCCCGGCGGCGCTGGGCCCGACATCGGCTCCCTGGGAGGAGAGTCCTCGAGGACCACAGGGCTTACGTGTCCAGCAGACTCCAGCTCCATGCGAGGAACTTTGTCAGGCTTCTCTTGTTCCACGGGCCCGGGGCGATGGTCGGGGGTCTTAGACCTGGCCCTCGAGGAGCCAGGGACCTCCTCCGACGACGCCCTCACGAGCCGCTTCTTCCACTTGCGTTCCCGGTTGGGGGACCCCCTGTCCAAGGAGCCCCGACGGCGCTCGGGATCCGAATCCTGAGATGTCTAGGCCTCAGACGAGGTCCGGCCCCGGCCAGAGGCTGAGTCCGAGAAAAGCCTTTCTTTCTGCTGCTGGCGACTTCGAAGTGCCTTGGAAGACATCTTCCCACACGGTTCACATGTCTTAGGGTCATGATCAGGACCGAGGCACTGAAGGCAGCAGTCGTGTGTGTCGGTGAGAGACATTAACTTCTTACACCGATCACACTTTTTAAAACCGCTGGAAGCCATCGGGGAAAAAAAGAGTCCCCGTGAGGTCAAAAGACCGGCCTTCCAGGGAAAAGCAAAAAAAGGGCGCGAATGCCAGCCACGAAGGGCAAAAACCGAAAAAGAAGAATCGGGCTCGATACCGGTGTACCGAACCCAGTGGGAGGGGAACCGGCGTCGAACCGGAAAGAAAAAATAGCGAGAATCGCCGAAAAAATCACACTTTTGTCCGGGATGACAGGACGCACATCCGGTGGGCTTCTCGGAAAAAGAGAGACTGATTGAGGTAAGATGGCACCTTTAGGCGGGAAGGGAACCGCACATGCGTGCCTGCATTCCCAAAGGTTTTCATAGAAAGCTGGGGAAATGCTCCGCTGGGGCTTCATCGGCGTCGATGACACCCATATGTGAGGACTGACTTCCTGCTTGGTCCTGGAGAATGAGCAGAATCTGGGCAGCTATGCATTGCCCGGGGAAGTAAACAGGTCCAGCTAGGGTCTGCCCCAGAGGCATAAAAGCCTCTGTGCCACCCTGGGATCCAGACACCACTCATGTGGGTGAAGAATCCTGCTGAGCCTGTCCGCAAGGAAGTTATCCTTGCCCGGCATTGGACATTGCTCTCAGGGACATGCTGTTGCACACTGCGAAGGAGTGGAGCGCTACTATCTCCTGAAAAAGGGAATAGGAGCCCGTGCCTCCCTGCTTGTTTACACAGAACATGGCAACCTGATTGTCCGTCTGTATGAGGACCGAGAGGTTGCTCAGGAGGTAGCGGAAAGCCTACAGGGCTAGGAAGATGGCCCTGAGTTCGAGGAAGTTGATTTGTAACTGAGACTCATCTGGGGACCAGTTGCCCCAATGCAATGGCCTTCGAAATGTGCACCTCAGCCCACAAGGGAGGCGTCTGTTAGGTCCTTTTGTGGTGCTGGTGCTTGGAAAGGCAACCCCATCCAGAAATGTTGCAGGGACTGCCACCAGTAGAGGGAGGCTGCCAATCGGTGGGTGACCTTTACCCTGTCTCTCAGTTTGCCTGTGTCCATTGGGATCTGAGGCATCACTGGGCTGCTCGCATGTGCAGGCGAGCCAAGGGCGTGATATGAACCGTTGAGGCCATGTGGCCTAACAAACGGAGGAGCAGGCGGGCTGGCACCAGCCTGCAGCTTTGAACCTTCTCCGCTAACTGTATCAGGCGACGGGTCCTCTCTATCAGGAGGAAGGCCTTGACCTGCAGAGTGTCCAGCTGACTCCTATGAACTCCAGGTCTTGAACTGGGGAGAGGCTAGGCTTGGGGTAGTTGGTGACAAGGCCCAACTTCTGCAGGGTGTAAATTGTAAGCCTTGCAGCTTGGCTGGCCTCGAGGGCCGGGTTGCCTCTGATGAGCCAGTCATCCAGGTAGGGGAAGACAAGGCCCCCCTCGAGGCGCACATGGGCGGCCATGACCGCCAGGCACTTCGTGAAGATCCTTTGAGAGGAGGTGACGCTGAATGGCAGTACCCTGTAATGGTAGTGCTGCCCTCCCACCACGACTCTCAGGTAGTGTCTGTGGGAGGGATGGACCAGGATGTGAGTGCACATGTCCTTGAGGTCCAAGGAGCAGAGCCAGTCTCCCTGGCAGAGATAGGGCAGCAGTGTCCCAAGTTCAAGAGAGCATCATGAACTTCTCACTCACCAGGAACTTGTTCAAGTTGCGCAGGTCCAGGATGGGCTGGAGGCCCCCTGTTCTTTTTGGGACAAGGAAATACCTTAAGTAGAACCCCTTTCCCCAGAAGCCTGCGAGTTCTTGAAGGACTAGAAAAGGGGACTGTTACTTCTGGAGAGAGATCTGCAATTGTGAGTATATACTTCTGGGAATTTTCTGAAAGGAATTCTTTGTATTAAAGCTAATTAATCTGTGAACCCACTATTTTTTGTTAAATCAGTCAGGGCCTAGTAGCAGCAGTTTAAGTTTAAATTTAACACACAGAACTTTCTGGTTACATTTCATACCCAGCAGAGAGCTTGTAGTTTAAATTTAATAGTCACTCAGGGCCTAGCATCAGCAAAGTACTTTTAGCTTAAATTTAAAACACATAAGAGAGCTTTCTGGTTAAATTTAGAACCCAGCAGAGAGCTTGTAGTTTAAATTTCATAATAAGTTAGAGCCTAGCAGCAGCAAAGAGCTATAATTTAAATCAAATCAGAATATAGCTTACCTCAGCAGCACAAGACAGGGTACTGTGTAGCAGCCCTCTTTTAATAAGTGACCCCCTGTGAGTTGAGGCGGGACTCCTGGGGAGGAGAGGCCCTGCTTAGGGAGTCAAAAGTTTCTCCCCAATTGGGTGTGGGCTGGTGTCTGAGGCTTGGGGGCCATGCCCCTGGCTTTTAGGCTGTGAGGCCTAGTGCTGCTGCACCGAGTAAGGCTGGTAGGGCCCGGCCTAGTGATAACCCTTTTTCCTTGGGCTTTTTCCCTAAGGATTTTTTTCTTGGGGAGAGTCTAGGTCTTCCAGGACATCCTTTGCCGGGTCACTACCTCGGCCTTGATTTCAGCAGCCTTGTTGGACATCGGCTTCCCAAACAAGTTCTCGCCACTGCAGGGGACATCCAGCAGCTTTTCTTGCACCCACTGCTCGAGGTCCAAAGTTTGTAACCATGCCTGGCGCCGGCGGGCTGGTGCCGGCGGCTGCTACCCTGGCCACAGGCTCTAACCTGTTGAACCCTTTCTCTCAGGGCCTGCCCTCCTTCAATGAACCTGGATTCTTTTAGTTAATTATCTGAAACCTTCTAACAGGAAGGAAAAGAACAAGAGACACAATTATTTAATTATTATTCCAGAACTCTGTAAGGATGGATCAGGGAGCCAAAAGTAGGCCTTTCCATCTGAGTTCCTTCAAAGATTTCTCAGCCAGAGTTCCAGCTTTTATTGAGGATTATCAGCTGACACAGTTAATTATTAATTAACATCTGGTGATATTCATATTACAAAATGTCAAGTCTAAAATAGAATCTGCTGATATCTTTGCCAAGCAACATGAAAAAGCAGAAGTTACAAGGTTATGACTATATTCACTAGACACAGTAGGGGTCGCTATATTTCTTCCATGAAGCAAAAGCTGATTAGTTACTCTTATATTTGCTGAATTTCTGTTATTTATTCAAGCTTTGTTTAATTTCCAGTTATATGCTGATCTAAGGTCTGGTTCTCTAAAGTTCATGCTGACCTAGTTACTACTCTTCAACCTATCAACTTGCAGTTTGAAAGGGGAAGCACTGTCTGTAACCATTGATTTTTAGAGAAGCTGGCCTGTGACCCAATAACTATGTACAGGTCTGTTAGCTAATTCTCTGATGCAATTGCTGACAGTACAGAAGAACAATCTAGTAGAGAAAAACTCTTTGATATTGCAGTTTAGCTTGTGAATTCCAATAAGCATATGTTTCACCTATAGCTAGCTTTACAGTCCTGTTTCATGATTTTATGTACCTGAGGAGCAGCCTCTCAAGGATGGGTGGAACTGGCACCTTGCAGGATCTCGAGTTCCTCAGTGCATGGATCTTCCTCTGACTCTGTCTGGACCGAAAGAGCCCAGGCCATGTCGTGGACAAAGTCATGAAAGGCTATGTCCTCAGGCAGGGAGTGGCACAGAGGCTCTGAGGGAGAGGGCTCGGAGGGGACACTCATATGCCGGGAGGTCTCTAGAGAGGCCTCGTCCTTGGTTTCTCATTCAGATCCCAAGGGTATCGAGGAATGAGCCTCGGGGGTAGTCCTGAGAAAATGGGGCCCCCCGGAGGATCTGGGGTTGGACTCCCGAAAACTCGCCAGGGAAGACCAGATCCCTGAGGAGCGTGACCGAGACTTCGATTGACTCTGAGGACTTACCCGAGGCCGATGGTGCTCAGTGCCCAGCTCGACACCCGGTGACTCCCCTGAGGTCGGGGGGCCTGGTGTCGGGGCCACTGATGCTGGAAAATTAGACATCAATGCCTGCTGCAAGGCCAGGATGGAGGAGATGCTCTGCTCCATGTCCGCCATTCAGGACTCAAGGCCTCATGGCTGTGCAGCCTTCGGCATGGACACCGAGGGCCTCGGGTCCAATGCCGGCACTCCGGAGAGTGCATCCTTGAGGAGGACTACGGGTTCACGGGTCCTGGCGCAGTCTCTGCCAGCCGAGGACTCTTGCCTCGAGACTTTCTGAGGGCGCTGCTCGGAGTAGCCCGAGTCCCACTGCGGGTCTTTGCCAGGTTTCATCGGAGCCACCTCAGCAGACTTCGGTGCCTTTTTCTTGGGAGGGTCCAGGGCCATGCCAGAGGAGCTGACTCAAAGAATGCCTGGACCTCACAGGAAGTTCCGGCTTTGGGGCTCGGCAATGGGGAGGCCAGGGCAGAGTCAGATCTCGGAAACAGCTTCCCCTGCAACTCTGACCGCTATTTGTTTGTTTTGGGGGTCATGGCTTGGCACCGGTCATAGATGGAGCTGTCGTGGTCCGGATCAAGGCAGCGGAGACAGCAGTCATGGGTATTGGTAACTGAAATAGAATGCAGCAGTTACATTTCTTGAAGCCACCGGGAGTCACGGTAGGAGAATACCCGGCTGGGGTCGACGACCCCTGGGGTGAAAAATGCTGCAAAGGCCGGTTGAGGAGGAACTTCGCGGAAAAAAAAGAAAAGGTGCCGGCTCGAGGCGGGAAGTGAAACGGTACATAAACCAGAGATTTTGAAGGAGTTTAAGAACTTTTTCTGGGGAAGTAGAGGACTATGTCCATTGGGCTCTGTGGAAAAAAGGAGACTGAACAAGTTGGCACCCTTGGGTGGGAAGGGGACCACGCATGCGTGGTAGCATTCCCAAAGGCTTTCTCTGAAAGCTGGGGAAATGCTCCAAATGGGGCTCCATCAGTGCAGACATCACCAGTATGTGAGAACTGACTTCCTGCTTGTTCCTGGAGAATCAGGGGTACAGCTGGTACCATCTACAAAGGTAAACTGTGAGAAATATTAAAAATGGTAAGCTTGCAAATGTGTTTGTTGGTCTGGGAGGCCAACAGTTTTCTGAATGTAGAAAAATGGTCTTTCATGTCAGACACTGCTTCCTGCACTTTGAATTCAAAGAGGTTGTCACCAAGACAGAGAGCATCCGATAGGCAGTCATGGAAGTCTTCATTTAGTCCAGAAAACCACGCACTTGTGGCATTCGAGCGGGCCACTGAGTCATAAGCATCATATAGAAAGGATGAAATAAGCCGACTCTTGGAGAATGGGTTGCAATGGTAATCCAGCTGAAGTAGGTTGTGATGTGCCAAGATCTTCCAAGCTATCAGCGCAGTTTGGTTGACCTTTCTTCCCACAGCATCTAGAGTTTCACTGTTCCTTACTTGGTGGAGTGTAGGATTACGTTTTTGACCCCTTGATTCTTTCTAGAGTTGCCTCAGAGACCATGGATTAATGAGATAGTTGCTGGTGCTCAAATCCACGGTATGAGAGAACTTTGTATTTCAACTCAGGGCAGCACAAAGTGGACTGCACTGAAGATGGGGTTATCCAGATGGGTACTTGGAGATCCTGTAATATTTGGTGGACTGGTGGTACTACCTCCTCCTTAGGAGTACTACAGGCTCTGAGAATGGACTAGGCATCTCTCTTGTTCGCAGGGGTCCGAGAATCACAGAGAGCAAGCACTCGAAAAATGTTTTGTAAGAACTTGGGATAAGAGTAGTCTTCCATGCTACCCTCCGGAGTGGGACTGGGAGGAGGAAATGGTACAGTGTTTGATGATTCCGGTATGGAGTCCCAGTGATACAAGCAGAATGTACTCAGAAGCAAACAGGGAGCTGGAGTCAAGCCATCATAGTAGGGAGAATCAGATTGTAGAGGGATGCTGCAAAGGTCAGGTGCCACCCTGGGGACGGACGGACTCAGTGGGGCCTGCGCTGGGTCAGCAGTGTCTGGAGCATTGGGAGTGGTAGTCTGAAGGACGGCTGAGCTTTGAATGAATCTTTGAGAAATGAGAGAAGGGAGGAGGAGTTCGGGCTGTTTGGGGTCCCTTGTGGTGCAAGAGGTGGAGACACAGGAAGGAGTGTGGGCACAGACCATCTTGCCTGATTGGAAGGGGGGGGGGCTGGGAGGTTCTCAGTGGCCTTATGTTTATGGCCAGCTCCTTTATCTTGTGGTGAAGCAGGTGTGCATGGCTAGCTCCCACTGGCTTTGAATGGCTGATCAGCATGCTTTGATGAAGCCCCCCCTTACTTTTCAAAGAGTATTTAGGTTTTTTTGAAAGCTCCGACTTGGCAGGGAGGGCTGAAGAAAAATTACATGCCTGGGAGTGGGGAGGAGTAGAGCAACAGTCTGCGGGATCTGTGCTGCCACACTCCTTGTTGATGCTGACTGGATGTCTGCCTCTGGTTGTGTGGCTGCCCGTGGTTGAAGAGCTGGCTGTTCCTTATCAGGGCCCAGCAGGGGTTAGTGTGGGTGCTGAGGCTGGTTGATGCGGAAGAAGCCGCCGCAGCAGCAGCACTTGCTGCTTTCCACTTCCTGCTTCTTTTGTTTGCTTAATGTTTTCTCTTTTTTTTTTAAACTGTGGGGACAGTTTGTCTGGCACCATCGACAGCCACACTGACTCTCTTTGTCAAAGTGAGCTACTGAGTGAATGTAGGGAGAAAGCCATGGCTGGTGCTGGCAGGGGCCGAGAAAAACTGGCATGGCAATGGACACTTGTCAAGGAAGGAGGGCGGAAGCATGTTCGAAGAAATCAAAAGAAACTTCTCCTTGCTAGAAGTCTAAAAAACAAGATGGGAGAGTTAGAATATATAGCACTAAATGAGAGGTTAGATATGATTCGTATCTCAGAGACATGGTGGAAGGAGGACAACCAGTGGGACACTGATACCTGGATACACACTATATCGTAATTACAGAGCAGATCAAATTGGTGGAGGGGTTGAACTCTATGTTAGGGCATTGAGTCACAAAGGATTAAAGTTTTGCAAGAAACAAAAATCACTGTAGAATCTCTATGGATTGAAATTCCATGTAAAACGGGGAAGAGGACGCAATGGCAGTAGGGGTGTACTATCGACCGCCTGGCCAGAATGATCGATGAAATGCTCAAAGAAATCAGAAAAGCTAACAAAAGTTACAGCACGGTAATAATAATGGGAGATTTCAATTATCCTGGTATTGAAAGGGTCAGTGTCATGGTAGGACAGGCTAGGGAGATAAAGTTTCTAGATGAAATAAATGACTGCTTCTTGGAGCAGCTGGTTCATGAACCGATCAGAGGGAAAGCCATTTTGGACCTAGTCCTTGGTGGAACACAAGATCTGGTGCAAGAGATAAGGGTGTTGGGGCCTCTTGCCAAAAGTGATCATAGCACGATCGCGTTTGATTTAATAAATGGAGAAGGGAGGGTAAGGAAATCCACAGTACTACCTTATAACTTTCAAAACGGAGACTATGATAAAATGAAGAAAATATTTAAGAAAAAAACTAAAAGAAGCAGTTGTAAAGGTTAAAGATTTATATCAAGCTTGGGAGTTGTTTAAAAATACTATCTTGGAAGCCCAGACCAGCTGTATTCCATGCTTTAAGTGGAAGGAAGTACAAAAAACTGCCAGCATGGTTTAAAGAAGAGGTCAGAGAGGCTGTTGCTGCCAAAAAAGCATCTTTCAGGAAATGGAAAAAGGAGCCAAATGATGAAAATTGGAAACACAAGCACTGGCAAGTTTGCCTGCCTTATCAATGCCTTGCATCTAAGAGAGAATTTGAGAAGAAGCTATGGAAGCAAAAAAGGATAATGAAGACTTTTTCAAGTACATTCGTAGCAAAGAACTCATGAGAGAGTCATTGGACAATTTATTTATTTATTTATTTATTTAACATTTCTTATATACCGCCTTTCATGATATCAAGGCAGTTTATTGAACAAACTGAAATTACATTGAACAGGGCATTATAACTTGGAGATAACTATTTTACAGGGAACATGGGCAATGGAGGGTTAAGTGGCTTGCCCAAGACCACAAGGAGCACCTGTGGGACTAGAAACCCCAGTCCGTCTGGCCTGAGGTAACCTGCCCCAACCACTAAGCCACTCCTCCCTAGATGATAGAGGGGTAAAAGGGGCACTAAGAGGGGACAAGGCTATAGCGAGAGACTGAATGAATTCTATGCTTGAGTCTTTACTGAGGAAGATGTAGGGATGTTGCCCATGACTGAAATGGTATTTAAAGGAGATGCTGTGGAATAATTGAAAGAAATATTGATACACCAGGAAGATGTATTACAACTATTTGATAAACTGAAGAGTAGCAAATCATCTGGACCGGATGGTATACATCCGAGGGTGTTGAAAGAACTGAAAACTATGAGATTGCAGACCTACTATTAGTAATCTGTGAACTATCATTAAAATCATCTGTAATACCTGAAAATTGGAGGATGGCCAATGTAAAGCCAATTTTTAAAAATGGTTCTAGGGGTGATCCAGGAAACTACAGACCGGTGAGTCTGACATCAGTACCGGGAAAAATGGTAGAAACCATCATAAAGGGAGGAGTGGCTCAGTGGTTGGGACAGGTTACCTCAGGCCGGGGGTTCAATTCCCGCATGGGGACAAGCAACTTCAGGCCGGAGGGACTGGGGTCTCTAGTCCCATGGCCACTCCTTGTGGCCTTGGGCAAGCCACTTAACTCTCCATTGCCTCAGGTACACTTAGATTGTGAGCCCTTCGGGGACAAGGGAAAGCACAGTTACTTACCTGTAACAGGTGATCTCCGGAACAGCAGGAATTAGTCTTCACACATGGGAGACGTCGCCGACGGAGCCCGCACGGGAATGCTCCCCAGCATCCATTCAGAAGCCTTTGGGAGCATCCCTCGCGCCTGCGCGGTGGCTTCCCGCCCTTCCTACTGCCTCTCTCCAGTTGAGTTTGATAGCTGAGCCAGAAGGAGAGAAGAGGAAGGAAATAGAGACATACAACTCCTAGGGGAGGTGGGCGGGTTGTGAAGACTAATTCCTGCTGTTCCGGAGATCACCTGTTACAGGTAAGTAACTGTGCTATCTCCAGGAACAAGCAGGAATGAGTCTTCACACGTGGGGACTCCCTGGCTGAGGGTGCCCGGGGAGATCCCATAAGCGCAGCCCAGGACAGGATGGAATGTCCCCAACCTGGATCCCCAGCATCCCCTGAGGGATGGAGGGTAGGAGTTGAGAAGAGAGGAACAGCAAAACCCAAAGACTACAGGGAGAGTAGTCTTTAGAATGCATGCGAAGTATCATTAAGTATTTAATGAGCTAGTACCATGTAGAGCTTACCTACTGGGTTGTAGGAAGTAGAACTGAGATGAAGGTACTGTAGACGCAGCAGCGAGGTCTTCAGGGGAACTTCACAGCAGCGAGGAGGAAGTTCCAAATCCGGCAGGGCAGGAGACCCAGGTGTCAACTGGAGCAGGAGAAGAACGGCAGGTCTTCAAGGAAGCTTTATGCGAAAAGCTGAGCACTCCCTTAGGAGCAGAGTCCATAACCCTGAGGACTAAGAGTAGAAGACTGGCCAATCTGGATAGCCCAGTCCGGAGGAGAACAGGGGTGTACCCCGGAACCGAAGAAGTACACTGTCTTCCCTAGCTGAAAGGGATAGGGAGACAAGGGTCTGAACCTCAAGAAGGAGGTGCATAACGAAAAATAGAAGCTGTTGACTTCACAGCAGGGAGTGGAGTATAACCAGTCCTAGGACCGAGCCATAAGGAAAAAGGCAACTGGACTGGTCGGACCCCTGAAGGGGGGGGGGGGGAATAGTCGGTAGAACACAGGCGCCGTGGACATCTCCCAATATGCGCCTACCGACACAGATAATATCTAAGATATATCTAGGTAAGTTGGGCATGGAGAACGCCCACCCAGGTACTAACACATGTATGCCGAGGACCCACATACATGAGCATAACACTGATAAGCGGACCTGCCACTGATCCACAGAAAACGCCCACCTGGGGAGGTGGCGGAAAAGATCCATCCAGAGAAGGGATCTATTCCTGTGGAGCAGGGGCAGATCAGCGAACCAACCGCACGGTAGCGTGAAGGACAGAGGATAATATCAGTCCGGTAAGAGCACATCAGGGGTACCTCAGGCCCTAGATGTGTTCCCCGGGCATTCACGCAGGAAAAAACTCACCCCCCGCACTAAGCGGAAGACAAAAAGGTATAGTCATCGATAAGCATTGGAGTGACTATAGCAGGGGGTTCTCCTGCCTGAACAGGGAGAACAGACAAGGGGACGGAGCTTGTCCGGCCTTATCGAGGGAATGTACAGGACATGCTGCGAAGGATAGCAACAAAGGTCTACACTGGGAGAAGAATTTCGGTATGGTATCAAATCAGCAGGGGGACCCTGGAAGAGAAGGGTTCGGGGGACGTACCTAAGGGTAAGTCAGTTGAAGGATAGGATGTCCAGGGGCCATAATTAACATGGAATAGAGGTGATCTCCCTCTTCCGAAGGAAGGAGAATACCTTAACCCCTGGACAAGCATCCAAACCAGTTGCCCTACTGACCGAACCCCAGTGTAGAGCTAGAAACTTAAACTTCTGGTAAGAGAAGTTAATTGTAAGCCACCGCAAACAAGAGCCTAAAGCTGCTTGGTATGAGTATCCTGGCGCGGGCCCGAGAACTTCAGACCAGAGAGAGACGTCCCTTGCTTGGGCGCACCTGGCGGGTGGGCGGAAGGATGAAATTTCCTCTTCCTAGGGAAGGAAGGTCTAGTAGGACATTTTCCACCCCCGGGGGGGAGAGGACTTAGGACGGCTTCTAACGCTAGGAGGGTTAGCGAAGCACTGAGCAACCTGACGTAAGGCTTCGCTATTGAAGAGGTGGTCTCCAGCACACGGAGAATTACCCAAATTATGTTGCGCCCGTCTACACAAGTCTGATGCCTGCAACCATGCTATACGACGTGCTCTAATGGCAATAGCAGAGGATCTGCTGACAGACAGGAAGGAGTCTAGAGAAGCACGAGAAAGGAACCCAGAGATATTCCTGCAATGATAAAGAAGCAAGGAATATTCAGAGGCCTTAGTTGCAGACAAAAAGGGAGACAAAAGAGATAATCTCTCGGTGACCTCCCGGAGTGTCAGGCTCATATAAAAAATATATGAAATAATTCTGGAAGCCAACATGGACGCTTGGAAGGTTTGACGCCCCAGGGTATCTAGCGTTTTAGAGGCACGACCTGGGGGGCGAGAAGAATGCTTCTTCTTGCTTCCAACCTTCCTCAGCGCTGATTCCACCACGATGGAATGATGTGGGAGCTGGTGCTGCTGAAAACCCGGGGAGGGGGGCACCCGATACAGAGCATGCATGGCTGTAGACGGTGCAGGAACCCTCAAAGGCGACCGCCAAGCCCCCAGCAGAAGATCCTGCAGGGAAGGATGTATAGGAAGCATTACGGCTGCCTGTTCCGCAGGACCTGGACTTAGGGAAGGACCCGGAATAGGAATGGCAAGCAAGTCCGCCATGTCAAGGAGAAAATCCTGAAAAGACGGCTCTCCCAGGGGGGCTATGCCGGGGGAGGCGAAGGCGGGAGGGGCCGCCTGGGCACCAAAAGACCTATTGGACTGACGCCCGCTGGGCAGAGAAGGGTAGCAACAGTCCCGGATTGGGGCAGTCAGCACGGCGTCGTCGGTTCCTGGAATTGATTCCAAGCTAGGCATCGAAGGAGTCAATGGCACCGACGGAGCCGCAGGAATTGGCCTCGGCCCCGACCCCGGGGACGGCACTGCCCCCGGCGATTGAAGCGGTTCCGAGGCAACCGGAGAGCAGAGGTTAGAAATCTCTGCACTGCGTCACAGGAAGGGACAGGGGCCGGTCCCGAAACGTGCTGTAGCCAAGCCTTCAAGGCTGGATACCGATTCAAGGCTGGGCATCGAACCGAGCGAGGAGATAGACTCCCTCCTAGAGGGCCCTGGCGGCGGTGGCAGCGCCGGCGATGCCAATCCCGGGAAGCGAGTCGGAACCACGTCGATCGGTGCCGTAGGCATCGAGGGCCCCCGAGAACGAAGCTCGGTAAAGGGGGAGACACCCGACACCGGCGTCGATGCCGAGTGGTTGGCACCGCCAGATGCCGGGACCCCTCTCGAGCCAGTCTTACCCCGAGGAGAATCCTTCCGGGGCATATGACCCGCCCCTGAGGGTACCCAGGTAACCCGACGACGAGCCCCTGCGGGGAGTGAAACGCATAACCCCGGTGCCGACATCTCTTGGCGCTGGAACCAACCCCATGGCTGGCCGGGACGACGGGAAACCAGGCTGGATCGAAGTGATCGAAGTCACCGGGGCCCCCCTTCTAGCGATGAGCGGTGCACTCGATGTCCGCGTCGATGTCGGGGGATCGCCCGTCCAGGACAGATCGATAGACCCCGAAGGTACCGGGGGAGTCAGGCGGCGATCCCTGGTGACGAGTGGAGCACTCGACCCCTATGCCGACGCCGGGAAAGCGGTGCCGCTGAAATCCGGTACTGCCCCCGCGCAGGGCTGGGATGCAGGCAAGTCAGTCTGGGTTGAAGCGATCGGCCCCGAAGGTACCGAGGACACCAGATGACGATCCCCGGCGGAGAGTGGGACACTCGATGCCGACGGCGATGCCGAGGAATCGGTACCGCCCGAAGCGGGTACCATCTCCGCGCATGGCAGGAATGAAGGAACGCCAGACTGGGTCGAGTCGATCGGCCCCGGAGGTGCCGAGGACAGCAGCTGACGTTCCCCGGTGAGGAGCGGGACGCTCGACACCGACGCCGGGGGGCCGGTACCGCCCGAAGCGGATACCACCCCCGCGCATGGCTGTGATGTAGGGAAGCCAGACTGGGTAGAGTCGATCGGCCCCGGAGGTGCCGAGGACACCAGCTGACGATCCCTGGCGAAGAGTGGGACACTCGACGCCGGCGCCGATGACGGGGAATCGGCACCGCTCGAAGCGGATACCACCCTCGAGCATGGCTCGGGAATGTTCTGTGAGGAGTGAACCCCAGGAACAACCCGAAACCCCTCGGATGCTTTGGAGCCCGAAGACTCCCGCCGGGGTTTATTTGCCAAGGAGGGCTTGAGGGGTCGGCTGGAGCCGTCGTCATGCCGCGCATGAGACTCGCCCCTCAAGACTTGGCTAGTCTTAACAGACTGTTGTGTGGTTACCTGATCCTGGAGAGAAGAGAAAACCGATGACCGCACCTTAGGGGGAAAGACGTTATCGAGGGACACCCGAAAAAGGGAAGGTCTTCTCCCGATACTGAAGCCCGGAGAAAAAAAGGGTCAGGGCCCAAACAGGAGAGGCACCAGGCATTGGAGTCTAAGTGAAAAACTAGGTCTCCACAGTGAAGGCACTTCTGAGGGGAAGAAGGCTCCATGCTGTGAAGCCTGGTAGGCCTCAAAACAACCAGAGGGAAAAGGGTTCCCTCGAGGTGACTAAAAGAAGAAAAGAAGAAAAGAAAAAGAAAAAAGGGCACCGGTGGTGCCGTTGTCGGCGGGAAAAAGCCGCGACCACAGGAAACAAGAAAAGAAAGAAAAGTTTCTGCGGTGGCAGGAGGTACGTCCTGCCTGCTCCGCGGAAAAACGAAAACTGGGGAGAGGCAGTAGGAAGGGCGGGAAGCCACCGCGCAGGCGTGAGGGATGCTCCCGAAGGCTTCTGATTGGATGCTGGGGAGCATTCCCGTGCGGGCTCCGTCGGCGACGTCTCCCACGTGTGAAGACTCATTCCTGCTTGTTCCTGGAGATTAAAAAGTACCTGTTACTATACATGTAAACCGCACTGATTCTAAATAGCGCGGTATAAAAAATAAACAAACAAATAAATAAATTAAATAAAGAACAAAATTATTTTACATGTTCATGGTTTAATGGGAGACAGCCAAGGAAGGTCTTGTCTTATTAATCAGTTATGTTTTTTGAAGGTGTGAATAAACAAGTAGACAAAGGTGAATCAGTTGATATGGTGCATTTGGACTTTCAAAAAGTCTTTGACAAGGTCCCTCGTGAGAGACGTCTGGCAAAATTAAAAAGTCATGGGATAGGAGGCAGTATACTATTGTGGATCAGGAACTGGTTAAAAGATAGAAAGCAGAGGGTAGGGCTAAATGGCCAATTTTCCTAATGGAGAAAAGTGAATAGTGGAGTACTCCAAGGATCTGTGCTGGGTCCGCTTCTTTTTAACAAATGACTTGGAAATGGGAATAACGAGTGAGGTTATCAAATTTGCAGATGACAAAAATATTCAAAGCTGTTAAAACCCATGAGGATTGTGGAAAATTGCAAAAGGCTCTTGATAAACTGGGCATCCAAATGGCAGATGAAATTTAATGTGGAAAAGTGCAAAGTTATGCACCTAGGAAACAACAACCCAAACTATGGTTACACGATGCAAGGTTCCACATTAGGAACCACCACCCAGGAAAAAGGTTTAGGCGTCGATCTACGTTTACCCATTCCACTCCGTTCATTAATTTATAGATCAATTGTTTATGCCATCAAAATATAGAAAGACTAGGGGGCATGCAATGAAGCTACAGAGTAACTTATTTAAGACTAATGAAAGAAAATATTTTTTCACTCAATGTGTAATCAAACTCTGGAATTTGCTACTGGAGGATGTAGTAAAAGCTGTTAGTGTAGCCGGGTTTAAAAAAGGTTTGGACAAGTTTCTGGAGGAAAGGTCCATAAACCATTATTAAAATGGACCTAGAATATCCACTGCTTGACCCAATACAAGCATTGTTGAACCTGTGTCTTTTGGGGAAACTGCTAGGTACTTGTGACCTAGATTGGCCACTGTTGGAAACAGGATACTGGGCTTGATGGACCTTGGTCTGACCCAGTATGGCATATCTTATGTTCTTATGCTGGAGGAGAGCCCGGCACGCTGGTAAAGCCGGGGCCGAGGCAGCACAGAACAGAAAAAAACAGAGGACAGGAGGGATTGGAGTTGGATTCTAATTCCCAAATAGATTCTGAAGAATGGAATGGCCAAATCCACTCTTGTGTTGGAAGTCTGTTTCCAGACAGTAGTGGAAAGTAAATGTGTGAGCATTAATCCAAGTTGCAGTTTTGCATGAAAGACTAGTTAAAATGGGCCACCGATGCTTCCCGGACTTGTGAGTTATCAGCTGTGACATGACTCCCTCATGTATCAGTTCTGCCTGAGCGTAAGCAAAAGAGATGCAATTTGTCAATCAAATAAAAAAAGCATATTTATTGACAGCAGCCCCCAGTCAATAAATATGCTCTTTTGATAGCACAAAAAAAATATTGCCCTAATCATCTAGTCAGTTGGTTAGGAATCTGCCAAGACAACTGAAGCACCAGTATTCTGAAATACAGTTTCCTAATTACTAATCAAAGACTCTAAATGCACTGGCTCTAGGAAAGACTATCTCTACCATGAAAATTAATCAGACATCATCCAGAATATTTCTGAAAGTATGTTTTACCTAGAGCTAAAGCTCTGCAGCAACTGAAGAAACCTTTTCCTAATTTCTTGCATTCTTGGTGAAACATGAAGTAATTAGATCTTACCTGCTAATTAGTGTTCCTGAAGGAACGACAGTCCAGTCCCTTTACTTCTGGGTTACGCAACCCTTCCAGCAGCTTGGAGGCTGAGCCCAACCTTTTTGGAGGTGGAGCGGTATAGCTACCACTGGGACCACCCACCCACTCCAGTATTCGAATGACAAAGCAAACTGTAGCAATTTCTATGAATAAAGATCAAACTAAAAATCTAACTCCCCTAGGGGATGATTAACAAACAGCCCAGCAAACGGACCGCTTTTTTTTTTTTTTTTTTGGAAATGGGAAATAGGAACAAGAAGGAACACGGAGGAGGGAGGGCAACGGAGGGAGGCGGTATGCCCGACACTGTCAGAGGAGACTTTCTTTGCTCTCTTTCACTCAGACCTGGATCTCCGCTTGGTTCGCCACCCCGCCCTCGTCTGATAGGTTTTCAAGTCCGGCCGAGCCGGGTGGGATCAGGGACTGGACTGTCGTTCCTTCAGGAACACTAATTAGAAGGTAAGATCTAATTACTTCTTCCTTATCGTCACTCCAGTCCAGTCCCTTTACTTCTGGGATGTATCAGAGCAGTTCAACTCCGGGAGGGGTCCGGCACACCGGACTGAAGAACCGCCAGACCAAACCGCGCGTCCGCTGTACTCTGTACGTCCAGCCTATAGTGTTTCGTGAAGGTATGCAGCGAGGACCAAGTCGCCGCTCTACAAATATCCAAAGGGGGAACTAGACTGTATTCTGCCCACGAGGTGGCCTGAGCTCGGGTAGAGTGCGCCCGTAGTCCCACTGGGACCTGCTTCCCTTTTAGAATGTAGGCGGAGGCAATCGCTTCTCTGATCCACCTGGAGATGGAGGCCTTGGCTGCCGCCTCCCCTTTGTGCGGACCTCCGAACTGGACGAACAGACGTTCGGATTTCCGGAAAGGGGCTGTGCAGGAGAGGTATTGCTTCAAGATCCTTTGGACGTCTAGAAATCGTAGCTTACTATCCCTGCCTTCCGGGACTTCGGCCGGCCAGGCCGGGAGGGTTACTGTCTGGTTCAAATGAAATGGGGAAATGACCTTGGGTAGGAAGGAAGGCACTGTCCGTAGGACCACCTTGTCCCTGAAAAAGGATAGGAAAGGAGGCTGGGAGGACAGCGCTTGCAATTCGGAGACTCGCCTGGCCGAGCAGATAGCGACCAGAAAGACTGTCTTGAGGGTTAAATCCTTCAGGGAGGCCCTCTTTGCCGGCTCAAAGGGTTCCCCGACCATTGCATTTAGTACCAGATTGAGATCCCACGGGGGGATCACCGATCTCCGTTGCGGACGCAGGCGTCTGACTGCCCTCAGGAACCTGGATACGTCCGCGTGGGCCCCTAGGGGCTTGCCGCGGACCTTACCTCTGTAGCAAGTGATGGCTGCTAGTTGGACTCGTAAGGAGCTGTGTGCCAGACCCTTGTCAAAACCGGCTTGCAAGAATTCCAGAACCTCAGGGACTGAGGCCGAAAGGGGTTTCCTTCGGTGTTCCGCACACCATGCTTCAAAGATGCGCCAGACCCTTACATAGGACAAACAGGTCGAGCGTTTCTTCGCATTTAACAGCGTTGAGATTACTGCTCCCAAATAACCTCGCTTCAAGAGCCGCGCCCTTTCAATAGCCAGGCCGTAAGCGAGAATCAATCCACTTGAGGCATCAGAACCGGGCCCTGCCTGAGCAGGCCCCTTTTGCAGGGGAGCCGCCAAGGCTGGTCGGCTAGCAACCTCACCAGATCTGCATACCAAGGGCGCCGTGGCCAATCCGGGGCAATGAGGATCACCAGGCCCTGGTGAGACTCCACCCGCTGAAGGACCTTTCCGATGAGGACCCAAGGGGGGAACACGTAGAGGAGACCCTCCGCCGGCCACTTCTGAGACAAGGCATCCAGGCCTTCGGACATTCTTTCCTTCCGCCGACTGAAGAACCTGTCCACTCTGGCTGACGAGAAACTTGCCATGAGATCCATTACTGGGAGTCCCCAGCGGGTCACTATCTTGTTGAAGGTCTCCTTCTCCAGCTCCCACTCTGCGTGGTCTATCCTGTGCCTGCTGAGGTAATCTGCCGTGAGATTGTCCGTGCCTGCCACGTGTTGTGCCGAAAGTGCTTCCAGGCGGGGCTCCGCCCACTGGAAAAAGAGGTCCGCCTCCTTCTCCAGGGAGGGGCTGCTGGTGCCGCCCTGGTGGTTGATGTAAGCTACCGTGGTGACGTTGTCGGAGAGGACGCGAATTGCCCTTCTCAGTACTAGCGGTTCGAGCGCTCTGAGTGCTAGAGAGACGGCCCGCAACTCCAGTCTGTTGATGGGCCATTGAGATTCCAGCGGAGACCAGCAGCCCTGGACAAACTGGTCCTCGCAGTGAGCCCCCCAGCTTGACAGACTGGCATCTGTTGTCAACAGTACCCAGAGATGAGGCTCGAGAGGCATTCCCCGCTCCAGATTCTTTGTGCACTGCCACCAGAGAAGGGCCCGTTTGGTCCTTGGAGCACACGGTAACTGAGTTGAGAGGGGATGGATTTGCGGGGACCACCGACGCAATAGAGCGCGCTGTAATGGCCTCATGTGGCACTACCAAGGCACTACCTCTATTGCTGCCGCCATCGTGCCCAGCACCTGAAGATAATGCCATGCTGAGGGGTTTCGTCTGCTCTGGAACTGCGCGACTAGCAGTCTTAAGTCCCTTGATCGTGTTCGTGAGAGGAACACTCTGCCCCTTCCGGTGTCGAATCTTGCCCCAAGATATTCGAGGTCCTGGGAGGGGGTCATCCTGCTTTTTGCTCGGTTGATGACCCACCCCAACTCCTCTAGGACCTGCATAACTCTGTCCGTCGCCGAGCGGCTTTCTGCTACCGATTTTGCCCGGATCAGCCAATCGTCTAGGTACGGGTGTACTAGAATTCCCTCCTTGTGGAGGAAGGCCGCTACTACCACCATCACTTTGGTGAATGTCCGTGGGGCCGTTGCCAGGCCGAAGGGAAGGGCCTGGAATTGAAAGTGGCTCCCCGGCACCGCGAACCTTAGGAACTGTTGATGGGACTTCCTGACTGGAATATGTAGGTAGGCTTCTGTCAAGTCGAGGGACGTCAGGAACTCTCCGGCCCTTACTGCTGCGATCACTGATCGTAGGGTCTCCATGCGGAAATGAGGTACCCTGAGACAGCGGTTGACCTGTTTCAAGTCCAGGATTGGCCGAAAGGACCCCTCCTTCTTTGGGACTACGAAGTAAATCGAGTATCGACCCGATCCGAACTGGTCTGGTGGTACTGGTACCACTGCCTCTAGTGCAATTAGCCGTGCGAGGGTTGTCTCTATCGCCGACCTCTTTGCAGGAGATCCGCTGGGAGATTGAATGAATGCTGGAGGTAATTGCTTTGCGAATTCGAGAGCGTAGCCCTCTCTGATCACCTCCAGTACCCATTGATCCGAAGTGACCCGGGACCAGGCGGGGAGGAACTGCCTTAGGCAGCCTCCCACTGGCCGCTCTTCCCCCTGGTCCCCCGTCGCTTCATTGTTGTTTTCTAGGGGCCGAGGAGAAGGAGGAGGAGGCCCCAAAGCCGCGACCTGCTCCCCGAAACCCCCGGAAACCTTGACTCCTGGAGGGGAAGCGTCCCCTGGAGGGGGGGTTGGATCTGGCAGGGCGAAACCTCCGAGAATCCCTGGACTGGGGGCGATTCGGAGGCAGAGGACGACTTTGTTTCGGCCTGTCTTCTGGTAGCCTGCCTCCTTTGGACTCGCCAAGGTCCTTTACCAGCTTCTCCAAATCCTCTCCAAACAGCAGCTTCCCCTTAAAGGGGAGTCGACTCAGGCGTGCCTTTGAAGAGGCATCCGCTGCCCAATTTCGTAACCACAAATAACGCCTGGCTGCCACCACCGAGGCCATGCTCTTGGCCAGGCTTCTGATGAGGTCATACTGACTATCCGCTAAGTAGGCTGCTCCGGATTCCAACCTAGCGGCGTTGGGCCCGGCGTCCCCCGCGGTAACCTCCGCTGCTTGCAGTTGCTGTGACCACCTTAAGCAGGCCCGAGCAACCCAAGCTCCCGAGATGGAGGCCTGTAAGGCGAGAGCGCTTACGTCAAATGCTTGTTTCAGGAGCGTGTCCAACTTTCTGTCCTGAGAATCCCTTAAGGCCGTGCTGCCTTCAACTGGGATAGTAGTCTTCTTAGTGACTGCTGATACCGCTGCATCCACTCTGGGGGACTTCAGCAGCTCCTTATCTGCCTCTGGGAGAGGGTATAGGCTAGATTCCGGCTGGTCCCATTCTTCCTGGATCATCTGACGTACCACTCTGTGGACCGGAAAGACCTTCTGGGATCTCCTAATGGCCTGGATCAATGGGTCCTCCAGCGCCTCTTCCTCAGCAGGCGTATCTGAGGCCACAATGAGTACCTTTAGGGACTCATTAATTAGTGCCGGGAGCTCCTCCCGACGAAAGACTCTGATGATCCTGGATTGGTCTTCCTCCGGGATCTCTCCCTCTTCCAGCTCCTCCTCCTCTTCGTCCAAGTCCTTGTCCGAGTACGTCTCCTCCGGAGTACCCTGTGAGAGGGTCGCAAGGGGCTCCTCCTCACTCAGACGGGGGCGCTTCGTTGGCACGCCGGATTCTGAGGCTGAATTGTCCTTCTTTGACGTCCCGGCCTCAACTGCCCCTAAGCCCTGCTTCCGCAAGCAATAGGCCTTGTGCAGTAAAAGTATGAAGTCCGGGGAGAAAAAATCCCCGGACCCTCCTTCCCCCGCAGGGAGGGGGTAGGGGGGTAGGGAAGGAGAGGGTATGTCCGAGGACGTAGGAGGAGGTACCTGTGACCCTCCCTCTGCACCTAGGAGGTCTCCTGCCCCCTGAGGAGGGAGAGCTACAGCCAGATTAATTTCCTGCTCAACTGAGGCCGCCGCTGCGGCGCAGCTCCTGCAGATCCCTGCCTCTGCGGAGGTGCCTCTGCGTGTTCCGCAGGAAGGGCAGCGGGGCTTGGTTGCCATGCCCTAGGATCTGGACTTCCCTCTGTAAAAATATAAATTCAATATATATGCAATATTTCACTTCAACACTTCTCCCCTCTCTGCTCCTCTTGGAGGGGAGTCAGCCAAATTGCTTGGGCCCAAAGGAAAATAAAAACGAACCAAAATTAAACTAAGATTAAAATTAAGAATAAACAAAACAAATAAAATTAAATAAAGTTTAGCTCTTCTTTCCTACAACAGAGGTACTTGCGTTTAAGATGCTGCCACTGGATCCTGCACCCAGCTCGGCGATCCTGGCCCGCAGGCTCTACACGTGGTAGGCCTCACCACGTGGAGCCAAATCGGGGTAGCGCGTGGTTAGCCGTCGGGCCGTGCCGTGCTTCAAGAGAAGACCTGCGGCGAAATTGAGCCCCTCGTCGCTTTCGCAGCTCCCCCGATGTCGGGAAGGCCGGTTCTCGCTGCCGCGGCTATCCGTCCGCCCCTGGACGGGATTGGCGGTAGGCCCCGAATGGCGATCTTGCCTCTAGCGCTCAGCCACCCTGAGGGCTTCGGCGCGAGGCAGAGAATGGCGGCGGGGTTTTCCTTTGGCCCGACTGTTCTCGTCCGGAGCAGGAGAGAATCGAAGTTCTCCCTGATGCTGCAGGCCGCCGCTTACCTCCGTTCCCCGGCCCGATCAGGAGGGGGGGGGGGAGAGAAGAGAGCCGGCAGAAATTTAAAGTCGCAGGAGCTTGCAAAGGAAAAACTTCAATCAGCAAAATAAATGTAAGTAAATTAGGAATAAACAAATAAAAATTATTAAATTAACTAAAATTATTAACTAAAAGAAGGACTCCAGTAAGCCCCAAGCTTACGGAACCCTCCAGCTGCTTGGAGGCTGAGAATACTGGAGTGGGTGGGTGGTCCCAGTGGTAGTTATACCGCTCCACCTCCAAAAAGGTTGGGCTCAGCCTCCAAGCTGCTGGAAGGGTTGCGTAACCCAGAAGTAAAGGGACTGGACTGGAGTGACGATAAGGAACAGGAAAAACATGTAGTTTATGAGCACGGAGAAATTTTACTTACTAATAATTTCCTTTCCTGGAATCCTGCTAGATCAGTCCAGACTAGTGGATTGTGTCCCCCTGCCAGCAGATAGTGAGACAGAGAAAAATTCCTGAAGCTTCATGATATCACGCTTGGTATAAAAACCCATCCCCCAAGGAGAGTTTCAGTATAACCACAACATGCAACAGAAATTCCAACAGCCAAGGAAACACAAAACCAGAACTAAAATGAGTTCATAAACGATTAACTCTTATAACAAACTAAATTAAACAATGTGAAACGGGACCCACAGGCCAAGGAAATATGTACATGGCGAGGGACAACAATGTCACCGATATGTAAAGAGAGTCTTAGCCAGGCAATAGACTAAACAGTTCAGAGGGGTGGGAGTACCACAGCTAAACAACGCCAGGGCAGGAAGAAACAGCTGCAGCTAAGACAGAAGTTCCAAAGCAAGCTGCTGTTTGAGCTTGGACATCCAAGTGATTGTGACGTGAAAAAGTAGAGAGGAAGGACCAGGTAGCTACCCTGCAAATATCTAGTGGAGCTACCCGTAAGCATTTTGCCCAGAAGGTAGCCTGGGCCCATGTAGAATGTGCTTGAAGACCTATGGGTAACAGGTTTGTTCATTAAAATATAAGCTCACTCAAAGGTCTGCTTGATCCAGCATGCAATGATTGCTATGGAAGTGACTGCTCCTTTTCGTGGACCAGAAGCCATAACAAAAAGGTGATCGGAGAGACAAAATGTATTAGTGAGTTTGAGGCAATGCCCTACCAATATCCAAAAGGTGAAGGACTCTGTTGTCACTTGAAGACTGTTTCTTAGGAAGCACAACCAACTGGTTGACATGAAAATCCAAAAGGACCTTAGGCAGAAAGGAGGGCACTGTTTGAATGGTAACACCCCTCTGGGGAAAAAGATAGAAAAGGATCCCAGCAAGAAAGTGCCTGGAGCTCCAAAAGGTGCTGTGCCAAAGTGACTGCAATAAGAAAAACAGTTCGAGAGATGCCCTACAGAGAGGCTCAAATGGGGCATGGGTGAATGCGCAAAGCACTAAGGACAGAAGCCAAGAAAGGACAAGTGGACAAATGGGGGGCCACAGGGAGCGAACCACTTGCAGAAAATGGGAAACATCTACATGAGAAGCAAGAGACCGCCCATGGAGAGGCCCCTGAAAGCATGTCAAGATTGCAATATGCACCTTAAAGAATTAAGGGTGAGACCCTAATCAAATCCATCCTGACGGAAGGAAGGAATGCCTGGAATATCAACTTGCCAAGGGGAGAGGGATCTCTTAGAACACAAAAAAAAAAAAAAAAAAAGACACCAGATCCGAGCACAGGCACGTGAGGTAGAAGACAATCGAGCCCAAAGTAGAAAGGCCACTACTTGTGGTGAGTAACCTTTGCGATGCAAGCAACGCCGCTCAATAGCCAAGCTGTAAGCGAGTAAGGAGTGGGGTTGTCCATGAGAACTGGCCCCTGAAACAAGAGACTTCTTTGGACACCAAGGGTAGGAGCAGGAGGTGGAGGAGATCGGCATACCATGGATGCCGAGACCAATCTGGGGCCACTAGCACTATCCGTCCAGAGTGAGACTCTATCCGACAGAATACACAGCCGATTAGCAGCCAAGGAGAAAAGACGTAGAGAAGCTTGTTCGAGGGCCAGGTCTGAACCAGAGCATCTAGGCCATAAGAGTTCGGTTCCTTTTGACAGTTGAAAAAGATTGACGTCTTGGCATTGGAAGAGGTGACCATTCTTTCTTGGCTTTAGTGGCTGATCCTCCTTATACACGGTTCCACCATGATAAGGTAGTCCTTAGGACTCATCCTCACTTTATGCCAAAGGTGATTTCGCCTTTTCATTTAAAACAGCCTGTGTACCTCCCTGTTTTCTTCCCTAGACCTCATTCCTCTAGTGAAGAGAAAAGCCTTCACACTCTGGATTGCAAACGTGCTTTGGCCTTTTATCTCCAGAGAACTAGGCAGCATAGGAAAGCTTCCCAGCTTTCGTTGCTTTTGACTCAAGTCACCTAGGTCTGCCAGCTTCTAAGACAGCACTCTCCAAATGGATTTCAGACTGTATATCTTCTGCATATGAAGGTGCAGGACTTTCCCTTGAAGGTCACGTTACAGCACAGAATGGCTGCCTCCATGACAAATCTACACTTAGTAGTGATTGAAGAGATATGCAAAGCAGCAATCTGGTCCTCTGTCCACATCTTTGCAGCTCATTATTGCTTAGACAAGAACTCCCACCGGGATGCCTCCTTTGGCCAAGCTGTTCTCCAGCATTTTTTTCACACTTAGATCAACTCCTACCCCCCGTCCCGGGTTTAGATACCAGATATTCTTGGAGGATACATGACCTACTTATGCCTGTGTTTCACAGCTCACTCCATGGTCATCTCCCTGGCATCTCCAAGCTAGGGAGTCCCATATGTGAAGATTACATTCCTGCTTGTTCCTGAAGATAGCGTACTCACTCACCTGTAACAAGTGATCTCCGGGAACAGCAAGAATTGAGTCTTCACAACCCACCCACCTCCCCTAGGAGTTGTATTTCTCTCTTTCTCTCCTTTTATCTCAGCTACAACTCAACTGAGGAGGGAGAGCTGGGAAGGCAGCTACGCAGGTGCAGTGGGATGCTCCCAAAAGCTTTCCTATAGGACACCGGGGAGCGTTTCTGCGCGGGTGCTGACGTCACCCATATGTGAAGACTCAATTCCTGCTGTTCCCGGAGGTCACCTGCTACAGGTGAGTAACTATGCTATATCAGGCCTCCCTAAACAGGCCACCCACCCCCTCCAGTTGATGCAGAATACAGCATCCAGGATTATTACGAACTCAGAGAGATATGAGCACATTACACCCATGCTCCAACACCTTCACTGGTTGCCCATACATGCACGCGCACATTACACTCTAAACATATTCAAAATCATTCACAACTCCTCAGCCAATGGCCTTCAAAGCCTAGTAGCCAGGGACACAAGCACAAGGCCTAAAAGAAGCAAGATGTACAACAAGAACATCACTCCATCAGAATACCAGAGAACCAATCAGGCCACGTCCAGAAGAGCACCTTCCCTCTATGCTCCTGAGCTATGGAATTCTCTACCCGACGTAATGAGGGCCACAAGGGAGATCAAGGACTTCCGAAGGATGCTCAAGGCCATCCTGTTCACGGAATATTGTGGACCTTCCCAATGCTCATAGCCTGGCTATGGGCATGATCACACACAGGTCGCAGCGGACCCACTAACTGTAAATAGTTATAGGGTAAATAACCCCTCCCCCATCTTAATATATGCAACCTAGTTTTCTGTAAACCACTTTGATTGAAGGATAAGGTGGTATATAAAAACTGGTTAAATAAACCATTCCTGTGGAGGGTAGCACTACCCTCCAAGATCAGATGGATCACAAGGTGGAGGGCCTCTTTAAAACCACCACCTCATCATCGACCTTGCCATTGCAGGCCTGTTTGTGGAGGTCTCACTGCACACGATCTGCTCCGATAGCTTCAGTCACTTGCAGATGATCCAGCTTTGCCTTGTTTAGAGTCAGTCACTGCCTTTCTTGCAGATGCCTTTTATGATCTGCTCTATTTATCTGCTCGGTCTATGGTTGCTGCTACAGTGGCTCGGCGTTGCCTGTTGCTCGGTCATTGGAATGCGGATGCTGCTTTCAAGTCCTATCTCACCAAGGTTTCTTTCAAGGGCCCCCCCCCTTCTTTTTGGTGAGGATTTGGAAAAGCTTGTGAAGGATTTGGGGGAAGACAAGCCTCAACATTTGCTGGAGAATAAGCCCAAATCCAGTTTTTCGTCGTCCACGTCCTCATCTTACAGAGTCCGCTTCAGAGAAGTTCGTTGCTATTGGCCTGGCAAATCTGGTTCTTCTTCGGATAAGCTGGTTCTAAGCTTCAGCTCTTTCAGCATATACATCCTTTTCTCACCCCCCAGGCACTAACCACACTGCTGTTATCTTTAATCATGTCCCGTCTAGATTTCTGCCACTCTGTTCTTACTGACATTCCTCGTACCCAATTGCCCCATTCAAGAAGCCTCTTGGATCATCAATCACTTCGAAGCCTGGGCTGTTCATCTGGCTCTACTCTTCTTTCAATCCCACCTCCAGGGTCAAGACGTCAGAGTACTTTCAGACAATTCTACCACTGTGACTTATCTCAACAGACAGGGTGGGACCAAATGTCTCGGAGTGGCTCTGTAAATGAGTCTTCTATTTCTCTGGGCAGAATCCAATCTCCTGGCTCTTTCTGTACAGCACACTGCAGAAATAGAGAACATTCAAGTGGATTTCCTGAGTCGTCATATCCTGGACCCCGGCGAGTGGGGAGCTAGCTCCTTGGGTGTTTGCAAACATTGTGCATCGGGGAGGTCATCTGACTCTAACCTTTCTTAGTCTTGAAGCATGCCACAAGGGCTGAGACAGGCTGACCATCTCAGGGCATGTGAGATGCCGCAATGACACTTAGGTGGACCCGTACCGAATTGGTTTTGAGTCCAGAGGACGTGGAGGAGATATTCAAGTAACGCTTCCACCGGAACATAAGAAGGATTAAGATCCCTTTTCGAACACTAGAGTGAAAATCTTCGCCACTTGAAGGCATAAGTATACCTTGTGAAAGATTTTCTTTAAGCTAATAGGATATCTCTAACCTGTTGAGAGAGGTTAATGTTCTGGAGTGTTATGCCTTGAGCAGCCATGCTGTCAGATGTAGAGACTGCGGGTTTGGATGCAGCAGCGTCCTGTTCTCCTGTAATAAGAGATCTGGAGCACACCCCAAATGTAGTGGTTCGGCTTGAGAGAGATGTAGAAGTACAGGATACCACGGTTGTCTTGGCCAACGTGGGGCTCTGAGGATCATGCAGCCCCTGTCTCTCTGGAATTTGAAAAGAGTCTTGGGGATGAGGGGAATGGATGAGGGGGCATATAGGAAGTCCTGACCCCAGTGGAGGTGAAAAGCATCCACCGCTTGACTGTTGTGAGCAGGCATTCTGGAACAGAAGCGGGGAAGTTTGGCATTCTGAGGACTTGCGAACAGGTCTATATTTGGGGTTCTCTAGATCTGAAAAATGCGAGTGATCTGGTCCGCATGGAGAGACCACTCGTAGGGTAGTAGTACTCGACTGAGTTTGTCTGCCAGGAGATTCTGTTTGCCAGGGAGATACACCGCTAGAAGGTGAATCTGGTGCTGTATGGCAAAAGACCATAGGTGCAGGGCTTTGTTGCAGTGCCCGAGAACCTGTTCCACCTTGGTTGTTAATGTAGAACATATCTACTTGATTGTCCGTCTGGACTAGAACTGAGTGGAAGCTAAGGTGGTCGTGGAACACCTTGAGAGCATTGTGTGGATGACTCTGAGTTCCAATAGATTTATGTGAAGTCATGCCTCTTGTTGAGTCCAAACACCCTGAGTAGAGAGATTGTCCAGATGAGCTCCCCAGCCCAATTTGGACGCATCCGTTGTCAGGGTAGATTGTGTGGTGGCATCTGAAAAGATGACCCTACGAGAAGGTTTTCTGGCAATTGCCACCACTGGAGAGGCGAGATGAGACGTGCAGAGATCATGATTTTGTCTTCCAGATGACCGGATGCTTGAGCCCACTGTGAAGCTAGGGTCCATTGAGCTGCACGCATATGCAGACGAGCATGTAGAGTGGATGTCATATGGCCCCAGCAGTTGAAGCATTTCTCGAGCGGTGAGGAAAGATTTCAGAAATGCTTGAGATGCTAGCTGAGTGATTAGAGCACAGCGGGCTTGGGGCAGAAAAACCCTTGACTGTTGAGTGTCTAGTAAAGCCCCTATGAACTCTACGGTCTGAGACGGGGTGAGTTGGGATTTTGGAGAAGAACTGGCCTCTAGAGCTGTTGTTGCTCAAATTAGCCAGTCGTTTAAGTAGGGGAAAACAAATATCCCCAGAGTCCTTAAGAATGCAGCCACCACTGCCATGCATTTTGTGAGAGATCAGGCCGAAGGGTAGGACCCTGTATTGATAATGTTTTCCCTGGAAGAGGAATTGCAGGAACCTCCTGTGTTCTGCGTGAATAAGGATATGGGTATATGCATCCTTAAGATCTAGAGAACAGAGCCAGTCCTGACTCTGGAAATAAGGGAGAAGAGTGCCCAGAGAGATCATCTTGAATTTCTCCCAAAGCAGATACTTGTTCAGTTCTCTGAGGTCCAGGATGGGCCTGTATCCTCCTGTTTTCTTCGGGATAAGGAAGTAAGGAGAGTAGAAGCCCAGGCCCTGCTGAGAGAGTGGCACTTCCTCTATCGCACTCTGTGCGAGAAGGGAGGTAACCTCCTGTAACAACAGAGTGGTGAGAGGAGGTCGAGAACTGAACTCTCCTGGAGTAGAATGTGGGAGGGGGGCATACTTTGGAAGTGAAGTTTGTACCCTTCTCTTACTATAGAAAGAGTCCAATGCTCTGATGTTATCAGGTGCCACCTGTGGGCGAAGTGACATAGTCTGCCTGGAATGCTGATGGGATCTGGGATCTCCAGAGGCAGGACGGCTAAGTTCCCTAGAAAGAAGTCAAAGACTCTGAGGAGTTTGGGTCTGTTGAGTTGGCTGAGATCTGGGGGCCTGAGCCTTTCTCTGTTGCTTTGGTTGCTGCTGCCCCTTTTGGGAAGCATGGACCGGACAGTGCACAGTATGAGTATAAGAAGGGTATCACTTCTTTTTCTTGTTGAAAAAAGGCTTCTTCGTAGTCTTTTTCTTAGCTGGGTTGGCAGTGGTTCTAGAAGCCTATTGAGAGTGGTATTCTCGGAATCCAGCTGAGCAGCTTTGTCCTGCCACTCCTTGCCAAAAAGGTTTTCTCCTGTGCAAGGAATATTCCCTAGCTTATCTTGAACCCACTGTTCAAGATCAGATGCTTGTAAATCAAGCAATCCTACGTGCACCAATGCATATAGCAGAAGTTCTGCTAATACATTCAAAGCAGTGAAAAGTTGCCCTGTTCACAAATTTGGAAACATTTTGAGCATGCTTTCCAAGGGTGAGGTAATCAGCCCTCTTGTCATTGGGGAGAAGAGGAGCCATTAACTGTAAATCCTTAGCTACCTCCCTAAGGAGCATACCCATGTAGAATATGCAAGAACTGATTCTGGCCGATAACATGGAGGCCTGAAAGCATCAACGACCGACAGCATCGAGGGTTTTCGATTCCCTGCCCGGAGGGTTTGATGAATGTGTTTTGGTACTTCTGATTCGACACCTTGCCGATTCCACCGCCATGGAATGGTGTGATAATTGTGTCTTTTGAAAACTGAGGCACTCAGGTACCCGGTACATAGTATCGAGCCTCCGAGAATATGGCGAGATAGTTAAAGGTGTCTCCCACATTCTGAGCATAAGTCATGAAGAATTTGGTGAATAGGGGCTGCAGGATATTGAAGAATTTCAAGCTCTTGGTTACTTCTCTGAGGTGACCGTAATGGAGAGACATCGAGCAACGTCGCAGATAAAGTCTTGAAAAGACATATCCTCCGGAGGGGACATACAACGTTGTGGGGAAGGTGAAGGATCCTCTGGGAGAGTCCTCATCTCCCAGGTACCGACCGATTCATCATCCAACGAATCTGAATCAGAGGATTCGAAGTACCGACGGGCAGGGTGCTCGCACTCAGCCCGTCTGCGATACCGGTTGAAGTCGGCATCAGAATTCCTTGGAGCCGGACTCAGATTCTAGGGCCTGCATGGGTGGTAGCGTGGAGAGTGGCAAAAAGGTCAATGCAGAGACATTTGGTACTGATGTTGGTACTGATGGCTGCAGAACCGACTGCAGAGGCTTTAGTGGTACCGAAGCTGCTAGTAAGGCTGCTAAGCTCCACTCAATGGCTAGGCTCCACTCAATGGCTAGGATACGCTCAATGGAGCCAGCCGATGCTTGGGTATTGGTACCCGAACTGCGGGCTACGATCTCTGAGCATGGCACCAAGAGCTCTCCAGAGGTGAAGGCCTCGGAAGCATCTTGGGACCCCATTAAAGCTTTGGAGGCAAGGACCTCCCACCGGGGTTGTTTGGCCGGTGTGTTCCCCTCCAGGGCAATGCCTAAGGCATCTCTATGCCTAGAAGGAGATCTACCCTTAGAAGACCGGCCAGTCTTGGAAAAAAGGGGCCTAAGCCCAAAATGGCGCCTTAGCACCTTGAGGGCCCTCAGAAAAAACAAGTTTAAAAAGAAAAAAAGAAAGAAATTAGAAAAACACTGACGATGTCGGTACCAGCGTCGACGGGAAGGCAGATGCGACCATAAAAAAGAAGTACATTTTCTGCAGTGATAGGAATTGCTCCGTGTCGGCTCCGCAGAAAATGAAGAACTGAGGAGGGAGAGCTGGAAAGGCAGGAAGACAGCTACGCAGGCATAGTGGGATGCTCCCAAAAGCTTTCCTATAGGACGCTGGGGAGCATTCCCACGCAGGCTCTGTCGGTGCCGACGTCACCCATATGTGAAGACTACATTCCTGCTTGTTCTTGGAGATTGTGAATTTCCATAGTCAAATATGGGCATAATGATTGCCTGACATACCGTTCTGAAGTGATCCTGGTTTAGGATTGGTTTGAGCTGCCTTACGAATTTCAGCTTGTAGTGTGCTTTTGCAGCAGTTTTGTTAATGTGTGCATGGAGGATTAGCTTGCTGTCTAGGGTGATTCCTAGGTATCTTACTTCTTCACTTCGACTATCATGGATGCAGATTCTGGATGGCAGGTTGAAGGTCACACGTCTGGTAATGAACAAAGTTTCTGTCTTTGTTATAGTTGACCGAGAGGTTGTTGTTGGCAAGCCATGTAGTCATCTCCTCTAGACATTTGGTTATTGAGGTCAAGTCCGGTGTTTGTACATTTATTGGGGTGTATACCATATCATCTGCAAAAATGTGGTAGAGCATTTTATGTTGCTTGAGGATGTTGCAGATGGGCTGTATGTACAGGTTGAATAGAATGGCAGACAATGTGGATCCTTGAGGTATGTCTTGTGGCGCATCTAATCATGTTGATCTCATGTCATCATATTTAACCTGCTGTGTTCGATTGAAGGTAGGATTTGAACCATTTTATTGTGTTGTTGCATAAACCCACTTCGTATAATCATTGTATCATTCTGTTGTGGGAGACAGAGTCAAAAGCAGCCGAGATATCCATAAAGATGAACAGGAATCCTTTTTTGATGTTGTCTATGCCCCTTATGAGACTGTCAAATAGGGAGGTCAACAGAGTTTCCACGTTGTGCCATGGCTTGAACACATTGGTTCTCATCCATTGGTGCATTCAGGTCAACATGATCCTGTAGCTGCTTTTGGACAGATTTTTCTATAATTTTTGCTATGAATGGCAGGCTCCATCCAGACTGGAAGGCAGGATTTAGCATTTCCTGGATCCAGCATGAACTTTTTAATGACTGGTCATATGATGGATTGCTTGAGCCAGGGTGGAATGTAACCTTGTTGGAGAGATAATTCCACTATCTTTTGGATGGGCTGGCTTAGCTGTTCTTTGGATGCCTTGATCCATGACACTGGGCAGGGGTCCGCTGTCGAGGTTCAAGGAGTCCACTATTTGTTTTATCTGGAGCACTGAGGGAAATGAGCAGTTTTCCCATGTAGTTTGGTGTTCAGTGGGTATTGTGTTGTTCCATGTGCAGGGGAGGTTTGGGGTGAGGGTACTGTGTTTGCCAATTAAGAAGTCTGCATACTGTTGCGGGTCTTCTTGCTGTGTAGAGCCTCCTTACTATACTAAAGAGCTCTCTAGGTCTGTTCACTGCCTTCATAATGGTGCTGGTGTGGTATTGTTGTTTGCATGTGTTAATTAGATCATTGTATTCTGTCTGCTTGGTTCTGTATTGTAGACTGTTGTCCTGTGTCTTATTCTTTCTCTATTTTCTTTCTAGTTTTCTTAGTGCCCTCTTTGCTTCTCTGATGGTGTCAGAATACCAGGGCGCACTGGCTCTTTTGCAGGTGCGTGGGTGGATTTGATTTCTTGCTGTGGAGGCCGCAGCAATAGTGTCATTCCAATTTTCAATGATACTGTCCAAGTCTTGGGTGTCGTGCTGGAGTTTTGGGGTTATCTCCTGTAGGAATAGATCCTTATAAGAACATAAGATATGCCATACTTGTGAAAGGTTCGGAATTTCTCCTTCTTACAGCTGGCAGGGCTCTTGATCAGCATTGAGAAAGTTATTGCATGATGGTCCGACCGTGGGATAGGGGTGATTGTCACTGCTGTGGCTTGGTCTTGTTCCGTTTTGGTAGGAAAATGAGATCCGGGCTTGTTCCATGTTTGTTGGAGCATTCACTAGCTGGGTGAACTGAAGAGAATTCATTGCATTGAGGAAGGCTCTAGTTTCTTTGTTGGGTGCAGAGCAAAGGTTCTAGCCTCCTAAGGCCAAGAGTAGTTTATGTTGGGAGTTGTGTGTGCAGATTATCTCCAATACTGTTGAGAGGTCTTTGGACTTGGCATCAGGTGGTAAGGCATATGGTTAGGAAGTAGTTGGATATTTATTTATTATTTATTTATTTGCTTTTATATACCGCACTCTTTGAAATCAGTGTGGTTTACATAGAACAAGAAAGAACAAGAATAGTAACAGTTTACATGGAACAATTTGTGTCGAACAGTTTACATCGAACAAAATTATCAATTAACAATAAGTAACACGAGATCAAATTAGATGTGGAACAGGGAAAGAACTTATAACATGATGGTGGGGGAACTAGAGGCAAACTGTACATAGTCTTTGTTCAGGGTGGCGAGGCAAACTGTACATAGTCTTTGTTCAGGGTGGTTGACCATAGGCAAATTGAAATAAATATGTCTTTAGTGCCTTCCTGAAGGCAGTAAGGTCTGTGATGGCACGGATTGATGGAGGTAGGGCATTCCAGTGAGTTGGGGCATAGAGAGAAAAAGCGTGATTTTTTGTTGACTGGGAGCATGTCCTTATCGCTGATGGGGTGGATGAGTGAATTCACCATGTATGATCTTCTGGTTCTGTTTTCAGGGGCATGCTGTAAGAGATTTGTAAGGGAGGTGGCGGATATTCTGTGCAACGACTTGAAAGTGAGTAGTAGGGCTTTGTATGTATACCAGTCGGCTTGCTATGGGGAGCCAATGAAGCTGGATCAAAAGAAGCGTAATGTGATCAAATCTTGAGGCAGATAGAAGTGTTCGGACAGCTGTATTCATGGCTAGCTGGAGTGGCTGAAGATATGGTGATCGTGTTTGTGCCCCCTGTGTTGATAGAGGAGATGGTCTTGAATCTGTAGTGCTTTCTTGCCAGTATTAGTACACCTCCCTCTCTCTTGTGCATTCTCGTGCTGTTGAATGCTATATATTCAGGGGGTGTATAATTTGATTGAGTATGACCTGGTCTGTGTCAGTTAGCCCAGTCTCTGTGATGCATATGATGTCCACATGATGTCCTGAAGGATCGTATGTAGTCCAGAATTATGTTTGGCTTATTCCTGATAGATCTTGCATTGATGAGTGAACACTTGGTTGAGGACTCAGTGATGGGGTTTGTGTATGTGATGAGTGTGCAAGGTGGTATCTGTATTAAATGTGATATCTGTATTAAATTGTGTGCTCTTCGTACAAGGCACCTAGTTTGTTAAGCGTAGAGGGTGGTAGCAGGTGGTATAGATGGCAGTGGAAGCATGCGAGTGTGTGGTGTGTGAGGCCTGGTGCCTGTGCAGTTGGTTTGGTGCACTAGGATTAGTATCCCTATAAGATAGGGTAAAGCGAGACGATAGCGGGAGCGCATGTTGAGGAACTAGCAACCTTACCCCGGGTTAGAGTGGGCAGGTGGAGATGATTCTGTGTTTCTCAACAGGTGCTGTTTTGGCTCGATAACCATGCTCCTAGTTGAAGTTGTCCTGGTGTGTTGGCTCGCTGGTATCCATTCTCCTGAGATGGGAGGATTGTCTTACTGCTGTATTCTCGGGAAGGTGCAGGCTCAAGTGGGGGTAGGCGCTTTTGTTGCTGTGAGTAACGTGTATTCTTTGTCCGGGGTGAGGTGTCCTTGTCGCCACTTCATTCATCTGTGACTAAGCAGGCTTCCATGCCGATCCCTGCCTGTGGTCCCTGCCAAAGGGCCCTTTGGCGTGGCCCTTAGGCGCGGGCACGCCCAGGCACGCCTGTGTTTTAAAAGTTGTGGAGCAGATCCTTTGATGTTGCCAATTTGTGCCCCGATTGGCTTCTGTACCGGGGAGTGGGAGGGAAGCTGGTTTCCTGCTCTCTGCTGCTGACGGGTGGTTGTGCTTTTAGTGACTGCAGTGACCAGGGCGTCTACTTTAGGGAAACGCAACCACTTGTCAAGACCATCCAAAGACCAAATGTAAAACATGCCCCAAGCGACGCGTGGAGCGTAGAGAAACATCAGGATAATCCCACTCTAAGGAGACCATCTTTTGTAGTTACAGAGGAAAGGGAAAAGCCTTAGGTGGTTTCCTGATGCCCATGATGATGGGGTCTGCCTAAGGATTAGAGGAATCCAAAGGTCATTGTACTTGAGAGTCCGAGAGGTGCAGAGCCTCCGTAATTTGAGCAATGAGAGCAGAAAGCTCTTCCTTATGGAATAACCAGATATTCTGACTGTCTTCTCGAGACTCCTGGTCGCCTTCCCATCTGGACTCAGAAGTGATAGAATGTTCATCTGAAGGACGTCTTCCCCTGCAGGACGCCAGTCCCCTGGAGGAGAGGAGGTATCCTTGGCCAGATCTAAAGAAGCTCCAGCCAAACTTCGGCAGGCATGCTTTCTAGATGGTGGATCAGCGGCGGTCGGAGTAGCTGAAGGCCCGAGCACCAAACATCCCAGGCCTGACGGAATAGCTGCATAAACTGGAGATCAGAGCCATCAGCTGGTCTGCATAGGCTGAAAAGAGAGTTGTAGAGGGTGAGCAGGCTGCTCAGGCAACAAAACCGGAGAAAGGGCATCTTGAGATCTAACATCACCCTGAGATAACCCAGAGAGAGCTAAAGCAGAAAACCTGGAAGGGCTACAGGAATTAGGACTGCAGATGCAGGAGGACCCCCTTAATCAGAACCACTGGAGGAACACAAACTTCCTGTCAAAGTCTTACATTTCTTCTCACAGCCCAAGCAGAGCTGTAGGGAAAGCGTAGTTACTCACCTGTAACAGGTGTTCTCCAGGAGCAGCAGGAATCAGTCCTCACTTATGGGTGACGTCGGCGCCGACGGAGCCCTCGCGGAGCAATTTTCCCCAGCTTTCAAAGAAAGCCTTTGGGAATTGCAGCGCGCATGCGCGGTCGTCTTCCCGCCCGAGGGTGCCATCTTAGCCAGTCAGATGACATAGCTAAAAAAGACAGCATAAAAATTTGCAAAAAAGAACATAAGCAGACGATTGCAACTCCAAGGGGAGGAGGGAGGGTAGTGAGGACTGATTCCTGCTGCTCCTGGAGAACACCTGTTACAGGTGAGTAACTACGCTTTCTCCAGGACCAAGCAGGAAGTCAGTCCTCACTTATGGGACTCCCAAGCTCAAGGCTACCGGAGACCCTGAGCACAAAAATGAGCTCCCTCTAGCTCAGCAGCACAGAAGGATAGAATCTTCGCTGAATTATCACCCACCGGTAGCCCACATCCGGGATGGAGGGTAGGAGTTGCTCAGACCTCAAAGAGATTACGGAGGACTGCCTGTCCGAAAGCACTGTCCCTACGGGACTCCCTCTCGAGACAGTAATGGACCGCAAAAGTCTGGCTCGAAGACCAAGTAGCGGCCCGGCAGATGTCTGCCAGCGGAACAGAGCGGAGGTAAGCCACTGACGTGGCCTTTGCCCGAACGCAATGAGCCGTGACTCGACTTTCTAAGGAGAGTCCGGCTGCCCCATAAGCCCAAGAGATACAGTCCGCAACCCAGATGGACAGAGTACGCTTGGAGACCGGGAGCCCCAATTTGTTGGGGTCAAAAGACACAAAAAGCTGAGCAGCTTTACGGTGCTCCCGCGTACGGTCAAGGTAGAAGTTCAATGCCCTTCTACAGTCCAGGGTATGGAGGACCGTTTCAGCTCGGCTGGAGTGTGGTCTGGGAAAGAAGGTTGGAAGTACCACCTCCTGATTGATGTGAAAAGGGGAGACCACTTTAGGCAGAAATTTTGGGTGAGTCCGTAGGACTACCCTATTCTTGTAGAACCTAGTGTAAGGGGGATCAGACACGAGGGCCTGCAATTCACTTACGCGCCTAGCGGAAGTGAGGGCTATCAAGAACAGTGTTTTCCAAGACAGAAAACGTAGAGAACAGGTAGCCATAGGTTCAAAAGGCGGACAGGTGATCCGCTGCAAAACCACATTCAGGTCCCAGTCAGGCGCTGGCGGGCGCAGAGGTGGTTTAAGTAGAAGGAGACCTCGGAGGAACCTCGTTACGAGAGGGTCATTGGAGAGAGGTCTGCCGTCCACCGGCACATGATGTGCTGAAAGAGCACTGAGGTGAACTTTGACGGAGTTGGACTTAAGTCCCAGATTAGAGAGGTGCAGCAAGTACTGCAAGATCACCGACACCGGGCAGGAGAAGGGATCCTGAGACTGTTGGGTACACCAGACTGCAAAGCGACGCCATTTAAGGGCGTAGCATTTGCGGGTAGAAGGCCGTCGCGAAGCTAAGACGACCTCCTCCACCTCCGCCGGCAGGAGAAGGGGAGCAAGGACTACCCTCTCAGCAGCCAGGCCATAAGGTTGAGAGACCTGAGGTTGGGGTGCAGAAGGGACCCCTGATCCTGAGTGAGGAGATCCGGTTGTATCCCCAGAGGGATTGGGCCCTCCACCGCCAGTTGCAGCAGGAGTGGAAACCACGGCTGCCTGGGCCAGCGAGGGGCCACCAGGATCATGAAGGCTTTGTCTCGGAGAACCTTGAAAAGAGTCCGAGAGACCAGCGGGATGGGAGGGAAAGCGTACAGAAGGCTCCCCGACCACGAGATCAGAAAGGCGTCCGCCGCAATCCGAAGGGGGTGTGGCTGACGAGAGCAGAAGCGAGGAAGTTGCCGGTTGTGAGGACTGGCAAAGAGATCCACCGTGGGGAGACCCCACTTGAGGAAGAGCTTCTGAACTACCAAGGGATCCAGACGCCACTCGTGCGGCTGGAGGACCCTGCTGAGTTTGTCTGCAAGGCAATTTTCTTGGCCCGGGAGATAAACTGCCTTGAGGAGAATGCCGTGACTGACGGCCCAAGAGCAGAGCTTCTGTGCCTCCCGGCAGAGGAGGAAGGAGCCCGTGCCCCCCTGCTTGTTCACGTAGAACATGGCAACCTGATTGTCCGTCTGGACAAGGACGGACTGTTGGGAAGTCAGGTGGGAGAAGGCCTTGAGAGCGAGGCGGATCGCCCTGAGCTCCAGGAAGTTGATCTGCTGAGCAGACTCCCACGTGGTCCAGAGGCCCTGAGTACGTGCCTCTTGGCAATGTGCTCCCCAGCCCAGGAGGGATGCATCGGTGGTCAGCACCCGGGTCGGCTGAGGTGACTGGAAAGGCATTCCGAATATCAGGTTCGGCTGCCGGAGCCACCACCGGAGAGACGAGAGCAGCGGCTCGGAGACGCGCACTAGGTCTGCCAGGCCGCCTGTGGCTTGTCGCCACTGCTGGCGGAGACACCATTGAGCAGACCGCATGTTCAGGCGGGCATTGGGGGTCACATGGACAGTGGAAGCCATATGGCCGAGCAGTCTCAGGAAGCGCCTGGCGGAGACCAGGGGCTGGCTGCGAAAGCGGTCGGCTAGGTCCATGAGCCGTTGAGCCCTGTCGAGCGGTAGGTCCTTTGACACGGAGGCCTCCGACGAGGTCCGGGTACGGCTGGGGTCAGCGAAGATTCTCTCGCGCTGATGTCGCCGACTTCTCAACGCCTTCGAGGACAGTTTGCTGCAGGGCCCACAGATCAGTTCCTCATGATCGGGGCCCAAGCAGCGGAGGCAAAAGTCGTGTGTGTCGGTTAGTGACATATTTCGGTCACACCGACCACACCGCTTAAAGCCACTGGCAGCCATCGGGGGAAAAAGGGCCCCTGCGAGGTCAAAGGACCGGGCTGCCAGGGAAAACGAAAATGAAAGCTGACGAAGTCAGAAAAACCGAAAAAACGCTAGAGGACTCGAGACCGGCGTCGCGAGTCCGGGCGGGAAAACGATCGGCGTCGAACCGAAAGAAAAAAGTATAAAATAAAGAGGAAAATCAACTTTTTCGCGGGGACAAGACGGGGACGTCTGCAGGCTCCGCGGAAAAAAGAAGACTGGCTAAGATGGCACCCTCGGGCGGGAAGACGACCGCGCATGCGCGCTGCAATTCCCAAAGGCTTTCTTTGAAAGCTGGGGAAAATTGCTCCGCGAGGGCTCCGTCGGCGCCGACGTCACCCATAAGTGAGGACTGACTTCCTGCTTGGTCCTGGAGAAGAAGGCATTTTCACAACAGGATAAAAGAAAGTGTTACAGAAAGAGCTGAGGAACCAAAAATCAACAGACTCTGATGAAAGAATGGCAGCCGTGGCAGAATAATTATGGCAGAAATAGCAAAACAGAACTGAGAAGCAGGAAAAAGGCAATTGCAGAAAACTGAGCACGAAGAAAAAAAGAAGGGAGGCACATGCAGTCATTAGAACAAGATACCGCCGAAAAACAGATCGGGACGCTGCTTTAAAAGAGAACCGCGAAAAAAATAAAACACTCCCTGCTCTCAAAGGATGAAAAAAAAGATGAAGGAGGAAGGGTCTGGAGAAGAAAAAAAATCTGCCTGACAACTTCGTCAGCAACTGGGTCCTTGAATAAGATGTTTTTTTTAAAAAAACAATCTTTAATGAGTCCAAAAAATGACAAAAGATGACTGCCAACTTAGCTGATAGAAGTCTTGCTTGCAGAATGGTCAGAACGGAAAGCTGCAACTGCTCCTCATGAGCAGGAGCACTTCCCTTCAGAGGTGTACTACTGGTCCTCTTGACCAGGAACAACTCTGGAAAGTGAAGAAAGGAAAACTGTTGTCAAAGAAGACACACCACAGTGTGCGCAACTGCCAAAGAAAGTTACACTGACACCAAATCTCTTCTCTGAGAATGCTAGGAGAAGTCCACCATCTGCTGAGACAGAGAAAATACTGAAGCTCCCCTTGGAAGGTGGGTTTTTATACCAAGTGTGATGTCACAAAGCTTCTGGAATTTTTCTCTGTCTCATCATCTGCTGGCAGGGGGACATAACCCACTAGTCTGCACTGGTCCAGCAGGATGTATTTGGAAGGAAGGTGTGTATATCATAGGGTGCATGTGTGGATTGGTCATGCAGGTGTCTTAGTGTGTACATCATAGGGGTGTGTCTGTGGCTGAAACAGGGGATGTGTCTATGACATAAGGGGTGTGTCTGTTTTTGACATAGGGAGGGTGTGTGTGAGGGTCGATACTACCAAGTAAGTGGGGTCAGCGTGGCACTGGAGTAAGAGAGCACTGTGCAATGCAGTGGTGGTCAATGCCCGTAGGAGCTGCCTGTCCCTTGGTCCGAAAACAACCACGATTGTGGGCATCGGGCAGTCCGCAGGACAAGCTGTTCCCCCGAGCACTGAACACCACTGCACTGCTCTCCATGATTGTAGCCACCTTCTCTTTTTCAGCCCGTGGGTCAGGCTACTCCCACAGGCACTGAAGGAAGTCGTGATTGTGGTCAGTAGTGCAGTTGTGTGCAGTGCCCGCAGGAACAGCCTATCCCATGGGTCAAAGAGGAGCTGGTGGCCATGAAAGAGGAGCTGGGGCCAGAGAGGCACAGGAGATAGTGTGGCAGGTGAAGGCCTGTGATCCACAGTGTCTGATATAAGCAAGCAAGCCTAGCTAGCTTGACCTGTAAATGAAGCTTGTGAAGAGGCCCATAGGAATTGCACATCCCCCAATATGCTGCTGTAGAATTAGAACTCAGTAAAAGCATTGATTTAGCTTAGACAAGCAGAACAGATGGAAAAATACAGAAAAATATGTTTAAAACTGCTGACAGAGAAATTACAGAGCCCTGCTTCCCTACACGTACAAACTAGCTGTGGCCTTGGAAGTAGGAAAGTAACAAGTTGGTGAACTGGCCATTGTAATTGGGACTAGAAGGGGGGTGAGCAGGTGCTGAGCCCACTGAAAGAACATAATTGGATAATCATATCAGTACCGGGACCAATAGAAGGGGTACGGGAGGTACGGGAGGTTACCGGGACCAATGAAATGTTTTTCTATACCTAGAATGGAGCAAAAGTCTATAAAAGTTGTTGTATTGCCAGAGAACATTGCTCAGCCATTTTGAAATTGACTTTGCTTGAGACTTGTGCACAAATAAATGATTTGGACCTTCTGAACAGACTCCTGGTATCATTGGTTTGTCTGCGCTCTGCTGCTACATATTCTTGGTGCTTTGGCCGGGAAGTTGTGGAATCAGAGTGTATATAGGGCAATATACCACGACTTTCCGCCTCTATAGGTTTGGTCCTGCCGGGATCGCGCCCTTCCGACGGGGGCTGCTCCCTGGCGCCGCCGGTCCCTTGCATTGGAGGGAGCTGGTCGGACCTCGGCGGGTGCCGGACCCGGCTGGAGCCAACACCTCGAACCCGAGTGAGGGGAGTCCGAGGTCCAACTCATGCGCCTGCTTGGGAAGTTTGAGGACCGGATCCGGTGAGTAAAGTTTTGATTTGTTATGTCAAGACAGATAAGAAAGAGCAGTGCTGCCATTTGAACTTGGAACTTGGAAATTGGTAAGAGAGCTTGATCACCTCTCAAAGACGGGCCGAGTAACCCCGCATGAGTATTCGCAGGGCGAAACCCCCGTCTTCTTGTATTTTGGAAATTGAACAAGACTAGTCAGAATAGATAGAAACGAATGCATTCTGGGATACGTTGCTAGCATGATTGTATGAATGAAGTGTGAATGAGAGGTCTGGCAGCACGGACCAAGCGAAGGCGGACCCCTGAGTAGCGCATTTCCTGACCGGGCGACCACGTTCAGGTCGCGAAAATGGGGAAGCGATTGTCGTCTTGTCTTGTTATTTGTTTTCCTTATACGTTTCTAGGACCGTGAGGACCCCTTACCCACGGTCCGCCCTCCTTTTCCCTTTTGTCTGTTGTTGCACGCACACATCGAAATGGGAGGGGCGGGGTCTACTAGGAACACTCCATTAGAATGTATGATCGCACATTTTAAAGGAGGATATTCCGGAGACTATGGTATTAAAATGACTGCAGCTCGTTTACAGATTTTGTGTACTAGGGAGTGGCCCGATCTAGACCCTACCTGGCCCCGAGAGGGAATCTTTAATGTAGGAATTATCCAGTTAGTGCACCGTAGAGTGCGAATAGCGCACCCCGATCAGTACCCCTATATAGGTTCCTGGTTAAGTATTTGTGAAGATCCGCTCCCTTGGGCGAAGCGCTGTTATGAAGAACAGTGCAGAATAATGTTAGCAAAGACAGATTATAGTCAGAAAATAGAACAGCCTAAAAAGAAAGGGAAAGGTGAGAAATCCAGGAAGAAACACATCCTGGTAGATCCTGATTCCCCAGAAATGATTACCCGACAGCCCCAAACTCAGCGCCCAGTGAGAGTCGCCCCACGTCCTGCCCCAGAGCCCAGGAGACAGCAGGAACGGGACCCAACCCCTGAGCCATTACCTAAAGAGCAGGTAGATGAGCTCCCTTTAATTGAAGAAGATGATTCTACCGAGACAGAAAAAGGAGAATCAGATACAGAAACAGAGAAGGAAGAAGCTGAAAATTCCCCGAGTGATACTGACAGTGTAAAAGTGGCTGCCAGCGTTAGCTTGCCAGTGAAAAGTAAATCTAAAGTAAAGCATGTAGAAAAGAAGAAAATAACCCCTGACAGGACAGTTACGAAAATATCTCTCAGATCCCAAAAGACATCTACTGCCAAGATGATGCCTTTACGGCAAGTCCCGGGAATACCCATAAGAAATGAAGATAATGAGGTAGTGGCGGGACCCCTAAATTATGTGTATGTCCCCTTCTCTACCACTGATTTGTTAAATTGGAGGACACATTATGCCTCCTATACCAATAAACCCCAAGAGCTTACAGAATTATTGAATACCATTATGGAAACCCACCACCAACCAACATGGGCAGATTGCCGCCAGCTCCTGTCCACCTTATTTACTACAGAGGAGCGGACACGAATTAGAAAAGCAGCTATAGACTGGCTGGCAGATAACCCTGTAGCTCCAGGAGAAAGGGGGGAGGAAAGAATAGATAATCGGGAAGCAGCCCAGAGAGAATTCCCAAACGAAGACCCCCGATGGGATCCAAATACAGAAAGAGGATCCAGAGCCCTAGCCCGTTTTCGCCAAGGCTTTATACAAGGCCTGAAGAGGGGGGCCAGAAAGCTATGAATCTTTCCAAAGTTACTGAAGTTACCCAAGGCATAGATGAGAGCCCAGCAGTGTTTTATGAAAGATTAACTGAAGCATATAGAATGTACACTCCCTATGATCCCGATGCACCAGGAAGTTTATGTATGGTGAATTCTGCTTTTGTAAATCAGTCTCAACCAGACATTAGACGTAAATTACAGAAATTAGAAGGGTTTGCGGGCATGAATGCAACTCAGTTATTGGAAGTCGCTCATAAAGTGTATGTAAATCGTGATAATGAAAGGCAGAGAGAATGTGATCGAAGATGAAGAAGAAAGCTGATTTTTTGGCTGCGGCCATAGTTGAACAGAAAAGGGGAGGCATCCCTAGTCGACGGAGCAGAGGAAGGGGGCGGGGCCGAGGCGGAGGCCGGCCCCAGCTAGGCGTAAACCAATGCGCCTACTGTAGGGAGGAAGGACATTGGAGAGATGCATGCCCGCAACTCGAAGACGCCCAGCAAGATGACGAAAACAATCATCAATGGAGAGAAGAAAGACGAGGCCGTCCCCGGAACCGCGGAGGAGCCAATCGAGAGCAATACCAGCGAGAAAGAGGAGAAGCCATACAAGCATTGGCTACGACAGCCCATGATGAAGATGACGTGGATTAGGACAGACCGGGCTCCGAGTTTGCTTTAGGTCTCCAGGAGCCTATGGTCGGAATACAAATAGGAGACCAAGTTATGAACTTTATGGTTGATACTGGAGCAGAACATTCAGTAGTAGACAAGAAGATAGCCCCATTTTCTACAAAAGCTGTCACCATTGTAGGAGCAACTGGTGCCAAAGCTACAAAACCTTTTCTTCAGAATCGCATATGCAGTTTAGGAGGACAACAAATAACTCATCAATTCCTTTACATGCCTGAATGTCCAGTACCATTACTGGGACGAGATATGTTAGCCAAGCTACAAGCCCAAATATCCTTCACCGAAAGAGGAGAAATGCAAATGACAGTAAATTCTCAAGCCAAACCAGCAGGAATAATGCTACTTACAGTTCCCCGAGAAGAAGAATGGAGATATTACAGTGATGATTCTGTCCAAGACACCTATTTTGAACAAACTTTGAAAAGCATTGATGCACCACCTGGAGTATGGGCAGAAGGCAGTCCTCCAGGCCTAGCCAAACATATAGCTCCAGTAATTGTAACCCTTAAGCCTAGTGCTACACCAGTACATGTCAAACAGTACCCTCTCCCAAGAGCTGCAATTGAAGGCATCCATCGCCACTTGCAAAGATTACTAGAACATGGCCTATTAAAAGTATGTCAATCCCCATGGAACACTCCACTTCTGCCAGTGAAAAAGCCTGGAACAGATGACTACCGCCCAGTGCAAGATCTAAGAAGAGTGAATGAAGCAGTTGAAACCATACATCCAGTTGTACCCAATCCTTACACTCTTCTAGGACTGATACCTGCTGAAGCTACCCACTTTACTGTACTAGATTTAAAAGATGCATTCTTTTGCATAAGATTAGCCCCTGTAAGTCAGATATTGTTTGCATTTGAATGGCAGGACCCTATCTCTGGAAGAGGGGGCCAACTTACTTGGACACGATTACCCCAAGGATTCAAGAATTCGCCTACCATTTTTAGTGCTGCACTGAATCAAGATCTTTCAAGCTATCCAGTGGCCCCGGGGAAGAGAGTGCTTCTCCAATACGTGGACGATCTGCTGATAGCTGCCGTATCAGAAGGTGAATGTATACAAGCTACTAAAGATCTCTTGCAGTTACTAGATGAAGCTGGATACAAAGTTTCCAGAGCAAAAGCACAACTATGCCAAAAAGAAGTGAAATACTTGGGCTTTCGTATAACCCAAGGAAGCCGAAAATTAGGCAGAGAGAGAAAAGAAGCAGTATGCAGAATTCCAACCCCAACTAACAGAAAGCAAGTCAGAGCCTTTCTGGGAGCGGCAGGATATTGCTGAATCTGGATTCCCAACTTTGCCCAAATTGCCAAGCCACTGTATGAAGCCACAAAAGGAGAAGAAAAGTCGCCACTGGAGTGGGGACCTGAGCAGGATACAGCCTTCAAGACGTTAAAGGAAGAATTGATGTCATCACCAGCCCTTGGACTACCAGATGTTCACAAGCCTTTCCATTTGTTTGTACATGAAGCACAAGGAAATGCCTTAGGCATGTTGACTCAGAAATTGGGAAATTGGGAGCGACCTGTAGCATACCTATCGAAACAATTGGACACTGTGGCCAAAGGATGGCCACCTTGCCTGAGAGCAGTTGCAGTCACAGCATTGTTAGTGAGTGAAGCAGATAAGCTCACACTAGGACAGAATCTACGAGTCACTATGCCACATGCAGTCCTTGCCCTTATGGAACAGAAAGCAAATCATTGGCTCACCAATTCCCGAATGTTGAAATATCAGAGCATGTTATGTGAAAACCCACAGATACAACTGGAAGTGAGTCATGCCTTGAATCCAGCCACATTGATACCTGTTAGTGAAGAACTCCCAGAACATGATTGTATCGAAGTCATGGACACTGTATTCTCCAGCCGACCTGACCTGACAGATGTGCCCATAGACAATCCTGACCAAGTCTATTACGTAGATGGAAGCAGTCTCATCATCAATGGACGACGCTGTGCCGGATATGCAGTTGTCACTCAACATGAAGTCATTGAGTCATCAGCTCTAGCCTCAGGCACATCAGCCCAGAAAGCAGAATTGATAGCACTTACTCGAGCACTACTGTTAGGTGCAAAACTGGTGCTAAATATATATACAGACTCTAAATATGCCTTCACTACCCTACATGCCCATGGAGCTCTCTATAAAGAACGAGGGCTCATCACGTCTGGAGGAAAATCAGTCAAGTATGGCCCCGAGATACTGATGTTACTTGATGCAGTATGGGCCCCAACTCGTGTAGCTGTCATGCATTGCAGGGGACACCAAGCAGGAAAAGGAGAAGTTGCCCGAGGAAATAGGTTTGCAGATGCCTCAGCACGACAGGCAGCTATAACAGGACAAATTACACCACAAACTATGCCGATGCAGGCAGCATTATTTCCAGTACCCTTAAACTTATGGACACCACGATATACCACCAAAGAATTAGATTACTACTGTAACAAGGAAGATGGAGTACTGAAAGATGGGTGGATTGAACTGCCACCAGCAGAGGGTAGTCAACCCCCAGGACGAATAGTAATTCCCGAAGTGTTAGGTCCAGCTTTTGTCAAAGCTTTCCACGAAGCCACCCACTATGGGAAAAGTGCAATGGAAAAAGCACTCAGACCACATTTCTGCATTACCATGTTAGCAGCCCTATCAGCTTCAGTGGCACGCCAGTGTCTAATTTGTGCCAAAAATAATGCCAAGCAAGGTCCCACACCACCACCCCGAGTTCAGTTAGGAGGTGTAATCCCCATGCACCACCTGCAAATTGATTTTACTGAAATGCCAAAAGCCAATGGATACCACTACCTATTAGTATTAGTTTGTACTTTCTCTGGGTGGGTAGAAGCTTTCCCAACCAGAACTGAAAAAGCTCGAGAAGTCACCAAAGTTTTACTGAGGGAGATTGTCCCTAGGTTTGGAATCCCAGCAGTAATAGGGTCAGACAATGGGCCCTCATTTGTCTCCCAGATTACTCAACAGTTAGCAAAAGCTTTGCAGATACAATGGAAGCTTCACACTGCATACAGACCCCAGAGTTCAGGAAAAGTTGAGCGAATGAATCGTACCCTAAAAGCCCAAATGTCTAAGCTTTGCCAGGAGACACACCTGAAGTGGCCCCAAGTGCTCCCAATAGCTTTACTCAGAATACGCTCAGCTCCTGTGAAGTCAACAGGCTTTTTCCCTTTTGAAGTTCTGTATGGTAAACCCCCACCAATAGTGCAGGGAATTAAAGGAAGTCTAGCCCAAATTGGTTCAGAAATAACCAGGCAAGAACTCCTAGCTCTTAGTTTTGTTCTGCAGACTCTCCATGCGTGGATCCAAGACCAGTTGCCTATCAACTTGACGGAACCCTTGCATCCCTACCAGCCTGGTACCTCGGTGTGGATCAAAGATTGGAAGAAGACACCATTGGAACCCCATTGGAAGGGACCATACACCGTCATCCTGTCTACCCCAACTGCAGTAAAGGTAGCAGAAATCGATTCCTGGATCCACCACAGCAGAGTCAAGCCCACAGCTGATCCCGAACCTGAGCAGTGGACAGCAGAACAGCATCCTGATGCACCTTTGCGAGTTACTCTGAGACGGCAACCAGCAGCTTAGACACTTTGTCACAGTGCCCTGCAGTAGCCAAGTCTTTCGAAGAGGATTGCTGTTTTACATACAGCAAGAGTTTGTTTCAACGAACCTCATGTGTGTGATTTTACACACTACTTTGATGCTACATTGAGTGACCATACTTCAGAAGCCAACTGAAATTGCTAAGTTGGTAAATGTATGATGGACAACTTGAGGATCTTCAATCAACACTCAGCACCCGTTGAATTGCTTCATTAGCAAACGGGACGAAGAAAAGAACGTCGTGATCAAGATTTTCAAGCTGAGGATTCAGAAGAACTCCAATCAACATGTATCTTTACCTTTGCTTTGCCCTGGTTGCCTGTTTTGGAGGCTTTGAACTGACTCATGCCTTACCTCCATGCACTGCTTGCATTACTTCTACTCGAACTGGACTGAAAGTAACTCAGACTTTGATTTACCATTCTTACTATACCTGCACTGGTAAAGTGACTCGGTGTATTTATAACACCACTGAACTAAATGTTTGCACTAAAGGTAAATCTAGAGTATGCTATAATCCGCATCAGAATCCATCCTATTACACGTTGGAAATACGATGGAATGATGCAGATGGACCTTTAATCAATGCCACACAACCACTTAGAGATTCTAGTATACCTGCTGTTTTAAATTTTGATGCATGTGATGTTATAAACAGAGATAGTCGCTCCAAATGTGGTACCTGGGAAAAAGCATACCATAATGATCATAAGTATATGTGCCCAGAAGGTGCCACAGGATGGGGAAAGTGTACAGGTAAGAAGGGTTCATATAGTACTGCCACAGCAGCAGATTACTATTGCCCAAACTGGGAATGCGTTTTTTATGCTACATGGAATGCTGGTATAGTAGAAGAAGATATAGATAATCGAGTGGCCACTTTAACTAAGTCAAAATCAGATGACAAATGTAAGAAAGGTGCCTGTAACCCTCTACAATTATGGATACGTAATCCTAATGTATGGAAACAAGGATACAAGTTTGGTTTACGTATCGCAGGTTCCGGATCAGATCCAGGAACCATTGTGTATATAAGATTGAATACCCAAGCCCACAGGTCATCTAAATATCACATCCATAACACTTTCTATGAGGCCATGCATGTAAATAAGTTTGAGATCCCTCATCCTTCTCAGAATTTATTCTTAGAATTAGCTGGAGCAGTAGTATCTAGTCTTAAAATCTCAGATTGTTATTTCTGTGGCGGAACCCAGATGGGTGACCAGTGGCCATGGGAGGCCCAAGAATTAAATTATTCTCCGACTTACAATCAGACTGAATTACACAAGACTACTAGCGAATGGGTGTTAGCGCACTCAATTGTTGGACGTCTTTGCTATGCCAGAACTGGACCTCAGTTTACCCAACAGGTAGGACAGCTGGTCTGTCTTAGCCAGAAATTCTATAATGACACTACCAAAAAGACGTCTTGGTGGTCAGGAATTAAAGAACCTGAACCACCTAACCCATTAGCTAGATTTCCTGAGCTTTCTCATTTATGGACGAATCTCGCCAAATCCCATGCTTGGCAAGCCCCATCTGGCCTGTATTGGATCTGTGGAAACCGAGCGTATGCTCGACTCCCACCACATTGGGGAGGAGCATGTGTCTTAGGGACCATCAGACCTTCTTTCTTTCTCCTACCCACAGAACATGGAGAACAATTAGGATACCCAGTATACACTACCCACAGACACAAAAGAGCACTGAGACAGAAGAGAGCACCCCTCCAAGTAGGCAAGTGGGAGAAGTGGAAGGGTGATGATTGGCCGCCAGAAAGAATAATTGAATATTATGGGCCTGCCACCTGGAATGATGATGGTATGTGGGGCTATCGAACCCCAGTCTATATGATTAATCGTATTATTCGCTTACAAGCAGTAGTTGAAATAATAACCAATGAAACTAGCCAAGCTCTTACACTTTTAGCTAGACAAAGTACTCAAATGCGCACTGCTATATATCAGAATCGCTTAGCACTTGATTATTTGTTAGCAGCTGAAGGAGGAGTATGTGGTAAGCTGAATTTAACCAATTGTTGTTTAAAAATAGATGATAAGGGTCAAGTAGTTGAAGAACTTGCTAAAGATAAGCGAAAACATGCTTATGTGCCAGTACAGACTTGGCACTCACTAAAGTTTCCTAACTGGTTTGCTAACCTTTTCTCATGGCTGGGAGGACTTAAAACTTTCCTTATATTAGTACTAATAATTATTGCTGTTATTTTACTGTTACCATGTATAATCCCATGCTGTATGCGTTCTATTCATAGTGCTATTGAAAGTACAGTAGAGCGGAAGACCGCATCTAAGATTATGGCCTTATACCAACCAAAACCTCCTGCATATAGTCAGAATCCTCTGACCATAGTATAACTATTTTGAAGTGATTTAATTCTCACACCTTATTAAGTAATAGGGTGAGATTAATCAAAGGGGGGAATGTGGCAGGTGAAGGCCTGTGATCCACAGTGTCTGATATAAGCAAGCAAGCCTAGCTAGCTTGACCTGTAAATGAAGCTTGTGAAGAGGCCCATAGGAATTGCACATCCCCCAATATGCTGCTGTAGAATTAGAACTCAGTAAAAGCATTGATTTAGCTTAGACAAGCAGAACAGATGGAAAAATACAGAAAAATATGTTTAAAACTACTGACAGAGAAATTACAGAGCCCTGCTTCCCTACACGTACAAACTAGCTGAGTGGCCTTGGAAGTAGGAAAGTAACAAGTTGGTGAACTGGCCATTGTAATTGGGACTAGAAGGGGGGTGAGCAGGTGCTGAGCCCACTGAAAGAACATAATTGGATAATCATATCAGTACCGGGACCAATAGAAGGGGTACGGGAGGTACGGGAGGTTACCGGGACCAATGAAATGTTTTTCTATACCTAGAATGGAGCAAAAGTCTATAAAAGTTGTTGTATTGCCAGAGAACATTGCTCGGCCATTTTGAAATTGACTTTGCTTGAGACTTGTGCACAAATAAATGATTTGGACCTTCTGAACAGACTCCTGGTATCATTGGTTTGTCTGCGCTCTGCTGCTACAATAGGAGGGGCAAATTTAAAGGGACAGTGGGTTTGGCAAAGAAGGATGGGGGAAGAGAATGGAGGGCAAGGGGGTGGGAGAAAGGGACAGAGGCTGGGAAGGAAAAGAGTAGGGGAAAGGCAGCAGGAGAGGGTCTGCAGGGAAGGGTGTAAGATTATAAGGGTTAGAGGTTGAGGAGAGAGGAAAAAGAGCACAATGAGGATAGGCGAAAAGGTGAAGCCTCTCACCCCCACCAGAAGACACCCAGACTCCCCACCCCTGCACCACATATGCAGCCAACCTTTCCTCACACCACACAAACATACACCCAAAGGCACCCCCCATCCCTTCCCGTGAATACCTTTCCCTCCTACACTCGCTCTCCTTCCCTTCACCCATTCCGGCACTTCCCCTCTACTCTCTCAACCAACTTCGCACTCTTTCTCCCTTTCCTGCCTTTCACTCCCTCTCATGTCTCAGTCCTTTATCTAACCAAGCTCCACCACACTTCTCCTGCCCTCCTCTCTAGCTTCACTCATTCTCTTATGTTATCTCTCGCCTGCCTCCTCTAACTCTGTTTTTCCCATTTGCTCCCCTTCCCTCCTTTCTAGTAGTCATGCCGCAGCACTCTTCTTGCTGGAAGGACCCAGGGACCCCCACTGGAGTTTGCAGGCCCCAACCCCACTAACCAGACCTAGGGACGCCCGTCAATGTTTGCAGGCTGTAGCCCTGCTTTTCTTGCTGGCAGGACTCCTGTCAGCTCTTCAACCAGCAACTTTGCAATGGGGAAAATGATGGCATACGCATCTGTTTGTGCATGCGCAGGCAAACAGGTACGTACGAACAGAGTACTTTGCAAAGAGGCTGCAGCCTCCATAATAGGTGGTCTCTTTCATGTGAAACACACTTAATAAAGTTAGATACTAATGTTCCAAAATGCTGGAACTTTATTGTATTTTCAAAGTGAGAGTGAGAGGGCAGATTCTTTCATCAAACAGGTGAAGGTTTAGTCAGAAATCAGTACCTGTCCCGTGTGTATCCTAATTTTGGCTCAGTGTAGTTCATAATGTCCTCAGGTGTCCATGATGGAGACTGGTTTCCACAAAGAATCATCTGAACCTCTTCATGACTAAAAGAGCTCAGCTTCTCCATTGGAAAAACTTTATTAAAGCCATCTGAAAATAGATATGCACAAAAACATAAAGAACCACTACAACAAATAGGAATTGTGTCTTACCTCTGTTGTTTTCTATTTATATTTTTGCAGGTCTGTACCTTAAGGTTAAAAATTCTCTAAAGATCAGTGAAACCTCTAGTCTTTTGAAGATTGTTACTGCCTTCACGTGACTAGATTTTTTGTTTTCTCTCAAAAGGTTCTTTAAATTTCAGAACCCTAGAGAAAATGAAAACTAAAACATACATAATCTCCTGTGCATTTCATTCTCCTTTTGCTTTAGTTTAATACTTGATATACCGTTCTTTGAGCCAGCAGAGCTGTTTACAATCTTTAACTTAGGAAATATGAAAGCGGTAACTTAGGGAATACCGATGAATCTGATGATATCCATTTACAGATTCAGTGGTACTTCAAAAAATGTGTGCAACACATTTTAAACCACTTTGCCTATCTGTTTTACTAATGCCTGAGCCTTCTCTAAATATGCACTGGGCTCTGGAGAAAGCCACAATTTGTGGCCCTGACTGTCATTGAAATTAAAACTCGGGGGTTTAAGAATGAAGATTTATGGTGGACATCACCCCAAAAAATAGTTCTGACTGAGCTGGAAGTCCAAAGAATAGGAAGAAACTATCAGTAAAAGTTGCAACCTTCCGTAGAAAACTTTACCAGTTGAGGTCACAGATGGTCAGAACACTATACTGCTGTGACTTTTCTGTCTTTGGCTGAAGGGTCTTCTAGAAAACAGGAGTCATGATTGAATCAACTGGCTTATTTTACTTTGAACAAACTCATACTGAAACAATTGTAGAAAGAATAGCTTTGCCTTTCACTATCTTTGGGGAAGCTATGTTTTGTTATTCTCTGCCAGATAATTAATTTCTCCAGATTCAGTCCAAATAAACTTCTCTTCAAATGTTAGGTCCACATGTGCTTTACATGAGAGATAAGCAAAGTAGTGTTCTAAATTCCACGTTTGACTGACTGCTCAGATACTGATCTGGTTTTTAATGTGCTTATGTTCATTATGTCTTGATTAACCGCTCTTCACCAGGGCAACAGAGTGGTGTACAATTAAAATCAAGTTGAAAAGAATTCCATTATATCAAGAGGACAGATGAGACCAATCACACCAGGAAACTAATGGGGGGGGGGGGGGGGTGGAGGAAGGAGCAGAGAATTAGATAGAAGCATTATCAGGGGACTGACAGGTCATAGGCAATATTAAATAAATGGGTCTTTAGAAGTGACTTAAATTTGGGGTAGGAAGGTTCAAGTCTAAGGGCAGGAGACAGACAGTTCCAGGAAGCAAGGGCAAGAAAATACAAAACTGAGGAATGTGTGGAGACTAATCGGGCCTGGGAAGCAGAGAGAAGGTGGAGACGATTAGCATAAATGCTATGGAGAGTGTGATGAGCTGAGTGTGGGAGGAGAGTCTCAGAGAGGTAATAGGGGTACCAGAGTGTAATGCACGATGAACCAGTGTAAGTAGTTTAAACTGAAGGTGAGATTTAACCGGAAGCCAATGATAATGGATAAGGAGGGGGGTCTCGTGTTCAAATCAGGAGGCATGGGCAAGAATGCAAATAATGGCACTTTGAATTAGCTGAAGCCAGTGGAGTTGGTACTGAGGGAGGTCGAGAAAAACAACATTACAATAGTCGATTCTGGATATTAAGAGGGAAAGTAGTAAAGTGATCAGGGAGGCAACTGAAAGCATAGTTACTCACCTGTAACAGGTGTTCTCCAGGGACAGCAGGAATTAAAGCCGACTGAGCCCTCACGGAAACATCTCCCCAGCTTTCAAAGAAAGCCTTTGGGAGATGCCACCACGCATGCGAGGTCCCCTTCCCACTCAAGGATGCCATCTTGTCTCAGTCTCATAATATAGCTAAGATGGCAAAAATAAAACATCATGGAAGCAATTCCACGGGGAGTAGGGAGGGTTGTGAGGACTGATTCCTGCTGTCCCCGGAGAACAGCTGTTAAAGGTAACTATGCTTTCTCCGGAAACAAGCAGGAAGTCAGTCCTCACATATGGGACTCCCTAGCTACAGGTTACTGAAAGCTCACAGAAAATACAGATGCTCCAAAGAGGAGTCGTGAGCAACAGCAATTGAGTCCAAGAATACAGACTCCAGAACGGCCCATGCGTCCAGTGAGGAACCAGCACTCCGGTAGTCTGAACACAGAAGGGTTGGAGGGTAGGAGTTGCCTAAACCCCAAACAGATTATGCAGTACAGCCTAGCCAAAGGTGCTGTCCCACCAGGACTCCCTCTCCAGGCAGTAACGAGCTGCAAAGGTATGATCGAAGACCAGGTGGCAGCTCGGCAGATGTCCTTCATTGGTACGGAGCGCAGGTTTGCCAAAGAGGCCGCCATGATCCTGAAGCTGGGTGCTATGACCTGGCACTTCGGCGAGAGCCCCGCCTGCTCATAGGTGAGGACAATACAGTCCGTCATTCAGGTGAACAGAATTCGCTTGATCACTGCCTCCCCCAGCCGACTGGGGTCATAGGCGACAAAAAGCTGAGACGCTTTGCAGTGGCCCTGGGTACGTTGAAGGTAGAAGGACAAGGTCCTCCTACAGTTCAGAGTGTGGATGGCCTCTGCCCTACTGGTGTGGGGCCGCGTAAAGGTGGTGGGGAGCACCAATCCTGATTGAGGTGGAATAGGGACACCACCTTTGGAAGGAATTTGGGGTGCATGTGGAGCATGACCCTGTTCTTGTGGAACCTGGTGTAGGGTAGCTCTGTCTCCAAGGCTTGGAGCTTGCTGACTCTGCGAACGGAGGTGAGCACCACCTGGAAGATGACTTTCCATGAGAGATACCTCAGGTGGCAAGTAGCCAGGGGCTCAAATTGTGGCCCGGTAAGCTGCAACACCACCATGTTGAGGTCCCACTCCGTCACTAGTGGGCTGATGGGTGGCTTGGACAACAGAAGAACTCCCAGGAAGTGGGTTACAAGAGGCTGCACAGAGAAGGGCTTGCCTTCGATGGGGTGATGGTGTGCCGCAAGAGCACCCAGGTGCACTCTTACAGAACTAGATTTGAGCCCAGCTTATGACAGATGAAGCAAGTATTGCAGCATCAGTTGCACCGAGCACAAGAATGGATTCAGTCATCGCTCCGCGCACCATACTGAAAACCTGCACCATTTGAATGCACAGGCCCGCCTGGTGATAAGAACATAAGATATGCTATACTGGGTCAGACCAAGGTCCATCAAGCCCAGTATTCTGTTTCCAACAGTGGCCAATCTAGGTCATATGTACCTAGCAGTTTCCCCAAGGGACACAGGATACACAATGCTTGCACTGGTTCAAGCATTGATATCCTGGGTCCCTTCTTAATAATGGCTAAATGGACCTTTCCTCCAGGAACTTGTCCAAACCTTTTTTAAACCCAGCTACACTAACAGCCTTTACTACATCCTCCAGTAACAAATTCCAGAGTTTGATTACACGTTGAGTGAAAAAATATTTTCTTTTATTAGTCTTAAATAGTTTACCCTGTAGCTTCATTGCATGTCCCCTAGTCTTTCTATATTCTGATAAGGTAAACAATCGATCTACGTTTACCCGTTCCACGCCGTTCATTAATTTATAGACTTCTATCATATCTCCCCTCAGCCGTCTCTTTTCCAGGTTAAAGAGCCCTAACCTTTTAAGCCTTTCTTCATAGGAGTATCCTTCCAACCCCTTTACCATTTTGGTGGCTCTTCTCTGAACCTTTTCTAAAATCGCTATATCCTTTTTAAGATACGGCGACCAGAATTGCACACAATATTCAAGGTGCGGTCTCACCATGGAACGATACAGAGGCATTATAATATCTTTTGTTTTATTTTCCATTCCTTTCCTTATCATACCTAGCATTCTATTTGCTCTCTTGGCCGCCACTGCACACTGGGCCGAGGGTTTTAACATGGTATCCACAATGACGCCTAAATCTTTTTCCTGGGTGGTGGTTCCTAATGTGGAACCTTGCATCGTGTAACCATAGTTTGGGTTGTTCTTCCCTAGGTGCATAACCTTGCACTTGTCCACATTAAATTTCATCTGCCATTTTGATGCCCAGTCTTCCAATTTATCAAGATCCTCTTGCAGTTTTCCACAATCCTCTTGGGTTTTAACAACTTTAAATAGTTTTGTGTCATCTGCAAATTTGATAACCTCACTCGTTATTCCACTTTCCAGGTCCCTGGGGTACACCACTATTCACCTTTCTCCATTGGGAAAATTGGCCATTTGGCCCTACCCTCTGCTTTCTATCTTTTAACCAGTTCCTGATCCACAATAGTACACTGCCTCCTATCCCATGACTCTTTAGTTTTGCCAAAAGTCTCTGATGAGGGACCTTGTCAAAGGCTTTCTGAAAGTCCAGATACACAATATCAACCGACTCATCTTTGTCCACCTGATTATTCACTCCTTCAAAAAAACATAACAGATTAGTAAGACAAGATCTTCCTTGTCTAAAGCCATGTTGGTTGTCTCCCATTAGGTCATGACTATCTATATGCTGAGTAATTTTATTCTTTATGATGGTTTCTACCATTTTTCCCGGTACTGATGTCAGGCTCACCGGTCTGTAGTTTCCCGGATCACCCCTGGAACCCTTTTTAAAAATTGGTGTTACATTGGCGATCCTCCAATCTTCAGGTATTAGAGATGATTTTAATGATAGTTCACAGATTACTAAGAGCAGGTCTGCAATCTCATATTTCAGTTCTTTCAACACCCTTGGATGTATACCATCCGGCCCAGGTGATTTGCTACTCTTCAGTTTATCTAATAGTTGTAATACATCTTCCCGATGTATCGATATTTCCTTCAATTCTTCCGCACCTTTAAATACCACTTCAGTCATGGGTAACATCCCTACATCTTCCTCAGTAAAGACCGAAGCAAAGAATTCATTCAGTCTCTCCGCTATCGCCTTGTCGCCTCTTAGTGCTCCTTTAACCCCTTTATCATCGAATGGACCAACTGACTCTCTCACAGGTTTTTTGCTACGAATGTACTTGAAAAGGTCTTTACTTCGCATTTTTGCTTCCGCAGCAAGCTTCTTCTCAAATTCTCCCTTTGCCTGCCTTATCAATGCCTTGCATTTGACTTGCCAGTGCTTGTGCTGTTTCCAGGTTTCGTCGTTTGGCTCTTTTTTCCATTTCCTGAAAGATGCTTTTTTGGCAACAACAGCCTCTCTGACCTCACCTTTAAACCATGCTGGCAGTTTTTTGGACTTCCTTCCGCTTTTCTTAAAGCGTGGAATACAGCTGATCTGGGCTTCCAAGATAGTATTTTTCAACAACAGCCAAGCCTGATGTACGTCTTTAACCTTTGCAACGGCTCCTTTTAGTTTTTTCTTAACTGTTTTCCTCATTTTATCATAGTCTCCCTTTCGAAAGTTAAAAGGTAGTACTGTGGATTTCCTTACTATCCCTCCTCCACTAATTAAATCAAAGGCGATCATGCTATGATCACTATTGGCAAGTGGCCCCAACAACCTTATCTCTTGCACTAGATCTGGTGATCCAGTAAGGACTAGGTCTAATATGGCTTCCCCTCTGGTCGGTTCATGAACCAGCTGCTCCAAGAAGCAGTCATTTATTTCATCTAGGAACTTTATCTCCCTAGCATGTCCTGACGTGACACTGACCCAGTCGATACCGGGGTAGTTGAAATCACCCATTATTATTACTGTGCTGTGACTTTTATTAGCTTCCTTGATTTCTTTGAGCATTTCATCATCCATTTGGTCATTCTGGCCAGGCGCTCGATAGTACACCCCCACTGCCATTGCCGTCCCCCTTTTACATGGAATTTCAATCCATATAGATTCTACAGCAGATTTTGCTTCCTGCAAATCTTTAATCCTTTCTGACTCAATGCCCTCTCTAACATAGAGAGCAACCCCTCCACCAATTTGATCAGCTCTATCATTTCGATATAGTTTGTACCCAGGTATCACAGTGTCCCACTGGTTGTCCTCCTTCCACCATGTCTCTGATATTCCAATCATATCTAACCTTTCATTTAGTGCTCTATATTCTAACTCTCCCATCTTATTTTTTAGACTTCTAGCATTTGCATGCAAGCATTTTAGAGAATGTATTTTATTCATATTAATTTGGCTATTGTTAGACATGAGTAATTTGGGATCTTTAAGCTCTGTCTGCTCCATACTTGAGGGCATTTGGGCTACTTTACTCTTTTGTGGAACCTCTCTGCTTTTGGTAGTATCCTTCAAAGATACATTCTTCCAAACCATCCGCTCTTGGGCGACTGTCGGCTTTCCCCTAATATCTAGTTTAAAAGCTGCTCTATCTCCTTTTTAAAGGTTAATGCCAGCAGCCTGGTTCCATCCCGGTTAAGGTGAAGCCCATCCCTTCGGAAGAGCCCCTCCTTTCCCCAGAATGTTCCCCAGTTCCCAACAAATCCAAAACCCTCATCTCTGCACCATTGTCTCATCCACGCATTGAGACTCCGGAGCTCTGCCTGCCTTTTGGGTCCTGCGCGTGGAACAGGAAGCATTTCGGAGAACGCTACCCTGGAATTTCTGGATTTCAACTTCCTACCTAAAAGCCTAAATTTAGCCTCCAGAACCTCCCTACCACATTTTCCTATGTCATTGGTACCGACATGTACCAAGACAGCAGACTCCTCCCCAGCACTATCTAAGACCTTATCTAGGTGGCGCGTGAGGTCCGCTACCTTCACACCAGGCAGGCATGTTACCAGGCGATCCTCACGTCCACCAGCCACCCAGCTATCTACATGCCTAATGATTGAATCACCAACTATAACGGCTGTCCTAACCCGTCCCTCATGGGCACATGGCCCTGGAGAAACGTCCTCGGTGCGAGAGGGTTTTACATCACCTGGAGGACAGGTCCTAGTTACAGGATCACTTCCTGCCACACCAGGGTGATGCTCTCCTGTCACGTGACCTCTCTCCTCCATGGCAACAGGGATGCTGCCAGACTGGAGATGGGACTTCAGGACTATATCCCTGTAGGTCTCGTCTATGTACCTCTCTGTCTGTCTTATGCTTTCCAAGTCTGCTACTTTAGCCTCTAGAGGACGGACTCGTTCCCTGAGAGCAAAGAGCTCCTTGCACCTAGTGCACACGTAAGACCTCTCACCAATTGGGAGAAAATCATACATGTGACACTCAATGCAAAGGACTGGAAAGCCCCCATCCCGCTGCTGGACTTCTGTCTGCATCTTAGTTTTAAGTTTGTATTTAGATCTAAGTTTTTGACTTACGGGAGGCCGAGAGGACCTCCTCCACTTCCCCCAAGAGGTTTAAAGGAGCCAAGACTACACTTTCAGCAGCCATGCTGTCAGCGACAGGGACCCCAGGTTGGGGTGCAGGGGGGAACCCTCCTCCCAAGACAATAACCCCGGGGCACTCCCCAAGGAACCGGGACCTCCGCAGACAAGCAGAGAAGCAGCAGGAACCATGGTTGCCTGGGCCACCAGGGTCAGCGACATCCTGTAGCGAAGAGCCATGAAAAGATGCTTGACAATCAATGGATTGGGCGGGAAGGCATACAGAAGGCCCTCCGACCACGGGATGAGGAATGCATCCGCAGCCAACCGAGATGGGTGGGGCTGCCGGGAGCAAAGGTGGGGCAACTGGGAGTTGTCCAGGCTGGCAAAGAGATCCACTAGTGGATCAAAGGGCAGTGGCCCTTTAAAAGCGGCATGCTCCATTGGAGGAGCAGAGCATGCTGCCGCCGGGAGGATCAAAGAGCAGCGGCCCTTTAAAAGTGGCGTGCTCCATCGGGCACGCCCGTGCCTGGCGAGCCCTTTGGCGTGGCCCTTAGGCATGGGCCCGGGAGCACTCTGGTGTGAGCCGTGAATTCTGCTCCTTCTAATCATCGCAGCTGCCTGGAGCTGACCCTGGAACCGGGTAGGCACGATCGCTCCTCCACAAGTCTCACACTTCTCCTGACCCCTACCATCTCGCCAACACCACCTTCCTTCAAGCAACTTTCCTTGACTTGCTGCCCACGGCTGTCACTGACCTCTCCTTCCATTATCCGCCTCGTACCTGCTACCCATTGTCTGCTTAGTACTGTTACCTACTGCCTGCCTAGAGCTGCTAACCATTATTCGCACTAAACCGCTACCCACTGTTTGCCTAACCTGTTGCCCACTGCCTGCACTGAACTGCTACCCAGTACTTGCACAGAACTGCTGCTCATTGCCAGCACCCCAGCAGAACTGCTACCCAGTACTACTCTGAACTGCTACCCATTACTGAACAGAAATGCTACCCAGTGTTGCGTAGAACTGCTTCCCAGTGTTGCACAGTACTGCTACCCATTGTTGCTTAAACTGCTACCCATTATTGCTACACATTATTGCCTGAACTGTTACCTATTGTTGCTTAGAGCTACTACCTATTGTTTCTCGAACTGTTACCCATTACTGCTTAATCTGCTACCCATTATTGCCTAGACCTGCTTCCCAGTGTTGCATAGAACTGCTTCCCAGCGTTGCACAGTACTGCTACCCAGTGTTGCACAGTACTGCTACCTACTGTTGCTTAGAGCTGCTACCTACTGTTGCATAGAACTGCTTCCCATTATTGCCTAGAGCTGCTACCTATTGTTGGTTATAACTGCTAACCATTATTGCTTAGACCTGCTACCCATTATTGCCTAGAATTGCTACCCAGTGTTGCTTAGGACTGCTACCTATTGTTGCTTAAGAACTGCTACCCATTAGTGCCTAGAATTGCTACCCAGTGTTGCTTAGGACTGCTACCTAGTGTTGCTTAGAACTGCTACCTAGTGTTGCTTAGAACTGCTACCCACGAGTGCTTAGAACTGCTACCCAGTGTTGCCTTGGACAGCTACCTATTGTTGCTTAGAACTGCTACCTGTTGTGTGCTCAGACCTTGCTGCCTACCCCCATATCTCACTGTCCTCCTCTCCCTCATCCTCCCCAACTGCCTCCCCTCCTACCAACACCCTCCCTCCTCTCCCCCTACTCTCCTCACTCGTTCCTCCACTCTTTCCCCTAACCTAGCATCTACCTTCCTTACTTCTCCCGCCACTCTCCCTCCTAGCCTAGCATCTGCTTTCGAGCCTCTCTACACTATCCCCTGCACTTATCCAGCCCCCTCTCCACCTTCCTCACTTCTCCCTCCATTCTGTCCCCTACCCTAGCACCTGCTCTTGAGCTTCTCCACACCATCCCCCGCATTCAACCTGCCCCCGTCTCTTTAAGGCAACCCCACCCTCGCTTCCGCCGTACTATCTCCACTTTACCTCGCTCTCTAATACTCATTCTCCTTATCTCATCAGGTAATATCAACCCTAACCCTGGTCCCCCCCCCCCCGATTTCTCTCCCACTCTAAAGACAGTTCCTCACGTACTCTATCTAATCTCATCCACATCCCGCTCCTCCCCCCTTCCACCCTCTCCCAGTCATCCCACAATCACTCACCCATAAATATCAACTCCAACCCTACCCCCAAAAATAATCCCTCACATAACCTACCTGGCACCATCAAATTATCCCTCATTTCCCCCCTCCGGGAGCACATACACCCAAACATACTGTGATGAAGAGGATGCTAGTGAGCCTATGGAGATAGGAAAAACTAGTGAATGTACCTTTAAAGAACGTGACAGGTCTGCAATACACACACTGCAGAGTGCAGCTAGAGGGAGTAAGCACAGAGAGTCTGAAGTTAGGTTGCCACACCCAAGCTATCCTGAGGTAGTTACAAACTTAGGGGATGATCACACACACCTGAGGGGAGTGAGAGAGACCCTGACAGAGAAGCAGCTTTATAAGCCTTGCTTAGAAGAAGAAGAAGAAGAAGAAGGGGGAGAAGGCGACAAAGGCACACCAAGAAAGGCAGCCAGAGGGGCTGTTGTTGCAAGATAAGAGAAAGTGCCAAAGAGGCCAGCAGTTCCAGGGTGGAGAGCTCCAGGGAGAAGCCATCAGGGGAGATACCAGGAAGACACAGCTCAGGGAGAGAGAGCATAAAGTCTTCCCACGTCTATGCCGGACTGGAAGTCTCCAGGTGTTCAGAGGTGGGTGCCCAGGGCTCAAGCTAGGATGCAGAAGAACCCAGCCTGGAACAGGGAGCCATCGATTAACACCAGAGGGGAACTTAAGCAAGGAGGCCAGGAACTGTTTAACCACAGCTGGAGAGAGGTTTCTGAACCTAGCCAGAAAGAGATAGCTCAAAACCCCAGATACCTGTCTTCCATACCAGGTAGACCACGTCTGGAAGGAATTACAGAGAGCCCCGAGAAAATATATCCTGGGAGATACGGAGAAAGCTCAGAGCAAGTTGATGTTTCTTCAGAGCAGGAAGAAATGCAGATAGATCCTAGCGAACAGGATTTCTTACTGCCTGAGTTTCCCATGGATTGCACATTATGTTTGGCTGGAAGCATGGAGTCCTTAACTGAAGAATAGCTTTCAGGATGTGCGTTTTGGGTAACAGAGTAAAGAAGTCTGACCTTGTTGAAGGTAAGAGCTTGTTTAACCAAAGGAATATTGCCTAGCACCTGTGCTTGGTGTTAATAAGGAAGGAAAGGATAAAAGAGAACATTTTTACTAAGCTGAATGAAGAAGCTTGTGTTTTGTTTTATCTGCTATGTTTTGGTTTAAAACTCCTGAACAGAAGTACTGACTGTGAAACACCTTCAACCTGAGTTTTGTAAATATTGTCGCGTCCTCCCGCCCGGGCCGGTGGCCGATGAGCAAGAGGGCTCGCCTTAATTGCCCTTCTGAATACTGTCCCCAATATGTCTGCCAGCATGGACTGCTGGGATATGTAGTTTCAGCTATTCTTTTGAGCAAGCAGTGTGACCACACGGTTTGTTTGGCAAAAACAGAGAAATTTATTTTTCAGGGTTCCCCCTCACATCAAATTCGTTGCACTAAACACAGGTAAGGATAATTTCTCCCAAAGGCAAAGGATAAATAAACTCCAACAGGCTTAACTCAAACAGACAGGAATTTCTTCTTCACATTGTTAACTCTTAGCTTCTTTCTGGTAACTACCTTCTAAAGCAGGGGTCTCAAACACGCGGCCCGCGAGAGCATCTTGTGCGGCCCGCGAAGTACCGGCGAGTAAAAAAAAAAAATTCCAAACTTGCCACCGCAGTATTAAGCGTCCCGCGGGCCCCTCTGCCTGGTCCTCTCCTCCCTGCAGTATCAGCTCCAAAAGCGGCGGCTTTCAGAGCCGCGAAGAGAGAGAGTTTCTCTCGCGCGGTTCTGAAGAGCAGCGCGAGAGTCTTCAGAACCGCGCAAGAGAAACTCTCTCTCTCTCTTCGCAGCTCTGAAAGCCGCCGCTTTTGGAGCTGAATGCTGCAGGGAGGAGAGGACCAGGCAGAGGGGCCCGCGGGACGCTTAATACTGCAGCAGCAGCAAATATACATTTTTTTTTCATCTAATTTGGCTGATGGTGGGAGGGGGGTTAGGACTAGTAATGGGCTATGGGGGGGGGCTAGGACTGGTAATGGCCTATGAGGGGGGTAACTGAAAATGGGGTGATGGGGGTAACACTGAAAATGGGGTGATGGGTGGTTAGTACTGGTAATGGCGTATGAGGGGGTAACTGAAAATGGGGTGATGGGGGTAACACTGAAAATGAGGTGATGGGGGGGGGGGTTAGTACTGGTAATGGCCTATGAGGGGGTAACTGAAAATGGGGTGATGGGGGTAACACTGAAAATGGGGTGATGGGGGGGGTAGTACTGGTAATGGCCTATGAAGGGGTAACTGAAAATGGGGTGATGGGGGTAACACTGAAAATGAGGTGATGGGGGTGGGTTAGGACTGGTAATGGGCTATGAGGGGTAAGACTGGAAGTGGGCTATGGGGGGTTAGGACTGGTAATCGGCTATGGGGGGGCTAGGACTGATAATAGGCTGGGGGGTCTGCTAGGACTGGAAATGGGCTGAGTGGAAGGGGGGCTTGAACTGCAAATGGCTGATGGGGAGGGGGGCTTGGAATGGAAATGGGCTGTGAGGGGAGGGAGCTAGCACTGGAAATGGGCTGATGGGGGGGAGCTACGATTGGAAATGGGCTGATGGGGGGCTAGGACTGAAAATGGGCTGATGCAGTGACTAGAAGGGAGGGGGTGCTGTGTGGGACAGGAACTAGAAGGGAGCTGATGTTGGGGGAGGATTAGAATGGGATGGAGCTGGGAGAGTGAAATGGAGAGGGGAAAATATTTTGTGTGGGAGGGAAGACAAATCTACAATTGGCCAGGTAAGTGGGGATTGAGGATGGAGGGGTAAAATTTGAGTGGATGAAAATAGGAATGAGGAAAGAGCAAAAGGAGAAAGATTAATATGTTAAAGCAGATGTAGAGGGAGAATGGAAAAAGCTAGAAGAGAGAAGGACAAATGGACAGCAGATGATGGAGAGTTAGCAGAAGGCACAAAGAAACCAGAAGAAAGTGGCTGGAACTGAAAAAAAAATGCACAAAAGGTAGAAAAATATCTTTATTTTGAATTTATTAACTGGAATATGTCAGTTCTGGGAAATGTGCATCAATAACGTCTGTGCTTTGTTTAGTACAAGAGGAAATTAATTTATAGTTTTATTTCTACAGTGTTGTTGTACATTCCAAGTTTGGCTTTTGGGGGGTCCCAGTTTAAATTGTCTTGTTTCTAAATTTTGATTCCTTGTTTGGTGATGGTGTATTCTGCATGTGTAACTGAGCTGAGGTATTCTGTTTATGTAATTCCTATTTGACATTGCTACTTGTTCTCTGTCCCCAGTAGGTCATGTATTGTTATTCTCTGAAATGTATTGATTTAATATTTGCAGTGTTGCCTTTTGATAGGTAGGGTATGGTGCTTTGTGAGTCCTGGTAGTGCTGTTAGGATATGGCGGGTTTGCTATGGGTTCTAAATGGGCAGTGTTTGTTTGTAGTAGTTCCTAATGTGCCTTGCGGTTGCCACTGGATTATAGTAATGTAGAAATCTTTTAGTCTTTCTTTATTCATGCACTCATTAAGAGGCATGTTTACTAAAAGTTAGGGTATGGTAACATTATGCAAATATTTATGCAAATGAGGTCCCATGTCTCATGCGGCCTCCGGGTTATTTTACAAGTTCTCATTTGGCCCTCAAAGCAATTTGAGTTTGAGACCCCTGTTCTAAAGCTAAGGCTGTTGACCATATCAAAGTAACTTAAACTTTCAACAAGTTTCTTTTCTTTCACAGCTTCCATAGAAAAGAGGTTATACCTGTTTTTAAACTTCCAGCAAGTTTCTTTTCTTTCACACCATATAGAAACAAGCTACAATGGCTTTCAAACTTCTAGCAAGTTTCTTTCCCTTCTCAGTTCCCAGAAACAAGCTTATAATTGCTTTAAACAAACCACTCCTTCACAGGGGCTTGAGCTTAGCACATGTTCAGTTTGTTTGCCTTGCAATAAGAGCATTGCATTTCTTCAGTATCACTTTCACAGGGGCTTTCACACAATTCTATTTCCATTTCATGCGTAGACTCACTAGAGCTATCTTCCTGCGGACAGGTATCATAGGATTTATGATTTACACCCTGCAGCAGCTCATCCAGCTTTAGCAGCAAGCGTTCCCTCTGATCTGTAGTCACAGGCTTTAAAGACGGAGTTTCTCTCTCCCTTATCAGCCTTTCAATATCTCTCACTGCTGAGTCACGGCAGTCACTGGCACACTTCTTATTTCTGTCTGAAGCTTGCTTTACAGCTTTCTGGCTAACACAGCGTCTGGCACTTTTTCTTAGCTCTCTAACCACTTCTTCAGAAAGAGCTTTGCTAGGAACTTCAGGCAACTTATTCTCTCTACCTCCAGGGCTCAACTGGCTTCCCGAGCTGTTTCCCCACCTGGGAATTGACTCCTCCAGCTTCCTTTCTCTGAGGTACCTTGAGACACGTTTCTGCCTTGATTCCAGGGCTCTCTGCTGCTCAGCTCCCAGCTGCTCCGGACTCTCTTGCTGCGTGCTTTCCTGCAAGTTCTGCTGTGTCTGCTGCTGCCTGCTTTGCTTCTTACCTTCCCCCCTTCTATCAAACACTGAAGCAGTTTTGAACTGGTGCTTCTTAGGCACCACGCCTTTCTCCCTGCACACGTGAGAGCTGTTAGGCTCAACCTAGCTCTAACGTCATTAAGTGGGCGGGGCTTAGTACTAGCTGTAGTCTGCCTCGGAGGCTTGTGGTTACTATGGGAACTGTGTTGATCTCTGCTTTTAAAGGCACAGGTCTCACTTTCTTCCCATTCCATCCCTTCTATACAGCTCTCCTTACCACAGTATCTTTGGGAAATATTAACTGGAGAGAATATCCTGATGCTTTATGTTGAACCTTGTGACATTGGGGAAATAAAAATCTTTATCATTTACCTTCATACTGGTTCATACTTTTAAAAGGGAAACTACAACTCCCAACATGCTTCAGTGCTGAAGATAGTTTTCAACCCGTTTATGAAGGACATAATTTCCACCCTAGCTCTTTAGGCACATCGCCGGGGGCTGGGGTGTGACAATACCCACCCTCACCCTTTTCCATCTAAAGCTCGCTACTACCCTAAAAATAGACCCACGCGCTATTCTAATAAGAAATCCGCACGGAACTTATCCAACCTTATCCATATCCCTCTCCTCCCCCCTGTTTACTTGGGCCCTATGGAACGCATGCTCAGTCATTAAAAAAACCTCTTTTATTCACGATCTTTTCATCTCTAATGCCCTACACCTCCTTTCCCTAACCGAGACCTGGCTTCCCCCAGATGACACCGCATCCATTGCCTCTCTCTGCTATGGGGGCTACCAATTCTCTCATACACCTCGATCTACTGCTCGCGGTGGTGGCGTTGGCCTCCTACTCTCTCCCTCTTGCCAATTCCAACCCCTCCTGCCACCCCAATCACACTCCCTCCTAAGTCCACTACATTCGCCTCCTCACACCACTTCCCCTCCGAGTAGCGGTTATTTATCGCCCACCCGACTACTCCAAATCAACCTTCCTCACCGACTTCGACTCCTTGCTCTCTGCCTTTATGGATCCCTCCTCCCCCACTCTTATTCTTGGCAATTTCAACATTCACGTCGACAACCACTCTGACCCCCACGCCTCAAAGTTCCTCACTCTTACCGCCTTGTTTGACCTCCAACTTTGCTCCACTGCCCCCACACACCTACATGGCCACTGCCTTGACCTAATACTCTTCTCCTGTGGCAGGTGCAGGCCTGTGACCCACGGTGTCTGAACATAAGCAGGCCAGCATGGCTAGCTTGACCTGTAAATGAGGCCTGTGGAGAGGCATATAGGATTGCACATCCCCCAATATGCTGCTATTGTAAGATATAACTCAGTAGAAGTATTGAATTAGCTTAGGTAGGCAGAACTGTAGAACTGAGAAATGGAAAAATACAGAAAAGACATGTTTAAAAGTTACTGATAAGAAAAAGTACATCTGCAAAGAAATAATGAGGAGTGCTGACAGATGAGTTACAGAACCTTGCTCTTCTGCACGCACAAATTGGTTCTATAGCCTTGAGAGTGTGAAAGTAACAAGTTGATGAACTGACCATTGTAATTGGGACTAGAAGGGGGGCAGGCAGGTGTCATGCCCACAGAAGGGACATAATTGGATAAACTTATCAGTACCGGGACCAATGGAAGAGGTACGGGAGGTACGGGAGGATACCGGGACCAATGAAATGTTTTTCTATACCTAGAATGGAACAGAAGTCTATAAAAGTTGTTGTAATGCTTGAAAACTTTGCTCAGCCATTTTGAAATTGACTTGCTTGAGACTTGTGCACAAATAAATGATTTGGACCTTCTGAACAGACTCCTGGTATCATTGGTTTGTCTGCGCTTTGCTGCTACATATTCCTTGGTGCACTGGCCGGGAAGTTGTGGAATCAAAGTGTATATAGGGCAATATACCACGACTTTCCGCCTCTATAGGCTTGGTCCTGCCGGGATCGCGCCCTTCCGACGAGGGCTGCTCGCTGGCGCCACCGGTCCCTTGTATCGGAGGGAGCTGGTCGGACCTCGGCGGGTGCCGGGCCCGGTTGGAGCCAACGCCTCGAACCCGAGTGAGGGGAGTCCGAGGTCCAACTCATGCGCCTGCTTGGGAAGTTTGAGGACCGGATCCGGTGAGTATAGTTTTGATTTTGGGTCTAGACAGAAATAGAAAGAGCAGTACTGCCATTGGAATTTGGAATTTGTAATCTCGAGATATTGGGAATTGGTAAGAGAGCATGATCACCTCTCAAGGAAGAGCCGAGTAACCCCGCATGGGAATTCGCTGGGTGAAACCCTCATCCTTTTTGTAATTGGGAAAAAGACTAGTCAGAATAGATAGAAACGAATGCATTCTGGGATACGTTGCTAGCATGATTGTGTGAACGAAGTGTGAATGAGAGGTCTGGCAGCACGGACCAAGTGAAGGCGGACCCCTGAGTAGCGCATTTCCTGACCGGGCGACCGCGTTCAGGTCGCAAAAAGGGGGAAGCGATTGTCGTCTTGTCTTGTTATTTGTACTCCTTATACGTTTCCAGGGCCGTGAGGACCCCTTACCCACGGTCCGCCCTCCTTTTCCCTTCTGTCTGTTGTTGCGCGCACACATCGAAATGGGAGGGGCGGGGTCTACTAGAAACACTCCATTAGAATGTATGATCGCACATTTTAAAGAGGGATATTCAGGAGATTATGGTATTAAAATGACAGCAGCCCGTTTGCAGATTTTGTGTACTAGGGAGTGGCCCGATCTAGACCCCATCTGGCCCCGAGAGGGAACGTTCACTGTAGAGATTATTCAGTCAATACACCGTAGAGTGCGGGTAGCGCACCCTGATCAGTACCCCTATATAGATTCCTGGTTAAGTATTTGTGAAGATCCGCCCCCTGGGCGCAGCGCTGTTATGAGGAACAGTGCAGAATAATGTTAGCTAAAACAGATTCTAGACAGAAAACGGAACAGCCTAGAATGAAAGAGCAGGATAAGAAAGCCAAGAAGAAGCCCATCTTGGTAGATCCTGATTCCCCAGAAATAGTCCTCAGGCAGCCCCGAACCCCAGGTCCAGTAAGAGTAGCCCGGCGTCCTGCCCCAGAACCCCAGAGACGGCCAGAGCCGAGGCGGGACCCAACCCCTGATACCCCTCCCGGAGGAGAGAAAGAGGAAGAATTAGTGGAAAAAGAAGAGGAGGACATAAAAAGCGAGTCAGAAGTGGAGATAGAAGAAGGAGAAAGAGAGAATCCCCCAGACGAGGACAGTGTACAAATAATTGAGAAAGCCAGCGCTAGCACTAGCACGCCAGTGAGAGAGAAACCCAAAGCAAAACCTGTTGAGAAAAAGAAAGTGACTCCTGCAAAGGCAACGACAATAACCCTTAGATCCCAAAATACACCTATGGCAGCCAAACTGTTTCCCTTACGGCAAGTCCCGGGAGTGCCCGTAAAGAATGATAATGATGAAGTGGTAGCGGGACCCCTAACTTATGTATATATCCCTTTCTCTACAACTGATTTATTAAATTGGAGGTCGCATTATGCCTCCTACACTAGTAAGCCCCAGGAGCTGACAGAATTAGTGACTAGTATTATGGAAACTCACCAACCCACTTGGCCAGATTGCCGTCAGCTCCTGACCACCCTATTCACAACAGAAGAACGAGCAAGAATTAGAAAAGCAGCTATTGAATGGATGGCAGAAAACCCCGTAGCTCCGGGACCAGGGCAGAATATAATAGACCGTCGGGAAGCAGCTCAGAGAGAATTCCCGAATGAAGACCCCCAATGGGATCCAAATACAGATGAAGGATCCACAGCCCTAGCCCGTTTTCGCCAAGGTTTTTTACAAGGCCTGAGAAGGGGGGGCCAAAAAGCTATGAACCTTTCCAAAGTTGCAGGAGTTATCCAAGGGATAGATGAGAGCCCATAGCACGTCAATGTTTAACCTGTGCCAAAAATAATGCCAAGCAAGGCCTTATTACGGCACCCCGAGTTCAGTCAGGAGGTGTCACCCCCATGCACAACCTCCAAGTTGATTTTACCGAAATGCCAAAAGCCAATGGATACCATTATCTGCTAGTATTAGTTTGTACTTTCTCTGGGTGGGTAGAAGCATTCCCAACCAGAACTGAGAAAGCCCGAGAAGTCACCAAAGTCTTAATGAGAGAAATTGTCCCCAGATTTGGAATCCCAGCAATAATAGGGTCAGACAATGGACCCTCATTTGTCTCCCAAGTTACTCAGCAGTTAGCAAAAGCTTTGCAGATACAGTGGAAACTCCACACTGCATACAGACCCCAGAGTTCAGGGAAAGTTGAGCGAATGAATCGTACCTTGAAAGCCCAAATGTCCAAGCTTTGTCAGGAGACACACTTGAAATGGCCCCAAGTGCTCCCCATAGCTTTACTCAGAATACGCTCAGCTCCTGTAAAGTCAACAGGATTTTCCCCTTTTGAAGTTTTGTATGGTAAACCCCCACCAATAGTGCAGGGAGTCAAAGGAAGTTTAGCCCAGATTGGTTCAGAAGTAACCAGACAAGAACTCCTAGCTCTTAGTTTTGTTCTGCAGACTCTCCATACGTGGATCCAAGACCAGTTGCCTATCAACTTGACGGAACCCTTGCATCCCTACCAGCCTGGTACTTCGGTGTGGATCAAAGATTGGAAGAAGATACCGTTGGAACCCCACTGGAAGGGACCGTACACCGTCATCCTGTCTACCCCAACTGCAGTAAAGGTAGCCGAGATCGACGCCTGGATCCACCACAGCAGAGTCAAGCCCGCCGCCGAACCTGAACCAGAGCAGTGGACAGCAGAACAGCATCCTGATGTACCCTTGCGAGTTACTTTGAGACGGCAACCAGCAGCTTAGACACTTCATCACAAGTGCTTTGCAGTAGCCAAGTCTTTCGAAGAGGATTGCTGTTTTCCATGCAGCAACAGTTTTGTTTCAACGAGCCCAATTTGTGTGTGATTTGACACACTACTTTGAGACTACATTGACTAAGCCAGACTTCACAAGCCAACTGAAATTGCTAAAAAGTTGGTTAATGAGTACTGGACATTTTGAGGATCTTCAATCAACACTCAGCACCCGTTAAATTGCTTCATTAGCAAACGGGACGAAGAATAAAAGACCGTCGTGATCAAGATCAGCAAGCTGAGGATTCAGAAGAACTCCAATCAACATCAACATGTATCTTTGTTTTTGCTTTGCCTTGGTTGCCCTCTTTGGAGGTTTTGAACTGACTTATGCTTTACCTCCATGCACTGCTTGCATTACTTCTACTAGAACTGGACTGAAAGTAACTCAGACTTTGCTTTACCATTCTTACTATACCTGCAAGGGAACAATAACTCGGTGTATTTATAACACCACTGAACTAAATGTTTGCACTCATGGCAAAATCAAAGCATGCTATAATCCGCATCAGAATCCATCCTATTACACGTTGGAAATAAGATGGAAGGATGCAGATGGACCTATATTAGCTGCTACACCACCACTTAAGGACATTACTAAACCTGCTGTTTTGAATTTTGATGCATGTAATGCCATTAATAGAGATAGTCAGTCCACCTGTGGTACATGGGAGAAAGCGTATCGAAATGACCATAAGTATATGTGTCCAGAAGGTGCCACAAATTGGTGGAAGTGTACAGGTAAAACAGGATCAGGCTATAGTACTGCTACAGCGGCAGACTACTATTGCCCGTATTGGGGATGTGTTTTTTATGCTACCTGGAACACTGGTATAACTGATGAGAAAATAGACAAACGGATGGCTACTCTAACCAAGCCAACCACAAATGATAAATGTCAGAAAGATGCTTGCAACCCCTTACACTTGCGTGTACATAATCCCCATGCATGGAAACAAGGATACAAGTTTGGTTTACGTATTGCTGGAGGAGCAATAGATCCAGGGACCATTGTGTATATCAGATTGAATACCCAAGCCCACAAGTCATCTAAGTATCATATTCATAATACCTTTTATGAAGCCATGCATGTAAATAAGTTTGAGATCCCTCACCCTTCACAGAATTTATTTCTAGAATTAGCCGGAGCAGTAGTATCTAGTCTGAAGATCTCAGATTGTTATTTCTGTGGCGGAACCCAAATGGGAGATCAATGGCCATGGGAAGCCCAAGAATTAAATTATTCTATGACTTACAACCAGACTGAATTACACAGGACTACCAGTGAATGGGTGTTAGCGCACTCAATCGTTGGACGTCTTTGCTATGCCAGAACTGGACCCCAGTTCACCCAAAAGGTAGGACAGCTGGTCTGTCTTAGCCAGAAATACTATAATGCCACGACCAAAAAGACAGCTTGGTGGTCAGGAATTAGACATCCTGAACCTCCTAACCCATTAGCTCGATTTCCTGAACTTGCAGGTCTATGGACTAACCTTGCCAAAGTCCAAGCCTGGCAAGCCCCACCTGGCCTATATTGGATCTGTGGAAACCGAGCATATGCACAACTCCCGCCACACTGGGGAGGAGCGTGTGTCTTAGGAACCATCAGACCTTCTTTCTTCCTGTTAAACACTGAACATGGAGAACAATTAGGATACCCTGTATACACTACCCACCGACACAAAAGAGCATTGAGACAGAAAAGAGAAGTCTTACAGATAGGCAAGTGGGAGAAGTGGCAAGGTGATGATTGGCCACCAGAAAGAATTATTGAGTATTATGGACCTGCCACTTGGAATGATGATGGTATGTATGGTTATCGTACCCCAATTTATATGATCAATCGTATTATTCGCTTACAAGCAGTAGTTGAAATAATAACTAATGAAACTAGTCATGCTCTTACGCTCTTAGCTAGACAAAGTACTCAGATGCGCACTGCTATATACCAGAACCGCTTAGCACTTGATTATTTGTTAGCAGCTGAAGGAGGAGTATGTGGTAAGCTGAATTTAACTAATTGCTATTTGAAAATAGATGATAAAGGTCAAGTAGTTGAAGAAATTGCTAAAGATATGCAAAGACATGCTTATGTGCCAGTACAGACTTGGCACGCATTGAAATTTCCTAACTGGTTTGCTAACCTTTTCTCTTGGCTGGGAGGATTTAAGACTTTCATTATTTTAGTACTAATCCTTGTTGCTGTTATCCTCTTATTACCATGTTTAATCCCATGTTGTATGCGTTCCATTCATAGTGCTATTGATAACACAGTAGAGCGGAAGACCGCAACTAAAATAATGGCTTTGTACAAAGCTAGTCCTAGTAAAAATCCTTCAATCATGATGTGATTCTTCTAAAAAGTGATTTAATTCTCACACCTTATTGAGTAATAGGGTGAGATTAATCAAAGGGGGGAATGTGGCAGGTGCAGGCCTGTGACCCACGGTGTCTGAACATAAGCAGGCCAGCATGGCTAGCTTGACCTGTAAATGAGGCCTGTGGAGAGGCATATAGGATTGCACATCCCCCAATATGCTGCTATTGTAAGATATAACTCAGTAGAAGTATTGAATTAGCTTAGGTAGGCAGAACTGTAGAACTGAGAAATGGAAAAATACAGAAAAGACATGTTTAAAAGTTACTGATAAGAAAAAGTACATCTGCAAAGAAATAATGAGGAGTGCTGACAGATGAGTTACAGAACCTTGCTCTTCTGCACGCACAAATTGGTTCTATAGCCTTGAGAGTGTGAAAGTAACAAGTTGATGAACTGACCATTGTAATTGGGACTAGAAGGGGGGCAGGCAGGTGTCATGCCCACAGAAGGGACATAATTGGATAAACTTATCAGTACCGGGACCAATGGAAGAGGTACGGGAGGTACGGGAGGTTACCGGGACCAATGAAATGTTTTTCTATACCTAGAATGGAACAGAAGTCTATAAAAGTTGTTGTAATGCTTGAAAACTTTGCTCAGCCATTTTGAAATTGACTTGCTTGAGACTTGTGCACAAATAAATGATTTGGACCTTCTGAACAGACTCCTGGTATCATTGGTTTGTCTGCGCTTTGCTGCTACACTCCAATTCCTCTCCCTCAAACTTCCGCAATTCAATCCTTACCTTATCTGACCATCACCTCTTAACTTTTACTTTTCAGCTCCCGTCATCCCAACCTCGTCCTGTCTCCTCCGTCCTATTTAGAAATCTTCATAATATCGATCCCCTGACTCTCTCCTCCACCATTTCTCCATCTCTTTCCTCCATTTTATCATCTGAGTCCATCGACCAGGCACTATCCTCATACAATACTACACTATCCTCAGCCCTTGACACTCTTGCCCCTCCCACCTCACGTCCTGTAAAACGTTCTACTCCCCAACCCTGGCTTTCACCCACAATCCGTTACCTATGCATCTGCACCCGTTCTGCCGAACGAGCCTGGTCCAAATCCCACTCCCAGGAAGACCTTCTACACTTCAAATTCATGCTTGGCTCCTTCCAGTCAGCCTTAGCACTTGCCAAACAAGGGGAGGAGTAGCCTAGTGGTTGGGGCAAGGTACTTCAGGCCGGAAGGTCGGGGGTTCAAATCCCACTAGAGGACAGCAACCTTGGGCCGGAAGGACTGGGGTTTCTAGTCCCACAGATGCTCATTGTGGTCTTGGGCAAGCCACTTAACCCTCCATTGCCCATGTTCCCTGTAAGTATTAGTGTATGTGTCTCATATCCCCACGTGTTAAATGTATCTCCCAATTGTGTTGTGACCCTCTTTGATTGAAGGATAAGGCGGTATACAAAACTGTCTAAATAAATAAATAAATAAAATAAGATTACTACATCTACCTAATTCCCTTGCCTCTGATCCTTGCCGTCTCTTTAACATCCTCAATTCTCTCCTCAAGGTCCCCCCGCCCCCGCCCCTGCCCCATCCCTTCCTCTCTGCCCAAACCCTAGCCGATTATTTCCATGACAAAATCCTCAAAATTACTCTCCAATTCCCTACCCCCTCATCCAACGCCCCTCTCCTTTTCTCCTCCCTATCCATAGTCCCCCTGCCACCCTCTCCTCCTTATCCCCGATCTCTGAAGAAACCGCACTTCTTCTTTCCTCCTCCAAACCCACCACCTGTTCATCAGATCCTATCCCCACCCATCTCCTACATTCCATTTCCCTCACCATTGCCCCCTCCATTACTCATATCCTCAACCTTTCACTCTCCACTGCAACTGTCCCCGTTGACTTCAAACATGCTGTTGTCACACCCCTCCTCAAGAAACCCTCACTTGATCCCACATGCCCTTCTAACTATCGACCCATCTCCTCCCTCCTTCCCTTCATATCTAAACTGCTAGAACGAGCAGTCCACCGTCGCTGCCTCGACTTCCTCACCTCCCAGGCCCTCCTGGATCCACTACAATCAGGCTTCCGCCCCCTACATTCCACAGAAACGACACTCACAAAAGTCTCCAACGACCTGTTCCTGGCCAAATCTAAGGGCTTCTATTCTTATCCTCATCCTTCTTGACCTTTCTGCTGCCTTCGACACCGTTGACCACGACCTTCTCCTCACCACCCTCTCCTCACTTCAAGGACTCCGTACTATCCTGGTTCTCCTCCTACCTCTCCCACCGTTTATTCAGTGTTTGCTCTGGAGGCTTCTCCTCCTCCCCTACCCCGCTCCAGGTAGGTGTACCCCAGGGATCTGTCTTGGGCCCCCTCCTTTTCTCTCTCTATACCCAAGGCCTTGGCACGCTTATCTCTTCCCATGGCTTTCAGTACCATCTCTATGCCGATGACTCCCAAATCTACCTCTCTACACCTAATATCTCTCTGGCAACCCAGTCCAAGATCTCTGCTTGTCTTTCGGACATCGCCGCCTGGATGTCTCATCGCCGACTGAAACTGAACATGGCCAAGACTGAACTCCTTGTCTTTCCACCAAATTCCTCCCCCCCACTTCCCCCTCTCTTAGTCCATGTGGATGGATCTACTATCCTTCCTGTTCCCTCGGCCCACAATCTAGGGGTTATCTTTGACACCTCTCTCTCCTTCTCCGCCCATATCCAGCTTGTAGCCAAGACCTGCCAATTTTTCCTGTACAACATCAGCAAGATCCGCCCCTTCCTCTCTGAACACACTACCAAAACGCTTATCCACTCCTTAATCTCCTCTCGCCTCGATTACTGCAACCTACTCCTCGCTGGTCTCCCCGTGAACCACCTCCTTCCCCTTCAATCTATACGAAATCACGCTGCTCGACTAATCTTCTGCCAGCCTCGCCATGCCCACATTACTCCTCTCCTCCAGTCACTTCACTGGCTCCCTGTCCAATTCAGCATCCAGTTCAAGCTTCTCCTGCTGACCTATAAATGCATTCGCTCTATGGCCCCTCAATACCTCATATCCCTTATCTCTCCTTACGTCCTCTCTTGAAATTTGCGCTCCGCCAGCAAATCGCTTCTTTCAATGCCTTTCACCCGCACCGAGAACTCCCGACTGCGCTCCTTTCACCTTGCTGCGCCACACGCCTGGAACGGCCTACCTATGTCTGTGCGCCAGGCGCCCTCCCCAGCCCTCTTCAAGTCCAGGTTGAAGACCCACCTCTTCACAATTGCATTCAGATCCTGACTTCCATCCTCATCTTACCCTAACTCCCATCAACGTTTTGACCAAACTATAGACCGAGCTGTACCAAACTGTACCACACCGTATCTTCCGCAGAACTGATTAATGCTCTGTACTGTTCTAACTAGATTGTAAGCTCCGATGAGCATGACTCTGACGGGCAGGGACTGTCTCTTGTTTGTTAGCCAGCTCTTGTAGGTTAACCGTGCAGTGCTGCATGCGTTGTGCTCTTTAAGTGCTAAATAGTAGTAGTAGTAGTAGTCGTCTCCCAAAGACGGAAAAAACGACTGGCCACTCTGGGGTCCAAACAAAACACAAGGCGCGAGGGTGTAGAAGGTCACCAATTTATTGAATAAACAGCCCCAATGTGTTTCGGCAGAATTGCCTTTTTCAGGGGCATACGTCTTCAAATAAAAACAATAAGACATATAAGACATAAAAAGTACATAATAAATCATTAAATTAATAAATAGATAAAAACAATAAGGGGTATGTTTACTAAAACCCCGTTATGGTGCGCGGCGCGCTAGTGTGCGGATGCCATATAAGGAATGGGCGTTTCAGGCTGAAAAAAGAAAAACCGGGATTAATCATGCGCTAATGTGCGTCCCGCACATTAGCGCATGAGAAAGTTGCGAGGGAAGCTGAAGCGGCGCGCTGATGCGCAAGCACAGGAACAGAGCCACAGTACAATGGTTAAGACACTGACCAATGGTGCAGGGATCATGGGTTCAATCCCCCACTGTGCCAAATGAAGAAGGCTGGCTGAGGCATTACCTATTATGGGGAAGATTGCTTTAGGAGGCATTTTATTTTTATTTTAATTACTACTACTAGCAAACGCACTCTCAAAGCGTGTTAACATAAGGCGCCCCATAAGGCACATTTTAAAGTGCACTGTCCGCCAAGGCACCCTAGAATGTTGCTTATAGGGCGCTTTATAGGGTGACGTATGAGGTACCGCAAGGTCACAGCACTGTTTTTGATGGCAGCACTGTGCAGTTTAAGGAATGAAAAGCATAAGTAGGTGCGCTGACATGCAAGGAGGAGCAGCAGTGGAGCACAATGGTTAAGACACTGACCAATGATGCAGGAGTCATGGGTTCAATCCCCCACTGTGCCTAATGAAGAAGGCTGGCTGAGGCATTACCTGTTATAGGTAATATTGCTGTAGGGGGCATTTTATTTTTATTTTAATTAGTGCTGCCAGCAAACACACCCTCAAAGTATTGTAACATAAGGTGCTGCATAAGGCGCCTCATAGGGTACCCCAGAGGGCACATTTTAAAGTGCACTGTCCGCCACGGCACCCTACAATGTTGCTGAAAGGGTGGCCTATAGTGCGCCATATAGGGTGCCCTATGAGGCACAGCAAGGTGAGAGCATTGTGTTTGATGGCAGCACTGTGCATTTAAACGCATGGAAATCCTAGGTAGGTGCGCTGACATGCAAGGAGGAACAGCAGTGTAGCACAATGGTTAAGGCACTGACTGCTGATACAGGGGTCATGAGTTTGCTCCCCAGTGTGCCTAATACGTAAGGCTGGCTGAGGCATCAGCTTTGCAATGTACGTATTGTTTCCTGCAGCACTTTATTTGTATTTTATTAATTGCTGCCAGCAAATCCGCCCTCACGTGCCATAATTGAAGGTGCCGCATAAGGCACCCTATAAGGCACTCCATAGGGCGCATTATAAAGTGCACTGTCCGCCACGGCACCCTAAAATGTCCCCTATAGGGCACCCTATAAGTTGCTCCACAGGATAACGTATAGTGCACCTTATATGGACGGTAACCATAAGGTGACCTATAGGGCGCCCTATAAAGCGCCCTCTGAGGCACCTTATGGGTACAGTACGATGAGGGTGTTTTTGCTGGCAGCAATAATGTACATTAAAAATAGATAATGCTTCGGGCAGCCCACTGTGGGTTTGAACCCACGACCTCTGGCTCCACAGACAGTGAAGTAACCATTGTGCTGCAGCTCTATAGCTGCTAGCAAGCCCCTGGCTGGCTGCAGAGGGAGTGCACGTCACCACACAGACAGTATGCTGTGGTCACCAGGATAGGGTTAGCACACCCGTACCCATGATGCACTGCACATGCAAATCAGCTGTCCACAGATAAACACAAGATGGGGTATGCACCCCCACAGCACCTCGGCCTGGTAGGGGGAACTGACCATGTGCACCCCCACAGCACCTCGGCCTGGTAGGGGTACTGACCGTGTGTTTTACTGGCACAGAGTAGCTACACACCGTCACATTGTGCGGGTACGGTGCTCACCCTGAGGGTGTGGTGAGGCGCCCAGCACCAGGTCCATAGCACCTTCCATGGCAGAAATAGGCCATGCTGGAGGTCCAAAGCAGTGTTAATGTGTGAGATAGGTAGTTTCTGCAGAAACACCTTGGATATATCTGTCTGTCTCAGTCAGGTGTAGCCCCTATGGGCCCCTAGGAGGATTATGTACCACCACCCTCCTCCTCCTCCAGGGCTGAGGGTGGTAAACAGGGTCTCCCATCAACAGATCCACATTCTACCTCCCTGCAATGGTGGCAGTAGAGGGGACCATCAACCCCGGTCCTGCTGGGGAACAGACACCCTACAGGGCAGTCAATGCAGCTCTGTACACATCCATAACGCAATAGCAGACAGACATTAGGCCTGGATATGCTAAGCTGCACCCCACCACTATCTGATATTCTCCTGCAGCAAGCCTTCAGCCGCTGCACCCTGCAAGGCGCTCCATCAAGACACATACCAGCTGCAAACAGTCTGCTAGCTAGTCCATAGTGCATGTTCCTGGTGGAAATGTGTGCACCCAGACCTGGGATGTCAGCATACACAACAAGCAGATAAATCAGTGACTGGGCCCCAAAAGGAAACCCATAAATATCACATGACAGAAATACTATATAGCACTATGGGGGTGCCTAGCCATGCTGTCCTTACTGCACAGTCAGGGTGAGAGTGATCTCCCAGCAGGACATACTGAGGTCACCCTGTCTGTGTAGGTGGTGGCCGGGCACTAAAATGTCCCAGCCAGTGCCCTATGCCCTGTGCAGATGCATCCTGGCCAGGCCACCCTGTCTGGGCTATACCCATGGTACCTTGCTCCTCATTATGCACATTGGCAAGCCAATACTGGCAACAGTGCTGGCAGTGTGGGCTGTGGAAGGTGTTTGCAGCCACCACACACTGTATAGACAGACACACACTTCCACACCTATGCCAGCATTGTGCTACTATAGAGGAGTTTAGCAGCCCTGCCCACCACACCAGTCCTGGGCACAGTACAGGCATGGATATGGTACGCAATACTGTTGGGGGTCACTCCCCAGGGTGGTAAACACTGTCAGAGACCAGACCTGAAGCACACACCGCAGACATCAGAAAGATTGTTATGATGGAGCTCAATGAGCAAACTGTGCTTAACGTAGGACTTGTTATCTGCCAGTAATCATAGGAAACGTTTGATAGCTGTGTACCGTATACCCAGGTGTAGGGTGGCATTGCTAAGGTATGCAAGTGCTAGTATTGGGAGATGCACGGAGGGCCCAATGTCCTGCCTCTCCAGGAGGCATTGGCCAATGGGGCCTGTGGGTGTGGGTGTGTCTGCCCCTGTTGGCTGCTGCTTTATGGCAGAGGTTCCCAACTCCAGTCCTGGTGTGCCAAACACTGTTCGGGTTTTCATGCTGTCTCTCATGAATATGCATGAGATACATCTGCATACCATGGGGGTGGTGCATAGATATGCAGCACAGGCATCTTTATTAGAGGCAGCATGGAACCTGACTGGTGTGGGGCCCTCCAGGACTGCATTTGGGAGACTCTGCTCTAGGTAATGTGCCTGTTTATGGTGTCTGTGGCTCGGTGGGGTAAAATATAGGCGTATTAACCATGCGTATGTTCTCAGCAATAAAGGTTTGTCCTTACTATCATGGTTTAGTTGTGGGAAAAATATGTGGACTGGATTGGCAGGAGCCCCAGCTGGGCTTTGAACCTGTGACCTTCTGTTCTTGCACACACTGTCTGTGTGCACTGCACCACCGTGTTGCCACAGATATGCTGCATTCCCTGGGGAGTCCATGACTGTACATCCGACAGGGACTGTCTGTTGCAGTGCACGGCACCCACCTGGACAGAGCTAGGCTATGGTCTGCTGTGGCCACCAGCTGCTGCCACCTCCACCACCAGTACCGCTCCATCCTTAGATTGGAGACAGCATAAACCCTGAAGGATTTGTGGCCCTCCAGGACTGCATTTGGGGTAATCTGCTCTAGGTAATGTGCATGTTTCTGGTGTCTGTGCTCTGTAGGGTAAAATAGAGGTGTTTGAGCCATGCTTATGTTCTCTGCAATAAAGGTTCGTCTTTACTATCACGATATAGTTGTGGGTAAATATGGGGACTGGACTGGCAGGAGCCCCAGCTGGGGCTTGAACCTGTGACCTTCTGTCTCCAAACACACTGCTTGTGTGCACTGCACCACCGTGTTGCCACAGAGACAGTGCATTCCCTGATGATACCATGACTGTTTGTCCGGCAGGGCCTGTCTGTTGCAGTGCATTGCACCCACCTACACAGGGCTAGGCCATGGTCTGCTCTGGGCAGCTGCCACTGCCCCCTCCACCTCCAGTACCCCTGTGCCACCATGCTGACATGCCCTTCTGCTGGTGGTACGCAGTCTCAGGCCATCCTGTGTGTGGGTAGGCGGCTGCCTATGGTGCAGGTTCTGGGGTAGGGGTGCCTGCATATCTGTCCGCACGTCCCCCAATCACTGCCTGCCAATGTTCCGTGCCCTTGGGGGTACCTGCTGGGTACTATCCCCTGTGACACTGTGCTAAACACGCTCGTGCCCATGTTGGGCACTCATCAGTTGCTGTCTGGCTGCTGTTCAGTTTCAGCATTCCTAGGTGCCATCTAGGCATCTGCCTAGTCTGCATTGTGCCCCAGCTGCACCACAACATGTGCCGCCTGCAGCCCTCTGTATCCCCTTTCCCAGCATCTGTCCAATTGCCCATTCCGACCTGCCAGCCCTGCTGTTGTGGAAATGTGCATGCCATAGGTAACCTGTCCAATGGAGAGGGAAACCCTGATCAGTGCTATTTCACTGTGGGATCATTCACCTTGTATGGGAACGGAGCGCAGACCCTTCTAAAATTCATATTTATTTTTTGGGGCTTTTTTGGGAGTGTTTTATGATGTTCCTCATTACTATCACTATTGCCCAGCTTGATTATAATTTTTTTATATTTTGTTGGGGTCATTTTTACTGTTTATTTGCCCTTTTGTTCCGTGCACATGTATCACACTGCTCACCTTTTGTAGGTTTCCCTGGTTTTGCTGTACATTGCTGACAGAAATGGTTTCTCTTCCCTTTAAATCGGCTCTACTGCGAGGTTTTCACTCGCGGTATTTTTTTACCTGAATTTCAGCCCCTCTCCTGTGCGGGGAGCCTCTCCCCTCCCACTCTCCACCCATTGACCCCTTCCCTCTGCCCCTGGGGAGCCTTCCTCCGCCCTCCCGGAACCTTTCCACGCCTCTATCGCACAGTAGCGCGTCACGCACGAGCGGGCCCGTTAGTGCAGCGCGCATGTGTGCGGGGCACAAAAACGCATCATTAGCGTGCGCTAAGGTACCTTAGCGCACGCTATTGTGCGCCGTTTAGTAAACATACCCCTAAGAGTATAAAAACAATATAAATAAATAAATAAATGAACAGACATACATTCATGAATAGCATAACGCATTCATAAAGAAGATAATACATTCATAAATAACGTAATGTATTTGTTCATTAAGATAAACAGGGAGACAAAATATTAAAACCAACCAAACATTAAAACCTACTAATAAATAAAATGAAATCATAACAATAATAAATGGAAATTAAATAATGTTAAGAACACGTGCTTAAAAAAGTTTTGCATAAATACTTATACAGTAAAAAACGGAGGAAAAGCAATTACTTACGAAAGGTACGGTATACCATTAAGTCTTTAGAAAGACTTCATGCAGTAGTCTTGCGATCAATACTAATTGCGAAAGGGATCCCAGAGCCAGAGGGATATGGAAGTATTCATCAGATATGAGGAACAAAAGAGGCAGAGACACAATACTCATTACAGTATACTCAATATCAAAAACATTTTTTAAATCAGAGAAACAGATTGTGTTAATAGTGGACTCTCTAAAGTTGTTCTTGATGGCACAAAAGATTGTTCTTAATTCCATAAAAATGGATACAAAAAATGTGACCAGGACAAATAGATCTAAAACAATATAAACGTAAAAGTCAAACCGTTAAATGAAGGAACTAAAAAAAGGCTAATTTTTGAAAAGCACCTATGCTTCAGAAGTGTGGGCAGTGGTAGTAAATGGTGAAACAGTCGCAGGAGCATCCCTTGATGGATTGCATAGGAGCAGAGAGCCACTGCTTCCTGGCAGAGGGGTGTGGGACCCCGTACCCCCTTATTTGTTGATGAAGAATATTGCAACCTTATTGTCTGTTTGGACCAGCACAGACTGGTGCTGCAGGTGGTGATGGAAGGCCTGGAGAGCCAGGAATATGGCCCAGAACTCCAGGAGATTGATCTGCTCCTGGCTTTTTGCCTTGGACCAATTGCCCTGAGTGCAGAGTTCCTCGCAATGTGCTCTCCAGCACAGCAAGAAGGCATCCGTAGTGAGGATGCTCGGGGGTGTGGGTCTGAAAGGGCATCCCCGCTTGAAGATGCTGTGTGGCCTGCTAGCAGGGACTCTGCTAGCCGGCGGGTCACTGATACTCTGTCTTGCAGCCAGCCTGTGGCATCCGGGGTGACATGGAGGTCATGTGATCGAGAAGGCGCAGCAGGAAGCGAGCGGACGCTGAGGGTTGGTGCTGTATGTCTGAGGCCAGTGCCCTGAGATGGTCAGCCCTGTCCAGAGGGAGGAAGGCTCTGGCCTCAACAGTGTCTAGCCTTTCCCCAATGAACTCCAGATATTGGGAGGAAGTGGAACTTGGGGTAGTTTATCACAAATCCCAGATGTTTCAGGATGTGGATGGTGTGGGCTGTGGCCTGTTGCACCTCAGCAGTCGTGTCCCCTTTTACGAGCCAGTCGTCTAGGTAGGGAAAGACGAAGGCCTCTTGGAGACTGAGGTAGGCCATGATCACCGCCAGGTATTTGGTGAAGACTCTGGGGGCGGAGGCGAGGCCGAAGGGCAGTACCTGTACTGATAGTGGCCACCCTCCAACATGAATCTGAGCTATTGCTGGGATGGATGAGGATGTGGGTATAGGCATCCTTCAGATCCAAGGAGCATAGCCAATCTCCCTGCTGGAGGTAAGGCAGCAGTGCTCCAAGGGAGAGCATCTTGAACTTCTCCCTCACCAGGAACCTGTTTAGGCCCTGTAGGTCCAGGATGGGCCGAAGGCCCCCATTTCTCTTGGGTACAAGGAAGTAATGGGAGTAGAATCCTTTGCCCCGGAGATACTGGGGCACCGGTTCCACTGACTTGTCCTCAAGGAGACCTGAGGTATAGGGGAGTCCTGGGGGGCTCTCCTGGTAAGAAAGGGGGAGGCATCTGCGCCAGGTGGAGGTGGTAACCCTCCTGAACCACCTGGAATGCCCAAATGTTGGTGGTGATGACTATCGGTGGGCAAAGTGGATCAGATGTCCCCCTGTGGGCTGCTGACCTCCTGGGAATGGAGAGGCTATGCCAAGGAGTCAAAAACTCCCGCCAGGCTGGGTTGAGGCCTGTGTCTGGGGCTTGGGAGCTTTCTGCTTACGAGGGCCATGCCCATGTCCCTTGGCCTGCTGACCCTGCTAGGGAGCTGAGGAGGCCTGATACTATGGGTAGTTTCTGTAAACAGTTCCCTTCCTTGAGTCTTTTTACTCGAGCCCTTCCATCAGGGAAGGGTAGAGGTCTTCTTGGAGAGCCTGGGCCTCGTCATGAACTCGGTCTCCAACTCTGCAGCCTTACGGTCACAGGTTTTCCGAAGAGATTCTCTCTCTGGCAGGGGACATTGATCAACTTGTCCTGAACCCACTGTTCCAGGTCGAACGACTGTAGCCAAGCCTGGTGTCGGGCACCAATGCCCGCCACAGCTACTCTAGCTGCCGACTCAAAGCTATCATGGGCTGCTCGAGTCAAACTTGGAGCACTCACGAATGGCTTTGGCCAGATTCCGGAACCGCTGGAGGGGCTCTTCAGAGATACCAGATGAGAACCCAGTGAGCTCCTTTGCCAGATCCCTCAGATACTTGCCCATGTACAGCCGGTATGCCTAGATCAGGCCGATGAGCATCCAGCCCTGGTAGCACTTTCTGCCTCCCTACCTGGGGGCACAGAGGAGTGCGTCTTCTGGTTCTTGAGCCGACGCATGGCCGACTCCACACCATGGAGTTAAGTGGCAGCTGTGCTTTCTCGAAGCCTGGGTTCCAGTGGACTCAATACATCGAGCCGAGACGTTGGCTCATGATGGACACAGACACTGGTGTTTCCCACATGCGGAGGAACAGCAGTTCCAGGATGGGTGGGACAGGGTGCTTCCCTCGGCAGGGCTTCGTACTGGAGGATCTCGAGCTCCTCTGTGTGAGGGTCCTCTTCTGACTCGGTGGCAAATGTCAGCACCTTTGACATGTCTCATATGAAGTCGAGGAACACTATGTCTTTGAGCAGGGACTGGCATAGAGTCTCAGAGGGGGATGGATCAGAGGGCATGTTGTGGTGTCGGCAAGTGTCCGGGGATTCCTCGTCCTCAGTCTCCCAGTCCGAGTAATTGGTGGAGGAGTCAAGTGAAGGCTGGGCCGGGTGATCCAGCCCCGAGACCAACGGTCCAGGTCCCGGGACCGAGACCGATGTTGAGGATCGTCTCGAGGCTGCAGGCTCTCGAGGATTGGCTCGACATCCGGGGTTGTCCTCGAGGTCTAGGGTCCAGTGGTCTGGGTAGATGAGCCATGAAGGCAGACAAGAGAAAATATTTTTTCACTCAACGTGTAATCAAACTCTGGAATTTGTTACCGGAGGATGTAGTAAAGGCTGTTAGTGTAGCTGGGTTTAAGAAAGATTTGGACAAGTTCCTGGAGGAAAGGTCCATAAACCATTATTAAAAAGGGACCCAGGATATCAATGCTTGATCCAATACAAGTATTGTGGAACCTGGGTCTTTTGGGGAAACTGCTAGGTATTGTGACGTAGAAGCCCACACAGAGCCTATGCAGATAGATAGAAAGGAGAAATTTACTTTAGAATCTGTTAGGCAGCCAGCATGTGCAGCTCAGGAGAAGCAAAGGAACAGAGGAGCAGAACTATCACACCCAAGCTATGACGTAGCAGAAAGCTTGGGGATTGATTATGATCACCTGTCCAAGAAAGCACAGTCAGCTTACAGCGAACAGGGAGATAAAAGCTGGTTGGTAGATCCAGCAAGAGAGGAGGAGGAGGAAGAGGAAGAGAAGCCAGTGCTCCAGAGAGAAGGAAGGCACAACCTGGGGCTAGGAGGCTGCCTAGACCGAGTGAGCAGGAAAGTCCCCAGTCCTCACTGCCAGAGGAAAGACCTCAACAATTATACAGGTGGGAGCCTAGCACTGTGAGAGGGAAAGCTAGAAGCTCCATTCGGAACGGAGGGTCAGACAATCCCTAACAACTGGAGGGTGGAAAAGGAGAGCTGGAGAGGCAACCCTACAGATACAGGTACTCTTAAACATACTTGCACAGAACTGTGCCCCTGTACGCTATCTGAACTTTCAGAGAGGGGTTTTCATAAAAACAGCTGTGAAGGTTTAAACCCAAGCACAACGTATGCTGAATGTAAGGAGATGCAATGGGAAAGTAACAACAGGGTTCCAGAACAGGCTCCTATGGATTGTACATTATGTCTTGCGGATGATATTGAGTCTTTGTGCTGAAGCCCTGTAAAAAGACCAAAGAAAAAGAAGATATTTTTCTTTGAGAGAAATTGTTTTGTTTTCCCTGTTTTGGGTTATGCACATGATATCCTTGGGGGAAGGGGAATAAAGTCCTTCTTTTGTTTTGCCTTATCCACTCGACTTGAGACTATTTTTGACCACAAGAAGATAGCAAGGCAACTCCAACCTCGGGGCCCTAGGCGAAGGCCTGCAGCCCCGTGACAGTATGTATGACCTAGATTGGCCACTGTTGGAAACAGGATACTGGGCTTGATGGTACAAGGTATCCACCAGAAATGATACTACTGAACATTTGTATAGTGCTACAAGACATATGCAGAGCTGCACAAACACATGTAACAGATGGTCCCTCCTCATCAGAGCTTACAATCTAATCGGGACAGACAACACAGACATGGGATACAGCTAGGGGGAATGCTGTCACCAGTTCTAGACGGTCGGATGAAGACTCCTCCAGGAATAGCTCAATTTAGTGCAGAAGCACATGTGCCACCAAGCCGCAACAGACGGCTGAGGGGAGATATGATAAAGGTCTATAAATTAATGAATGCATTAAAATATAGAAAGAGTAGGGGACATGCAATGAAGCTACAGTTAACCTGTTTAAGACTAATAAGAGAACTTTTTTTTCACTCAATGCGTAATAAAATTCTAGAATTCGATACTGGCGGATGTAGTAAAAGCTGTTAATGTAGCTGGGTTTAAAAAAGGTTTGGAAAAGTTCCTGGAGGAAAGGTCCATAAACCATTATTAAAGGGGACACGGGAAATCCACTGCTTGCCCCAATACAAGCATTGTGGAACCTGTGTATCTTTTAGGTAAACTGCTAGGTACTTGTGATTTAGATTGGCCACTGTTGGAAACAGGATACTGGGCTTGATGGACCTTGGTCTGACCCAGTATGGCATATCTTATGTTCTTAACATTCTGGTCTCCAGTCCAGAAGGCTCCGCAGCAGTCAGCGCAGGCACAGAGGGGCTTGGGCTCATCGCTGGTTCCGCTGAAGGGAAGTCCTCGACTAGAATGGGCTCAGGGGTCCGAGTTTGATCACCGGAGGCAGATGATTCTTTTTGGGCTACCTTGGTAGGCCGCTTCCACTCTGAGCCCTCAGACGAGCGGTGTGGACTATGGGATGTGGCTCGGTACTTATCCACCTTCTCAGATACGTTCATGGACACGGCCCTCGAGGGTTTCTTCTTCTTCTTGTGTTCCCCATCTGGGGAGCTCCTCTCTGAGGATGGGTGGCCTTAATTGGGTCTGTGGAGTCACCATGCGAGACCTTTGGAGCACAGTGTCACTGGAGACGCGGGGAAAGGTTTGTCATGCTGATGCTGACAGCTCTTGATGGTCTTGGATGACATTTTCTTGCACAGAGGAGCATGATGTTGACAGTGAACAGCAGGGTCATAAAAAGGATAGAACTACTTCTTATTATTGAAGAAATCTTTCTTTGCTGCTTTCTTCTTAGCTGGATTGGCCGTAGATCTAGACAGCCTATTTAGGGTAGTGTTCTCAGACTCCAACTGAGAGGCCTTGTCTTGCCAATCCTTGCCAAAGAGGTTTTCACCGGTGCAAGGGATATTACCCAGCTTATCTTGAACCCATTGTTCAAGATCCAATGCTTGGAGACAAGCAATCCTGCGTGCACTGATGCAGATGGATGAAGTTCTGCTGATGCACTCAAAGCAATCAAAAGTTGCCCTGTTAACAAACTCTGAAACATTCTGAGCATGCTTCACAAGGGTGAGATTATCTGCCCTCTTGTCATTGGGGAGAAGAGGAGCCATTAATTCCAAATCTTTAGCCACCTCTCTAAGGAACACACACATATAGAGTATGTAAGAACAAATTCTGGCAGATAGCATGCAGGCCTTAAAACGACGACAACCAAAAAGCATTGAGGGCTCTTGATTCCCTACCCAGAGGGTTTGAGGAAGATGTTTTCACGCTCTGGTGCGTGGAATGGTGCGGCAACTGTGTCTTTTGAAAACCAGGACACTCCGGTACCCGGCACATAGTATCGAGCTGTTGGGTATGGAGAGAAATAGTTAGTGGTGTCTCCCACATACGAAGCATGAGGTCGTGAAGTATCTAATGGATAGAAAGCATAGCCGCCTCTTATGGAGCTGTTGGGTAATGAAGAAATTCCAATTCTTCGGCCCTAGGCTCTTTCTCTAATGTCACTGTTATTTATTTATTTAGACAGTTTTGTATAAAACCTTATCCTTCAATCAAAGTGGTCACAACACAATTGGGGGATACATTTAACATGAGGGGATATGAGACACATACACTAATACTTACAGAGAACATGGGCAATGGAGGGTTAAGTGGCTTGCCCAAGACCACAAGGAGCACCTGTGGGACTAGAAACCCAAATCCTTCTGGCCCAAGGTTGCTGTCCTCTAGTGGGATTTGAACCCCCGACCTTCTGGCCTGAGGTAATTTGCCCCAACCACTAGACCACTCCTCACTAGCTATGTTATAAACAGGCCCCCTAGCAACATTGCGAAAAAAGTCTTGGAAAGACATGTCCTCTGGTGAGGACATGCGGCGTTGTGGGGATGGAGATGGGTCCTCCGGGAGAGTTCGTATGTCTCGAGTATTGGCCGAGTCATCATCCGATGAATCGGATCTGAAGACTCGACGTGTCAGGCAGGGTCTTCCCGCTCCGTACGAACCCGGTACCGGTCGAATCCGGTACCTGGGATCTGTGTAGTTGGAATCTCGGTACCAGAAATGGATTCCAGGGCTGGCATGGGCGGTAGCGTGGAAAGCAGCAAAAACGTCGATGCAGGTTGTATCAGTACTGAAGGCAGCACCAATGCCTGCAGAACTGATTGTAAGGGTTTGACTGGAACTGAGGCCGCCAGTAAGGCTGTTAAGCTCCACTCGATGGCAAGGATATGTTGATCCATGGAGCTTGCCGATGCTTGGGTATTGGTACTGGAATTGCCGGCCACCATCCCTGAGCATGGCACCAGGAGTTCTCCGGAGGTGGAGGCCTCGGGAGCATCCTGGGACCCCACTAAGGCTTTGGAGGGAAGGTCCTCCCACCAGGATTGTTTGGCCGGTGTGTCCCCCTCCAGGGCAACGCCCGAGGCATCTCGATGCTTTATTACCCTTGGGGGGGGGGAGGAGCGGCCAGCCTTCGATGAAGACTTAGGTTTTGATACCTGAGATCCTTGCAAGGAAGATGAAGCTCTCGATGACGTTGATGCTAAAGAGATAGGAGCGGAGGCAAAGAAGGTGCCCAACTTTGTATCTTAATTCTGTAGGCCTCTCTTCCTCATCTTTCTATGGAGAGGACATTCTGATGGCTGATAATCAGGCCCTAAGCATTTTAGACACTAGTTATGGGTGTCTGTGGCCGAGATGGTACCGCCATACTTAGAACACTTCTTAAAACCACTAGATGGTTTTTCATTGTGTCTGTAACAAAATGGAAGGCCTAAGCCTAAAATGGCTTTGAGGCGTCTGAAGAAAAGAAAGAATTCTTTTCTTCACAGGATCTTTTTTGGAGAGAAAAAGAAAGTACCGATGGAGATCAGTACCAGCGTCGATGGAAGGCAGACACGAACCACAAAAAGCATAGTTACTCATCTGTAACAGGTGATCTCCGGGAACAGCAGGAATTTAGTTTTCACATATGGGTATCGTCGGTACCGACGGAGCCCGCGCAGGAATGCTCCCCAGCGTCCAATAGGAACACTTTTGGGAGCATCTCCCAGCCTTCCTGCCTCTGTACCTCTCTCACCTCAGTTGAGTTTATAGCTGAAACCAAAGGAGAGAAGTAGAGAAAGAGATAGAGACAACTCCTAGGGGAGGTGGGTGGGTTGTGAAGACTAAATTCCTGCTGCTCCCGGAGATCACCTGTTACAGGTGAATAACTACGCTATCTCCAGGAACAAGCAGGAATGTAGTCTTCACATATGGGGATTCCCCAGCTGAAAGATGCCAAGGGGTGACCCCATCAAGCTGCGAACCCAGGTGAGATGGATCATGCTTCCTCCCATGGACCTCTGGCATTCAAACCATGGACGGTGGGTAGGAGTTGTGTTAAGTATGGAAGAGATGCTGGAGAACAGCCTGGCCAAATGAGGCATCCCAACAGGAGTCCTTGTCTAAGCAGTAGTGGGCTGTGAAGGTGTGTACCGAAGTCCAAGTGGCTGCTTTGCAGATGTCATCAATAGACATAGAACGAAGGTTAGCCGTTGAGACTGCCACTGCTCTCACATTGTGAGCTGTGACATGGCTCTCAAGAGAGAGTCCTTTACTCTGATATGTATAGGATATGCAATCTGCAATCCAATTTGGCAGAGTTCTTTTGGAAACTGGAAGTCCCAAATGACTAGAGTCAAAAGTCACAAAAAGCTGAGAAGATTTTCTATGTGGCTTAGTTCTTTGGAGATAAATGGCTAAGGCGCTTTTACAATCCAATGTGTGAAGATTCCTTTCTGCACTAGAGGCATGAGGCCTAGGGAAGAATATAGGAAGATAAACCAACTGGTTTAAATGGAAAGGCGAAACCACCTTTGGCATAAAGTGAGGATGAGTCCTGAGGACTACTTTATCATGGTGGAACCTTGTATAAGGAGGGTCAGCTACTAATGCCTGTAGTTCACTAATGCGCCTTGCAGAAGTGATGGCAATTAGGAAATAATTTTCCATGAAAGAAACTTTAGGTCTGAAGTGGCTAAAGGCTCAAAGGGCGGTTTCATAAGCTGACCAAGAACAAGATTCAGATCCTATGCCACTGGAGGTGGTTTAATGAGAGGTTTTGTTAAGAGTAGGCCTCTCATAAATCTTGATACAAGTGGATGAGAGGAAATAGGTTGTCCATCGAAAGGTTTATAAAAAGCAACAACAGCACTAAGATGGACTCTGACTGAATTGGTCTTTAGACCAGAAGTTGATAATTGGAGGAGATACTCTAGTAGCGACTCCACAGGTACCAAAAGGGGGTTAAGTCCCTTTTGTGAACACCAGACAGAGAACCTTTTCCACTTAAAAGTGTAGGAACGTCTTGTGGAAGGTTCTCTGGAAGCCAAAAGGATATCCTTTACTTTTTGAGAAAGGTTAATATCCTGGAATTCTAGGCTTTCATTAACCAGGCCCTGAGATGTAGGGACTGGGGATTGGGATGCAGTAAGCGTCCGTCCTCCTGAGACAGAAGATCTGGAGCATTCCCCAACTCCACAGGAGTGGTTTGAGAGAGAAACAGAAGAAGAGGATACCACGTTTGTCGTGGCCAATGTGGAGCTATGAGTATCATACGACCTCTGTCTCTCTGAAGTTTGAATAAAGCTTTGGCAATGAGGGGAATGGGTGGGAAGGCATAGAGGAAGTCCTGACCCCAATGGAGTAGGAAAGCATTTCTTGCCTTACAGTTGTGAGCCGGGATTCTGGAACAGAATTGGGGAAGTTTGGCATTCTGTGGACTTGCAAAGAGGTCTATATCTGGTGTTCCCCAGATTTGAAATACTCGAGCAAGCTGATATGAGTGGAGGGACCACTTGTGTGGCAGCAGTATTCGACTGAGTCTGTCTGCCCATAAGTTTAGAATGCCCCGAAGATATACTGCAAACAGGTGAATTTGCAACTCTCTGGCGAGGGTCCATAGTCACAAAGCTTCGTTGCATAGCGACAGAGAGCCTGTTCCGCCTTGCTTGTTCATACAGAAAATAGCTACCTGATTGTCGGTTTGGATCAGAACTGTTTTGTTGCTGAGATGGGTCTGAAAGACTTGAATAGTTCTAGGAGGTTTACGTGAAGAGAAACCTCCTGTGAGGTCCAAAAACCCTGAGTGGAGAGATCATGCAAGCGGGCCCCCCAACCCCACAAGACACGAACACATTACTCCAGTACTGAAAGACCTACATTGGCTCCCAATCAGTTCACGCATCAAATACAAAACAATCATAAACATATTCAAGATCAAACACCACACATCCGCCAACAGCCTGCACACCCTCATCCAACCAGACACCAACACTCGCCCAAGAAGAAAAGGAACCCCCAACAGAGTCAACACCCCGAATGACTACAGAAAAACACGCAAGGACACCACAGAGAGAGCCCTCTCCCTGGCTGCCCCAACAATATGGAACTCCCTCCCAGACGAACTGCGATCGACAACGGATCTCAAAGACTTTCGCAAACAGCTGAAGACAATGCTGTTCATTGAACACTACGGACATGTCACTTAATCGTACCAACGGGAACCACCAACTTACCTCTACAAACCCTGACCAGAAACTGTACAACGGCACATGATATATCTTAAACCCCAATTATATAGAACAATGTATTATAGCTCATGCTGTACCATAGCTCACAATGTACATAGTTCAACCTAATCTAATACACTAAACCTCTTACACGCAACTCATGACATTTTTTCAATGCATGAAATACCCTTCCACTACTTTTGATTGTATTGCTGTGACACCGCCTTGATTGTAGGATAAGGCGGTATAGAAATACTGTTAAATAAATAAATAAATAAAAATCTTGGACGCATCTGTTTTTAGGGTGGCCTGATATAGAGACTGCTGGAAAGGAGAGTCTACGAGGAGGTTTTCTAGAGATTGCCACCATTACAGGGACGAAATCAGATGTGTAGTGTTTCTGATTTTGTCCATTAACTGACCCGAGGCCTGTGACCATTGAGAGGGATAGGGTCCACTGGGCTGCTCGCATGTGGAGGCGAGCATAGGGAACCACATGGACAGTGGATGCCATGTGTCCCAGAAGTTGAAGCATCTCTCAAGCAGTAAGGAACACCTTCATAGATGCTTGAGATGCCAGTTGTATTATTCGTAGACAGCGTGGCTGTGGCAGGAAAGCCCTTGACTGCCATGTGTCTAGACGAGCCCCTATGAATTTGAGAGATTGAGAGGGGGTGAGATGAGATTTTGGGAGGTTTATGAGCAGTCCCAAGTATTGAAGAATTCTCATTGCTCGAGAAAGAGCGAAGCTGGCCTCTGGAGCTGTGGATGCTCGAATGAGCCAATCATCTAAGTAAGGGAAGACGAATATTCCCAGAGTCCTCATAAATGCTGCTACCACCGCCATGCATTTTGTGAAGACTCTTGGAGTAGAGGCCAGTCCGAAAGGAAGAACTCTGTACTGGAAGTGTCTTCCTTGGACCAGGAATCGAAGGAACTTCCTGTGATCTAAGTGGATGAGAATATGTGTGTACACATCTCTTAGATCTAGAGAACATAGCCAGTCCTGACTTTGAAGGTATGGTATTAGTGTCCCGAGGGAGATCATTTTGAACTTTTCTCAGAACAAATATTTGTTTAATTCTCTGAGGTCTAGTATAGGCCTGTGTCCCCCTGTCTTCTTTGGAATAAGAAAATAGGGGGAGTAAAATCCCGTCCCCTGTTGGGGTATGGGTACTTCTTCGATTGCTCCTTGAGCGAGAAGTGATGTGACCTCCTGCCACAAGAGGTTGGTGGCAGGGGCCTGAGAATTGAACTGTTTTATTATTGTAGGTGGGAGCAAGTTGAGAAAATGAAGCTTGTACCCCCAGTCGTACAATGGACAGAGTCCAATTTTCTGATGTTATTTGTTGCCATCTTTTGGCAAAATAGCATAGTCTTCCTGGAATGGTTAAGGGTTCTGAACCTTTCAGGGGCAGAATGACTAAGTTCTCTAGGTAGAAGTCAAAGACCCTGAGGGAGCTGGGTAGGTTGAGCTCTTTGAGCTTGAGACTTTCTTTGCTCTCTGTTCTGTTGTTGCCCCTTCTGGGGAACATGAAACGGACAGTGGCTTTGATGGGTGTAAGATGGGCAAAGCTTCTTTTTCTTACTGAAAAAGGGTTTTTTGAATGTTTTCTTCTTTGCTGGGTTGGCTGTAGACTTTGATAGTCTGTTCAAAGTAGTATTTTCAGATTCAAGCTGATTAGCCTTGTCCTGCCAGTCCTTGCCAAAGAGATTTTCTCCTGTACAAGGAATGTTTCCCAGCTTTTCTTGCACCCACTGTTCTAAGTCTGATGCTTGAAGCCAAGCAATACGACCTGCTTCTATGAATATAGCAGAGGTTCTGCTAATACATTCAAAGCAATCAAAGGTAGCACGGTTCACGAATTTAGAGACATTCTGGGCGTGCTTGACTAGAATAAGGTAGTCTGCTCTTTTTTCCTCTGAAACACAAAGGCTAATGAGCTCTAAGTCTTTTGTGACTTCTTCCAGGAACATTCCCATATAAAAAATGTAGGAACTGATCCTGGCTGATAGCATGGAGGATTGAAAGCATCGACGCCCAAAGGCATCGAGTGTCCTGGATTCACGGCCTGGAGGATTAGAAGAATGTGTTTTAGCACTCTTGATTCTCCGCATGGCCGATTCCACACCATTGAATGGTGTGGTAACTGAGTTTTTTTGATAACCAGGACAACTTGGCACTCGGTACATAGTGTCAAGGCGTCGGGGATGTGAAGATATCGTTAAAGGAGTTTCCCACATTCTCAACATAAGATCATGTAAGATCTTGTGAATGGGAAGCATAGCTGCCTCCTTGGGAGCCAAAGGGTATTGTAGAATTCTTAATTCTTCTGCCCTAGGTTCCTTTTCTGGAATTACAGTGATTGCAAGACCCTTTGCTAAATCACGTATGAAATCCTGGAAGGACATATCTTCTGGAGGAGACATCCTGCGTTGAGGAGAAGGAGTTGAATCCTCTAGTAGGTTCGCTCTGGTACCGGTAGAATCGTCAGAGTCATTGGAATCGGAAGACTCAAGGGCACTCTATACTGGGTGCTCCCGTAACGCATGGCATTGGTACCGCTTGAAGTCGGTAAGGAAATGTCTCGGTTCCTGATCCCCGATATAGACACAAGGCTCGGCATGGGGGGAAGCAGTCCTGTCGAAGCAGGTACTGTCGGTACCGATACCTGTTGAACAGTCTGTAGCAGTCTTAGCGGTATCAAAGCTGCTAAGAGAGATGCTAGACTGCGTTCAATAGCGAGGATTCTTTTATCCATCGCTCCTGCCGATGCCTGGGTGTCGGTACCGGTGGAAGCGGCTAAGACCCCAGAACATGGCACCAGTAGTTCTGCAGAGGTGGAAGCCTCTGGAACATCCTGGAGCCCCGTTAATGCTTTGGAGCCCAAATACTCCCGCTGGGGCTGTTTTGCAGGTGAACTATCCTTGATGGCAACACCAGTGGCATCTCGATACTTTGAAGGAGATTTACCCTTCGAGGACCGGCCAGTCTTAGAAGACTTAAGTTTAGTTACCTGAGATCCATGGGAGGAAGATGACGCCCTGGAAGACGTTGATGCAAGTGACATCATATCTGTGGCATAAAGGGTACCGAGTTTTGCAGCTCTATTCTGTAGGCCCCTTTTGGTCATCCTTGTGCAGGAGAGACACTCCGTTGGACAATGTTCAGGACCTAAATATTTTAGACACCAATCATGGGTGTCGGTGATGGAAATGGTAACGCCACACTTTGAGCATTTTTTGAAACCACTAGCTGGTTTCTCCATGCCTGAAGAAAAGTGGGCCTAGTGCCCAAAATGGCGCTTAGCACCAGCACCAGAAACAGGGGAAAGACCCTGAAGAAAATACAAGGATTTTTTTGGAAAAGAAAGAACCACCACTGGCGGTACTGGTAGGCGTCGAATGAAGGCAGATGTGACCACAAAAAAACAAAGAATAAAAGGAAATTTTCTGCGGTGACAGGGTACACGTCCTGTCGACTCAGCGGAAAACGAAGAACTGAAATGAGAGAGGTACAGAGGCGGGTAGGCAGCACGCATGCGCTGTGGGATGCTCCCAAAAGTGTTCCTATTGGATGCTGGGGAGCGTTCCCGTGCAGGCTCCGTCGGTACCGACAATACCCATACGTGAAGACTACATTCCTGCTTGTTCCTGGAGATTATGAAAAACAGGAATTTTCTACAGTGACAGGACTTGCTCACTGTCGGCTCCAAAGAAAACCAAGAACTGAGGAGGGAGAGCTAGAAAGGCGGGAAAGCAGCTACACAGACGCAGTGGGATCTCCTAAAGGCTTTCCTATTGGACGCTGGGGAGTTCCATCAGTACTGACGTCACCCATATGTGAAGACTACATTCCTGTTTGTTCCTGGAGATAATCAGATGCACTGCGATCAATTGTCAGTATTCACATGACTTGAATCAATGAATGAATGATGGCTTTAATGTTTAAAATGGCCACATTCACGCCCTGTTCCATTTTCACAATGGTAAAGATTAGAGAGATGCCTGAGACCATCAGAAAAGCAATCATCAAACATCAACTAGTACAAGGCCCATCTCCAAAGACCTTGGAATTCCTGTGTCTATAGTTCGCGACATTATTAAGAAGTTTTCTGCTCATGGAACTGTAAAGAACCTCCCAGGACGTGGTGGGAAGAGGAAAATTAATCCAAAAAGTCTTTGAAAGTTAGTGTCAACTGTGTTAAAAACACCGCATACAACATCCAAAGAGCTTAAGGCTGGAGCGATCTGGAGTGGTGGTTTCAACCTGCACCATACGCCACACACTAAACAAAGGAGGACTTCATGGGCAATGTCCAAGGGGGACCCCACTGCTCAAAGAGACATAAAAAGGCATGCCTGATCTTTGCTCAAATCCACCTTGAGAAACCACAATCCTTCTGGGAAAATGTTCTGTGGACAGAGGAAACAAAACTTGAGCTCTTTGGTAATGCAGACCAGCGATGCATTTAGAGACAAAGAAATGAAGCTTATAATGAAAAACACACTCTTCTTAAGAGTTAAATATGATGGAGGTTCCATAATGTTGTGGGGCTGTTTTGCTGCCTCAGGAACTGAAGGTCTGGAACGTATTAAAGAATCATTATGTCAGAGGACTACTGATGTATTTTGGAGCGAAATGTGCTACCTACAGTCAGAAATCTAGGTCTGTGTCGAATGTCATGGGTGCTCCAACAATCCAAAAGTACAAAAGGATGGTTAAAAAGACAAATGGACTATTTTAAACTGGACTGATCTCAATCCAATTGAGAATCTTAGGAAGGAGTTGAAATCTGCCATTGGTAAAAGGAATCCTGAAAACAATCATGAGCTAGAAGAAATCACAGATTAAGTGTGGGAGAAACTACCAGCAGACAGATGTAAGAAAAACTTATAGATGATTACAAGAAACATTTGGAGGCTGTCATCACTGATAAGTGTTGTGCAACCAAATATTAGCGAAGAGTGCCATTAATCTTGTCCAGGTCATATTTTGTTTTCTTCTCAGAAATTACTAAGTTGCACAGACTTTTTTTGTTGTTGGATACTTTTGAACATACTATTAAAATATGATGACATACAGTTGGAATATTTCCAATTATTTATCGAGATATTGTATACAACATATCTAAATGCAAGGGTGCCAATAATGTTGACCTGTAGTACAATGGGTAACTTCCATATAGGTTTCAACCTATTTATGGCCTCTGATTGAACCAAAACTCTCTATATCAGTGAGTCAGAATTGGCCCCTGGCACAAAAAGCGTTATCTGTTTCCTAGCCTCAATAAAAAATTATAAATAGCCCATGAGTCCCTCCTGCAGACTGCAATCAACTACCTGTGGCCTGCCACTGATGCAAATTCCATCATGGCCTCTAACAGCTATCTGCTTTTAATGACATGCAAATACCTTCTGTCTCAGAGTGATGTGTTAAAGACCATGTTAGGATCTGCATCAGCTGCAGGCCATGGGTAAGTGGTAACAAGCAGTGGGAGGGCAGTACTGGAAGTCATGACTGGGTTAGGTATGGAGAGATTTCCTTGATCCTCAGATTACAGACTTAACTGACTCCCAACCGAGTCGCAGTTCCCAATGTGGCCCTTGGACCAAAGGGATTGCTTACCCCTGTTCTGTACCTTGAATAAATACAAATATCCCCCCCTTTTTTTTTTTTACTTCCATCTACTTCCAACTATTTTGCAAAATGGCCATATGTTCCAGTTTCCTAATGATTAACAGTTAACTTTCTCTATCATGTTTATGTTTATGTTTAATAAAACTTGATTGACCGCCCTTCACAATAAAAGCAGAGCGGTTTACAATGCATAAAATCCATTAAAAATAGGGCACAAAGCCAGTAAAGGAAAAGGAAGTTACATATTTAAAAAAAAAAGAGAGACAGAAAGGGCAAGAGAGGGTAGGGAGAGAGGAGTAAGGCTATAGAGAGGGGGGAGAAGTGGGGAGGTCAAAGGCTAGGGAAAAGAGGTGGGTTTTTAGCTGCTGTTAAATGCTGAATTGGTAGACTAGAATCGGATAGCAGAGGGGAGGGAATTCCATAGTGCGGGACCTATAAAGAAGAAAGCTGAAGAACGAGTAGATTGTAAGTGGGCAGCAGAAGGAGGGGGAAGGATGAGCCGGTTTAAGTGGAATGAGCGGGGGGTATATCTGGGAGTGTGAAAGTGGATTAAGTCAGCTAGATATTGTGGGGAGTTGGTGTGGAGGGCCTTGTGAACCAAAGTAAGTAATTTGTATTGAGAGCGGAAGGGAACAGGTAACCAGTGTAAGTGAATAAGAAGAGGGGTTATATGGTGAGAATGAGATGAGTGAGAGAGAAGGCGGGCTGCGGTATTTTGGATTCTTTGAAGACGGTATAAATGAGAGGAGGCCAAACCAATAAGGACAGAATTAGCAAAATCAACCCTGGACATAACAAGAGAGAGAAGTAGGGTAGACAAGGCGGAAGAGGAAAGAAAAGGGCGGATAGCACGGATTTGACGCAGAAAATAAAAGGAAGTCTTTGTAATGTGTGAGATGTGAGCGTGAAAGGAAAGATCTGAATCAAAGAGAACACCAAGATAGCGGAAGGTAGTGACTAAGGATATGGGAGTGTTAGAAAGGGATGGAGCTAACGAGGGGGGGGGATGACCATAGGGGAACCAAATAGCGGTGGTTTTGGCTAGATTAAGGTGAAGACAATTTTGGGTTAACCAGTGGGTGACAGCAGTGAGGCAGTTGTTAAGAGGAGTCAGATCAGGGAGGAGTGGGGAAGTGTGGTGAAGAAGAAGGATGTCATCGGCATAGTAAAAAGCAGAGATCCCAAATTGTTGAATGACAAGTGTGAGGGGTACCAGGAAAAGATTAAAAAGGAGGGGGGCCAGGACAGAACCCTGGGGAACCCCACATGGTAGAGGGAAAGGGGCGGAAGGTAGAGAAGAGGGTGATGTAGCTAGTACAGAGGCAGACCGGGCGTGGAGAAAAGAGTGAAACCAATTAAAGACAGTGCCATGAACACCAGCTTCATGGAGACGGGCTAAGAGAAGAGAGTGATCGACCAGATCAAAAGCTGCAGAAAGATCAAGTGCTACCGCAACCGAGATATCACCCCGATCATGTGCTACATGCAAAGAGTTTGTGAAGGCAAGAAGAATAGTTTCGACGCTGTGACCTGGCCGGAAACCTGATTGCCGAGGGTGAAGATAGTTAGTGGAGTCTAGATGGTGGGAAAGTTGTGCGAATACAATCTTTTCCAGAAGCTTAGAGAGAAACGGAAGATGTGAGACGGGCCGATAGTTTGATGGGTCGAGAGGGTCAAGGGAGGATTTCTTGAGAATTGGGCGGATTAGGGCGTGCTTCCAGGGATCGGGGAAGATACCCAGGGATAGGCTATTGTTTAAGATGGAAAGGATGGGGGAAAGGAAAGGGTGGAGAGAGAAGGTGTGAGGAGCCACGAGGATGGGATGGGGTCAAGGGAGCAGAAAGTCTTATTAGAAGTGGAGATGAGTTTATGGAGTTCAGCTGAGGAGGCTAGGGCAAATGCGGACCAGGTATGAGAATGAAGGGATGAAGGAGGAGACTATATACTGTCAGAGTAGCACTGTTTTGCTGTGTCTTCATGCTTTCCTTTTTGCAGCCACAGCTCCTCAGACTATTTCACAGTTCCGGAGCTTTAACTAAGGCGGCTCTTCTTGTTATCTTTATCTTTATTTACATTTAATATACCGCCCTTGTCGAAACGTGAGGGCGGTTTACAATAAAATAATATAAATAAAAGCATTAAAAAGGAAAGGAAATCCATTAAAATAAGGAAAAGAAGGACCAAAGAGGTCACAGAACAAAGCAAACAATAGACAAACCAGACAAACCATGGGTAAGCAAAGACAAACAAAACAATTAGACAGGACTACTGGGAGGGGAGATCATATGCCTGTTGGAACAAGTGAGTTTTTAGTAGGTTTTTGAAGTGTTGGTAGGAAGGCTCTAGACCAGCGGTTCTCAACCTGTGGGTCGCGACCCCAACGGGGGTCGCCACAGGATTTAGCGGGGGTCGCTTAGCCTCCACGAAGTTTAAAAAAAAAAATTAAGATGTGCACAAGTTGCTGCCGAGTCCGCTTCTCGGCAGCAGCAAACTCCGGCAAACTCACCGCCTTCTTCTGCAGCCGCGGCTCCCTGCCTTTTAGGGAACCGCGGCTGTACTTGTAAAATCGTTGCGGAGCCCTTCCTGTCTCGACGGGCTCCGTGCAGCATTGTCCCGCCTCCAAAGGAAGTGGTAAACAACTTCCTTTGGAGGCGGGACAATGCTGCATGGAGCCCATCGAGACAGGAAGGGTTCCGCAATGATTTTACATGTACAGCCGCGGTTCCCTACGCTGCAGAGAGCCGCGGCTGCATTAGAAGGGAGGCAGACAACCTGCAACACGGCTGACATCGCCAGAGGGGGGCTGACATGGACAGATGGAGGGAGGGGGGCTGACATGGACAGATGGAAGGATGGGGGCTGACATGGAGGGATGGATGGAGGGAGGGGGGCTGACATGGACGGATGGAAGGATGGGGGCTGACAGGGAGGGAGGGAGGTAGGGATGGATGGGGGCTGATATGGATGGATGGATGGAGGGAGGGAGGGAGGGAGGGGGGCTGACATGGACGGATGGAAGGATGGGGGCTGACATGGAGGGAGGGATGGCTGGAGAGAGGGGGGCTGACATGGACGGATGGAAGGTTGGGGGCTGACAGGGAGGGAGGGAGGGAGGGGGCTGGGAGGGAGGGAGGGAGGGAGGGGGCTGGGAGGGAGGGAGGGAGGGATGGGGGCTGATATGGATGGATGGATGGAGGGAGGGGGGCTGACATGGACGGATGGAAGGATGGGGGCTGACATGGAGGGATGGATGGAGGGAGGGGGGCTGACATGGACGGATGGAAGGGAGGGGGCTGACAGGGAGGGAGGGAGGGAGGGAGGGAGGATGGGAGGGAGGGAGGGATGGATGGATGGATGGAGGGAGGGAGGGAGGGAGGGAGGGAGGGAGGGGGGCTGACATGGACGGATGGAAGGATGGGGGCTGACATGGAGGGATGGATGGAGGGAGGGGGGCTGACATGGACGGATGGAAGGATGGGGGCTGACAGGGAGGGAGGGAGGGAGGGAGGGAGGGGGCTGACAGGGAGGGAGGGATGGGGGCTGATATGGATGGATGGATGGAGGGAGGGAGGGAGGGGCCTGACAGGGAGGGAGGGAGGGAGGGGCCTGACAGGGAGGGAGGGAGGGAGGGAGGGGGGCTGATATGGATGGATGGAGGGAGGGAGGGAGGGAGGGAGGGAGGGGTCTGACAGGGAGGGAGGGAGGGATGGGGGCTGATATGGATGGATGGAGGGAGGGAGGGATGGAGGGAGGGAGGGGGGCTGACATGGACAGATGGAAGGATGGGGGCTGACATGGAGGGATGGATGGAGGGAGGGGGGCTGACATGGACGGATGGAAGGATGGGGGCAGGGAGGGAGGGATGGGGGCTGATATGGATGGATGGAGGGAGGGAGGGAGGGGGGCTGATATGGATGGATGGAGGGAGGGAGGGAGGGGGGCTGACATTGACGGATGGAAGTATGGGGGCTGACATGGAGGGAGGGAGGGATGGGGGCTGATATGGATGGATGGAGGGAGGGGGGCTGACATGGAGGGAGTAGGCTGGCATGGACAAAGGGGAGAGACATGGGGACATACTGGACAGACGGGATAAATGCTGGACAGAGGCGAGAGACAGTGCGGGTTAGGATTATAATGGGCTGATGGGGGTGCTAGCACTGGTAATGGGCAGATGGGGGGGCTACGAATGGTAATGGGTTGATTAGGGAAGGCTAGGACTGGGAATGGACTTATCAAGGGGGGGTAGGACTGGTAATGGACTGATGGGGGTCTAGCATTGGAAATGAGCTGATCAGTGAGGTTAGGACTGGAAATGGGCTGATTAGGGGAGCCTAGCACTGGTAATGGGGTTGAGGGGGGGACTAGCACTGGAAATGAGCTGATGGGGGGTAGGACTGGTATTGGGCTGATTAGGGGGGGGGTAGGACTGGTAATGGGGTTGAGGGGGATTAGCACTAGAAGTGAGCTGATTAGGGGGCTTTGACTGGGAATGGGCTGATTGTGGGGAGGGGAGGATAGAGCTGCTGACCCTGGAAGAAAACTGGGGGCTAAGGCTACAAGTGGGCTGATACAAGGGGATGGGAGCATGGAACTGAAAGGGAGTGGATCTGAGAGGGGCTGCCATGGTATTTGTACTAGAAGGGACTGATCAGTGGGGAAGGAGGGGGACTGGAAGGGAATGGACACCAGTGGCAGTCATGGGAATGCAAGTTGACATTGGAAGGTACTGGGAGTGAGGACTGGAAAGGGGCTGATACTGGGGAGGGTTACTGGGACTGGAAATAGGCTGATGGAAAGAAGTGAAGAAAACAAAAGAGATAAGAACTGGCAGCTGGACCATAGACCACAGAAAGAGAGCTAAGAGAAGACAGGAAAGCAGAAGCCTCAGATCGGGACCAGCATGATCAGAGAATAAATTGGTCAGACAACAAAGGTAGAAAAAATAATTTTATTTCATATTAGTGATTTGACTACAAAATCATCATAATTTTGAAATCAAATATTGTTACTTGTTGTTTTGATTATTTAAATAAGTATTTTATAAATAAAAACATATTGCAAAGGCCTATAATATATTAATAATTCAACAAATGATTACAGCGACAATGCGTTAACGGTAAAGGAAGAGAGACGCATTTGATTTTATCATTGGGGGTCACCACAAGTTGACCAACGGTAAAAGGGGTCACGGTACAAAAAAGGTTGAGAACCACTGCTCTAGACGGAGAGAGGAAGGAAGAGAATTCCAGAGTGAGGGGCCCAAGAAGAAGAAAGCGGCGTGGCGTGTCTGTTCAAGGTGAGCTCGTGAAGGTGGGGGGAGAAACAGACGATTAGTGTGCAATGACCGGAGCTGCCGATAAGGAGTATGAAGAGAGACTAGATTTGCTAAATACTGTGGGTTAGAAGTATGGATGACTCTATGTAATAGTATAAGAACCTTGTATTTAAACCGAAAGAGCAGCGGAAGTCAATGGAGGTGAAGCAGAAGAGGAGTAACATGATCCGATTTCCGGGCAAAAGTGACAAGACGAGCGGCTGTGTTCTGCAGGAGTTGAAGGCGTTTGAGTTGGTAGGCGGGGAGATTGGCATAAACTACATTACAGTAATCCAGTTTGGACATAACTACGGCTAACACCAGAGTGATAAGGGAGTCAGAAGACAGAATTGAACGGACTGAGTGTATTTGGGCTTGATGGCATATCTTATGTTCTTATAATGCCTGCAGGTTAAGGAAAGATGCCAAGAAGATCATCTTCAAGAGAGCTTCCAACTTCCAACATGCCTACCAATAGCGAAATTAATATGAAGAAAATACAGTCTCTAAAATGCTTGTATGCAAATGCTAGAAGTCTAAAAAATAAGATGGGAGAGTTAGAATATATAGCACTAAATGAGAGGTTAGATATGATTGGAATCTCTGAACATGGTGGAAGGAGAATAACCAGTGGGACCACTGTGATACCTGGGTACAAACTATATCGTAATGACAGAGCTGATCAAATTGGTGGAGGGGTTGCGCTCTATGTTAGAGAGGGCATTGAGTCAGAAAGGATTAAAGTTTTGCAGGAAACAAAATTTGATGTAAAATCTCTATGGATTGAAATTCCATGTAAAAAGGGGAAGGCGATAGCAGTGGGGGTGTACTATCAACCGCCTGGCCAGAATGAACAAATGGATGATGAAATGCTCAAAGAAATCAAGGAAGCTAACAAAAGTTACAGCACAGTAATAATAATGGGTGATTTCAATTACCCCAGTATCGACTGGGTCAGTGTCACGGCAGGACATGCTAGGAAGATAAAGTTCCTAGATGAAATAAATGACTGCTTCTTGGAGCAGCTGGTTCATTAACCAACCAGAGGGGAAGCCATATTGGACCTAGTCCTTGGTGGAACACCAGATCTGGTGCAAGAGATAAGGGTGTTGGGGCCACTTGGCAATAGTGATCATAGCATGATCGCATTTGATTTAATTAGTGGAGGAGGGATGGTAAGGAAACCCACAGTACTACCTTTTAACTTTCGATAGGGAGACTATGATAAAATGAGAAAAATAGTTAAGAAAAAACTAAAAGGAGCAGTTGCAAAGGTTAAAGACTTACATCAAGCTTAGGTGTTGTTGAAAAATACTAATTTGGAAGCCCAGACCAGTTGTATTCCACGCTTTAAGAAAAGTGGAAGGAATCCAAAAAACTTCCAGCATGGTTTAAAGGTGAGGTCAGAGAGGCTGTTGTTGCCAAAAAAGCATCTTTCAGGAAATGGAAAAAAAAGAGCCAAACGATGAAAACTGGAAACAGCACAAGCACTGGCAAGTTAAATGCAAAGAATTGATAAGGCAGGCAAAGGGAGAATTTGAGAAGAAACTTGCTGCGGAAGCAAAAATGCGTAATAAAGACTTTTTCAAGTACATTTGTAGCAAAAAACCTGAGAGTCAGTCAGTTGGTCCATTAGATGATAGAGGGGTTAAAGGGGCACTAAGAGGCGACAAGGCGATAGTGGAGAGACTGAATGAATTTTTTGCTTTGGTCTTTACTGAGGAAGCTGTAGGGATGTTACCCATGACTGAAGTGGTATTTAAAGGTGTGGAAAAATTGAAGGAAATATCGATACATCTGGAAGATGTATTGCAACTATTTGATAAACTGAACAGTGGCAAATCACCTGGACCGGATGATATAGAAACACAGAAACATAGAAATATGACGACAGAAAAAGACCACATGGCCTATCTAGTCTGTCCTTCCATATCAACTACTACAACAGTCCCCTTTTTACCTTAAGAGATCCTCTGTGTTTGTCCCATGCTTTTTTGAATTCAGTTACTGTCCTCATCTCTACCACCTTCACTGGGAGACTATTCCATGGATCCACTACTCTTTCCGTACAGAAATATTTCTGCATATCACTCCTGAATCTATCTCCCTTCACCCTCATCCCATGCTCTCGCAGCAGAACTTGCTTTCAATTGAAAGAGGCTCTCTCCCTGAACATTTATGCCACGGAGGTATATACATCCAGGGTGGTTGAAAGAACTGAAATATGAGATTGCAAACCTGCTATTAGTAATCTTTGAACTATCATTAAAATCATCTGTAATACCTGAAGAGTGGAGGATGGCGAACGTAACGCCAATTTTTAAAAAAGGGTTCCAGGGGTGATCAGGGAAACTACAGACCGGTGAGCCTGATGTCAGTACCGGGAAAATTGGTAGAAACCATCATAAAGAACAAAATTGCTGAACATGTAGATAGTCATGGCTTAATGGGAGACAGCCAACATGGCTTTAGACCAGGAAGATCTTGTCTTACTAATCTGTTATGTTTTTTGAAGGTGTGAATAAACAGGTAGACAAAAGTGAGTTGGCTGATATAGTGTATTTGGACTTTCAGAAAGCCTTTGACAAGGTCCCTCATCAGAGACTTTTGGCAAAACTAAAGAGTCATGGGATAGGAGGCAGTGTACTATTGTGGATCAGGAACTGATTAAAAGATAAAAAGCAGAGGGCAGGGCTAAATGGCCAATTTTCCCAATGGAGAAAGGTGAATAGTGGTGTACCCCAGGGATCTGTGCTTGGTCTGCTGCTTTTTGACATATTCATAAATGACCTGGAAAAGGGAATAACGAGTGAGGTTATCAAATTTGCAGATGACACAAAACTATTTAAAGTTGTTAAAACCCATGAGGATTGTGGAAAATTGCAAGAGGATCTTGATAAATTGGAAGACTGGGCATCAAAATGGCAGATGAAATTTAATGTGGACAAGTGCAAAGTTATGCACTTAGGGAAGAACAACCCAAAGTATGGTTACACAATGCAAGGTTCCACATTAGGAACCACCACCCAGGAAAAAGATTTAAGCATCGTCGTGGATAACATGTTAAAACCCTCAGCCCAGTGTGCAGCGGCAGCCAAGAGAGCAAATAGAATGCTAGGTATCATAAGGAAAGGAATGGAAAATAAAACAAAGGATATTATAATGCCTCTATATCGTTCCATGGTGAGATTGCACCTTGAATATTGTGTGCAATTCTGGTCGCCGTATCTTAAAAAGGATATAGCGTTATTAGAAAAGGTTCAGAGAAGAGCCACCAAAATGGTAAAGGGGATGGAAGGATACCCCATGAAGAAAGTCTAAAAAGGTAGGGCTCTTTATCCTGGAAAAGAGACGGCTGAGGGGAGATATGATAGAAGTCTATAAATTAATGAATGGAGTGGAACGGGTAAACATAGATCCATTGTTTACGTTATCAGAATATAGAAAGACTAGGGGACATGCAATGAAGTTACAGGGTAAACTATTTAAGACTAATAAGGGAAAATATAATCAAACTCTGGAATTTGTTACCGGAGGATGTAGTAAAGGCTGTTAGTGTAGCTGGGTTTAAAAAAGGTTTGGACAAGTTCCTGGAGAAACGGTCCATAAACCATTATTAAGAAGGGACCCAGGATATCAATGTTTGACCCAATACAAGCATTGTGGAACCTGTGTCTTTTGGGGAAACTGCTAGGTACGTATGACCTAGATTGGCCACTGTTGTTAACAGGATACTGGGCTCGATGGACCTTGGTCTGACCCAGTATGACATATCTTATGTTCTTAACTTTCTGCACTGCTGATCAAGGAAAGTCATGCCTCCCTTCACCTGGATGGTGGTATGCTTTATAACCACTGTAATCAAACACATTCATTTTGGTAAAACGCAGCCATTTGTCCATATCAGCTTACCCAACAGCTTGACATTCTTCAGTGGTCATCAGGGGAGTCCCATTCAGACCAGCGTATATTTTGCAGCGCCTGTGGAAATGGGAAGGCTCTAGAAGGTCTGCAAAGATCCTACAGGATAGGATCAGCATCTGACTTATACTTATCCTCCTCAGGCAGCTCCACAGGGAAGAAGCAATCAAGGCCGGAAGCTATTCTCAGCGGAAAAGGCTGATGACCTAGGAGTCGTCCTCCTTTCCTCCAGGAGAGAGAGCTCCCCCTCTTCCATGTTCTTAACAGTCCTGAAACTATCTATTACTCAGTCATCATCCAGTTCATCCTCTGGGTTCTCCAGGTGCCTCAGGCCTCCACAGAGACTGAGTGAGCACTCCTCAGGCAAATAGAGACCCCCCTCCGCTGTCGCTTCTTGTATCTGGGAATGCTTCTTTGGGGAAACCATCTCCTTTGACAGGTTTCCAAAGGTCAAAGGGCTGTCAAACCGAAGGGCCAGGAGCTGAGAGGACCCTGTGAGGGTCTTGTGGTACACCAGGACCCTTTGGCAGAAGCAACAGGCCTGGTGCAAAAACTGAAAAAATTCCAACGAACAGGTCTCAAGGACCCTGGAGCACCCTCCTCATGGATGCTACCCCACCCCCACAACTGACCCCATTTCAGGGACTAGGGAAGGAGGGGGACTACTGGCCACATGGCTTATCAAAATGGCAGCCCTTTCCCATCTTTTCAGGAGGTTGTGTGTTCCCCGATGGAGATGGAGGAAAGGAAATTGCCCCAGACCGCAGCTCTGATGGCTCCCTAGGGTGAGCAGCACAATCTTCACAAAGACCCTTCATCACGAGGTGCGGGCACGCTGCAGACACCAGGATAGACTGCTGCTTGGCATCGGTCTCTGCGGCCCTTGCTTGGAGCCATGTGCACCGCTGGCACTGCCTTGAGTCTACCAAGGCTATATAAGAGGAAAAACAATAGAGAAGCTCCCTGGACTGAGGCCGCATGAAATGTGGTAGCAGCCAGCCCTCTGTCCCCACCCCCCACCCCCGAGCTGAGCTGGTCACAGGTGCAGCACTGAAGTAAAGTCAAACACTCCCCTCTCCAAGGTCCCCCAACTGGTCTTCATTCTCAGCTGAAGTGTTTCCTGTCCTCCTGGGGAGCAAAATTTTAAGGTTGCCACGTCAAGGCTAAAATTCAAGGAGGCAAGGCTGTACTCACAGGCTGCTGCCCTATCATTGGTCTTTCTTTACTGCAGTGTAGCACATCCTTTATTTATTTATTTTTCACAGAGACAAAAGTGTGTGCGTGGGAGGGGGGAAAGGCTAGAGAAACAGAGAAAGGGAGAGGAGTTAAAGAATTAAAGTTAGAAGGAAGCAAGGGGAAGCTGTGTGAGAAAAAAACAGAACAGACCTCCAGCAAGGCTCAGGTCAAGCAGGGCTCAACTGGTCAGGAGAACCCAACAGGGAGTCCACCTTGCCAGTAGAAGCGGGAAACCTCAGCAGGTATTTGTGAATACATCTTTGAAACATCCACTACACTGGCTCTACTGGAAGGTGCCGTATAGATCGGCTGCACCAGTCCAGAAACCATCATCTGCTGAAGACCGAGAAATACACTGGAGGGTGCTCCTAGCTGTATCAGTCTTAGTACCAGTTATGTCATCACTGGAATATTCTGCTCCTTCTCTGTCTCCAACATCTACTGGCAGGGGGACACTACCTATTTGTCTAGCAGGACGATCTGGAACAGGCCTTATGCAATGCTCTGGACATGGTTGCAGCTAACTTACCAGTACCTAAAGTGTGCTGTAAGAGTTCCTTCCTGCCAACCAGGCTTCTTCACTTCATGGCACTAACAACCCCCAGCTCTCAGACTGCATGGCTTTGATTGCAACCCTAAGGTCACGCCAAAGCGATCAGGCTGCTTACCTCTCCAATGCCTCACCTCTGCTGCTGATTCTCCCTTGAATATATTATGCTATGTTTGGATGGTTTTTTTAATGTTCTAACTGACCCTTAAAAAGGCATGGGGTGAGAGGGACCTGGACTCCTCCCAGGTATTTCCCCAGGAAAGAGGCAGAGCTCAAGGGGACCCAGGGACCCTTTCCCTCCACCAGCACTAGACTGGGTACCCTGCTCTCCAACTGGGCCTAGAAGTATGCCCCCCATAGCATTCCAATGCTGCAATGGAAATGAGTCTATCAGCTACTGGAAGCAGAGAAAAACTGAGGGGCTGCTAGCAGCCTGATGCCCTATATGAGCAGAGTGCACAAGTGTTTGTTCTCTGTCTCCCTCTGCTGCAAGAGAACTATACCATTCATCTGGACTGGTCTGGGGGGATAAGAACTCCTATTATTGTGTCACCCAATTTGTTAGCTTCCCTAATTTGCTACCATTTCATCATCTATCTTATTCTAGCCAGGCGGATGTTAGTATACCCCCACCACTATTCTCTCCCCCTGCACACATGAAATTTATATTTCATTAAAAAAACATGGTGCATTTTGTTTTCTACAGAACTTGTATACTGTTTGACTCAATGTCCTCAAACATATAGTGTCACACCTCCACCAATTTGATCCACCCTGTAATTGTGATATAATTTGTACCCCAGTATCACAGTGCCCCATTGGTTATCCTCCTTCCACAAGTTCTGAAATGCCAATCATACCTACCTCTTCATCCAGTGCTATACATTCAAACCTTCCATTTTATTTATTTTAAGACTTCTAGCATTTATATTCAAATACTTCAAAGTATGTTTTTTATTTGTATTTACAACCTGCTTACCAGTTGACAAAGATAATCTGGAATCTCAATTCTACACTTAAGGGCACCTGGACCTATTTTGCCTTGTTTTGCTAGTATCATTCAAAGATACATCATTCCAAAAAAATACAGTCATGAGAAATTGTCAGCCTTCCACCATAATCTAGTTGAAAAGTTGCTCTATTGCCTTTTATAAAGATTAGCACCAGCAGCCTGACTCCACCCTAGTGGAGGTGGAGCCGATCCTTTTGGAAAAGGCTTTCCCTTCCCCAAAATGTTCATACCAAACCTAAAGCCTTCTTACCTATATATTGAAATTCTGGAGCTCTGCCTACCTCTAACTCTGCTTGTGGAATGGGGTGCATTTCTACTACTCTGGAGGTTCTAGATTTTAACTCTCTATCTAAAATCCTAAATTTGGTTTCCAGAATTTCCCTCCTGCATCTTCTTATGTTTCTGGTACCAACACCAGCATTGCCTTAAACCATACATGCATGCATGAGGTCCACCACCTCCACACTAGTCAGGCAAGTTACCAACCAATCTTCATGTCCATAACTCGCAAGCTAATTACTTTCCTAATAATCAAATCAGCAACTACAATGGTAGCCCTAACACATCCTCAGTGTGAGTGGATACTGCATCACCTTGAGGTTGTGTCCTACTTACAGGATCACTTCCTAACATACCAAGGTAATGTTCTCCTTCCAGGTGACCTATCCCTTCCAGTGTAGCACATGGTGCCACAGCAGTAGTGGGATTGCACTACCATGTCCCTGAAAGTCTTCCCTATATACATTTCTGTCTTCCTCTGCTCCTCCAGGTCTGCCACTTTAGACTCCAAAGATCAGGCTTATTTTCAGAAAGTTAGGGAGCTCTCTGCACCAGGTGCCCACATATAGCATTTCACTAATTGGTAAGATACTCCTACATGTGGCACTCAGTGCAAAAGACCAGACAGCACTCCTCTTGTTGCTGGCCTACCCTCTGTATCTTAATTTTGATGAGGAGTTAGCTTTTTAAAACTTCTAAAGCAGCAGGGGGTTCAAACTAATGTAAAGCACTTTTAGTCTACTGGTTTATTTTATACTTGTTTGTCAATGATATTCAAAGGGACTATAACGTATTTATAAGGACCTGGTAACTTGCAGATGCAAACACGTTAATGGACTTTTGATCTGAAAAACTTCCTTACTAGTGTCTCTAATCTGATGCTGCAAATTTACAGTAACTGTGTGTGTGACAAGCACCATTACAGCATGCATCTTCTGGTTCTCTGCTGCTAGAAAGAGTACAAGTCTGTGGAAGCTGAAGCCTAAGATGGGTCAGTGTCCTCGGGGACCATTGGGAGAAGTATGCAGGTGATCCTTCTGGTTTTCTGCTGCTGGAAAGAATGCAGGACCTTCCCTAGTTTCTATCCTGCAGAGTTAATCCTAAGGTTCACATCAAGAAAGAATGATATCAATCATGCATTTCACCAAAGCAAAACTGAAAACTCCTGAATGCTGGCAATAATGTTTTCATAATCACAATATTTTCTAATATTATTTACATCATTGAATACAAATTTGTAGATTTTCTTGTAAAAGCTACTCTAGAACTTGAAAGCCTCGATTTATCCAGAGAACAAATGAAGGAATAGGCAGCAGCACTAGAAGTTATGCACACACACATGCAATGTCAAATTAGTTCCAAACCTAAATAATGGATTTTGTGATGTGGACATCCTAGGAACTGAATCCACCAACTCACTTACAATGGCAAATGAATGACTGACAAAAAATCAAAACTTTCAGTTCTTCTTAACTTGATCCATTTAATTTCACTTACTGCGGAAAGCATCCATCTGTTTCTGTATACCGGTCTGCATGCATGCATCAAACATCAATTCCACGTACTCTTCCACATTATCTATTGTCACTATCTGCAACAACAACCACCAAACAATGCATCAACTTGGCACAGTGTAAAGAAGAAACGGTCCCTGATCTGGTTCTTTTCAACACTTTTATAACAGATATTGTGGAAAGCCTAGTAGTGAATGCATTTTGTCTTTTTACAGATGATACCAAAATCTGCAATAGGGTTTATACCCTAGGTATGGATAACATGAAGAGGAATGCAGCAAAACTTGAGGAACAATAAGGTGACGTTTTGCTTACCAGATAATGTCCTTTGTTCAAGTCCTGCTAGACCAGTCCAGAAAAGTGGGTTGTGTTCCCCTACCAGCAGATTGATGGAGACAAAGAACCATTCAAAACGCTCAGGTTTCAATGACATCATTTCCATTTAATTAATTTAATTTAATTAACAGTCGCTTATATACCGCACCTTCCAGAGATCAGGTGCGGTTTACATTTAACAACAATATAACAGGCTGTTGTCTGTTTTACAATGAACGTCTGAAACAGTGTAACTATTATACAACAAAACAGTCAGTAATTATTTCCATGCCTTTATCCGCCTCAGCCACTATTTATTTAGCTGTATTTATATCCCGCCTTTCACCGGGTCAAAGCGGTGTAACATAAAAGGGGAGGGTGGACAATAATCAACTTCTGGGGTTGGGGCCATCACCAGGTGGCTAACATTAATGATTATAACAAATATTTGGGACACAGACATAGGCAGTGTGCTACAGTCTCTTTAGAACATATGTTTATGGGGATAAAATGGGGGGGGGGGGGGTCGGGGGTAGTTAGTGGTGGGTGTTTGTTTCTGATCCGAGGTATTCTTGGAATAGGTTGGTTTTTAGTTGTTTCCTGAACGATAAGGGGTCCCCGTTGCTTCTGATGTGACTTGGTAGAGAGTTCCAGAGGGTTGGTGCATACAGTTCGAAGGCTCTGTTGCAGGTCCTTTGATTGCATTTGGTTCGTTTGTGGCGGATGGAGTTGCTGGTGGTTTGTCTGGTTGTTGGCTGGTTGGGATAGTAATGTGCGGAGCTGGGAAGTCTGAGTTTGGTAGAGAGCTTTGTGGGTAAGTAAGGCGGCTTTGTATTTGATTCTTGCTTCTAAGGGGAGTATGTGTAGCTCCCTCAGGACTGGGGTGATTCTGTCTCGTTTTCTTGCTTTCTGGATAATCCTTGTTGTGGTATTTAAGGCAGTTCGAAGTGGGTTGGTATGGGTGGCTGGAAGTCCATGGTAGATAATATTGCAGTAGTCCAGGTAGGGGAGTGTCATGGCTTGCATCACTGTTCGGAAGTCCTGTGGTTCAAGGAGAGGTCTGAGTCGCTGCACTGTTTTAGCCTTGTGGAATATTGTTCCGGTGGTTTTTTTGATTTATTGCTGGAGTGTGAGTGCTTGGTCTAGGATGATTCCTAGCTATCTTATGTGCGGTTGTATTTGTATTTGCGTGGTTCCAATGTTGAAGTGTGAAGGTGGTGTGAAATCCGGGTCCTTTGTTACTATGAGGGCTTCAGTTTTCTTTATGTTGATGGATAAGTTGAGGATGTGGTCTGGATTGTCATGCGCATATATTATGGTAACCTGCTGTTCCCTTTCTTCTCTTTGCCTTGTCTTTTTGACTGTTTCTGTCCTCTACTCTGTCCTATCTTACAAATGGCGTTCCTTTCATATTTCCTCAAATGATATATTATTGTAAACCGCTCTGATGCTTCGGCCTGAGCGGTATATCAAATTTAATAAACATAAACATAAGTTGTTCTTTTGTAGCCAGCTGGATACTTCTGTGAAGCATTCTGATAAGTGTTTATTTGTTGGGTTTGGGGTTGTGATTGGGGCATAGAGCATTATGTCATCCGCATAAATGTGGTAGATAATGTTGTGGGCAAGTATGATTGAGCAGAGTGGTTGCAGGTATATGTTGAATGGCAGATAGTGTGGATCCTTGGGGTACTCCCTGGTGTTGTTGGAAGGGGGGTGAGGTTGATATGTTTGTGCGGATCAGTTGTTGTCTGTTGGTTAGGTAGGAGTGTAACCACTGGAGTACGATATCTTTGATGCCAATTTCTTGTAGTCTGTGTATTGTGATGCAGCGGACCCTCTTGCAGAAGGAAAAAAAGTTTTAAATTTAGAAAAAAACAGGTTTCAGATGCAATATGCTGAAGGTCCACATAGAGGGAGCAGGAGAGCCAGCATAGATTCAGAAGAACCACGCCTCTATGGGCAGGACTTAGGCCCAGTCAGTTCCGATTTAAGGGGAGACAGTCCTGAATCAAGCAGAGCAGTTGAAGTGGGAGCAGTCAAGGAAGGACAAGCCCAGAGAGCAGTCCAGGAAGGACAAGCTGAGAGAGCAGTCCAGGAGAGAGATGTTTCAACATCCAGCCTGAGAGAGAGTCCTATCCAGGGAGAAGGGCTAAGACATAGCCTGAGAGAAAGACATGCGAGGAATGACGTGGAGGAAAGGCCTCCAGTGAAAAGATATCCAGGAGAAAGATATCCAGCTGGAAAAGATATCCCAGGAGAGAAAGGTACTCAGAGAGATATCTATAGAAGTAACTGGAGAGAAAAGTGGAGAACTCAGAGGCCTGGTGAGCAGGGAGAAGCTGCAAGGGCGCGGCCACCAGACAACAGCCACAGGAGTGGAAGCAAAGGCCGATGGCAACAGCTGCAGCCTTGCCTCAGAGGGGTTTCTCCACACACTAAGGAAAGAGAGACACTGTGGGAATACTTGGGCCAGCAAGAGTTGGACTAGGCCTCAAGCCTTCCCTGGAAAAGACAGAAGAAAGCTCAAAGGTAAAGCAGCCATTTCTTGTGATTGTTTGCTTAGGCCTAGCACAGAAGAAAGGCAGAGGAAAGAACCTTATCTGTATAACAATGATACTTATAAGCAGAGATTAACAGATAATTTCCCTAAGAAGAAAACTGCCAGTATTAAAAGTGGTGACAAGAGAGCTTTTAAAACTATAGCGGATGAACAGCCATTGTTCTATCCTGTAGCCAGAAACCGACGCCCTAAGCTAACAAACAAACACTGGAAAACTGTATGGCACACTTTTAAAAAGCCAGAACTCAGCCCTACCAAAGCTTCAGACTCAGAGCCATCCGATATGGAATGGATGCCAGTGGAATCTGGGGGTGAGGAGGCAGAAGAACCAATGGAATGTACATATTGTACAGCAGTGAAGCTATAGTCTGTTTGGAGTTCAAGGAATGCATGAAGTGAATGCAAGATTCATTTTACTTTAAGTTACTGTGAAGTTAACAGTTGTTACTTTGACCATTTTTGTATGCGTTGAACCTGATGTAAAGACTGGTACAACCCTGTGGCTTTCCAAAGCCGTATGTTTTGAACCATTTTTGCGTAAAGGAGAAATAAAGTCTTTTTCTTTTTCCCTCCACTTTGGTGTGAAGTTACTTTTTGGGAAGTTGGTAACGAGGTCGGCACAAAGGACCGCTACCTTTGACCCTCGCACCTGCCAACCCCAATACCCCTAGTCTTGTGCGCTCCCCAGCTCTTCGGTGGAAACACTACGCCGCCACCAGAGGGGGCTGCGGGGGACAGTATGAGAATGTTGTGGGAGATGGTGTCGAAGGCTGCTGATATGTCTAGGAAGATCATGGCGTACCCAGAGTGTTTGGCTTGAGTTCCAATGATGAGGGTGTTCATTAGTGATGTCATGAGGGTCTCAACTCCGTGGAGCAGACGGAAGCCATGTTGTTGTGGGTCCAGTATGTTGTTGGTATCTAAATGTTCTTGGAGCTGTTGCTGGATTATCTTCTCAATGATTTTGGCGGTAAACGGGAGACTTGCTATAGGTCTGTAGGAGGCAGGGTCGAGGGGATCCAGGTTATGTTTTTTTAGGGTTGGTCGGATGATTGAAGTTTTGAGGAGGTCTGGCATGCGTCCTTGGCTGAGGGATTCATTAACGATGTGGGTTAATGGTGTGCTCAGGTCTTCTTTGTTTTTTTTTTATCCATTCTGTAGGGCAGGGATCTAGTGGGGAGGTGGTGGTATTCAGGCGGGAGATGGTGGATGATAGTTCCTCTTTCGTGATTGGTTCAAATGTGCTCCAGTCTCTGTCTGTGGTGGTGGGGTGGTTTGTTATTGTTGTCTCTGGGTTCAATTGTGGATTTCGTGGTTGTTGAAGCTGCTTGTATTGTTGCGCTAGTAATTCTGGTGGGATGTTTGGTAGCTGGTCGGAGTTGTTGGGCGTTTTTGTCAGTTTTTTGACAATCTTGAAGAGTTCTCGTGGTGTTTATTGATGTGTTTATGATCTTCGAATGGAAGGCCTTTTTTGCTTTGTCTGTTTCCACGTGGTATGCATCTAGTTCGCACATGTAGTTTGCTTTGTCGTTTTCTTTCTTGGTTTTTCTCCATTTTCTTTCGGCTCTTCTGAGTTTGGTCTTTAGTTTCCGGAGGTTGGAGGTGAACCATCGGGCTTTTGTGTAGGTCTGTCTGGTTTTGGTCTTATTTGTTGTTGCGCTGGATGCAGAGGAGATTGTGGTATTCCAGTTGTGGATTAGGTCATCAATATTGTTGGAGTTTGTTTGAAGTTTAGGTAGAGTTTGTGCTAAAAAATCTAATTTGTTGAAGGTTTTAAATCTTCTTGTATGTTGTTTGCTCTCCTTGCTGTTCGTCTGGTGGTGGGAGTGGGATATGCTGATGAGGTGGTGGTCTGACCATGGCACATGTGTGATTTCTGGCTTCTTGTATGAGCTGGCAGTTAGGGAATTTAGGAATATGAGGTCCAGTGTATTTCCTTTTTCGTGCGTTGGTTCGTGTATGATTTGTGTTAGGTTCATTGTTTCCATGGCGTTGATAAAGGTTTCTGCTTGCTTGTCCTGGAGTGAAGGGAGGTTGAAGTCTCCTAGGATTATTTGTTCTTTTGTGGAGATGGTGCTCTCAGATATGTGCTGTAGTATCCTTGGTAGGTCGGTGCTTGGGGTGGGTGTTCGGTAGACTAGGCATAATGAGAGGTGTTTATTGGTGAGGGTGAGTATGTCTGTTTCATTGATCTCTCTTCAGTATTCATCCCAAAGTATATGGGAAACATGGCAAGCCTTCCACAACCTCAAACGTGGACAACAATGAGTAATCAAACAGTAGAGAACCATGTACAGGAAAGCATAAACCATAAAGCTGTCCACAGAAGATGGACCTGCAGAGCCAAGTATATAAATCACCGTGGACTTGAGGGTACTGCCACATAAGAACAGAGTAAACACAGTTCCAGGGAGTGGGGCCCTGGACTGGTCTAGCAGGATTCAAGGAAAGGACAATATCTGGTAAGTAAAATGTCACCTTCCATATCGTCCTACTAGACCAGTCCAGACAAGTGGAATGCACCAAAGCTACGCCTCCACTGGGCAGGAAGAAAACACAGCAGTTCGAGCATGAACATCCAAGCGGAAATGCTCGACAAAAGTGTAAAGTGATACCAATGTTGCAGCCCGACAAATGACTGCAGGGGCTGAGCTCTTCCCGCCCACGAGGTCGCTTGCACTCAGGTAGCATGGGAGTGCAAACCCTCCAGAATCGGACAGTTCTTCAACAGATCTACTGAGGCACTGGCTTCCTTAATCCAGCACTCTAAAGCAGACTTAGCTGCCTTATCACCTTGTGTGGACCAGCAAACAGCACAAAAATATGGTCAAGACTTACAAAAGGAATTCATAACCTCCAATAGCTGGAGAGGCACCCTCCAGACATCCAAAGGCAAAGGTCCTTACCATTCCTCCAACACTGCTCCTTAGAGAAGGAGGATAGGTAGGCAAACTGCCTGGTTCACATGAAAGGGAGACATCATTTCAGGGAAAAAGGAAGGCATAGGGTGAATGGAAATGCATCCTCAGAAAAGACAGGTAAGGATCTTGGCAAGACAGAGCCGATAGCTCAGAATCCTTACTGAATAAATCGCAACCAAGACAATTATCTTGGGTGTCAAATCCTTCAGAGTAACGTGCTTCAATGGCTCCGACATCGGGGCCTCAAGCACCAGACACAACAGTCTGGAGGGGAGGACGCAGATGTTGAAACCTCCTGAAAAACCGTGTGAAACATCGGGGTATAAGGCTAGAGACTTACCAGCCAACAGACTTCTGAAACAGGACAAAGCTGCCACCTGAATCTTCAGGGAGCTAAGAGAAAGCATTGTTGCTCACCTGTAACAGGTGATCTCTGGGAACAGCAGGAATCAGTCTTCACGTATGGGTATCGTCGGTACCGACAGAGCCCGCACGGGAACGCTCCCCAGCGTCCAAAAGGAAAGCTTTTGGGAGCACTCCACTGCACCTGTGCATCTGCCTTTCTGCCTTCCCACATCCTCTCCTCAATTGAGTTTGTAGCTTAGAGATAGAGGAAAAATGATACCCTACAACTTCTAGGGGAGGAGAGTGGGTTGTGAAGACTGATTCCTGCTGTTCCCAGAGATCACCCGTTATAGGTGAGTAACAACGCTATCTCCAGGAACAAGCAGGAATGTAGTCTTCACATACGGGACTCACTAGCTCCCAGGCACCAGACTAAACACACAACCATGACGCTAGAAAGAAGAGCCAGAGAGTATAGATCCCAAGTGGCCTCCTCAGATTCGAGCACAGCTTGCAAGAACATGGTTAGAGGAGTCTGGTGGCAGAACAAAAAGATGCTGAAGGACCGCCTGAACAAAGACAGCATCCTGATGGGAGTCCCTGTCTAGGCAGTAGTGAGCAGTACAGGTGTGAATGGAGGACCAGGAAGCTGCTCGACAGACCTTGTTGATAGAGACAGAACGCAGGTTGGCAACAGATGTTGCCATGGCCCGCACATTGTGTGCAGTGACATGACCATCAAGGGCGAGCCCTGCCTGAGAAGAGGCAAAAGAAATGCAGTTCGCAAGCCAGTTGGATAGGTTGTGTTTAAATACTGGACGTCCAAGGTAACTTAGATCAAAGGAGACAAATAATTGAGAGAGGATTTCCTGAAAATCTTGGTTCTGTCCAAAACACGTTTACAATCTAGCATGCTTCAGCTCTGGAGGCATGAGGTCTGGGAAAGAAGACCGGGAGCATCACAGACTGATTGATATGAAAAGGAGAGACCACCTTTGGAAGGAAGTATGGATGAGTTCGGAAAACCATCTTGTCATGGTGGAAGCAAGAATATGGTGGATCTGACACTAACATAGTAACATAGTAAATGATGGCAGATAAAGGCTAGTATGGTCCATCTAGTCTGCCCAGTAAGTTGGCAAAAGTAGGTGCACCTGCCACTCCGTGCAGGCCACCCCTCCCCCATGTCTTTGTTTTAGGAGTGAACCCTCCCCATGTCTTTTAGGGGTGAACCCACTGCTCCGTGTAGGACACCCCTGTATGTTGAGAAATTAGTTAGTTAAGTTTATTTTGATTTTATCCTGTTGCTGTAAAGGGATCCACTGTGTCTGTCCCATACCATTTTGAATTCTGTCACTGTATTTGTCCCCACCACTTCCATCGGGAGGGCATTCCAAGCATCCACCACCTTTTCAGTGAAAAAGTATTTCCTGACATTGCCTTTCAATTTACCCCTTTGTAGCTTCATGTTATGCCCTCTAGTTTTACAGCTTCCCCGTCTTCAGAAGAGGTTTGTTTGTTCATTATTTCTCTTTAAGTATTTAAAGGTCTGAATCATATCTCCCCTGTCCCTCCTCTCCTCCAGAGTGTACATATTTAGGTCTTCAAGTCTCTTCTCATAAGGCTTCTGACGCAGGCTCCAAATCATTTTGGTCGCCTTCCTCTGAATAGTTTCCAGTCTTTTTATATCCTTTGCAAGATATGGTCTCCAAAACTGAACACAGTATTCCAAGTGAGGCCTCACCAGTGACTTATACAGTGGCATTAGTACACTAAGGGATGCAGCTCACTGATATTGTGAGCAGAGGAGAGGGCAATGAGGAAGATGACCTTTCAAGAAAGGAAGTTCAAAGCAGTGGTGGCTAAAGGCTCAAAAGGTGGCCTTAGAAGCTGTGCTAAGACCACATTGACGTCCCATGCCACCGGCAGAGGTCTGATGGGCAGATTAGATAAAAGCAGACCTCGCATGAAGTGTTGCACCAAAGGGTGCGACGAAATAGGTAGCCTATCCACCAGCCTATGGTAGGCTGCAATGGCACCAAGCTGAACTCGCACTGAGTTAGTCTTAAGTCCTGTGGGGGGAGGGGGGGGGGGTAAATGAAGGAGATACTGTAGAAGCAAATCCATTGGACAGGCTGAAGGATCAATATGTTTCGGGGTACGCCAGAGGATGAATTGCCGCCACTTGAAGGCATAAGAACATCTTGTAGATTGCTTGTGTGATGACAGCAAAATGTCCTTGACCTGCTGAGGAAGATTGAGATTATCCAACTCTATGCTTTCAGCAGCCAAGCTGTGAGCCGGAGGGCCCATGGGTTGGAATGGAAGAGCGCCCCATGCTCCTGAGAAAGTGCATGCCCCAAGCTGAGGGGTGGAGTCTGTGCTAGACAAAGTAGCAGAGGAAACCATGGCTGGTAGGGCCAGTAAGGGGCTATTAGAATCATGGAGTCCCTGTTGGCCTGCAACTTGAATAGGGTCTTGGATATTAAGGGGGTGGGTGGAAATGCATAAAGCAGCTCCCTGCTCCAATGAAGAAAGAAGGCGTCCGGCGCCTGACTGCGTCGAGAGGGAAGCCTCGAGCAAAACAGCGGCAATTCTGTGGCGTACAGGTCTATTCTGGGAGTCCCCCCTCAAATGGAAGATCCAGGAAGCCATTTCCTGATTCACTCGTGTGGATGAAAAATATGGCTGAGCCTGTCCGCCAGGAAGATGAGTTCACCGGGGAGATACTCCACCCTGATTTAGATGCGGTGTGCAATGGAGAAGAACCAGAGGTGAAGGGCTTCTTGGTAGAGGGGATAAGAACCTGTTCTGCCCTGCTTGTTCACATAGAATATCGCTACCTGATTGTCTGTCTGGACTAAGACCTGTTTGCCTGAAAGTTGGGGTTGAAAAACCCAAAGGGCATTCATGAGATCACGAAGCTCAAGACTGATATGCATCTGAGACTCTTCTTGTGTCCACTGCCCTTGAGTAGTGAGACCATCCACATGGGCCCCTACCCGAGTTTGGATGCATCCATCGTTAGGGTGCATTGAGGTAGAGGCATCTGAAAAGGTGACCCTACAAGTAAGTTTTGAGGTGTGCACCACCACTGAAGGGAGTAGGCCAGAGGGGGTGTGATGAAAAGCTTGTTGAAGAGACGTCCAGTCACCTGAATCCATTGAGACAAAAGTGTCCATTGAGCCTGTTCCATGTGTAGCCAGGCACATGAAACAACATGGACTTTAGAGGCCATGTGACCCAGAAGGCACAGCATCTGTTGAGCAGTGACAACCATGCTGCTTTTCACAGTGTTGGCCAGCTGGACAAGATGGACAGAGCGATCCTGTGGGAGGAAAGCTTGGGCCTGATGAGTGTCTAGAAGAGATCTGATGAATTCAAGCTGCTAGGATGGCACCAGGTGAGATTTTGGCAAATTTAAAACAAAACCCAGATTCTGAAGCACCGTGATGGTGCGATGAAGAGATAGCTTTACCTCTTCTGGGGATTTTCCCCTTATTAACCAGTCGTCTAAGAAGGGGAACACAACGATCCCCAAAGTACAAAGGTAGCCTGCTACTACCGCTATGCACTTTGTGAACACTCTGGTTGCAGATGCCAGTCCGAAGGGAAGCACACGAAATTGGTAGTGATTCTGCTGAACCCTGAACCGCATATAATGTCTGTGTAGAGGGTAGATCAACAAATGAGTGTATGCCTACTTGAGATTTAGAGAACATAGCCAATCATTTCTCTGGGGGTATGGCAAAGGTTTTCCAAGGGAAATCATCTTGAAATTTTTTCGAACAAGGAACTTGTTGAGATCTCGGAGATCTAGAATGGGTCTGAACCCTCTTGACTTCTTGGGAATAAGGAAGTAAGGAGAGTAGAAACCCCTGCCCTCTTGGGTGGGAGGAACTCTTTCGACAGCTCGTTGAGCTAGCAGGGAGGCCACCTCGGCTGACAAGAGATTGGCCTACAAGGGGTTTGTTGGATAATCCCTTGTGGACATGGTAGGGGTGGTTTGGAAGTGAAACAGATAGCTCCTTTGGATGACGATGAGACTCTATAATTCTGATGTGATAAGATGCCACCTTTGGGCGCAAGAACAAAGTCTGCTTGCTATGTGAAGGGGCTGGGAGCCCTGCAGAGGCAGAGTGGCTATGCTCTCTAGAAAGGAGTCAAAAATCAGATGTTGCCTGTGTTGGAGCAGCTGGTTGTGTCTTAGTTACCCTAAGCTTTTTAGCCTGATGAGGGTCTTGTTGCTGGGACTGGAATGCTGCCTGAGGTGGATAAGAAGGATAATACTACTTCTTTTTAGAAAAGAAAGACTTCTTGACATTGGCCTGCTATCTTGAGGGGTCAGAAGTCTTTCTGGAGAGTCTCTTGAGGGTGAGGTAATCTGCCTCAAAGCTCACCAGCCTTCTTCTCTCTCCAGTTCTTTTCAAAGGTTTTCTCCAGAACAAGGAATATTGGCTAATTTATCTTGAACCCATTACTCAAGGTCCGATGCCTGGAGCCAGGCCATCCTGCGAGCACCAATGCAGATTACTGAGGTCTGCTGGAAGTCTCAAAGGCATTGAAAAATGCCCTTGGAAGGAGCTTGGCTGTATTCTGATTTTTATTTATTTAATAGTATTTATATCCCACTTTATCCTTGAATCAAAGCGGATTTCACTGCAAACCCATCAAGTAGGGTAGTGCGGGGGTGTCAGCATGCAGTGGCTGTGAAGGTAGAGTTTGTAGTGTGTAGATAGGTAAAACTTGATTTGGGGTGCAATATATACAGGTTGAGCTATCTACAGAGGGGTGCAATATATACAGGTTGAGCCATCTACATTGGGCTATATACATTTTAATAAGAGTAATAGGTTGGTTAGATGTTGTGGATGTCATGTCATTCGTTTTGTGGTGTGGTTGGGGTGGATTGGTGGTCTTCATTGAATTGTTCAATGAATAGAGTAGTTTTAAGTAGCTTCCGGAAATCTTTTATATCTGTTGTTGATTTTAGATTATCTGGGAGGACATTCCAGATAGCAGGGGCTGCAAGAGAGAAGGCTTGCATGGATATGGATTTGATTGTTCTTGTGAATAGAGTAGGTATTGGTATATTGTTTTTGGTGCTGTTTCTGTCTGGTCTCTTGCTTGTTTTGGTTCCAATGAGTTCCTGTAGTATTCCTGCTGAGATGTTGTTTTCAAATTTTTTTCCCATTTAACTTTTGTCAGACGGTTGCCTGGGTGAGAATCTTCACACTCTTGGCAAGTGCATATTTCTATATGATTTGCAAGGTATTGTGGGCAATGTAGTTCATTCACACCAGACACAGCTGCTGACAATAATTTAGTAGTGCTCTTGGGTAAAGCCAATAAGATATTTATTTATGGGGTTATTTCTCCCAACACAGATATGCTTGGTAGCACATAAATTAGGTTACTTGCTTTCAGTGTTAACTTGGAAAAACAAAGTCAAAATCAGGAAAACAACAAATGAAAAGCTACAAAGCAAGAAACAAACTGTTCTTTGCAGGTTAACTTCTGATTACTTCCCACATAAATTCAGAAATGATTCTCTCCTAGCTCACAAGCAATTAGGTAAGGCTTAATTGCTAGCAGTCACCAGCTGAAACCCCTTAGCTGGCTTGCCTTCCACTGTGTGGGTCAAATCCTGCTTCAGGAGCTTTTCTGAGTAGATTAAAGAACAAATTTGTATTTCTTTGTGATGGTTGCTGTACTTTATAACAGAAAGTTACCAATGGAGTTTAGATAGCGAGCAGTCCATATAAACAGGATCCTCATCTGCTATTATTCCCCCTTGTTCAACAAGCATGGGTTCAATATCATGGATTGGCACAGATGAATCTCTCAATGGAGCAGTTTCAGAAGCATACTTGTTTCCCTGCTGTCTTTCAAGGTTATAGCTAGGGCATAGATCAGTGTTCATACCTGAGCTTCCATTGCTGCTAGAATTCCTCTCTATATAGCCTGGCCAGTATGTAGTCCAGTTCTTATGTCCAGCCTTCCAATCCAGATCCCTGGATACTGGATCTCTCTTCACATACCTTCTGGCACAGGTCTTAGGGTCCCTTCCACGTGCAGCTGTCTTCCTCACAGGTAGCCTCTGGTGATTCCTAGCTCTGCAGCACCATTCCTCTGGCTTTCCCCAGTCCAATGGTGTATGCTGGCCCTTGGAATACCTCCCAGTATACGTACTGCTTTGGACTCTTCTAGACCTCTCAAAGGCTTTTCTCTTCCTTCTTCCAAAGGGTCTCTTTCCCTCTCTGTCCGTCCGGTTTGGCTTCTGCTTCTGATGATCCTTCAGATGAAACTGATGATCAAACTCAAGCTGATTCTCAGGATACTGAGGACAATTCTCTGGATATCCAAGGTGATCATGAAGATGGTCATCTGTAGAATAAACTCTACTCTTATTCTGCCCAGATGAGTGCTCCTCCCTAACACAGCGCAGCTGTGCTGAATCAGGCCCTGCCCTTTGAGATGAGTGCTTAGGGATTACCTCATAGCCCTCCTGATTGAACACACGTTTTCTCACTTCAGCTCCTCTCATGGCTGTTGGAAACCTGGTGCATTCTGGGACTGGTAGTCTTTTATGGCAAAATTCTGTTTTCTGATTTCTACCAGCACGGACAGGTTGCTTGTTCAGAGACACTTCACCTTTTCTATAGCCCCTTCCTGAGCTATGATAAGCTTCCTTATCACATACCCCCCTGCTTAAGTTATTACGGACTGATGTAACTGGTGAAACTTCTTCTCTACAGTCCGTAATCCGGGAAAGGGCATCCGCATTCTTGTGTAACTTCCCAGCACGATGTTCAACTTGAAAATCAAATGCCTGTAAGGCCATGTACCAGCGTGTCAACCTGGCATTGTGGTTCTTCATTTTCTGCAACCACTTAAGTGGGGCATGGTCCGTGACCAACTGGAACTTTCTCCCTGTAAGGTAAAACCTTAACGCCTCCACTGACCACTTGATAGTAAACATTCTTTTTCTATTGTGGAATACTTTTGTTCAGCCGGTGACAACTTCCTGCTCAGGTACATCACAGGATGCTCCTCCCCATCATGACACTGGGATAGAACCGCTCCTAGCCCTACATCCGATGCATCGGTTTGAACCAGAAAGGGTTTCTTGAAGTCCACCCCTTTCAGTACCGGTCCTGTACACAATTTTCCTTTTAAGACTGAAAACGCTTTTTCAGCTTCAGGTGTCCACTTTAGCTGGTTTGGACAATTCTTCCGCAGCATATCCGTGAAAATTGCACTTTTCTCTGCGAATTGCTGTATAAACCTGCGGTAGTATCCAATAAGTCCTAAGAAACTTCTTAGTTGTTTCTTTGTTGTTGGAGGAGGAAAATTCCTGATGCTATCTACTTTACTCATTAGAGGTTTAATTTTTCCTCTTCCCACTAGGTGGCCCAGGTATTTTACCTCCCTATTTGCAAAGGCACACTTCTTCGGGTTTAAAGTGATTCCCGCTTGCTTCATGGAGCACAAGACTGCCCTGATCCTCTTTAGATGCTCCGCCCAGGTGTTACTATGGATTATGACATCATCCATATATGCAAAAGCATAATTTTGGTGGGGTCGAAGTACCTGATCCACTAACCTTTGGCAGGTAGCCGCTGCTCCATGCAGTCCGAAAGGCATCCTCTTGAACTGGAAAAGGCCAACGGGGGTGCTGAACGCAGTCTTCGGCTTCGACTCCCTGGTGAGAGGGATTTGCCAATATCCTTTTGTCATATCAAGGGTAGTTAAGTATTGAGGATGTCCCAGCTGGTCCAACAGCTCTTCAATTCTTGGCATTGGATATGCATCAAAAACTGATATGGCGTTTACCTGCCGGAAGTCAATACAAAATCTTAAAGATCCATCAGGCTTCGGCACCAGGACTATGGGGCTATTCCAGGGACTCTCTGACTCCTCTATTACTCCCATGTCCAACATCTCCTGGACTTGTGCCACTACTTCCTGTCTCTTGGCTTCAGGCAAGCGGTATGTCCTTTGACGAACTAATTTCCCAGGTGGAGTTATTATTTCATGGGCAACCAGGTATGGGTGTCAACACATCTGGGAATTCTTTAAGCAACTTCCTAATTTCTTCCTGTTGTACCACTGTCAGGTCCTCACCTATTTGGGGCTCTGATTTTTCTTTACAATCAGATACCTGGGGTCCCAAATCTTCCTCTTCATTCACCTCCCTCTCTCGGGCACAGGTGGCAGCTAGGCTTTTAACCCCTTTGACATCAGTAGAACCAAAGCCTTTGGTTCCACGTTCAGAATTCTCCAGGGATGTGACCTCCTCCACAGGTGGAAAACCCAGCCTCTCACAGATCAATTGGGCAATTCTGTCTCCTGTCTTCACGTGATAATCATTATGTCCAAAATTAAACAACAGAACTTTAATATTGCCCCTGTAATCGGGATCAATTACTCCCGCACCCACATCGATGAAATATTTAAGGGCTAATCCGGACCTTGGGGCTACTCTCCCATAGCATCCAATAGGTATTTCCACTTGGAGACCAGTGTCCACCAGGGCTCTCCCTTGGCTAGGTATAGTCACATTTTCTATGCTGCACAGGTCAAACCCAGCAGCTTGAAGGGTTGCCCGCTTAGGAGCTTGGGCCTTCTCTGTGACCCTATGGTACTTTAGGACGAATGTCTGCTTTGGGGTAGCTTGGTCTTCTGGACGCTTAACCATCTTTTTAGCTGGGGTCTGAGGACTTCCAAATAAAGGCCCGGGAGCTATTACCATTAAACCTTCTCCCTCCTTCTTTCCTAGTCCTTCCACTAGACCCTGCTTAAATCTTGGCCAGTCTCTTCCTAGAACCAAATCAAAGGGTAGCCTAGGCACCACTGCTAACAGGACTTCCTCTTGTCCCCCCAGGCACTTAACCTTTAGCCTATAGGTGGGATATGATGTTGCAGCACCATGAATGCATCTGATGTGAACTTGGCTTTCAGGGGTTCTAGGCACAAATCCTTCTTGGGCCTCTATCCTCTTCCAAAGCCTTTTTGACATCATACTCTGGTCTGCCCCAGAGTCTAACAAAGCATTTGTGGTAATTCCTTGCACATCAACCATCAAAAGAAATCCTTCTTTGGGCTGTTTTAAATCCACACCCATTAAGCTAGTGTGTGTCTGGCATCTCTTTTTTAAATGTCCCCATTTTCCACACTTGAAACATTTCTTTCTATTCCACTGTGTCATCTGATTTGATACCGTACATTCATTTTCAGAAACATTTTTAATTATTCTCTTTTCTGATACAGCACATCTAGCCTCAGCACCAATCTTCAGAGGGCCACCCATTCTATGGCAAGCCTGCGTGGCTTCCAAGAATCTCTCTGCTAGCATGGTTGCCTCTCCAAGATTTTGGCAATTTTGCTGTATAAGGAAAGTGTGCAGATCTTTAGACACCCCAGACATAAATTGTTCAAGCATTATAATATCTAATAACATTTCTACCGTCTTTTGCTCAGGCTCCAACCATTTTACAGCTAAACCTCTGATTCTCTGACTCAGAGCCCTGGGTGTCTCACCCACTCTCAAAGTAGTAGCTCTAAACATTCGCCTATACTCTGAAATAGACAACCCTAGGCGATCTCTAATAGCAGCCTTTACATCCTTATAATTCAAAGCCTGGGCTGCTGGCATTGCTCTATAAGCTGCAAGCGCCTCTCCAGTTAATGAGGCTGCCAGCCTTACTGCCCACTGGGTCTCTGGCCATGCTAATGCCTGTGCCACTCTTTCAAAAGACTCTAGAAAATCATCAACATTATCATCTGGAGTTAATTTCCCAAAACTAAATGCCCCAATCCCTTGATTGAGTCCCACACTGTCCACATGTGGTGTACCAGTATTTACTGCTGGTCTTGCATCTGTTCCACTTTGGTTCTGCAGCTGAACTAGGGCTTGCACCAGATCAAGCACTGGCTTCTGCTGGTCCATTAAGGCTCTCATAGCAGTGTCCTGAGCCTGCTGTGCTAGCTCCTGCTGCCTGCTGAACTGGGCTGCCATCCACTCAGCTAGTTCCCTTGAATCCATCTTGAACCCTGTAAGAAAATACAAAGAAAAAAACACAGTGCACCACCTTCCAAACAGGTGTTTTTTTTCTACACTCTTTTTTATTTCCAATTACCCTGTGCTTACTCCCATCCACCACTAGACATGCCCAGGTACTTATTACCTTGTCTCAGTGATGAATCCAGCTCTGCACAGGGTCTTTTCCTCCTAGGACAGCTTCCTGGAACAACCACTTCTCCTCCAAACTGCAGTTGAGGGAAAATCTTTTTTTCCAGCTTTAAATTTGAACTTTAGTTGTAATCCTCAGCAAGTAAATCCCCTTTTGTGCAAAAGCAATCCGAAAAACTACGCCATTTGTCAGACGGTTGCCTGGGTGAGAATCTTCACACTCTTGGCAAGTGCATATTTCTATATGATTTGCAAGGTATTGTGGGCAATGTAGTTCATTCACACCAGACACAGCTGCTGACAATAATTTAGTTGTGCTCTTGGGTAAAGCCAATAAGATATTTATTTATGGGGTTATTTCTCCCAACACAGATATGCTTGGTAGCACATAAATTAGGTTACTTGCTTTCAGTGTTAACTTGGAAAAACAAAGTCAAAATCAGGAAAACAACAAATGAAAAGCTACAAAGCAAGAAACAAACTGTTCTTTGCAGGTTAACTTCTGATTACTTCCCACATAAATTCAGAAATGATTCTCTCCTAGCTCACAAGCAATTAGGTAAGGCTTAATTGCTAGCAGTCACCAGCTGAAACCCCTTAGCTGGCTTGCCTTCCACTGTGTGGGTCAAATCCTGCTTCAGGAGCTTTTCTGAGTAGATTAAAGAACAAATTTGTATTTCTTTGTGATGGTTGCTGTACTTTATAACAGAAAGTTACCAACGGAGTTTAGATAGAGAGCAGTCCATATAAACAGGATCCTCATCTGCTATTATTCCCCCTTGTTCAACAAGCATGGGTTCAATATCATGGATTGGCACAGATGAATCTCTCAATGGAGCAGTTTCAGGAGAATACTTGTTTCCCTGCTGTCTTTCAAGGTTATAGCTAGGGCATAGATCAGTGTTCATACCTGAGCTTCCATTGCTGCTAGAGTTCCTCTCTATATAGCCTGGCCAGTATGTAGTCCAGTTCTTATGTCCAGCCTTCCAATCCAGATCCCTGGATACTGGATCTCTCTTCACATACCTTCTGGCACAGGTCTTAGGGTCCCTTCCACGTGCAGCCATCTTCCTCACAGGTAGCCTCTGGTGATTCCTAGCTCTGCAGCACCATTCCTCTGGCTTTCCCCAGTCCAATGGTGTATGCTGGCCCTTGGAATACCTCCCAGTATACGTACTGCTTTGGACTCTTCTAGACCTCTCAAAGGCTTTTCTCTTCCTTCTTCCAAAGGGTCTCTTTCCCTCTCTGTCCGTCCGGTTTGGCTTCTGCTTCTGATGATCCTTCAGATGAAACTGATGATCAAACTCAAGCTGATTCTCAGGATACTGAGGACAATTCTCTGGATATCCAAGGTGATCATGAAGATGGTCATCTGTAGAATAAACTCTACTTTTATTCTGCCCAGATGAGTGCTCCTCCCTAACACAGCGCAGCTGTGCTGAATCAGGCCCTGCCCTTTGAGATGAGTGCTTAGGGATTACCTCATAGCCCTCCTGATTGAACACACGTTTTCTCACTTCAGCTCCTCTCATGGCTGTTGGAAACCTGGTGCATTCTGGGACTGGTAGTCTTTTATGGCAAAATTCTGTTTTCTCATTTCTACCAGCACTGACAGGTTGCTTGTTCAGAGACACTTCACCTTTTCTATAGCCCCTTCCTGAGCTATGATAAGCTTCCTTATCACACTTTTTGTTAATTTTTCAGTAAATAATACACACAGCTTGTTTACCCAACATTATACATTTTCAACAACAAACTACCATCAACGTTGTTTGTATCCCCTACTAGCTATCACAACATTCCATATTACTTAGTCATCACTCCTCCTCCCCCTCCCCTCTGTTTCCCCCTTCATTTATTCGTGCTTCTATCTCCCAGCATTTCTCTCCTATTCATCACTTATATATATATTCTTTCGCTGTTCTGTTCAACTCATTAGCAATGTTATTGTGCTCATGTCAACTTTACATTGGTCCCTCCTTTACTCCCCCTCTCCTTCTCTCCAGCTTTCCATTTTTCCCAACCATTTCCATACATTCTTCCACATTCTTTTCCCCTTTCCCTCGTCGCAACCCTGTTAGTCTATGCATCAAACACAGGTCCACCATTCTTCTGACGAAGCCTTCACTTTGGGGTTTTCCCGACCCTGTCCAATGTTGTGCTATCTCATTTCTTGCTGCCACTATACAATGGTGCAGTACCCCCCTTTCCCTCTCCGATATATCCTCCTCCAATTGATGCAGCAGGCAGAACTCTGGCTTTTTTTGCAAGCTATGTCCTGTCATTTCATAAATTATCCGCAAAGCATAGTTACTCACCTGTAACAGATGATCTCCGGGAACAGCAGGAATTTAGTCTTCACATATGGGTATCGTCGGTACCGACGGAGCCTGCGTGGGAACGCTCCCCAGCGTCCAATTAGAAAGCTTTTGGGAGCATCCCACAGCGCCTGCGTGCTGCCTTCCCGCCTTTCCCAACTGCCTCTCTCCAGTTGAGTTTTAAAGCTGAGACAAAGAGAGAGAGAGAGGGAAAGAAAAGAAAAGAGATACAACTCCTAGGGGAGGTGGGTGGGTTGTGAAGACTAAATTCCTGCTGTTCCCGGAGATCACCTGTTACAGGTGAGTAACTATGCTATCTCCAGGAACAAGCAGGAATGTAGTCTTCACATATGGGGACTCCCTAGCTACAGATGCCAGGGAGAGACCCCAGAAGTTGTGTGCCCTTGTGAAAGGGCTCCACTTCCCCCCATGAATCTCTGGCATTCTACCGGGAATGGTGGGTAGGAGTTGATTAAGTATGGAAAAGGTGTCGCAGAACAGCCTGACCAAACAAAGCATCCCGGCGGGAGTCCTTGTCTAAGCAGTAATGGGCTGTGAAGGTATGAACCGAGGCCCAAGTAGCTGCTCAACAGATGTCGTCAATAGACACAGAGTGTAGATGAGCCATTGAGGCTGCCATGGCTCTCACATTGTGAGCTGTGACATGGCCCTCCAGAGAAAGCTTTTTACTCTGATAGGTAAAAGAACTGCACTGTACAATCCAATTGGACAATATTGTCTTGGAGACTGGAAGTCCCAAATGAGAAGGATTAAAAGTAACAAAGAGTTGAGAGGACTTTCTATGTTGCTGTGTCCTTTGTAAGTAAAAAGCAAGTGCTCTTTTACAGTCCAAAGTATGAAGATTCCTTTCTGCATTTGAAGCATGAGGCCTTGGAAAAACACAGGTAGGTAAACTGCTTGGTTTAAATGAAAAGGTGAGACCACCTTTGGCATAAAGTGTGGATGAGTCCTATCATGATGGAACCTCGTATAAGGAGGATCAGCCACTAATGCTTGCAATTCACTGATGCGACGTGTGATTGCAATGAGAAAGAGAACCTTCCAGGAGGTAGTAGCTAGAGGTTCAAAAGGCGGCTTCATGAGCTGTCCAAGAACCAGATTTAGGTCCCATGCTACCAGTGGTGGCCTAATGGGAGGCTTAGTTAGAAGGAGGCCCCTCATAAATCTCGCTATGAGAGGAAATAGGTTGTCCATTTAAAGGCTTGAAAGAAGCTGAAATAGCACTTAAATGGACTCGTATTGAGTTAGTCTTAAGCCCCGCATTAGATAAATGAAGGAGATACTCCAATAATGATTCCAGAGGTATCGCCAGGGGGTCAAGACCCTTCTGCAAACACCATATGGAAAACCTTTTCCACTTGAAAGCATAAGAGCGTCTTGTGGAAGGCTTTCTAGAAGCATAAAGGATATCCTTCACTTGTTGAGATAGGTTAAGACCATGAAGGTCTAGGCCCTCAGCAAACCAGGCCCTGAGATGCAGAGAGTAGGGATCGGGATGCCACAACATCCCGTCCTCCTGAGATAGGAGATCTGGAGCAGATCCTAACTCCAGAGATAGAGCTTGAGAGAGATGTAGGAGCAGAGGGTACCACACTTGCCGAGGCCAATGTGGAGCTATGAGAATCATATGGCCTCTGCCTTTCTAAAGCTTGAATAGGGTTTTGGGAATTAGGGGAATGGGTGGAAAGGCATATAGGAAGTCCTGACCCCAATGGAGGAGGAAAGCATCCCTGGCCTGAGAACCCTGAGCCGGAATTCTGGAACAGAATCGGGGAAGTTTGGCATTCAATGGACTTGCAAAGAGGTCTATGTCCGGAGTTCCCCAAATTTGAAAAATATTTGCTACCTGGTCTGCATGAAGAGACCACTCGTGCGGAAGCAGAACTCGACTGAGTCTGTCTGCCCAGGAGTTTTGAATGCCTGGCAGATACACCGCAAGGAGATGAATCTGATGCTCTCTGGCGAGGGCCCATAGTCGCAAAGCTTCATTGCAAAGCGACAGAGAGCCTGTTCCTCCCTGCTTGCTCAGATAGAACATAGCTACTTGATTATCCGTCTGAATTAGGACTGTCTTGTAGCTCAGCTGAGTGTGGAACACTCGAAGAGCAAGGAAGATTGCTCTGAGCTCCAAGAGATTGATGTGTAGATGGGTCTCCTGTGGAGTCCAGGTGCCTTGGGTAGAGAGATCTTGCAGGTGAGCTCCCCAACCCACCTGTGAGGCGTCTGTTGTTAGAGTGCCTGGGGTGGGGGCTGTTGGAAAGGGGACCCCACCAACAGGTTTTGGGTTGACTGCCACCATTGTAGGGACAAAATAAGGCGACTTGAGTTTGCTATTTTGTCTGATAGGCAGCCTGATGCTTGGGTCCACTGAGTGGATAGAGTCCATTGGACTGCTCTCATATGGAGGCAAGCATAGGGAACCACATGCACAGTAGATGCCATGTGGCCTAGCAATTGTAAGATTTCCCGAGCAGTGAGATGAGTCTTTAACACTGCTTGGGAAGCTAACTGCACAATGCGAGGGCAGCAGGGCTGTGGAAGATAGACCCTTGCTTTCCTGGTATCCAGCATAGCTCCTATAAACTCTAGAGATTGAGTTGGAGTTAGGTTGGATTTTGGGATGTTTATGACCAGGCCCAAATACTGAAGTATACGCATTGTGCAAGATAGGGAAATTCTGGCCTCTGACTCTGATGGGGCTCGAATGAGCCAGTCGTCTAAGTAGGGGAAGACGAATATTCCTAGAGTGCGAAGAAATGCTGCCACTACAGCCATGCATTTCGTAAACACCCTTGGTGCTGAGGCCAGACCAAAAGGAAGAACCCTGTACTGGTAGTGCTTCCCCTGAAATAGAAACCAAAGGAATCTTCGGTGAGTTGGATGGATGAGAACATGGGTGTACGCATCCTTGAGATCTAGAGAACAAAGCCAATCCTGACTCTGAAGGTACGGCAAAAGAGTTCCTAGAGAAATCATCTTGAACTTCTCCTTGAACAGGAATTTGTTCAATTATCTGAGGTCTAAAATGGGTCTGTGTCCCCCTGTTTTCTTTGGAATAAGGAAATAGGGGGAGTAAAACCCTGTACCCTGTTGGGAAATGGGTACGTCTTCTATTGCCCCGTGGGCAAGAAGTAAATTGATCTCTTGACCCAACTGATTCTCGAGTGAAGTCTAAGAATTGAACTGTCTTACAACTGTAGGAGGGAGCATGTTGAGGAAATGAAGCTTGTACCCCCTCCTTTACAATGGAGAGAATCCATTCTTCTGCTGTTATCTGCTCCCATCTGGGGACAAAATGACACAACCTTCCTGGAATGGTGGAAGGCTCTGGCCCGTTGAGGGCCAGGAAGGCCAAGTTCTCTAGATGGGAGTCAAAGCTCCTGTGGAGGCTGAGTCTGCTGGGCCGGTTGAGACTTAGCAGACATTGTTTTGGTGGCTGCTGTCCCTTTCGGGCAGACTGATATGTAGAATGCCCCTGCTGGGTATAGGAGGGGTAAAACCTCTTCTTTTTAGAGAAGAATGGTTTCTTGTAGGATTTTCTCCTTGCAGGATCAGCTGTAGCCTTGGATAGTCTATCCAAAGTGGTATTATCAGCATCCAGCTCATTAGCTTTCTCTTGCCAATTTTTGCCAAAGAGATTTTCGCCTGTTCAAGGGATATTCCCCAGTCTGTCCTGTACCCAGAGTTCTAAGTCAGATGCCAGGCAATCCTACGAGCACCTATGGCAATGGCAGAGGTTCTGCTTATGCACTCAAAGCAGTCAAAAGCTGCACGATTAACAAACTTGGAAACATCTTGGGCATGTTTGACAAGTGTAAGATAATCTTGCCTCTTATCATCAGGAAGGAGAGGGCTCATAAGCTCTAGATCTCCTGTAACCTCCTTAAGGAACATTACCATATATAAAATGTAGGAACTAATCCTGGCAGAAAGTATAGAGGCCTGGAAGGTTCGACGCCCAAAGGCATCAATAGTCGTACATTCACGTCCTGGCGGATTAGATGTATGTCTTTTTGCACTCTTGATCCTCCTCATAGCTGATTCCACTACCATGGAGTGGTGTGGTAACAAGGTTTTCTGAAATCCAGGACAAGGAGGTACTCGATACATGGTATCAAGCCTACGAGAATGAGGAGAGGTGGTAAGAGGTGTTTCCCACATTCTTAGCATGAGATCATGCAAGATCTCATGAATAGGCAAAGTAGCTGCCTCTTTGGGAGCTTTAGGATATTGTAAAATCTCCAATTTCTTTGCTCTGGGCTCTGTTTCAGGAGCCACTATGATGGAAAGACCTCTAGCCACCTCCTGAATGAAATCCTGAAAGGATATATCCTCTGGAGGAGACATCCTACGTTTAGGAGAGGAAGGCTCCTCAGAGAGAAGTACTCCAGTACCGACAGAGCTGTCAGAATCCTCAGAATCATCGGAGGATTCAAAATATCTCCTGTCCGGGTGCTCTTGCAAAGCACGATACCGGTACCGATCTAAGTAGGTACCGGAGGGATCCGGTACCAGCCTGTCAATACCGGAGGAAACAGCATGACTCGGTGTGGGCAACAGTCGCCAATGTCGATGCTGTCGGTATCGGTACCGATATCGGTGCCGGAACCGGTGTCGATACTGGTTGAACCGTCTGAAGCAGTCCCGAAGGCACTGAAGCTGCAAGGAGAGCCGCCAGACTGCATTCAATAGCCAAGAACCTCTGGTCTATTGACGCTGCCGATGCCTGGGTATCAGTACCGGACGAAGCGGCTGGTACCCCAGAGCATGGCACCAGTAGTTCTGCTGAGGTTGAGGCCTCGAGAACATCCTGATACCCCGATAGTGCTTTGGAAGCCGAAGCCTCCCGCCGGGGCAATTTTGTCGGTACAAGTCCCTCAAGGGCAACGCCAGAGGCATCTCAATGCATGGAAGGAGATCTACCCTTTGAGGACTGGCCAGATTTATGTTTGGTTACCTGAGATCCATGGGAGGAAGATGAAGCCCTGGAAGATGTCGATGCCACGGATGCTGCATCGGAGGGAAAAAGGGTGCTAAGCTTAGCAGCTCAGTTTTGCCGAACCCTCTTTGACATCATCCCACAGGCAACACACTCCGAGATGGAGTGGTCAGGACCTAAACATTTAAGGCACCACTCGTGAGTGTCGGTAATGGAGATGGTACCGCCACACTTAGAACACCTTTTAAAACCCGAGGCGGGTTTTTCCATTCTGAAGGAAATGTTGGGCCTAGTGCCTAAAATGGCATGTGGCACCTGACAGAAAAAAGACTGGAAAGTCCAGAAATAAAGATTACACAATTTTTTTAATTTTTTTTTTTGAAGAAAGAAAGAAAGAACGAACCGGCGGTACCGGTATAGCGTCGAGGAAGGCAGATGCTACCACAAAAAAGAATGAAAAAGATGGGATAATTTCTGCGGTGACAGGAAAAATGACCTGCTGGCTCCGCGGAAAACGAAGAACTGGAGAGAGGCAGTTGGGAAAGGCGAGAAGGCAGCACGCAGGCGCTGTGGGATGCTCCCAAAAGCTTTCTAATTGGACGCTGGGGAGCGTTCCCGCGCAGGCTCCGTCGGTACCGACGATACCCATATGTGAAGACTACATTCCTGCTTGTTCCTGGAGATAACCTTTTTCCCAGTATCCTTGAATCTGTCCACATTTCCACCACATGTGTAACATATTCCCTCTCTCTTGGCATCCCCTCCAGCACTGATCAGATGGCCCCAGCCCCGCTCGCTTTTTATGTATCGGTGTCCAATACCACCGGTATAGCACTTTATAGGCATTTTCTTATATTTGGGTGGCTATAGATATTCCTGCCACTGTCTGTATTACCTTGTCCCACCTCTCTTCATTCCATTGCACTTCTAGGTCTTCCTCCCATTTCTTCATAAATTCTAATTTACCCTCTCCTTCCTCCATTAGCCCTTTATAAATCTTGGATAAAGCTCCTTTTTGACCTAGTTGCCCTGAGCTGCTGTTGTTGTTAAGTGCCGTCGAGTCTGAGTCGACTCATGGCGATCCTCTGGATAGCTATCCTAAATTGTGTTCGGTCTTCAGTCAGGCGGCTCATTGTTGACAGACTGGTACCCATAGCTGTCCTGAGCAGAGGGCCTCAAACCACCCCCATAAGTCCTTCCATACTTCCTGCTGCCGCACAAAGTGACTGACCTGGATATAGCTGTAATAATAGTTATTAGATAACCCGTAAAGATCTTTAATACCCTCAAACTCTCTAATACCCTCCTTAACCACTATCTGGGAAATATGTGTAAGTTCCAACTTCCTCCATCTTCGCAGTGCCCTGGCCCCTGTCCCCTCTCAAAGCATGCCTCTAGTGTCATCCCTTGTATATACCCTTTATCTTGTCTTAATAATTTCCTATTTTGTTTCCAAACCTGTAAGATATGTACAATAATGGGGTTTATGGGTCTATTTTCAGGTGCTTTACTTCCCCTCCAAACCATCCTTTCCAATCCAACTCCCCTTACTGAGTCCTCTTCCATTTGAACCCAGTGTTTCTGTTTTTCTCTCTGCCATTCATATACCATTTTCAGTTGTGCTGCCACATAATATTTTCTAAAATTGGGAACCTCTAGCCCCCCCTCTCCCCTAACTCTCTGCATGATTGACAAAGCAACCCTGCGGCTCCTATTTTGCCATATAAATCTGTTAATGGTTCTTTGCAAGAGCTTTAACTTTCGATGTGGTACCAGTATCGGTAATGTCTGAAACAGGAACAGAAAGCGGGGCAGGAGCATCATCTTTACAGCTGCAATGCGTCCGAACCAAGATAAATATCCTTGCCCCCACCCATTCAGCAGGCTTTCTACTTGTCTGAATAATTTTATATAATTTAGATCATATAATAAGTCCAACCTATTACTTATTTGGATCCCTAAATACCGAATAGCCCCCTTACCCCATCTGAATGGGTACTTCTGTCGTAGTAACACCTGTGCTTCCTCTTTTAGTGATAAGTTCAAAATTTCAGATTTTGTCCAATTTATAGTAAAATCCCAACAACCTCCCATATTCTTCTAATTCCCACATTAATATTGGTATAGAAAAACCGGGTCTGGTCACGCTCATAATGATATCTTCCGCAAACAATGATATTCTGTATTCTGTCTTTCCTACCATTATACCCTTCAAATCCTCCCGTTCTCTCACCCTCTCTGCAAACAGCTCCACTGAGAGCGCAAAAAGGAGAGGTGACAGTGGACACCCTTGCCTTGTCCCTCTCCCTTGCTCAAAGAAGGCAGCGTAGGCTCCATTCACCCGAACACAAGCTTTCGGGTTACGGTAAAATGCTTTTTACCCAACCTGTGAATTCTTCCCCCAGCCCCATTCTTTCCATTACCTGAAAGAGAAAAGGCCAGGACACCTGGTCGAAAGCCTTTTCCGCGTCTAAGGATAATAGCAGTGCCTCCTTTTTACTTTGTTCAATCGACCATATAGTGTTTAGTATCTTTCTAATGTTATCCGCTACCTGCCTACCTGGGGTAAATCCCGCTTGATCTTGATGGATCAATTTCCCTATTACCCTATTTAAACGTGTGGCCAATATTTTAGCCAGTAGTTTAGCATCTAAATTTAGCAGTGAAATTGATCTATACGAGGAACATTCTTGCGACTCCTTACCTTCTTTATGTATTACTATTATACCTGCCCATCCCATGGTGTCAGCGAGCACCCCCCCCTCCTTCCCTCGGCAGGTTGAACAACCTCAGTAATGGCGCAGTTAATATCTCTCTGAATTTTCTATAAAACCTCACTGTAAGCCCGTCCAACCCCGGGGCCTTATCTACTTTTAACTGTTTTATAGCTTGTAAAACTTCCTCTTCCTTTATAGCTCTATTTAACTCTGTTTGTTCCTCCTCTGCCAATTTTGGGAGCTTTATGGAATCTAAATAGCTCTGTATCCTTTCCGACTCCGGAGGAGCTCTAGCTTCTTACAGCGATTGGTAAAATCTTTTAAAGGCCCCTTGAATATCCCTATCTTTATGAACTAGTTTCCCTTCCGAATCCCTAATTTTCAATATTTGTGATCTTAGTTTCTGTTGTTTCAACTTCTGCACCATGTATCGCCCTGCTTTATTTCCCCCTTCGAAAAAGTCCTGTTTCAATAGCTGCATACGGTATCTTATAATTTCTGCCTGCATTGCATTTATCTGCACCTTACAGCCAACACTTGGCCTCTGTATGTCCCTTTTCTATCTTGCGCATCTAGTTTCATTAAGCTTTCTCTCAATTCCCTATCTCTTCCCTCCCTCTCCCTTCTTTTACGTGTCCCCCATTTAATTAGAACTCCCCTCACTACTGCCTTATATCCATCCCAAACTCCCCCCCACCAGGCCACCTCGCCATTATCATTCCATCTAAAGTATTCCACTGTCTCTCTATCTCTTTTCTGACACGCTCATCCTCCAATAGTGATCCGTTTAACCTCCAATACTGGGTTCCTCTTCCCTCCCCATCTATTGTCATCCTAACCTCCACTGGTGCATGGTCTGACCACGTTATAGGATCCATCTCCGCCCCTTTAATCCTGCCCACCAGCTCCTTTGTTACCCAAATGGCGTCTATTCTGGAGTATGAACCATGCACAGGGAGAAGTATGAAAACTGTCTTTTCCGGGGATGCTGAAATCGCCATGCATCTATCAAGCAGTGCTGTGTAACAAAATAGAGTAGTTACTCACCTGTAACAGGTGTTCTCCGGGAGCAGCAGGAATCAGTCCTCACATATGGGTGACATCGACGCCGATGGAGCCCCCGCGGAGCATTTCCCAGCTTTCTATGAAAGCCTTTGGAAATATTGCATGCATGCGCGGTCCCCTTCAAGCCTAAAGGTGCCATCTTGCTCAGTCAAATGACATAGCTAAAAAACATTGTCCAGACAATGTGCCCCCCAGCCCTGCAAGGAGGCATCGGTGGTTAGCACTACTGTGAACAGAGGTATCTGAAAAGGCACCCCCAGCAGTAAGTTGGGGGGGTGTAGCCACCAGCGTAGGGAGTTCAGGAATGGTTTGGACACCCGTACTCTGTCTCTGAGGCTTCCTGTGGCTTGTGTCCACTGAGCTCTGAGGCACCACTGGGCAGCTCTCATGTGGAGCCAGGCATTCGGAGTCACATGCAATGTCGATGCCATGCGGCCCAGAAGCCTCAGCCAGAGCCTGACGGAAACCAGTGGCTTGCTGAGAAACTGGTTTGCCAAGTCTATCAGCCTTTGGGCTCTGTCTTCTGGCAAGAAAGCCCTTGCCTGCAGAGAGTCCAGCCTTGCCCCTATGAATTCCAAGTTCTGGGAGGGGAGCAAAGTGGACTTTGCGAAGTTTATGACAAAACCCAGGTGTTGAAGGAGAGAAATATTTCGGAGGGTGGCTTGCCTGGCCTCCTGGCACGTCTGACCCCTGATGAGCCAGTCGTCCAGATAGGGGAAGACAAAGATACCCTGATTCCTCAAGTAGGCCGCCACCACTACCAGGCATTTTGTAAAGACCCTGAAGGCGGAGGTGAGGCCGAAAGGCAGCACTCTGTACTGATAATGGTTTCCTCCCACAATGAACCTGAGGTACGTTCTGTGGTCTGGATGAATGAGGATGTGAGTGTATGCATCCTTTAGATCTAAGGAGCATAGCCAATCTCCCTGCTGGAGGTAGGGCAGAAGTGTTCCAAGAGTAAGCATCTTGAACTTTTCTTTCTCTAGGAACTTGAGATTTCTGAGGTCGAGAATAGGCCTGAGGCCTCCGGTTCTCTGTGGTACTAGGAAGTACCTGGAGTAGAAACTGTGACCTTAAAGGTGGGGAGGTACAGGCTCCACTGCCTTGTCTCGCAACAGACCCTGAAGCTCTTGAAGGAGGAGGTCTGTGTGGAGAGGAGGCCTTGGAGGCTCTCCTGGGAAGTAAGGAGGAGGCAACTGATGGAAATGAAGCATATAGCCCTTGTGGACTATGCTTAAGACCCAACTGTCTCCTATAATGGGTGGCCACCTGTGGGCAAACAGGGCTAGTCGACCTCCTGTGTAGGGGTGGGACAGCAGAGACGGAGAGGCTATGCCGTGGGAGTCAAAACCCCCCACCATGCTGAGTGGGAGTGGGAGCAGGAGCCGGAGGCTTGGGGGCCTTCTAACTACGGGGCCCATGTCCCTGCCCCTTGGCCTGCTGACCCTGTGGGGGAGCTGGGGAGGCCTGGTAAGGTGGGAACTGTTTGTAGGCAGTCACCTTCCTCGGGTAAAAGGACTTCTTATCCGAGCCCTTCTTTTTATGGGAAGGGGCAGAAGTCTTTCTGGACAGGGCAATCTCTCCAAATGGGTCAGTTTTGCGCATACCATGACAGTCATGAATCTCACTTCTAAGCCAGGGTACGTGGAGTATGATTTGTGTCCCTCACATTTACTGATACTGCTCGGCATAGTACTTGCATCATGCCAAAGAGAGCCTTCCTTTAGCGTTCATAAGATATTAGGTAGGTATATGGGTTATTTATCAAGGTGTGCTTGGAAATTCCTCTTAATTAGGCCTGTGGCAACCAACATAATGGGAAATAACTCAGTATCTTTCTGTCACATTTTCTTGGTCTCCGATTGCATTTCTTGGTACTGAATATTTTCTCCCTCTCAATGCGATTCAGAGTAGTTGCTTGGAAATGACACCTCAAATAATGCCGTTCTGGTGTTTTTTTCCTTTACCTCGCATCCAGCTTTTTATCAGTCAGAATGGGAGTATCCCAGGTGATCATAACCTCTTCATTCTCTGAAATTCTTTTAGAGTCATGATCCCAGTACCTTTAAGGCACAGTGATGTTATAGGGCTTACAGAGTTTCCAATGGATAAGGCATGTTATTTTATTGTGCCTTTCTGTATAGAAATTTTCTGCCATCAGAATTTCAGAGCCAGCTTTGAGGTGAGTTTCGGTTTCCAGCTCTTTCCCACATAATCGACATATGTCCGTTTGCCAGTTTTTTCAATGCTCACTGTAAACCATCTTGTCAGTAAGCCTCTGTCCTGGGCTGTAACAATCAACCTCTCATCCTTGGGTTTTAGTTCACATCTCCTTAACTATTCATGTGTCTGTTCTTGATCAACAAAGGGTTCCTAGAGTAATACTCAGTACTTCCCTAATGTATTTGTGCATTTGCCACTTGTTTTTCCTTGCTTTTTGATCTAATTCTTTGAAGAGTTTTTCCTCTTGTTTTGCAAATTTTGTTACTTCCTTCCCAGTGTATGCCTGTGGATTCTCACTTAATTCCTTCTAGTTGTCGAAACACCTATCCAGACTTGATGATGGAGACAGATTTTGGACGTTTACTTTATTTCAGCACTTTTTACATATTTGGATCTGATGATGCAGTTAGTTAGGCCTGGAGGGTTGGTCCTTCCGCCAGGGCAGTTTGGCAGGCCGGTCAGCATCGGATGCTCTGTATGATCAATCTCTATGAAGCCTAACCCTTCTTCAGCTCTAGGGATGTACAGTCTTGGCATACACCAATTCTGGTAAATTAAGTCATGGGCATGGAGGAGTTTTCTTGTTTGCACATTCAGTTTTTCAAGATCTTTAAGAGGCCAGTCCACGATCCCAAAGCCGTATGAGAGTACAGGAATTGACAGATGATTGATGGCTTATCTTATTCCGTGATGTCAAAGCACTTTCCAATAATGATTTTAATCTCCTGAGGTATTCTTTACTGATCTTTTCTCTCAGTAATTGCTGCTTGAGTGTTGTTCCTTCCTCTACTCAGATATACTTATATACACCTTCCGGTTCAAAGTCCTTGATGTCATAGCCTTCAGCCAGGGAGATGTTTTCAGTTTCGCTCAATTTTCCTCTAAAAAAAAAAAAAAGATGTCTTGGCACATTTGTTAAGGCTAGAGGTCATCTTGATGTCATCAGAAAAGCTTTTCACTACACAGAGTTGCTTTGCTAATTGTTGGTCGCTTGAAGTGTAGAGCTTCAGATCATCTACAAATAATAAATGGGATGTTGTTTCTAGATTGTTACTTTCTTTAGGATTCAGGCTAAATCCATATCCTGAAGAGTTGATAAGATTACCCATTGGATTAAGCACCATACAAAACAGAAGGGGCGATAAGGAAATATTCCTCGCTGGATCTTAATGTTAGGAATGACTGACTGTCTTCATATTTCAAAAAGAGCGTGGTTTGCCACTTTGTCATGGTGAACTTAATGTACTCTATCAAACCAGGATTTATTTTATACATTTCCAGGCAATTAATTATCCAATTGTGTGGGATGCTATAAAAAGCTTTCTTATAATAAATCCATGCTATGCTGAGGTTTCTAATTTTCTTAGCGCTGGCCATGATGGCCTTATTCAACATTAAGTGGTCTTTGGTTCCATATACTCCACTCTTGTTGCTCTTTTGCTCTATTGCCACAATTTTATTGAATTCGATTATGATCATAAATTCTGCTTGCATCTATTGCAGTGAACAGCTTCTAATAGTAGGTAGACAAGTTATTGGTCTATAGTTTTTGGGAATGTTACTTGGGTCCCCTTTTGGACGAAGAAATGTTCTTCCTGTATTTTATTGTGCCTTTCTGTAAAGAAATTTTCTGCCATCAGAACTTCACAGCCAGCTTTGAGGTGAGTTACAGTTTCCAGTCATTGTGGTGTTAGGTCTGTCTGCTTGAACAATTGATTTATGCAGTTCAACAGGTCTTGGTGGAGTAATGTTAACTGTTTGAGCCAAAGGTTGGTTACTCCATTGGGACCAGGGCTCTTCCAGTTTCCACTGTGGTGTATCACTTGCTCCTTTCTGCTTCCGTACTACTTTGCGGTTGTGTGTGCTTCCCTTGGACTGCTGTCCCCCTACACCAGGGGACAATTTGCTGTCGATCCCCTAGAGGTCGGGGGAGCAGCACACACATGGTGGCCGGAACCTCCGGCTAACTGGTTATCCTAATGTACAGTGCCATCCACCACTTCCTGCCCTAAGGCAGGCAAGGCCGGACTAAGCATATTCATGGCATAGAGACAGGGAGCAATCCTTTCAGGGACGACACAGAAGCTGTCATGCAAGAAGAGCCAAGCCCAGAAGCCAGAGATGAGGCACCTTGCTTCTCAGAGGCCAAACGACGTTTCCTGGAAGAAGATAGAGAGTTAAGATAAGTATCATAACAGCGTGCTCACTAAGGTCATGGCCGCCCAGAAGGCATGCATTAACAGTGTTATTACATCAGTGGGTGTTACAGGCACTAGGGTAGGAATCCACACTGAAGCCACTGTGGTGGAATGTGTGCATGGACCAAGCAACCATCATGTGCATGATAGTAAAAAAAAAAAAATGCTAACATGTGCAGAAAAAGACTGGAAACCCCCACATTGCGCCAAAGGTCACCAGCAGTCCTCCCCGAATTGCGTTTCAGATAGATGGAATTGGGAAGCCCCCAACAAGGACAATAACGAAGTCAAGCCTTGGAACTCACTCCCTGAAAGCCCCAGGCAGAGAATCCATGCTGGGCTCAGCTTTACTCTGCTGAAACTGCTTCTCTGGCTTTACAGGCATTGTGTTTAAGGTGGCTAGCAGGCAAACTCTTCTGACAGCCTTCTGTATCTTTGGGAGAGAGTGGGGGGGGGGAGGGACAGAGGAGGAGGGAGGGGGCATTGAGGTTGTGTGAGGCTGCTGAACTCTTTCAGATCTTTCCAATTTTCTTAACTGGATAAGAGCCTGGTGCTGAACCAATTTTCCCTCCTCCTATGGCAACCAAAAAGACTGCAGTCTAGTGGAGCCTCCTATATCATGCTCAAGTGAGTTAGTCACCCTCAAGGTGGTCATTCACAAGCGTTTAAATCAATCTTTTTTTCTCAATTATTCAGAATTTCTTCAGAGTGTAGAAAATCCATCCATCATCTGCTGGAGGCAAAGAAATACCAAAGAGTCCTGTGGTGGCTGAAGCGGAAAGAGGCATGGGAGTGATGTCATTAAAACCTGAGCTTTTCATTGATTCTTTGTCTCCACCAATCTCCTGGTAGGGTAACACAACCCACTTGTCTGGTCTACCATGACGATATGGAATTAAGTTTTACTTCTAAAAAATGCAGTCATACATTTGGGTAGAAAAAACTCAAGGGAGTAGTATAGTATAAAAGGTGAAGTACTTTTGCACATAAAAAAAAAGATCTGCATCTAGGGGTGATCATATGGTGGCAAAACAAGTAGAAAAAGTGATGTAAGAAAACCAGAAGAATGCTTGAGTGCATGGGGAGAGGAACAGCCAGTAGGAAAAAAAAGGGGTGTCGATGCCTCTACTAAGTACTGTGTGCAGTTCTGAAGACCTCAACAAAACGATATAAAAAGGACTGTGTCAGTCCACATAGCAGCTACTAAAATGGTCAGTGGTATTTATCATAAAGCATATAGAGACAAATATCTAAGAAAAGTAAGAGAGAGGAGATAGCATAGTTACTCACCTGTAACAAGTATTCTCCGGGGACAGCAGGAATCAGTCCTCACATATGGTGATGTCGACGTCGATGCCAACGGAGCCCTCACGGAAGCATCTCCCCAGATTCCAAATAAATCCTTTGGGAGATGCCACCATGCATGCGTGGTCCCCTTCATGCCCAAGGGTGCCATCTTGGTCTATCAGATGACATAGCTAGAGTCGATAAAGAAAAGATGGCCAAAATGAAGAGCAACTCCAAGGGGACGAGGGAGGGTTGTGAGGACTGATTCCTGCTGTCCCTGGAGAACACCTGTTACAGGTGAATAACTACGCTTTCTCCATGAACAAGCAAGAAGTCAGTCCTCACAAATAGGACTCCCTAGCTCCAGGCTACAGAGGACTGGTAGAAAAAGCACGGCCTAGCCATGAACAGCCGTAAGCGCAACTGAGGACAGACACGGAGGACCCCAGTGTCCAGAGAGAGCCATGGTTCTGGTAGCCTGAACAAGAAGGGTTGGAGGGCAGGAGTTGCTTAAACTGAAAAGATTATGAAGTACAGCCTGGCCAAAGGAAATGTCCTGTTGGACTCCCTTTCCAGGCAGTAGTGAGCTGCAAAAGTATGGACTGAAGATCAGGTGGAGCCCGGCAGATGTCTGCCATGGGAACCAAGGGGAGGATGGCAACCGAGGTTGCCATAGCTCTGACATTATGCGCCGAGACCCAGCACCTCCAATGGCAGTCCAACCCGGTTGGGATCAAATGTGATACAGTTTGCTACCAGATGGACAGGGTCCACTTGGTGACAGCCTCCCCCAGATGACTGGGGTCATATGAGACAAAAGGCTGAGAGGCTTTGCGGTGGCTCTGAGTGCGCTGTAATAAAAGGACAGGACCCTTTTGCAGTCCAAAGTATGGAGAACGGCCGACGCAGATACCACCTTCGGAAGAAAACTTCGGGTGGGTACGGAACACGAGCCTGTTCTTGTACAACCTGATGGAGGGTGGCTCGGCCACCAGAGCCTGGAGCTCACTGACTCAGCGTGCCGAGGTGAGTACCAACAGGACGGCCACCTTGCAGGATAGATATTGGAGGTGGCAGGTAGCCAGTGGCTCAAAGGGCGGCTTAGTAAGCTGCGCCAGGATCACAATGAGATCACATTCCACCGGGGGCGGCCGGATGGGGGTTTCAAGAGCAGTAAGACCCTCATGAACAGAATGATGAGGGGCTGCATGGAAAGAGGCTTGCCTTCTATGGAGTGGTGGTTCGTGGAGAGTGAGCTCAAGTGCACTCTCATGGAGTTGGATTTGAGCTCGGACTGAGAAAGGTGGAGCAAGTACTGCAGTACCGGCTATATCGGGTAGAAGAAGGGGTTCACCTGTAGCTCCATGCACCACAAGGAGAACTGGCACCAATTGAAGGCGTAGGCCTGCCTCGTAGAGTCCTTGCGGGAGGCGAGGAGGATCTCCTCCATCTCCTTGGGAAGGTTGAGGGACACTGTGAATTATCATTAAAATCATCTCTAATACCTGAAGATTGGAGGATCTCCAATGTAACACCAATTTTTAAAAAGGGTTCCAGGGGTGATCTGGGAAATTACAGACCGGTGAGCCTGACGTCAGTACCGGGAAAAATGGTAGAAACCATCATAGAGAACAAAATGACTCAACATGTAGATAGTCATGGCTTATTGGGAGACAGCCAACATGGCTTTAGAAATGGAAGATCTTGTCTTACTAATCTGTTATGTTTTTTTGAAGGTGTGAATAAACAGGTAGATAAAGGTGAGTCGGTTGATATAGTGTATCTGGACTTTCAGAAAGCCTCTGACAAGGTCCCTCATCAGAGACTTTTGGCAAAACTAAAGTCATGGGATAGGAGGCAGTGCACTATTGTGGATCAGGAACTGGTTAAAAGACAGAAAGTAGAGGGTAGGGCTAAATGGCCAATTTTCCCAATGGAAAAAGGTGAATAGTGGAGTACCCCAGGGATCTGTGCTGGGTCTGCTGCTTTTTGACATATTCATAAATGACCGGAAAAGTGAATAACGGACTGAGGTTATCAAATTTGCAGATGACACAAAACTATTTAAAGTTGTTAAAACCGAAGAGGATGGTGGAAAATTGCAAGAGTATCTTGATAAACTGGAAAACTGGGCATCCAAATGGCAGATGAAATTTAATGTGGACAAGTGCAAAGTTATGCACCTAGGAAAGAACAACCCAAACTATGGTTACACGATGCAAGGTTCCACATTAGGAACCACCACCCAGGAAAAAGATTTAGGCGTCATAGTGGATAGCATGTTAAAATCCTCCGCCCAGTGTGCAGCAGCGGCGGCGGCCAAGGGAGCAAATAGAATGCTAGGAATCATAAGGAAAGGAATGGAGACTAAAACAAAGGATATTATAATGCCTCTGTATTGTTCCATGGTGCGACCGCACCTTGAATATTGTGTGCAATTCTGGTCGCCATATCTTAAAATGGATATAGCGTTATTAGAAAAGGTACAGAGAAGAGCCACCAAAATGGTAAAGGGGATGGAAGGATACTCCTATGAAGAGAGGCTAAAAAGGTTAGGGCTCTTCAACCTGGAAAAGAGACGGCTAAGGGGAGATATGATAGAGGTCTATAAATTAATGAATTGGGTGGAATGGGTAAACGTAGATCAATTGTTTACGTCATCAGAATATAAAAAGACTAGGGGACATGCAATGAAACAACAGGGTAACCTATTTAAGACTAATAAGAGAAAATATTTTTTCCCTCAACATGTAATCAAACTCTGGAATTTGTTACCAGAGGATGTAATAAAAGCTGTTAGAGTAGCTGGGTTTAAAAAAGGTTTGGACAAGTTCCTGGAGGAAAGGTCCATAAACCATTATTAAAAGAGACCCAGGATATCGCTGCTTGACCCAATACAAGCATTGAGGAACCTGTGTCTTTTGGGGAGACTGCTAGGTACTTACGACCTAGATTGGCCACTGTTGGAAACAGGATACTGGGTTTGATGGACCTTGGTCTGACCCAATATGGCATATCTTATGTTCTTATGACGCTAGGACTCCTGAATGAGAAGTCCCAATGAGCTTCCGAGAGGGACCGGGGATTCCATCCCGAGATGAAGGAAGCAAGGAAACCAAGGCTGTCTGGGCCATTTTGGGGCCACCAGAATCAGGGAAGCCTTGTCTCGCTGGGCCTTGAAGAGGGTCTGCGCTATCAGAGGCATGGGAGGGAAGGCATTCAACAGGCTCTCTGACCACGAGATGAGGAAGGCATCCGGTGCAGCTCTGGGCCATAGAAACGCTGGCAAAGAAGTTGAGGCTCAGGGTGCCCCATAACCTGCTGTGCTGCCCCGGGGTCCAGGCGCCACTCGTGCACTTGGAGGACCCTGCTCAGTCTGTCCACCAGGGTACTGTCCTGGCTCGGGAGGTATACCTTCCAAAGGAGCATACCCTGTCTGTTTGCGCATGAATAGAGGGCTACTGCCTCCTGGTAAAGGCAGTAGGAGCCTGTGCTCCCCTACTTGTTCAGGTAGAAAATTGTGACCTGGTTGTCCATTTGAACAAGCACTGACTGATGCTGCAGGCGATGCTGGAAAGCCTTGAGTGCAAGGAAAATGGCCCTGAGCTCCAGCAGGTTAATTTGTTGCTGGCTCTTCTTGAAGGACCCTGTGCGCAATTCCTCACAATGGGCACCCCAGTCCAGTAGGGAAGCATTGTCGTAAGGACCCGCTTGGGGCTCAGGAGTTGGAAGAGCATGCCCCCTCTGCAGAATTTGTGGATCCTGAGGGACTCCGTCAGCTGACGGGACACCAAGACCCTGTCCTGGAGCCTGCTCATGGCCTGGGTCCACTGTAAGCAGAGACACCACTGAGCTGCCTGCATATGGAGACGGGCTTTGGAGACAACATGGACTGTGGAGGTGGCCAAGGAGGCGAAGCATCGACCGCGCCAATACTGTACGACAGTGCTGCACCTCGGTCGCCAGAGCCATGAGGTGATCCGCCCTGTCTTGGGGGAGGAAAACCGCAGCCTGGAGGATGACCAGCCGGGGCCCTATGAACTCTGAGTTGGGGTGAGATGGGATTTTGGGTGGTTTATCACAAACCCAGGTGTTGCAGGACCATGATGATGCGGCCCATGGCCTGCAGTGAGCCTGCGACTGTGTCCCCTTTTACAAACCAGTCGTCCAAGTAAGGGAAGAAGGCGGCCCCTTGGAGACGTATCACAGCCAGGCATTTAGGGAAGACCTGTGGGGCGGAAGCTAGGCCAAAGGGAAGTACCCTGTACTGGTAGTGGTCACCTCCGATCTTGACTGGAATGGATGTGGGTATAAGCATCTTTAGATCCAAGGAGTATAACCAATCCGGGCAGAAGCAGGGCAGCAGTATTCCAAGGGAGAGCATCTTGAACTTCTCCCACACCAGGAATTTGCTTAGGTTTCTCAGGTCCAGGATGGGCCTTAGTCCACCTGTTCTTTTTGGGACAAGAAAGTACCTCAAGTAAAACCCCTTTCCTTTCAGGTGATGTGGTATGGGCTCCACAGCCCTGACTCTGAGAAGACCTGCGAGTTCTTGCATGAGCAAAGCCTGGTGCAGGAGAGACCGAGGAGGCTCCCCTGGAAAGAAGGGTGGAGGCAGCTGGTCTAGGTGGAGAAGGTAACCCTCCCTGACCACCTGAAACGCCCATGAGTTGGTGGTGATGGAAGGCCACCTGTGGACAAAGTCGACCAGATGCCCCCCTGCCCCCCGCGGGTAGCTGATCCTCCAAAGAGAGCGCAGATATGCTGGGGGCGTCAAAACTCTGACCCAGGCTGGGCTGGGGCTGGAGTCTGGGGCTTTGAGCCCTTGGGCTTGTGTGGGCGCTGACCCTCTCCCTTGCTCTGATGGCCCTGGCTGAGGGGTCTGGGTGGCCGGGTATGGAGGATAGCCTCGATAGGGTTGGCCTTTTCTATGGAAAGGGGGCTTCTTTCCTGGAGGCTTCTTCCTGGGAAGAGTGAAAGTCTTCCTCGAGAGTTGAGTCTGAGTCACGTACTCTAACTCGATCTCGGCGGCCTTGTCCTCTATGGGCTTGCAGAAAAGCTGCTCCCCAAGGCATGGGACATCAAGGAGCTTCTCCTGCACCCATTGCTTGAGATTGGGATGTCTGGAGCCAAGCCTGGCATTGGGCCCTGATGTCCGCGGCTGCTACCCATGCGCTGGACTCGAAGCTGTCGTAGGCAGCCCGTGGTCAAGTTCCTCCATACGAGGGTCCTCCTCCAACTCCGTAGTGAGGGAGAGGGTTTGCGCCATGTCCCGAACAAACTCAAGGAATGATGTGTCCTCAGGTGGGGATCAGCGCCTAGCCGCCAGCAGGGATAGATGTAAAGAGAGATGTCACAGGACTCCGGGGACGTCTCAGCATCGGACTCCCAAGCCAAATAGTCCAAGGAAGACTTGAGGCCCAACGGCTCCAAGGGCATCATTGACTCCGGTCTTCGATGCTTCGAGGCTGAGGCATGGCTGGAGACAGAGGCACGCCTGTGACCTCGCCCCTGAAAAGCAGGAGCGAGATCGAGACCCTCACCAAGGATCTACCCGGGGCTCTCAGGGATCACTTAGGTGGCCCGTGGAGTCCTCGGTATCGAGGTTCCTGAGATCTTGGCGTGAGCACCAGCGGGGCCGGGTCTTGACACCTGCTGGGATGTGAGGAACGCAGAAACTCTGCGTTCAAGCACCAACATACGAGTTTCACACTCGGGGGTGGCCGTCAGAGACACCTACGCCGGGGTTACTGGGTCTGGTGTCGAAGAAGAGAGCGGGTCCTCAGCGGGACAGCCCTTGGGAGACTGAGGTCCATCGCCGGATGCCTCGACTTCTGTCTTGAGTACCTTCCGGGGCCACTCCCTCTACGACTCCTCAGAGGCCCGTCAAGGGCTGAGGGACAATGCGTGGGATTTCTGTTGCTTGTCCGTCTCCAGGACAGGGTCCTCAAGGTCTTCTTTTTCTTCTTATGTTCTCACTCTGGGGACCCTTGCTTGGTATGTCTGTGAGCCAGCTCAGGAACCGCGAGGGTCTTAAGCGGACTCCGAGGAGCCATGCGGAGACTTTGAGCGCGAGGCTACTGGTGAGAATGGGGTCGAGTCTGCCCTGTGGAAGATGTACTCTTGCTTTTGCCAGCGACTCTGGATGGCCTTGGTGGACATTTTTTTACACAGGGAGCATTCCTTCAGGTCAAGGTCGGTGCCCAGACACCACAAGCAACAATCATGAGTGTCGGTGAGTGACATGTTTTGGAAGCACTGATTACATTTCTTGAAACCGATGGTCATTGGGGCAAAAAGGACCCCAAGCAAGATCAAAGACCTTCGGCACGGCCAGCAGTTGAAAAAGGCGCGAAAGCGCTGGAGGAACCTAACAAAAAAATAAAACTAAATTGTGAGACCCAATGCCGGTGCAGCGGGCCTCAAAGGTGGGAATGGGACTGGCGAAGGACGGAAGGTGCACAAAAAAATAAATCAACTTTTTTCCAGGAGAACAAGACGTACATCTGTAAGGCTCTGTGGAAAAAGGGAGCTTGACCAAGATGGCACCCTTGGGTGGGAAGGGGACCACGCATGCATGGTGGTATCTACCAAAGGCTTTCTTTGGAATCTGGGTAGATGCTTCCACGCGGGCTCCGTCGTCATCTATGTCATCTATATGTGAGGACACTTCTGATGATGATCCCAATGGAGCCAGCAAGTGCAGCACCCTCCTCCAATAGAAGAAAGAAGTCTTATAGACTTCCAGTGTGCATGCGTCAGTGTATTCTCCTCCTCTCCCCTTTCGTAAAGAGAATCTTGAGTCAATCCATAGCATAACCCTAGGCATTAGTGTTGTCCACTGATTCACATTTGCGAATATTCATGAGAAATGGGAGAGCAGTGTAGAATTTTTTATTTTTGGGGTTTTGAGAAGGCAGGAGTGTAAGTGTGGATGCATTATCCTGCTGTCAACAGAGAATCCCTATTACAGATAAGCAACTATGCTTTCTCCAGTAATGGAAGGGCTAATACAGCCACATTCCTGGTGAAGCACTAGTTTTGGGACATGACTGTGTTCTACCTCTTCTTTTTTTTTTTTTAAATGGCCCAATGGTTTTTCAGGTGTTTGCAGATTCTAAAGATAAAAATTTAAGTTGCAAAAAGGTTCTTGAGCACAGACTGTTCAAAGCAGTATCATGGTTGGAGAAGCAGTCTAAACAGCAACGCTTCGAGGAAGTGTGGATAGAATTCCAGGTTGCTGCTCTGCAGATTTTTTGCAGAAAGATAGCTTTTAAGTCTGCTGTAGAGGTAGATGCAGCTCTTAGTTGATGTGAGCCCACTGTACCTGGGGGCTGGAGATTTGTCTCAGTATAACAGTGGTTGATAGATAGAGACTCACAACAACAATGTTTTCTTGGATGCTGGTCTACCAGGGTCAGATAGATTAAAGGGACAAAGAGCTAAGAAGATTTTCTCATTTGCTTTGTAGCCTGTAGGTAGTAAAGAAGCATATGCAGACCAGAGTATGCAGTGAAGCTTCCGCAGGTCCTTATTTTGCCTCAGGGAAGAAAAGAGTAGTTACTCACCTGTAACAGGTGTTCTCCAGGAGCAGCAGGAATCAGTCCTCACTTATGGGTGTCATCGACGCCGATGAAGCCCCAGCGGAGCATTTCCACAGCTTTCCATGAAAGCCTTTGGGAATGCTGGCACGCATGCGCAGTTCCCTTCCCGCCTAAAGGTGCCATCTTACCTCAGTCAAATGACATAGCTAAGAACAGCATACAAAAATGTAAAAAGTAAACTATGTACAACTGCAACTCCAAGGGGAGGAGGGAGGGTTGTGAGGACTGATTCCTGCTGCTCCTGGAGAACACCTGTTACAGGTGAGTAACTACTCTTTCTCCAGGACCAAGCAGGAAGTCAGTCTTCACTTATGGGAGACTCCCCAGCTCTGGGCTACCAGGAACCCAGGCTGAACAAGAGAACTCCCTCTAGTCTCAGGAGCAAAGAAAGGCTTTTCAAGGACACAATCTCCACAGGTAGCCCAACCAGAGGGCAGGAGGTGCCTAGACCTCAAAGAGATTCCGGAGTACTTCCTAGCCAAAAGCACTGTCCCTACGGGACTCCCTCTCCAGACAGTAGTGGGCTGCAAAAGTCTGGCTTGAAGACCAAGTAGCAGCCCTGCAGATGTCTTGCAATGGAACAGAGCGGAGATGAGCCACTGATGCAGCCATGGCCCTCACACGGTGGGCCGTGACCCTACCCTGCAAAGGAAGGTCAGCTGCCTTGTAAGCCCAGGTGATACAGTCAGCCACCCAGATGGACAAGGTACACTTGGACACAGGCCCCCCCCCAAGTTATTGGGGTCAAAGGAAAGGAAGAGTTGAGAAGCCTTCCTGTGACCTTGCGTACGTTCAAGGTAGAAGAATAAGGCCCTCCTACAGTCCAAGGTATGGAGAACTGTTTCAGCCCGACTTGCATGAGGCCTAGGGAAGAAAGTAGGAAGAACCACCTCCTGGTTGAGGTGGAAAGAGGAGACAACCTTAGGAAGGAACTTAGGGTCAGTCCTGAGGACCACCCTGTTTTTATAGAACCTGGTGTAAGGTCTATCACAGACCAAGGCCTGAAGCTCACTCACTCTCCCAGCCGAAGTAAGGGCTATCAAAAAGAGAGTCTTCCAGGAAAGGAAGTGTAGAGGGCAAGTAGCCATAGGCTCAAAAGGTGGGCGAGTCATCTGCTGCAAGACCACATTAAGCTCCCACTCAGGAGCAGGAGGACGTATGGGAGGTTTGAGCAGAAGCAAGCCTCTGAGAAACCTAGACACCAAAGGGTGCACAGACAAGGAATGGCCCCCAACTAGGGAGTGGTGAGCTGCTAAAGCAGAGAGGTGGACCTGAACAGAGTTGGACTTGAGACCCTGATTGGACAAGTGGAGCAGGTACTGAAGCACTACTGACACAGTACAGGAGAAAGGATCCTCAGCACGCAGCTGACACCACACAGAGAACCTTTTCCACTTGAGAGCATAGGTCTTCCTAGTGGATTGTTTCCTGGAGGCTAGGAGAACTTCCTCAACCTAGGGAGGCAGGCCCCAGGGAGCCAACACTACCCTTGCAGCCTCCATGCCATCAGATTGAGAGCTTTGAGATTGGGATGCAGCAAGGAGCCCTGATTCTGAGAGAGAAGGTCGGGCTGCAATCCCAGAGGCAGAGGCAGATCCACTGCCAGCTGAAGCAGGAGGGGAAACCAAGGCTGCCTTGGCCACCTGTGAGCTACCAAGAGGACTGAGGTCCTGTCTCGGAGAATCTTGAACAGTGTTCTGGCCACCAAAGGGGTGGGAGGAAACGCATAGAGTAGGCCCTGAGTCCAGGGAATCAGAAAAGCATCTGCTGCTACTCTCAGAGGATGCGGTGGTCTGGAGCAGAACCTTGGGAGCTGGTTGTTCAGTGGACTGGCAAACAGGTCTATGGAGGGAAGCCCCCATCTCAAGAAAATCTTTTGAACCACTAAAGGATGTAGCCGCCACTCGTGTGGTTGCAGAATCCTGCTCAATCTGTCTGCCAGGGAATTCTCCTGGCCTGGAAGATAGACTGCTTTGAGGAGCATGTTGTGTTTCAGGCCAAAGGAACAGAGGTCCTGGGCCTCCTGGCAAAGAGGCTGGGAACCAGTTCCGCCCTGTTTGTTGACATAGAACATGGCTACCTGGTTGTCGGTCTGGATCAAGACAGACTGTTGTGCCAGGGAAGCAATAAAGGCCTTGAGGGCCAAGCGGATAGCTCGGAGTTCCAGTAGATTGATCTGCTGGGACGCCTCCCAATGAGAGCACAGGCCCTGGGTGCACTTGTCTAGGCAATGTGCTCCCCAACCCTGTAGAGAGGCATCGGTAGTTAGGACCACTGTATGAGGTGGGATCTGAAACGGCACCCCCTACCAGCAGATTGGGGGGGGGTGTAACCACCAGTTGAGGGAGGACAGGAAACGGTGGGACACTCTGATCCCGTCTCTGTGCCTGCCTGAGGCTTGTGACCACTGAGTTTGAAGGCACCACTGAGCAGGTCTCATATTGAGCCTGGCATTGGGGGTCACCTGTACTGTCGACGCCATGTGGCCCAGAAGCCTGAGACAGAGTCGGGCGGAGACCAGGGACCTGTGCAGAAACTTGCTGGCGAGGTCCATGAGCCTTTGTGCTCGGTCCACTGGTAAGAATGCTCTTGCCAGCTGAGAATCCAACCTTACTCCTATGAACTCCAAGTTCTGGGAGGGGAGCAAAGTGGACTTTGCGAAGTTGATGACAAAGCCCACCTTTTGGAGCAGTTCTATGGTCCTGTTGGTGGCCTGTTGAACTTCTAGGGAAGTCTGGCCTCTGATGAGCCAGTCGTCTAGGTAAGGAAACACAAAGATGCCCTGATTTCTCAGGTAGGCTGCCACCACTGCCAGGCACTTGGTAAACACCCTGGGAGCGGAGGTCAGTCCAAAAGGCAGTACTCTGTACTGATAATGGTGTCCTCCCACAATGAACCTGAGGTACTTTCTGTGGTCTGGATGAATAAGGATAGGAGTGTAAGCATCCTTTAGATCTAAAGAGCAAAGCCAATCTCCCTGCTGGAGGTAGGGCAGAAGTGCTCCAAGAGTAAGCATCTTGAACTTCTCTTTCACTAGAAACTTGTTTAGGTTTCTGAGATCCAAAATGGGTCGAAGACCACCGGTTCTTTTTGGCACCAGGAAATACCTGGAGTAAAACCCGTGACCTTGGACGTGGGGAGGCACAGGCTCCACCGCCTTGTCCAGCAACAGACCCTTTAGCTCCTGGAGGAGAAGGGCTGTATGCAGGGGAGGCCGGAAAGGTTCCCCTGGGAAGTGTGGCGGAGGCAGTTGGTGAAAATGCAGGGCATAGCCTCGATGGACTATGTCCAGCACCCAACTGTCTTGGGTTATATCAAGGGCCACTGGTGAGCGAACAAGGCTAGGCGGCCTCCTGTGCAGGGCTGGGTCTGCAAGGGAGGAATGTCTATACTCAAGGAGTCAAAAACCCCCACCCTGCTGAGTGGGAGCAGGGGTCGGAGGCTTGGGGGCACTCTGCCGACGGGGCCCATTACCCCGGCCCTTGGCTTGCTGACCCTGGGGGGCAGCTTGGGCAGTCGGATACTGGGGGTACTGTTTGTAGGCAGTGCCCTTCCTCGGGTAAAAGGGCTTCTTACCCGGGCCCTTCCTCTTAGATGAAGGGGCAGAGGTCTTCCTCGACAGCCGTGTCCTCGTGAGGTGCTCTGTCTCGAGCTGAGCGGCCTTCTCGGCCACAGGCTTGCCATAAAGGTTTTCACCTCGGCAAGGGACATCGACCAACTTGTCCTGAACCCATGGCTCGAGGTCCGATGACTGCAGCCACGCCTGGTGTCGAGCTGCGATGCCGGCTGCCGCTACTCGAGCCAAAGCCTCGAAACCATCGTAGGCGGCGCGGGACATGAACTTAGAGCATTCCCGGATCCTCAAGGACAAGGACTTAAAACTCTGCAAGGGTTCCCTGGAGAGACCAGCAGAGAATCCGGCCAACTCCTTGGCCAGGTCTCGTAAATACATGCCCATGTAGAGCTGGTAAGTCTGGACACGGCAAGCAAGCATCGAGCCCTGGAAGCACTTTCTACCATCGAGGTTCCGGGCCTCCCTGCTGGGGGGCACCGCAGAGTGCATCTTCTGACTCTTCAGTCGATGCATGGCCGATTCCACAACCATGGAATGGTGCGGTAGCTGTGCTTTTTGGAAGCCAGGACTCTTGCAGAGCCGATAGATGGAATCGACCCGCTTGCTCAAAACCGGCGCCGAGGCTGGTGCCTCCCACATCCGGAAGAGGAGCCGTTCCAGCATCGGAGGAACCAGGACAGTAAAGGCCTCCTTTGGAGGAGAATCATACTGCAGAGCATCGAGCTCTTCGGCTCGAGGCTCCTCCTCAGGGTCAGCCGAGATAGCCAGAGCAGCGGCCATATCGTGGACAAACTCCGAGAACCTAGTGTCCTCCAGAGGGGATCTACTCCGGAGCTCAGACTCAGGTGAGTCCGAAGGGACACACCGAGTCTTGAAGGTGTCAGGAGACTCCTCGTCTTCGGTCTCCCAAGCCGACTCGTCCGATGTAGAGTCGAGCTCGGACCCCGCGGGGCCTCTAGGCACCCGCCCAGACGCCAGGGGGACCGGCGTCGAGACCCTCGGTCCCGAACGGGAGGTCGAGGGAGACCTCGACCGAAGACGAACTCGAGCCGCAAAGGACTCGAGTATCGGCTCGGTCTCCGGGGTCGACTTCGAAGTCGATGTCCTGGTGGTCGGGGCAGATGTGCCAGACAGGCTGGCCATCAGTGCCCGCTGCTGATCCATGAAGGCAGACATTCTGCTCTCCAAGGCTGTCAACCTGAGACTCAGCTCGGGTGACGCAGCAGCCCCGACTCGGGCCCCGGCAGCGCTGGGCCCGACGTCGGTACTCAGGGAGGCGAGTCCACGAGGACAACAGGACTTACGTATCCAGCAGACTCCGGCTCCATGCGAGGAACTTTAGTTGGCTTCTCCTGGTCCACGGGCCCGGGACGACGGTCAGGGGTCGTAGACCTGGCCCTTGAGGGCTCAGGGACCTCCTCCGACGCCACCCTCGGGAGCCGCTTCTTCCTCTTACGTTCCTGGTTGGGGAACCCCCTGTCCGAGGAGCTCCGACGCCTCTCGGGATCGGAATCCCGAGATGTCGAGGCCTCAGACGAGGTCCGGGCCCGGGCAGAGGCCGAGTCCGAGAAAAGCCGTTCACTTTGCTGCTGACGACTTCGGAGGGCCTTGGAAGACATTTTTCCACATGGCCCGCACGTTTTAGAATCGTGGTCCGGGCCAACGTACCGAAGGCAGCAGTCGTGTGTGTCGGTGAGAGACATTATCTTCTTACACCGATCACACTTTTTAAAACCACTGGAAGTCATCGGGGAGAAAAGGGTCCCCGCGAGGTCAAAGGACCGGCCTTCCAGGGAAAAGAAAAAAAGATTTGGCGCGAGCGCCGAGCCACTAAGGGCAAAAACCGAAAAAAGAAAAAAGGGATGCGATACCGGCGTACCGAACCCGGCGGGAGGGGAACCGACGTCGAATCCAAGGAAAAAAGCGAGATAACGCCAAGATAAAACTACTCTTTTCCGGGAAAAACAGGACACACGTCCGATGGGATTCACGGAAAAAAAGAGACTGAGGTAAGATGGCACCTTTAGGCGGGAAGGGAACCGCGCATGCGTGCCAGCATTCCCAAAGGCTTTCATGGAAAGCTGGGGAAATGCTCCGCTGGGGCTTCATCGGCGTCGATGACACCCATAAGTGAGGACTGACTTCCTGCTTGGTCCTGGAGAAATGGGTAATACAATGGATTGGTTTCGATGGAACTCGGAGACCACCCAATTTCAGAGAAACTGGATGTAGGAGGATAATGAACAAGTGCTTGTAATTCGTTTGTTCTTTTGCAGAGGTGATGGTCACGAGGAAAGTGGTTTTCCATGTGAGGTGTTTTAAAGAGGGAAGCCCTAGAGGTTCAACAGAGGTGTCCCTGAGTTTTGCTAGGACATTCACTGAGGCCCCATGGGCGAGGGGGTGGTTTTGTGGGAGGTTTGGAATTCATAAGGCCTCTCATGAATCTGGAAACCAGGGGATAAGTGGAAAGGGGTTTCACATCAATCTTATCATGGTAAGCAGCAATTGCAGCGAGGCAAATTTTAACAGAGGTTGTTTTGAAGCTGGACTCTGAGAGGGTGAAGGAAGTAAGAGAGAACTCTGTTGATTGGGCAAGGGGTTTTAATTTTCTGCTGCCACCCATTGTGCAAAACTGTTCCATTTCACTTGGTACAATTTTCGAGTTGGAGATCGTCTAAAGGCCATTATGATGATTTTAACATAACACATAAGCGGAAGATTATTTAGTAAGTGACATTCAATCTCCATGTTGTCAGAAACAGGCTATGGAAGTTTGAGTGGATAAATCCATTGTTCTATCTGAGTAGGGTGGGATGGTTCCCTAGAGGTATACGTGGACTAGTACCGAGGGCGAGAAGCCTAGGAAACCATATTTGTTTTGGCTATCTTGATGCAATCATATTACTTGAGTTTTGTCTTTGCAAATCTTTTGTAGTACTCTCTGGATGAGAGGGAATTGGGGGGGGGGGGGGAAGCATTGCAGAGGCCTATATTCCATGGTATCACAAATGAATCGCATGCCATTCTTAGTGTACTGGGATGGATAAAACAAAGGTTTTCGCATTTGGCATTATCTTCTATAGCAAAGAGATCTATGTATGGAATTCCCTGTGTTTGAAAAAAAGAATCTGCTATTGTCTCATCGAGAGACCAATCATGAGGGTTCAGCTGTCTGCTGAGGGCATCTGCTAGTTGGTAGTTTTCTCCATGCAGGTATACAGCCCGAAGCATAATTTGTAGGGAGCAAGCCAAATGTCTTATTCTTGATGGGAGAGATCCTGATCCACCCCCTGCTTGTTTATATAAAACACTACTGTTCTGTTGTCTGTTCTCACCAACATTCTCTATATTGATGCCAGCTTTGGAAAGCATTGATGGCATTGTAAATGGCACAGTTTCAGGAGGTTGATATGACTTACACTATCGGCATGAATCTACAGGCCTTGTGTACTTAAATACTGAAGATGTGCCCCCCAACCAATGGTGGAGGGGTTGGTGATAAGGACGACATCAGACTGTGGTGGTGTAAAGAGTTGCCCTACAAAAAGGGTTGTTGGCGTTTACTCACCAATCTAAAGAACATATGACTATTAGAGTACAAGGGATTTTCCTGTTGAAGGACTATCTTCATTGATTCTAATGTAACTTTGTGTGTGTCACTGTAACATTCTCATCATGTGTAGTTTTATTTATTTATCTATTTCTTCTATACCGCCCCTTCCAGAGATCAAGGGCGGTTTACATGGAACAGTTAACAATTCTGTATACTTCGGTATAGTTTTCTTAGCAGTAGGGCATGCACCACTGCCGACATGTGCCCTAAGAGCCTGACGATGGTCCAGGCAGAGACACTGTGATTCTAAGATGTGAACAGGATTGATGAATAGCAGTTGCCCTTTCATTGTTCTGTCTAGGGCTGTGTCGATTATGGATTCCTATAAATATAATGGTCTGCATTGTAATAAGTGTAGACTTTTTATGTTGATCAGAAATCCTAGGGTTTTCAGGAGGCAGATAGTGTTTTGTATGAAAAAAACACATTGCTTGCCTGCTTGGTTGATGTTGAAATCAACCAATTGTCCAAATAGGGAAGATGTAGTGGCCGTCTTTGCACAGTTGAGCTGCTACTTCTGCTAGATATTTTGTGAATACTCACTCTAGGGGCAGAGGAAAGGCTATACTGGTAATGCTTGTTTTGGAATGTGACGCATGGGTATTGTTTGTGGCTAGGATGGACTGGGATATGTAAGCATCCTTCAGATCCAGGGAAGCTAGCCAGTCATCATCTTCCAGGAGAGGGAGTACTGTTGCAAGGGAGTTGATTTTGAACTTCTTGTTTGATGTGAAAGTTCAATGCTTGAAGATCGAGAATTGGCTGCAGTCCTCCGGGCTTCATGGGTATGAGGAAGAACCTGGAATAAAACCCCTGTGCTCCTTATTGGTCAGGAATAAGCTCTATCGATCTGTTGTATAGAAGTGCTTGGATTTCCTGTTTCAGGAAGTCCTGATGTTCCAGGGCAACAACAGTAGGATGGATGTTGCCCTGGAACAGCAGTAGGTGGATGTTGAGGCAGATGGTGAGAGAGAAATGTATTCAATAACCTGGGTGACAATGGAAAGAACCCAACAATCTATTGTAATTTGTTGCCAAGATCCTTGTACTGAAGTATCCTTCCTCTTACTGAAGAGTAGTCAAAATTAAAGGTTCAGTTGTCCCGAGAGAGGTGGAATAGTAGTTTGTTGTTTTCGCCCCCTAGGACATTTACACTAGCAGTTTATTTGTGGTACTGAGCATGGTGGGGCTGCTCTGGGATAAGGCTGGTATCTATGCTTCAGGTAAAACTGTTGAAAACACTGGTAGTGATATTGTTTTCTGTAGGAATGTGTTTGGTTTCTTAATTTGAAAAGGTGTCAGGGGTTGCTGAAAGTTCTTTTGCTGTAAAACTATCTTCTTTCAGTTGAGAAATTGCTGCTTTTACTTTGGAGCCGAAAAGGCTGTCTCCCATGCATGGCATATCCACTATTTCATCATGAAAGTCCTCTCTGAGGCCTGATACCCTAAGCCACGTGTTTCGTCTGGCTGCTATGGCTGATGCTGCTCTAGCAGTGGACTCGTAAGCATGGTAGTTAGTATGGATCAGGTGATACATGGATTCCTGAAGACTCAATCGCAGGGAATCCTGCTTAGTTTCTAGTTGATTTAAAAGGTCATGATTGTAATATGTAGGATCTGAAGATAAGCTACACTTTTCAGGCTGAGCTCTTGTAGATATTTTTTCCCATGTTATCTAATACTTTTTCCCCGAGGAAAGCTGTGTAAGGAGTTGCGCAAATATACTGCTTTACTGCTGCTTCTGACTGGTGAGATAGATGGGTAACTTTATGTCCTGGAGCAGGAAAGACTATACTTAATTCTAATTTTTTTGAATGGCCAATTGGGTTTTCCAAATGAAAAATTGCGGGTCCTGCAGTACCTGATGGATTGTAGTGCTATTACTTCTCCGAGTGCAGTACAAGATTGTAAGATTGATTAGAAATCTTTTTTTATTTGCTGGGGTCAGAGATGAGGACAATGCTAAAGCCGTGGAGATCTTCTGGAAGAATTTCAGATAGGAATAGTCACTCTCAGAGGCTTCACGCGTCTTCCTGTTGTGATTTAGGGATTGCATCTTCAGACTGCTCTGGGAATGCTTCCCAGTCTTGGGAAGAGGCTACACCACTTGCAGAACTATAGCCTTCTTAAAAATCTGGTATATGGAGAACCAGTCAGTCTGCAGAAAACTGTTAATTTTCAAGAACAGATTATTTGAGCGACTGCTGATTCAGTCTTGTCTGGGGAAACAGCTGTGCTTCTTGAGATGTATTTTGTAGGATCGCCAGCCCTGAGGTTCTGATACTAAGACTAGTATGGAAGGGGGCTTGGGGAAATAAAGGACTGGAGGACTGTTGGGGTTTTGGAGTCATGTCTTGGACTTTTCTCTGGATTCTGAGAATTTGAATGTTTTTTTCTTTTGCCTATGCTTGGAGGAGATACTATAGTTTCTGAAGGAGCTTGGGCAGGCTGTGGGGGAGCTGCCTTACTTTTAGATTTTTTCTTACCTACTGCCCCAATCCTGGAAGCTGAGTTTCATTAGATGCTGCATTATTTACAGGAAAACTGTTAGTCAAAACTGCAGCTGGTGAGGGAATACAGCAGGAGTCTTGTCTTACTAAGAGGAGCTGCTCTGGAGATTGAGCCAATGTCAGGACAGAAGCTGCTCCTGACAGTGCAGCTGTGGTCTGCTTTTCCTTTGGGTCCCCTGCTGGAGCCTGTGCTGAGGCCAACGGTGTTTTTGAGGCCACAGGTTTTAAGGTCGGCAGAAAAACGAAAGTGAAAGTCATCACAGGGTGCTTCGGGCTGTGGAAGTCACAGCAATCGAGACTGATTTTTCTTATTTTCTCAAGAAAAAAAATGTGATACGGAGGAGGGCATGCAGAAGATAAGAGACAAGATTCTCCTCACAAAAGGAGGGAGAGGGAATCCTGGCACATGTGCACTGGAAGTCTCTTAAGACTTCATTTTTTCTCTTGGAGGGGGACTCCGTGCTTGCTGGCTCCATTGGCAGATGTCACCAGGAGTGTGGATGCATTAGCCCTGCCGTCATCGGAGAAGCTCTGGAATGAGAGGTCATAGGATGAGGGTGAAAGGGAGTAGGACTCAGAAGTAACCTAAGGAAATATTTCTTCACAGAAAGATGATGGATGCATGGAACAGCCTTCTAGAAGAAATGAGGATGGTATCTGAATTCAAGAAAGCTGAGAGAGAAACAGTGATCATAGAATATAGTAGTTGGTGTAGACAGGCAGACTCAATAGGGCATAGGTTCTTAATCCGCCATCATTTTCTCTGTTTCTGTATTTTTATAACTGAAGACTCAAATCAGTTAGGAAAATATCATCCTTCACTTACATCATCCTCGCCATTGGGTTTAAGATCCACAGCTGTAAAGCCATACACTCGGGACGAAGGGCAGAATTGGAAATTCAGGCTGCAGAAAATAAAGGCAATAAAGTACAAGTTGTTACTTTTTGCACTATGGTAAACTCTTCTTTTTATGACCTATCAAAATTACATTTACAGTGAACTCCTGTAAGTACTCCCCATGAACAGGATCTAGAATGATAATTAAAACAGAATGATTGCTACATCAGAAGGAAACACTTTGAAACTCGTCTTACATTACTAAGCTGACAAACTGTAAGGTAAGCTGGGGAACAGCACCCTTCACATTTAGGGTCTCATGTACTAAGCTGTGAGAATACTTGTAGGTTATTTCCCTCTCTATCAAGAGATATCCCTGCAAAATTCCTTCTCTGCCTTGGAAACTGAGAGTGCTCAATTAAAGGAAAATGAAATGGCCTTAAATGAGAAGGGTAACACCCAATCTACTGGTAATGTCCCAAACATGAACAAAAAAAAATCTCAAAACAGAAAACTGTTACCACTTGGAGACTAATCATTAATTAACTTGAGAACACAGTACAATGGACAGAAGATGGTCAAATGCCTCTCCCAGGATCTTCAGTCAGCAAGAATACAAACCAAATTGTTAGCATCGTCAAAGCGGAAAGTACACATTCCAAAACTGATGTTATCATCGAGTTGTGTATAAATGACCTGGCTAGAAACAGTACCTCTACAGTACAAAGAGACTTCCAGATTTTGAGAGAGAAACTCAAACCCACTGTCAGCACTATAGCATTCTTAGATGTTCTACCTGCTGATGATAAAGGGGGGGGGGGGGGTGGAGAGGCTGCATCACATAATCAACTTTAATAAGTGGCTTCAAACCTGGTGTAAATAAGGAGGATTTAGATATATAGATGACTGGGGAAATAGAACAACAAGAGGCTATACTGCGTTGATGGACTACATCTCTCTGTGGCAGGAAAAATGATCCTAAGTGAAAAATTCAGCAATAGGTGGACAAGCATTTAAACTAGAGAAAGAGGGTGACAGATGGAAGAAAACAAGTTCAGGACATCACTCCTAGCAAAAAACATTATAACACTGGAAACAGAAATAGCCATCATATTAACCCACACATCAATGACAACAGGGACGAGGAGTCTGGAATAAACCCCATGCAAAATATAAGCTAACCAATAATTGCTGGAAGGCAATGAGCACAAATGCTCAAGTTCTAGCCAACAACATTCTTGACTTTGAAGATCTGACGGTGAAAAATGGATTTGGACAGTGTGGCCATTACAGAAACATGGTTTGATGAGGCTCATGATCGGGACAAAGTCATAGCTTGCTATAAGAAGGGACAGGGAGAGCAGAAAAGGAATCCTTCTCTATGTAAAAAAAAAAAAATATATATATATATATTGTGGTGCTGCACCCTGTCTAGGCGGTCGCCTAGAAGGGGCCGTGTGCCAACTGTTCTTGCTTAACACCAGAGCAAATGCTGCTGGGACTTTTGTAGTTGTGGTCAGTAAGCAGTCCGAGTGGTTTTAGGTAATACACAGGAAATTTATTAATTTTCTCCTTTATCATCAAACTTAAGCAAAGCAAATCCTCTTCTGAATATGAACAAGTAGTAACAGAAACAATAATGAACTCATATAGCTTTCTTCAGCATACAGGAACTAATGCTTCCAACAAAACACATTTGTAATCCTTTCCCTTTAGCTTTCAGGGTTCAGAAACCTCAGAGCATTTATCACAGTCCTGAAATATTCTTTTCAGCTAGCAAGTCAGCCTTTCTCCTATGAAACATAGGCTGTTGAACAGTCCATTGGAGACTCTGTATCCTCCTCCAATCCAGCTAAGTCCATTTCCATATCTTCACATTCACTCTGAAACAGCTCTGGGTCTTTATGTGCATAACCAGGTTTTAACTGCTGCATTAGTTTAAACAGTTTCTCCCAGGGATTCCCTTTTCTCCCTTCAGGTTTTCTATGTGAGCTGCACGGCTTTATCTCTCTGGGGAAAACACTCACATGCTTCAGTAGCCTTCCCTGGCTTCTAGGAACAGATTTCCTTTCAGGCTCTCTAGAGGGATAAACCTCCCCTTCTGAATCCTCAGTAGCTTCACTGCTATCTGAACTATATTCCACGAGTCTCCCAGAGTTTGGTTTCCTACCTTTACCAAGGCTTGCAAACTCTGTATAGCTGTCTCTGCTCGGAGAGCTGCTGTTAGAACCCCTTCTGTGCTGAAGGTCAGCCTTTCTCTGCCGTGCTCCAAGACCTCAGGCTTCCTCTTTCTTTCTCCTTCTCACGCTCTGACCTCAGCTTCTGTTCCAAGCCGAACCTCCATTCTCCTGATCCTGTTCCTGTCCCTCTTCCTGTTCTTGTTCCTGTTCCCCCCTGCCTTTGATTCTGAGAGGTTAAATGCTTGAGTGTGAAGCTCATTTCCTTGCCCCTCCTCCCCAGGTGTTTCTCCTTTGCACTCTGTGTTGCCATGGAAGCAGGGTGTGGCTTATACTCAGCACACTCAATCCTGTGACTTTTCTCTCTACGTGCTGATTTAAATGAATGTCTGTCTGAGCCCTGCTCTAACTCAGAAGAAAAAATTTAAAAGCAGCCCTTTTTCTCTGCTTGTCAGTAAGCTCATCACCACAATATATATATTGTGATACAGTAGCCGGTGTAGAGCCCATGATAGTAGGTGAAAAAGAGGAATTTACCTTGGAGTCTGATAGGCAGCAAACACACTCAGCTCACAGGAGGCAAAAGAGCAATAGAATAAGTTTACCACACACTGACGTAGCAGGAAGGTTAAAAGCTAATCAGGATCACCTGTCCATGAAAGCACAGGCAGCGTGCAAAAGACATGAGGAGGAGTGGCCTAGTGGTTGGGGCAAGGTACTACAGGCCGGAAGGTCGGTGGTTCAAATCCCACTAGAGGACAGCAACCTTGGGCCGGAAGGACTGGGGTTTCTAGTCCCACAGGTGCTCCTTGTGGTCTTGGGCAAGCCACTTAACCCTCCATTGCCCATGTTCCCTGTAAGTATTAGTGTATGTCTCTCATATCCCCTCGTGTTAAATGTATCCCCCAACCGCTTTGACCCGGTGAAAAGCGGGATATAAATGCAGATAAATAAATAAATAAATAAATAAATGAGGATAAAAGCTGCTGGGTAAATCCAGGAGAGGCCAGAGGGAGCAGCGACCTGGGAGGAGTGAGCAACCAGGCTAAGAGCAGACGTCACACAGAAGGAAGCCTGCTCAATCAAGGAAGCAGTAGGTGTGGTCCGGTAGCAGGAAGCAGCTGGGGAAAAACTTCTCAGGAACGTGGCCATAGCACTGCTCAGACTGCTGGTAGCTGGAGGTCTCGGGAAGGAGCTGTCCGTAGCCCAGAGAGAGGAACCAGGACAACAGAGAGAAGGTGGGAACCTAGCTTTAAGAGAGAAAAAGCTAAGAACTCTGTTTTGTCTGGAGGTACAGGGCATGGCATAAGAAGTAAAGTAAATGCTGGGAGTTATGACGTAATTCCACATTACTGGGGAGAAAAGGAAAGCCACAGGGAAACTGCCACAATACCAGGTATTCAAAACCCTGCTTGCCTAGAGCAGTTTCCTGATAAGCTGACCAGTGCCTCACAGAGAGGGTTTTACAATGAAAACAGCTATGAGGATTTTAACCCACCTGCAGCCCCAGAGGATTGTGAACTAATGCAGTGGGAAAATAATAGCTGTAACCTTGGACCCACACCAATGGACTGTACGTTATGTTTCTCTGATGATATTGAATCATTGTGCTAAACAAGTGGGAAGAAGCTCTGTAAACATACCAAAGGAAAATATATTTTTCTTTGAAGAAGCTGTTTTTATTCCTGGCTTTTGTTGTATAAAAAGGAGATCCTTAGGGGAGGGGAAATAAAGCCCTATTATTTTGCCTTAATTACTCGACTGCAGACTCTTATTGTGCTAGAAGGCAACTTGATCTGCAAGGCCCTAGGCGGATACCTAATAGGGACTGGGAGAGGAGTCACAAATGGCGTAGTTTTTCGGATTATTCCTGGAGATTACACAGCAGGAACCCAGCAGAGTGACGTTGCTGAAGAACAGGACGAGTATCACGGCTGGACACGCCCAGAAGGTTCCAGAACCGGTGGAAAAGAAAAATACCTTCTCAGAGCGCGAATCTCCACCTGGCTCAGGTAATGAGTGTTTGGGCACAGGCGGTGGGGGATTCCAGTGAGAAGGAGTGGTAAAAAGGAAGAGAGACTAGGCACGAAAAATAGTAGTAATGCCACACTTGGTGTTTGTTGTAGTGTGCAAGCATGGAGATGGATCCCCAAGAAGTGCTTCGGTGGATGAGCCTACAATTCGAGAAACAGAGGGAGCTGGCGCAGCTGAGCCAAGAGCAAGCCACGGCAGCCTTACAGGCCCAGCAGAAGCCCCTGACAGAATTGTTACAAGCTTTGCTGGCAGACCGGACAACGGAGAAAACACCAAAAGAACATTACTGTAGGGTAGGCCCACAGAACTGTGGGATATTGTCTTTTGGACAGTTATCTGAGGCCGATAACATAGATGACTTTGTGGAGGCTTTTGAAAGGGTAGCCCACAATGCAGGTTGGCCGAGCGAGCAATGGGCAGTTAGGCTGGCCACCTCCCTAACGGGAGAAGCCTTAGCGGCTTACAAGGCCATAACCAATTAGGTCTATTTTTTTTTTAACGTATTGCTATAATATGTGAAAAATCGTTCAATAGTCAATCTGAAGCAAGTCAGAGTAAATCTATCAAGCACTTCAACAGGTCTCAGAATCAGCTTGCACTCTTTTTCGGACTACTGTCCTTTAATGAGGTGCTCTGCTTAACATCAACGACCCTCGTGCTTAAAAATTTCTTTTTAAAATATAATATAGTTTTATTAGAGGACTTTCTTAAAAAACTTCACCCCTTGTGATCATTATTCTAATGGATCGGATCTCGACGCTCTAAAGTGGCGCCATTACGGCGTTTCAAAACACGTTTTTCTTCAGGAAATCCTTCCCCTACCTTAAAAACACAAACAAATTATTTTAGAACCTAAAACCTCCCCCATTTATTATACTATTAACCTTATTATCTTATAAAACTCTAACTTACTATTGTGACAGATGCTGCCCACGTCCATCAACTTTCTTGCTCTGGAAATGTTAAAGGTTTCCAAAAGACGCCGCGCATGCGGACTAGAATTGTCCTTCCCTATTTAAACCCCTCTGATGTCGTCACGCTGAATTCTATGTCTAATTAATTGAGTACTAAAACCCTACCTCCTAATTCTTTAATAGTAAATCTTCCTTACTATAATGCCCCAAGGACGCCTGAAAAAACTTCGCCCCATATAATTGTTACTTAAATAGATCAGATCACTCATCTAGGACATTACTCTACTTTTATATCGCTAATACTCAGATTCCTACTGGAGGATTCCCGTTATTATATTGATCTTCTACTATTGGGCCGTCTTTAGGTACACACTTGCCAATCAATAGTTAAGTTCAATCCTTTTGGGTTAACAGTATTCACCCTGTATATCCACTGTTGTTCTTTTAATAACAAAGTTTCATCTAACGTTCGGCCCTCCAATGAATAGTTTACTTGCTCAATTGCTAAACAGCGTAACTGGTCAAAGACATGCTTTTGAGCCATGCAATGCGCCACTATAGGTGCTTCTAAGCGTTGGCATTTTAAGCGGCTTCTATGTTCTCGTAACCGGACACGCAGTGGGCGTGCAGTCTTACCTATATACATCAGTCCACATGGACATATGATGCCGTACACTACTGCCGCTGAGGCACAATTTGTATTACTATGAAGAGTAAAACTACTGCCATGATATTGAAATTGTGACTGCTCTAACATGACAAGACAAACATCACAGTCTCCACACTTTTTATGACCACCCTCAGACCGCTCAAAACTTAACTGAGGGAGTACTGTGGGACTGAGGTATTCTTTTAAATTCTTTCCCCTCTTCCACACGCATCTTATCTTTTTATTCCGTAAACCGGGCACCGCTGCTAATACATTACTATGCTTACGGCAAATTTTCTGTATGTGGTTAACTCATCGGGGAATAGGCTGTGATGAAATTCACAGTGTCTTCTTCATATTTTGTACGGGCTGGCGGTCGCATTACTAATAACCCTGGTCGATGATTATACAACGCGCGTTGATATGCGTGTTGAATTATCGACCGAGGGTAACCCCTTTGCTCAAAAACACGTTTTAACTGACGTGCTTGTTGTTTATAGCTTTGAATGTCTGAACAGTTACGCCTAAAGTGCAAAAATTGAGAAAAAGGAAGGGAATCTTTAAGCTGCCGTGGATGTCTACTACGATAATGGAGGAATGTATTCCTATCCGTGGATTTCCGAAACACTGATGTCTGCCATTGATGTTCCCCTCGAGTGACATGTAAATCCAGATATGTAATTTCATGTTTATGATATTCAAAAGTAAATTTGATATTAATGTCCCTCTGATTCAACCAATCAAAAAATTCACCCAATGTATCCTGAGACCCCTTCCACAAGACAAACACGTCGTCTATATATCTATGCCATATCACTACCGAATCTTGAAATGGGGACTGGGATAGCCATTTCTGCTCGAAAGCATGCATATAGAAGTTCGCGATTGATGGAGCACAAGTCGCTCCCATGGCCACCTCACTAATTTGTTGATACATTCTGCCCTCAAACAGAAAATAATTACGATAAATAGTTAGGTGTGCTAACTCTACCAGAAAATCAATATGAGCTGTGGACAGATCTCCCCGTTGCATCAGTGTATCACGAACTACGACTAATGCCGCAGCTTGTGGTATACTGGTGTACAACGATGTTACATCTAAAGTCACTAACCAGGTATCTACTGATGTTGACCATTGTTCTATTTCCCCAATCATATTCAAAAAATGTGTCATATCCCTGAAATATGAGGGTATTGTGGAGAGGAGTGGACGCAAAAAGGAATCAAGATAAACAGAGAGTGGCTCTAGAACACTACCTCTGGTAGACACTATCGGTCTGCCCGGGGGTTTATGCAATCGTTTGTGTTCAAGGGGAACATCAATGGCAGACATCAGTGTTTCGGAAATCCACGGATAGGAATACATTCCTCCATTATCGTAGTAGACATCCACGGCAGCTTAAAGATTCCCTTCCTTTTTCTCAATTTTTGCGCTTTAGGCGTAACTGTTCAGACATTCAAAGCTATAAATAACAAGCACGTCAGTTAAAACGTGATTTTGAGCAAAGGGGTTACCCTCGGTCGATAATTCAACGCGCATATCAACGCGCGTTGTATAATCATCGACCAGGGTTATTAGTAATGCGACCGCCAGCCCGTACAAAATATGAAGAAGACACTGTGAATTTCATCACAGCCTATTCCCCGATGAGTTACCACATACAGAAAATTTGCCGTAAGCATAGTAATGTATTAGCAGCGGTGCCCGGTTTACGGAATAAAAAGATAAGATGCGTGTGGAAGAGGGGAAAGAATTTAAAAGAATACCTCAGTCCCACAGTACTCCCTCAGTTAAGTTTTGAGCGGTCTGAGGGTGGTCATAAAAAGTGTGGAGACTGTGATGTTTGTCTTGTCATGTTAGAGCAGTCACAATTTCAATATCATGGCAGTAGTTTTACTCTTCATAGTGATACAAATTGTGCCTCAGCGGCAGTAGTGTACGGCATCATATGTCCATGTGGACTGATGTATATAGGTAAGACTGCACGCCCACTGCGTGTCCGGTTACGAGAACATAGAAGTCGCTTAAAATGCCAACGCTTAGAAGCACCTATAGTGGCGCATTGCATGGCTCAAAAGCATGTCTTTGACCAGTTACGCTGTTTAGCAATTGAGCAAGTAAACTATTCATTGGAGGGCCGAACGTTAGATGAAACTTTGTTATTAAAAGAACAACAGTGGATATACAGGGTGAATACTGTTAACCCAAAAGGATTGAACTTAACTATTGATTGGCAAGTGTGTACCTAAAGACGGCCCAATAGTAGAAGATCAATATAATAACGGGAATCCTCCAGTAGGAATCTGAGTATTAGCGATATAAAAGTAGAGTAATGTCCTAGATGAGTGATCTGATCTATTTAAGTAACAATTATATGGGGCGAAGTTTTTTCAGGCGTCCTTGGGGCATTATAGTAAGGAAGATTTACTATTAAAGAATTAGGAGGTAGGGTTTTAGTACTCAATTAATTAGACATAGAATTCAGCGTGACGACATCAGAGGGGTTTAAATAGGGAAGGACAATTCTAGCCCGCATGCGCGGCGTCTTTTGGAAACCTTTAACATTTCCAGAGCAAGAAAGTTGATGGACGTGGGCAGCATCTGTCACAATAGTAAGTTAGAGTTTTATAAGATAATAAGGTTAATAGTATAATAAATGGGGGAGGTTTTAGGTTCTAAAATAATTTGTTTGTGTTTTTAAGGTAGGGGAAGGATCTCCTGAAGAAAAACGTGTTTTGAAACGCCGTAATGGCGCCACATTAGAGCGTCGAGATCCGATCCATTAGAATAATGATCACAAGGGGTGAAGTTTTTTAAGAAAGTGCTCTAATAAAACTATATTATATTTTAAAAATAAATTTTTAAGCACGAGGGTCGTTGATGTTAAGCAGAGCACCTCATTAAAGGACAGTAGTCCGAAAAAGAGTGCAAGCTGATTCTGAGACCTGTTGAAGTGCTTGATAGATTTACTCTGACTTGCTTCAGATTGACTATTGAATGATTTTTCACATATTATAGCTTACAAGGCCATGCCCGCTGCTCTGGCAACCGACTATGAAGAAGTTAAAAAAGCCATACGGGATAGGCTAGGCTTGACGCCTATGGTTTACAGACGTATGCTGAGAGCCACCAAGCTCCAACCAGGTGAAACACCTAAGGCACTGTGCCAGAGGTTGCGTAGCCTGGTATGGAAATGGCTCGCTCCAGAAGGGAAGACCCTTGAGAGTATTATTGATACAATTGTGTTGGAACAATTTTCAGAGGCAGTTCCTGCCGAAGTGAGGTCCTTCTTAACTTTGCAAAACTGCCAAACCTCAACCGAAGCAGCTCACCTCACGGAACAGTTTATGGAGGCTGAGTTGGCCAGTAAACCACAGGGAGGCGCTGGTAGCACGTTTGGTGTGGCAAATTTTGGTAAAGTAATTAAGGAGCCTAGGCTGTATGTTCCAAATGTAACGGAGTGTTTGCCTAAGAAAGAGGTTAAAGACGCACTGATAAAATGCTTTACGTGCGGTAAACGGGGTCATAGAAAAAAAGGATTGTGTCTGGCGAACAGCACTGATAATTGGTGACAGAAAATGTATGCAAGAAGGATTCCGTATAAATGTTGAAGTGCAAGGTGTGGTAGCTCAAGCATTGCTTGACTCGGGAGCGGACCAAAGTATGGTCTCGAGAAAGTTCTGGCGAACCCTACAAGCCAGCAATGGGGCCACACCGAGCCAACCAGAAGGAGTAGCCAAGATACGCTGTATACATGGAGCATCTACCTGTTATCCTCTCTATAGCCTGGTAATAAAAGGGTTAGGAACGCGAAAGGAAGTTTTAGTTGCCCTAGTCCCCAAATTACCCTTTGATGTTGTGCTAGGTAGGGACTGGCCACCATTTGATAAAGGGATAAGGGAAGGCATACACATAAAAAGAGGTATGACCTCTGCTGGGTCCCCAGCCCAAGTAGCAGCAGCACAGCTTGAACCCCCGGAGGGAGATTCGGAGCCTCTAGAACGGGAAGGAGAACCCCCAGTCGAGGAGGATAGGCTGGCAGAGATGGGTCTAGGAGAGCTTCCCACGAGGGTGGAGACCGGGAAAGGTCCAGAACAAGAGGGTAAGCCAAAGGGGGAGGCTATGGTGACACTAGTTCCAAAGCCACTGTTTGCAAAAAACAGAAAGACAGGCCCGGATACAAAGGAGCCAGTGAAAGTGGAACTATCCGGTAAGGTGGGTTTTGTTCTAAAGTTCTGCAAAATGTCCCCTAACGCACGGAGCCCGCAGAGGGCTACAGCTGCGGCTGCGGGGTATGATCTCTTCAGTGCGGTGGAAGAGGTAGTGCCCAGGAGAGGAAAAGCCTTGATAGGCACAGGGTTGCAAATAGAACTGCCTACAGGTTGCTATGGATGGATAGCCCCTCGTTCTGGGCTAGCCTCCAAGTACTTCATTGACGTCGGGGCAGGGGTTATAGACCCAGACTATAGGGGAGTAGTCAGAATTTCACTTTTTAATTTTGGTGACCAGGATTTTAAAGTTGCCACATTTTGCCACACCAAACACCTTGAATAAAGGATTGGACAAAGTTGAAAACGGATTCGCTCTCATCTTCCTGGATATCTCCGCTGCCTTTGACTCCGTTAACCACAATCAACTTCTAACCCGTCTACTCGAGAAGGGCATCTGTGGCCTCGCCTGAGAATGGTGTAAGTCTTATCTATCAGATTGTTGGCAGCACGTCAGAGTTGGTTCCACCACATCCGCACCTTTCCACCAGCGTCAAGGTGTTCCGCAGGGCTCCTCTTTATCTGCGCTGCTGTTCAATGTCTACATGCAGCCGATATGCGACATCATACGCTCCTTCAATATCTCCACTCTAATCTATACTGACGACTTCTTGCTGTTCACACCATACAAAGCCAAACAACCAGACTTCACCAACCTCATCAACTGTTTTAACGCCATCACCGACTGGTTACTATCCCAAAATCTCAGAATAAACTTCAAGAAGACTGAAGTTCTGTTCATGTCAAGGAACAAAGATTTCTCCCCTCCATCCTTCCTAAGAGTAAGAGATGCGGAACGCCCTAGTAAACCCTCCATTCGCTACCTAGGGATCACACTTGACCAGCATTTCAACTTTAAGGAGCACATACGAAATATTACCAGATCCGTCTATAACAAAATTAGAACGTTAAGACACCTCAGACCTATGTTGCCTCATAAGGACTTCCGAACCATTTTCCAGGCCCTCACTCTCCCACACTTTGATTACGCAAATGTTGCCCTATATGGTCTCCCCAAGAACACCCTTAATTCGCTGCAACTCGCCATCAATGCGGCTGCGCATGTGCTCTGTGGTACAGCAAGATCAGACCATATCACCCCGATACTTATGGATCTCCACTGGTTACCAATTCAAGGCAGATTATTATACAAAATCCTTCTCATCATTTTCAAGATCATCAATAACCTAGCCCCTGCAGCTCTCGGTGACCTTATCACTCTCAACCCGAAAAACAGATTGAGAAGATCTGTAGCTGACAACACTTTGATCATCCCTAAAGAGTCCATCAAGTGTACCCAGACGACCAAGAAAAGAACCTTCGCCTTCTACACCCCAAAATCCTGGAACGACCTTCCACCAGAAATTAGAGCCATCAAAGACCTTATTCAGTTCCGTAAGGCAATCAAACACCACATTTCCTACTTCACTTTGCACAAGCATCCACCCCTCCTCTGTTCTCCCACACTCCAACGCACACAAACCTTCCTTTCTCCACTTAAATAATCTGTCACAAATACCTTGAGCTTACCTTCAGTCTTCTAGAAATACCAACCAATCTGTGTTTGATGTACATATGTATATAGTTACCCTGTTGCTCCAAGTTAAACCCCTGTTATAATGTAAACACAGGACAGTTTCTGACTGTGCAACCTTTGTTATATGTAAACCGCGCTGATAACAAAAAGCGCGGTATATAAAAAATTGTTAAATAAAATAAATAAATAAAGTGGGGGATAGGGTGGCACAGCTCATTTGCGAAAGGGTTGGGTTTCCAGTGTTGGAAGAGGTGCCACTATTAACTCCTACCAGCAGGGGAGGGGGTGGATTTGGCTCCACCGGGCAAAAGGAGGTGAAGGGTCTGACCGCCACATCTGAGGAGAAGGTGGAGGACGATCTAGGCCCACAAATCATAGACTGTAAAGAAAACCCAATGCCTAAAATAGGCACAGAGTTGTCGCTACAACAAAAACATCAGTTGGTCCAGTTGCTTGCGAGGTTCCCGGACGTCCTAACGCCGATGCCGGGGGAGACCAGTTTAGTGGCGCACGAAATTCTTACCCCTCCCGGGAAAGTGGTGCAGCAAAGGCCTTACCGCCTACCAGAGGCCCGGAAGAGGGAAGTGATATCCCAGGTGCAGGAGATGCTAAACATGGGCATAATAGAAGAGTCGAAGAGTCCGTGGTGTAGCCCAGTAGTCCTGGTACCCAAGCCCGATGGAAGCCTTCGCTTCTGCATCGATTTTAGGCAAGTAAACGCCATCTCACTTTTTGACGCCTATCCCATGCCTCGGATCGAGGAGTTGCTAGACTGGCTAGGACAAGCACGGTATCTGACCACCCTAGATATGACCAAAGCGTACTGGCAGATACCGTTAACCCGGGCGTCCAGACCCAAAACTGCCTTTAGTACTCCACTCGGGTTATTCCAATTTCGACGGATGCCATTTGGGTTACATGGGGCAGCGGCGACATGCCAGAGGCTGGTTGACCAGGTCTTACGACCCCACCAAGCTTACGCAGTGGCATACATGGATGATATTGTCATTCATAGTACCAGCTGGGCACAACATCTGCCCAGGGTGGAGGCCGTCTTGAGGGCCATGAGACGGGCAGGGTTGACCCTAAACCCGGGGAAATGTCTGTTCGCCGGAACAGAAGTTAAGTATTTGGGGCATATGGTCGGGAAGGGAATGGTCCGGCCTTTGCTTAGCAAGGTGGAAAGCGTACAGAACTTCCAGAGACCAGTAAATAAGAAACAACTCTGAAGTTTCTTAGGCCTTATAGGATATTACCACCGGTTCATATCCCGATTCACAGAGGAGAGCGCCATCCTGACCAGTATGTTAAGGAAAAACACTCCTAATAATATAAAGTGGACACCAGAGGCGGAGAGGACATTTGCATTGTTGAAGGAAAAACTATGCCAGGCCCCGGTGCTATATGGGGTGGATTTTAGGAAGCCTTTCATCCTCCAAACTGATGCCTCAGAGTCCGGATTGGGAGCAGTCCTCTCCCAGGAGTTTGAGGGTACAGAACACCCAGTCATGTATATGAGTAGGAAGTTGTCCCAGGCAGAGGGCAACTACTCAACAATAGAAAAGGAGTGCTTGGCCATTAAGTGGGCAGTCGAGGCACTTAGATTCTATCTCATGGGCCGTCACTTTGTGCTAATAATGGATCACGCACCTCTGAAGTGGTTAGGCACTATGAGGAATCATAACACCCGCCTTACGCGTTGGCACTTGGCCCTGCAGGCATTTAATTTTACAGTACAGCACAGGGCAGGCAGATTACATCTCAATGCGGATGCCTTGTCTCGGATTCCGGGCTGTGAGAACGGCTGTTCCCCAGCCCGTAATATCTTAAGGGGGGGGGGGGGGGATATGTGATACAGTAGCCGGTGTAGAGCCCATGATAATAGGTGAAAAATAGGAATTTACCTTGGAGTCTGAAAGGCAGCAAACACACTCAGCTCACAGGAGGCAAAAGAGCAATAGAATAAGTTTACCACACACTAGTCCTGACGTAGCAGGAAGGTTAAAAGCTAATCAGGATCACCTGTCCATGAAAGCACAGGCAGCGTGCAAAGGACATGAGGATAAAAGCTGCTGGGTAAATCCAGGAGAGGCCAGAGGGGGCAGCGACCTGGGAGGAGTGAGCAACCAGGCTGAGAGCAGAAGTCACACAGAAGGAAGCCTGCTCAATCGAGGAAGCATTAGGTGTGGTCCAGTAACAGTAAGCAGCTGGGGAAAAACTTCTCAGACTGCTGGTAGCTGGAGGTCCCGGGAAGGAGCTGTCCGTAGCCCAGAGAGAGGAACCACGACAACAGAGAGAAGGTGGGAACCTAGCTTTAAGAGAGAAAAAGCTAAGAACTCTGTTTTGTCTGGAGGTCCAGGGCATGGCATAAGAAGTAAAGTAAATGCTGGGAGTTATGATGTAATTCCACATTACTGGGGAGTAAAGGAAAGCCAGAAGGAAACTGCCACAATACCAGGTATTCAAAACCCTGCTTGCCTAGAGCAGTTTCCTGATAAGCTGACCAGTGCCTCACAGAGAGGGTTTTACAATGAAAACAGCTATGAGGATTTTAACCCACCTGCAGCCCCGGAGGATTGTGAACTAATGAAGTGGGAAAATAATAGCTGTAACCTTGAACCCACACCAATGGACTGTACATTATGTTTCTCTGATGATAATTGAATCATTGTGCTAAACAAGTGGGCAGAAGCTCTGTAAACATACCAAAGGAAAAGAATATATTTTTCTTTGAAGAAGCTGTTTTTGTTCCTGGCTTTTGTTGTATAAAAAGGAGATCCTTAGGGGAGGGGAAATAAAGCCCTATTATTATTTTGCCTTAATTACTCGACTGCAGACTGTTATTGTGCTGGAAGGCAACTTTTTCCTCAAGGCCCTAGGCGGATGCCTAATAGGGACTGGGAGAGGAGTCTCTCTCTCTCTCTCTCTATATATATATATATATAAAAGCTTATGAAATGCAGGGGACGTGGGAATAAAGATGAAGTGCTGTGGATTGTGTTGGAAAGAAGAGATGGCACTAACTATACTGGTGTTGTCTACAAACCTCCAACTCAAATGGATAGAGATTTGATCAATGAAATAGCAAAGGTAGCAATGAAGGGAAAAGTGATCATATTGAGTGACTTTGATCTACCAGGCATGGACTGGAATATTCCTTCTGCAAATCTGGAAAGAGTAGAAAGATTGTGCATGTCTTCCAAGAAGCATTGCTCAGACAAATAGTGATGGAACCAACCAGGGAAGTTCGACGCTGGATCTAATACTCACCAATGGAGACAGCATGTCTAATGTCTGAGTGGGTGCCCATGTGAACAGTAGTGATCATCACAGGGTGTGGTATGAGGTAAAAGCCATGGCAAAGTCCAATCACAGCAAACTCAAAGTCCTAGATTTCAAAAACGCTGACTTCAGTAAAATGGGAAAGCACCTGAAGGAGAAGTTGACAGGGTGGGAGAAGTTAAGGGCAGTGAGCTAAATTGAAAGAGGCAATTAAAGGGGCAATGGATTTATATGTAGGGAAAGTAAATAAAAATAAGAGGAAAAAGAAACATATATGGTTCTCCAAAGAAGTGGCTGCACTAATAGAAACCTAGAAACATGATGACAGAAAAAGACCACATGGCCTATCTAGTCTGTCCTTCCATATCAATGTAAAAAAACCCTAACTTTCACAAAAATCAGACCACCACAAAAGAGGGACATAGAAAAGAATATAGGATAAAGCTAAGAGAGACAAAGAAAGAATATAATACCTTTGAACAGCTTGCTAAACTGAACATGGACAAAAACCATGGGACCTGATGGGATACATTCCAGGATACTAAAAGAGCTCAAAGAGCTTCTAGCAGGGCCTTTAAAGGACATGCTTAACAGATCCTTGGAGACAGGGGAGGTTCCACAGGATTGGAGAAGGGCTGATGTAAAACCTCCTCATAAAAGTGGTAATAGGGAAGAGGTGACAAACTATATATGACAGTAAGCCTTTCCGCAGTGGCAGCAAAAGTAAAGGAGGTGCTACTAAAAGAAAGAATAGTGGATATTCTAGAATTCAATGGGTTGCATGATCTGAGGCAACATGGTTTTGCCAAAGGACTACCATGCCAAACAAATTTGATTGGTGACCATAGAACTAGATCAAGGGAATGTGATGGATGTGATTCTACCTAGATTTCAGCAGAGCCTTTGACACTGTTCCTCATAGCAAGCTTATGAATGAACTGAGCAACCTGGGGACAGATCCCAGGGTGGTGAACTGGATCAGAAATTGACTGACAGGCAAGAGATGGTGGTTGGTAAACAGAATTCATTCAGTAGAAAGGAAGGTACGTAGTGGAGTGTTCCAAGGATCAGTTCTGGGATCGGTACTCTTCAATGTCTTGAACAACTGAAAGGAAAAGTTTGCCTTTTTGCAGATAACATGAATATTTGCAATAGAGTGGATTCCACTGACGGCGTGGACAACAAGAGGAAAGATCTACAAAAACTGGAAGAATGGTCTAATGCTTGGCAGTTAAGATTTAATGTGGAGAAGTGCAGAGACATGCACCTATGATGCAGAAATTCAAAGGAACTGGATGCAATAGGGGGGCGAGAGGTTGATGTGCAGATCAGGAGGACCACCTTGGAGTGATATAGTGTGTGAGGATCTCAAGGTGGCGAAACAATGTGACAAGACAGTAGCCAAAGCCAGAAGGCTGCCGGGTTGCATAGAGGAATAACCAGCAGAAAGGAGAAGGTATTAATGCCCCTAATACAAGTTGTTGGTGAGGTCTCACTTGGAGTATTGCGTTCAGTTTTGGAGGCCATATCTCACAAAGCATATAAAAAGACTTGAAAAAGTTCAGAGGAAGGTGACCAAAATGATTTGGAGCATACGCCAAAAGACGTATGAGAAGAGACTTTAAGACCTAAATACGTATAACCCTAGAGGAGAGGAGGGACAGGGGAGATATGATACAGATGTTTAAATACTTAAAAGGTATTAATGGAGTGGAGGAGCAGCCTAGTGGTTAGAGCATCAGCCTAACATCCAAGAGATCAGGGTTTGATTCCTACAAGGGTACTCCTTGGGTAAGTCACTCTACCCTGTATTGCCTTGGAAGAAAAGGCCCGGCAATCTACTTCTGATCATACCTTGTCAAGAAAATCCAAGGGGATTCCCTGGGTCACAGAAGTCAACAATGACTTGATGGCACATAAAAAAATGAACAAACGCATCTTTCTGAAAGAAGGGGAAGCTGAAAAACTAGAGGGCATAAAATGAAGCTGCAAGAAAGAAAATTAAAAGCAATGTCCGGAAATACTTTTGCACTGAAAGGGTGGTGGATGCTTGGGATGACCACCTGATGGAGGTGGTTGAAGGAAAAATAGTGAAAGAATTCAAAATGGCATGGGACAGACACAGCAGATACAGAGACACAGACCTGGTCCAATTGACAACGAGGAAGGGAGCAGGCAAGTATGCTCCTCCCTGCTCCCCACCGCATGGCCAATCAGGCCAAAGAAACACCGGCAATCGGACTTTAAATTTAAAGTGCTCCAAGGCGGGCCCGCGCTTAAAGGCCATGCCCTTAGGCACAGCACTATGAAATGATCGCATCCCCCTCCCCCTCCCAGCAACTCCTCCAAGGAACAGATCGACCGAGGCAACGGAACCACGAGAAACATCACCATGTAAGCATCCTCCCAATGTAACCCCTACTGCAATGTACCCCAGCCCAGCCTGCCTGTAATGTAATCCTTGACGGGATGTAATGTAACCCATGATGCCCAACCTGCTTGGAAGGTATTTATTGATACTTGTGATAAGGAAGCTTATCATAGTTCAGGAAGAAATAATACAAGAAGTGAATTGGCTCTGAATAAGCAACCTGTGCTGGCTGGTAAAAGCACTAAAACAGAGTGTTTACCTAAAAGACTACCAGACCCAGAATGCACTGGTTTACAGAAAGCCTCTAGGAGAGCTGAAGTAGGGAAACGTGTGCCTAATCAGAGAAGCAATGATGTAATCCCTAATCACACATCTCCGAGGGCAGGGCTTAATTCAGAACACCTGCAGTGTGCTAGGGTGGAGCGGCCATCTAGGCACTTTAAAGCTAGAAGAAATTCATCATACAGACAGCAAGGAGAGCAATGGTGGCAAGGACAGCAACGGGAGCTGGAGAAGGAGAGACTGATCGTGAACAGAAGGAAGAACAGCAAGACGTCCAGAAGGTCTAAGAAAGGAGCCCAAGGCAGTACGTATGCTGGGAGAGATTCCTGGGGCAAGCATTCTTCATTGGACTGGAAGAAGCCAGAGGCTTGGAGATATACAGCCAGGAACCCTCGGACAGCACCTGTAAGGGAGACGGCTGCATCTACAGAAAGAAGGAGCTCTAATACCTATTTAAGGAGGTATGGGAAAAGAGACCTAAAGTCCAGAGATTCTGACTGGAGAGCTGGGCACAGAAGCTTTGCTACCTACTGGCCAAAATACTCAGAGAGGAAACCTAATGACAACGTGATCTCAGGTATGAACTCTGATCTGTTCCCTAGCTTTGCACAAGGAAGACAGCAGGGAAACAGTTTCTACCCTGGTAGAGATCAGTTAGAGAAATCCTCTGAGCCAGTGTTTGAAAGTGATCCTATGATATTTCAAGAGCAAGGGGAAATATCAAATGAGGAAGTAGAATGTATGGATTGTTCTCTTTCTAAGCTGCTGTTCTAAAGTAATCCTCAGATAAGGATCAAACACCAAAAGGAACTGTACTGATTTTTAACTTCCCAGAAACGTTTCTTTGAGAGAAAGCTTTGGGGAAAGTTGGAGCCACGTGGAGTGTGGGCCAGCAATGGTTTGCATCTGGTTAAGCACCTGTGATTAGAGCAAGGACAAGTGCACGTGGGACTTTGGAAAAAGCTTCTTCTCTGTGTGAAAGGAAGAAAGCTGTTTTTTTTGATAAAGAGAATTTTCCTTTTGGGTTTATTTTTCATTCCAGCACTGCTAAGAAAGTTTATTAGCAGGGGCTAGAAAAAAGACCTTTTCTGTTCATCAAGGTCTTTACTAAGATTTTGCATAAGTAATTCAGTTGCCTTATTTGTTTTGTTTCCTGAATAAAACTCCTGAAGAAATTATCCTGCTGATGTTACCAAGCATATCTGTGCGAGGGAATAACACCCCATAAATAAAATCTGTTTTCTGCTTTACACTCGAGCAACTACAATTCTTTATTCTTGTTAAACGGCTAGTTTTTGTGTGAATGAACTACAAGACCCACAATCCTTTGCAAGTCAAGTAAATTCATGTCCTTGCCAAGATTGTGGAACTTTCACAACAAGCACCCCCGTTTACATACTGTGTGTGTGGTAAATGCTGCTTGTAATGTAACCCATTGACCCCAAATGCATCTAAGCGAGAGCACTACCTACATGCTCCTGCTCTGCGTCGGCCATTGTGCAAAATGGCTGTGTCTGGCAGTCTGACCTTACCCGGTGCATCCCAGGATGCACCGCACAGGGCCAGACACCGCCATTTTGCTCGATGGCCCACCAAGCTATACTTTATTTAGGAAGGATAGAGTAGGAAGAGGGGGACGGGAGTTGCACTATATGTAAAAAATAATATTAAAGCTATAGATGTTCAGGGCTTAAAAGGTAGAGAGGAGGCACTGTGGGTTAAACTAGGAAGATGGAAAGGGCATGATATACAGACCTCCCTCACAGGGAGAAGTGGATGGAGATTTAATAAAAGGCATACGCAGCATTTTCAGGAAAGGGGAAGTGCTACTGATAGGTGATTTCAATATGCTGGATGTTGATTGGCACATCCATACTGGCAATCTAGAAGTAACGAGGATCCTGAATTCTCTACAGGGAGAACTATTCAGGCAGCTGGTAACAGAACCCACACATGAAGGGGCCATACTGGACTTGGTGCTTACCAATAGTGAAAGTGTTTCAGATGTTATAATGGGAGATCATCTTGCATCCAGTGAACACCAGATGGTGTGGCTCAAAGGACTAGGGCTGATAAAATCCATTCAAAAGTGAGTGTCTTAGACCTTATGAAAACTAACTTTGCCAGGATGGGCAAATACCTTAAGAAGTCTATGGCATGGAGGAAGTGATGTCACCGGAGCAGATGGCGGCTTGAAAGAGCTGCTCCGGCACCGACCCAGCCTATAAGTACAAAAAAGCAACCCCTCGGAGGAGGAAAGTGGTGGCCTCGGGTGCCGAAAGCGGACAAGAGGTGCCGGGACCGCTAGAACGCCGGCGGCAATATACTTACCCTGGCGGTGAGCCGCGCAAACGGGAGAGCATCGCGGCAGCGTGGAGGGCCGAAAATGGCGCCCGGAGGCAGCGTGGAGGTGGCGTTTGAGGCAGGCAGACGATAAGGGCCTGCACCTTCGACTGAGCTGAAGCTCCCCAGCGTGAGAGAACTGCGGGACCCAGAGGGCTGGAGGTGAGCTGGATCGAGGTGAAAAGCTGTGCGGTGTGGAGCAGGACCGCTGTGCTAAGAGCTGCTGGAGAGGCGCAGGGGCTGAGGAGGGTAGCCCAGAAGACCTGAGTAGGCTGAGACAGCTGTGGGTCTGCAGTGCGAAGCCAGAGAGAGTGCTGGGCCTTGTGGAAGGGCACTGAGAGGGGCGAGAGGTAGCCGAACATCAGCGGAAGGACAGTACGGCGCAGAGGAGGGTACAAGGGCTCTGTAAATCAGCACATAGGGCTGGTGAGCCTAAGTATTGGAAGATCTGTGCTGAACCTGAAAGGGGCATCTGGTGCAGAGATGACCACCAGAAGAAAAGCGGCAGATCTCAGAGAATATGTGTACTCCGGGGCGCACGGAGGGAAAGGCGATGCTGGGCAGATGGAGAACAAAAAGCTCCCTGATGTGCAAGGAGAGCAGGGCGGAGAAGGGGAAATGGAGAATGTAAAAGCCCCTGGAATGGACTCTATGCAACCTATCACGAGAGCGGAGCTTAGAGACTGGTTTCTTGAAATCAAAAATGAAGTACAGTCAGTGAAGAGTGAGTTGAACGGCGTGCTGGGCCCCCTGAAGGAAGAAGTTGGAGAGTTGGTGTGTAGAATGGGGGACCACGAGAACAGGTTACAAGAGATTGAACTACATCAGGAAGAAGAGACACAAAGATCGGTGAAGCTGGGCTCACAATACGAGACTTTGCTATATAAGCTGGAGGAACTGGAAAACTGTTCTCGACGTAATAATCTGAGACTCCGTGGAATACCAGAGGAGAGAGAATTTCAGGATAGTGAGAAGGTTGCACGTTCAGTGTGCTTGGAGGCTCTACGGCTGGGCGGCGAGGAGGTGACTGCTACGGACATACAACTTGAAAGAGCTCACTGAGCACTGGGGAAACCCGTGGGCAATAAACCCCGGGACATAATCATCTGTCTAGCACGTTATAAAATTAAGGAGAAAATTGTTAACAAAGTAAGGCGAGAAGGAGCCCTCATGTGGCAGGGTTATCCGGTGCACATATACGAAGATTTATCTGCAGGCACGTTGCAGAGGCAGAGGGCCATGCAGCCCGTTACACAACTACTGCGTAGAGAGGACATTAAATACAGGTGGCTCCACCCTTTTGGATTATCATTTACCTATAAAGGGCGGACATGGCGGACACAGACACAGGAGGAGGCAATGAAAGCCCTCCGGGACGTGGGACTGAGCACCCAGGGGGCAGCCCTGGGGACAGGTCCCTCCACTGGAGGGCGGCAGGGGCAGCGGGGAGGCAGCCCAGAGTGTGGACAAAACAGAGCGGCACAACATGGGCAGGAGCTGCAAGAGGACCGGCGGATGGAAGACACTTGAAGAAACTTGCGGACTGATAACATGCTGGTTTAAGTGTTGAAGGGTGGCGGAGGAGTGTTGTTTTTAAGAATGATGGTATAAGTATCATACAGGTATTTTGCAAAGTAATAGGGGGAGAGGAGGGTGGGGGAGGAGGGGAGGGGGGGAGGGTATAGGTGGATAGGAGGGGGAGGAGGATGGTGAGGTGGAGGGGTAACAGGAGGGAGATATAAGGTAGGGAGGGGGGGAGAGGGCAGTGAGGGAGTAGGAGGGAATATGGAGAGGGAAGAGGGGGAAGAGGGTATGAGTAGGAGGAGGGGGGAGAGTGGGATGGAGGAGGGCGGGGGGCAGGGGTGTGTGAAGGTGTCAGGCTGGGGAAGGTAGGGGGCGCACTACTCCTGAGTTATCCTCTGGAAGTGACGGAGGATGAGGGCGGGATGGGGAGGGAGGGGGGGAGGGGGTATGATGGCTTGCGGAGGTCGAAAGGGGTGCGAGGTATGAGGGGGGGAAAAGGAGAAGGGAGGGGGGAGAACAGTGGAAGGGAGGGAGGGAGGGGGGTGTGGGAAGTGCAGAATGTTAACAATTATGACTTTGAATGTGAAAGGGCTGCGAACAAGACAGAAACGCCAGTTGGTGGGGAGGGAGGGTAAAAGAGTAGGGGCAGATCTTATGTGTATACAAGAAACGCATCTGTGGGTGGGGCAGGAATATTTGTTGGAATCTAGACAATACCCCAAGGTGGTTTTGGCGGGCCAGCGAATAAACTCTAGGAAAGGGGGGGTGGGCATTTTGGTGGGGGGGGAGTATCATACTATGGTGAAGGAAGTTAGACGGGGGAAAGGAGGGAGATGGGTGGGGGTGTTATTGCAAATTGAAAAGGAGGTGGTCTGGGTGATAAGTTTGTATGGCCCTACTGAGAAGCAGGGGGAGATGTACGAACAACTCTTGAAGGAATTGGAGGGAATTGGGAGCACCCCAATAATCATGGGGGGGGATTTTAATTTAACGTGTAACCCTAGAATTGACACAAGTGGAGGGCAGGGGGGAGGAGGGAGGGGGGATAGACGAAGCCTGCATGCATTGCGAGAGCGCCTGGGTTTGGTTGATATGTGGAGAAGTTGGCATCCGGGGGAACGGAAATACACTTTCTATTCCCCAGTGCATAGCTCCTATAGTCGGCTGGACATGCTCTGGGGGGGTGGAATCTGGTTGGACAGAATACAGGAGGTGGAACATGGTCAGATCACGTCCCAGTGAGTGTACGATTTGATATAGGACGGAAAGATGATAGTTTAAAATTCTGGAGACTTAATAATTCCTTGCTGGAGGAGGAGAAACATGTGGAGAAGATTAGGGTTCATATAAAGGATTACCTCCAGCTAAATAATACGGGGGAGGTGTCTATGGGGGTGCTTTGGGATGGTTTAAAGGCGGTGATTAGAGGACAGTTGGTAGGATTGGGGGCGCGGGTAAAGCATGAAAAAGGGGCCATGGAAAGTGACTTATTGCAACAGCTGCGGCGATTAGAGGGGGTACATCAGAGGGTGTCGGATCCAGGCACCCTTACGGAGATACAAAGGGTGAGAGCGGAGTTGAGTAAATTGCGGGCCCAAGAGATAGCATTCCAACTGGCAGTCTTGAAGCAGGCCCATTTCGAAGGTGGTAATCGGGCGGGGAGGGTGCTGGCCAGTCGCTTGAAGGGGCGGAGGCAAGCGGGGCATGTAGCGGGTATTAGGAGTAATAAAGGTGAGTGGATACACAACTCCAAAGGAATTAGGGGGGTGTTTCGGGAGTACTATAGGACTCTGTATGAAAGTGAACTGGAGGTGGGAGAGAGGGACACTGCAGAATTTCTGGAGGAATGTGGTCTGTCACAGGTGACGGAGGAAGAAAGGGTGCATCTTGGGCGGGAGATTCAGGAGGAGGAGGTGAGGAGGGCTATAACCACGCTGAAATTGGGGAAGGCGCCAGGGTTGGATGGGTATACGGCAAAGTTTTATAAGGTCCTGTCGGAACAGATTACGCCCATATTTACCAAGGTAGTTAATGGGGTGCTTCAGGGGGAGGGCCTCCCGCGAACAATGGCGGAGGCCGGCATAACGGTCTTGCCGAAACCAGGCAAGGATAAGGGGGTCTGTGGCTCGTATAGGCCAATCTCTTTAATAAATTTGGATGCAAAGATATTGGCAAAAAAATTTTGGCAAACAGGATCCAGGATATAGTGCCGCACCTGATCCACCCGGATCAGACGGGCTTTGTGAAGGGGCGTCAGGGTAGCGATAATGTGAGAAAGCTTCTGAATATTATGTGGCAACTTCAGCGTACTAAAGAAGAGGCAGTGGTAATCACCGTAGACGCGGAAAAGGCTTTTGACCGGGTGGAGTGGTCTTTTATGTTTCAAGTTTTGGAGAAAATGGGGTTTGGAGGGAAGTATATTAGTTGGCTTAGAGCTCTATATCAGGGGACCGCGCGCTAGAGTTCGGGTAAACGGGGGGTATTCGGAGAGTTTTGAGCTACATAGAGGTACACGACAGGGGTGCCCGTTGTCACCCTTGTTGTTTGCCTTGGCTATCGAGCCGCTGGCGGCCTACATCAGGCGAACGGGGGACATTAAGGGAGTACAGATAGGTGGGAGAGAGGAAAAGATTGGACTCTTTGCGGATGATGTTGTCTTTACCCTGACGCAACTGCTTACAACACTACCAGTGCTAATGACGGCTATACCAAGGTACAGCCGCTTAGCGGGATATAAAATTAATCAAGGGAAAACGGAACTGCTGGGATTTAATCTGGTGCCCAGGGTGGAAGAGAGCTTGCGGCACCACTTTAAATTCAGGTGGGTGGAGGGGAGTTTTAGGTATCTGGGGATCCAGTTGGGGACCCCTCTATTTAAGATTAAGCAATGGAATTATCGGGGTCTGGTCGAGAATATTAGGCAGGACTTATCACGGTGGAGGGGGCTGTATCTGTCTTGGTTGGGGCGCATTGCAGTGGTAAAAATGAATGTTCTCCCACGGTTGCTGTTTGTTTATATGTCCCTGCCGTACAGGTTGGTTAGAAAGGAAATAGATAGGATGCAAAATCTGTTACTGCAGTTTATTTGGGACGGAAAGCGTCCAAAAGTAGCCCGGGCGACCATGTATAGGCTTAAAACGGAGGGGGGGTTGGGGGTCCCATCATTGCTCCGGTATTATGAAGCGGCGCAACTTCGGGCCTTATTTGCCTGGAAGGAGGGGGTGGAGAGGCCTGGGTGGGTGGGGATGGAGGGGGGGGGGGCGGGGACAGAGGTGGGCGCCTGGATTTGGGACCCTGGGGGGGGAGGGAAGGGGCAGGGAGAAGAGAATCCCTATAGAGAACTTACCAGACAGGTTTGGACGAAATGGAAGGGGTATCTGTTAGGGGGGAAGCAATACTCTCGCGAAACTCCAATTCAGATAGCAATGAAGGGTAGGATGGGGGAGGAGGCAGGGGTTTTTAGGAGATGGGGGGAGAAAGGGTTGCGGAAGTTGGGACAATTGGTGGGGGATGGGGGGAGGATTAAGGGCTTTGAGGAGTTGCAACAGAAGTATTGTTTGGAGATGCATGATAGATATGCTTATGTTAGTTTGTGGTATTGGCTTCAGAGGCGGGAGGTGAAGCAAGACTGGATGGTGAAACCTGCGCCCTTTGAAGAGATGATGGGGAGTAAAGGGATGCCTACTAGGATTATATCGAAGTTATACAAACTCTTGGGGGAATTCGAGCAAGGGGGACATACGGGGCCAGTTGCAGTGGGAGGAGGACCTGGGGGGGCAGTGGGATGTAGAGCGGTGGGATAGAATTTATACTAGAACCCATAAATTAGCACCGGGAACAGCAATGCTGGAAAACAGCTATAAGTTACGGCTAAGAATGTATTGGACCCCGGTGTGGCTACACGCTTTATACCCCGCTAGTTCGGATCAATGCTGGAAGGGTTGTGGGGCTAGAGGAGACTTGCTGCATATGGTGTGGGGCTGCCCGGTAGTTCGGGAATATTGGAGAGGGGTGGAAAGACTTACGGAAGACATCACAGGGGTGAAGGTATGTTTTACCCCTAGTATGGTGATATTGAATGAAGGAGTGACGGGAGAAGGTGGGAAGGAATGGGGGAGACTACAGGGGTACTGTGTAATAGCAGGGCGGATGTGTCTTCTACGTTGGTGGAAGAAACAGGATGTCCCCCCATTAGCGGAGGTGGTGGGGCGAATGGAGCAGCTTTGGGGGTACTGTGCAATTGAAGCCCATCAAAAACATACTGTTCCACGATATAATAAGGTGTGGGAAAGATATGAGCAATGGAGGGAAGAGGGGGGGGGGGGGGGTCCAGAGGAATGACGGTGGGGAGTAGGAGAGCTTAGTCCACTGATGGGGGCAGGGCTATGGGTTTATATTCCTGCCCCATCTTATATTGTAGAGGTCCGGGGTGGGGCGATCACATCTTGCCTATATGGTTACAAAGGTCTGTACTGGTTACTCATGGCAAGCTTACCGTTGAGTGTTATGCTGATAGGAGATCTTACCAACTTGAGGTTAGGGTGGAGTGCATGTCTTGAAGCCTACTGTTAGAGGGTTGGGGGAATGGCAGTGGGGGGGAGGTGGTACGGGGTTGGGGGGGGAGGTGGTACGGGGTTGGGGGGGGAGGGGGGGGGAAAAGTGTTATATCTGTGTTCATTATGCATGTGTAGTTCACATTGGAAGGATATCTGCCCGGTGGGTGGTAGTGAGGTTGGTAGAATATGGAATAGTTGTTGGTGGGAGTTGAGAATTTATGATCAGGCTAATGTACAGTACTATAAGTGGTGTTGAACTGTATATTGTATAAAATGTGTAAAGGGCACAAGGGGTTTTTGGGTTCAATGGAAAAGCAAATGGGGAAGCACTAGGAACAGGGGCCTTTCCCAATAGTTGATGTTATTGATGTAAAGAATGTATATTGGTATATATGTGGGGGGGTTCACGGTTCATGTTGTGTATTGTATGTTTTGTTGGGTGCTAATAAAAAATTTTAAATACAAAAAAAAAAAAAAAGAAGTCTATGGCATATCTTATTTTATGTTCTTATGTTAAGTCATTAGTGGGATGGGAACAGTTGGGGGATGTAGAAAAACAGTGGACAAAACTGAAAGGGGATATGTTAAGGGCAACCAACCTCTGTTAGAAAGGCAAAAGGAAAAGGAGGCCACTATGGTTCTCAAAAGAAGTAGCTGAAAAGGGGGAGGCGTTCATGAAATACAAGAGATCACTGATAGAGGAAGACAGATATTTATATTTGGAAAGTGAAGCTAGCAAAGCAGTCAGGAAAGCAAAGATACAAAAAGAATAAGAAATAGCTAGTGCAATAAAATGGAGGGGGGGATAAGACATTTTTCTGGTATGTTAGTGAAAGGAGGAAGGGCAAAAGTGGTATTGTCAGACTCAAGGGTGATAGGGAGGAATATGTAGAAACGGATGAGGATAAAGCGGAATTGCTTAGCAAATATTTCTGTCAAATAACAACCTTGCAATAAACTTGAAGAAGACTGAAGCACTTATTGTCACTAGAAACACCAACTTTAATCCCCCACCGTACATCACATGCAACCGTACTGAGATTCCAATTAAGGATGAAGTAAGATACCTCGGGGTAACCCTCGATAAGAAGCTAGACCTGCGATCTCACATAAAGAAAACTGTTAAAAGCGCTTATTACCGAATGAAAATAATTAGACGCCTCAAGCCTCTTATCGCTAATGAACACTTTCGTACAGTCTGCCAGGCACTTATTACCCCCATTCTGGATTTTTGCAACCCTATCTACAATGGGCTGTCAAAACATGCTCTCAAACCTCTTCAAATGGCACAGAATACAGCAGCCAGAATAATTAACGGTTCCACTAATCATGACCACATTACCCCCATCCTTAAAGATCTCCACTGGCTCCCTATAACCCTTCGCATAAAGTATAAGTTAATCATAAACATCTTCAAAATGAAGCACAACAGTTCTGCAACCAGCCTCCATGCCCTCTTATCCCGTGATACCAGCAACAGACCTAGAAGATTATCCACCTCAAACACCCTCAATACCCCAAGAAACTTCGCTAAATCACGCAAATGTACATCACAACGAGCAATTTCTTTGGCTGCCCCTTTGATTTGGAACTCTCTCCCCCCTGATTTACGTGCAAGTGATGTTTTAAGTGACTTTCGTAAGCAATTAAAAACTTTACTTTTTATTGAGCACTATGGATCAACAAATGACTAAGATATCATCTATTGTATATATTTTATAAATAATCCACTATTTTGTTAACCCTTGTTATTTTTCCTACATTACCATATGTTGTCATGTCTATACTGTTTGTTTCCCTTATTTATACCTTGTATTTCTTGTGACCGCTTTGATTGAAGGAAAAGGCGGTATAAAAAACTTGTTAAATAAATAAATAAATAAATAAACAAATAGGAACAGAAATGACGAGGATCTCGAATGGCTTTCAGAAGACTGTTCGTGAGAAACTAACTAAACTAAAAGTAGACGAAGTTATGGGGCCGGATGGGATACATCCGAGAATACTGAAGGAACCTGGGGACATTCTAGCAGCTCCACTGAATTTCAATGCCCAGGCGGGAAGGGGAATCGGCGTCGAACCGGACAAAAAGAGGTGCGAGAACCGCAGAAAAAAATCGAACTTTTCCGGGTGACAAGGGCAGACGTCCGTTGGGCTCCATGGAAAAAGAAAGACTTAGCAAGATGGCACCTTTGGGCGGGAAGGGGACCGCGCATGCTTGGGTGTATTCCCAAAGGCTTTCTTAGAAAGCTGGGGAAATGCTCCGCATGGGGGCTCCATCGACGTTGATGTCACCCATATGTGAGGACTGACTTCCTGCTTGGTCCTGGAGAACATTAGCTTCCCATTGACTAACATGTCTATTACAACATTCTTACTTTCGTCCACCGTGTCATCTATATTCAGACCCCACAGTATTTATCCAACCTCCTACGGTTCCACACTCCAACCCGTAGCTTCCGCTCAGCTCTTGTCAGCAGTTTACATTGCCTTCCCCTTCATGAGCTCACTTACACGCCACTTGTCACTCTCTGCCTTTTTCTTTCTGGGCCCTTCCCTGTGAAATTCCCTTCCTACCACCCTTCGTCTGGAAACAGTTTTCCCCAAATTCAAAGCACAACTGCAAACCAACCTCTTCTGCTCTGCCTTCTATAGGGTTATTAGAAAGGGTACAGAGAAGAGCCACCAAAATGGTAAAGGAGATGGAAGGATATTCCTATGAAGAGAGACTAAAAAGGTTAGGGCTCTTCAACCTGGAAAAGAGACGGCTGAGGGGAGATATGATAGAGGTCTATAAATTAATGAATGGAATGGAACGGGTAAACATAGATTGTTTATGTCATCAGAGTATAAATAGACTAGGGGACATGCAATGAAGCTACAGGATAACCTATTTAAGACTAATAAGAGAAAATATTTTTTCACTCAATGTGTAGTCAAATTCTGGAATTTGTTACCGGAGGATGTAGTAAAAGCTGTTAGTGTAGCTGGTTTTAAAAAAAGTTTGGACAAGTTAGAAACATAGAAACATGATGACAGAAAAAGACCACATGGCCTATCTAGTCTGTCCTTCCATATCAACAACTACAACAATTATGTTTCTATATTTCTTTATAAATGTTCAATAGTAGTAGTAGTAAAGCAAACAAATATCTTTTATACTTCAATAGAGGGGGTGACCTGCCTGGAGTGGCAGGTACAACCCTAAAAAAAGCATAGAGGAGGGTGATCTGCACAGAGCGGCAGGTACAGCCACTCTAGCCACCTTACAGGGCAGACTAGATGGACCATTCTGGTCTTTATCTGCCATCATGTGCAATGTTACAATCTAATGAGCAGCAGGATCTGCCTCTTATCTTAGCTAGCTAGATCTTAGGGGGAAAAATTGGCCTAACCAGTATAAAAGAGTAAAAGAGGCGTAAAGGGTAATGCAGACCCCTAGGGGAGGTCTATTGGCAAGGAAGTTCCAGATATGAATGGTGGGGGTAAAGAAGCAGAACCCATCTGAGACTCAGCTAGAGCATCCAAAGGATTCAAGCTGTAGAACTATCTAAGAACAATGTTTTTGAAGTTGCATTTGATTTGCCAGTTATGATAGTTTTTGAATAATGGGGCCTTGAAGTTGGTAGTTCAGTCACTAGTGCAGGGGGCTTTAAGATTATTGTAATGTTTTATATGTAGGTTTGCAGAAGAGGTGCTTATGTAAGCTTCAAATCTTGCAAAATATTGCGGCCCGCATCCTTTTGGGAGCACATAGGTGGGATAGTGCACATCCTTCATTGATACATTTGAACTGGCTCCCAATCCTAAAGCACGGTTGGTAAATGTCTTTCAAATATTGTATGATTCATGTTCAGAATACATGATGGAGAGCTTGCATTGTATGTTACTCCTCGACAGGTATATTCTTTACAGGGGCATTTGTTGATTGTTCCTGGCTAAGAAGAGGTACGGAAAGTGAGCTGGCGGTCATGTGCATTTTGAGCAGTGGCATCAGAGAGATGGAATAAGTTGCCAGAGGAATTGCGGGTGATGATTAGTTTGATAAGTTTTAGGAAGGCTTTACAGACATTTTTGTTTCCAGAGGTGTGATATGGGGAAAATAGGGATTGAAGGGTAGGAATGGGGAGGAAGAGATTTATGATTGTACACCATTTTGATTGATTTTTTTCAGAAAAGTGGTATGCACTTTTATAAATAAATAAATAGTTGGTGAGAACCAGAATATGCATCTCACTTAACATCTTAAGAAGCCCATATTGCAATATGAAGAACTGGACAAAGGTGCATCCTAAGCACACAGTAAGAAGGAAACAGTGTTTTGCTAAGTTTGTAATGGGGATTATAAATGCAGTGTCCCCCCCCAGAGCCTTTTCTCAAGGGCACCTAATTTTTACAAATGAATTTGGGATTTTTGGTAAAAGGTCTATGGCACAGAGTAGGGCGCTACAAATCCTGGACTCCAGGTCACCATAAAGGGCTAAAACTTTCTCCAATAGTTTCAGCCACCAGTCCATATTTGGGTGCATGCCAACTATCTGAATGTGTATAAAATGGCTAATCAGGAACCAGGGTTGTTAAAGTTGTTTTGGTTTCTTAGAAGGTTGCTGGGTTAGGTTAGGGTGGGTAGGCTTAATGGAAGGGGCTAAGCTTAAAATTCAAACATGATGGAGTAATGCCTGGCCGAAGGCACTGTCCCGGCGGGACTCCCTCTCCAGGCAGCAATGAGTTGCAAAGGTGTGGACTGAGGACCAGGCCCAGCATATTTCCAACAAGGGGACAGAACGCAAGTTCACCACAGAGGCGCCATGGTCCAGACACTGTGCCCCATGACACGGTGCTCCAGCAAAAGACCAGCCTTCTCGTAGGTGAAGGCGATGCAGTCCGCTATCCAGATGGATAGGGTGCGTTTAGAGACCACTGCCCTCAACCAACAGGTCATAGGAGACAAAGAGCTCAAAGGCTTGGCAGTGGTCCTGGGTACACCATAGGTAGAAGGCTAGCACATGCTTACAGTCCAGCATGTGGAAAATGTCTTCTTCCCTGCTGGCGTGAGGCCGTGGAAAAATGGTGGGAAGTGCCACCTGCTGGTTAAGGTGGAACGGAGACACCTCCTTTGGTAGAAACGGGGTGTGTGCGGAGTACGACCCTCTTCTTGTAGAATCTTCAGGTTTTGGTTCTGCTACCAAAGCCTGAAGCTCGCTGACTCTGCGAGAAGAGATGAGCGCCACGAGGAACACCATCTTCCAGGAGAGATACTTGAGGTGGCAGGAGTCGAGACACTCAAAGAGTGGTGCAGTGAGCTTGGAGAGCACGACGTTAAAGTTCCACTCCTTCACTAGTGGGCGGGAAGCTTAGACAGGAGGCGGCCCCTCAGGAAGCGAGACACGAAGGGTTGAGCAGAGAGGGGTTTGCCCTCAATGATGGTGTGCTGCGAGAGCACTGAAGTGCACTCTGATAGAGTTAGACTTCACCTTTCTCAGGATGGGCTGAAGTAGGTACTGCAGCACCAGCTGGACTAAGGAGGAGAAAGGGTTGATCTGCCTCTGTGCACACCAGACTGAGAACCTCTGCTACTTGAAGGCGTACACCTGGCAGGTGGAGGTTTTACAGGAAGTCAGAAGGACCTCCTCCACCTCACTGGAGAGAATGAAAGGGGCCAAGGCTACCCTTTCAGCAGCCAGGCCATGAGTGACAGGGACCCCAGGTTGGGGTGCAGCAAAGAGCCTTCCTCCTGCATGAGTAGGTCTGGGTTGCATCCCAGGGGACCCAGGGGCGCTTTGGATAGGCCAAAGAGCAGGGAAAATCATGACTGCCTGGTCCATCATGGGGCTACCATAATCACTGTGGCCCTATCGCACTGGACCTTGAACAGGGTCTTGGTGATCAGTGGTGTGGGCAGGAAGGAATAAAGGAGGCCCTCCGCCTATGAGATTAGGAATGCAACCGCCACCACCCAGGTGGAGTTTGGCTGCCGGAAACAGAAGTGGGGCAGCTGGGCATTGGCAGGGCTGGCAAAGGGGTCCATCCTTAGGAGCCCCCAGCGCTGGAACAGCTGGCTTGCCATCTTGGGGTCCAGCCTCCACTTGTGCGGCTGGAGGACATGGCTGAGCCGATCCGCCATGGTGTTGTCCTGTCCCGGGAGATAGACTGCTCGCAGGAGCATCCCGTTGCTGCTGCCATACAAAAAGAGGCTCACAGCTTCCTCACAAAGCAGGGCTGAACCCGTGCCGTCCTACTTGTTTATGTAGAACATAGCCACCTGATTGTTGGTCTGGACCAGCACCGCCTGATACTGCAGATAGTGGTGAAAAGCCAGGAGGGCTAAGGCTATGACTCGGAGCTCCAGGAGGTTGATTTTCTGGAGGCTCTCCGACAGTGACCAGCACCCCACCCCAGTTTGGAGGCATCCGTGGTGAGGATCTTCTGGGGAGCGGGGTCTGGAAAGGCATCCCGGCCAGCAGGTGCTGGAGGCGTTGTCACCAGTTGAGAGTAGGCCAGAGAACGGGTTAGAGCACCTTGTCCTGCAGTTGCCCTGTGGCCTGGGAACAATATGAATGGAAGGCCCACTGGGCCGTTCTCATCTGCAGGTGGGCATCTGGGGTGTTGTGCACTGTGGATGCCATATACCCCATCAGGTGGAGCATGAGGTGGGCTGACGCCAAGTGACAGCACTGGGTGCTGGCTGCAAGCACCTGGAGGTGGAAGGCCCTGTCCTGTGGGAGAAAAGCCTTAGCCTGGACAGTGTCCAGCTGCACCCCTATAAACTCCAGACTTTGAATCGGCTGGAGATGGGACTTCGGGTAGTTTATGACAAACCCCAGGTGCTCCAGGATGAGGATGGTGCAGGCCGTTGCTTGACGAGCCTCGGTGGCAGTGCTTCCCCCCTTTATGAGCCAATCATCCAGATAGAGGAAGACGAAGACCCCTTGGAGCCTGAGGTGGGCTGTGACCGCCGCCAGGCACTTGGTAAATACACATGGGGTGGAAGCCAGGCCAAAGGGTACCACTCTGTACTGATAAAGCATGGCTACTCACCTGTAACAGGTGTTCTCCTGGGACAGCAGGAATCAGTCCTCACATATGGGTGACGTCGGCACCGACGGAGCCCTCGCGGAAGCATCCCATAGCTTTCAAAGAAAGCCTTTGGGAGATGCCACCATGCATGCGCGGTCCCCTTCCCGCCCAGAGGGTGCCATCTTGCTCAGTCAGATGACATGGCTAGGGGAGGAAGGAGGGTTGTGAGGACTGATTCCTGCTGTCCACGGAGAACATCTGTTACAGGTGAGTAACTAAGCTTTCTCCGGGAACAAAGCAGGAAGTCAGTCCTCACATATGGGACTCCCCAGCTACAGGCTACTGAAAACCCATAGCAAAAACAGGGTTCCCGAGGGGGGAGCCGCACTCAGCAGAAATTTGAGTCCGTGCACATAAACCACAGTAGGACCCCTGTGTCCGATGAAACTAGCGCTCCAGTAGCCTGAACACAGAAGGGTCGGAGGGTAGGAGTTGCCTACACCCCGAAAAGGTTACGGAGCACAGCCTGGCCAAAGGCACTGTCCCGTTGGGACTCTCTCTCCAGGCAGTAATGAGCTGCGAAAGTATGGACTGAAGACCAGGTGGCGGCCTGGCAGATGTCCACCATCGGGACAGAGCGCAAGTTTGCCACCAAAGCCACCATGGCCCAGACACAGTGCGCTGTGACATGGCCTACCAGTGGGAGCCTCACCTGCCCATAAGCTTGGTTACCGCTTCCCCCAGCTTACTAGGGTCATAGGAGATGAAAAGCTTTGCGGTGGCCTTGGGTGCACTGGATGGAGAAGGATAAGGCGCTCTTACAATCTAAGGTGTGAAGGACCATTTCCGCCCGACTGGAGTGAGGTCTTGGGAAGAAGGTAGGAAGCACCACTTCCTGATTAAGGTGGATGGGTGACACTATCTTTGGTAGGAACTTGGAGTGCGTACGAAGCACCACCCTGTTCTTGTAGAACCTGGTGTAGGGCGTCTCTGCCACGAGGGCCTGGAACTCCCTAACTCTGCGAGCGGAGGTGAGCGCAAACAGGAAAACCATCTTCCAAGTAAGGTAACAAAGGTGGCAAGTGGCCAGAGGCTCGAGGGGTGGGCGAATAAGCTGCCCCAACACCACATTGAGGTTCCATTCAGTTGCCGGAAGGCGAACCGGGAGTTTTGACAGGAGCAAGCCCCGAAGGAAGTGGGTAACCAAAGGTTGGACAGAGAGGGGCTTACCATCCACTAGGTGGTAATGCGCCGCTAGGGCACTAAGGTGCACTCGGACAGAGTTAGATTTGAGCCCGGATTGGGAGAGGTGGAAAAGGTACTGCAACGCCAAAGCCACCGGGCAGGAGAAGGAATCAGCCCCATGATCGGCGCACCAAACAGAGAACCTGTGCCATTTGAGGGCATACGCCTTCCTAATAGAGGTATTGCGAGAGGCCAGCAGAATGTTTTCAACATCAACTAGATGGTTGAGGGGGGCAAGAGTCACCTTCTCAGCAGCCACACTGTCAACGAGAGGGACCGCAGGTTGGGGTGTAGAAGAGAACCCCCCTCCTGAGATAGGAGTCCCGGGGCGGTGCTCAAGGGGATGGGGCCTCCACTGCCAACTACAGAAGCAGCGGGAACCACGGCTGTCTGGGCCACCTGGGAGCTATCAGGATGAGCCAGGCCCTGTCGCGGAGGGTCCTGAACAAGGTCTTGGCGATCAGCATCATCGGAGGGAAGGCGTACATGAGGCCTTCCGACCATGAGACTAGAAACGCACCTGCTGCCACCCTGGAGGGGTGGGCCCGCTGGGAGCAGAAGCGGGGCAACTGAAAGTTGTCCGGACTGGCGAACAAGTCCATCACGGGTTCCCCCCAGAGCCGAAAAGCCGATTGGCTATCCTGGGGTCCAGCTGCCACTCGTGTGGCTGGAGAACCCTGCTGAGCATGTCGGCCAGCAGATTGTTCTGGCCTGGCAAGTACACTGCCCTCAGGAGGATACTCTGTTGGATTGCGTACAGAGACACAGTGCCTCCAGGCAAAGGACACGGGACCCCATGCCCCCTTGTTTGTTCACGTAGAACATTGCCACCTGGTTGTCCATTTGGACCAGGACTGGCTGGTGGCACAGGTGGTGACAGAAAACCCTCAGAGTGAGGTGTATTGCTCGGAGCTTCAGGAGGATGATCTGTTGGGTGCTCTCGTCTGGCGACCAGGTGCCCTGAAAGCAGAGGGTTCCGCAGTGGACTCCCCACCTGAGCAGGGAGGCATCCATGGTGAGGACCCTCAAGTGCCTGGGAGTCTGGAAAGGCATGCCCGCTTCTAGGGGTTGGGGCGACTGCCACCAGACCAGGGAATTGGCCAACTGGTGGTTCACTGCAACCCTCTCTCAGAGGGGGCCTGTGGCCTGAGACCACTGGTCCCGGAGACACCACTGCACCGCCCTTATGTGGAGGCGTCTGGGGTGACGTGGACTGTGGAGACGATGTGCCCGAAGAGACGCAGAAGATGCCGGGCAGGCACTGAGGGACAGTGTTGTATGTCTCAAGCCAGAGATCTGAGATGATCGGCTTGATCCTTGGGCAGGAAGGCCTTGGCCTAGAGGATGTCGATCTTTGCCCCGATGAACTCCAGGCATTGTGCCGGGAGCAGGTGAGACTTGGGGTAATTTATAATGAAGCCCTAGTGCTGCAGAGCCTGGATAGTGTGTGCAGTGGCCTGCTGTACACTGGAGGCTATGCCTCCCCTTATGGGCCAGTGGTCCAGGTAGGGTAACACGAAGATCCCTTGGAGCCTGAGGAACGCGACCACGACCGCCAGGCATTTCGGGAAGACCCTCACGGCAGAGGCTAGGCTGAAGGGAAGCACCCGGTATTGAAAGTGTTTGCTCCCTACCACAAACCGCAGGTATTGCCTGTGGTTGGGGTGGATAAGAATGTGGGTATAAGCATCCTTGAGGTCTAAGGAGCATAGCCAGTCTCCCTGCTGGAGGTATGGCAGCAATGTTCCAAGGGAGAGCATCTTGAATTTTTCCCTCACCAGGAATTTGTTGAGGTTGCGCAGGTCGAGGATGAGCCTTAGACCCTCTGTCTTCTTTGGGATGAGGAAATATCTGGAGTAGAACCCTCTGCCCTTGAGGTGGTAGGGCACTGGTTCCACTGCTTTGTCCTCGAGAAGATCTGCCAACTCCTTTAGGAAAAGGTCCCGGTGGAGGGGAGACCTGAGGGGCTCTCCCAGAAAATAAGGGGGAGGTGTCTGAGTCAAGTGGAGGAGGTAACCCTCCCCGACTACACTCAGTGCCCAGGAATTGGTGGTGATGGGCACCCACCTCTGGGCATAGAGGGCCAGACGTCCCCCTGTGGGCTGCTGATCTCCTTGAGGTAGAGAGGCTATGCTCAAGGAGTCAAAAGCTTCCAACTGGCTGGGCCGGGGCTGGTGCCTGGGGTTTGGGAGCCTTCTGCTTATTCGTGGCCATGCCCATGTCCCTTGGCCTGCTGACCCAGTTGGGGAGCCGGGGAGGCCTGATAGGGTGGGTAGTTTCGGTAAGCAGCCCCCTTCTTTGGGTAAAAGGGGAGGGGCAGTGGTCTTCTTGGAGAGCCTGGTCCTCATCATGAACCTGGTCTCCAGCTCGGCAGCCTTGTCGGTCATGGGTTTGCAGAAGAGGTTCTCCCCTTGATATGGGACGTCGACCAATTTGTCCTAAACCCACTGCTCGAGGTCAGACGACTGAAGCCAAGCCTGGCATCGTGCACCGATGCCCGCCATAGCTACCCGGGCTGCCAACTTGAATCAGTCATAGGCTGCTCCAGACATAAATTTGGAGCACTCACGGATGGCCTTGGACAGGCTCTTGAACCACTGCAAAGGTTCCTCGGAGAGACCAGTCGAGAACCCGGTGAGTTCCTTCCCCAGGTCTCTCAAGTACATGCCCATGTACAGCTGGTAAGCCTGGACCCAGCAGATAAGCATCGAGCCCTAGTAGCACTTCCTGCTGAGGGCATCCAAGGTGCGGACCTCTCTGCCAGGGGGCACCGATTAGTGCGTCTTCTGGCTTTTCAGCCGACGCATGGCCGACTCCACCACCATGGAGTTGTGCGGCAGTTGTGACTTCTGGAAGTTCGGGCTCCGGCGGACCAGATACATTGAGTCGAGCCATTTTCTCACCACCGGCACAGACGCCGGTGTCTCCCACATGCGGAGCATGAGCCATTCCAGGATAGGAGGAATGGGTACCATGAGCGATTCCTGAGGGTGGGTCCTCCGACTCGTTCGGGAACGCCAGGGCCTTGGATTTGTCCTTGACAAAGTCCAAGTAGCCCATGTCCTCCGGCGGGGACCACCTCAGAGGTTCAGAGACTGGGGAATTGGAAGGGACATCGCGGTGGCAATGGGTATCAGGAGACTCCTCATCCTCCGTCTCCCATTCGGAGTACTCAGAGGTAGACTCATAGGCGGACTACTCCGCGGTCGACACCCGGTAGACTGACCGGGGGATGACCAAGCAACCGTCGAGCGTGACCTCGGCCGAGGATCAGCTCAGCCTCTAGGGATGTCTTGGACGTCGAATGCCCGGTGGTCGGGGCGGATGATCCGGACATGCCGGACAACAGAGCCCGCTGCTGGCCTATGAAGGGCTGCCATTTTGGACTCCAGGCCAGAAGGCTCTGCAGCCTTCGGCGCGGGCACCGAGAAACTCGGGCCTGACGCCGGCTCCCCTGAAGGGGAATCCTTGATGAGGATAGTGTCTGGAGACCGAGGCTAGTCCGCGGCCGGGTCCATCCAGGGGACGTTGGCAGGTCTCTCCTTTTCTCCCACTGGTAGCCATGGGGGAAAAAAGTATCCTTGAGAGGTCGAAGACTCTCTGGGTTGCCAGCGGGGAAAAAAAGCGCAAAGGTGCCAGAAAATAAAAAGCACGAAGACTATAAAAATGGACTGAACTTGACACCGAAGCACCGATGACAGTAGGCGGGAAGAGCAAGACCGGAGTCGAGTTAAAAACTCAGGCACAAAAAAAAATCAACTTTTTCCAGGGGAAAGTCAGACAGCGTCTGAAGAACTCCACGGAAAAAATGGAGACTGAGCAAGATGGCACCCTTGGGCAGGAAGGGGACCGCACATGCCTGGTGGCATCTTCCAAAGGCTTTCTTTGAATGCTGGGGGATACTTCCATGAGGGCTCCGTCAGTGCCAATGTCATCCCCATATGTGAGGACTGACTTCCTGCCTCTTCCCGGAGAACATTCCCTTCCAACCACAAAGCAAAGGTACTGCCTGTGGAGGAGGTTGATGAGCATGTGAGTGTACACATCCTTTAAGTCCAAGGAACATAGCCAGTCTTCCTGCTGGAAGTATCGCAGCAATGTTCCAAGAGAGAGCATTTTGAACTTCTCTCTCATCAGGAACCTGCTGAGATCCCACAGATCGAGGATGGGATGGAACCCTCCTGTTCCTTTTGGGACTATAAAGTAGCGGGGATAGAACCCCGTCCCCCTCAGATGAGCTGGGACAGGTTCCACTGCCTGGTCTGCCAGAAGGCCTGCGAGTTCCTGCAGGAGCAGAGCCCGGTGGAGGAAAGTCCTGGGGGCTCTCCCGGGAAGAATGGTGGGGCATCTAGTGGAGTGGTGGAGGTAAGCCTGTGGGGCTGTGCCTCCTGGGGGAAGAGAAGCCATGCCCAAGGAGTCAAAAGCCCAGGTTGCGCCAGGTTGGTGGTCTTATCAGTCATGGGTTTGCCAAAGAGATTCTCTCCCCAGCAGGGACATTGACCAGCTTGTCCTGCATCCACTGCACCATGTCGGAGGACTGTAGCTAGACTTGGCACCGAGCACTAATACCAACCACAGATACTCTAGCTGTCGACTCAAAGCCGTCACAGGCCGCTCAAGTGGTAAACTTAGAGCATTTTCTGACTGCGGAGGCCAGGGTCGGCTGGAGGGGGTCCTCTAAGAGACCAGCCGAGAACCCAGTGAGTTCCTATGACAGGTCCCGCAAATACATGCCCATGTACAGCTGGTGGGCTTGGATCCAGCTGACAAGCATCGAACCCTGGAAGCACTTTCTGCCAATGGGGCGGGCCTCCCTACCTGGAGGCACCAAGGAGTGCATCTTCTGGCAGGACAGACTCCACCACCATGGGGTTGTGGGGGCAGTTGGGCTTTTCGAAATCCAGGGCTCCAGTGGACCAGGTATAACGAGTCCAGTCGCCTGCTCACTATGGGCACTGATATGGGAGTCTCCCACACGCGGAGAAGCAGCTGTTCCAGGATGAAGGGGAATGGGCACCATGAGTGTCTCTTTTGGGGGAGCCTCTTACTGGCGGATATTAAGGTCCTCTGTGCAAGGGTCCTCCTCCACCTCAGTGGTAAAGGCAAGAGCCTTCCCCATGTCCCTCACAAAGTCAAGGGCCATGTCCTCGCTGGGGGACCGGTGCTGTGTCTCCCAGGGGAGACGGGTCAGAGGGCAAATCCCAGTGGCAGTGGATGTTTGGAGACTTGTCGTCCTCGGTCTCCCAGTCTGACTCGGGATTGCAGGAGTCAAAGGCTCCCCAGGTCTCGGGGTTGTGCCCCAGCCCCAGATGTCCCTGGAGCCCTTGGACTGGGACCAATGTCGAGGAGTCTCTTGAGGCTGATAGCGCTCGAGGATCGGCTTGAACTTTGGGGGGGGGGTTCCTCGAGGTAGAGGGCCTGGTAGTAGGGAGTGATGATCCGCAGTAAAGGGGCATCAGAACCCTCTGCTGGGCTATAAAGGTAGACAAACTGCGCTCTAAGGCCACCATCCTGACCTTAAGGCCAAATGGCTCTGCAACCTTTGGTGCGGGCACAGAGGTCTTCAGGCCCAGCACCATCTCCATCAAGGGGGAGTCCTAGATGCACATGGCCTCGAGGGTAAGAGACCAATCCTGCGAAGTCGACAGCTCCCGTTGGGGTAACTTGGTTGGTCTCTCTCGGCCATGGCCCTGGCCCTCGGCCTCGCATCGGGGGCTGTGGGTCTGGAGCATGTGGGACTTCCTCACCTTCCCTGACTGGTTGCCCGATGAGGTCTTTGAGGACTTCTGGCTCTTCTTGGTGCGGTCCTCATTGAGGGAGCTCTGGTTCGAGACTTTATGGCCCCGGGCTCTGAGACGGCACAGTCTCTGCAAGGGTCCGAGGTCCCGGAGGGAGTCTTAGAACATGGTCTTGCAGACAACTCCAGAGCTGAATCGGTCTTCTGGAAGATGGACTCATGCTGCGCTGCTGATGGCTCTTGAGAGCCTTGGGAGTCATCTGCTTGCAGAGACTGCAGACTAAGGGATCACGGTCCAGCCCAAGGCATTGAAGGGAGCAGTCGTGTGGGTCCATGCGCAACATGTGGTGTGCGCAGCGGTTACACGGCTTGAAGCCACTGACCAAGGCCATAGCAGGAAAGATAGCCTCTGCGAGGTCAAACTCACTTGGCCTGGTCAGGAAAAAGGCACGAACCCATGCTGACCAAAGTAAAAAAAAAAAGAACCCAAGAACACAATTCCGAGGCAAGTGGACTCAGGGGCGAGAAGGGAACTGGTACATGACTGGAGAGAGAAAAAAAACAAGGACAAAAATTAACCAACTTTTTCCAGGGGGAACAGATAGACGTCTGATGGGCTCCGCGGAAAAAAGGAGACCGAGGCAAGATGGCACCTTCAGGCAGGAAGGGGAACACACATGCGTGGTACATTTCCCAAAGGTTTTCTTTGAAAGCTGGGGAAAGGTTACCATGCGGGCTCCATTAGCGCTGACATCACCCATATGTGAGGATGGACTTCCTGCTTGTTCCTGGGGAAAGGGGGCATATGAAAAATGAGACATGCGTTCATGGGCAGGTAGGCAGATTTTGAAAGGAGACTTTAAAAGAGGGACCAAGTTAGCACCAACAGAATTTGTTAAATGTCTACTGAATCTTATTATGTTTAAATTTGGATATTTCATCACAAAAATGAACTTTTTTTTATTTAAAGCATACATCAACATGGACATTTGTTACTGGGTGAAGTGGATATTTTCGTAGTTACGTTAGTCAACTTTGGGGCCTTTACCTCCTCCCCCTCCCCATCAAGACTCATGCAGAGTTACACAAATTCACTTGTGCATCGCTCCTTAGAATTGGCAGCCCAAAACTTGCAGTGAACCTGGCTACATTTATAGACAGTACTTATTCTAGATATTCAGGAGTCTAAATACTGCTTATTTGCCATTGTCCAGTGCTAAGAGGACAATATCTCAGTGTGCATATTTTTGAGTTTATGATTTTTCATTTAATTTTTTATTTTAGCCTATAAATGGGCATGATATGCGAATTGCTCACTATTCACAGGTCTGCGACTAAAAAGCTGTTTGATTATTTTCATCTAACTTCCATGTATTTTGGTGTGCTGAAAACAAATAAAATATTGAAAAAACTCCTAGACGTCATGATTTGCCACAACATGCAAAATTGTCTTCAAATTTATCAAATTTTTTCAAATTACTATTAATTAATTCAAATTACTATTAATTAATTCACATAAGTGCATTTAAGATATAAAATGCCAAAAAAACCTTAAAGGGGTTGTCCGAGTTATGTAAAAAAAAATATAGCACTGTAAATCTGATGGTCAGCAATATATACATAAGCTAAGCAAGTTTTAAGTCCGTGCTTCTAATGGTAGAAGGGGTTAATCTTTCCTGAAGAATCCAGTGGGAGGGAGACACAGGGCAGATAGCAGCACTACGGTCAGTGCAGGGGGGCGTGGCCAGCACTGTGACATCTTGTGTACAGACACAGAGCTGCTCTCTCCTGCATGCCACACTTGTGAACGAATCATCATCAGGTTCTTGGTTCTAGGCTGTTCACACTTTTTCATCACAATTCGTGTTAGCTCATCATTCTTCAACCGTTATGTTATGGCTCCACGAAAGTGTATTAATTCGCCAGACAGTTTCTGTTTCATCTGTGGTGAATATACAGTGTTGAAGCAACAGCAGAATATTACAGACTTTGTGAAAAAAGTATACTTTGCATACTTTGGACTAAAAATTGGAGATCAAGATAAAGTCTGGGCGCCTCAAAGTGTGCAAACGGTGTGTTGAGGACCTCCGAAACTGGTTCAAGGGTAAGAAAAAATCTTTCCGTTATGGGATTCCTATTGTACGGCGAGAGCAAAAGAACCATAGTGATGACTGTTACTTTTGTTCATGCGATGTGAAAGGGTTTAATTCCAAATGGAAGCATTCCATTTCATACCCCAATCTTCACTCGGCAATTCGTCCCATCCCCCATGGCACAGATATACCAGTACCCAAGCCCCCTGCTACCTTGGAAGAGATACCTAGCTCCGATGAAGGTGAAGTCATACCTGAACCAGATGACAAATCAAGTTCTGACTTTGAAGATGATACAAGACCAAAATTGTTTTCTCAGGAGGAGATGAATGATTTGGTAAGAGACTTGAATCTTCCCAAAGATGCCGCTGAGTTACTCAGATCAAGGCTGAAAAGCAGGAATTTATTGTTGCCAGGAGTGTCATCTTCATGGTTCAGACATCGTGAAAAGAAGTTCGTTCCTTACTTCGCCCAGGAAGACAAGTTGGTTTATTGCATCGATGTCGAAGGTCTGATGGGTCAATTTAAAATCCAATATGATTCAGAGCAATGGCATCTTTTTATAGATTCTTCAAAAAGAAGTCTCAAAGCAGTTTTACTCCACAACGGGTTTTATGCTTCCATACCTGTAGGTCATTCCGTACACTTGAAGGAAACCTACGAGAACTTGGAATTGGTTCTTTGTAAACTTAAATATGAAGACCATGGTTGGCAAGTGTGTGGGGACTTGAAGGTCTTGTGCATGCTGCTCGGGCAACAAGCTGGGTATACCAAATATCCTTGTTTTCTGTGTCTATGGGACAGTCGAGACCGATAAAATCACTGGACCAAGAAGAGTTGGCAGCTGAGGGTGCTAACAGTCGGTGAAAAAAATGTCCTCCGAGAAACTTTGGTACCTTCCCATAAAGTTCTTCTACCACCTCTCCACATAAAATTGGGATTGATGAAGCAATTCGTAAAATCACTTCCAAGAGATGGAGAATGCTTTCAAATACTTGGTCACCAAGTTTCCAGGCCTGTCGGAGGCAAAATTGAAGGAAGGTGTGTTCGTCAGACCAGACATTAGAAGGCTTATAGTTGATCAAGAGTTTGTCAATACCATGACGGACCCTCAAAAAGAAGGGTGGATTGCATTTAAAGAAGTCGTACAGAAATTTTTAGACAATAACAAAGATCCTCACTACAAAAAGATCGTCGGACAAATGCTGAAAGCATTTCAAGCTTTAGGTTGCCTGATGAGTTTGAAAGTGCATTTCTTCCAGTCCCACCTTGACTACTTTCCTGAAAATTTTGGAGCTGTGAGTGAGGAACAAGGTGAATGATTCCACCAAGACATTAAAGAGATGGAAAGGAGATACCAGGGAAAATGGAGCATTACAATGATGGCAGACTACTGTTGGATGCTTCAGAGAGACATTCCAGATGCTACTCACAAGCGTAAATGCACCAAGAGGAGCCTCACAAGGAAGAAGAATCGAGTTTAGTGTGTGTAGGTGAGCTCATTTCAGTTCAAAAAAGGATTTTCATGAAAATATTGTAATAAAACTTTAATTTTATAAGTCTATTTCCATTTATTTTGAGGTATTGCCTTATTTAACATAGTTACCTAAATTGTCAGGAGACGTGATGTCCTATGACAAAATGGAGGTCATTTTCGGATTCAGCGCACCAAAAAACATAAAAATTACGTGGAATAACCAAAACTGCTCTTGAAAAAAAAAAGTTTGCACATCAGATTGAATTATAGGTCCAAGATAACTTGGACCAACCGACTTGTAGTTTGCCTTTCTCCTGCCTGGTTCAAAGGGTGGCGAGGATTGTTTACATCTATTGGCTGAGATTATAATTTCAATTGTGGCTCAATTTGAACTCTATTGTGGCCTTCACCTATGGCTCTAATCTCTCTGACCACCCGGTTAAATCTATCACCTCATAACATAACATAGATCGGACATCTGGAACTGAGAGAAATTTTGCACGTAGTTCATGTAATATGTGTAATACTATGATCTAGGAACCTCAATGAACTGATCTGGTGACACTGAAAACTCTCTCAGCAAAATGTTGATAATCTGTCAATCACAGAATGTGCCCACAACTGTGAGTGAGCCCATATGAGATGTTCACTCTGCATTGGATTACAAGAACATAAATCATGTTTAACTACTAACAAAGTGACAGCTTTGATTATGAATTATTGTTTAAGTGTACCCATACTTTCGAACTAGTACTACACATTGGAGAGTATTAGATTATGTGGCACTAAATGATCGTGGAGGGGATTGAGATGCGCTGTTAAAACTATAGGGAACAATTTTGGATATATACATTAAAGACTACATCCCGCTGGCCTCAATGCAGGGATTGAATGGTTCTCAATAGTCTTAATATTTATAATAGTCTATGTAATTGGTTGACTTTTTCTGAAGATAGGATTGACAATCCTGGTGAAGGGTATAGTGTAGTTACTCACCTGTAACAGGTGTTCTCCGGGGACAGCAGGAATCAGTCCTCACATATAGGTGACGTCGACATCGGTGTTGACGCCGACGGAGCCCGCACGGAGCAAATCCCCAGCTTTCACAGAAAGCCTTTGGGAGTTGCTACCATGCATGCGTAGTCCCCATCCCGCCCAAGGGTGCCATCTTGCTCAGTCAAATGACATAGCTAAAGAGACGGCAAAACGAATGAAAATAATTGGACTGCAACTCCAAGGGGAGGAGGGAGGGTTGCGAGGACTGATTCCTGCTGTCCCCGGAGAACACCTGTTACAGGTGAGTAACTACGCTTTCTCTGGGAACAGTCCTCACATATGCGACTCCCTAGCTAGAGGCTACCTTGAACCTATAGCCGAAAACAAAAAGGCTTCCTCAGTAAGAGCCGCAAGCAGCCGCAATGAAACCCTAACCACGGAAGTAGCACTCTGGTAGCCTGAACACAGAGGAGTCGGCGAGCAGGAGTTGCCTAGACCTCAAACAGGTTATGGAGCATAGCCTGGCCGAAGGCACTATCCCGTTGGAACCCCTATCCAGGCAGTAATGAGCTGTGAAGGTCTGACCCGAAGACCAGGTGGTGGCCCGGCAGATATCTGCCAAAGGAACAGAGTACAGGTGAGCCACTGATCCTGATCCTATGAGCCGTAACACTGCCCTCCAGCGGAAGCCCCACTGCCTCATAAGTTCGGGCAATACAGTTCGCCACCCAAGTGGACAACGTACGCTTTGTCACCGCCTTCCCCAGTTTACTGGGGTCGTAGGAAACGAAAAGCTGAGAGGCTTTCCGGTGAGTTTGCGTATGCTGGATGCAGAAGGACAGGGCCCTCTTACAGTCCAGGGTATGGAGGACTGCCTCTGCCCGACTGGCATGCGGCCTGGGAAAGAAGGTAGGAAGAACCACCTCCTGGTTGAGGTGAAACGAGGAGACCACCTTTGGGAGGAACTTGGGGTGTGTGCGAAGTACCATCCTGTTCTTGTAGAATCTGGCATAAGGCCTCTCCACCACGAGAGCCTGGAGCTTGCTCACTCCAGGCAGAAGTGAGTGCAGCCAAGAATACCACTTTCCAGGAGAGATACCAGAGGTGGCACGTGGCCATCAGCTGAAAGGGCAGCCGGGTTAGCTGCCCCAAAATGACATTAAGGTCCCATTCGGTCACTGGAGGACCCTTAGAAACTGGGATACCATTGGGTGAGCAGAGAAAGGCTTCTCGTCCATGGGAAAGTGGTTCGCCACTAGGGCAGTGAGGTGCACTCTGACAGAGTTGGACTTATGTCCCATCTCTGAAAGGTGGAGAAGGTATTGCAACACCACAACCACCGGGCAAGAAAAGGGGTCCACCTTTTGCTCAGCACACCAGAAAGCAAATCTGTGCCACTTAAAGGTGTCCGTCCATCTAGTAGATGGTCTTTGTGAAGCCAGCAAGACCTCCTGAACAAGCTCCAGAAGGAGGAATGGGGCGAGAGCCACCCTCTCAGCAGCCACGCCATCAGCGAAAGGGTGCTGAGGTTGGGATGCAAGAGAGCACCCCCCTCCTGGGAGAGGAGTTGTGGAGACAAACCCAGGGGAATTGGGGTCTCCACCGCTAGCTGCAGGAGAAGCGGGAATCATGGCTGCCAGGGCCACTGTGGGGCTATGAGGATGACAAAAGCTCTGTCCCAAAGGATCTTGAACAGAGTCTTAGCGACCAGAGTTGTCGGGGGAAAGGCATACAGAAGACCCACTGACCATGAGACTAGGAAGGCATTGGCAGCTACTCGGCCGGATGCGGCTGCTTTGAGCAGAAATGGGGAAGCTGGTGATTGTCTGGGCTCGCAAACAAGTCCATCACCGATTCCCCCCAGGTCTGGAAAAGCCTGTTGGCAACCGCCCGGTCTAGTTGCCACTCGTGCGGCTGGAAGATCCTGCTGAGTCTGTCGGCCAGCCAGTTGTCCTGGCCCGGCAGGCATACTGCTTTGAGGAGAATCCCCTGCCAGGTTGCAAAAGAGCATAGGTCCAAGGCCTCCTGACAAGAGGGTGCGTGATCCCGTACCCCCCTGCTTGTTCATGTAGAATATAGCCACTTGGTTGTCCGTTTGGACCAGGACTGACCTGTGGTCTAGGTACTGCCTGAAAACCTTCAGGGCAAGATGGATGGCCTGGAGCTCCAACAAGTTGATCTGCTGGGCTCTCTCCTCCGGGGACCACACCCCCTGCCTGCAGAAGCCCTGACAATGGGCCCCCCCGGCCTAGGAAGGAGGCATCTGTGGTGAGGACCCTCAAGTGTGAAAGGGCCTGGAAAGGCATACCTGCCTCAAGTGCTGGGGCGAGAGCACCTTGATCCTGTCCTGGAGGTGTCCAGTGGCCTGAGACCATTGGTCTCTGAGGCATCACTGTGCAGTTCGCATGTGGAAGCGGTAAACTGGAGTGACATAAACTGTGGAGGCCATGTGCCCAAGGAGGCGCAGCAGTTACCTCGCTGGCACTGAGGAGCTGTGGCTCACTTTCCCTGCCAGGTCTATAAGCCTGCCTGCCCTGTCTGCAGGCAAGAAGGCCTTCAACTGCAGGGTATTGAGCCTTGCCCCAATGAAGTCTAACTCTTCAGATGGACAGAGGCTGGATTTGGGGTAGTTGATTACAAACCCCAAGTGCTGCAGGACCTGGATGGTGCGAGCTGTAGTGATGAGCCAGTCGTCGAGACAGGGGAAGACGAAAATCTCTTGACGCCTGAGGAAGGCAGCGACCACCACCAGGCACTTTGTGAACACCCTGGGAGCCGAATAAGGCCAAAGGGGAGCACTCTGTACTGGTAGTGGTTGTCCCCCACCACAAAGCGTAGGTATTGTCTGTGGCTTGGGTGGATTAGTCTGTGTGTGTAGGCATCCTTTAGGTCTAAGGAGCATAGCCAGTCTCCCTGGTGGAGGTAAGGCAGCAATATTCCAAGGGAGAGCATCTTGAACTTCTCCCTCACCAGGAATTTGTTGAGGTTGCGCAGATCGAGGACGGGCCTTAGGCTCCCTGTCCTCTTTGGGATGAGGAAGTACCTGGAGTAGAACCCCTTGCCCTTGAGGTAGTGGGGCACCGGTTCCACTGCACGGTCCTCGAGAAGACCTGCCAATTCCTTAGAAGGTGATCCCGGTGAAGGGGAGACCTTGGAGGCTCTCCTGGGAAGTAGTGTGGAGGGGCTTGGGCTAGATGAAGGAGGTATAACTCCCTGACCACTTGCAGTGCCCAGGAATTGGTGGTGATGACCCGCCACCTGTGGGCATACAAGGCCAGCCGACCCCCTGTGGACTGCCTAGTTCCAGCTGGGAGAAGGGCCATGCTGCTGGAGTCAAAAATCCCCACCAGGCTGAGTCAGAGCCGGAGCCCTGGGGTTTTGGGGGTCTTCTGTTTACGGGGGCCATGCCCCTGTCCCTTGGCCTACTGCCCCTGTTGGGGAGTTGGGGAGGCCTGGTAAAAGGGGTAGCTTGGGTAAGCAGCTCCTTCCTGGGGTAAAAGGGCTTTTTACCCAAGCCCTTCTTACGAGGAGGGGCAGAGGTCTCCTTAGAGAGCCATGTCCTCGTCATGAACTCGGTCTCCAGTTCTGTGGCCTTGTTGGTCATGGGTTTGCCAAAGAGATTCTCCCATTGGCATGGGACATCGACCAACTTGTTCTGAACCCATTGCTCAAGGTCAGATGACTGCAGCCACGCCTGGCGGTGTGCAGCAATGCCTGCCACAGCTACTTGGGCCGCCAACTCGAACCCATCATAGGCCGCCCGAGTCATAAACTTGGAGCATTCATGGACAGCTTTGGACAGGCCCTTGAAGCGCTGCAAAGGTTCCTTGGAGAGACCAGCCGAGAACCCGGTGAGTTCCTTCGCCAGGTCCCTCAGGTACATGCCCACATACAACTGGTACGCCTGGATTCGACAATTCAGCATCGCGACCTGGAAACACTTTCTGCCGAGGGCATCCAAGTTGCGGGCCTCCCTGCCGGGGGGGGGCACCGAGGAATGCGTCTTCTGGCTCTTAAGCCGACGCATGGCCGTTTCCACAACCATGGAATTGTGCGGCAGCTGCAATTTCTGGAATCCAGGGCTCCGGCGGACTCGACAGATCGAGTCGAGCAGTTTGCTGATCACCGGCATCGATGCTGGTGTTTCCCACATGCGGAGCATGAGTCGTTCCAAGATCAGAGGAACGGGTACCCTGAGGGTCTCCCAAGGAGGAGCCTCATATTGGAGGATCTCGAGCTTGTCAGCTCGAGGCTCCTACTTGGACTCCGTGTGGAAAGCCAACGCCTTGGACATATTCTGCACGAAGTCCAGGAAACCCATATCCTCCAGTGGGGACCTTCTCCAAGGTTCAGATACGGGGGAATCTGAAGGGATGTCCCTAAGCCTCTGGGTATCCGGGGACTCCTCATCTTCTGTCTCCCATGCCGAGGCCTCCGAGGAGGAGGACTCGAGGGGCTCCTCGGGCATCAAGGGCCCTGGTGCCATCCATCCCGATGCTGGTAGACTCGGCAGCGACGACCTCGGTCCCGAACGGGAGGCCGAGTGCGACCTCGGCCGAGGATCGACACGAGTCCGGAAGGTCTCGAGGATCGGCTCGGCCTCCAGGGTCGACTTTGACGTCAAGGGCCTGGTGGTCAGGGCAGAGGAGCTGAACATGCCAGACATCAGCGCTCGTTGCTGTTCAATGAAGGCAAAGCTGCTTCCTGGACATGAGTTCCAGAGACTCTGCAGCCACCAGCTCGACCAGAACAGTCGGTACTTTCCTTGGCTGGTACGGTTCTTGGCGAGGAATTTTGGCCGGGCGCTCCTTTTCCGACAATCCCAGCAGGCGCTCGGGGCTCCACGACCAGTCTCGCGAGGAGCCCAGTCGCTTGGAGCCGTCCAGAGACGCCGCCTTTGAGGATTTCTTCTTCCTCTTGTGCTCCCTCGAGGGAGACCCCCTCTCTGAGGAGCCCCGATGATGCTCGGGCTTGGAGTGCTCCTCCCAAGATGTCAAGGCCTCAGATGAGGTCCTGGTTCTCAGAGGCATTGGGGATTTGGGAAAAATCTTGTCGTGCTGCTGCTGGCGGCTCCTCAGTGCCTTAGACGACAGCTTCTTACATAGAGAACGGACCGCCGGGTCGTGGTCCGGGCTTGAGGCACCGGAGGCAGCAGTTGTCCGTATTGGTAAGGGACATAATTTTCCCACACTGATCGCATTTCTTAAAACCGCTAGTGGCCCATCAGGAGGAAAAATGACCCCGGTTAGGTCAAAAACCCTACGGGCTGCCACGAAGGAAAGGAGAAAAAAAGGCGCAAAGACACCTCAAAAGTTAAAAGTAGAACAAAAAACAATAACAGGACCGACTCGGTACCCGAGTACCGAGGCGGGAAGGACACTGGTGTCGACCAGTCGGGCCAAAAAGGCACAGAAAAAAGATCAACTTTTTCCAGGACACGAGGGGACAATGCCCGATGGGCTCCGCGGAAAAAAGGAGACTGAATAAGATGACATCCTTGGACAGGAAGGGGCATGCGTGGTAGCAACTCCCAAAGGCTTTACGTCGGCGAAGTCACCCATATGTGAGGACTGACTTCCTGCTTGTTCCAAGAAATTAAATCTTCAACCAAGACGCCACCGCCACCTCCATCCTCTGGAATTTATCATTCTGCAATGGGCTAATGAAAAATTGGTCTGAAGTGTGAACATTACAAATGTCTGGATTGGGACCTGCTTTACTATGAAAGCGAAGTATTTTTCCCTGATGCAAAACTCTTGCTGTGAGCATTATTATTGTGGTTCAAAAATGGCGCTATATTGGCTAGATTATTTTGAAGATTTGATATGAACTGAGCTTTTGTCTATGTGAAAGACTAAGTTTATTAATGAAATAGTTTTGAAATTAGAGATACACTATTTTTTGATGAACTGGCTAGATTTTACCTATAAAAGAAAGATATTTTTAAAATAATAAACTGAAGTAAAATGGACTTTGAATGAAACTGACAACACTGTCAGACAAAAAAATCTTTTTTGACATATGCCACTTACTTTATGAGAGAGTATTTCTTGTAAAATACTGCTTTATACATTGACTCTCTTTGATCTCTCATAGTTCATTTTAGCACATACTATTTGTACATCCAAAAACTGTAATGCAAATGTGGCAGGTGAAGGCCTGTGATCCACGGTGTCTGACATAAGCAGGCCAGCATGGCTAGCTTGACCTGTAAATGAGGCCTGTGGAGAGGCATATAGGATTGCACATCCCCCAATATGCTGCTATGGTAAGATAGAACTCAGTAGAAGTATTGAATTAGCTTAGGTAAGCAGAACTGAGAGATGGAAAAATACAGAAAGACATGTTTAAAAGTTACTGATAAGAAAAAGTACATCTGCAAAGAAATAATTGGGAGTGCTGACAGATGAGTTGCAGAGCCCTGCTCCTCTGCATGCACAAATTGGTTCTATGGCCTTGAGAGTGTGAAAGTAACAAGTTGATGAACTGACCATTGTAATTGGGACTAGAAGGGGGGTATGCAGGTGTCATGCCCACTGAAGGGACATAATTGGATAAACTTATCAGTACCGGGACCAATGGAAGGGGTACGGGAGGTTACCGGGACCAATGAAATGTTTTTCTATACCTAGAATGGAACAGAAGTCTATAAAAGTTGTTGTAATGCTTGAAAACTTTGCTCAGCCATTTTGAAATTGACTGGTTCGAGACTTGTGCACAAATAAATGATTTGGACCTTCTGAACAGACTCCTGGTATCATTGGTTTGTCTGCGCTTTGCTGCTACACAAACATGAGGGATGCCACTGTAATGGATTGCTGATACTCTCATCTCACTGCAAAACCTTATCTCCAGGAACAAGCAGGAATAAGTCATCACATATGGGTACGTCGGTACCGACGGAGCCCGCGCGGGAAAGCTCCCCAGCTTTTCAGATTAAAAGCTTTTGGGGCCTCCCACTGCACATGCGCGCTGCCTTCCCACCTTCCTGACCAGCTCTCGTCAGTTTCTTTTTTTCCGCGGAGCCAGCAGGTCGTGTTCCTGTCACCGCTGAAGAAATTGTTAATTTTATTGTTTTCTTTAGACCGCGTACCTGCCTTCCCCATTCTGAAACTGGTACTGCCGGTCTCTCTTTCTTTTTTTTGAAAAAAAAAAATATATATTTTTCTTTTCTTCAGCACAGCTTGGTACTTTGTTAGGCCTTCAGGCCTACACAAATTCTCCTCATGGAGAAGCCAGTTCCTGGTTTTAAAAAGTGTACCAAGTGCAGTGCTGTCATTCCTCTTACAGACACCCATGAATGGTGTCTTAAATGTTTAGGACCTGACCATTCCATACCGGACTGCCCATCCTGCTCCCAGATGTCGAAACGTGGATTGCAGAACCGGGCCAACAAGTTCCATGTGCTGTTTCCTTCAGAAGCATCACAGTCATCCAGGTCTTCCTCTCCGGATGGATCTCAGGTAACCAAAACTCCAGTGGGCAAATCCTCTAAAAGCAAATCTCTTTCTAAAGATCGAGAGGCTCTCAATTCTGAGTTCGAGGATTCTGCCCAGGTCAAGAAACCCCGGCGGGAGGTTCCGGCCTCCAAAGCAATCATGGGGTCACAGGTTGACATCGATGGCGCGGCCTCGACAGATCACCTGTTGTACTGCTCTGGGGTACCGGCCCATACCGGTACCGACATCCAGGCAGCAGTGGCGTCTATGGGCAATACTGTCCAAGTCATGCAGCAGGCCATTCTGGCTTTTATTAATGCTGCTACGCCCTCGGTACCGCAGCCAGCGGTACCGGGCCCGGTTCCGGTAATGGCTTCCATACCGGAACCGAGGCCATCGTCTTCCAAACGCAGATCGGTTCCGCATGCCGGATCCGGGCTTTTGCCCGGTACCGATCCCATACCCGGTACGCCCGAAGTCGGTACCGAACGGTATGCGTATCGTGCGTTGGAAGCACATAGAGGATACTCTGCTTCTTCAGAGGATTTTAACTCCTCTGATGATTCTGATGAGTTCTCCCTTGATCTTCCTGAGGAGCCTTCTTCTCCTAACAGGAGAATGTCTCCACCAGAGGATTTGTCCTTTCAGGACTTCTTCATAGAAATGGCTAAAGGTCTTTCTATTGCTTCATCCTCTGAAAAGGAACCCAGATCAAAGAAACTGGATATTTTGGGATACTCTAAGTCTCCTAAAGAGGCAGTTACCCTGCCTATCCATGAAATCCTTCAAGAACACTTGATGGACTTATGGGAGGCTCCTCTAACATTGTCTCCTTCTTCTCGCAGGTTGGACACCATGTACCGTGTCCCCCCTTCTCCTGGTTTCCAAAAAACCCAGTTGCCTCACCATTCTATTGTGGTGAAGTCTGCAATGAAGAAGATAAAGAGTACCAAAAGGCACTCTTCTACTCCTCCAGGGCGAGAATGTAAGACTCTAGACTCTTTTGGCAGGAAATTTTTCCAGGCTACTATGCTTATAGCCAGGATTAATTCCTATAGTCTTTACATGAGCATGTTTCTCAGTGAAATCGCTCTAAAAGTTCGGCATTTTGCCCCCTTTATCCCTGAGGATAAGAGGGAGCAGTTCATTTCCTTAGTGAAACACCTTTTGGATATTTCAAAGTTCTCCAACAGGGCAGCTTTTGATTCCTTTGAGGGTGCTGGTAGGGCTTCGGGCATTGCTATAGCAGCCCGACGTCTTGCTTGGCTCCAGGCTTCTGATCTAGAACCTTGGGTCCTAAATGGCTTACGAAATCTGCCCTGTACAGCTGAGAACTTATTTGGTGAGGAGTGGCAAATTAAGGCCACTCAAATGGACGCAGAAACTGCCACCTTAGATAGACTTTCTAAGTCTACCTCCACTCCTGCCAAGAAGAAGTCTTTTAAGAGGCCTTATTACAAGAAGTCCAGATTTTCCACAAATACTGGCCAACAATCCTCTCAGCCTCGTTTTGCTGCTAAACGTCAGCAACCTAAACAGGCAAGGTCAAAGCCTGCGGCGTCTGCTACGCCTCAGCAGGCTCCACCCCTCAGGGGTTTTGACTTGCCCCTAGAGAACTTAACTTTTCTGGCTCTAGAACAACCAGAGCCCCTCACCATACCCGGAAGGTTAGCTCACTTTGCTCCCAGATGGGAGCAAATTACATCAGAGCAATGGACCCTCTCTATCATCAGAGAGGGTTACAAACTCCATTTTTCCGACCTTCCTCCTTATACTATGGTGAGGCAGTTCAATTCTCCCCCATCTCTCCTGGCCCTCTTGGGTCAGGAAGTCTCCTCCCTCCTTGCCCAGGGGGCAATAGAGGAGGTCCCTCTTCTTCAACAGGGGACGGGATTCTACTCCCCTTATTTTCTAATACCAAAGAAGACAGAGGGCTTCAGACCAATTCTGGATCTGAGAGAATTGAACAAATTTCTTTTCAAGGAGAAATTCAAAATGCTTTCTCTGGGCATTCTCCTTCCATACCTTCAGAGTCAGGATTGGCTTTGTTCTCTAGACCTAAAGGATGCGTATACACACATACTCATCCACCCATCCCACAGAAAATACCTTCGATTTCTGTTTCAGGGAAAACATTTCCAGTACAGAGTACTCCCCTTCGGTCTAGCCTCTGCTCCAAGAGTGTTCACCAAATGCATGGCAGTCGTAGCTGCCTTTCTAAGAGGCCTGGGAATTTTCATATTCCCATACCTGGACGACTGGCTCATCCGAGCTCCCTCTCAGTCCCAGGCCCAAATTTCCCTGGACCGCACAAGGCGTCTTCTGCAGTATCTAGGACTGGTAGTAAACCTTCCCAAGTCTCAACTAATCCCTACTCAGTCTCTCGAGTTCATAGGGGCCCAGTTAGACACCATCACTGCAAGGGCCTACCTGCCTCAGGTCAGGGCCCAACGCCTGCTGAGTTTGGCCTCCCAAGCTCAGTCCAGCAGTCATTTGACAGCCCGAGAAATGCTGCGACTTCTGGGCCACATGGCCTCCACGGTACATGTGGTGCCCTACGCTCGTCTGCATATGAAAGCAGCTCAATGGACCTTGGCCACCCAGTGGACTCAAGCATCTGGAGCGCTCTCCGACCAAATACTCACCTCAAGCCGTCTATTTTGGTCCCTCCAATGGTGGACATCCACCAAGAATCTGTTGTTGGGGGCCCCCTTCCAACCTTTGTTGCCCCAAGCAACCCTCACAACAGATGCCTCCCAGACAGGGTGGGGAGCTCATCTTCAGAACCTCTCCACTCAGGGCACTTGGTCTCCACAGGAGGCCACCCTTCATATCAACCTCCTGGAACTGCGAGCAATTTACCTTGCCCTCAAGGTCTTCTATACCCTCCTTGTCAACCTGACTGTCCTAGTTCAGACAGACAATCAGGTAGCCATGTTCTATATAAACAAACAAGGAGGGACAGGCTCTCTGTCGCTTTGCAACGAAGCTCTCAGATTATGGGCCTTCGCCAGAGAGCATCAAATTCACCTTCTTGCAGTGTATCTTCCAGGAGTTCAAAACTCTCGTGCAGACAGACTCAGTCGAGTTCTGCTTCCACACGAATGGTCCCTACATATGGACCAGATACGCAGAATCTTTCAGGAATGGGGGACCCCGGACATAGACCTCTTTGCAAGTCCGTGGAATGCCAAACTTCCCCGGTTCTGTTCCAGAACTCAGTGTCAGGGAGCTCAGGCCCACGATGCCTTCCTCCTGCATTGGGGTCAGGAATTCCTCTATGCCTTTCCACCCATTCCTCTAATATCCAAGACTCTGTTCAAGCTCCAGAGGGATCACGGGACTATGATCCTCATAGCTCCCCGCTGGCCACGCCAGGTGTGGTTCCCTCTACTTCTGCATCTCTCCCAGGGATCCTCCCTGGACCTGGGAGCTGCGCCAGACCTTCTGTCTCAGGAGGAGGGGACTTTGTGGCACCCAAACCCCAAATCCCTACATCTCAGAGCTTGGTTACTGAAGGCCTAAGTCTTCAAGACTTTAATCTTTCTCAACCTGTGACAGATATCCTTCATGCCTCTAGGAAACCTTCCACAAGGCGTTCTTATGCTTTCAAATGGAAACGTTTTTCCATTTGGTGTGCTCAGCAGGGTCTTGACCCTCTAGCACTTCCTTTGAATTCCCTCTTGGACTATCTCCTGCATCTTTCAAATGCAGGCCTTAAGACGAATTCAGTAAGGGTCCATTTGAGTGCTATTGCAGCATCCTTAAAACCTATAAATGGACAACCTGTCTCCTCTCATCCTCTTGTTGCACGTTTCATGAGAGGCCTGACTCTAACTAAACCTCCCATCCGACCTCCTCCTCCGGTAGCATGGGATTTGAACCTAGTTCTAGGTCAGCTTATGAAGCCACCTTTTGAGCCTTTGGACTCTACCTCCTTCAAATTTCTTTCCTGGAAGGTTGTTTTCCTTATTGCAGTCACTTCGGCTCGCCGCATCAGTGAACTGCAGGCTTTAGTGGCTCATCCACCTTATACTAGGTTTCATCATGATAAGGTGGTCCTTAGGACGAATCCCCACTTTATGCCCAAAGTGGTCTCGCCTTTTCATCTTAATCAAGAGGTATATCTACCTGTCTTTTTCCCGGCTCCTCATGCATCCAGTGCAGAGAGGAACCTTCATACTCTGGATTGTAAAAGAGCTCTTGCCTTTTACCTCAACAGGACTCAACCACATCGAAAGTCTTCCCAACTTTTCGTGGCTTTTGATCCTTCTCATTTGGGACTTCCAGTCACCAAGCGTACACTTTCCAATTGGATCGCTCAGTGTATTTCTTTTGCTTACCAGAGTAAGAACATTTCTCTGTAGGGCCATGTCACAGCTCACAATGTGAGAGCCATGGCCACTTCTATAGCTCATCTTCACTCTGTGTCCATAGATCAGATCTGTCGAGCAGCCACTTAGGCCTCGGTTCATACCTTCACAGCCCATTACTGCTTGGACAAGGACTCCCGCCGGGATGCCTTGTTTGGTCAAGCTGTCCTCAAACACCTGTTCCATACTTAAACAACTCCTGCCCATCTTCCCTGGATGGATGCCTGAGATCCATGCGAAGATGGTTTACCCTTGGAGGGGGATCTCCCAGGCATCTTAGCTAGGGAGTCCCCATATGTGATGACTTATTCCTGCTTGTTCCTGGAGATAGCACAGTTACTTACCTGTAACAGGTGATCTCTGGGAACAGCAGGAATTAGTCATCACAACCCACCCACCTCCCCTAGGAGTTGTATCTCTATCTATCTATCTTCCTGTCCTCTCTCTCTATTGTCTCAGCTTTAAACTCGAACTGACGAGAGCTTGTCAGGAAGGCGGGAAGGCAGCGCGCATGTGCAGTGGGAGGCCCCAAAAGCTTTTAATCTGAAAAGCTGGGGAGCTTTCCCGCGCGGGCTCCGTCGGTACCGACGTACCCATATGTGATGACTAATTCCTGCTGTTCCCAGAGATCACCTGTTACAGGTAAGTAACTGTGCTTTCTCTGTACTCATGACTTTTTACTCACCGTCACTTTCCACCCAAAGCTACTTCACTCAAATTTTTCCTTGCTAGGGAAACAAGAATTGACAGAAGGATAGGTCTTAATTATTGGTGCACATGCCAGTTAGAAACCCACAGATGTCTGTGTTGAGACAGCTGTTTAAGATTTTCATTAACGAACTAGAGGAAGCAACAAATAGTAATATCAGTTTTTGCAGATGACAACATTGCTGTAATATAAACACAAAGTAGGACTTACAGATTTTACAGAAAGACTGATATTTAAGACAAGTTATACTGGGTCAGACCAAAGGTCCATCATGCTCAGTATCCTGTCTCTGACAGTGGTCAATCCAGGTCACAAGTACCTGGCAGGAGCCCAAAGAGTAGACCCAGTGCAAGTGGACCGACAGCTCAGATGAAATTTAATGTGGACAAGCATAGTTACCCTGTTCGTTTGTTTCCTGTTCAAAACCTCTTGTTATATTGTAAATGCAGTGAAGTTCCCCTGCTCTCCATATTATGTTACATGTAAACCGCACTGATGTAAAGAGCGCGGTATATAAGAGAGTTAAATAAATAAAATAAGAAAATATGCTGGTCAAAATAATAGACAAGCACAATATACTTTCACAGGGCAACTTGCTAACACTAACCAAGAAAAAGACTGGGATATTTTAACAGATAGGCTGGGAAGGAGTGTTACAGCCAATCAGCAATAGTCACAGCACAACACATAACATACACATGGGGAAATTCTGCATAAAAAAAATAAAATTCTGAAAAATCCTGCATGATTTATTAGTACATTTTTGTGTAGAAATTTAAAAATCTTTGCGCAGAATTATCCTAGGTGTAAATCATAGATCTCTCCCCAACACCCGTCTTCCCTGCCTCCCCCCCTTCTTCTCTCCCTCTAACTTCTAGGAAGATCCTGATACACCAACAATCCCTCTCCAGCCCCCAGTCACTCCCATCGACTCACCATCAGTCGTCTCCAGCCCCTAGCACCCCCTCTCTCCATCAGTCCTTCCCAGCCCTCAGTCCCTCTCCCCTCCTCACCATCAGTCTCCCCAGCCCCCAATCACCCCCCTCCACTCACCATCAGTCTTCGCCAACTCCCAGTCACCCCCTCCGACTCACCATCAGTCTTCTCCAACCCTCAGTCTCTGACTCACCATGTCCTCTCCAGCTCCCAGTCACCCCTGACTCACCATCAGTTCATCCTCTCCAGCCCTCAGTTACCCCCGGACTCACCATCACTCCTTTCCAACCCCCAGCCACTCACCTCCTTTGCCTGATCGCAGCATTTTAAACTTGCAAGAAAAGGAATGAAATGGTAGGGTACATGCATCAAGGCAATAAAGGAGGAACAGGGAATTAGAAACAAAAGACATTTAAGAACTTTAATTGCATTTCACAACAGGAGTTCTCCAGGGACAGCAGGAATCAGTCCTCACATATGGACGACGTCGGCGCTGATGGAGCCCACACGATAGCTTCTCCCCAGCTTTCAAAGAAAAGCCTTGGGCAGGAAGTGAACCACATGCATGGTCCACTTCCTACCCAAGGGTGCCATCTTGCCTCAGTAAGATGATATAGCTCAAGGCAAAAAGGACACAAAAAAGCAACTCCACAGGGAGGAGGGAGGGCTGTGAGGATGTATTCCTGCTGTCCCCAGAGAATACCTGTTAAGGGTGAGTAACTACGCTTTCTCTGGGAACAAGCAGGAAGTCAGTCCTCACATATAGGACTCCCTGGCTACAGGCTACTGAGAGCCATGGATGACCAGAAAAGGTGAGCTGTGAGCAGCAGCAATGAGTCTTTTTTATCTTTACCATTTTACAATAAAACATCCCAATAAAGAGATAAGGTAATTCACATAGATATGCTACAAAATCATCCAACAAAAATGTCAAAGAAAAATCATAACATATCAGTTTCATATTAGACCACAAATTAAACACAGGAGAAAGAAATAGGAAAAACCCCAATAAGGTAAACATAACAGTCCCCAAGACACACAGCCAGCATTCTTGGGAAGCTAGCCCTCTGCAAAAACACCCTCATGCCCAAGCAAAAAGGTTACCAATTGTTTCGGGTCAAAAAACAAATTGTTTGCCATCAAGCAAAACGGTACATCTACAAGCAAATTTTAACAAAAAAGACCCACCCAAGAAAAGGAGCCTGTTTTTTAAATCCAGGAAATCCTTACGTCTCTTTCGGGTTGTCCTCGAGAAGTCAGGAAAATTTGTATATGCAGAAACAATACATGCATATTACGAAAATACAATACAAACGCAACACTGTATTTTGGTCTACCTCAAGGGCAAAGCTAACCACCAAGGTGGTTTTAGCTGTAACTACTTCAAGGGAGCACTCTAAGAATCCAGTTACATAGTAACATAGTATATGACAGCAGATAAAGGCCAGTATAATCCATCTAGTCTGCCCAGCAAGGCGGCAAGAGCAGGTCACCCCTCTGCATGCCTTTGTTTAGGGGTGTACCAACCGCTCTGTGTAGATCAACCCTATTTGTTGAAATATGAGTTAGTTATGTTTATTTAGATTTTATCCTGTTGCTATAAAGGGATCCACAGTGTCTAACCCATGCCATTTTGAATTCTGTCACTGTATTTGTCCTCACCACTTCCACCAATCCTTGCTGGGCATGTTTTTGATTTTCCACAGCAGTTCCAGCCGAAGATCTCACAATCAAATAATGAGCTTTAGTAATAGGCGGCAGTTTATCCTCTGAAATACCACAAACCTCCTGAAGGTATTTTTTGACCATATCTACTTGTGCACAAAATGGAGATTTGGGAAAGTTGATGAAATGAAGGTTGTTCCGCCTGGACATATTCTCCAGGTACTCCAGCTTACGAGTCGTAATGGAGGAATCCTTCATTTGCACACCTACGATCTCCTGAAGCTCTCCGTGACGGAAGCTCTCCGTGACGAGCTTCCAGCAAGTCCATCCTAGCAGCACATGTAGCCTGCTCCTGAGATATGACCTGTATAGTATTTCTGAAATAATTCATATTAGGAAATATAGTACCTGCCATTACTTGCAGTGAGGTGTTCACAGTGGCCACGGCCTCCCAGTGGCCACTTTAACAACCACGGGTCTTTTCAAATCCGACAAACCAGGGAGAGCCAGTTCTTTCTTCACTGCGGAGTCCAACTCCTTAAACAGTGCAGCAGTAGATGACAGAGCCTGCTCATCTAGCTGGGAAGACGCTGCAGCTGGAGCACTCTCCACTCCCTTTTCCGGCCCCCTCCTATCGGGGACACAGTCAACTGGGTAGAGGACCTGCTGGCATAACTATCAGGTCACAGAGGCACTGTCCTTACTACGGGGCTCAGAGATGCCCTGCTGATAGCCGATGCTGACAACTCGGCCGGCAACGCTGAAGTGCAATCTCAGGCGAGCAAGCCCATACCACAGTCAAGAAGGGTCCACTGAACCCTAGGTGCAGGAGACCAGAGACCGGAGGTCAATGCCTCGTTTTTCCATTTCTTGCCCATTTTGGCCACCAGAGCAAAGAGACCTGACCAAGTGGTAAGTGCAGAGAACTCAGTCAGATGCCATCTTGTTCCCAGCAGCAATGAGTCTCTGAGAAGGCAGACTCCCAAGCGGCCCAAGTGTCCAGCGAGAAAAACAGCACTCTGGTAGCCTGAACACTCAAAGGCCAGAGGGCAGGAGTTGCCTACATCCAGAATAGATGACGGAGTACTGCCTGGCCAAAGGCGCTGTCCCTACAGAAACCCCCTCTCCAGGCAGTAATGTACTGCAAAGGTATAAACTGAGGTCTAGGTGGCGACCCAGCAGATTTCAGACAGAGGAACAGGATGCCGCAGTGGCCTGGTGCTCCAGTGAGAGCCCAAACTATTCATAGGCGAGGGCAATGCAGACTGCCACCAAAGTGGACAGAGTCCGCTTGGTCACTGCTGCCCCAGCCAACTGTAGTCATAGGAGATGAAAAGCTGTGAGGCTTTGTGGTGGCTCTGGGTAGAGTGGAGGTAGAAGGACAGGACCCTCTCACAGTCCAGAGTATGAAGAACGGTCTCCACTCTGCTGGCATGAGGCCACGGAAAGAAGGTGGGGAGCACCACCTTCTGACTGAGGTGGAAAGGGGGCACTGCCTTGGGAAGGAACTTGGGGTGCGTGCAGAGCATTACCCTGTTCTTATAGACCCTCATGTAAGGTGCATCCGCCACCAATACCTCTAGAGGCTAAAGTAGCAGAATTGGAAAACATAAGACAGACAGAGAGGTACATAGACGAGACCTACAGGGATATAGTCCTGAAGTCCCACCTCCAGTCTGGCAACACCCCTGTTGCCATGGAGGAGAGAGGTCACGTGACAGGAGAGCATCACCCTGGTGTGGCAGGAAGTGATCCTGTAACTAGAACCTGTCCTCCAGGTGATGTAAAACCCTCTCGCACCGAGGAAGTTTCTCCAGGGCCATGTGCCCATGAGGGAAGGGTTAGGACAGCCGTTATAGTTGGTGATTCCATCATTAGGCATGTAGATAGCTGGGTGGCTGGTGGACGTGAGGATCGCCTGGTAACATGCCTGCCTGGTGCGAAGGTAGCGGACCTCACGCGCCACCTAGATAAGGTCTTAGATAGTGCTGGGGAGGAGTCTGCTGTCTTGGTACATGTCGGTACCAATGACATAGGAAAATGTGGTAGGGAGGTTCTGGAGGCAAAATTTAGGCTTTTAGGTAGGAAGTTGAAATCCAGAACTTCCATGGTAGCATTCTCCGAAATGCTTCCTGTTCCACGCGCAGGACCCAAAAGGCAGGCAGAGCTCCGGAGTCTCAATGCGTGGATGAGACAATGGTGCAGAGATGAGGGTTTTGGATTTGTTAGGAACTGGGGAACATTCTGGGGAAAGGAGGGGCTCTTCCGAAGGGATGGGCTTCACCTTAACCGGGATGGAACCAGGCTGCTGGCATTAACCTTTAAAAAGGAGATAGAGCAGCTTTTAAACTAGATATTAGGGGAAAGCCGACAGTCGCCCAAGAGCGGATGGTTCGGAAGAATGTATCCTTGAAGGATACTACCAAAAGCAGAGAGGTTCTACAAAAGAGTAAAGTAGCCCAAATGCCCTCAAGTATGGAGCAGACAGAGCTTAAAGATCCCAATTTACCCACGTCTAACAATAGCCAAATTAACATGAATAAATACATTCTCTAAAATGCTTGTATGCAAATGCTAGAAGTCTAAAGAATAAGATGGGAGAGTTAGAATATATAGCACTAAATGAAAGGTTAGATATGATTGGAATATCAGAGACATGGTGGAAGGAGGACAACCAGTGGGACACTGTGATACCTGGGTACAAACTATATCGTAATGATAGAGCTGATCAAATTGGTGGAGGGGTTGCGCTCTATGATAGAGAGGGCATTGACTCAGAAAGGATTAAAGTTTTGCAGGAAACAAAATCTGCTGTAGAATCTATATGGATTGAAATTCCATATAAAAGGGGGAAGGCAATGGCAGTGGGGGTGTACTATCGAGCACCTGGCCAGAATGACCAAATGGATGATGAAATGCTCAAAGAAATCAAGGAAGCTAACAAAGGTTACAGCGCAGTAATAATAATGGGTGATTTCAATTACCCCGGTATCGACTGGGTCAGTGTCACGTCAGGACATGCTAGGGAGATAAAGTTCCTAGATTAAATAAATGACTGCTTCCTGGAGCAGCTGGTTCATGAACCGACCAGAGGGGAAGCCATATTAGACCTAGTCCTTAGTGGAACACCAGATCTAGTGCAAGAGATAAGGGTGTTGGGTCCACTTGGCAATAGTGATCATAGCATGATCGCCTTTGATTTAATTAGTGGAGGAGGGATAGTAAGGAAATCCACAGTACTACCTTTTAACTTTCGAAAGGTAGACTATGATAAAATGAGGAAAACAGTTAAGAAAAAACTAAAAGGAGCAGTTGCAAAGGTTAAAGACGTACATCAAGCTTGGGTGTTGTTGAAAAATACTATCTTGGAAGCCCAGACCAGCTGTATTCCACGCTTTAAGAAAAGTGGAAGGAAGTCCAAAAAACTGCCAGCATGGTTTAAAGGGGAGGTCAGAGAGGCTGTTGTTGCCAAAAAAGCATCTTTCAGGAAATGGAAAAAAGAGCCAAACGACGAAACCTGGAAACAGCACAAGCACTGGCAAGTCAAATGCAAGGCATTGATAAGGCAGGCAAAGAGAGAATTTGAGAAGAAGCTTGCTGCGGAAGCAAAAACGCGAAATAAAGACCTTTTCAAGTACATTCGTAGCAAAAAACTTGTGAGAGAGTCAGTTGGTCCATTAGATGATAAAGAGGTTAAAGGAGCACTAAGAGGCGACAAGGCGATAGCGGAGAGACTGAATGAATTCTTTGCTTCTGTCTTTACTGTGGAAGATGTAGGGATGTTACCCATGACTGAAGTGGTATTTAAAGGTGCGGAAGAATTGAAGGAAATATCGATACATCGGGAAGATGTCTTACAACTATTAGATAAACTGAAGAGCAGCAAATCACCTCGGCCAGATGGTATACATCCAAGGGTGTTGAAAGAACTGAAATATGAGATTGCAGACCTACTATCAGTAATCTGTGAACTATCATTAAAATCATCTCTAATACCTGAAGATTGGAGGATCGCCAATGTAACACCAATTTTTAAAAAGGGTTCCAGGGGTGATCCGGGAAACTACAGACCGGTGAGCCTGACGTCAGTACCAGGAAAAATGGTAGAAACCATCATAAAGAATAAAATTACTCAGCATGTAGATAGTCACAACCTAATGGGAGACAGCCAACATGGCTTTAGACAAGGAAGATCTTGTCTTACTAATCTGTTATGTTTTTTTGAAGGAGTGAATAAACAGGTGGACAAAGGTGAGTCAGTTGATATTGTGTATCTGGACTTTCAGAAAGCCTTTGACAAGGTCCCTCATCAGAGACCTTTGGCAAAACTAAAGAGTCATGGGATAGGAGGCAGTGTACTATTGTGGATCAGGAACTGGTTAAAAGATAGAAAGCAGAGGGTAGGGCTAAATGGCCAATTTTCCCAATGGAGAAAGGTGAATGGTGGTGTACCCCAGGGATCTGTGCTGGGTCCGCTGCTTTTTGACATATTCATAAATGACCTGGAAAGTGGAATAACGAGTGAGGTTATCAAATTTGCAGATGACAGAAAACTATTTAAAGTTGTTAAAACCCAAGAGGATTGTGAAAAATTGCAAGAGGATCTTGATAAATTGGAAGACTGGGCATCAAAATGGCAGATGAAATTTAATGTGGACAAGTGCAAGGTTATGCACCTAGGAAAGAACAACCCAAACTATGGTTACACGATGCAAGGTTCCACATTAGGAACCACCACCCAGGAAAAAGATTTAGGCGTCATTGTGGATACCATGTTAAAACCCTTGGCCCAGTGTGCAGCGGCGGCCAAGAGAGCAAATAGAATGCTAGGTATGATAAAGAAAGGAGTGGAAAATAAAACAAAAGATATTATAATGCCTCTATATCGTTCCATGGTGAGACCGCACCTTGAATATTGTGTGCAATTCTGGTCGCCGTATCTTAAAAAGGATATAGCGATTTTAGAAAAGGTTCAGAGAAGAGCCACCAAAATGGTAAAGGGGACGGAAGGATACTCCTATGAAGAAAGGCTAAAAAGGTTAGGGCTCTTTAACCTGGAAAAGAGATGGCTGAGGGGAGATATGATAGTAGTCTATAAATTAATGAACGGAGTGGAACGGGTAAACGTAGATCGACTGTTTACGTTATCAGAATATAGAAAGACTAGGGGACATGCAATGAAGCTACAGGGTAAACTATTTAAGACTAATAAAAGAAAATATTTTTTCACTCAACGTGTAATCAAACTCTGGAATTTGTTACCGGAGGATGTAGTAAAGGCTGTTAGTGTAGCTGGGTTTAAAAAAGGTTTGGACAAGTTCCTGGAGGAAAGGTCCATAAACCATTATTAAGAAGTGACCGAAGATATCAATGCTTGACCCAGTACAAGCATTGTGGAACTTGTGTCTCTTGGGGAAACTGCTAGGTACATATGACCTAGATTGGCCACTGTTGGAAACAGAATACTGGGCTTGATGGACCTTGGTCTGACCCAGTATGGCATATCTTATGTTCTTATGAGCTTGCTGACCCTGAGAGCCGATGTGTCACCAAGACGACCACCTTCAGGAAAGGTACCGTTGGTGGCAGGTATCAGGGGCTCTAACAGTGGGCCAGTGAGCTGCAACAGCACCATGTTGAGGTCCCACTCCACCATGGGCAGGCGGACAGGGGGCTTGGACAGCAAGAGACCCCACAGAAAGTGGGTCACGAGAGGTTGGACGGAGACGAACTTGCTCTCGATAAGGTGATGGTGCACTGCGAGTACACTCAGGTGGACCCGGACTGAGTTGGACTTCAATCCTGCCTAGGACAGGTGAAAGATACTGCAGAATGGGTTGACCCGTTGCTCTGCGCACCATACTGAGAGGTTGTGCCATTTGAAGGCATAAACTTGTCTTGTGGAGGTCTTACAGGAGGATGGGAAGACCTCCTCCACCTTCCCTGAAAGGTTGAAGGGAGCCAAGGCTACCCTTTCAGCAGCCAGGCCGTTAGCATTAGAAACCCCAAGTTGGGGTGTAGGAGGCAGCCCTCCTCCTGCGACAGCAGCCCCGGGGTACTACCCAGGAGGATCAGGGCCACCATGGATAAGCGAAGGAGCAGTGGGAACCATGGTTGCCTAGGCCATCGAGAGGCTACTAGTATCAGAGATGCACCATTGTGTTGAACCTTGAACAGGGTCTTGGTAATCAGCAGCGTGGACGGGAAGGTGTAGAGAAGGCCCTCTGTCCACGGGATGAGGAAGGCATCTGCTACCACCTGGGATGGATGTGGCTGCCTGGAGCAAAAGTGGGGCAGCTGGGTGTTGGCTGGACTGGCAAAGAGGTCCATCCATGGTCCCCCAGAGCTGGAAGAGCTGACAGGCCACTCTGGGGTCTAGCCGCCACTCGTGTGGCTGGAGGAACCTGCTCAACCTATCCGCCAGGGCATTGTCCTGGCCTGTAGGAGCATCCCATGGCAGTTCACATACGAGCAGAGAGTTACTGCCTCTTGGCAGAGGGTGTACGAGGTCGGGTGCCCCCCTGCATGATGATGCAGAATATCGCCACTTGATTGTCCATCTGGAAGAGCACTGAATGGTGCTACAGATGGTGATGGAAGGCCAGCAATATGGCTCGAAGCATGATCTGCTGCAGACTGTCCATCTGCGATCAGCTGCCCTGAGTGTAGAGACCATCGTAATGGGCTCTCCTGCCTAAGAGGGAGAATTCCACGGTTAGGACACTTTGGGGGAGGCGGGGCCTGAAAAGACATCCTGACGAGGAGGTGCTGGGGGGCTTGCCACCAGGTGTGAGAGTTGGCCAGTTGGTGGGTCACTACCATCCTGTCCCACAGACGGCCCGTGGTCTGAGTAAACTAGAATTGGAGTCCCACTGAAAGATGCCCTAATGTGAAGATGGGCATCTGGAGTAACATGAATTGTGGACGCCATGTGACCCAAGAGGCAGAGCAGAAGGCAGACAAACACCGAGTGTCAGTGCTGTACGGCAGTGGCTAGTGCCCTGAGGCGATCATCCCTGTCCCATGGGAGGAAGGCCTTGACCTGGACAGTGTCCAGTCTTGCCTCTATGAACTCCAGGCACTGTATCAGGAGGAGTGGATGGTTTATTATGAACTTCACATGTTGCAGGATGAGGATGGTGCACCCTGTTGCGTGATGCACCTCTGCAGCTGTGTGGCCCCTTATGAGCCAGTTGCCCAGGTAAGGAAAGGAAGACTCCCTGGAGATGAAGGAAGGCCACGACCACCGTTAGGCACTTGGTGAACACTCTGGGCGTAGAGGCCAGCCCTGTACTGGTAGTGGCCACCTCCCATCATGAACCTGAGATATTTCCCATGGTTGGGATGGATGAGGATGTGTGTGTATGCATCTTTTAGGTCCAAGGAACATTGTTAGTCTCCGGGCTGGAGGTATGGCAGCGGAGAGCATTTTGAACTTCTCCCTTACCAGAAACCTGTTTAGGTCCCACAGGTCCAGAACAGGCCAGAAACCTCCTGTTCTCTTGGGTATGAGGGAGCAGAACCCCTTGCCCTCGAGATGTGTGGGCACCAGTTCCACTGCCTTGTCTTTGAGAAGGCCTGCAAGCTCCTGCAACAGTAAAGTCTGGTGGAGGGGAATCTTGGTGGGTGCTACCGGGAAGAACTGAGGGGGTGCCTGTGTCAAGTGGAGGAGGTAACCCTCCTTCACTACCTGTAGGCCCACGAGTTGGTGGTGATGAATGGCTACTGGTGGACATAGAGAACCAGATGCCTCCCTGTGGGCTGCTGGGCTTGATCTCCTGGTGGAAGAGAGGCTATCCCCAAGGAGTCAAAAACTCCGGCCAGACTGGGTCAGAGCCGGTGCCTGGGGTTTGGGAGCCTTAGGCTTATGAGGTCCATGCCCTTGTATTGCTGCCCCTGTTGGAGAGATGGGAAGGCTGGTATTGGGGGTAGTTTCCATTAGCCTTCCTCTTCTTTGGGTAGAAGGGCTTTTTACCAGAGGACTTCTGTTGTGAAGAGTCAGCAGTCTTCTTGGAGAGCCTGGTCCTCGTCAGGAACTCAGACTTCAACTCTACAGCCTTATCCGCCATGGGTTTTTAAAGAGATTCTCTCCCTGGCAGTGGCCATCAACCAGTTTGTCCTGATCCCATTGCTCCAGGTCAGAGGACTGTAGCCAAGTGTGGCGTCAGGCACTGATACCCGCCACAGTTACTCTAGCTGCTGACTCGAAGCCGTCATAGGCTGCATGAGTCATGAATTTGGAGCACACTCTGACACCCAAGGCTAGGGTCTGGAACTGCTGGAGAGGTTCCTCGGAGAGACCAGCCAAGAACCAGGTGTGTTCCTTTGCCAGGTCTCTCAGGTACATGCCCATGTACAGCTGGTATGCCTGGATCCGGCCAATGAGCATCGAGCACTGGAAGCACTTTCTTCCAAGGCACAGACCTCCCTACCCAGGGGCAAGGAGGAGTGCGTCTTCTGGCTCTTAAGGCAATGCATGGCCAACTCCACCACCATGGAGTTGTGGGGCAGCTGTGCTTTCTGGAAGCCAGGGTTCTGGTAGACCGGTATGTCGAATCCAGCCGTCTGCTCATTATAGGCACCGACACTATGAGTGCCTCCTTCGGAGGGGCCTTGTACTGGAGAATTTTGAGTTCCTCGGTCCGAGGGTCCTTCTCAGAGTCGGTCTCAAAGGCCAGTGCCTTAGACATGTCCTGCATGAAGTCGAGGAATGCCGTGTCCTCGGGCGGGGACAGATGCCGGGTCTCAGGGGAGAAGGGTCGGAGGGCACATCCCGGTGTCGATGGGTATCCAGGGACTCATTATCCTCGATCTTCCAATCTGACTCATAGTTGGTGGAAGTGCTCAGGATGGACCGTGCTCTGGGGTCACGCCCCAAGCAGCCCTGTGGTCTGAGCCATAGGCACTCATCGGGGATGCAGAGAGATCCCTTGAGGCTGGTGGCGCTCAAGGATCAGCTTGATGTCCGGGAGTTCCTCGAGGTCAAGGGCCTGGTAGTTGGGAGTGATGACCCGGTGGAGCCGAGCATCTGAGCCCACTGCTGGGCCATGAAAGCAAATAGACTGAGCTCCAAGGCCACCATCCTAGTCTCAAGCAGCCTTCGGCATAGGCACAGAGGAGCTCAAGCCCAACACCTGCTTCATAAAGGGGGACTCTTCAGCCAGGGTAGTCTCCGGGGTTCGAGGCCGGTTGCCAGATGCAGACGATTACCGACGGGGTATTTTGGTTGACCGTTCCTGCTCCTTCCCCTCGAACTCTGGGTATGGGACCCTTGGGACTTGCCCACTTTTCCAGGCATGTCCATGTCCTATGATGCGGTCTTCGAGGGTTCTGGCTCTTCTTGGGCTCTTCCTCTGTGGTCCGGCTGGAGGACCTGCAGCTTCGGGGTTCCGAGGCAGCCCGGTATCCCTGAAGTTTCAGGATTCCGGAGGGAGCCCTGGAGCGTGGGGTCGCCAGAGACAATGGTGCAGAGACCATCTTATGGAAGAAGGACTCCCGCTCTTGATGGCCTTGGAGGTCTTTTTTTTTTTCCACAGAGACACAGTCCAAGAAGTCATGTTCCAGCCCCAGGCATCGGAGGCAGCAGTCATGTGGGTTGTTGTGCAACATGGCTTTGGCACGTTGGTCACAATTTTTAAAGCCACTGGCTGAGGCATGGTGGGGAAAATGGCCCCTGCGAGATCGAAAACCTCCAGCCCAGTCAGGGACAAAAAAAAAGGCGCAAAGCTGGTCGAGAAGCTCTCAATGGAAAAAATGGAAAGAACGAACCTGAGATGCAATGCCGAGGCAAGCAAGCTCGGGGACGGGAAAGGGAATTGGTATGCGACCAGAGAAAGAAAAAAAAATAAATGGAAATTACACTTACCTGGTAACTGTGGTTCCTTTAGGGACGCCAGTTTAGTCCTCCACCTCTGGGTAGGGCACCTCCTCCTGCAGCATGGAGACTGGACCAATCAGAATCTTGCCCTCACTGGATACCTCCTGCTGGAAATCCCATCAACCCCAGTGAACTATTGACAAAGCATACTTCAAGGAGTAACAAATAAGCAGCTAAGAAAAAACTGTGTAACTTCAACTGTAAAATTAATAATGAAAAACTTTAACTTCACACAATCAACCTGAACCCCCCGAAAGCTAACAAGAGAGCCAGTATTCCACACTTGGCCTCTGCCCCATCACCCCAGAACAAGTGACAGGAACACAAACAAAGGCTAAGCAAGAAAGAAAAAGATATATATATAAGAAAGAAAGCAAGAAAGAAAGACTGGCTCAAGCCAGATGTTCGAGGCATGAGCCACACTATATTCTGACGCCCGGAAACCATTTCTTCTCCAAATTACGGCAAACTTCTGAAATTCTCTCAGGTGGGACTGAAGACTAAACTGGAGTCCCTAAAGGAACCACAATTACCAGGTAAGTGCAATTTCCATTTCCTTATCGGTCCTCCAGTTTAGTCCTCCACCTCTGGGATGTATCAGAGCAGTTATCATTGGGAGGGACCTTTCCAACCTGCACGTAACACCGCACATCAGAAACTGGCATCACTCGCTGCCAAAACGTCCAGACGGTAATGCTTGCTGAAAGCATGAAGGGAAGACCAGGTAGCCGCCCTGCAAACGTCCGCTGGTGGTATCAAGCTGTGCTCCGCCCAAGATGTCGCCTGCGCTCTAGTAGAGTGCGCTCGCAACCCCCACCGGCACTGGACGCCCCTGCAATATATACACCGACGCAATCGCCTCCTTAACCCATCTGGAAATGGATGCTTTTGTCACCGCTTCCTCCCTGCGAGGTCCAACAAACACCACAAAGAGATGGTCTGACTTACGAAAGGCTCCTGAAACCTTAAGATACTGGCGCAACACTCTTCGGACGTCCAGACGATGCAAGCCATGATCCGAGGCCCGGTCTGCTACCGTGTTCAACACTGGGAGGAATACCGACTGATTCAAATGAAACGGGGAGACCACCTTAGGCAGGAAGGAGGGAACCGGTCTTAACACCACTTTGTCTCTAGAGAAAGACAAGAACGGCTCCCTGCACAATAACGCCTGCAACTCTGAAATTCGCCTCGCTGAGCATATGGCCACCAAAGACTGTCTTCAAAGTTAAGTCCTTAACCAACGCCTGATTCAAAGGTTCAAAAGGTTTCCTGGCTAACGCCTCCAAAACCAGATTCAAATCCCAGGGCAGCACTACAAACCTGCGCGATGGGCAAAGTCTAAACACCGCTTTAAGGAAACGGTGCACATCTGCATGCAAAGCCAGGCCTACACTCTGGACCTTGCCCCTATAACAAGAGAGAGCCGCCAATTGAACCTTCAAAGTACTCGCGGCTAGCCCTTTCTCAAAGCAGTCTTGCAAAACACTGGTACGGAAGCAGTTGCCGCCCGGATCTGCCGCGGTGAACACCAATCCTCAAAAATACACCACACGTGCACATATGCGAGAGATGTGGATTTCTTTCTTGCTTGAAGCAGAGTGGCGATGACCGCAGCCGAATAACCTTTTCTTCTTAACCATGCCCTTTCAATGGCCATACCGTAAGCAAAAATTGATCCACTTGGGGCATTCGTAGGGGACCCTGAATCAGTAGATCCACCGAAATCGGCAGTCTCCAAGGCTCTCCGTCGAGCATGCGAACTAGATCTGCATACCACGGGCATCTTGACCAGTCCGGGGCCACCAGCAGAACTCTGTCGCGGTGCGCCTCGATGCGCTGAACTACTCAGCCTATCAGCGCCCATGGAGGAAAGACATACAGGAGACCCGATGCCGGCCAGGGTTGAATGAGGGCGTCGATGCCTTCTGACATCCTTTCCCTCTGCCTGCTGAAGAAACGACCTGTGATAGGTTGCCATTAGATCCATGATCGGCGGCCCCCATCTGCGAGCAATTTGCGCGAACTGCGGATGAAGCTCCACTCTCCGGCATCCACTCACACTCTGTTGAGGAAATCTGCCATCACATTGTCCTTTCCTGCGATATGCGCTGCTGAAATGGCTTGGAGATGAGGTTCTATCCAGAGAAAGAGTAGTTACTCACCTGTAACAGGTGCTCTCCAGGAGCAGCAGGAATCAGTCCTCACATATGGGTGTCATTGGCACCGATGAAGCCCCAGCGGAGCATTTCCCCAGCTTTCCATGAAAGCCTTTGGGAATACTGGCATGCATGCGCGGTTCCCTTCCCGCCTAAAGGTGCCATCTTACCTCAGTCAAATGACATAGCTAAGAACAGCACACAAAAATGTAAAACAAACTATGTACAACTGCAACTCCAAGGGGAGGAGGGAGGGTTGTGAGGACTGATTCCTGCTGCTCCTGGAGAACACCTGTTACAGGTGAGTAACTACTCTTTCTCCAGGACCAAGCAGGAAGTCAGTCCTCACATATGGGTGACTCCCTAGCTCTGGGCTACCAGGAACCCAGGCTGAACAAGAGAACTCCCTCTAGTCACAGCATCAAAGAAAGGCTTTTCAAGGACACAACCTCCACTGGTAGCCCAACAGAAGGTAGAAGGGCAGGAGTTGCCTACACCTCAAAGAGATTCCGGAGTACTGCTTGGCCAAAAGCACTGTCCCTATGGGACTCCCTCTCCAGACAGTAATGGTCTGCAAAAGTCTGGCTTGAAGACCAAGTTGCAGCCCTGCAGATGTCTACCAAGGGCACAGAGCGGAGATAAGCCACGGAGGCAGCCATTGCCCTGACACGATGGGCCGTGACCCTACCCTGCAAAGGAAGGTCAGCCGCCTTGTAAGCCCAGGTGATACAGTCAGCCACCCAGATGGACAAGGTACGCTTGGACACAGCCAACCCCAACTTATTGGGGTCAAAGGAGACGAAGAGCTGAGTAGCCCTTCTATGTCCCTGCGTACGGTCAAGGTAGAAGGATAAGGCCCTCCTACAGTCCAGGGTATGCAGCACTGCTTCCGCCTGGCTAGCATGAGGCCTAGGGAAGAATGTTGGAAGAACCACCTCCTGGTTGAGGTGGAAAGAGGAGACAACCTTGGGGAGGAACTTTGGATGAGTCCTAAGGACTACCCTGTTCCTATAAATCCTGGTGTAAGGTCTATCACAGACCAGGGCCTGAAGCTCACTCACTCGCCTAGCTGAGGTGAGGGCTATCAGGAAGAGAGTCTTCCAGGAAAGGAAGCGTAGAGGGCAAGAAGCCATCGGCTCAAAGGGTGGGCGAGTCAGTTGTTGCAAGACCACATTCAGCTCCCACTCAGGAGCAGGAGGACGGATGGGGGGCTTGAGCAGAAGCAAGCCCCTGAGAAAGCGGGACACCAAGGGGTGACCTGACAGAGAATGTCCCTCCACCAGTGAGTGGTGAGCTGCTAGAGCTGAGAGGTGGACTCGAACAGAATTGGACTTAAGTCCCTGATTTGATAAGTGCAGTAAGTACTGAAGCACTACTGGCACAGTACAGGAGAAAGGATCCTCTGTACGTAGCTGACACCACACAGAAAACCTCTTCCATTTGAGGGCATAGGTTTTCCTAGTGGACTGTTTCCTAGAGACTAGGACAACCTCCTCAACTTCCTGAGATAGGCCCCAAGGAGCCAAAACTACCCTTGCAGCCTCCAGGCCATCAAATTGAGAGCTTTGAGATTGGGGTGCAGAAGGGAAACCTGCTCCTGTGAGAGAAGGTCGGGTTGTAACCCCAGAGGTAGTGGGGAATCCACTGCCAGCTAAAGCAGAAGTGGAAACCAAGGCTGCCTCAGCCACCTGGGAGCTACCAGCAGGACCGAGGCCTTGTCCTGAAGAGTCTTGAAAAGAGTTCGGGCCACCAAGGGCGTGGGAGGAAACGCATACAGGAGGCCCTGAGACCAGGACATCAGAAAACCATCTGGTGCTATCCTCAAAGGATGCAGCTGCCTGGAGCAGAACTTGGGCAGTTGCTTGTTCAGCAGACTGGCAAAGAGATCTATCCAAGGGAGACCCCACTTCAGGAAGATCTTCTGAACGACCAAGGGATGCAGCTGCCACTCGTGGGGCTGCAGAATTCTGCTCAACCGGTCGGCCAGGCAGTTCTCCTGGCCTGGAAGGTACACCGCCTTGAAAAGCATGTTGTGCTTTAGGGCAAAGGAACAAAGGTCTTGAGTCTCCCGACAAAGGAGCTGGGACCCAGTCCCGCCCTGTTTGTTCACATAAAACATGGCTACCTGGTTGTCTGTTTGAATCAAGACTGAGCGGTGAGCTAGGGCCGGAGAAAAAGCCTTGAGAGCTAAGCGGATAGCTCGAAGTTCTAGGAGACTGATCTGTTGGGCTGTCTCCCAGGGAGACCAGAGGCCTTGAGTGCACTTGTCCAGACAAAGTTGAGCTACCTGTTATCTGTATTTTTACGGTTAACCCACCGTAAAATATAATTGTTCCATGTAAACCGCACTGATGTTGAAGAGCGTGGTATATAAGAGAAATAAATAAATAAATGAGCACCCCGGCCCCGCAGAGAGGCGTCGGTGGTGAGGACCACCGAGTATTCTGGCATTTGGAAGGGCATCCCCTTCAGCAGATTGGGTGGATGTAGCCACCAGCTGAGGGAGGCCAAAAAGGGTCTGGACACCCTTATCCTGTCTCTTAGGCCGCCTGTGGCCTGAGACCACCGAGTCCGAAGGCACCACTGTGCAGGCCTCATATGGAGCCTGGCATTGGAAGTCACATGCACTGTCGAAGCCATGTGGCCCAGAAGTCTGAGACAGAGTCTGGCAGAGACCAGGGACCTGTTTAGAAACTGTTTGGCCACGTTCATCAGTCTTTGAACCCTGTCTTCTGGCAAGAATGCCTTTGCCTGTTGAGAATCCAACCTTGCCCCTATGAACTCCAAGTTCTGGGAGGGGAGCAAAGTGGACTTTGCGAAGTTTATGACAAAGCCCACGTTTTGAAGCAGAGCAATGGTTATGAGGGTGGCTTGTCTGGCTTCCAGGGACATCTGACCCCTGATGAGTCAGTCGTCCAGATAGGAAAAGACAAAGATGCCTTAATTTCTTAGGTAGGCCGCTACCACTGCCAGGCACTTGGTAAAGACCCTGGGAGCGGAGGTCAGGCCACTGTTCCCTCTAAGCTGTGCGCGCGCACACACCTTGCCAAACCAGCGCACATACTTTACAACAGAGCGCACAAAAATTACGGTTCTGATTCTGATTCTGATAGAAAACAACCCAGACGTCTTAAAATTGAAAAGATTTTCCGCTTCATTTAGTACTCGTCTATTTTCCTTTAATTTGATTAAAATCGATGTGGTATACGTATGTGTATTCTGACGTGTAGTCAAATTTTAAAGTATATAAAACTCTGAGTGTCGTTATGTGGCGCACAAAAATTTAACCTTCCTTCAAAAGCTGCACAGCTGATTTTTTTATGCGCACACAGCCTACAGAAAATTAGAGGGAACATTGCTCTGTACTGATAATGGTTTCTTCCCACAATGAACCTGAGGTACTTTCTGTGGTCTGGATGAATGAGGATGTGAGTGTACGCATCCTTTAGATCTAAGGAGCATAGCCAATCTCCCTGCTGGAGGTAGGGCAGAAGTGTTCCAAGAGTAAGCATCTTGAACTTTTCTTTCTCTAGGAACTTGTTGAGGTTCCTGAGGTCCAGATGGGCTTTTGGGTACCAGGAAATACCTGGAGTAGAATCCGTGACCTTGCAAGTGGGGAGGCACAGGCTTCACCGCCCTGTCCACCAACAGACCTTGAAGCTCTCGAAGGAGAAGGTCTGTGTGCAGGGGAGGCCTCAAGGGCTCCCCTGGGAAGTAAGGAGGAGGCAGTTGATGAAAATGCAGGGCATAGCCCTTTTGGACTATGTCCAGCACCCAACTGTTGGTGATAATGAGAGGCCACTGGTGGGCAAAAAGTACAAGGCGACCGCCTGTGCAGGGCTGGGAAAGCAGGGACGGAGTGGCTATGCTCAAGGAGTCAAAAACCCCCACCCTGCTGAGTGGAAGCAAGGGCAGAAGGCTTGGGGGTCCTCTGGCTACGGGGCCCATTACCCTGGCCCTTGGCTTGCTGACCCTGGGGGGCAGCTTGGGCAGCCTGATACTGAGGGTACTGTTTGTAGGCAGTGCCCTTCCTCGGGTAAAAGGACTTTTTACCCGAGCCCTTCTTTTTATGTGAAGGAGAAGAGGTCTTCCTTGACAGCCTTGTCCGGGTAAGGTGCTCGGTCTCGAGCTGAGCGGCCTTCTCGGTCATGGGCTTGCCAAAAAGGTTCTCACCACGGCAGGGGACATCGACCAACTTGTCCTGAACCCATGGCTCGAGGTCCGATGACTGCAGCCACGCCTGGCGTCGAGCCGCGATGCCGGCAGCCGCAACTCGGGCCGAAGCCTCAAAGCCATCGTAGGCGGCGCGGGAAATGAACTTTGAGCATTCCCGAATCCCTGAGGACAAGGTCTTAAATCTCTGCAAGGGTTCCCCGGAGAGACCAGCAGAGAATCCGGCCAAATCCTTGGCCAGGTCCCGCAAGTACATGCCCATGTACAGCTGGTAATACTGGATACGGCAAGCAAGCATAGACCCCTGGAAGCACTTTCTACCGACGCCATCAAGGTTGTGGGCCTCCCTGCCGGGGGGCACCGCAGAGTGCATCTTCTGGCTCTTCAGACGATGCATGGACGATTCCACAACCATGGAATGGTGTGGTAGCTGTGCTTTCTGGAAACCAGGGCTTTTGCGGAGTCGATAGATGGAATCGACTCGCTTGCTGAGAACCGGCGCCGAGGCCGGTGCCTCCCACATTCGGAAGAGGAGCCGTTCCAGCAGCGGAGGAACCGGGACAGTAAAGGCCTCCTTCGGAGGAGAGTCGTACTGTAGAGCATCGAGCTCCTCGGCTCGAGGCTCTTCCTCGGGATCGGCAGGGATAGCCAAGGCAGCGGCCATATCCCGGACGAACTCCGAGAATCTAGTGTCCTCCGGAGGGGATCTACTCCGGGGCTCAGACTGCAGTGAGTCCGACGGGACGCACCGAGTCTTAAAAGTATCAGGAGACTCCTCGTCCTCCGTCTCCCAGGCGGACTCATCCGAGGAGGAGTCAGGGTCCGACCCCCGCGGGGCCCCGAGGCACCCACCCCGACGCCAGGGCACTGGCGTCGATACCCTCGGTCCCGAACGGGAGGTCGAGGGAGACCTCGACCGAGGACGACTTCGAGCCACGAGGGTCTCGAGTATCGGCTCGGTCACCGGGGTTGACTTCGAAGTTGACGTCGCGGTGGTCGGGGCAGATGCACCAGACAGGCTGGCCATCAGTGCCCGCTGCTGCTCTATGAAGGCAGACATTCTGCACTCCAAGGCTGTCATCCTGAGACTCAGCTCGGGAGACGCAGCAGCCACCGACTCGGGCCCCGGCGGCGCAGGGCCCGACGTCGGCTCTCTGGGAGGCGAGTCCACGAGGACTACGGGGCTTACGTGTCCAGCAGATTCCGACTCCACGCGAGGAACTTTGGCAGGCTTCTCTTGGTCCATGGGCCCGGGACGGTGGTCGAGGGGGTCTTAGACCTGGCCCTCGAGGGACCAGGGACCTCCTCCGATGCCGCATTCGCGAGCCGCTTCTTTCTCTTAAGTTCCCGGTCGGGGGACCCCCTGTCCGAGGAGCTTCGACGGCGCTCGGGATTGGAATCCCGAGATGTCGAGGCCTCAGATGAGATTCGGGCCCGGCCGGAGGCAGAGTCCAAGAAAAACCTTTCCTTCTGATGCTGTCGACTCTTGAATGCCTTGGAAGACATCTTTCCACATGGCACTCACGACTTGGGGTTGGGGTCGTGGTCAGGGCCGAGGCACCGAAGGCAGCAGTCGTGTGTGTCGGTGAGAGACATAAGTTTCTTACACCGATCACACTTTTTGAAACCACTGGAAGCCAACGGGGAAAAAAGAGCCCCTGCGAGGTCAAAAGACCGGCCTTCCAGGGAAAAAATGAAAAAAGGGCACGAACGCCAGCCACGAAGGGCAAAAACCGAAAAAGAAATAAGCGGGCTCGATACCGGTGTACCGAACCCGGCGGGAGGGGAACCGGCGTCGAACCGGAGAAAAATAGCGAAAAATCGCCGAAGAAAAAAATCACTTTTATCCGGGAGAACAGGACACACGTCTGATGGGCTTCTCGGAAAAAAAGAGACTGAGGTAAGATGGCACCTTTAGGCGGGAAGGGAACCGCGCATGCGTGCCAGCATTCCCAAAGGCTTTCATGGAAAGCTGGGGAAATGCTCCGCTGGGGCTTCATCGGTGCCGATGACACCCATATGTGAGGACTGACTTCCTGCTTGGTCCTGGAGAAACAACGCCTCTGCTTCTTCCTCCATGGCCATACTTCCCGTTCCGCCCTGCTGACTGATGTAAGCTACCGTTGCCAAATTGTCCGAGAGCACTCTTACAGCTCGCCCCTTCACTGAACTCTCGAACGCCTGCAGCGCCAGGAACACTGCCCGCAGCTCGAGGCTGTTGATCGACCAAGAAGCTTCCTGGCGGGTCCAGATCCCCTGCGCAAACTGACCTTCGCAATGAGCTCCCCCAGCCAGTCAGGCTTGCATCCGTCATCAGTGGGAGCCAAACTGGTTGTTCCAATGGCATTCCTGCCTGCAGGGCATCCGGGGACAGCCACCACCGCAGGGCTCGTCTGACCCGCATCAGGCAGGGAAGGCGTTTTGTTCAGTGAGTCTGTCTGGTTCGACCAGCGGCGCAGTAATGCCCTTTGCAGCAGTCGCATGTGAAACCTGGCCCATGACACTACCTCCAGTGTTGCCGCCATGGTCCCCAGCAGCCGCAGATACCACCATGCTGTCGGTACCAGGAACCCCAAGAACCAGCGCACGAGCTTGCGTAAGACCTGCGCCCAGCGATCTGGCAAAAACACCAAACCTCTTGAAGTGTTGAAGCGAACTCCCAGATAGTCGAGACTCTGTGATGGATCTAAGTGGCTCTTTTTTGCGTTGACCACCCAGCCGAGACTCTGTAGAACTTTCACCACTCTGTCCATGGCCTGCAAGCTCTTGACCTTGGACTTTGCCCAAATCAACCAATCATCGAGATAAGGGTGGACTAGAATGCCCTCTTTTCGTAACGCTGCCACCACCACCGCCAAAATCTTGGTGAACGTGCACGGAGCCGTAGCCAATCCGAACGGCAACACCTGGAACTGATAATGGCCCCACGAGAACGCAAATCTTAGGAACTTCTGATGAGCTTCCCTGATCGGAATGTGCAAGTAGGCCTCCGTGAGGTCGAGCGAAGTCAAAAACTCTCCCTGATGCACCGTCACTATGACGGACCTCAGAGTTTCCATGTGGAAATGAGGCATCCGAAGGATACGATTCACTCCTTTGAGATCTAGAACAGGCCGGAGAGATCTGTCTTTCTTTGGCACCATGAAATAAATGGAATAGCGGCCTACCCCTAGGTCTGCAATTGGGACGGGAACGACCACTCCCAACTGTAACAGATGGTCTAACGTCAGGCGGATCGCCAGAGTTTTTTGCCGCCCTTTGCTGGGTGATAGTACAAAGGAGTCCCGAAGCGGGTAAGACAACTCCAACGCATAACCTTCTCGCACTATCTCCAATACCCACTGATCTGATGTTATTTGGACACAGGCAGGAAGGAACTCCCGAAGTCGGCCACCTATCGGTAGGCTTCCCACCGGAGCCCACCTCGTTTCATTGAGGCTTGCGGTTAAAGGAGAACGAGGGGGAGGCTGCTGCGAAACCTCTGCCTGCTCTGCGAAACCCTTGGGTCCTAGAGGCAAACCTGCCGCGCTGGAAACCTCCCAAACGCAAAGACCGAAACCTTCTGAAATCTCTAAACTGGCCACGAGCAGCCAGAAAGTTCTCCCCTGCTTAGGCTTATCCTCCAGCAGTCTGCCACCCTTGGATTCACCCAAGTCCTTCACTAATTTATCCAAATCTTCCCCAAACAACAGCTTGCCCTTGAAGGGGAGCTTGCTGAGACGGGACTTAGATGACCCGTCGGCCGCCCAATTCCTCAGCCAAATGGATCTCCGGGCGGCCACTAGGGAAGCCATACTATTTGCCAACGCTCTGATCAAATCATAGTGTACATCTGCCAAATATGCTGAACCGGATCCAAGCTGAGTCACCTCGAGCACACTCTGCTGATCCAGGTGCGTGTCCTGCCTTAAGTGCTGGGACCACCAAAGACAGGCTGTGGCCACTCAGGCACCACAGATAGAGGCCTGCAGAGACAGCTTGTTTTAATAAACCATCTACCTTTCTGTCGTGTGCGTCCTTCAAGGCCGCACTACCTTCCACCGGAATAGTCGTCTTCTTAGTCACTGCAGAGACAGCCTCGTCCACCCGCGGTGAATGAAACTTCTCTTTGTCCTTGTCCGCCAATGGGTAAAGTCGGTTCACTGTTCGGATCCCTTTCAACCCTGCTTCAGGGTGATCCCCCACTCACTCTGGATCATCCGATCCACTACCCTGTGGACCGGGAACACTGTCTGAGACTCTCGCACTGCTTTAATGAGGGGATCTTCGAGGCCCTCTTCTTCCGCAGGCGGAGTTGTAGCTAGATTAAGCGTCTGAAGGGACTCTGTAATCGGTTCCATCAATTCATCCTTGTGAAAAACCTATATGATTCTTGCCTGATCCTCTCGTTTCGGTATCTCCCCTTCTTCCAATTCCTCTACACTGTACTCGGGATCAACTTCCACGTCGTCCGCCTCCTGCCACTCCAGATCCGCTTGTTCCATGTCAGAGCACCAAGGCCTCTTTGCAGATTTGGGGTTCTCTCCACTCGCGTCCTCCCCCTTGGGTGACTGTAGAGGCACCCCCAGAGAATGGGCCTCTGGCAACTTTCCCAGCCTTCCTAAGCGAAAGGACAAAATCTGGGGAAAAATCCCCCAAAGATGCTTCGGCAGCCCCCACCGGCTGGACGTGCGAAGGCCCCGCTGGAGTAGCCGGGGGACCCTGTCATGGCCCCCAGAGGCAGGTCACTCTCTGCACCTACTGCGGAAGCTCGGGGCTCTAGGGCCGCCCTCCCCTCCATTTGCTGTTCAATGTTGGAGGAAACGGTAGCACAGCCCCTACAAATACCATTATCTGATACCGTACCTATGCGCGAACCGCAGACTACACACTGCGGTCTAGCAGACATGAACCAACCAACTGTAAACCAGCACACACCCAAGCCAGCTGGGTTGATAGTCGCTGGATGTGATACACTAAGCAGATTTCCTTTAAAGACAGGCACCCTTTTTTTTTTTTGTAAACTATAAGAACTCCACGGAACAAAAGAATGAAAGCAACAAACCCCTAGCAAACGATGGACCGTAACTGTGACTCACACCCGCGCACTAAGCCCCCCAAGCAAACTTCTGTTCTGTGGCCTGCCACGCAGCCTCCGCAGCACGGGAAGAAAAGTCCAAGATGGCTGCCGCTGACTAAAACCGCGCGAAAACACACCGGCCCGACCCGAAGTGCCCCGCGTTCCCCGATCACTCTGCAGCCCTTCTCCAGTTGGCTGACTTACCCCAGGGAAGCGCTCTACAAGCCGCGACGTCACTCAGCACTTCTGCGAGCGACGTCCGTGGTGAGTGCTGCTCAGCCGGTCTCTCCGAGTTGCTTCCTGCTCTAAACTGCTCGGCTCCGTAATCAAGGAGCCGCACGTCAGCGGGTGCTGCTGACAGATCTCTCCCCCGTACTGTCTACGAAGAGAGATCTGATGCTGCCTATGTGTGAAAATAGGAGAGTGGGAGAGGGACAAAGGTGCAGCAGCAATACCGGCTCCTATGCATATATAAATATATATATATAAATCAAGCTGAAGTGTGAATGAGAGGTCTGGCAGCACGGACCAAGCGAGACATTTATAACAAAGCTTTACAAAATACAGATAAACTAACTACAATTGAATTAATAAATTGTAGATCCGTATGCAACAAGGTCCAAACTATAGTTGATCATATAGATGACGCTCAACCTGATGTGCTCTGCATCACAGAATCTTGGTTAAATCCTACTGATAATGTAATTCTCAATCAGCTTGTCCCAGAATCTTACTTTGCTTATAGCAGCTCTCGTTCAATCAAACGTGGAGGAGGAGTACTTATAATTGCAAAAAAGAGTTTAAGATTCAGAGTACAATGTATCTTAGAATCGCCACAATGTAATTCCATTAACATTGAGAACAAGCACATGGCAATTAGTTTGCATTATAGAGCACCAAAAGCATCTTCTGATGAACTTGCCTCAACGCTGGACACTATCTGTTCAATCACTTCCCCATACAAACCCTCAATAGTGCTAGGTGACTTCAACCTTAAATCAATTAACCGTAGAGACTCTGAGTCATTCCTTCAAGCAATGGACTCACTACATTTCACACAAATAGTTAATGCACCTACACACACATATGGCTACTCGCCTGACCTCATCTTTGTTTCAAATGAATTAACCTTAGATGGTCTAATTTCAACTCCTACCATCACCCCAGTTCCTTGGACAGATCACTACATAGTTAGAATAGAAATTTTATTACAAACAAAAAATGATATGAACCTAGACCACAAATGCTATCACAGACGGTTCAAAAAATTTAACAAAGATGCTTTTATACAAGATACTTTACCTCATCTATCTGCAGATTCAGTGAAATTAGAGACACAAGTAACAGAATGGTATCACATAATTTCTAATGCAGCCAGAATGACAGACATGAGACCAAGGGAAGCAAGGATTAATAAGCAACATCACAAGCCATGGTATTCTACAGCTATACGTTTGATGAAAAGAGAGCTCAGAAGAATTGAGCGTAAGTGGAGAAGGAATAAGGTGACAGAATTAAGGCTGCTTTACTTAAATAAACAAAAAATATACGATGAGCATATTAAAAACTCTAAGAAAGAATACCATACAAATATAATAAATAATTCCATCAACAAACCTAGAGAACTGTTTGAAATAGTAAAATCTTTAACAAAGGAGCAAAAAACAGAAGGGGAAGCTCAAATTGAACCGCAAAAGTATGCGGACTATATTAAGGAAACATTCCAGTCTAAGACAAAAGCTACAGAAAAACTTAGCTTAAAATCAGTCTCAAATTCCAGGGTTTGGGAAAAATTCTCCTTTCCATCAAAGGAGCAACTCTTGCACATTATTTCTTCTATAAACACATGCACTTCTCCCACTGACCCATGTCCTGTATCGTGGATCAAGTCTACAAAGTCAAATTTTATTCACATCATACAAAACATTGTGCAAAATTCCCTCTCTCAAGGTATTTTACCAGAGCAACTTAAGCTTGCAACTGTTAGACCAATTCCGAAGAAAACAACACTAGACAAGAATAATCCAGCAGCCTACCGGCCAATTTCCAGCATACCCTTTTAGCAAAGATCATAGAGAAGATAGTGCAACTTCAACTTCAAGAACACATTGATGTTCATGCACCCCTAGATATTAACCAACATGGTTTTCGCCCAAACCATGGAGTTGAAACTTTAATGATTTATCTTTTTGACTGCATACTCCGCACCATTGATGACATTAAGAAAGGTATTATAATGATTTTTATAGACATCTCTGCAGCATTCGACTCAGTAAATCACAATAGATTATTAAATAGATTAGAGGAGATTGGTCTACATGGGGTCACTTTAAAATGGTTCCATTCCTATTTGACAGAGAGATTTTTACAAGTAAAGATAGGGGAAAAAACCTCTATGCCCATAAGAGTAATACAAGGTGTACCACAAGGATCTGCACTTTCATCGCTCCTTTTCAATATTTATATGCAACCAATATGCAAAATTCCTTTGAAAAGTGGAATTAAGTATACAATCTATGCTGATGATATTATGATTTTCACAACTATCACTATTGAGAACCCTGATTTCTCGGGCATTACAGAATGTCTCTCAGAAATGTCCAACTGGTGTAAAACAAACAACATGGAAATTAATTTTAGCAAAACAGAGGCGTTATTTATTTCTCGTAACCATAATTTTGCGCATCCTCCTGACATCAAAATAGATAACTCAACTATTCCTATTAAATCAGAAGTGAAATATCTTGGAGTTACTCTGGATAATGAGTTGAATCTCAGATCACACATAAATAAGACAATTAAAAGCGCTTATTACAGAATGAAGCTCATCAAAAGACTAAGGCCGCTTCTTGATACTGTTCACTTCAGAAATGTTTGTCAAGCATTGATTACTCCATTACTTGACTTCTGTAATCCAATATATCTGGGTTTATCTAAGCAAGCACTTAAGCCTTTACAACTGGCGCAGAATACTGCTGCACGTATAGTTTTTGGTCTATCAAGTAGAGAACATATAACTCCCATCTTGAAAGAGCTTCACTGGTTACCTATAGCTTCACGTGTAAAATATAAAACTATAATTTATATTTTCAAGATAAAACAACAATATTCTGCAGAAAGCCTGACATATCTCATACAGTCAGATATTAGCAACCAGACCTAGAAGAAGAGGATCTGACAACAGAATCAGCTTATCAAATGATGTCAGAAAAACACGTAAAGACACCTCTGAAAGGGCTTTCTCTTTTGCTGCACCTTCCATCTGGAACTCTCTACCTAATGAGCTGAGAGCAGCTCAGGACATCAATGACTTTAGAAAGCAACTGAAAACATCTTTGTTTATAGAACACTACGGTCATGCAATTAACTAACTTAATTTGTCTGGAATGTAAATCATATACATATTGTATAATAGCTCACATTATAGTATAGCTCACTATGTAGATAATGCAACTCACTCTAACACATTATACCATAACTTTAACTTTTATTTCTTTACATTTTCTCACTAATACTCTTAATATCTTTGTTTGTAAGACCGCTTTGATTGTATGATAAGGCGGTATAGAAATCCAATTAAATAAATAAATAAATAAATATGTCTTTTCTTTTTTTTTTTTTAAAGGCACATCACCCTAAAAATGAAAAGAAACCAATGAAAGTTAAAGGGAGAAAATAATTTGTTAAAAACTAAGTACAGCACTGCCTATCTAGTCCTTAAGTGAGCCCAGCCCTAGGCTCACACGTCCTCCTGCTGCATGGAGATTGGACACACTGGGGCTCATGGGATTTCCAGCAGGAGGTATCCAGTGAGGGCAAGATTCTGATTGGTCCAGTCTCCATGCTGCAGAAGGAGGTGCACTACACAGAGGTGGAGGACTAAACTGGAGGACCGATAAGGAACTAAAGAGTAGTTACTCACCTGTAACAGGTGTTCTCCAGGAGCAGCAGGAATCAGTCCTCACATATGGGTGTCATCGGTGCCGATGAAGCCCCAGCGGAGCATTTCCCCAGCTTTCTATGAAAGCCTTTGTGAATGCAGGCACGCATACGCGGTTCCCTTCCCGCCTAAAGGTGCCATCTTACCTCAGTCAAATGACATAGCTAAGAACAGCACACAAAAATGAAAAATAAACTATGTACAACTGCAACTCCAAGGGGAGGAGGGAGGGTTGTGAGGACTGATTCCTGCTGCTCCTGGAGAACACCTGTTACAGGTGAGTAACTACTCTTTCTCCAGGACCAAGCAGGAAGTCAGTCCTCACATATGGGTGACTCCCTAGCTCTGGGCTACCGAGGAACCCAGGCTGAACAAGAGAACTCCCTCTAGTCCCAGCATCAAAGAAAGGCTTTTCAAGGACACAACCTCCACCGGTAGCCCAACAGAGGGCAGGAGTTGCCTAAACCTCAAAGAGATTCCGGAGTACTGCTTGGCCAAAAGCACTGTCCCTATGGGACTCCCTCTCCAGGCAGTAATGGGCCGCAAATGTCTGGCTTGAAGACCAAGTTGCAGCCCTGCAGATGTCTACCAAGGGCACAGAGTGGAGATGAGCCACTGAGGCAGCCATCGCCCTGACACGATGGGCCGTGACCCTACCCTGCAAAGGAAGGTCAGCCGCCTTGTAAGCCCAGGAGATACAGTCAGCCACCCAGATGGACAAGGTACGCTTGGACACAGCCAACCCCAACTTATTGGGGTCAAAGGATACGAAGAGCTGAGTAGCCCTTCTATGCCCCTGCGTCAAGGTAGAAGGATAAGGCCCTCCTACAGTCCAGGGTATGCAGAACTGCTCCAGCCTGGCTTGCATGAGGCCTAGGGAAGAATGTTGGAAGGACCACCTCCTGATTGAGGTGGAAAGAGGAGACAACCTTTGGGAGGAACTTTGGGTGAGTCCTGAGGACTACCCTGTTCCTATAAATCCTGGTGTAAGGCCTGTCACAGACGAGGGCCTGAAGCTCACTTACTCACCTAGCCGAGGTAAGGGCTATCAGGAAGAGTGTCTTCCAGGAGAGGAAGCGTAGTGGACAAGTAGCCATCGGCTCAAAAGGAGGGCGAGTCAGTTGCTGCAAGACCACATTCAGTTCCCACTCAGGGGCAGGACGACGGATGGGAGGCTTGAGCAAAAGCAAGCCCCTGAGAAAGCGGGACACCAAGGGGTGATCAGATAGAGATTGTCCCTCTACCAATGAGTGGTGAGCTGCTAGAGCTGAGAGGTGGACCCGAACAGAACTGGACTTAAGTCCCTGATTGGATAAGTGCAGTAAGTACTGAAGAACTACTGGCACAGTACAGGAGAAAGGATCCTCTGTACGCAGGTGACACCACACAGAAAGCCTCTTCCATTTGAGAGCATAGGTTTTCCTAGTGGACTGTTTCCTAGAGGCTAGGACAACCTCCTCAACTTCCTGAGGTAGGCCCCAGGGAGCCAAAACTACCCTTGCAGCCTCCAGACCATCAAATTTTGCGGGGAGGGGTAGCCTAGTGGTTGGGACAAGGTACTTCAGGCCGGAAGGTCGGCGGTTCAAATCCCACTAGAGGACAGCAACCTTGGGCCGGAAGGACTGGGGTTTCTAGTCCCACAGATGCTCCTTGTGGTCTTGGGCAAGCCACTTAACCCTCCATTGCCCATGTTCCCTGTAAGTATTAGTGTGTGTCTCAAAATCCCCACGTGTTAAAATGTATCCCCCACTTGTGTTGTGACCGCTTTGATTGAAGGATAAGGCGGTATATAAATACCATTAAATTAAAAAAAATAAAAAAAAAATTGAGAGACTTGAGATCGGGGTGCAGAAGGGAACCCTGGTCCTGTGTGAGAAGGTCGGGTTGCAACCCCAGAGGCAGTGGAGGATCCACCGCCAGTTGAAGCAGAAGAGGAAACCAAGCAACTAACTACTAACAGAGCTTTTGTGTCTTTTGCTCCCAAATGCTGGAACAAACTCCTCCTCAGCATCAGATCCATCAAGGACATCATACAATTTAGAAAAGCCATTAAGCACTATCTATTCACTATGCACTTCAACCTACCTTACCTACCTTAACATTGCATTCCGCCTGACCACCTTAATTGCCTCTCACATAGCTATAACCCAGAACAGATGTAATTAAATTGCGGAAAGTGCTGCTTCTCTGTAAATATCAGGCCACTACGTTACCTGTTTAAATGTATATAGTTTTCCCAGGTTCATACCCAGTTTATATTCCCTGTTATCTGTAAACCTATGTCAGTTTTCTCCTGTCTAGGTAATATCTTATTTAATGTGAACCGCACTGATGATGAATAGTGCGGTATATAAAAACTGTTAAATAAATAAAAATAAATAAATAAAGGCTGTCTCGGCCACCTGGGAGCTACCAGCAGGACCGAGGCGTTGTCCTGGAGAATCTTGAATAGGGTTCGGGCCACCAAGGGCGTGGGAGGAAACGCATAGAGGAGGCCCTGAGACCAAGATATCAGAAAAGCATCCGCTGCTGTCCGCAGAGGATGTGGTTGCCTGGAGCAGAACTTTGGCAGTTGCTTGTTGATGGGGCTGGCAAAGAGATCCATCAAAGGGAGACCCCATCTCAGGAAGATCTTCTGAACTACTGAAGGATGCAGCTGCCACTCGTGGGGCTGCAGTATCCTGCTCAATCTGTCTGCCAGGTAGTTGTCCTGGCCAGGAAGGTACACAGCCCTGAGGAGCATGTTGTGCTTGAGGGCAAAAGAACAAAGGTCCTGAGCTTCCGACAAAGGATCCTGGACCCAGTTCCGCCCTGTTTGTTCACATAAAACATGGCAACTTGGTTGTCTGTTTGAATCAGGACAGACTGTTGAGCCAGGGTAGGAGTGAAAGCTTTGAGTGCTAGTAGAATAGCTCTGAGTTCGAGGAGATTGATCTGCTGTGCAGCTTCCCAGGGAGACCAGAGGCCCTGGGTGCACTTGCCCAGACAATGCGCACCCCAGCCTTGCAGGGAGGCATCTGTTGTTAGCATCACTGTGTAATTTGGAATCTGAAAGGGCACCCCTTACAGCAGATTGGGTGGGTGTAGCCACCAGTTGAGGGCGTGCAGAAATGGTCTGGACACCCTTATCCTGTCTCTGAGGCTGTCTGTGGCCTGTGACCACTGAGACAGAAGGCACCACTGTGCAGGCCTCATATGGAGCTTGGCATTGGGGGTCACATGTACTGTCAAAGCCATATGGCCTAGAAGCCGCAGGCAGAGTCTGGCGGAGACCAGGGACCTGCTGAGAAACTGACTTGCCAAGGCCATTAACCTTCGGGCTCTGTTTTCTGGCAAGAATGCCTTTGCCAGGAGAGAGTCCAACCTTGCCCCTATGAACTCCAAGTTCTGGGAAGGGAGCAAAGTGGACTTTGCGAAGTTTATGACAAACCCCAGGCGTTGTAGAAGAGCAATGGTCCTGAGGGTGGCTTGATTGGCCTCCTGACCTGTCTGACCCCTGATGAGCCAGTCGTCCAGATAGGGGAAGACAAAGATGCCCTGATTCTCAGGTAGGCCGCCACCACTGCTAAGCACTTTGTAAAGACTCTGGGGGCGGAGGTGAGGCCGAAAGGCAGCACTCTGTACTGATAATGGTTTCCTCCCACGATGAACCTTAGGTACTTTCTGTGGTCTGGATGAATGAGGATGTGAGTGTACGCATCCTTTAGATCTAAGGAGCATAACCAATCTCCCTGCTGGAGGTAGGGCAAAAGGGTTCCAAGAGTAAGCATCTTGAACTTTTCTTTCACTAGGAACTTGTTGAGGTTCCTGAGGTCCAGAATGGGATGAAGGCCACCGGTCCTTTTGGGCACCAGGAAATACCTGGAGTAGAATCCGTGACCGTGCAAGTGGGGAGGCACAGGCTCCACCGCCCTGTCCACCAACGAAGCTCTTGACGGAGAAGGTCTGTGTGCAGAGGAGGCCTTGGAGGCTCCCCTGGAAAATATGGGGGTGGCAGTTGGTGGAAATGGAGGGCATATCCCTTGTGGATTATCTCCAGCACCCAACTGTCCCTGGTGATAAGGGGCCACTGGTGGGCAAAGAGGGCGAGACGACCTCCTGTGCAGGGTTGGGAGAGCAGTGGAGGAGAGGCTATGCTCAAGGAGTCAAAAGCCCCCACCCTGCTAAGAGGTAGCAGGGGCCTGAGGCTTGGGGGTCCTCTGCCTACGGGGCCCATTACCATGGCCCTTGGCTTGCTGACCCTGGGGGGCAGCTTGGGCAGCCTGATATTGTGGGTACTGTTTGTAGGCAGTGCCCTTCCTCGGGTAAAAGGGTTTTTTACCCGAGCCCTTCTTTTTATGAGAAGGGGCAGAGGTCTTCCTCGACAGCCTTGTCCGGGTGAGGTGCTCGGTCTCGAGCTGAGCGGCCTTCTCGGTCATGGGCTTGCCAAAAAGGTTTTCACCTCGGCAAGGGACATCGACCAACTTGTCCTGAACGCATGGCTCGAGGTCCGATGACTGCAGCCATGCCTGGCGTTGAGCCGCGATGCCGGCTGCCGCAACTCGGGCCGAAGCCTCAAAGCCATCGTAGGCGGCGCGGGACATGAACTTTGAGCATTCCCGAATCCCCGAGGACAAGGACTTAAATCTCTGCAAGGGTTCCCCGGAGAGACCAGCAGAGAATCCGGCCAACTCCTTGGCCAGATCCCGCAAGTACATGCCCATGTACAGCTGGTAAGACTGGACACGGCAAGCAAGCATCGAGCCCTGAAAACACTTTCTACCGACGCCATCTAGGTTTCGGGCCTCCCTGCCAGGAGGCACCGCCGAGTGCATCTTCTGACTCGTCAGACGATGCATGGCCGATTCCACAACCATGGAATGGTGTGGTAGCTGCGCCTTCTGAAAACCAGGGCTCTTACGGAGCCGATAGATCGAATCGACTCGCTTGCTAAGAACCGGCGCCGAGGCTGGTGCCTCCCACATACGGAAGAGGAGCCGTTCCAGCATTGGAGGAACCGGGACAGTAAAGGCCTCCTTCGGAGGAGAGTCATACTGCAGCGCCTCGAGCTCTTCAGCTCGAGGCTCTTCCTCGGGATCCGCCGGAATAGCCAAGGCAGTGGCCATATCCCGGACAAACTCTGAGAACCGGGTGTCCTCCGGGGGGGGACCTACTCCGGGGCTCAGACTGCGGTGAGTCCGAAGGGACGCACCGAGTCTTAAAGGTGTCAGGAGACTCCTCGTCCTCCATCTCCCAAGCCGACTCATCCGAGGAAGAGTCGGGGTCCGACTCCGCGGGGCCCTAGAGCACCCGCCCCGACGCCGGAAGCACCGGCGTTGACGCCCTCGGTCCCGAACGGGAGGTCGAGGGGGACTGCGACCGAGGTCGACTTCGAGCCACGATGGACTCGAGTATCGGCTCGGTCTCCGGGGTCGACTTGGACATCGATGTCCCGGTGGGTCGGGGCAGATGCGCCAGACAGGCTGGCCATCAGTGCCCACTGCTGCTCCATGAAGGCAGACATTCTGCTCTCCAAGGCTGTCATCCTGAGACTCAGCTTGGGAGATGCAGCAGCCACCGACTCGGGCCCCGGCGGCGCCGGGCCCGACGTCGGCTCCCTGGGAAGAGAGTCCACGAGGACTATGGGGCTTACGTGTCCAGCAGACTCTGGCTCCACACGAGGAACTTTGGCAGGCTTCTCCGGTTCCACAGGCCCGGGGTGACGGTCGGGGGTCCTAGACCTGGCCCTCGAGGAGCCAGGGACCTCTTCCGACGACGCCCTCGCGAGCCATTTCTTCCTCTTTCGTTCCAGGTCAGGGGACCCCCTGTCCGAGGAGCTTCGACGGCGCTCGGGATCGGAATCCCGAGATGTCGAGGCCTCAGATGAGGTCCGGGCCCGGCCGGAGGCTGAGTCCGAGAAAAGCCTTTCCTTTTGCTGCTGGCGACTTCGCAGTGCCTTGGAAGACATTTTCCTACAGGCCCCGCACGACTTAAGATCATGGTCGTGGCCCAGGCACCGAAGGCAGCAGTTGTGTGTGTCGGTGAGAGACATTAGTTTCTTACACCGATCACACTTCTTAAAACCACTGGAAGCCATCGGGGAAAAAAAAGAGTCCCCGCAAGGTCAAAAGACCGGCCTTCCAGGGAAAAAGAGAAAAAAGGGCGTGAACGCTAGCCACGAAGGGCAAAAACCAAAAAAGAGGAATCGGGCTCGATACCGGTGTACCGAACCCGGCGGGAGGGGAACCGGCATCGAACCGGTAGAAAAAGAACAAAAAATCGCTGAAAAATCTAATTTTAACCGGGAAAACTGGACACACGTCCGGTGGGCTTCACGGAAAAAAAAGAGACTGAGATAAGATGGCACCTTTAGGCGGGAAGGGAACCGCGCATGCGTGCCTGCATTCCAAAGGCTTTCATAGAAAGCTGGGGAAATGCTCCGCTGGGGCTTCATCGGCGCCGATGACACCCATATGTGAGGACTGACTTCCTGCTTGGTCCTGGAGAACACTTTTTCCAGGGAAAACAGACACACGTCCAGTGGGCTCCGCGGAAAAAAGAAGTCCGAGGCAAGATGGCACCCTTGGGTGGGCAGGGGACTACACATGTGTGGTGCATCTCCCAGAGGCTTTCTTTGAAAGCTGAGAAGCTACCATTTATTTATTTAGACAGTTTTGTATACCGCCTTATCCTTCAATCAAAGCGGTCACAACACGCGGGGATATGAGACACACACACACTAATACTTACAGGGAACATGGGCAATGGAGGGTTAAGTGGCTTGCCCAAGACCACAAGGAGCACCTGTGGGACTAGAAACCCCAGTCCTTCCGGCCCAAGGTTGCTGTCCTCTAGTGGGATTTGAACCCCCGACCTTCCGGCCTGAAGTACCTTGCCCAAACCACTAGGCTACTCCTCCCTCCTCCATTGGCTCCAACGTCACCCATATGTGAGGACTGACTTCCTGTTTGTTCCCGGAGAACCTACAGATATCTTACAAGTGATCTTTTCCCTCTCAAGAGCAATTAACAAAAAATCGAAGGACTAGTAGCCTCTGTTAAGGAGAAAGATTTCACCAGCTTCAGAGAAATGAAACTTTTACTCAGAATGGTGAAATCATGGAACATTTTGCCAATCATACCTACACTATTAGATTAATTCAAGAGTAAATTGGACACATTTTGAGGAAAACCATGTTGCTAATGATCTATTTAGACTTCGGAGACGGCCACTGATCTAAAAATCTTACCGCAATCACATACATGAAGTCAAGGAGGACTAGTTACAGATGGACGTGTTTTTACCTTCCCCTGGTCACCATATTGAAAGAGAAGGGGTTAAGCAACTGGGTAGTTTGATCCTCCTTAAAGTGTACACTAGAAGTGTGATAGAGTGGCGTGTTTCCCCCATTTCCAGAATTAGGCATGGGGGGGGGGGGGTCATTTGTTTTTCTCGGGGTACAGAATGTGTCTGTGTTGGGGGTTATCAAGGGCTAGCTGGGTACATGTGCAGTGTGTCATATGGAGTGATAGATACTGCATGCATGTGTCTTTCGAGGGGTGTGTGTGTGTCTGCATGTGCATCATGAGGTCTGTCTTGGAGAGAGTATGTCCTTGTCAGGAGGAGTGTGGAGGGCTTTGCGCATACATGTACATGTGCCATGATGAGTGTTGGGGACTTTGTGCATGTGTGTGTGAACGGGCCATGGGGCATGATGGGAGGGTCATGTGCCTGTGCACACCATGAGGCATGAAGGGGGCTTCATGTATGTTTGTGTGCACATCATGGGGCATGTCGAGAGTTTGTGCACGCAAGTGTTGCAGGCAGTGTCAGAGGCTTTGTGCGTGTTTATGTCATGGGGAGTTTTGGGGGATTTGTACATGCATATGCAAGTGTTATGGAGAGTGTCAGGAGCCATGCATGTGTGTGTGTGTGTGTCTTGCTTCTCTCCTGACCCCTCCGTTATTCTCTCTTCTGTCATGACCCCCACCAGTCAGGCTTTACCCAGTCTATGTCTCTTTTTCTTTTTATGCCCCCAAGCTTAACCTAGTGTCTATCTCACTCTCATAACTGCTGCCCCCAGGCTTCAGCCTCTCTCTCTCATAACCATGCCTCCTTCATCCAAATCACTCTTTCACTCACCCATTCTTTTCTGTGGCTGCAGAACCTCAAGAATGCCGTGGTTCAGGCTTCCCCCACCCAGCTCTCTGAATGGTAGAAAAGTGCTGGGCAGGAAGATCGGACTTATTTCCCAGTTTCAGTCTCACGAGACTTCAAACCATGAGATTATCCCGAACTACTTGCACTGCATGGCTCCACCATTCATACAGCCGACTGTGGTGAGGGAAGCATGAACTGCGGTGTTGGCTCGCATATATATGCTTATGCATAGAGACAATTTTCCTGACACCTGAACTCTTGACAATAGGAGCTGCATCTTAGCAAAAGCCAGCTAAAAATTACATGAACAAAATGGGCATTCACAGTTTTCTCTCTCATCTGCCTATATATGCCTCTCAGGTTGTAGCATACTAAGCTGGTACCAAATTAAAGCAGAACAACAAAAGTGAAGTATTAAGAATTTACTATGACACCACTCTGAGGTTGGCATGCAGCTTATTTGAGGTAACTAAGAGTAAACAAATTAATACTATTTACTCAGCAACAGCAAAATATTTTTTTATTGTTATGTCCCTCACTTTTGAGTGGAGGAGTAGCCTAGTGGTTAGAACACTGGCTTGGTAACCAAGCAACCAGGGTTTGATTCCCACTAGCACTCTTTGTGGCCTTGGGCAAGTCACTTAACCCTTCATTGCCTCGGAAGAAAGACCTGGCAATCTACTTCCGGTGACACTGCCAAGAAAACCCAGGAGCTTCTGGGTTGCCAGGAGTCAGGACTGACTCAAAGGCACACATTGCATTTTTACCTCACTTTTAACTTATCTATAGAAATATGCAATCAAATGAACAGAAATAAAAAAAAATATGACCCCACTCTGCCCTCTGGATAAACTTACCCTAAATCTTCTATGCTAAGTGGAGGCCCAGAGCCTGATGGATTCTTCAACATAAGTTCTTGTAGCTTGGTGTTTTTTTCATCTTCAGAGAGTCCTTTGTTGGTCAAAATTTGGCGCCTTTTAACAGCAAGTTCATTGATTTCTTTTAGAAATCTGGCTCTGTGTGGATTTACCAGTTCAAAGTCTTCCCATGTTAGAATCCCCTGAAACCAGACTGGGGGCTTAGGCTTTGGTGGATCTAGAATAAACTCAGATTTGGAGTCCTCTTCAAAACTTCCTACAGATAACGAATCATGGCCTTCTTCTGTGGATGCCTCAGACTGTCTTTCTGTGCAGTGCAAGTCTCTGTCACCCTGAGACTCGTAAATCAGTTTACTCATATTACTTTTAATGTCTCCCATACACATGAGTTTAAAGAAAGGTTTTGAAATGGGTAAATCCACTAGCCGATTATCCTGAATACACTTGGCCAAGAAAATCCCCAAAAAATGAAAGAGTTTAGTGATTCTGTCCAGTTCATCACTATCCTGTGGGAAGGGAGCTGTGAAAAGGCCACATGATCTCTGAACATAGTATCCAGGAGGTTTCAAGCCACCACCAATGTCAACCTGTTTGTAATGAAGAGTACAAGAAAATAGGTTTATGTATATGCAAGATATACTTACATAAAACAAGCATTACAGAAATACAATGAAGTGTAGTTACTCACCTATAATAGGTGTTCTCCGGGGACAGCAGGAATCAGTCCTCACATATGGGTGACGTCGGTACTGGCTGAGCCCTCACCGAAGCATCCCCCCAGCTTTCAAAGAAAGCCTTTGGGAGATGCTACCACACATGCATGGTCCCCTTCCTTCCCAAGGGTGCCAACTTGCTCAGTCAGATGACATAGCTAAAAGATGGCAAAAATAAAAGATGGTAAAGGAGCAACTCCAAGGGGAGGAGGGAGAGTTGTGAGGGCTGATTCCTGTTGTCCCCGGAGAACACCTGTTACAGGTGAGTAACTACGCTTTCTCCGGGAACAAGCAGGAAGCCAGTCCTTGCATATGGGATTCCCCAGCTACAGGCTACCGAAAGCCCATAGCGAAAAAACACGGGGAGCCACAAGCAGCAGCAATTGAGTCCGTAGTTACAGACTACAGTAGGACCCTTGTGTCTGGTGAAAACCAGCACTCTGATAACCTGAACACAAAAGGGTCGGAGGGTAGGAGTTGCCTAAACCCTGAAAAGATTATGGAGCACAGCCTGGCCAAAGGCACTGTCCCATCAGGACTCCCTTTCCAGGCAGTAATGAGCTGCGAAGGTATGGACTGAAGACCAGATGGCAGCCCGGCATATGTCCACCATCGGGACGGAGTGCAGGTTTGCCACCATGGTCCCGACACGGTGCGCCGTGACACGGCCTTCCAGCAGGAGCCCCGCCTGCTCATAGGTGAGGGCGATACAGTACGCTACCCAGGTAGGCAGTGAATGTTTGGCTACAGCCTCTCCCAGATGATTGGGGTCATATGAGATGAAAAGCTAAGCAGCTTTGCGGTGGCCCTGAGTACATTGGAGGTAGAAGGACAAGGCCCTCTTACAGTCCAGAGTGGAAGGACCGTCTCACCCCTATTGGTCTGAGGTCTTGGAAAGAAGGTTGGAAGTACCACTTCCTGGTTGAGATGTAAGGAAAATACCACCTTTGAAAGGAATTTAGGGTGCATGCTGAGCACCACCCTGTTCTTATAGAACCTGGTATAGGACGCCTCTGCCACCGGAGGCAAGTGCGACCAGGAACGCCACCTTCCACGAGAGGTATCGTAGGTGGCAGGTAGCTAGAGGCTCAAAGGGCGAGTGAGGGAGCTGCCCCAATACCACATTGAGGTCCCACTCTGTCGCTGGAGGGCAAACCAGGGGCTTCAATAAGAGCAGACCACTTAGGAAGCGGGTCACCAGTGGCTAGACTGCCATCCACTGGGTGGTGGTGCGCTGCCAGGGCACTGAGGTGCAGCCTGGCGGAGTTAGACTTAAGCCTGGATTGCGAGAGGTGGAGAAGGTACTGTAACACCAATCCCACCGGGCAGAGTACGGGTCCATCCCGGTCTCTGCACACCAAGTTGAAAACCTGCGCCATTTGAGAGCGTAAGCTTTCCTAGTGGAAGCCTTACGAGAGGCCAGCAGGATCTCCTCTACCTCACCCGAGAGGTTGAAAGGGGCTAGGGTCACCCTTTCAGTAGCCACACCCTCAGTGACAAGGACCCCAAGTTGGAGTGCAGAAGAGAGCCCCCCCTTCTGAGACAGGAGCCCTGGAGAGTTCCCCAATAGGATGGGGTCTTTACCGATAATCAGAGAAGTAGCGGGAACCACGGTTGTCTGGGCCATCGAGGGGCTATCAGGATGAGTGAGGCCTCGTGGCGGAGGGTCCTGAACAAGGTTTTGGCAATCAGCGGTGTGGGAGGGAAGGCGTACATAAGGCCCTCCGACCACAAGACGAGGAACGCGCCCGCCGCTACCCTGAAGGGATGGGCCTGCCGGGAGCAGAAGTGGGGTAGATGGTAGTTGTCCAGGCTGGCGAGCAGATCCATCACTGGTTCCCCCCAGAGCTGGGGTCCAGCTGCCACTCGTGCGGTTGGAGGACCCTGCTCAATCTGTCGATCAGTAGGTTGTTCTGGCCTGGCAGATATTCTGCCCGCAGGAGCATACCCTGTCAGACTGCGTAAGAGCACAGGACCACCGCCTCTCGGCAGAGTGCACAAGACCCTGTGCCCCCCTGTTTGTTCACACAGATCATCGCCACCTGGTTGTCCGTCTGGACCAATACCGTCTGATGAGGTAGGCGGTGGCAAAAAGTTCAGAGGGCTAAGTATATCGTCCGTAGTTCCAGGAGGTTAATCTGCTAGATGTTTTTGTCCTGTGACCAGCTGCCCTAGGTGTGGAGTTAAGAACATAAGAAATGCCATACTGGGTCAGACCAAGGTCCATCAAGCCCAGTATCCTGTTTCCAACAGTGGCCAATTTCAGTCATACGTACCTAGCACTGGGCTCCCCAGCCGAGCAGGGAGGTATCCGTGGTGAGGACCCTTAAGGGACTCGGGGCTTGAAAAGTCATCCCCGCCTTGAGACTTTGGGGAGTCTGCCACCAGGTCAGAGAGTCTGCCAACTGGCAGATCACTGAGACTTTGTCCCGGAGGCACCCCATGACCTAAAGGCACAACTGCATGATCCTCATATGGAGCTGGGGTGACGTGGACCATGGACACCATGTACCCGAGGTGGCACAAGAGGAGCCAAGTGGGCACCGAGGGACGGTGCTGCATGTCCAGGGCCCTGAGGCAGTCGGCTCGGTCCCTAGGCAGGAAGGCCTGTCCAGTCTGGCCCTGATGAACTCCAGACATTGTGTCGGAAGGAGGAGAGAGTTGGGGTAGTTTATCACAAACCCCAAGTGCTGCAGGACCTGGATGGTGCACGCAGTCACTTGCTGCATCTCTAAGGCCGTGTCTCCCTTTATGAGCCAGTCATACAGGTAGGAGAAGACAAAGACCCCCTGGAGGAGGAAGAAGGCGGCCATGACTGCCAGGCATTTTGTGAAGACCTTTGGGGCAGAGGCCAAGCCAAAAAGCAGCAATCTGTACTGGTAGTGCCCAACTCCACCATGAACTGCAGGAACTGCCTGTGGTTGGGATGAATGAGGATGTGGGTATAGGCATCCTTCAGATCCAAGGAGCATAGCCATTCTCCCTGCTGGCGGTAAGGCAGCAATGTTCCAAGGGAGAGCATCTTGAAATTTTCCCTCACCAGGAACTTGTTGAGGTTGCGCAGGTAGAGGATGGGCCTTAGGCCTCCTGTTCTTTTTGGCACAAGGAAGTACCTGAAGTAGAAAACCCCTGCTCTTGAGATGGTGGGGGCACTAGTTCCACTACTTTGTCCTCGAGAAGACCTGCAAGCTCCTTCAGTTCAGTCCCAGTGGAGGGGAGACCTGAGGGGCTCTCCCGGAAAATAAGGGGGGTGTGTCCGAGTCAGATGGAGGAGGTAACCCTCCTTTAACCACTTGCAGTGCCCAGGAATCGATGGCGATGGTTAACCACCTTTGGGCATAGTGGATCAGATGGCTCCCTGTGGGCTGCTAACCTCCTTGGGGTGGACAGGCTATGACCAACGAGTCAAAAGCTCCCCTCTGGCTGGGCCAGGGCCAGGGCCGGTGCCTGGGGTTTGGGAGCCTTCTGTTTATGAGGGCCATGCTCATGTTCCTTGAACTGCTGACCCTCCTGGGGAGCCAGGGAGGCCTGAAAAAGTGGGTAGTTTCTGTAAGCAGCCCCTTTCCTTGGGTAGAAGGGCTTTTTATCCGAGCCCTTCCGTCGGGGAGGGGCAGTGGTCTTTTTGGAGAGCCTAGTCCTTGTCGAACTCGGTCTCCAGTTCGGCAGCTTTGTCGGTCATGGGCTTGCCAAAGAGGTTCTCTTCTTGGCATGGGACATTGACCAATTTGTCCTGAACCCATTGTTCGAGGTCGGACTGTAGCCAAGCCTGGTGTCAGGCACTGATGCGCACCACCGCTACTCGAGTCGCTGACTCAAATCCATCATAGGCTGCCCGAGACACAGACTTGCAGCACTCACGGATGGCCTTGGCCAGGTTCCTGAACCACTGCAGGGGTTCCTCGGACAGATCAGCTGAGAACCCAGCAAGTTCCTTCACCAGGTCTCTCAGATGCATGCCTATGTACAGCTGGTAGACTTGGATGTGGCCGATGAGAACTGAGCCCTGGTAACATTTTCTGCCGAAGGTGTCCAAGGTGCGTGCTCCCTGCTGAGGGGCACCGAGGAGTGCATCTCCTGACTCTTCAGTCAATGCATGGCCGACTACCACCATGGAGTTGTGTGGCAGCTGTGAATTCTGGAAGCCTGGGCTCCAGTGGACTCAATACATCGAGTCAAGCCGCACCGCTTGCTCACCACTAGCACTGACGTCTCCCACTTGCGGGCACTGTGAGCAATTCCCTCGGAGGGAATTCCCTCGTACTGGAGGATTTCTAACTCATCTGCCCGAGAGTCCTCCTCCGATTCCGCCCGGAACACTAGGGTCTTGGACATGTCCCTGATGAAGTCAAGGAACCCCATGTCCTCTGGCAGAGACCGGCGCCGGGGCTCCAAAGCAGGAGAGTCCGAGGGACGTTGTGGTGGCAATGGGTGTCAGGTGACTCCTCATCCTCCGTCTCCTACTCGTAGTAATCAGTAGAGGACTCAAAGGAAGGATGATCCATGGGCACCCACCGGGGCTAACCCTGGCCCACAGCCTTCCGAGGCCCTGCAGCCAGCGCCGAGTGCACTGGCTGGGGATGATCGTGGCCCTGTCGAGTGGGACTTGGGCTGGACGCTGGTTCCCCCGAAGGGGAGTCCTCGATGAGGATGGTGTCTGGTGACCGAGGCCGGTCCGAGGTTGATTCCTTTCAGGGGACCTTTGCAGGCCACTCCTTCTCTGATCCCACGGATAAGCGTTTCAGCCTGCGGGACCTGGCTTGGGATGTATCCGGCCTATAAGATCCATCCAGGGACGCCGCCTTTGAGGTTTTCTTCTTCTTCTTGGGTTCTCTCGAGGGAGACCCCCCTTTCTGAAGGACCACGGTGCTGCTCGGGTTCAGAGGGGCCTGCCTGAGATGTCGTGGCTTCAGATGAGGCCCTGGCCTTCGGAAGCACCGGGGACTCGGGGAAAAACTTATAGTGCTGCTGCTGGCGGCTCTTGGGGGCCTTGCTGGACATCTTTTTGCAGAGACTGCATGCTGTAGGGTCGTGGTCTGGGCCAAGGCAGCGAAGGCAGCAGTCGTTTGTGTTGGTCAAGGACATAATTTTAGTACACCGATCACACTTCTTGGCCACTGGCAGCCATGGGGGAAAAAACTAACCCAGCGAGGTCGAAGACTCACCGGGCTGCCAGTTGGAAAAAAGGCACCAAAAATGAAAAACTACAAAAAGGGACCCGAACTCGACGTCGAGACAGTGAGGTCAGGTGGCAGGAAGAGTACCGGTGCAGTACTAGAGGAGAGTATGAAACTCAGGAGAAACAAAATAAACTTTTTCTGGGGACAAGCCAGACGGATGTCTGAAGGGCTCCGCAGATAAAAGGAGAATGAGCAAGATGACACCCTCGGGCGGGAAGGGGACCACGTATGCGTGGTAGCATCTCCCAAAGGCTTTCTTTAAAAGCTGAGGGGATGCTTCCGCGAGGGCTCCGTCGGTGCTGACGTCACCCATATGTGAGGACTGACTTCCTGCTTGTTCCCGAAGAAATATTACAACATGACATATATTTTAGACCTTTATTGGCTTACCTATGCACATGGTGAAATTAGACCTTACCTGCTAATTTTCTTTCATGGAGTCCCTCTAGTCCAGTCATATGGGTTGTGTCCATCCACCTGCAGCTGGTGACTGACTATGCAAAACCTTTAGTGATGTCACACTATATACAGAGAGAGGCTGTCCCTTCTCCTGCAGTATATTATTGTTAAGGCAATTACTCCTGCCACCCAACAAGAGGTTAGACTACAATTAACCAAAACTATAACTATATACAGCACTGACCCAGCCGACAGTCCACTGCCTATTATGGCAGTACAGACTCTCTGTCTTGTCTTGATAGGCTTTCATTCATTACAACTTTTGTGTATTATCTCGATATATATATTTATTTTAACTATTCCACCTATCATCTGAAACTCTGAGCCCGAATGGGAAGAACCTCACCTGGCCCTGCCCCCGAACTCAACTGCACCACCGCGGACTCGCTACTAACCAACAGAAGAAAACCACTGGGAGGGCTCTGGACTGGACTGGAGGGACTCCATGAAATAAAGTTAGCAGGTAAGGTCTAATTTCACCTTCATCTACGTCCCTCCAGTCCAGTCCAGAAATACGAGATGTACCGCAGCAGTACCTAAACACGGGAGGGACCAGTGAGCCCCACCCTCAAGACTTGATCTACAAAATATGCCTCCTGCCTGGCCTGCACATCTAGCCTATAGTGCCTAACAGAAGTATGTAGCAACGACAAGGTTGCCGCCCTGCAGATATCCACTGGAGGTACCAAACTGACCTCTGCTGAGGACGCCTCCTATGACCTAGTAGAATGCGCCCACAAGCTTTGTGACACCGTTTTCTGCCGAAGGAGATACGCCGACACAATTGCCTTCTTTACCCATCTAACAATGAAAGCCTTGGAGGCTGCCTGCCCTTTGCATGCAACTCCAAACAGAATGAGCAACCGGTCCAAACTCCGGAACGACTGTGTTCCCTTTAAATAACATTTGAGCACTCTTCAAACGTCCAGCTTCTGGAGCCGCTGGTCCGAGACATCAGTCTTATTGCCCCTGAAAATCAGAAGGGAAACCACCCGATTAACATGAAATGGAGACACTACCTTCGGCAGAAAGGATGGAACTGTACGTGATACTACCCGCTCTCTCAACAGTAACAAAAAGAGCTCCCGACATGAAAGAGCCTGCAGTTATGAGATATGCCTAGCCGAACAGATGGCCACTAAAAACACCACTTCCCAGAAGTACTTCCCAGGAGCTCAAAGGAAGCCTCTGTCAACGTGGACAGAACTAGGTTAAGTTCCCATGGAGGAACCACTGCCCAAACCGGCGGTCTGACCTAGTTCATCGCTTGCAAGAGGCAGCACACATCTGAATAAGCTACCAGTGACCTGCCATGAACCTTTCCCCAGTAACAGACCAAGGCTGCTACCTGCACTTTGACGGAGTTTAAGGCGAGGCCCTTATCTAGCCCTGCCTACAAAAAGGCCAATATGTCCACCACAGATGCTCCCAGAGGCCGCAGATCGCGATCCGCACACCAGGCCTCAAAAACTTTCCAAACACGCATGTATAACAAGGAGGTAGACCTCTTCCTGGACTTCAACAATGCAGCAATCACTCTTGGAGCATAACCACACTTAGTCAAACGCGCCTGCTCAAGAGCCAAGCTGTAAGCAAGAATCGATCCACTTGAGGCATGAGAATAAGTCCTCGGGAGAGAAGATCCCATCATACCGGAAATCGCTATGGCCGCTCCACCACCAGACGGACCAGGTCCGCATCCATGGTCTCCAGGGCCAGTCTGGAGCCATTAAGACCACTGTGTAGAAGTCAGCCTATCAGGGCCCATGGCGGGAACACATATAATAGCCAGGGCTGCGCTAGAGCATCCAGCCCCTCCAACATTCTCTTTGCAATGGCTGAAGAACCGACTGGCCTTGGCATTATTTGTGGAGGCCATGAGATCCATCACCGGTTGACCCTACCGTGCACCAGCAGGTCGAACACCGAGCTCTCTAGCGACCACTCCGCTGGGTCCAGGCAATTTCTGCTGAGGAAGTCGACCTGCACATTGTCTTTTTCTGTCACATGAGCCACCGACAGCGCCACCACGTGGGCCTCAGCCCACTGCAGTATGGGCATGGCCTCCGCTGCAGGCATGATGCTGCCCATACCTCCCTGCCTGTTCAGCTATGCTACTGCGGAGACATTGTCTGAAAACACTCTCACTACTTGACCCTCCAGGATCGGAGCGAAGCTGAAAGGCTATCCAGACCGCTCTTATCTCCAAGCGATTGATTGATTGATTGACCGTTGACCACTGCCCTTAACCAATTGGCCCAGGCAATGCGCTCCCAAGCCATACAGGTGGGCATCCATTGTGACCACCATCCAAGTTAGCATCTCCAATGGCACCCCTTGATTGAGATTGGTCCTGCTCAGCCACCACCTCAGTTCGAGTTTTACTTCCCTTGGACATTGAAGCCTCCGGGACAAGGGGTGCAATTGAGGGAGCCAGCAGGACAAGAAGGACCTCTGCAACAGTCTTATGTGTGCTCTTGCCCAGGGGACCAAATCCAATGCCCAGCACCTGCAAGTAGTGCCACGCCAATGGGGCTGCCATCCACAAAAACTGTCTCACCAAACTGCATCTTGTCTATCCTTTCGTTCGAAAGGAACACTTGGCTGTTCAACGTGTCAAAATGCGCCACCAGATAAATTAACTTCTGTGTTGGGGACAGCTTGCTTTTGGTCCTGTAAAAAGGTAATCACTTTCAGTGTCACTTCGCGGCTCTCTTCCCAAGATTTTGCTCAAATGAGCCAATCATCCAAATATGGATGCACAAGGATCTCTTGCTTCCGTAGAGCTGCTGCGGCTATGACCATCACCTTGGTGAAGGTCCACAGAGCTGTAGCCAATCCAAAGGGAAGATCTCGGAACTGGAAATGTCCCCTTTAGTTTGTGAACCTCTGATGATTGGGTCAGATAGGAATGTGCAGTTAAGGCCTCTGTAAGATCCAATACTGTCAAGAACTCACCACTTTGCACAGCAACCATGACTGAGCACAGAGTCTCCATATGGAATCACAGGACCCTGAGCAATCTGTTGACGTGCTTGAGGTCGAGAATAGGTCGAAACGTACCCTCGTTTTTGGGTACCACAAAATAAATGGATTACCGACTGAATGTGCACTGACTGGCTGGGACCCGAGCGACCGCTTCCAGTACCAACAGACGCAGTAGCTTTCTCGCACTGCTTGTGCCTTTGCAGGTGCCGAGTATAGGGACAGCATGAACACAACCGTCATCAGCCGCTGGAAATCGAGTGCATAGCCCTCGCGTATGACTTCTAGTACCCATTGGTCCAAGGTGGAGCTGTAGAATCGCTGCAGCCTTCCCCCAGCTCCCAAATCCCTCGTTTTATTGCGGCTTCTTCGCAGGGTTGGAGGACTCCGTGTAGAAGCCACATCCAGACCCTCTGCCTTGAAAAGACTACCCCCTAAAGGGAAAACAATCCCACTGTGCTGGGGGAAACCTTGTCCAAAATAGTCAAAAATCTTGAGCTCCTCCTCGACCTTGCTGTGGCTGACCTCTACCATGTGGCCTATCCTCGGGCAACCAAGCTCCTTTGGTGTCACCAATCTCCTTAACCAATTCCTTCAGAGACTCTCCGAACTAAAGCTTGCCCTTGAAAGGCAACTTACTCAACCTGATCTTAGATGCCACATCCACTGACCAATTATGCAACCATAGGAAGAGTCTGGCCATGACCACCAGCGCCATACTCGTTGAGTATGCTCAGATTGGTCATAGGAAAGGTCTGACAGATAAGCCGAAGCAGACTATAACTTGGCCAGCTCTGTCGGTTCTGAGCTCATGTCATGGAGTAACTGAGGGAGAGCCTGCACCCAGCGCATTCAGGCTCTCGACACATACGCCCCATCAATGGAGGCCTGCAAGGAGAGAGCATTAACCTGCTTCAGGAGGCCTCTAACTGACGGTCCTGTGGTCCTTTAGACCCACTCTGCCTTCCACGGAATTGTGGTCTTCTTTGTTACTGCAGTAACCAATACGTCCACCTTCAGATTCTTAAACAGTTCCTTCACCGCCGGAGGCACCAGGTATAGCTGGGCCATCACTCGGCCACCCCGAGACCTGCCTCAGGTAGGTCCCATTCAGTTTCTATCATCTGCACGATAGCCTTGCGAACCAGGAAGGAATTCTGTGGGGACCACATCCCTTGTAGGAGGGGATCCTTCAAAGAAACCTCTCCTTCTGACATCCAAAATGAAAGATTCAAGGCTGCCAAAGAACTTGAAATGAGTGCCAAGAGCTCGTCCTTCTTAAATACTCTTGACTATAGCAGGATCCTCCCCCGGATGCAGATCTTCCTCTTCAAGAGCCCCCATCTCCATAGAATCCTGGAGTTCTGAGGGCCCTTCCCCATGGATCCTCTACCTCCTCTGAAGAAGTCGCTGCTCTCCTATTTCCACTGATGCCAATCTGCTGCGCTTGTGGGTTCCCCATCCGGGGTCTGGAGATATCCGTTTGGCCCCCAATTTCTGAGGAGACGTCCCCTCCTTACTTCGGCTCTGGTTCTTCTCCCTGTTCAATGTATAATCTCTATTCAGGAGTAAAATGAACTTGGGGGAAAACAAAGCTCCTTCTCCTGCCTGTCTGTCCCCCGAGCATCTGAGCCCCCAGAAGCCTTGTTATATGGAGACAAAATGGCCACCACTGAAGACGCACGGAGACCCTCCCGTTGCCGAAACAGACTACCCAACAGCTGCTCCTGCCGCTCCGGAGAGCCCCTGGACCCCGCTAAACTTGCATCAATGCACAAATGGTCCTCCTAGAGCTGCTGGCTTTCCCTCTCACATCATCTGCAACAGCCAGTTTGTGAGAGGGAACTCTGGTGCGCGCTGCACGCTGAACATGATAGCTTACCCCCAGGCAAAAGCCACATGTTCTCTCTATGGGTGCTACTTTCTTTCTCAAGTTTCCATGTAAGTGCCTGGTTTCATTTGAGGGAACTAACTATGTTTTCTTTGAGGTATCCCAATTGGAAGACTTTCTAAATGCATGTATTGTTGCACAGCCTAGCTCTGTCACATAATAGCTATGATTTGTTGGAATAAGCATAATTAGGGATTGAGATTAATATTGCACCTCTTGTTATGTGTTTCTGCTGATTGTAATTAGTAATTGTAGACACCCTAGATGTGGACTCTTTGATTTTGTTTATATCTTGCATTTCATGTTTCTTTATAATTTTCTTGGTATTGTTTTTTTCATTCGTTATAATGGAATGCAAATAAACAAATAAAAAATAATTACAATCGCACTCACTTGGGCCAAAAATCACGTGCTACCTGCTGGAATGGGCCCCAAGAGCCCTCCGAACAATCACTTGGACAGCCCTGTGCCCAAGACTCAAACTCCCAGATGTGACTTGTGAAATCAAGGCCTATGCGCTACTGCGCTCTGTGCCAGTGGCGGGAAAAATAAACCTAACCTGATGAGAGGCTCGCCGCCGCTGCCGGGACCCACTGATGCCGACTGAATGGCTCATGGTGGACCTGCAGAGGTTGTTCCTCAACCACTTAAGGGCTCCAGAAAAGACTGTGTCCAAGACTTATAACTAGTTTGCTTTTTTTTTCGGGTTTGGATGTTTCCATTTAAGCAGTCTAACCTCTGCCTTGGGTCAGGCTTCCATGTTACATAAAACACTCTTGCAAACTCCCTCAACTAACTCTAGATAGGCCTCACTCCACTTCAGACAAAGAGCTGCCTGAACATCCACAGCTGCTGGAGACTGCCAATACTGCAGGAGAATGGATGGCCTCTCTATCTATATAGTATGACATCACTAAAAGTTTAGCATAGTCAGTTTCCAGCTCTTGGTGGATAAACACAAACCGTATTTCTGGACTGGACTGGAGGGACGTAGATTTATTTATTTATTTACCATTTCTTATATACCGCACTATTCAGCATCAGCGAGGTTTACATGGAACAGATCAGACAGGGTACATAAGTCTGAGTTTACAATTAACATGAGAACCAAACTTGGATAACAAAAGGTAACTATTTACACAATGGTGTCATAGAAAAAGAAAAACATAGCATGAGATTCAATGGTCAAGGACCCCTTGCATGGTGTGGTCGCCTGGCTGACAGGGTGTGTTGGTACAGATGTAAGTATTTGAGTGGGGATGTGATTCATTGTTCTCTGGGAAGTATTTGAGGAAAAGGAAGTGTTTTAGGGCCTTCCTAAACTGGATTAGGTTAGTGATTGCCCTGATGTTTGTTAATAAGGAGTTCCAGAATCGTGGAGCGCAGAGTCTGAAGGCCCTGTTTGCAGTTGTCAAGTTGCATCTTGTTAATTCTCTCGGCATTGTTAGCATATTTATCGCTGTGGATCTTCTTGGTCTATTAGGGGCTGCTGTTTGGATAAGTTCAATTAGTGAGGAGAAGGAGAGATTATTGACCGCTTTGAATGTCAGCAGCACTGTCTTGAAGAAGATCCTGGCTTGTATAGGAAGCCAGTGTAACTGCTTTAGAAGGGGCGTCACATGGTCTCTCTTAGATGAACCATGGAGAACCCTCGCTGCACTATTCATAGCGAGCTGTAAGGGGTTCAAGGTGGATTGGGGGAGACCTTGTAATATAGCATTGGCGTAATCAAAATGTGGTATGATCAGCGCCTGGTAAATTGTCTGAAAATCTTCTGGTTCAAGCAAGGGGCGTAGATGTCTTAGTGAACGGATCTTGTAATAGATTGCTCTTACAGTGCTAGCTATGTGTGCCTTCATGTCAAGGTTTTGATCCAGTGTAACTCCCAGGTACCGAATTGTGGGTTTTGCTTGTAAATCGGCTTGTAAATTGTAGATGAAACAAATTTGGACATCCATGTTGTAACTAAAATAGAATTGCACAGACTTGTTTATCACCTGCTTCAACTGTTCCTTCTCCACACACTCACTGCCATCTGATAAACAAAAGGGCTCTATCATATTATTATGGCAGGACAATATCAGTGAAATTAATAGTCATTTGGGAGATCGCTCATTTTATAAGTGTCTAGACTGGGACCTGTGATGAGGAAGCTGCCCAGAGCCCCGAGAATAGTGCTAATGGAAGGGAATTTACTCTAATCAAGGGACCTGTTTTGGCAGATCACAGGAATAAAACTGCATGTTTACCTAAAAGACAAGTTATTCCAGGCTGCAGTGGCCTGCAGAGAGCCTCTAGTGGAGATGAGGTGAAAGAATGTAAGCCCAGATTGCGAAACCCTTACGTCACTCCTAATTACTCAGCTGCCAGGAGGTACTTTGATCAGCAACACCTGAGGACTGCAAGGGAGGGGTTGGAAACTGGGAACTTTAAAACTAGAACAGAATATGCAGAGAGCAGTTTGGGAGAGAGATGAGGAGAGCGAGGAAGCAAGCCTGAAGGCAAGCGTGACAGCAAGGAAAGAGGAGCTTGGAGAGATTCCTGGGAGAAGCCAGCTTCAAGGGATTGGAGAGATCCAAAGGCTTGGAGAATTTCAGCTAAGAAGAGGTATGGAGCAGATACCCTGAGGTCCAGGAATATAGACTGGAGGACAGGTCATAAAAGCTCTCATGCATACTGGCCAGAATATATGAGAGGACAGCCTAATGCCAGCTTTAATTAACTCAGGTATGAACTTTGAAGGTTTGTCCAACCTAGAGCAAGGCAAAGTGTTTAGACACAGTTCCTGTCCTAAGGAAGGTCAGTTAGTAAAGCCCTCTGTTCCAGACCCTGATATAGAATCTATGCAAATAGAAGAACAAGCTATAATTACAGAGGAAGACGATGATCTCATGGACTGTTCTTTATGCAAGGTTGCTAGCACAGAGAAATCCTGAAAGTGGGGATCACACATAAAAGGAAATGTTCTAGTAACTGGCACACTAGAAGTTTGTGTACATACTTGTGCAGAGAAGGAGAAGCTGTTGATTGCAGCTTGTTAACCACCTGGTATCAAAGCAGAGCACAGCTCAGGCTATGCACATGTTGGATATACAAAAGTGCTTTTGAATGTGAAAAGAAAAGCTGTTTTTGAAGAAGCTTTTATTTTTGGTTTCCTTTACATCGGCACGGCTGAACAGGTTTGTCAGCAGTGGCTGAGAGAAAAACTTTCTGTTGTTATTGGACTTTACAAGCTATTTGCTTACCCTTCAGTTGTATTGTTATTTTGAATATAAAATCCTGGAGAATACATCCTAAGGTGTTACCAAGTGAATCTGTGTGGAATTTGGATTTACCTCATAAATAAATATTCTGTCATTGCCTTACACTCGAGCCAACTACAAGAGTCTTCATTTACCTCAAAGGCAAGCACCACATGACTGGACTATGATTACCAGAATCCTTTGCAAGGTAGTCAGTCTGGAACATTGCTTAACTGGGGAACTCGATAACAAGCACACCCCTCCATACACATGTAAGGGGCTATGGGCGTGACAGACCCTACTATCCCATTGAAAAGAAGCATCGATTCATTAGTCTAGACAGGATTTGAGATTAGCTATCTCACAGAACATGAACGTGACTTTTTTCACTGATTCCCACCCCATTGCCCCTACAATTTACATACTTCCTAAAATACATAATCATTGACAAAATCACCAGGATGTCCAATTATCTCAGCGATAGGCTCAAAGAGAGAACCTATCAGATGTTGGGACGTCCTACTTCGACCTTTTATTGTCACTATGCCATTCTATGTTCGTGATTCATCACACTAACAATATTCTTGAAGATTTCAAGGGACACCACAATGAACTCATTTTGGTTACACTGGACATCGTATCACTTTACACGAATGTACCTCAAAAAGGGATAGACTTTTGGATAGGTCAGAACATAGGAGACTGCCCACAGCATTTTTAGTACAGCTAGCTATTCTGGCCTAACTGAAAATATTTTTGTTTCTGTGAAATTTACTACAAACAAATAAAAGGGGTAGCAATGGGTTCCTCTATGACTCCAGATATAGCCAATCTTTACTTGGCAAATTAAAAAAAAAATTTAAACTTTATTTTCAAAAGCACAGCATCAACATTACAGCAGTGGAATAGTCAGCCAACAACACAACTCTAACATTCCACTACAGGTGGTATCCAACCCACTACTACATTGTTTCTCCCTTTGGGGAGAACTGAAGGAAAGTAAGGTCAAAACATACAAAAAGAAAGAATAGTAGTAATGAAACAGTACATGTACAGTAATTCTTAAGGTGGCCATCACCACTTCTAGCAGATTTATTGCTATTACAAGATTCACCTTCCGCCTCGCTGCCCATGTCGCTTTTCCAAGAAATCCCCAGTCACTCAGTACCTCTCAGTCACCACCTGCCTCACTGTTCATGCTCAGCATTTATCCCCCATGTGCATCCACTCACGCTCCCCCAAAAATACCACCTATTCAGGCATTCCTAATACCGAGCCAAATCCATTACCCTCCATGTTCCTCCTCAGGGTTTCATCCAACTTTTGTGGCTCCACTTGCCCCAAAAGCTCCTTCTACAAATGACAGTATTCACTCCACTCTCCCTTGGGGTGATGTTTGTAAGTGCACACCTCACATGTGGCAGTATCTGCCATTAGGAGCTGTCATCGAGTTGTGGTCAAGCCCTGCTCCTCCACCCACATCTAAGTATAACCTTACGTGCTGCGAACAACCCTGTATGTGGAAATTTATGTTGCACCTTAGAGAGCCTTTTCTTATCCGTCTCTGCCATGAGGTCCACGAGCAACATGCTATAGGCCCATTCAATCTGGCACCCCACATTTTTTGATAGTACTGCTAACACCCCCAGAGAGTTTGTAGATGCACGCACTCAAGGAAGGTGTGCACCGATGTCCCCTGCCTTGTTCTGCACTTCCCACACCGGTCATCTTCTCACAGGTGCATCCTGGCTCCCCGTTCTTTAGTTATATATGTGTGGTGTATTATTATGAACTGGATCTCCTGGTGTGTCACATTCATTAAGGATGTAAAAAGACTGGAGACTGTTCAGAGGAAGGCGACCAAAATTATTTGGAGCCTGCATCAGAAGCCTTATGAGAAGAGACTTGAAGACCTAAATATGTATACTTTGGAGGAAAGGAGGGACAGGGAGATATGATTCAGACCTTTAAATACTTAAAGAGAAATGATGAACAAACAAACCTCTTCCAAAGACAGGGAACCTGTAAAACTAGAGGGCATAACATGAAACTGCAAGGGGGTAAATTGAAAGGCAATGTCAGGAAATATTTTTTCACTGAAAGGGTGGTGGATGCTTGGAATACCCTCCCGATGGAAGTGGTAGGGGCGAACACGGTGACGGAATTCAAAAAGGCATGGGACAAACACAGAGGATCCCTTTACAGAAATAGGAAAAAAACAAAATAAACGGTACCATCTAACTTCTGAACCATATAACGTCTCAACAAATAGGGATGTCCTACATGGAGTGATGGGTTTACCCCTGAACAAGGATATGGGGAGGGGTGGCCTGCGAAGAGCAACAGGTGCACCTACTCTTGCCATCTTGCTGGGCAGACTGGATGGACCATGCTGGTCTTTATCTGCCGTCAACTACTATGTTACTATGTATGTATAGCCATTACTGAACAGCTCATCAAGGTCCTCCTCCGATATCTGCTGTGCAAGATCCTCGGAAAAAGTCCATGCTAGCACCGTCACCCAGGGCCTGTTGCACTCTGCCCTACACTTTTGGTACCACCTTGCAACCGTATTGAATTTTGGCCGCAAGGTCTGGAAATCCCACTGTAGAGGGCCTGCTTCTAATAATCCACACATGGAGTGACACTAATGTCTGACCTGCCAGTAAGAAAACAAATGTCCCTCTGGCATTGCCCACTCATCCAGTAATTCCCCAAAGGTATACCACTTCCACATCTTTGCTGCATACAGATCACCCACTCAACAGCAGCCCAGCTGTTCCCACTCCAAAAAAGATCATGCGGCGCACCTCCGGTAGGAATTCCAGATTACCCACCAGATGTATATACGGAGACACATGTGGAGGGGCTTGTTCTAAGTTTCGCCACTATCTCCAAGCCTTTGAAAAATGTTGTAGGATTCCTTCCACCTGGGGCACCAACCTCTCTTGGGCTTTTAAACCATGCATTAAATTGACAAATTTATATGGGGTGTATAGCTCATCTAATAACCCCTCTGATAAATATATGGAAATTACACTAACCTGGTAATTGTAGTTCCTGGAGGGTCCAGTTTAGTCCTCCAACATCGGGTAGTGCCCCTCCTCCTGCAGCCTGGAGACTGGACCAATCAACTCTTCTGTAGTATATATGCAGACGGAGCTCCCAGAAGCCCCCAGTGTACTAGTAACAAAGCATACTTAAAGAAGCAACACATTAGATTAATATACAAAATGACATAATGAAAATGACATAATTAAGGAACCATTTGTTTCCCCCCAAAAAAATATCCAACTTTCTCCCCAAACGAGGAAGTCAGAACACTGTATTGCGCTGGAACCAACGCCCCAGAAATCAAAATACAGCTCCGTATCAGAAATCTCAGGAGCTGACTGAACACCTGAGAAAGAAAGAGCGATAGCCAAAAGCGCGGCTGCAAAAAAGGTTCGAACGGCAAGAGGAACCGTCTTATGATCCACCGTTCGGAAAGCGCGCCGCATTTTTATAACAGATAGTCGGGAGGGAAGGAGGACTAAACTGGACCCTCCAGGAACTACAATTACCAGGTTAGTGTAATTTCCATTTCCTGTTCGGTAATCCAGTTTAGTCCTCCAACATCGGGATGTAACAGAGCAGTTAAGACCGGGCGGGACCTTGCCATCCGGCGCGCAGAACCGCCGAACAAAAGAGAAATCCCGAGCCGCTGACACATCTAAACGATAGTGTGTACTGAAAGCATGCAGAGACGACCAGGTGGCCGCCTTACAGATATCTGCTGGCGGAACTAGGCTATACTCCGCCCAAGCGGTCGCCTGAGCCCTAGTGGAATGATCCAGTAGCCCCTCCGGAACAGACCGCTGCTGCAACAGATACGCAGACGCGAACGCTTCCTTGAGCCATCTTGCAACGGAGGCCTTAGCCGCTGCTTCCCCTTTACGTGCACCACCGAAGAGCACGAATAGCCGGTCAGTCTTCCGAAAAGATTCGGTAGCCTTCAAATAACGACGAAGTGCACGACCCACATCGAGACGGTGAAGACTTCTGTCCGCCGACCCGACAGAGTGGGAAGAAAGAACTGGAAGAAACACTGCCCGATTCACCAGAATAGGGGAAACCACCTTCGGCAAAAAGGAAGGGACCGGGGAAAAAGACAAAAAAGGTTCTCGGCAGGACAACGCATGTAGATCTGAAATACGCCGTGCCGAACAAATGGCTACAAGAAAAACAGTCTTCAGCGTAAAATCTTTCAGAAACGCCCTACTCAGGGGTTCAAAAGGTTCACGAACCAGGGCCCGCATCACTAAAGTCCCCCGGAGGAACGAAAATCCTGCGGGAGGGCTGCAAATGAAAAACAGTCGTAAGAAACGACGTACGTCCGGATAAGAACCGCGGAGACGGCCTAAAACTTTGCCTCGATAACGAGATAGCCGCCAACTGGACTTTCAGGGAACTAGCCGCAAGGCCCTTATCAAAAGCAACCTGAAGAAACTTAACACGACGGAAATGGAACCGTCGCCGCCCGGACTCCACGCCGGGAGCACCAGTCTTCAAAGATCCCCCAAATCCGAACGTAAGTAAGAGAAGTGGACGGTTACCCCGCCCGCAGTAGGGTAGAAATCACCGCGGGGGGAGTAACCCTTCTTTTTCAGCCGAGCCCTCTCCATGGCCAAACCGTAAGCGAGAATCGACCCACTTGGGGCATCCGCAAGGGTCCCTGAAAAAGAAGATTCGGCAGCGTGGATAGAAGCCAAGGAATGCCGTCGCTCAGCCGGACCAGATCAGCATACCAGGGCCACCCAGGCCAGTCCGGGGCCCCCAGTAATACTCGACCCCGATGGCCCTCGATGCGCTGAACGACCCTGCCAATCAGAACCCACGGAGGAAAGACATAAAGAAGGCCGGACGTTGGCCACGGCTGAATGAGAGCGTCGAGCCCCTCGGACATGCGCTCCCTTTGCCTGCTGAAGAAGCGTCCTGTCTCGGCCGATTGAAATGTCGCCATGAGATCCATGAAGGGTGCCCCCCCCCCCCCGACGAACTATTTGCGCGTAAACTTGCGGGTTTAGCTCCCACTCTCCGGGGTCCACCCGCACTCTGCAGAGAAAATCGGCCTGAACATTGTCTGCGCCTGCAATAGGCGCTGCCGAGATGGCCGGAAGACGAGACTGCACCCAATTGACCAAGGCCATCGCTTCTGATTCCAGGGCCATGCTGCCGGTGCCCCCTTGGCGATTGATGTAAGCTACGGTGGGCGCAATGTCCGAGAGGACTCGCACCGGCCGGTCGAGAACTAGGGCTTTGAGGCCAAGAGGGCTAGCCGCACCGCCCGCAATTCGAGGCGGTTGATCGACCAAGAAGTCTCCAGGGGAGACCATTCCCCTTGAGCGAAGCGGGTCTCGCAGTGAGCCCCCCAGCCGGTTAAGCTGGCATCCGTTGTGAACGGAACCCAAAGTGGAGGCTCCAGGGAATCCCCCGCGCCAGGTTCTCGGAGGAGAGCCACCACCGGAGTGATCGGCGAACCGCCCTTGGGCAAGTCAATCTCCTGTTCAACGAGTCGAATTGGTTGGATCAACGGCGCAGCAGAGCACTCTGCAGCAGGCGCATGTGGAAGCGCGCCCAGGGCACCACCTCCAAGGTTGCTGCCATCGTACCGAGGAGCTGTAGCTATCACCATGCAGACGGAGCGGGCATCCCCCTGAAGAGTCGGACAAGAGACCGAATGCGGCGCTCCGGTAGGCACACCAAGCCCCGTGCTGTGTCGAGGCTCACTCCCAGATACTCGAGATCCTGAGTCGGGCACAGACAACTCTTGCATTCTTTCACCACCCAGCCGAGGGACCGCAGCAGAGCCACCACCCTGCTCGTGACGTGCACACACTCCCGACTGGACTTTGCCCGAATCCACCAGTTGTCGAGATACGGATGGACCAGGATGCCCTCTTTGCACAAGGCCGCCGCGACCACTACCATCACGTTTGTGAAGGTGCGGGGGGCCGTGGCGAGACCAAACGGCATGGCCGGAAGTTGGAAGTGGCCCCACGGAAGAGCGAAGTGGAGAAACCGTTGATGAGACGGCCGGATGGGAATGTGTAATGTGGTCTGCAGCGGCTGTGGAAGATCCTGCAGCAGGGGCTCTGAGGAGGGGGGAGATAAGGTGCTGAGGGACCCAGCTAGCAACGCAGTGGGTATGGGGAAAGCCTCCGGGATGCAGCGTGCAGGTGTAACACAAGCAAGCTATTAATGTACCCTTCGGCTGATTACATTTCACATATAATACAGCCAGAGAAAAAAGCATTGTAGAGACTTAAACCACCTTTCCTCTTCTTGTGTGGAGTTTCATTTATTTATTTATTTATTTTTTTTTGCATTTAAAACAAAAAGCAAGGAAGGCTCAGGGAAACCCAAGACTGTTTAAGAAAAGGATTTTGAAACTCCACGTGCCTCCACAGCATGATTAAGTGTGTGGAAACTGCTGTTTAGAGCTGTTTCCTCTAAAAAGAAACACTGAAGAGAAAAACAAAACAGCCGCTGGCACCGAAAAACTGTCAGGTATTCGCAGAACTGAGAAGGGAACTGTCAGTCATTCACTGTGCTGGCATAGAGAAACTTTCAAGGTCAGGGTAAGGCAATTACAGTGACTGAAAGTAGGGAAATTAGAGTGGGATCCCTCCGCAGCCATTCAGACCTCCAAGGTAGGGGCTGAAAGGTGATTCTGGGGAGGGATGTAGAAGCTCAATCCAGCCATAGGAAATTTACAGTGAGCATGCTTAATTAGGCCGAGCCCAAAACAGTCAGGATCCAAAACCCTGACTTAAAACCTCAACCAAATGGTATATTGAATAAGACAGGTACAATAATCAGTAGGACATACAAAGTAACCCGGCTGCAGTTTGTGGACTAAAAAGTCAAAGTAGGCACTTCCAAACTCAGGGGCAGCCGGTCCGGATACAGCTGAAAGCATCCCAGAGCAGCTGAGGCAAGGAAGAAAAAACAAAAACAGAGTACTCACAGTTTTCTTACAGAAAATGATACCTGAACTTCCTGGAGGTATCCAAACTCTCGTGGTAAAGACTCAGTGCAGCGTAAAGCCAATGGAGAGCTCCCCCGAAGCCAAGCTCCGGAGTTCCCAAGTTCCTCAGGGGAAGCAAGATGCTGGGGGAAGAGCATAGCTGATGCCTGAGGTCCCTGTGTTTCTTCTGACAGCCTATGCAGCGTAAACCTGAATAAGGCACAGGGAGAACTAAAAACAAATAACTGCGTCCCGCAGGAACAGGCATTTAACAATATTCCCCATAATAGGTAATGCCTTAGCCAGCCTTCTTTGTTGGGCACAGTGGGGAGGTGTAACCCATGAGTCCTGCACCCTTCGTCAGTGACTCAGCATTGTACCGTGGCTCTGAATTGCATACTGTTCTCTATCCATGCCTTCTGTACTTTTTATCCATTATGTTCATACATAGGCAGAGAAAAAAGTAACCTCTGCACAACTGACATCTAGCAAGTGTTGTGGAAAAAAACTGAAACAACAATATAGCTTTTAGAAGCCAGCAGAGAAGTAATCTGGCTTCCCGCCAAAAACCGAGGCTCATTAGCTATTCAAAATGGCCACCAGCAAAAATAAAACACCAAAAGAGTGAATTAAAACCCCCAAAAGCTAAGGAATCAACTTAAAAAGTCACAGAAGAAGGTGGGAGGGTTGCAGGCATGAGAGAAATGCATAAAATCGCTGAAAAATCAATCGAGTTACCACAGAGCTGCAAACAGCAGTGGGAGAAGACATTCTAGTTCTGAAGAAACTGCAGCACAGCTGTTGCAGATGCCAGAGTCAGTCATTGTACCTCTGCGGGACCCACAAATCACACATTGAGGTTTGGCAGCCATGCTAAGGCAACCTGCTTCCAGGGGGAAAGAAGGAAACAGGAACAGGGAAGCCCACAGCAAAGGGACTAACCACATTCAAATCAGTACAGCTTTAAATTTAAAACTTTTTTTTTTTTTTTTTTTTTTTTACAGAAAACAAAATACTCCCCAGAATCCTAGGGGCGCCCTGAGCAAAATCGCCAGCAAAATAAACCCCAAAAATGCCAGGGGAACCTGTGCACAAGTGTTAAAAAGTGCCCTTAAAAAGCACACTTTAGAAATCCAAAATGGCCGCCGCACTTTTTCACACACAATAAAAAAAGGTGCGAAAATACAAAGGTAACCAAATAATATGGAAAAGAAAGAAAACGACCCTCTAATACAGGGCAAGCGAAAAAAATCAGGAAAAAGTGCAATTCGGAAGCCAGGGGAGCCGACAGAGCCTCTGACAATGCAAAAAACAACAGAGCTGAAAAGATAAAGCAAGGAAAATTCCTACCAGCTCAGGGAACAGCAAGGAACTCAGCCAACTCCTCCAAGTGACAGGCAATGCTGTAGCAGGTATGGCTCTTCCCCGAACAGTCTTGGGGAGAGCTCAACCCAGGTTTCAGATATTCCCAGGCAGGAAGGCAGGAGCCCAATGCAGGTCTGGCTTCCCCCAGGATATCCCCTGTGGCAAAGATACATACTGATCTTTTAAAGATACAGCTACCTAGTAAAGAAATGGTAAATAAAGGACCCAAAATAAAACCCCAAAAGAACTAACTAGTGTTGCTCCTTCAAGTGTCACTTAGTGTGCCCAGCAAGGGCACAGAAGTCTGCAAGCTGCAAGGAGACTGGACACACTGGGGGCTTCTGGGAGCTCCGTCTGCATATATACTACAGAAGACTTGATTGGTCCAGGCTGCAGGAGGAGGGGCACTACCCGATGTTGGAGGACTAAACTGGATTACCGAACAGGAATGAGTCTTTCCCGTACATACCTCATGTAACCATTGGAGCATCTTCGCTTCTTTGTACGCTCTGATGTCCAGTATGCCCAGGCCCCTGCGCCCCTTCTTTAGGCACAATTTAGCATAGCTCACTCTGGCCCCCTTCCCCTCCAGAGAAATTTCTGCATCACGCCCTTTAAGGTCCTTTCCTCCCTAAGCCGCACCCATAGAGGGATCAATTGCAGGGCATATAAACGTTTGGGGAGCAGCACCATTTTCAACAGGATTGCATGCCCTATCAGCGACAGAGGTATATCTCTCCAGTGTTCACAAGTATTCTTCATGTCCTCAAACATATCTATAACACTGGCTTTATACAGAATAATCTGATTGCTGCTCAGGTGAATGCCTAAATATTTCATACTATCCTTCGCCCATTTCCAGGGAGAATAGTCATTCGGTCTCAGCCCATCTACCCACTCCAGTGCAAAAGCCTCCGATTTCCCAAAGTTAATCTCAAGGCCGGAAAACGATCCGAAGCTTTCTACCACCTCTATGACTTTCCCCACATCTCTGTGCAAGTTACCTAGGAATAACAGCATATCATCTGCAAACATGTTAAGTCGTCGGTCCACACATCCCTTGGATGTCAGGTGCCCCTCTTAACTTTGTTGCCAGGGGATTCAAGTTAAGACGAATAATAATGGCGAGAGGACATCCCTGCCTGGTGCCCTCCTCAAGACCTCCCCTACATTGTACTTCTCTGGAATCCAAAACAGATAGGACCACAGTACTTTAACAAAGGCCTTTTCTGGTGTCCAAGCTCACAATGGCCGTTCCACCCCTGCCGGTGCTGCAAATTTTTTTTTTTTAACATATCACTCTTTTGTTGATAATATTAAATTGTGGTGCAGATATATAGGCAATGTTTTTATGATCTAGGAAGGTATGCAGGACACTCTGGAATCATTTTTTGTATGGTTGAACTCACTGGATCCTAATCTGCAATTTCAACATGCATACAGTGACACCGCAATAGCCTATCTTGATATAACTACTCAAAAGGGTCCTAGTGGCTTTCATATGGATCTATATAGGAAACCTACTGACAGGAACCAGCTTCTACATTACTCCAGCTTTCATAACAGTTCTTGGAAGAACAATTTACCAATCAGCCAGTTCCCGAGGGCCAGAAGGATTTGTTCAACAAGGGGTGATTTCGAACATCATGCGTAAGGTATGAAACACAGGTTTACAGATAGAGGATACCCCAAGAAGAGTATTACACAGGCCTAACTTTGGCTAGTACTGTGGAACATACAAATTTTCTTAAGAAAACAGAGCAGAATTCTACTAATAGGATTGAAGGTCCCTTGTTTTTCTCCAATCTGTCTGGTCGGATAGCCCATATTATTAAAGAAGGATAGCAAATCCTCCAGGTTTCGCACACCAGGATGTTATAGTGGCTTTCAGAAAAAATAACAACTTAGCCAATCATTTCGTCCCCTCTGCTTTACCTGAATGACAACACCCTCCACACGTTAAGGGACACTTCCAATGTGGCAGCTTCTCTACATGTGAACATGTTCTATCTATAAAAACTTTTTATGAACATCCACTAAGTAACAAGAAATTATTTGTAAGATGATGTTTTCAGTCGCACATTTGGTAAACTATGTTATTGTTTGCCCCTGCAACATGTTATGTGTTGGCAAAACCAAGAGGCAAGCACATACATGGATCGTAGAACACAGAAGCTGCATCAAGAGACAGGTTCCAGATAACCCATTGGTAGCCCATTAGGTTGAGAAAACACATCGGGTTTCTGACGTAAAGTATTTTGTACTGAAAGTGGTGAAACCCAACTGGAAGGATGGTGACATAGATAAGACAACAATGATGAATCAAACAGTAGAGAAACTATATACAGGAGAGACTGAACAGCAGGCTGTCAGTAGAATATGGACCCGCAGAGTCAAACATATAAATAATAGTGGAACAAGGTACCATTACAATATGACAGACCAAACACAGTTCCAGGGGTAGGTCCTGGACTGGTCTAGTAGGAGTCAAGGAAAGGACATTATCTGGTAAGTAAAATGTCACCTTCCATATCATCCTGCTAGACCAATCCAGACAAGTGGGATGCATCAAAGCTATGTCTCCACTAGGCGGGAAGAATATGCAGCAGCTTGTAAACCCTGAGCCAAAGGCCGTGTCCGCCCAAGCGTGGATATCCAAGCAGAAATGCTTGACAAAAAGTGGAAAGTGATGCCCATGTTGCTGCCCAACAATGCCTGAAGGGACTACAGAGCTACGCTCTGCCCACGAGGATGCTTGCGCCAGAATAGAATGGGTGCGTAAACCCTCTGGAACCAGCCAGTTCCATCACAGATACACAGAGGTAATTGCTTCCTTGATCCAGTGCCCCAAGGTAGACTTGGCTGCTGCGACACCTTTGTGTGGGCCAGCAAAGAGCATAAAAAGATGTATGGAAGGAATTCATAACCGCCAAGTCCCAGAGAATCACCCTCCGGACAGCCACAAGGCGAAGATCCTTTTCTTTCCCTCTACACTGCTCCTTAGAAAAGGAGGACAAGAGAACCACCTGATTCACAGGAAAGGAAGATATCACCTTGGGCAAAAAAGGCACAAGCCAAATGGAAACAGCCTCCTCTGAAAAGGACAATCATGGATCCCAGCAAGACAGAGCCTGCAGCTCAGAAATCCACTTTCTGAGCAAATTGTGACCAACAAAACAGTTTTAGGAGTCAAGCTCTCCAGAGTAGCAGGCTTCAGAGCTCAAAGGGCTCCGAGCACCAGAGATCCCAGGAAGGGACAAATGACCAGAGGGAAGAACGCAGATGCCTAACCCCTTGAAGAATACTACTTTTCCAGACCATTCTCCAGAAGACCAACAGAGCCAACGCCTTGGGCAACTTAGGAACAAACTGTCATGCACCACACCCACACTCAAAGAGGTACCAGAGTCACATGTATGCCAGGTTGGTAGAACGCCTCTGGGCTTTGAGCAAAGTGGAAACTACTGCATTACAGCATTTATGCATCAGCAGACTCCCTTCAACAGCCAAGTTGTAAGCGATAAGGGAGCCGGAGAAGGGAGCCAGGACATCTAGGACAAACAGCTCCTGGCGCAACTAGCCTCGAAATGGAGCAGATGAAGAGGAGCAGCCTGCAGGAACCACATCATATCCCTAAACCACGCAATCCTCATCCATCAGAACAATCCAGCCAAGATGGTACTCCATGTGCTGAAGCACATGTCCCAACATCAGCCATGGAGGAAACACATACAGCAGGCATCGCTGTGGTCAGGACTGAACCAGGACAACCTAGATTTGGTGTGGTGAGTGAAGCAATGGTACACTGTGTCACTGGAATAGGATGCCATCGGTTCCATCACATGGGTGACCCCAATGGTGCAGCAGCATCGGAAATGCCTCGTGACAACTCCCACTCTGGGATCGAGAGAGTGACGACAGAAGAACACCACTTTCACAATGGCCACCCTGGCAATTTGCTGAGCCAACAGAGCTAGGAAGCTCATTTCCACCCACGCAAACCAGACAGCCATTCCCAAGACCATTCCTGCCTTCTTGGTGATTGACCTATGCCATTGCCATGGCACTGCCCAAGAACACACGGACCACCCTGCCCTTGACTAAGGGCAGGAAAACTCCAGAGGGCCAGCCAGATAGCCCTTGCTTTAAGATGGCTGATGGATCCTGCCTGCCTGAAGCTCCAACAGCCCTGGGTCATTCAGTTTTGACAAGGGCTTCCCCGCCCAAAAGACTGGCATCTGTCACAATCCAGTGGCATACCCTTCCTTCAGATAACGTGGGCATAGCTGTTACCTCTAGCTGGCTCTTACCCCCAGCTGGATTGGAAGCCTGAGCTCAAACTCTGGTCAGGAAGGGCCGCTGAAGCAGCCTCGTATAAGCATGCCCATGGCATCATCTTGATTGCCAACACCATCAAGACAAGAAGCTGTAGATAATCTCAAACCCTGAGAGCCTTTTGAGAACAGAACCAAGTCGTTCCAACAATCTCTGCACTCTTTCCTCCGGCAGGATGACTCTCCCCACTCGAGCACTGAACCATACTCCCAGGAATTCCAGGGATTGGGAAGGCTCCAAAAGATGCTTTCCCTGAATGACCACTCAGCTGATGCCTTCCAGAAGCACACCAATTGTACAGAAATTAATTATTTTTATTTATTGATTTCTATTTATTTGTCTGGTTTTTTTTATACTGCTTTATCTGGTAATCAAAGAGGTTTACATACAACGATGTCAATCGAATTTTGTTACAAAGAACTTTGACCTACGTGAAACTTCTATCAAACATATTTGCAGCTGTACAAACAGCTACAAACTATACATAATATGCAAGCATCCCCTTTGTTGCTATAATCATTGAAAAAAACATCCAAATCCAACTCCAAGATCACATTGACAGCAATGCTGAACAATTTGGATTTTGACCATTTCATGGAATCAAAATCCTGTTGATAGCCTTACTCGACCATCTTATCCGAGGCATAGACGACCCTAAATGTGAATTCTTACTAGTCTTTATAGACATTGCCTCAGCATTCAATAATATTAACCATGATACCCTCATTACTAGACTAGCACAAATTGGGCTAGGCGGAACAGTTCTACAATGGTTTAAGTCCTATATCTCGAACCGCAGACTACGTATCCAAGTAGGCAATGGACCCCCAGTTACCTTCCCATAAGATCAAGGAATTCCTCAAGGGTCTGCCCTCTCAGCCCTTTTATTTAACTTTTATCTGCAAGCAATCACCAATATATTTTAAAAAGTCAATATCGGGTATTATATCTGTGCGGATGACATTATGTTAGCTCTCCCCATAGACATATCCTATAACTAGGACCTGTCCTCCAGGTGATGTAAAACCCTCTCGCACCGAGGAAGTTTCTTCAGGGCCATGTGCCCATGAGGGAAGGGTTAGGACAGCCGTTATAGTTGGTGATTCAATCATTAGGCATGTAGATAGCTGGGTGGCTGGTGGACGTGAGGATCGCCTGGTAACATGCCTGCCTGGTGCGAAGGTAGCGGACCTCACGTGCCACCTAGATAAGGTCTTAGATAGTGCTGGGGAGGAGTCTGCTGTCTTGGTACATGTCAGTACCAATGACATAGGAAAATGTGGTAGGGAGGTTCTGGAGGCAAAATTTAGGCTTTTAGGTAGGAAGTTGAAATCCAGAACTTCCATGGTAGCATTCTCCGAAATGCTTCCTGTTCCACGCGCAGGACCCAAAAGGCAGGCAGAGCTCCGGAGTCTCAATGCGTGGATGAGACAATGGTGCAGAGATGAGGGTTTTGGATTTGTTAGGAACTGGGGAACGTTCTGGGGAAAGGAGGGGCTCTTCCGAAGGGATGGGCTTCACCTTAACCGGGATGGAACCAGGCTGCTGGCATTAACCTTTAAAAAGGAGATAGAGCAGCTTTTAAACTAGATATTAGGGGAAAGCCGACAGTCGTCCAAGAGCGGATGGTTCGGAAGAATGTATCCATGAAGGATACTACCAAAAGCAGAGAGGTTCCACAAAAGAGTAAAGTAGCCCAAATGCCCTCAAGTATGGAGCAGACAGAGCTTAAAGATCCCAATTTACCCATGTCTAACAATAGCCAAATTAACATGAATAAAATACATTCTCTAAAATGCTTGTATGCAAATGCTAGAAGTCTAAAGAATAAGATGGGAGAGTTAGAATATATAGCACTAAATGAAAGGTTAGATATGATTGGAATATCAGAGACATGGTGGAAGGAGGACAAACAGTGGGACACTGTGATACCTGGGTACAAACTATATCGTAATGATAGAGCTGATCAAATTGGTGGAGGGGTTGCACTCTATGTTAGAGAGGGCATTGAGTCAGAAAGAATTAAAGTTTTGCAGGAAACAAAATCTGCTGTAGAATCTATATGGATTGAAATTCCATATAAAAGGGGGAAGGCAATGGCAGTGGGGGTGTACTATCGAGCACCTGGCCAGAATGACCAAATGGATGATGAAACGCTCAAAGAAATCAAGGAAGGTAACAAAAGTTACAGCGCAGTAATAATAATGGGTGATTTCAATTACCCCGGTATCGACTGGGTCAGTGTCACGTCAGGACATGCTAGGGAGATAAAGTTCCTAGATGAAATAAATGACTGCTTCTTGGAGCAGCTGGTTCATGAACCAACCAAAGGGGAAGCCATAGTCCTTTAGTGGAACACCAGATCTAGTGCAAGAGATAAGGGTGTTGGCAACAGTGATCATAGCATGATCGCCTTTGATTTAATTAGTGGAGGAGGGATAGTAAGGAAATCCACAGTACTACCTTTTAACTTTTGAAAGGGAGACTATGATAAAATGAGGAAAACAGTTAAGAAAAAACTAAAAGGAGCAGTTGCAAAGGTTAAAGACGTACATCAAGCTTGGGTGTTGTTGAAAAATACTATCTTGGAAGCCCAGACCAGCTTGTATTCCACTCTTTAAGAAAAGTGGAAGGAAGTCCAAAAAACTGCCAGCATGGTTTAAAGGGGAGGTCAGAGAGGCTGTTGTTGCCAAAAAAGCATCTTTCAGGAAATGGAAAAAAGAGCCAAACGACGAAACCTGGAAACAGCACAAGCACTGGCAAGTCAAATGCAAGGCATTGATAAGGCAGGCAAAGAGAGAATTTGAGAAGAAGCTTGCTGCGGAAGCAAAAACGCGAAATAAAGACCTTTTCAAGTACATTCGTAGCAAAAAACCTGTGAGAGAGGCAGTTGGTCCATTAGATGATAAAGGGGTTAAAGGAGCACTAAGAGGCGACAAGGCGATAGCGGAGAGACTGAATTAATTCTTTGTTTCGGTCTTTACTGAGGAAGATGTAGGGATGTTACCCATGACTGAAGTGGTATTTAAAGGTGCGGAAGAATTGAAGGAAATATCGATACATCGGGAAGATGTCTTACAACTATTAGATAAACTGAAGAGTAGCAAATCACCTGGGCCGGATGGTATACATCCAAGGGTGTTGAAAGAACTGAAATATGAGATTGCAGACCTGCTATCAGTAATCTGTGAACTATCATTAAAATCATCTCTAATACCTGAAGATTGGAGGATCGCCAATGTAACACCAATTTTTAAAAAGGGTTCCAGGGGTGATCCGGGAAACTACAGACCGGTGAGCCTGACGTCAGTACCAGGAAAAATGGTAGAAACCATCATAAAGAATAAAATTACTCAGCATGTAGATAGTCACAACCTAATGGGAGACAGCCAACATGGCTTTAGACAAGGAAGATCTTGTCTTACGAATCTGTTATGTTTTTTTGAAGGAGTGAATAAACAGGTGGACAAAGGTGAGTCGGTTGATATTGTGTATCTGGACTTTCAGAAAGCCTTTGACAAGGTCCCTCATCAGAGACTTTTGGCAAAACTAAAGAGTCATGGGATAGGAGGCAGTGTACTATTGTGGATCAGGAACTGGTTAAAAGATAGAAAGCAGAGGGTAGGGCTAAATGGCCAATTTTCCCAATGGAGAAAGGTGAATAGTGGTGTACCCCAGGGATCTGTGCTGGGTCCGCTGCATTTTGACATATTCATAAATGACCTGGAAAGTGGAATAACGAGTGAGGTTATCAAATTTGCAGATGACACAAAACTATTTAAAGTTGTTAAAACCCAAGAGGATTGTGAAACATTGCAAGAGGATCTTGATAAATTGGAAGACTGGGCATCAAAATGGCAGATGAAATTTAATGTGGACAAGTGCAAGGTTATGCACCTAGGGAAGAACAACCCAAACTATGGTTACACGATGCAAGGTTCCACATTAGGAACCACTACCCAGGAAAAAGATTTAGGCGTCATTGTGGATACCATGTTAAAACCCTCGGCCCAGTGTGCAGCGGCGGCCAAGTGAGCAAATAGAATGCTAGGTATGATAAGGAAAGGAATGGAAAATAAAACAAAAGATATTATAATGCCTCTATATCGTTCCATGGTGAAACCGCACCTTGAATATTGTGTGCAATTCTGGTCGCCGTATCTTAAAAAGGATATAGCGATTTTAGAAAAGGTTCAGAGAAGAGCCACCAAAATGGTAAAGGGGATGGAAGGATACTCCTATGAAGAAAGGCTAAAAAGCTTAGAGCTCTTTAACCTGGAAAAGAGACGGCTGAGGGGAGATATGATAGAAGTCTATAAATTAATGAACGGAGTGGAACGGGTAAACGTAGATCGATTGTTTACGTTATCAGAATATAGAAAGACTAGGGGACATGCAATGAAGCTACAGGGTAAACTATTTAAGACTAATAAAAGAAAATATTTTTTCACTCAACGTGTAATCAAACTCTGGAATTTGTTACCGGAGGATGTAGGAAAGGCTGTTAGTGTTGCTGGGTTTAAAAAAGGTTTGGACAAGTTCCTGGAGGAAAGGTCCATAAACCATTATTAAGAAGTGACCGAAGATATCAATGCTTGACCCAGTACAAGCATTGCAGAACCTGTGTCTTTTGGGGAAACTGCTAGGTACATATGACCTAGATTGGCCACTGTTGGAAACAGAATACTGGGCTTGATGGACCTTGGTCTTGAAGGACTAGAAAGGGGGATTCTTACTTCTGGAGAGAAATCTGCAACTGTGAGTATATACTTCTGGTAATTTTCTAAAAAGAATTCTTTGTATTAAAGCTACTTAATCTGTGAACCCACTGTTTTTTGTTGGATCAGTTAGGGCCTAGTAGCAGCAATTAAAGTTTGAATTTAAAACACAGAGGAGAGCTTTCTGGTTAAATTTAGTACCCAGCAGAGAGCTTGTAGTTTAAATTTCATAAGAAGTTATAGCCTAGCACCAGCTAAGAGCTATAATTTAAATCAAATCAGAACTTAGCTTAGCACAAAAGGCAAAACAGGGTCTGTACTATTTGAGCAACAAATAAAGTCTTCTAGAGACCTTTACAAAGAGGCCTTCTACCTAGGGGGCAAGAGACCTGTGAAACCTTTTCAATAGGTGTTAACATCAGGTGGCAGATCAAAAGGCCATTTTGAAAGACTCCTCCTATCCAAGCAAGGACTGTTAATTACCCAGGAAGTTGGTGACAGCATTACCTCAGCAGCAGAGGCATAAATAGCTCAACCAGAGCTCTGTGAACCTCTGTCTTGAAGGACTAGAAAGGGGGACTCTTACTTCTGGAGAGAAATCTGCAACTGTGAGTATATACTTCTGGTAATTTTCTAAAAAGAATTCTTTGTATTAAAGCTACTTAATCTGTGAACCCACTGTTTTTTGTTGGATCAGTTAGGGCCTAGTAGCAGCAATTAAAGTTTGAATTTAAAGCACAGAGGAGAGCTTTCTGGTTACATTTCATACCCAGCAGAGAGCTTGTAGTTTAAATTTAATAGTCACTCAGGGCCAAGTAACAGCAAAGTACTTTTAGTTTAAATTTAACACACAGAAGAGAGCTTTCTGGTTAAATTTAGTACCCAGCAGAGAGCTTGTAGTTTAAATTTCATAAGAAGTTAGAGCCTAGCAGCAGCTAAGAGCTATAATTTAAATCAAATCAGAATTTAGCTTACCTCAGCAGCACAAGACAGGGTACTGTGTAGTGGCCCTCTTTTAATAAGTGTTGTTTCCCTCCCTCCCCTCACCCACCCTCCCCTGGGATAATCATAGCTTTATAGGTACTTACACATCTTAAAAGACAGGAGGTGCTTTCAGGTGAAGCTCATTACCCAAATCAGTCATACACTAAGGACCTGAGATTAATTAAGCTTCAGGTGAACAAGATATATTAAACATATTAGGTACAGTTTTATTGGTATAAATAGCCATAGCAACCCCTAGTAAGTAAGAACTTAAAGATCTAGACACAAACTTAAACCATTATTAAGAAGTGACCGAAGATATCAATGCTTGACCCAGTACAAGCATTGTGGAACTTGTGTCTCTTGGGGAAACTGCTAGGTACATATGACCTAGATTGGCCACTGTTGGAAACAGAATACTGGGCTTGATGGACCTTGGTCTGACGCAGTATGGCATATCTTATGTTCTTATGTCTGACCCAGTATGGCATATCTTATGTTCTTATGTTCATAACAACCCCAACTTTAACAACTTATCTGACTGTATTAGTGAATCTTGGTTAACCACCAATAACCTCAACATCAAAAAAACTGAAGCCATGTACAAATAATCAAAACCACGCCCTTCCTCAAAATATCACCCTGAACTCCACTGTTCTCCCAATCAAGAAAGAGGTTAAGTACCTCGGTATAACCCTCGATCAACCCCTCAGCATGCTCCGCAATTTGAAACAAACAGCGAAAACCATATTCTACAAGTTAAAGACTATTCAGCATCTAAGACCATTCCTAGAAGCAAACGATTACAGATCAGTACTTCAAGCAATTGTCACACCCCATTTTGACTACTGTAACAGCCTATTATAGGGTCTACCCACCAAAACCCTACACATTCTCCAAAGAGCACAAAACATCACAGCAAAAGTCATTTGCAAAGCATCACTGACCGACCACAACACACCCATCCTATACTACCTCCACTGGCTCACTGAGTCGAATAAAGTTCAAAATACTCATGACAACCTTTAAACTAATCAACAATATAGCACCATCCCTCCTCTCAACACTCATTCATACCCCCCCCAGATACAAAAACTAGAAGAGAAAATGCACTACACTCCCTTGATATCCCCAATGCAATTTGCAAAACAAAGCAGACCACAAGCTCCAAGTCCTTCACATTCACTGCCCCCACTCTCTGGAACTCCCTACCACTATCTATCCACTCAATTAAGGACCTCCAGATATTCAGAAAATTGCTCAAAACATACCTCTTCACTGCACACTATGGAGCACAAAATACAACACAAAACACCACCCCAAACTCATAGACAAATTAGCCACGTACACAATGGTGACCTACAGACACCTATTAATCCACATATTCCACACCAAGCAACACCTGTCCATAACCTGCTTGTACATAGTTACTATTATGTTAAGTTTTCATACTGTTTGACCCTTTGAAGGCCTACTTTAAAATTTTAATCCACATTCTGCAGCTGGGTTAATTTTTGCATATTTCAGGAAAATTGTACCCGTCTTATTCAATATGTTCTAATAGTGATTTTCCTTCTGCTATGGTCAAGTATTATATACCATTTGATAGGAATATTTAGTCAGAATTTTGGATCCTGAGAGTTTTGGGCTCGGCCTGGAAAGGGTTTTAAAGTTATTATGTAAAAAGTTCTCAAACTGCTTTATGTAACATGTTGGTTATTTGTAAACCGCCCCTGATCTCTGGAAGGGGTGGTATAGAAAAGTGCAATAAATAAATAAAATAACATCCTCCTCATCTTGGGAGTATATTAAAGTATGGAATGGGTATGTAAGGCATATGCTGTGTGAACAGTACAATATCTGCTGATGGTTTCTTTTAAGTATGGTCTGCGCTAGTGCAGCTTTCTAGGTGAATGCATCTGTTGGACAAGTGTTTAGTATTTGTTTTCTTAGGAGTCTCATGTTCAATCTTTGAAATGTTCTCTGAACAAGTAGCACTTTAATTCTTTATGGAATGGCGTGTGTTCAGGTATACCTCTTAGCTTTTCAGGAAGGGCATTCCAGAGATCCAGTGCGTACTAGAGAAAGCCCGACTGCGTGTTGTCTTTTTGCTTTTTGTTATTTCCGATGGTAGGACTAGCATGTTTTGCATGCATTTTGTTTGTTTCTATTATTTGATGTTTAGTGAATGATGGATTTCAAATATGTGGATGATAGATTCTGTATGATCTTGAATATGGTTAATATCTTGTATTTGATTCTGCTTATTAGTGAGTAATGTGGTCAGCTTTTGTCGCTCCCATTATAATTCGGAGTCATGTGCTATGCAATTTGTAGTTCATGTAAAGTATATTTGGGTAGTCCTTGGAAAATTGTTATTGCAGAAGTCATGGTGTGGAAAGATTAAGGACTAGAATACTGTGCGGAAGTCATTTGCTGTTAAGAGTGGTCGTAGGTTCTGTAGGATTCCTATTTTGTTGTATATAGCTCTGATGGTTTTGCTGATGTATTTAGCTGTTGGTCCAGAGTTATGCATAGGTATCTCACACCTCATTTAACTTTCAGCTCTGCATTATTGACTCTTAAGTGTTTTAAGAGGTATAAATGTTTTGTTTTTAGAGAAGATCCGGCCGTGACTTTAAACGCGGCCGGCGGCGGGCCGAGGGTTAACCTCGGCAGGGGGGGGGGGCGGGCAGCGCGGTCGGCTAGAGGCCGGCGGCGCTTTGGCTCGCCCTCTTTTCCCCCTCACGGAGCCGCGCCGAAGACGGTCATCCTACCCGCATTCGTTTGCACACGTGGAAAGGCCCCCGGAGATCCGCAGAATCCAACGCGGCCAGAGGTGCTGCTGTTGTTAATCGCGATCAAAGAAAACCAGCGTGCAACCAGCGTGCTACATCAGGTTTGAGCAGCGTTTCAGCCAGATAATCGGGGCTTAGCACAAAGGACTGTGGGAACTCCGGAGGGAAGGGGGGGGGAGGGGGGAGGAGGGAGGGAACGGGGGGGGGGGGTTGGAGCTTAGCCGATGAAAAAACAACAAACAAAAGGAAAAAAATGGAAAGAAAAAGTGCTAGGCGATGGAGCCTCATGGGAGGACATGGATAGGCACAGGGGAAGAAACAGCAAGGGCACGTGCGGGGGCAGACCGCGGCTCAAGTCACAGACCGCATGGCAGGTTGGCAAGCCAGAGGCAAGAACGCGGGTTCTAAACAAAGAAACGGGGGATATGCATAACCGGGGATATGGCACAGTACCTTTAAGTGTCCTGTTTATGTTACGCCTTCTGACCCGACGTGCTTAACTCACCATGTGGAACGGGGTGAAGGCATTCTGATGTGGAAATGGCCGGAGCGATACCGGGATCTAATCAGGTGGGACGGTGCGAAGCATAGGTATCTCACACCTCATTTAACTTTCAGCTCTGCATTATTGACTCTTAAGTGTTTTAAGAGGTATAAATGTTTTGTTTTTAGAGATGTATATCTCTGTTTTCTTGTAGTTTTTATTGAGAGCCTGTGTTTTGTTAGCCACCATGTGATTTCATTGAAGCATTTTATTATTTTGGTTTGGTCTGGGTTCAATATGTTGTAGGGTGTGTACAGCATGATATCATCAGGTAGTGTATTTTGAGTTTATGGAATATGTTGCATACTGGTTGCATGCATATGTTAAACAGTAAAGGAAGATAGTGCCAGTCCTTGTGGATCTATGCGGTCCTACTTTTACTTGTTGATAGAGGTCCATTAGGTACGACTGGAACCAGCTGAATGGGGTTATTTTCAATTCCAATTGCTCTTAGTCTTGCAAGAGGTTGTGGGAGATGGAGTTGAATGGTGCTGCTATATCTAGGAAGATTAGTATAAATCCCTGGTTAGGTTTGGCAATACCCTTTATGAGTGTGCCCATAAGTGAAGTTACGAGATTTTGACCCCATGGTGTGGCATGAAGCCAAGTTGATATGAGTCCAGTGGGGCATGTGTTGAGGTGTTTTTTTTCTTTTTCCAAGTTTATTTTTGAATTTAAAATAAATTATACAAGACAATTCAAACCCAACAGTGTCCAGAACGCCAACATAAACCATATTTCTGAAACCCCCCAAAAAAATCTAACCACCCTTCCATCCAGCAAACCCCCACCTCCCTCCCCAACTCACCCAGTAAATAAGCTTGTGCCATCAAGTGAGGGACTACAACTACTATTTCAAGAACCGTGAACCAAAACAAAATCATTTTCCTCCACACATACACACACAATCACACATACTCAATCCATAATGCATTCTTAAAAGTCCATAATAGTTTATATGGATAAGTAAGACCAACAAGATGACCAGCTGGAAATAAAAACAAGCAAGACATGCCCAAAAAAACCCACCACCACAGATTAAAGTAGTCAAGAAATCCAACATCACAGCCAAACCTAGGGCAAGATCCCTTCTTATCATCTCTGAACTGCAATACTGTACTAAATTTATTTATTTATTTATTTAAACGGATTGCAGATTCAGTAAAGACATAAGCACTATCAATTCGCTTAGCCAAATCAAACCCCAATAGGATAAATAAAGGTGACCAGCTGAGGGCAGCAGACTTGGTGAACCTCATGTGCAGGACTTCAGCTTATTCACGTTACAGTCCAAACTTTTGCAAACTGTCCTCACTCCACTTTGAAACGTGAAAAGGATACCAGGTCCTTCAGCCCATATCCCAACCAACTTTGAGTATTTGAGTATTTAAGTATTCCCCTTATGACATGTATGGCCACGCTCCTTTCTATAGCTCAAGAGTGCTAATCATGTCAGAATTTCTTAATTCCTTCTGGGCATCGTCAAATATAGCTGCCGCCAGAATAGATTACAAAGTACATAATATCCATATTTTTTTTTTAAATTTGCGGACACTTCAACAACTAGACATTGGATAAGCCAATTAAGGGTAGAATTGCTATTACCACAGATGTGATACTAAGTATCAGGAGCCAATACCAGATACAGTTACCCAATAACCAGTAGTGTTAGATGCCGTGACCACAACTACAGTCAGCAGCCAGTAAACTATAGATCCCTCAACTCTCTCCTCAAGGTCTCCCCACCCCCGATCCCGCCATCCCTTTCTGCCCAAACCCTAGCCGACTACTTCCACGACAAGATCCACAAGATTACCCTCCAGTTCCCTACCCCCCATCTACCTCCCCAATTCTCCTTCCCCACCCATACTCCCTCTGCCACCCTCTCCTCCTTCCCTCTGATCGCTGAGGAAGAAACTGCACTCCTTCTGTCCTCCTCTAAACCCACCACCTGTCCATCAGACCCTATCCCCACCCATCTCCTGCGTTCCATTACCCTCACCATTACCCCCTCCATCACTCATATCCTCAACCTCTCACTCTCCACAGCAACTGTCCCCGACAACTTCAAACATGCTGTTGTCACACCCCTCCTTAAGAAACCCTCACTTGATCCCACATGCCCTTCTATCGACCCATCTCTCTCCTTCTCTTCATATACAAACTATTAGAACGAGCAGTCCACCATCGCTGCCGCGACTTCCTCACCTCCCAGGCCCTCCTCGACTCACTTCAATCCGGCTTCCGTCCCTTACACTCCACTGAAACGGCACTCACAAAAGTCACTAACGACCTGTTCCTGGCTAAATCCATGGGCCTCTATTCTATCCTCATCCTTCTTGACCTTTCTGCTGCCTTTGACACCGTTGACCATGACCTTCTCCTCATTACCCTCTCCTCGCTTGGCTTCAAGGACGCCGTACTATCCTGGTTCTCCTCCTACCTCTCCCATCGCTCATTCAGCGTATGCTCTGATGGCTCCTCCTTCTCCCCTACCTCGCTCCATGTAGATGTACCCCAGGGATCTGTCTTGGGCCCCCTCCTCTTCTCTCTCTATACCCAAGGCCTTGGTGCGCTTATCTCCTCCCATGGCTTTCGGTACCATCTCTATGCCGATGATTCACAAATCTACCTCTCTACCCCTAATATTTCATAAGAACATAACATAAGAACATAAGATATGCCATACTGGGTCAGACCAAGGTCCATCAAGCCCAGTATTCTGTTTCCAACAGTGGCCAATCTAGGTCATACGTACCTAGCAGTTTCCCCAAGGGACACAGGTTCCACAATGCTTGTATTGGTTCAAGCATTGATATCCTGGGTCCCTTCTTAATAATGGTTTATGGACCTTTCCTCCAGGAACTTGTCCAAACCTTTTTTAAATCCAGCTACACTAAGAGCCTTTACTACATCCTCCGGTAACAAATTCCAGAGTTTGATTACACGTTGAGTGAAAACATATTTTCTTTTATTAGTCTTAAATAGTATACCCTGTAGCTTCATTGCATGTCCCCTAGTCTTTCTGTATTCTGCTAAGGTAAACAATCGATCTACGTTTACCCGTTCCACTCCGTTCATTAATTTATAGACTTCTATCATATCTCCCCTCAGCCGTCTCTTTTCCAGGTTAAAGAGCCCTAACATTTTTAGCCTTTCTTCATATGAGTATCCTTCCATCCCTTTTACCATTTTGGTGGCTCTTCTCTGAACCTTTTCTAAAATCGCTATATCCTTTTTAAGATACGGCGACCAGAATTGCACACAATATTCAAGGTGCGGTCTCACCATGGAACGATATAGAGGCATTATAATATCTTTTGTTTTATTTTCCATTCCTTTCCTTATCATACCTAGCATTCTATTTGCTCTCTTGGCCGCTGCTGCACACTGGGCTGAGGGTTTTAACATGGTATCCACAATGACGCCTAAATCTTTTTTCTGGGTGGTGGTTCCTAATGTGGAACCTTGCATCGAGTAATCAAAGTTTGAGTTGTTCTTCCCTAGGTGCATAACCTTGCACTTGTCCACATTAAATTTCATCTGCCATTTTGATGCCCAGTCTTCCAATTTATCAAGATCCTCTTGCAATTTTCCACAATCCTCTTGGGTTTTAACAACTTTAAATAGTTTTGTGTCATCTGCAAATTTGACCACCTCACTCGTTATTCCACTTTCCAGGTCATTTATGAATATGTCAAAAAGCAGCGGACCCAGCACAGATCCCTGGGGTACACCACTATTCACCTTTCTCCATTGGGAAAATTGGCCATTTAGCCCTACCCTCTGCTTTCTATCTTTTAACCAGTTCCTGATCCACAATAGTACACTGCTTCCTATCCCATGACTCTTTAGTTTTGCCAAAAGTCTCTGATGAGGGACCTTGTCAAAGGCTTTCTGAAAGTCCAGATACACAATATCAACCGACTCACCTTGTCCACCTGATTATTCACTGCTTCAAAAAAACATAACAGATTAGTAAGACAAGATCTTCCTTGTCTAAAGCCATGTTGGCTGTCTCCCATTAGGTCATGACTATCTACATGCTGAGTAATTTGATTCTTTATGATGGTTTCTACCATTTTTCCCGGTACTGATGTCAGGCTCACCGGTCTGTAGTTTCCCGGATCACCCCTGGAACCCTTTTTAAAAATTGGTGTTACATTGGCGATCCTCCAATCTTCAGGTATTAGAGATGATTTTAATGATAGTTCACAGATTACTAAGAGCAGGTCTGCAATCTCATATTTCAGTTCTTTCAACACCCTTGGATGTATACCATCCGGCCCAGGTGATTTGCTTCTCTTCAGTTTATCTAATAGTTGTAATACATCTTCCCGATGTATCGATATTTCCTTCAATTCTTCCGCACCTTTAAATACCACTTCAGTCATGGGTAACATCCCTACATCTTCCTCAGTAAAGACTGAAGCAAAGAATTCATTCAATCTCTCCGCTATCGCCTTGTCGCCTCTTAGTGCTCCTTTAACCCCTTTATCATCTAATGGACCAACTCTCACAGGTTTTTTGCTATGAATGTACTTGAAAAGGTCTTTACTTCGCGTTTTTGCTTCCGCAGCAAGCTTCTTCTCAAATTCTCCCTTTGCCTGCCTTATCAATGCCTTGCATTTGACTTGCCAATGCTTGTGCTGTTTCCAAGCCAAGATCTCTGCCTGTCTTTCGGACAGCGCTGCCTGGATGTCTCATCGATGACTGAAATTGAATATGACCAAAACTGAACTCCTTGTCTTTCCACCTAACTCCTCCCCCCCACTTCCAATTCTCTCAGTCCAAGTGGATGGATCTACTATCCTTCCTGTTCCCTCGGCCCGCAACCTAGGGGTTATCTTCGACACCTCTCTCTCCTTCTCCGCACATATCCAGCTTGTAGTCAAGACCTGCCGCTTGTTTCTCTACGACATCGGCAAAATCCACCCCTTCCTCTCTGAACACACTACCGAAACGCTTATCCACTCCTTAATCTCCTCCCGCCTTGATTACTGCAACCTACTCCTTGCTGGTCTTCCCATGAGCCACCTCCTTCCCCTTCAAACTATACAAAATCACGCTGCTCGACTAATCTTCTGTCAGCCTCGCCATGCCCATGTTACTCCTCTTTTCAGATCACTTCACTGGCTCCCTGTCCAGCTCCGCATCCAGTTCAAGCTTCTCCTCTTGACCTATAAATGCATTCACTCGATGGCCCCTCAATACCTCTCATCTCTAATCTCTCCCTATGTCCCCATTCCGCTCACAAATCACTTCTATCAATGCCTTTCACCCACACCGCGAACTCCCGACTGCGCTCCTTTCACCTTGCTGCACCTCACGCCTGGAACAGCCTTCCTGCGTCTGTGCGCCAGGCACCCTCCCTGGCTCTCTTCAAGTCCAAGCTGAAGACTCACCTTTTCACCGTTGCATTCAGATCCTGACTCTTTCCTCATCTCACCCCAACCCCCTCAATGTTCATGACCAGCTACAGACCAAACTGTACCTCACCATACCTTGCGTAGAACCGATTATTGCTTGCGTAGAACCGATTGATGCTCTGCACTGTTTAACTAAAATTACTATTCTATTCTAACTAGACTGTAAGCTCCAATGAGCATGACTCTGACGGGCAGGGACTGTCTCAGGTATGCTGCTACCTCTTGTAGGTTAGCTGTACAGTGCTGCGTGCGTGGCGCTATAGAAGTGATAAATAGTAGTAGTAATAGTAGTAGTAGTAGATCATAGCAGCATTATATTTAATGAACTGAAGGGCATGTTTCACAGTTAATTAAATGCCCGATACGCTGCGGTCACATATCCATATAATACCCATATTCACCAGGCATAACATAACTTTTCAGAAACCATTCATGTGCCAGCATCACAACATAAGGCTGCAAGCCAAACTGTCATATAGAAATAATGATGCTGTTACTAACCGTGCTGGAATATAAGTTAAACACTCATACTTCTTGCACATTCATGAGCTTTCATCCACCACATATTTCATTGCTAATTGAAAACTACTACTTAAATTGGGAAGATGAACACTACCAGCAATCAAAGTGCAATCAATATGCCAGACACAGATCAGCTAAAAAAACAAAACAAAACAGAGCAAATACAATATAAAGTTAAACACACTCATGACATTTTTAGAGTTGATAAGAAATGTTTAAGATCCACACTTATGTTGGGAAAGAGACTGTCATTCTTGCCAGGAATAAACAACCGTACTGCACACGGCATGTTTCAGCTGTTGCCTCAATGATAGCAAAGTCCTTCAATGAACAACAGTGCCTTTTGCCAAATCAGGCACCAAAGAAATTTTGTGATCTCTAAATCTGAGCTTACCCGATCGATCTCTAGCCAGAGCAAGCAGTTGTAGAGCCTGTGAGAACTTGAACATACAGATTAGAATAGGACGAGGAGACTGCTGAACTGCCATATGCTGGTGCAGAAGTGTTCTAGGAGCCATCTAAAAATTTACAATGCAGGATGAAGCCAAAAATCTAAGATGCGCTCCAGAAAAGTCCCAATGTAACCAACTAAATTATCATCTTCTTCACCTTTTGGCAGACCCAGTAATCTTATATTTTGACGTTTTGCAAAGTTTGCTGAGTCCTCCAACTCTTGCTGCATAAGTTTGATAGCAGTTGTGTTGAGAACAACCTGAGCCATCTCATGCTGCATTTCATTAACTTATTGCTCAATTGAACCCAAATTGCTTTTAAGAAGAATTCATTTCAACCCTGTCCTCGAGGAACTCTAGGCCAGTCAGGTTTTCGGAATTCCCACAATGAATATGCATTAGAACGATTTGCATGTTCTGCCTTCATTGTATGCAAATCTATCTTATGCATATTCAATGTGGGAATCCTGAAAACCTGACTGGCCTACGGTTCCTCGAGGACAGGGTTGAAAACCCCTGGTATAGAGAGTGTTCCAGGTCTCTACGTATACCCAGGGAGACCTCAATCTGACTTCTCCATTATCCTCTTCAATTTGCATAGTTCATGTAGCACTAGCTCAGAAGATTCTTTGGGCTTGTCAGGCATTGGTAGCTCTTTTTTCTGCCTTTTATGCCTGGATGGCAAGCTAAATTGAGTATCAGACCCAGGATCTTTCTTCTCGGCCATGTCACATGTTATAAAATAACTTTGGCAACCTCCAAAGTTATTTTATAACATGTAACAGCTTCTTCAGTCCCACAGAGATTAAGGAGCTAAGATGCCATCTTGATGGTCTCCAAGCCACGCCCCTCATGTTGAGGAGGTTTTGTAGCTGCTGTTGAACTACTTTCGCAACTATTTTTGAGAGGAAGGGTAGACTGCACCAATCTGCTTGTAGAGGAACACAATTCACTTGTCTGGACTGGTCTAGCAGGACGATATAAAAAAATCAGTTAACTGACCCAAGCCAAAATTAATGTCTTCACCTACTGACTCTGTCAGTTAACTATGTGCTTTTAATCCAGTGACAAGCTTCACTCTTCAGAAAATAACTTCTACCACAATGCTATCACCTTTTATCTGTACCACTGTTAATGCAAGTCTTGATTAACGCCAGGTAACCAGTCCTGTGGAAACAGGCATTGGTCTGACCAATCTGGGAAGTATTCATTCAACGTTTCACTGCCAACAATTATAGACCTGTTTCTAACACTCTATTTCTAAAATTATGAGAAAAGATTGTGCTTTTCCAGCGACATAATTTTGTTGAACGAACAAACAATCTTCTACACTCTTATCAAGTTTTCAGGAGAAATACACTATTGAAAACCATCAATCAGCTTGCAATCTCTATTTTATTTTTATTTAGACAGTTTTGTATACCGCCTTATCCTTCAATCAAAGCGGTCACAACACAATTGGGGGATACATTTAACACGCGAGGATATGAGACACATACACTAATACTTACAGGGAACATGGGCAGTGGAGGGTTAAGTGGCTTACCCAAGACCACAAGGAGCATCTGTGGGACTAGAAACCCCAGTCCTTCCGGCCCAAGGTTGCTGTCCTCTAGTGGGATTTGAACCCCCGACCTTCCGGCCTGAAGTACCTTGCCCCAACCACTAGGCTACTCCTCTCTATACTCTTGTACAACTTTAGAATTGTAAATTTGCCTGTGCAATACCTTGAGAAACTGGATGTATGAACAAGAAAATTCCTCCATGCTTACGAGGTGATTTATAAGAATCAGTGTATGCCAAGAGCTGAAGGAGGATGGGTCTCATAGAAACTTATTACCAATATAGAGCAACCATCATAGGCCTCCAGACCTGCTTAACAGCATCAACAGATCCAAATGCACACAAAGCGTTGCAATATGGAAGTAAACTACTGGAATTCATCTCAGTTATTAAACTAGCATAGGCATTCCAATGAACAGAAGGAATGGATGAGAATCCACCAGTATACACAAAGAAGGAAGCAACAGAATTTGTAAAACAAGAGAAAAAGCTCTTCAAAGAATTAGATCAGCAAACAGGGAACAAGTGACAAATGCATAAATTTAGTGGCAAATACAAAGCACTACTCCAGCAGCCATTCGTTAATCAAACAAGGACACTTGAGGAGTGGCTAAGTGAAACCTAAGGATGAGACTGATAGCTGCAGCCCAGGACAGTGGACTACGGATGAGATGGTTTGTAGCGAGCATAGAGAAGACTGGTAAAGCAGACATATGTACGAAAGAGCTGAAAATAGTTACTGTATGCACCTTGTAGCTGATTGTGAAGTACTGATGGCAAAAGGTTCTATACAGAAAGGCACAACAAGATGGAATGTCTCATCCATTCAAAGGTTTCTAAGAATTACAACATCGCCATACTGGAAAAGCACTGGGATCATGACCCTAAAAGAATTACAGAGGTCCTGAAGTTCTGATAACTTGGTACATTCCCATAAGAAAATAGATGTGAGGAAACCCAACACAGTGGTAAAACCACCAAAACAGTAGTGATAATAGAGATGTTGGTTCCAAGCGATTATTCAGTCAATCACATGGAGAGGGAGAAAAACCTGAAACACCAAGAAATGTAGTCAGACCAAAAAAATGTGGCAGAAGAAACAGAAATATTTCCCATTGTACTGGGAGCCACAGGCCTGATAAAGCATAGTTACTCACCTGTAACAGGTGATCTCCGGGAACAGCAGGAATTTAGTCTTCACATATGGGTATCGTCGGTACCGACGGAGCCTGCGTGGGAACACTCCCCATCGTACAATAGGAAAGCTTTTGGGAGCATCCCACAGCGCCTGCGTGCTGCCTTCCCGCCTTTCCCAACTGTCCCTCTCCAGTTGAGTTTACAGCTGAGACAAGAGAGAGAGAGAAAGAGAGAGAGATACAACTCCTAGGGGAGGTGGGTGTGTTGTGAAGACTAAATTCCTACTGTTCCCGGAGATCACCTGTTACAGTTGAGTAACTATGCTATCTCCAGGAACAAGCAGGAATGTAGTCTTCACGTATGGGGACTCCCTAACTGCAGATGCCTGGGAGACAGCCCCAGAAAGTTGTGTGCTCTTACGAAAGGGCTCAACTTCCCCCCATAGATCTCTGGCATCCTACCAGGGATGGTGGGCAGGAGCTGATTAAGTCTGGAACAGGTGTTGAAGAACAGCCTGACCAAACAAGGCATCCCGGCGGGAGTCCTTGTTTAAGCAGTAATGGGCTGTGAAGGTATGTACCGAAGCCCAAGTAGCTGCTCGACAAATGCGTCGATAGACACAGAGTGAAGATGAGCCACTGAGGCTGCCATGGCTCTCACATTGTGAGCTGTGACATGGCCTTCAAGAGGAAGGTTCTTACTCTCATAGGCAAAAGATATACACTGTGCAATTCAGTTGGACAGTGTCCTTTTGGAGACTGGAAGTCCCAAATGACTAGGATCAAAAGCAACAAAGAGTTGAGAGAATTTTCTATGTTGCTTTGTCCTTTGCAAGTAAAAGGCCAAAGCTCTTTTACAGTCCAAAGTATGAAGGTTCCTTTCTGCACTGGAGGCGTGAGGCCTCGGAAAGAATACAGGAAGGTAAACCACTTGGTTTAAATGAAAAGGCAAAACTACCTTTGGCATAAAGTGTGGATGAGTCCTAAGAACTACCTTATCATGGTGGAACCTTGTATAAGAAGGATCAGCCACCAACGCTTGCAATTCATTGATGCGACGTGCTGATGTGATTGCAATGAGTAAGATAACCTTCCAGGAAATGAATTTCAAAGAGGTAGTGGCTAATGGCTCAAAGGGCGGTTTCATGAGCTGCCCAAGTACCAGATTCAAGTCCCATGCCACCAGTGGTGGCTTAATGGGAGGCTTTGTTAGAAGGCCTCTCATAAATCTTGCTATAAGAGGATGAGAGGAAATAGGTTATCCATTTAGAGACTTGAAAGAAGCTGCAATAGCACTCAAATGGACTCTCACGGAATTGGTCTTAAGCCCTGCATTTGACAAATGAAGGAGATACTCCAGTAATGAATCTAGAGGTATCGCAAGAGGGTTAAGACCCTTCTGCGAGCACCATATGGTAAACCTCTTCCACTTAAATGCATAAGAGCGTCTTGTGGAGGATTTCCTGGAAGCATGAAGGATATCCTTTACCTGCTGGGAAAGGTTAAGGTCCGGAAGTTCTAGGCTTTCAGCAACCAGGCCCTGAGATGCAGAGAATGGGGATTGGGATGCCACAGCATCCCGTCCTCTTGTGAGAGAAGATCTGGAGCAGATCCTAACTCCAGAGGCGGAGCTTGAGAGAGATGTGGGAGCAGAGGGTACCACAGTTGTCGTGGCCAACGTGGAGCTATGAGAATCATATGACCTCTATCTCTCTGAAGTTTGAATAGGGTTTTGGGAATTAGGGGAATGGGTGGGAAGGCATACAGGCAATCCTGACCCCAGTGAAGGAGGAAAGCATCCCTGGCTTGACAACCTTGAGCCGGAATTCTGGAACAGAACTGGGGACGTTTGGCATTCAGTGGACTTACAAAGAGGTCTATGTCCGGGGTTCCCCAAACTTGAAAAATTTGGGCCACCTAGTCTGCATGGAGAGACCATTTGTGTGGAAGCAGAACTCGACTGAGTTTGTCTGCCCAAGAGTCTTGAATGTCTGGAAGATACACCGCAAGGAGATGAATCTGATGCTCTCTGGCGAGGGCCCATAGTCGCAAAGCTTCATTGCATAGCGACAGAGAGCCTGTTCCGTCCTGCTTGTTCACATAGAACATGGCTACCTGATTGTCCGTTTGTACTAGGACTGTCTTTGTAGCTGAGCTGGGTGTGAAAAACTCGAAGAGCAAGGAAGATTGCTCTGAGCTCCAGGAGGCTGATATGAAGACAGGCCTCCTGCAGAGTCCAGGTACCCTGGGTAGAGGTCGTGCAGGTGGGCTCCCCAACCCACCTGTAAAGCATCTGTTGTTAGAGTGGCTTGGGGTAGGAGCTGCTGGAAAGGAGACCCCACCAGAAGGTTTCTGGGTGACTGCCACCATTGGAGGGACAAAATAAGACGATCTGAATTTGCTATTTTGTCCGACAGGCAACCTGAAGCCTGAGTCCACTGAGTGGATAAGGTCCACTGGACTGCCCTCATATGGAGGCGAGAATAAGGAACTACATTTCCCGAGCAATGAGATGAGGCTTGAGCACTGCTTGGGAAGCTAACTGAACTATGCGAAGACAACAGGGCTGTGGAAGGAAGGCACTTATCTGTCTGGTATCCAGATGAGCTCCTATAAATTCTAGGGATTGAGTGGGAGCAAGGTTGGATTTTGGGAATTTTATCACAAGTCCCAAATACTGAAAGAGACAAAGCAAAACTGGCTTCTGGCCCCGAAGGGGCTCGAATGAGCCAGTCGTCTAAGTAAGGGAAGACGAATATTCCCAGGGTGCGGAGAAATGCTGCTACCATAGCCATGCATTTTGTGAACACTCTTGGTGCAGAAGCCAGGCCAAAAGGAAGAACTCTGTATTGGTAGTGCTTTCCTTGAAACAGGAATCGAAGGAACATCCTGTGACTTGGATGGATGAGAACATGAGTGTACGCATCCTTGAGATCTAGAGAACAAAGCCAATCCTGACCCCGAAGGTATGGCAGCAGAGCATCTAGAGAAATCATTTTGAACTTCTCTCTGATCAGGAATTTGTTCAATTCTCTGAGGTCTAGAATGGGTCTGTATCCTCCTGTTTTCTTTGGAATAAGGAAATAGGGGGAGTAGAACCCTGTACCCCATTGGGGAATGGGTACCTCTTCTATTGCTCCTTGAGCAAGGAGTATTGTGACTTCTTGACCTAACCCGTCATTGAGAGAGATCTGAGAGTTGAACTGTCTTACTATTGTAGGAGGGGGCATGCTGAGGAAATGAAGCTTGTACCCCCTCTCGTACAATGGACAGAGTCCAATTTTCTGCTGTTATCTGACACCATATGGGGGCAAAATGACATAACCTTCCCGGGATGGTGGAGGGTTCTGGTCCATTCAGGGCCAGGAAGGCAAAGTACTATAGACAGGAGTCAAAACCCCTGTGGAGGCTGAGTCTGCTGAGCCAGTTGAGGCTTAGCAGCTTTTGGCGTCCTTTGTTGTCTAGGTTGCTTTTGCTGTCCCTTTTGGGCAGACTGACCTGGACGATGTCCCTGCTGGGTTATAGGGGGGATAAAGCATCTTCTTGCTGAAAAATGGTTTCTTAGAGGATTTTTTCCTCGCAGGATCAGCTGTGGATTTGGACAATCTATCCAAAGTGATATTGTCAGCATCTATCTCATTAGCTTTTTCCTGCCAATTCTTGCCAAAGAGATTCTCTCCTGTGCAAGGTATGTTTCCCAATTTGTCCTGTACCCAGATTTCCAAGTCAGATGCCTGGAGCCAGGCAATCCTGCATGCACCTATGGCAATAGCAGGGGTTCTACTTATGCATTCAAAGCAGTCAAAGGCTGCACGATTCACAAACTTGGAAACATCCTGAGCATGTTTAACAAGAGCAAGATAATCTTGCCTTTTATCATCAGGAAGAAGAGGGCTCATAAGCTAAGTCTCCTGTGACTTCCTTAAGGAACATCCCCATATACAAGATATAGGAACTGATCCTAGCAGAAAGCATGGAAGCCTGGAAGGATCGATGCCCAAAGGCGTCAATAGTACTACACTCACGTCCCGGAGGATTAGATGCATGCCTTTTTCCACTCTTGATTTGTCTCATGGCTGATTCCACCACCATGGAATAGTGTGGTAATTGAGTCTTTTGAAACCCAGGACAAGGAGGAACTCGATACATGGTGTCGAGACTTTGGGAATGAGGAGATGTGGTTAGAAGTGTTTCCCACATCCTTAACATAAGATCATGCAAGATCTCATGAATAGGTAAGATAGCTGCCTCCTTGGGAGCTTTAGGGTACTGAAGGATTTCTAATTCCTTTGCCCTAGGCTCTTTTTCAGGAGCCACCGTGATGGAAAGACCTCGGGCCACATCTCAGATAAAATCCTGAAAGGATATATATTCTGGCGGAGACATCCTACGCTGAGGAGAAGAGGAATCCTCGGGAAGAAGTGCTATGGTATCGGCAGAGTCTTCGGGTGATCATTCAAGCCATGGTACCGGTACCGATCGATGTCTGTATCGGAGTGGTCCGGTACCGACTTGTCGATGCCGGATAGAGACGTATGACTCAGTCCCGGTAGTATACCTGCCGATGTCGATTCAGTCGGTGCCGGTACCGGTACACGTGTCTAAAGCGGTTTCAGGGGCATCGAGGCCGTGAGAAGAGCCGCCAGACTGCATTCAATAGCCAAGAATCTCTGGTCTATCGACACTGCTGATGCTTGGGTATCGGTACCGGTTAAAGCGGCCAGAACCCCAGAGCATGGCACCAGTAATTCTGCCGAGGCTGAGGCCTCGAGAACATCCTGGAGCCCCGTTAGTGCTTTGGAAGCTGAAGCCTCCCGCCGGGGCAATTTTGTCCGTGAAAGTCCCTCAAGGGCAATGCCAGAGGCATCTCGATGTTTAGAAGGAGATCTACTCTTTGAGGACCGGCTAGATTTATGCTTAGTTACCTGAGATCCATGGGAGGAAGGTGAAGCCCTGGAAGACGTCGATGCCACGGACGCTGCATCGGAGGGAAAAAGCGTGCTAAGTTTTGCCGGCCCCTTTTTGACATTATTCCACAGGCGAGGCACTCTGAAATAGAGTGGTCAGGACCTAAACATTTGAGGCACCACTCATGGGTGTTGGTGACGGAGATGGTACCACAATACTTAGAACATTTTTTTAAAACCCGAAGCAGGTTTTTCCATGTCTAAGGAAAAAAATTGGACCTAGTGCCCAAAATGGCGCGTGGCACCACAGAAGAAAGTTACTAAAGAAAGACGCCAGAAACAAAAGTTTTTTTTTTCCCCAGAAAAAAGAAAAAAACCACCGGCGGTACCGGCAAAGCGTTGAGGGAAGGCAGACACGACCACAAAAAAGAAGTGTAAGAATGGGATTTTCTGCAGTGACAGGATGTGTGACCTGTCGGCTCCGCAGAAAACGAAAAACTGGAGAGGGACAGTTGGGAAAGGCGGGAAGGCAGCACGCAGGCGCTGTGGGATGCTCCCAAAAGCTTTCCGATTGGACGCTGGGGAGCGTTCTCGCGCAGGCTCCGTCGGTACCGACGATATCCATATGTGAAGACTACATTCCTGCTTGTTCCTGGAAATAGAGGACTTTCCAGTTACATCTTGATAAATTACCCATACATGTTATATCTTATAAACTTCAGAAGGAAACTCCCTCTGGCACAATGCAAGTACTACAGCGAGCATTAGCAGTAAATCTGAAAGACTGAGATCATATTCCAAATATCCTGGCTTAGGAATGAGGTTCATGACTTTCATGGTATGCACAAAACTAACCCATTTGGAGAAATTGCCCTTAAGTGGTATGGATTACCCTACTAAGTGAGATTCTGGAGGGAGGTGGGTGTCCCCATCGGCATGTTGCATCTTCCAACACGGGCTGGGGCTGCGGCTGCGATTTTGGCACAACCACGGCCAGCTATTTCCTTATTCTCTGCTTGCCCTTCCTTCCTCCCACAGGACAGACTTCCCTGCTGCTCCTTTCTTATTTGGGTGTCGGGACTTGGTCTATTTATTACTGCAGCTCTTTCCTCTTGCTGGTGGCAGGACCTGGCTTCCCTGCTGTTGCTGCCTTTCTGCTTCTTCGGGTGCCATGGCCTTGCCTCCCTGCCACCCGTTACTCTTTTCTTACTCCTCCGCCACCACTCCTTCCTCAGATTGTTGGAATGAAGCTCTATGCATCTGTTTATTTGTACATTAACAAAAAAACAGATCTGTACAGATAGTCAAGATAGGAAGAACCCTCCCCCAATAGGCACTACAGCTTAAATGAAACACACCTAAAGAACTTACTATGGAAAAAATGAATGGGCTACTTTATTAAATAGTATAAAATTTCAATGGCACTGTTGATCCCAGAGATGACTATGGTCTTTGCAGGTTGTGATGACTAAGACCCCAAAAAAAGTGTTACTTTTCAGAGCACATTGGATCCGTTCATTAGATGACTGCTCTATTAGAAAATGCCATGTGATTTTTATTATATTTTCAATAAGCACTGTAAAAACACTGTTTCTTTGTTTCTCTGCATAATTCTTCGTTCTTATGTATACTGAAATCTTTGCACTATGTTATCCACAATTCTCAGCACAAGTAGTTTTCACATAAAGACGAAATAGGCAGACCTCCTAACACCTGTAGCGCTCAGTGCATTAAAATATGAAATACCTTAACGTTTCTTTTAAGTGCTTATATTGTCTACTATAGAAACCTTCACTACATTTGGGAGTTTCTTTATTAGATGTGTTCTACATGCTGCTATATGGCATAAAAAGACAAAAAAAGAAGCATAGGATACCTGACGAGATTCATCATCTGGAAAATCATCATCACATAACCAGATTCCAAGTTCTGTTCTCTGGAATTCGGCAGCCACCAAAGCATAGAATTCCAATGTTGGCCCTAAGCCAGTTCCTTCTTCTCCTAAAAACTCCACCTGGGGCAGAGGAAACAGTAACATTTGATTAGTATAAGCACTGGCTGCCTTTAATGTATGCAAAAAGATAAATTCCTTCAAACACTAAGATTTTTAAAGTTCAGAAAGTACTTTCTTTCTAGTACAGCCACAAGAGGAGCGACCTCTCGCAATCACCAGAAGAAACACACAAATAGCGAGGGGAATTAGGTGGTCACAAATGCTTTATTGATTAAAAAACACCCCAACGCGTTTCGGCAAAGCCTTCATCAGGGGGCTGAGAACTGCAAAACCAAACGATAAATAATAATACATAAACATATATAAGATATGAAATATAAAATAAGTATTATAGATAATAAACAAAGAAGAATAGAATAATAAAACATAATTATTAATATAATGTCTAAGAACATATATAGACAACTTCAAAAAATAACAATAAAGAATGTATACATACAGAGATCCAATGTGATTTATAACATAAATACACAACAAGGACTAAAAACTAAATAGTAAAACTTATGCACAATAAATAAGACAATACTTACAGATAGAATTGGTCAACAACCACTATAAATTGCACAGCAACCGATGTGAAGCAATACCTAAAGTAAAAGCTGGAATTATATCACAACCAACATAATTTAATATTTTATTTTATTTTTATTTAGCAAGCATTTGTAGCCCGCTCCTTCCAGCGATCAGAAGCGGGTAGGATTACTATTGTGAAACTGCCGAATCAAGGCAGGTACAAATTTTGTTTACATACAGATTGTCAGAAAAGCACATCATACAGAGTTAACACTTCTTAGCTATGGGGGAGTTCATTTACATATATACATAAATACATATATACAGGATAAGCTTTTTGGCCACAGTGGTCAGGGGCTGCTCCATCTGTGGATTTAGTTCAGGTTGAAATGAGATTGGAAAATGTGCGTTTTAAGTTTCTTTCTGAAGTCTAGAAGGTCATTGCTAGCTCGTAGTTCTGGTGGGAGTTGGTTCCACAGTGTTGGTGCCACATATGAGAAAGCCCTGTGGCTGGTGTTAGCTTTGGCAGATCTTATATCTGTTGGAGTGTGAAGGATGTTGGAATTGTGGGTTCTTCTGTTTCGGGTAGGAGGTTGCGATCTTACTAGGTTGTTGAGGAAGGAAGGTGCTAAGTTGTGGATGAGTTTGAAGGTGGTTGTTAGTATTTTGTATTTTGTTCGAGCTGTTATGGGTAGCCAGTGTAATTGAATTAGCACTGGTGTGATGTGGTCACTTAGATTTTTCTTCATTATGACCCTGGCAGCTACATTTTGTGCCATTTGTAATATGTTTAGGGTTTTTTTTAGGTAAACCTTGTAGGATGGCGTTGCAGTAGTCAATATGTGGCATGATGAGTGCTTGGGCCACTGTTCTGAAGTCTTGGGGATCAATAATATTCCGAATGGGTTGGAGCACTCTAAGCTTGTGGAAAACTGCTCTGTTGGTCTTTCGGAGGTGTTTTTCCATCTTTAGGTCACAGTCAAATGTGACTCCTAGATACTTTATTTCTTTTTTTGTTTGGTAAGTGTTGTTACATAGTGTTATTGATGTGGGTGGGTCAAAATTCGGTTCTTTGGAGATATACATTACTTCGGTTTTTTTGTGATTAATTGACATACTACTTTGTTGCAACCAGTCTTGCATCTCTCTGATACATGTCTCTAGTGGGTTGTAGTCTGGGATTTTAGTGTCTAGTTGTGAGTATAGCATGATATCATCGGCATAGATGTGGTAAAAAATTAAACAAGTATGAGACAACAGCGAGAAACCAGGACCAAGAGGCCTTATAGAAACAAAAATGGATATGAAGCACTTATTCAAAAAAGGGGGGGGGGAGAAAAGAGGAACATGTATAAAACCACATAATGAATATTGTAGTGCTCCTAACCAAATTAAAAAAGTAAAAGGACTGTTGTGAGGTGCAAATAAAAAGAATGACCAGAAAAATGTCAGCTTGTGGATTGGTATCACGGCTTATAATGTAACCTTAGAGTAACATATAAAAGAGGTACTTCATAGGGACAATAAAGAAATTATACTTAAACTGGATGTGTATTGCACAATAGATATTGAATTATTGCCAAAACTTATAGAAGCCCTCTGAGGCTTTGTCATGAGGCTCTGCTTACGTAAGTTTTTACAACAGCAGTTTCTCTCAAAAAAAAGGCACGATTGACGGTGTTTTTCTAAAGAACTCAGTCTGTTATCTACTTAAGGTAATGTTCCGTGATTTTAACAGTTTGGTTTCCTTTTTTTTCTTTTTATTCTTTTGTAATTCATCATGGCACCAGCTAACTTAGTCTTTTTGGTTTTACACGTCAGTTTGATGTGATTTCCTATGTTTCACTGGCTTTAGATACAATACTTTTTCTTCGAGTAGCTCATGTGAATAGATGCAATTCTTGCCTGTAAAGCACAGTTACTTACCTGCAACAGGTGATCTCTGGGAACAGCAGGAATTAGTCCTCACATATGGGTACGTCGTAACCGACGGAGCCTGCGCGGGAAAGCTCCCCAGCTTCCCAGAAGGAAACTTTTGGGGCCTCCCACTGCACATGCGCGCTGCCTTCCCGCCTTCCTGACCAGCTCTCCTCAGTTCGAGTTTATAGCTGAGACAATAGAGAGAGGAAAGGAAGATAGATAGAAGATACAACTCCTAGGGGAGGTGGGTTGGTTGTGAGGACTAATTCCTGCTGTTCCCAGAGATCACCTGTTACAGGTAAGTAACTGTGCTATCTCCAGGAACAAGCAGGAATAAGTCCTCACATATGGGGACTCCCTAGCTAAGATGCCTGGGAGATCCCCTTCCAAGGGTTCGCCATCTTCGTATGGATCTCAGGCATCCATCCTGTGAAGGTGGGCAGGAGTTGTTCAAGTATGGAACAGGTGTTTGAGGACAGCCTGACCAAACAAGGCATCCCGGCGGGAGTCCTTGTCCAAACAGTAATGGGCTGTGAAGGTATGAACCGAGGCCCAGGTGGCGGCTCGACAGATCTGATCTATGGATACAGAGTGAAGATGAGCCATAGAAGTGGCCATGGCTCTCACATTGTGAGCTGTGACATGGCCTTCCAGAGAAATGTTTTTACTCTGGTAAGCAAAGGAAATACACTGAGCAATCCAATTGGAAAGTGTACGTTTGGAGACTGGAAGTCCCAAATGAGAAGGATCAAAAACCACAAAAAGTTGGGAAGACTTTCTATGTGGCTGAGTCCTGTTGAGGTAAAAGGCAAGAGCTCTTTTACAATCTAAAGTATGAAGGTTCCTCTCTGCACTGGATGCATGAGGAGCCGGAAAAAAAGACAGGTAGATATACCTCTTGATTAAGATGAAAAGGCGAGACCACTTTGGGCATAAAGTGGGGATTCGTCCTAAGGACCACCTTATCATGATGAAACCTGGTATAAGGTGGATGAGCCACTAAGGCCTGTAGTTCACTGATACGGCGAGCCGAAGTGACTGCAATAAGGAAAAGGACCTTCCAGGAAAGAAATTTCAAGGAGGTAGAAACCAACGGTTCAAAAGGTGGCTTCATAAGCTGACCCAGAACTAGGTTCAAGTCCCATGCTACCGGAGGAGGTCGGATGGGAGGCTTAGTTAGAGTCAGGCCTCTCATGAACCTTGCAACAAGCGGATGAGAGGAGACAGGTTGTCCATTTATAGGTTTTAAGGATGCTGCAATAGCACTCAAATGGACTCTTACTGAATTCGTCTTAAGGCCTGCATTGGAAAGATGCAGGAGATAGTCTAGTAGAGAATTCAAAGGAAGTGCTAGAGGGTCAAGACCCTGTTGAGCACACCAAATGGAAAAGCGTTTCCATTTGAAAGCATAGGAACCCCTCGTGGAGGGTTTCCTAGAGGCATGAAGGATATCTTTCACTGGTTGAGAAAGATTGAAGTCATGAAGGCTTAGGCCTGCAGTAACCAAGCTCTGAGGTGTAGGGACTTGGGGTTTGGGTGCCACAAAGTCCCTTCCTCCTGAGAGAGAAGGTCTGGCGCAGCTCCCAGGTCCAGGGAGGGTCCCTGGGAGAGATGCAGAAGTAGAGGGAACCACACTTGGCGTGGCCAGCGTGGAGCTATGAGGATCATCGATCCGTGATCCCTCTGGAGTTTGAACAGAGTCTTGGGAATCAAAGGAATGGGTGGAAAGGCATATAGGAATTCCTGACCCCAATGTAGGAGAAAGGCGTCGTTGGCCTGAGCTCCCTGACACGGAGTCCTGGAACAGAATCGGGGAAGTTTGGCATTCCACGGACTTGCAAAGAGGTCTATGTCCGGGGTTCCCCATTCCTGAAAGATTCTGCTTATCTGGTCCATATGTAGGGACCATTCGTGTGGAAGCAGAACTCGACTGAGTCTGTCTGCCCAAGAGTTTTGAACCCCTGGAAGATACACTGCCAGAAGATGAATTTGATGCTCTCTGGCGAAGGCCCATAATCTGAGAGCTTCGTTGCAAAGCGACAGAGAGCCTGTCCCTCCTTGTTTGTTTATGTAGAACATGGCCACCTGATTGTCTGTATGGACTAGGACGGTCAGGTTGACTAGGAGGGTATGGAAGACTTTGAGGGCAAAGTAGATTGCTCGCAGTTCCAGGAGGTTGATGTGAAGGGTGGTCTCTTGTGGAGACCAAGCACCCTGAGTGGAGAGGTGTTGAAGATGGGCTCCCCAGCCTGTTTGGGAGGCATCTGTTGTGAGGGTTGTTTGGGGCAACAAAGGTTGGAAGGGGGCCCCCAACAACAGATTCTTGGTGGACATCCACCATTGGAGGGACCAAAACAGAGGCTTTGAGGTGAGTATTTGGTCGGAGAGCGCTCCTGATGCCTGAGTCCACTGGGTGGCCAAGGTCCATTGAGCTGCTCTCATATGAAGACGAGCGTAGGGCACCACGTGTACCGTGGAGGCCATGTGGCCCAGAAGTCGCAGCATTTCTCTGGCTGTCAAGTGACTGCTGGACTGAGCTTGGGAGGCCAAGCACACCAGACGTTGGCCCCGGACTTGAGGTAGGTAGGCCCTTGCAGTGGTGGTGTCCAACTGGGCCCCTATTAATTCCAGAGACTGAGTAGGGGTAAGTTGAGACTTGGGAAGGTTTATCACCAGTCCCAGATACTGCAGAATGTGCCTTGTGCGGTCCAGGGAAATCTGGGCCTCTGACTGAGATGGAGCTCGGATGAGCCAGTCGTCCAGATATGGGAATACAAAAATTCCCAGACCTCTTAGAAATGCGGCAACAACTGCCATGCATTTGGTGAACACTCTTGGAGCAGAGGCTAGACCGAAGGGAAGTACTCTGTACTGGAAATGTTTTCCCTGAAACAGAAATCTTAGATATTTTCTGTGGGATGGGTGGATGAGTATATGTGTGTACGCATCCTTGAGATCTAGAGAACAAAGCCAATCCTGACTCTGAAGGTATGGAAGGAGAATGCCTAGAGAAAGCATTTTGAATTTCTCCTTGTACAGAAATTTGTTCAATTCTCTCAGATCTAGGATAGGTCTGAATCCCCCTGTCTTCTTTGTTATGAGAAAATAAGGGGAGTAGAATCCTGTCCCTTGTTGAAGAAGAGGAACCTCTTCTATTGCCCCTTGGGCAAGGAGAGAAGAGACCTCCTGATCCAACAGGCGCAGGAGAGATGGGGGAGAATTGAAGTGCCTCACCATGGTATATGGAGGAAGGTTGGAAAAATGAAGTTTGTAGCCCTCTCTGATGATAGAGAGGGTCCAGTGCTCTGATGTAATTTGCCCCCATCTGGGAGCAAAGTGAGCTAACCTTCCGGGAATGGTGAGGGGCTCTGGTTGTTCTAGAGCCAGAAAGGTTAAGTTCTCTAGGGGCAAGTCAAAACCCCTGAGGGGGTTGAGCCTGCTGAGGAGTGGCAGACGCTGCAGGCTTTGACCTTGCCTGTTTAGGTTGCTGACGTTTAGCAGCAAAGCGAGGCTGAGAAGATTGTTGGCCAGTATTTGTGGAAAATCTGGCCTTCTTGTAGTAAGGCCTCTTGAAAGACTTTTTCTTGGCAGGAGTAGAGGTAGACTTAGAAAGTCTATCTAATGTAGCATTTTCTGCGTCCATTTGAGTGGCTTTAATTTGCCAGTCCTTACCAAATAAGTTCTCACCTGTACAGGGCAGATTCCGTAAGCCATCCAGGACCCAGGGTTCTAGGTCAGAGGCCTGGAGCCAAGCAAGTCGTCGGGCTGCAATAGCAATGCCCGAAGCTCTACCGGCACCCTCAAAGGAATCAACAGCTGCTCTGTTGGAGAACTTAGAAACATCTAGAAGCTGTTTCACCAGAGAAATGAACTCCTCCTTTCTATCCTCAGGGATAAAGGAGGCAAAATGCCGTACCTTTAGGGCAAGTTCCCTGAGAAACATGCCCATATACAGACTGTAAGAATTAATCCTGGCTATAAGCATACTAGCCTGGAAACCTTTCCTGCCAAAGGAGTCTAGGGTCTTACATTCTCGCCCTGGAGGGGTAGAAGAGTGCCTTTTGGTGCTCTTAATCTTTTTCAGCGCAGACTTCACCACAATGGAATGGTGAGGCAGCTGAGTCTTTTGAAACCCAGGAGAAGGAGGGACCCGGTACATGGTGTCCAACCTACGAGAGTAAGGAGACAACGTTAGAGGAGCCTCCCATAAGTCCATCAAGTGTTCTTGAAGGATTTCATGGATAGGCAGGGTGACTGCCTCTTTAGGAACCTTAGGGTATCCTAAAATATCCAATTTCTTTGACCTAGGTTCTTTTTCAGAGGATGTGGTAATAGAAAGTCCTTTAGCTAGCTCTATAATGAAGTCTTGAAAGGACAAATCCTCTGGTGGAGACATTCTCCTCTTTGGGGAAGAAGGGTCTTCATGAAGAACTAGAGACAGCTCATCAGAGTCCTCAGAGGAGTCAAAATCCTCAGAAGAATCAGAGTATTCTCTATTTGCTTCCAACGCACGATACGCATACCAATCGGTATCGACATCGGGCGTACCGGGTATGGGATCGGTATCGGGTGAAAACCCGGATCCGGTATGCGGAACCGATCTGCGTTTGGAAGTCGATGGTCTCGGTTCCGGTATGGGAGACGATACCGGAACCGGACCCGGTACCGCGGAACACGGTACCGAGGGCGTCGCAGCTGTAATAAAAGTCAGCATGGCCTGCTGCATGGTCTGAACAGTATTGCTCATAGACGCCACTGCTGCCTGGATTTCGGCACCGGTATGGGCCGGTACCCCAGAGCAGTCGAACAGGTGATCAGTCGAGGCCGTGCCATCGATGTCAACCTGTAACCCCATAGATGGTGCTTTGGAAGCCAGAGCTTCCCGCCGGGGTTGTTTGGCTGGGGCAGGATCCTCAGATTCAAAAGTGAGAGCCTCTCGATGCTTTGAAGGAGATTTGCTCTTTGAGGACCTGCCCGAAGAAGGTTTGGTTACCTGAGATACATTCGGAGAGGAAGACCTGGATGACTGTGATGCTGGATTATCTGAAGCAAACAGCACATGGAATTTGTTGGCCCGGTTCTGCAAACCACGTTTAGACATCTGGGAGCAGGATGGGCAGTCCGGAATGGAGTGGTCAGGTCCCAAACATTTAAGACACCATTCATGGGTGTCTGTGACAGAAATAACAGCACTACACTTGGTACACTTCTTAAAACCAGGGGCTGGTTTCTCCATGAGGAGAATTTGTGTAGGCCTGAGGCCTAACCGAAGTCACCAAGTTGTGCAAAGATAAAGATTTTTTTTTTTTTTTAAAGAAAAGAAAAGAGAGACCGGCGGTACCGGTTTCGGTATGGGGAAGGCAGGTACGCGGTCTAAAGAAACAAACTAAAACAATAATTTCTTCAGCGGTGACAGGAACACGACCTGCTGGCTCCGCGGAAAAAGAGAAACTGAGGAGAGCTGGTCAGGAAGGCGGGAAGGCAGCGCGCATGTGCAGTGGGAGGCCCCAAAAGCTTCCTTCTGGGAAGCTGGGGAGCTTTCCCGCGCAGGCTCCGTCGGTTCCGACGTACCCATATGTGAGGACTTATTCCTGCTTGTTCCTGGAGATAAGGGAAGTGTATGTTCATTTGGATTTAGATTATGATACGTTTTATTTTTGGTTCTGGTTTCTTTTTGTTCTTTTAGATCTGGTTGTCCTTCAGCTGTATACAGCCCCGGCATTTCAATGAGATTACTTTTTACGTCTGCTAAGAGGAACTCATATAGTTTTCCTATTATGGATATAATGTCAGCTTTCATTTTGATTATTGATAATATAAACTTTAAATGCGCTTTTATGTACCTTTGATGCTGTCGGTTTTAACCCTTTGAGCAGTATAACTAGGGCTCAATTTCATCTTTTTGAGCCTCAGAGGGCTTCTATAAGTTTTGGCAATAATTCAATATCTATTGTGCAATACACATTCAGTTTAAGTATAATTTCTTTATTGTCCCTATGAAGTACCCCTTTATGTGTTACTCTAAGGTTACTTTATAAGCCGTGATACCAATCCACAAGCTGACATTTTTCTGGTCATTCTTTTTATTTGCACCTCACAACAGTCCTTTTACTTTTTTAATTTGGTTAGGAGCACTAATAATTGAATAATTGCTTCATATTCATTTTTGTTTCTATAAGGCCCCTTGGTCCTGGTTTCTCGCTGTTGTCTCGTACTTGTTTAATTTTGCAATAAACATTATTTTATATTAAATTATGTTGGTTGTGATATAATTCCAGCTTTTACTTTAGGTATTGGTTCACAACGGTTGCTGTGCAATTTATAGTGGTTGCTGACCAATTCTATCTGTAAGTATTGTCTTATTTATTGTGCATAAGTTTTACTATTTAGTTTTTAGTCCTTGTTGTGTATTTATGTTATAAATCACATTGGATCTCTGTATATATATATTCTTTATTGTTATTTTTTGAAGTTGTCTATATATGTTCTTAGACATTATATTAATAATTATGTTTTATTATTCTATTCTTCTTTGTTTATTATCTATCATACTTATTTTATATTTCATATCTTATATATGTTTATGTATTATTATTTATCTGTTGGTTTTGCAGTTCTCAGCCCCCTGATGAAGGCTTTGCCAAAACGCGTTGGGGCGTTTTTTAATCAATAATGCATTTGTGACCACCTAATTCCCCTCACTATTTGGGTGTTTTTTCTTTCTTTCTAGTACTACAGAGATTTTTTAAAATGGTTATTAAACAGACAGCCAGATCTAAGGACTTTTAAGTAGTGTTCAGATGATATCACTGCAAAACTAAAGCCTTAAAGATGACATTTTACATACAAGTTAATGACCTTTCCTTGAGTCCTGCTAGACCAGTCCATGAAAGTGGGTTGTGTTCCCCTATGAACAGACTGGTGGAGACAAAGAACCAATGAAAAGCCCAGGTTTCAATGACCATCACTCCAATGCCTCTATCTGCCTCAGCCACCAGTATTCGTCCCAAAGCATATGGAAGAAACATGGCAAGACTCACATAACCTCAACCATTGGCAACATTGAGTAATCAACAGTAGAAAACTATGCACAGGAAAGCATAAACAGAAAGCTGTCATAAGTATAAAAATCACAGTGGCCCCAAGGGCCGCAGCAGAAGAACAGAGCAAATACAGTTTCAGGGGTGAGCTCTGGACTGGTCTAGCAGGACTCAAGGAAAGGAGATTAACTGGTAAGTAAAATGTTACCTTCCATATTGTCCTGCTAGACCAGTCCAGACAAGTGGGATGTACCTAAGCTACAACTCCACTGGGCGGGAAAAAGACACGGCAGTTCACAATACATAAGATATGCCATACTGGGTCAGACCAAGGTCCATCAAGCCCAGTATTCTGATTCCAACAGTGGCCAATCTAGGTCATATCTACCAAGCAGTTTCCCCAAGAGACACAAGTTCCACAATGCTTGTACTGGGTCAAGCATTGATATCTTCGGTCACTTCTTAATAATGGTTTATGGACCTTTCCTCCAGGAACTAGTCCAAACCTTTTTTAAACCCAGCTACACTAACAGCCTTTACTACATCCTCCGGTAACAAATTCCAGAGTTTGATTACACGTTGAGTGAAAAAATATTTTCTTTTATTAGTCTTAAATAGTTTACCCTGTAGCTTCATTGCATGTCCCCTAGTCTTTCTATATTCTGATAAGGTAAAGAATCGATCTACGTTTACCCGTTCCACTCCATTCATTAATTTATAGACTTCTATCATATCTCCCCTCAGCCGTCTCTTTTCCAGGTTAAAGAGCCCTAACCTTTTTAGCCTTTCTTCATAGGAGTATCCTTCCATCCCCTTTACCATTTTGGTGGCTCTTCTCTGTACCTTTTCTAAAATCGCTATATCCTTTTTAAGATACGGCGACCAGAATTGCACACAATATTCAAGGTGCGGTCTCACCATGGAACGATATAGAGGCATTATAATATCTTTTGTTTTATTTTCCATTCCTTTCCTTATCATACCTAGCATTCTATTTGCTCTCTTGGCCGCCGCTGCACACTGGGCCGACGGTTTTAACATGGTATCCACGACGACGCCTAAATCTTTTTCCTGGGTGGTGGTTCCTAATGTGGAACCTTGCATCGTGTAACCATAGTTTGGGTTGTTCTTCCCTAGGTGCATAACCTTGCACTTGTCCACATTAAATTTCATCTGCCATTTTGATGCCCAGTCTTCCAATTTATCAAGATTCTCTTGCAATGTTTCACAATCCTCTTGGGTTTTAACAACTTTAAATAGTTTTGTGTCATCTGCAAATTTGATAACCTCACTCGTTATTCCAATTTCCAGGTCATTTATGAATATGTCAAAAAGCAGCGGACCCAGCACATATCCCTGGGGTACACCACTATTCACCTTTCTCCATTGGGAAAATTGGCCATTTAGCCCTACCCTCTGCTTTCTATTTTTTAACCAGTTCCTGATCCACAATAATACACTGCCTCCTATCCCATGACTCTTTAGTTTTGCCAAAAGTCTCTGATGAGGGACCTTGTCAAAGGCTTTCTGAAAGTCCAGATACACAATATCAACCGACTCACCTTTGTCCACCTGTTTATTCACTCCTTCAAAAAAACATAACAGATTAGTAAGACAAGATCTTCCTTGTCTAAAGCCATGTTGGCTGTCTCCCATTAGGTTGTGTCTATCTACATGTTGAGTAATTTTATTCTTTATGATGGTTTCTACTATTTTTCCCGGTACTGATGTCAGGCTCACCGGTCTGTAGTTTCCCGGATCACCCCTGGAACCCTTTTTAAAAATTGGTGTTACATTGGCGATCCTCCAATCTTCAGGTATTAGAGATGATTTTAATGATAGTTCACAGATTACTGATAGCAGTTCTGCAATCTCATATTTCAGTTCTTTCAACACCCTTGGATGTATACCATCCGGCCCAGGTGATTTGCTACTCTTCAGTTTATCTAATTGTTGTAAGACATCTTCCCGATGTATCGATACTTCCTTCAATTCTTCCGCACCTTTAAATACCACTTCAGTCATGGGTAACATCCCTACATCTTCCTCAGTAAACACCGAAGCAAAGAATTCATTCAGTCTCTCCACTATCGCCTTGTCGCCTCTTAGTACTCCTTTAACCCCTTTATCATCTAATGGACCAACTGACTCTCTCACGGGTTTTTTGCTACGAATGTACTTGAAAAGGTCTTTATTTCGCGTTTTTGCTTCCGCAGCAAGCTTCTTCTCAAATTCTCTCTTTGCCTGCCTTATCAATGCCTTGCATTTGACTTGCCAGTGCTTGTGCTGTTTCCAGGTTTCGTCGTTTGGCTCTTTTTTCCATTTCCTGAAAGATGCTTTTTTGGCAACAACAGCCTCTCTGACCTCACCTTTAAACCATGCTGGCAGTTTTTTGGACTTCCTTCCACTTTTCTTAAAGCGTGGAATACAGCTGGTCTGGGCTTCCAAGATAGTATTTTTCAACAACACCCAAGCTTGATATACGTCTTTAACCTTCGCAACTGCTCCTTTTCGTTTTTTCTTAACTGTTTTCCTCATTTTATCATAGTCTCCCTTTTGAAAGTTAAAAGGTAGTACTGTGGATTTCCTTACTATCCCTCCTCCACTAATTAAATCAAAGGCGATCATGCTATGATCACTATTGCCAAGTGGCCCCAACACCCTTATCTCTTGCACTAGATCTGGTGTTCCACTAAGGACTAGGTCTAATATGGCTTCCCCTCTGGTCGGTTCATGAACCAGCTGCTCCAAGAAGCAGTCATTTATTTCATCTAGGAACTTTATCTCCCTAGCAAGTCGATACCGGGGTAATTGAAATCACCCATTATTATTACTGCGCTGTAACTTTTGTTAGCTTCCTTGATTTCTTTGAGCATTTCATCATCCATTTGGTCATTCTGGCCAGGTGCTCGATAGTACACCCCTACTGCCATTGCCTTCCCCCTTTTATATGGAATTTCAATCCATATAGATTCTACAGCAGATTTTGTTTCCTGTAAAACTTTAATCCTTTCTGAGTCAATGCCCTCTCTAACATAGAGCGCAACCCCTCCACCAATTTGATCAGCTCTATCATTACGATATAGTTTGTACCCAGGTATCACAGTGTTCCACTGGTTGTCCTCCTTCCACCATGTCTCTGATATTCCAATCATATTTAACCTTTCATTTAGTGCTATATATTCTAACTCTCCCATCTTATTCTTTAGACTTCTAGCATTTGCATACAAGCAGTTTAGAGAATGTATTTTATTCATGTTAATTTGGCTATTGTTAGACATGGGTAAATAGGGATCTTTAAGCTCTGTCTGCTCCATACTTGAGGGCATTTGGGCTACTTTACTGTTTTGTGGAACCTCTCTGCTTTTGGTAGTATCCTTCAGGGATACATTCTTCCGAACCATCCGCTCTTGGGCGACTGTCGGCTTTCCCCTAATATCTAGTTTAAAAGCTGCTCTATCTCCTTTTTAAAGGTTAATGCCAGCAGCCTGGTTCCATCCCGGTTAAGGTGAAGCCCATCTCTTCGGAAGAACCCCTCCTTTCCCCAGAATGTTCCCCAGTTCCTAACAAATCCAAAACCCTCATCTCTGCACCATTGTCTCATCCATGCATTGAGACTCCGGAGCTCTGCCTGCCTTTTGGATCCTGCGCGTGGAACAGGAAGCATTTCGGAGAACGCTACCCTGGAAGTTCTGGATTTCAACTTCCTACCTAAAAGCCTAAATTTTGCCTCCAGAACCTCCCTACCACATTTTCCTATGTCATTGGTACCGACATGTACCAAGACAGCAGACTCCTCCCCAGCACTATCTAAGACCTTATCTAGGTGGCGCGTGAGGTCCGCTACCTTCGCACCAGGCAGGCATGTTACCAGGTGATCCTCACGTCCACCAGCCACCCAGCTATCTACATGCCTAATGATCGAATCACCAACTATAATGGCTGTCCTAACCCTTTCCTCATGGGCACATGGCCCTGGAGAAACTTCCTCGGTGCGAGAGGGTTTTACATCACCTGGAGGACAGGTCCTAGTTACAGGATCAGTTCCTGCCACACCAGGGTGATGCTCTCCTGTCACGTGACCTCTCTCCTCCATGGCAACAGGGGTGCTGCCAGACTGGAGGTAGGACTTCAGGACTATATCCCTGTAGGTCTCGCCTATGTACCTCTCTGTCTGTCTTATGTTTTCCAAGTCTGCTACTTTAGCCTCTAGAGAACGGACTTGCTCCCTGAGAGAAAAGAGCTCCTTGCACCTAGTGCACACGTAAGACCTCTCACCAACTGGGAGAAAATCATACATGTGACACTCAATGCAAAAGACTGGAAAGCCCCCATCCCGCTGCTGGAGTGCTGTCTGCATCTTAGTTTTAAGTTTGTGTCTAGATCTTTAAGTTCTTACTTACTAGGGATTGCTATGGGTATTTAAACCAATAAAACTGTACCTAATACGTTTAATATACCTTGTTCACCTGAAGCTTAATTAATCCCAGGTCCTTAGTGTATGACTGATTTGGTATTGAGCTTCACCTGAAAGCACCTCCTTATTTATTTTTATTTATTTATTTATTATTTTATTACAGTTTCTTATATACCGCGCTATTTAGAATCAGCGCGGTTTACATCATAACAACAACGACCATAACGACAAACTGTCAGGTTTTACATTGAACAGGAGTACAAACTTGGATAACTGGGTTAACTATATACATAATCTATCTACACTGCAGTGTGAGGGCATTTCTAGATTGGGTCATTTCTTGGAGGGGATATCTAGTTCAGTTGCTGTCTGGGAAGTATTGGCAGAAAAGGTATGTTTTGAGAGCCTTCCTGAACTGATATAGATTGGTAATGGTTCTAATGTTGGGGGGTAGGGAGTTCCAGCATTTTGGGACATAAAAACTGAATGCCCTGTTTGTGGTGTTCGTGTTGGACTTTGTCGAAGCCTTATGTGTAAGTACCTATAAAGCTATGTTTATCCCAGGGGAGGGTGGGTGTGGGGAGGGAGGGAGGGAAATAACACTTATTAAAAGAGGGCTGCTACACAGTACCCTGCCTTGTGCTGCTGAGGTAAGCTAAATTCTGATTTGATTTAAATTATAGCTCTTAGCTGCTGCTAGGCTCTAACTTCTTATGAAATTTAAACTACAAGCTCTCTGCTGGGTACTAAATTTAACCAGAAAGCTCTCTTGTGTGTTAAATTTAAACTAAAAGTACTTTGCTGTTACTTGGCCCTGAGTGACTATTAAATTTAAACTACAAGCTCTCTGCTGGGTATGAAATGTTACCAGAAAGCTCTCCTCTGTGTTTTAAATTCAAACTTTAATTGCTGCTACTAGGCCCTAACTGATCCAACAAAAAACAGTGGGTTCACAGATTAAGTAGCTTTAATACAAAGAATTCTTTTCAGAAAATTACCAGAAGTATATATTCACAGTTGCAGATTTCTCTCCAGAAGTAACAGTCCCCCTTTCTAGTCCTTCAATACCTTAAAACCGAAGGTGGTACCTGCCTGCAAGTGGACATCCAAGAACAATGATTGACAAAACTGGAAAATGATGCCCACATTGCCGCCCAACAAATGTCTGCAGGGGCTACCGAGCTCTGCTCGGGTAGAATGGGCATGAAAACCCTTTGGAATCAGCCGATTCTGCAACAGATACGTTGAGGCAATGGCCTCCTTAATCCAGTGCCCCAAAGTCAATTTAGCCACCGCATTACACTTGAGTGGGCCCGCAAATAGCACAAAAATATGGTCAGATTTACAAAAGGAATTTATAACCTTCAAATACCGGAAAAGCACCCTCTGGACATCCACAAGGCGAAGATCCTAATCCTTACCCCGATAGTCCTTAGACCACCTGGTTCATATGAAAGGCAGAAATCATCTTAGGCAAGAAAGAAGGCACAAGCATAATGGAAATGGGCTCCTTTGAAAAAAATAGACTCCCTGCTTGTTCCCGGAGAAAGACAGATAAGGATCTGAAAACCCAGCAGAGGGCTTTCAGTTCAAATTCAGAACCCAGCAGACAGCTTTCAGTTTAAATTTAAAATACAGCAGACAGCTTTCTGGTTAAATTTAAAATCCAGCAGAGAGCTGCTAGTTTAAATTTAAAACTCAGTCAAGGCCTAGTATCAGCAAAAAGCTTTAATTTAAATAAAATCAGAGCATAATTTAGCATATAAGGAAAAACAGGGCCAGTATTATTTGAGCAATACAATGTTTCTAGAGACCTTAACAAAGAGGCCTTCTAGATAGGGGGCAAGGGACCTGTGAAATTGTTTTAAATAGGTGTTAAAACCAAGGGACAGATCAAAGGAGCATTTTGAAAGACTCCCTCTATTAAAGCAAGGGCTGTGTGAATCACCCAGGAAACTGGTCACATATTACCTTATAAGCACAGGACAGGGTACTGTGTAGCAACCAACTTTTAATAAGTCTTCTTTCCCTCCCTCCCTCTCTCCTCAACTCCCACCCACCCCTGGGATAATTGTAGCTTTATAGTTGCTTAAACCTCTTAAAGGGAAGGAGGTGCCCATATTCACTCTAAGGTGCAGCTGTTTATCCTCTTCAGGCATACATTAAGGACCTGAAATTAATTAATCTTGAGGTGAACAAAGTCCATTAAACGTATTAGGTATAGTTTTATTAGTATAAGTATCCCCAGCAAAGCTAAGTAAGTAAACAACTTAAAAACATAAACATAACCTTAAAACTAAGATGCAGACAGCAGTGCAGCAGCGAGATGGGGGCTTTCCAATCATAAGAACATAAGATATGCCATACTGGGTCAGACCAAGGTCCATCAAGCCCAGTATCCTGTTTCCAACAGTGGCCAATCTAGGTCACAAGTACCTAGCAGTTTCCCCAAAAGACACAGGTTTCACAATGCTTGTAGTGGGGCAAGCAGTGGATATTCTGGGTCCACTTTAATAATGGTTTATGGACCTTTCCTCCAGGAACTTGTCCAAACCTATTTTAAACCCTGCTACACTAACAGCTTTTACTACATCTTCCAGTAGCAAATTCCAGAGTTTGATTACACGTTGAGTGAAAAAATATTTTCTCTTATTAGTCTTAAATAGGTTACACTGTAGCTTCATTGCAGGTCCCCTAGCCTTTCTATATTTTGATGGTGTAAACAATCTATGTTTACCTGTTCCACTCCATTCATTAATTTATAGACCTCTATCATATCTCCCCTCAGCCCTCTCTTTCCAGGTTGAAGAGCCCTAACCTTTTTAGCTTCTCTTCACTCTCAGGGCAACCCCAGCAGCACAGAAACAAGAGAAACATCTCCTGACTCAACTGCCACTCCCCTGGAACCAGAGTGTGCCAGCTGAGAAAATCTGTTTCCACAGTAGCCACCCCGGCAATGTGCAAAGCCGACAGACTAGGAGGTTCTTTGCCACCCAGGCAAACAGGAAAGCCATCTGCAGGACTACCCTAGTACCCTACCCTAGTACCCCTCATTCTGCCTTGCCAATGGACATAAGCCGTGGCGTTGTCCGAGAACACTCGAACCACTCGACCCTTGATCGGGGGCCAAAAATGCATTAGAGCCATCCTAATGGTCCTCATGTCAAGGCAGTTGATGGACCACACAGCTTCCCTGTGCTTCCAATGACCCTGGGCTGTTTGGCTTTGGCAATGGACTCCCCAGGCTGAGAGAATGACATCTGTTGACAGAAGGGTTCATGGGCAATCGTCCAGCAGTACACCCTTCCTCAGAAGACTGGGCCACTGCCATCACCGCAGGCTGGCTATCACCATCATTGGAGGGAGTCTGAGCTCTAACCATAGAGAACTCAGGGAGTCTTCAGCTGCAAAAGAGAACACACCAACAGTACCATCTTGTCGCCACAATCAATCCGAAGAGTTGAAGACAATCCTGAACTATGGGAGCCTGCTGTGAACAAAACAGCACTAGGCAATCCAACAGCCTTTGACTTCTATTTTGTTTTTATTCTGTTAGGAAGACACTGCACACTCAAGTATTGAAACGTGCTTCCAGAAACTCCAGGGATTGGGAATTCAACAACTTTTTCTTTCCCCAAGTGGTCACCCATCCGAGGCTTATCAGAAAGGACCCCACTCGGGGAGCTACCCGAGATACCTTGAAAGAGAATGGGCTTGGATGAGCCAGTAGTCCAGAAATGGGTGCACAGAAATCCCTTGGTGCCATAGCACTGCAGCCATCACCACCATGACTTTGGAAAAAGTCCTTAGGGCAGCGAAGAATCCAAATGGGAAGGTGGCAAACTGAAGTTGAGGGCCAAGCATGACAAAACACAGATACTTTGCTGAACCCCTAGATTGGGATATGAATATTTGTCTCGACCAAATACAGAGATGCCAGTAACTCTCCTTGGTGCACCACTTGAATCATAGATCGCAGTTTCCATCCAGAAGCACAAATGTGTAAGCACTCATTGACACACTTGAGGTCCAGAATGGGGCAGAATGTTCCTTCCATGTCGGCACCATGAAACAGATGGAACACCTTCCCTTGCCATGATTATCTGGGGGAATGGGCACTACTGCCTTCAGGAGAGATATAGAAGGGGATCTGCACAGCGGCCCTACCATTTGCAGCCCCACAATGGGAAAGGATGAAAGCAGCCAGGACCGGCTCTTGCAAACCAGGACATAGCCATACTGAATGGGGACAAGCACCCAGCTATCCATGGTGACCTTGGTCCATTCCTAAAGGAAGAGGCGAAGCCTGCCACCAACTGGAGGAACCAGGGAATGAGCCCCCAAATTGTCACTGTGCAGTCTGGGAGGGTCCTCCTCTGGATGGGACTGGGTCCCTGGTCCCAAGTGCTTCATAAAAGTACTGAGAACGAGTCCTAAGTCAACAAGCAGAGGAGAAGAAAGGTTTTCCAGGCTGGTAACAATGGCAGTCCCCAGACTCCACTGGAGTCCGATCAGTGCACCTGCGAGCAGAGGATGATGAAGAGGAGTTCCTAACTGCATCACAGGCCCCTTGGACCTGTCCCCAGGAAGATAATAAGATGTTGTCTCACTCAGAACCTTCACCAGCTTCTCCAAATCTGACCCAAGAGAAGGGTCCCTCTAAGGCCAGATGAGCAACTGGCCTTTAGAAGATGAGTATGCTGCCCCATGTCAGACCCAAGCCAACACCATGTCACTGTCGACAGGGCACAAATCTAGGCTGCTAGATGTATAAGGCCGTACATGGCATCAGGAAAGAAGGCCATAGCGGACTCCAAAGGAGGGGTAGAATCATCTGGCAGAAGAGGCTGAATCCAATGGAGTAGGGCTTAAGATGCCAGGCCTGCACATACTGCAACTCAAGAATAGCAGCCGTCGCACAAACTGGTTCTTCAACAGGAATCCACTTTTTTGCCCAGAGTATCTTTTAAGGCCGATCCGCCTTCCACGGGAATGGTGGTCCATCTGATAACTGTTGTGGCCTGTGCATCCATCTTGGAAATATCCAACCACACAACACACTCCTTCTCCGAGAGAGCGTGCATCTTCTTATACATTCTTAGCCTCTTAGGCAGGGAGTTGGGGGAAATCTCAATCTGACCAGAACAGCTCCTTGAGCACCTCTGGGTACGGGAAGACAATAGTGGATTTCCACACCCTTTGCAGGAATGGATGCATCTTCAGTTCCTGCTCCATGCCTGGAGCATCCGCCAAGCTTAGGGTGGTTAAGATCCTGGGAATCAACGCTTCCAGTTCCTCCTGCCGGAACAGGCAGATAACATTGGCCTACTCACAATCCTCTTAAGGTAAGTGTACTTCTTCATCCACATCAGACATCTAAATCAAAGCCACAGTCCAAATCTTGGACAGAGCCCAACTAAGCCCCATCTCCAGAGGCACCCTTTGCCAGGGACTCTTAGCCTGCTCCTCACGAGACTGCGCTTGGGGGAACCCAGAGGCTGCAGGGTCTGAATTTCTGCACCAGGCCTATTGTAAAAAGGAAAAGAATGCCAGAGAGGACAATCCAAACTCCGGAACCTTTCCCCATCAAAATGAGCCCCCTTACATCAAGGGACATGGTCACCGTCGATCTCCTAGAGGTTGGGGAGCAGTGCACAGCATGGTTGCTGGAATCTTCGGCCAGATGGTTATCCTAACCACAGTGCCATCCGCCACCTCCTGCCCATGGGCAGGCAAGGCCAGACTAACCACATCCCCCCTGTGTAGAGAGGCAGGGCAATTACTCCAGGGACAACTCAGGAGCTGTCATGCTAGAAGAGCAGAGTCCAGAAGCCGGAGATGAGGCACCACGTTTGCCACAGGCCAAACGATGATTCCTGGAAGAAGACATAAAAGAGTTAAGGCAAGTATCATAACAGTGCATACTAAGGCCACTGCATCCTAAAGGTGTGCGTAAACTGCGTTTTTACTGCAATGCACGATACAGGTGCTAGAGTAGGAGCACGTGACCTCCAGACACATAATAGGAGGAAAAACTACTAGTGCGTGCAGAAAACAGTGGAAAACCCCACACTGTGCCAGCAGTTGCCAGCTATCTACCCCGAATTGTGTTCCACACAGACGGAATTGGGAACCGCCAACAAGGGCAATGATGAGGTCAAGCTTTAGTACTCACCTCCCTGAGAGCCCCAGGCACAGGATCCATGCTGGGCTCAGCTCTACTCCCCTAATATTGTTACACTGGCTTTGTAACAAAGCGTTTAAGGTGGCTGGTAGGCAGAGCTCTTTGAAAGCCTTTTGCAATCTTCGGGAGAGCGCGGGGGGGGGGGGGGGGGGGAGAGGAAGAGAAGTGAGGAGACATTGAGGTTATGTGAGGCTTCTGAACTCTTCCTGATCCTTCCAATTTCTGGCTGCTCAAGAGGCTCTTATCATAAGGATGTAGAGCTGAACCAATTTTCCCGCCTCCTATGGCTACTAAAAAGACTGTAGCCTAGAGGAGCTTCCCACGTCGCGCTCAACTGAAAGAGTCACCTTCAGGATGGTCATTCATGAGCATTTAATCAACCTTTTCTTCTCAATCTTCAGAATTTTCTTTAGAGAGGAGAAAATCCATCCACCATCTGCTGGAGACAAATACTGAAGAGACCTCTGTTGGCTGAGGCAGATAGAGACATGGGAGTGATGTCATTGAAACCTGGGCTTTTCATTGGTTCTTTGTCTTCATCAATCTGCTGGTAGGGAAGCACAACCCACTTGTATGGACTGGTCTAGCAGGATGATATGGAAACTGGCTTAAGGTTTTGTTCTATAACTTAGGTTTTTGTTCAACAGTTTATGAAAATCTCTTTTTATATGCTTGTTACTACAGAGCAACAGCAGAATATAAACTTTTAGAATATTTTTCTAGTTACTTTATGAGACAGCTAGAAACAAACTGTACTTTTGTGCCTCTGTAAAGTGTAGTTACTCACCTGTAACAGGTGTTCTCCAGGGACAGCAGGAATCAGTCCTCACATATGGGTGACGTCGGAGCCGACGGAGCCCTCGTGCGGAGCAATTCCCCAGCTTTCAAAGAAAGCCTTTGTGATTGCATCGTGCATGAGCGGTCCCCTTCCCGCTCAAGGGTGCCCATCTTGCTCAGTCAGATGACACAGCTAAAAAAGACAGCAAAAATGAGAAAAAATTAATCAAAGGACTGTAACTCCTGGGGAGGAGGGAGGGTCGTGAGGACTGATTCCTGATGTCCCTGGAGAACACCTGTTACAGGTGAGTAACTACACTTTCTCCAGGAACAAGCAGGAAGTCAGTCCTCACATATGGGACTCCCTAGCTATACTCTACCGAGAACCCATAGCTGAAAATGGCTCACTCTAGAAGAGCCGCAGCAGCAGTGACAGGATTTTTCTCCGAGAACGCAACCCCCCTGGTAGCCTGACACCAAAGGGTCGGAGGGTAGGAGTTGCCTAAACCTCGAATAGGTTACGAACCGAAAACATTGTCCCACCGGCACTCTCTCTCCAGGCAGTAATGGGCTGCAAAAGTCTGGCTTGAAGACCAAGTTGCAGCACGGCAGATGTCTGCCAACAGAACAGAGCGGTGGTTAGCCACTGATGCGGCCTTAACCCTGATAGAGTGGGCCGTGATTCGGCCCAGCAGCTGGAGGTCAGCTGCCCTGTATGCCCAGGCGATGCAGTCTGCCACCCAGGTGGATAACGTGCGCTTGGAGACAGGTAGACCCAGTTTACTAGGGTCATAAGAGACGAAGAGCTGGGAAGCTCTCCGATGTCCCCGCGTACGCTCCAGATAGAAAGCGAGCGCCCTCTTACAGCCCAGGGTATGCAGAATCGCTTCTGCCCTGCTGGTATGTTGCCTGGGGAAGAAGGTTGGAAGAACCACCTCTTGGTTGAGGTGAAACGAGGAAACCACTTTTGGAAGGAACTTGGGGTGAGTACGTAGGACCACCCTGTTTTTATAAAACTGTGTATACGGTCTATCCGATACTAAAGCTTGCAGCTCGCTCACACGTCGAGCTGATGTGAGTGCCAACAGAACGAGTGCTTTCCAGGAAAGGAAGCGGAGATGACAGGTGGACATTGGTTCAAAAGGTGGGCGAGTAAGCCGCTGCAAGACCATATTTAAGTCCCACTCTGTAGCCGGTGGGCGAAACGGAGGCTTCAAGAGTAGGAGGCCTCTGAGGAATCGGGATACCAAAGGGTGAGCTGAAAGAGGTTGCCCATCCACTGGAGAGTGGTTAGCTAATAGCACACTCAGGTGGACCCTGACAGAGTTAGACTTGAGGCCCAACTCTGAGAGGTGGAGCAAGTACCGTAATACCTGAGGTACTTGGCAAGTGAAGGGGTTCTCCTTATTTTGGGTACACCACACTTCAAATCTATGCCACTTGGAACGTGTAGGATTTTCTAGTGGACTGCCTCTTGGAGGACAGCAACACCTCCTCAACCCCCTTGGGAAGGAGTAGAGGAGCAAGTATTACCCTCTCAGCAGCCATGCCATTAAGCTGAGTGACCTGAGGTTGGGGTGTAGTAAGGAACCCTGTTTCTGAGTCAAGAGGTCCGGCTGCACCTCCAGTGGGAGTGGAGTTTCGACCGCCAGTTGAAGGAGAAGAGGGAACCAAGGCTGTCTTGGCCACCTGGGGGCTACCAGGGTGACAGAGGCCTTGTCCCGAAGAATCTTGAACAGAGTGCGTGCCACCAGGGGTGTGGGTGGAAACACATAGAGAAGGCCCTGTGCCCACGAGATCAGGAAAGCATCTGCCGCCATGCTCAGCGGATGCCTCGAGCAGAACTGGGGCAACTGCTGGTTTTGCGGACTGGCAAAGAGATCCACGTATGGGAGACCCCAGTGGTTGAAGATCTGCTGGGCTACACCCCGGTTCAGTTGCCATTTGTGAGGCTTAAGAATCCTGCTCAACTTGTCGGCCAGGAGGTTCTCCTGACCTGGCAGATAAACTGCCTTTAGGGGGACATGTGATGCGCCACTGCAAAAGAGCAGAGGTCCAGGGTTTCCTGGCATAGATGCAAGATCCTGTGCCTCCATGTTTGTTGATGTAGAACATCGCTACTTAATTGTCTGTCTGTATCAGCACCGACTGATGTGAAAGAAGATGACAGAAGGCTTGAAGAGCTAGGCGGATGGCTCGAAGCTCTAGAAGATTGATTTGAAGTGCGGCCTCTCGCGAGGACCACAGACCCTGAGTGCATGAACCCTGGCAATGGGCTCCCCAGCCCTGCAAGGAGGCATCTGTCATCAGCACTCTGGTGTAAGAGGGAGGTTGGAATGGTACTCCCTGAAGCAAATTTGGGGGGGGGGGGGGGGTTGAAGCCACCATTGCAAGGCTGTCACCAGTAGCTTGGAAATCACTACTCTGTCTCTGAGGCGGCCTGTGGCTTGTGTCCACTGGTCTCTGAGGCACCATTGAGCTGTGCGCATGTGGAAGCGAGCATATGGAGTCACATGTACCGTGGAGGCCATGTGGCCCAGGAGGCATAAGAAGACCCTTGCGGAGACATGAGGTCTGTGCTGGACCTGTTGTACCAAGTCTAGCAACCGCCTTGCCCTGTCCAGCGGTAGGTAAGCCCTTGCCTGAAGGGTGTCCAGTCTTGCCCCTATGAACTCCAAGTTCTGAGTGGGGAGTAAAGTGGACTTTGCGTGATTTACAACAAACCCTAGGTGCTGGAGCAGGGTGACTGTGTGAGCAGTGGCCTGCTGTGCCTCCTGTGCCGATTAGCCCCTGATGAGCCAGTCGTCTAGGTATGGAAAGACGAAGACCCCTTGGCTTCTGAGGAAGGCCGCCACCACTGCTAGGCATTTGGTGAATACTCTGGGAGCAGACGCTAGGCCAAAGGGAAGCATCCTGTACTGGAAGTGGTTTCCTCCGACAACAAACCTTAGATACCGTCTGTGGTCTGGGTGTATGAGGATGTGAGTATAAGCATCCTTTAAGTCTAAGGAGCATAGCCAGTCTCCCTGGTTGAGGTAAGGCTGTAAGATCCCAAGGGAAAGCATCTTGAACTTTTCCCTCACCAGGAACTTGTTCAGACTGCGCAAGTCTAGGATGGGGCAAAGGCCTCCTTTTCTTTTTGGTATGAGGAAATACCTGGAGTAGAAGCCTTGGCCCTGCAGGTGGTGGGGCACCGGTTCCACCGCCTGTTCCTTTAGCAGACCTGCCAACTCCTGCAGGAGGAGGTTCCTGTGAAGAGGGGGCCTGAGAGGCTCTCCTGGGAAAAAGGAGGTGGGCAACTGGTTGAAATGAAGTAGCCCTGTTGGGAGTATTTTCAAAACCCAGGCGTCGGTGGTAATGGCTGGCCACCTGTGAGCGTACAGGGCCAGCCTTCCTCCTGTGCAGGGCCAAACCATTGGTGGGAGAGGAGCTATGCACTGGGAGTGAAAAAACCCCTCCCGGCTGGGTAGGAGCCGGAGCTGGAGGCTTGGGTGTCTTCGGCTTACCTGGGCCATGCCCCTGTCCCCTGGCCTGCTGCCCCTGTTGGGGAGCTGGGGTGGCCCGCACTGTTCCCTCTAAGCTGTGTGCGTGTGTGCGCGCGCACACACCTCGCTGAGCGAGCGCACAAACTTTACAACAGAGCGCACAAAAATTACGGTTCTGATTCTGATAGAAAACAACACAGACGTCCTAAAATGTAAAAGCTGTGATTGTAATTACTAGAAATTTTCCACTTCATTTAGTAATCGTCTATTTTCATTTAATTTGATTAAAATCAATGTGGTGTACATACTGTATTCTGACGTGTAGTCAAATTTTAAAGTATATAACTCCGAGTGTCATTATGTGGCGCACAAAAATTTAACCTTCCTTCAAAAGCTGCACAGCTGATATTTTATGCGCACACAGTCTACAGAAAATTAGAAGGAACATTGGTGGCCCGGTAAGTGGGGTAGTTTCTGTAAGCCGTACCCTTCCTCGGGAAAAGCACAGTTACATACCTGTAACAGGTGATCTCTGGGAACAGCAGGAATAAGTCTTCACATATGGGGTATCATCGGTACCGATGGAGCCTGCGCGGGAACGCTCCCCAGCGTCCAATAAGAAAGCTTTTGGGAGCATCCCACAGCGCCTGCGTGCTGCCTTCCCACCTTTCCCAACCGTCTCTCTCCAGTTCGAGTTTTAAAGCTGAGACAAAGAGAGAGAGAGATACAACTCCTAGGGGAGGTGGGTGGGTTGTGAAGACTTATTCCTGCTGTTCCCAGAGATCACCTATTACAGGTAAGTAACTGTGCTATCTCCAGGAACAAGCAGGAATGAGTCTTCACATATGGGGACTCCCTAGCTGCAGATGCCAGGGAGAGACCCCAGAGTTGTGTGTCCTTGAAAAGGGCTCCACCTCCCAACATGGATCTCTGGCATCCAACCAGGGTAGGTGGGTAGGAGTTGATTAGGAATGGAACAGGTGTTTGAGAACAGCCTGACCAAACGAGGCATCCCGGCGGGAGTCCTTGTCCAAACAGTTATGGGCTGTGAAGGTATGAACCGGGGCCCAGGTGGCCGCTCGACAGATTTGGTCGATGGACACAGAGTTTAGGTGAGCCATTGAGGTTGCCATGGCCCTCACATTGTGAGCTGTGACATGGCCTTCCAGAGAAAGGTTCCTACTCTGGTAGGTGAAAGAAATACACTGAGCAATCCAGTTGGACAGTGTTCTCTTAGAAACTGGAAGTCCTAAATGGGAAGGATCAAAAGCAACAAAGAGTTGAGAAGACTTTCTATGTTGCTGTGTTCTTTGTAAGTAAAAGGCGAGAGCTCTTTTACAATCCAAAGTATGAAGATTCCTCTCTGCACTTGATGCATGAGGTCCTGGAAAAAAGACAGGTAAGTATACCTCCTGGTTCAGATGAAAAGGCGAGACCACTTTGGGCATAAAGTGTGGATTGGTCCTGAGGACTACCTTATCACTACCTTGTATAAGGAGGATTAGCCACCAAGGCTTGCAACTCACTGATGCGACGTGCTGAGGTGACTGCAATGAGAAAGATAATCTTCCAAGAAAGAAATTTCAAGGAGGTGGTGGCTAAAGGTTCAAAGGGTGGCTTCATAAGCTGGCCAAGCACCAGATTTAAGTCCCATGCCACTGGAGGTGGTCTAATGGGAGGTTTAGTTAAAAGAAGGCCTCTCATGAATCTTGCTATAAGAGGATGAGAGGAAACAGGCTGTCCATTGAGAGGCTTGAGGGACGCTGCAATAGCACTCAAATGGACTCTTACCGAATTCGTTTTGAGGCCTGCATGGGAAAGATGCAGAAGATACTCTAGCAAAGAATTCAAAGGTATTGCAAGAGGGTTAAGACCCTTCTCTGAACACCAAATGGTAAATCTTTTCCATTTGAAAGAATAGGAACGTCTAGTGGAAGGCTTTCTAGAAGCATGAATAATATCTCTGACTTGCTGAGAGAGATGGAAAACTTGAAGGTCTAGGCCTTCAGCAACCAGGCCCTGAGATGGAGAGACTGGGGGTTTGGGTGCCACAACGTTCCGTCTTCCTGGGAGAGAAGATCTGGAGCAGAGCCCAACTCCAGGGATGGAGCTTGAGAGAGAGATGCAGAAGTAGAGGGTACCACACTTGGCATGGCCAATGTGGTGCTATGAGGATCATAGAACCTCGGTTTCTCTGAAGCTTGAACAGTGTTTGGGGAATGGGTGGAAAGGCATAAAGGAAGTCTTGACCCCAGTGAAGGAGGAAGGCATCCTTGGCCTGAACTCCCTGACACGGAATCCTGGAACAGAACCGGGGAAGTTTGGCATTCCACGGACTTGCAAATAGGTCTATGTCCAGGGTTCCCCAAATTTGAAAAATCCTGGCTACCTGGTCCCTGTGGAGGGACCATTCGTGTGGAAGCAGAACTCGACTGAGTCTGTCTGCCCAAGAGTTTTGAACGCCTGGAAGATATACTGCCATAAGATGAATCTGATGCTCTCTGGCGAAGACCCACAGTCGCAAAGCTTCGTTGCAAAGCGACAGAGAGCCAGTCCCTCCCTGCTTGTTTACATAGAACATGGCTACTTGATTGTCCGCGTGGATGAGGACTGTCCTGTAGCTGAGCAGGGAGTGGAACACTCTGAGAGCTAAGAAAATTGCTCTGAGTTCCAAGAGATTTATGTGTAGTGAAGTCTCCTGTGGAGACCAGATGCCCTGGGTGGAGAGATCTTGCAGATGAGCTCCCCAACCCATTGGAGAGGCATCTTTATCTTTATTTACACGATTTGATAGACTGCCCAGGCCGAAGCATCAGGGCGGTGTACAATACAAAAATAAGGCTGCTAGAAACAAAGTCAGAAAGGGAACGCCAAAAGTCGATAGGACAGAGAGAGACAGATTAAAGGTAGAGAGGAGGAAAAGCCCAGGGGTGGGGGGGGGGGGGGCAACAGGGCAGGAGGATGGGGGGGGGGGGAGAAAGAAAGGGAAAAAAAAAGGGGACGCGGACCAACGAGGGGAGAGTTATGGAGGGTGGAGGGCGAGGCTGGGGGAGAAGGCACCATCGTCAGAGGGGGGAAGATCGAAGGCCTGGAAGAAGAGGTGAATCCTGAGGAGAGTTTTAAAGCGGAGATAGGACGGTTCTAAAAGAAGGGATAGGGGAAGTGAGTTCCAGAGAGCGGGACCCAAAAAGAAAAAGGCGGAGTGACGGGTCAGTTCTAGGCGGGCCTGGGCAGGGGAAGAGAGAAAGAGGCGGTTACCATAGGCCGATCGGAGAAGACGTGGGGAGGGTTGGAGATGGATAATGTCTGAAAGTATTGGGGGGTGCTGGAATAGAGAGCTTTGTGAGTAAGGATGAGCACTTTAAAGACAAAACGGAACTTGACCGGAAGCCAGTGTAAAGTGAGGAGGCAGGGGGACACATGGGAGCGAGCTGGGGAACCAGTGATGAGACGGGCAGCGGCATTCTGCACTAATTGGAGGCGGTGAAGCTGAGAAGAGGGGAGGCCTGCATAGATGGCATTACAATAGTCTAGCCTGGTCATTACCAGGGACAGGACGAGGGTGACAACAGAGGGAGGAGGAAGAGATGATTTGACGGCCCGGATCCAACGCAGATGGAAAAAAGAAGTGCGTATGACAGAAGAGATGTGTTGATGGAAGGAGAGGGAGGAGTCCAGAGTAACCCCTAGATAACGGAGGGTTGGGACTAGGGGAATGGAGCGAGAGGACATAGCAGGCGACACGCTAGGAGAAGGGAGCCCAAAGGAGAACCAAATCGCGGAGGATTTGGCGGGGTTAGCCTGCATAAAGTTAGAATCGAACCAAGATGCAACAGAGGAAAGACAACGGTTGAGCGGAACAAGGTCAGGGGCGGAAGAGGAAGTATGATGCACCAGCAGGATATCGTCGGCGTAAATGTACGTGGAGATGCCAGACTGTTGGATGAGTAGAGCTAGGGGAGCGAGGAAGGCATTGAAAAGTAGGAGGGCAAGAATAGACTCCTGAGGAACACCACATAGGGAAGGGGATGGAGGGGAGGTGGAGTGGCCAGCGTGAACTGTGAAGGTGTGTGCAAACAGGAAGGAATGGAACCACTGCAAGACAGTCCCACGAACCCCAAAGTCAGATAGACGAGACAGGAGAGGGCGGTGATCGACAACATCGAAAGCCGAAGAGAGGTCCAGACACACCACAAGAGAGAAATCACCACGGTCGTGAGCACGGTGAAGCTCAGAGAGTAAGGCTGTGAGAATAGTTTTGGTGCTATGGCCTACACGGAATCCAGATTGACGAGGGTGGAGGGCGAAAGTAGAATCGAGGTGTGTTGCAAGTTGTAAGGGTTGCCTGGGGAAGTGACTGTTGAAAAGGGGACCCCAGCAACAGGTTTCGAGAGGACTTCCACCACTGGAGAGACCAAAAAAGGCAACTGGAGTTTGCTATTTTGTCTGACAGGCAACCTGATGCCTGAGTCCATTGGGTGGACAAAGTCCATTGAGCTGCCCTCATGTGAAGGCGAGCATATGGAACCACATGCACAGTGGATGCCATGTGGCCTAAGAGTTGTAACATTTCTCGAGCAGTTAAAAGGGGCTTTAACTGTATTTGGGAGGCTAACTGCACCAAGCGTAGGCAATGGGCCTGAGGAAGATAGGCCCTTGCAGTTGTGGTATCCAACAAAGCCCCTATAAACTCGAGGGACTGAGTAGGGGTGAGACTGGATTTTGGGATGTTTATTACTAGTCCCAAATACTGAAGGACACGCATTGTGCAGGTTAGACAAGTCTTGGCCTCTGCTTGAGATGGAGCTCGAATGAGCCAGTCGTCCAGATATGGGAAGACGAATATTCCTAGAGTGTGTAGAAATGCAGCTACTACTGCCATGCATTTCATAAGAACATAAGATATGCCATACTGGGTCAGACCAAGGTCCATCAAGCCCAGTATTCTGTTTCCAACAGTGGCCAATCTAGGTCACATGTACCTAGCAGTTTCCCCAAGAGACACAGGTTCCACAATGCTTGTATTGGTTCAAGCATTGATATCCTGGGTCCCTTCTTAATAATGGTTTATGGACCTTTCCTCCAGGAACTTGTCCAAACCTTTTTTAAACCCAGCTACACTAACAGCCTTTACTACATCCTCCGGTAACAAATTCCAGAGTTTGATTACACGTTGAGTGAAAAAATATTTTCTTTTATTAGTCTTAAATAGTTGATCCTGTAGCTTCATTTCATGTCCCCTAGTCTTTCTATATTCTGATAAGGTAAACAATCGATCTACGTTTACCCGTTCCACTCCGTTCATTAATTTATAGACTTCTATCATATCTCCCCTCAGCCGTCTCTTTTCCAGGTTAAAGAGCCCTAACCTTTTTAGCCTTTCTTCATAGGAGTATCCTTCCATCCCCTTTACCATTTTGGTGGCTCTTCTCTGAACCTTTTCTCAAATCGCTATATCCTTTTTAAGATACGGCGACCAGAATTGCACACAATATTCAAGGTGCGGTCTCACCATGGAACGATATAGAGGCATTATAATATCTTTTGTTTTATTTTCCAATCCTTTCCTTATCATACCTAACATTCTATTTGCTCTCTTGGCCGCCGCTGCACACTGGGCCGAGGGTTTTAACATGGTATCCACAATGACGCCTAAATCTTTTTCCTGGGTGGTGGTTCCTAATGTGGAACCTTGCATCGTGTAACCATAGTTTGGGTTGTTCTTCTCTAGGTGCATAACCTTGCACTTGTCCACATTAAATTTCATCTGCCATTTTGATGCCCAGTCTTCCAATTTATCAAGATCCTCTTGCAATTTTCCACAATCCTCTTGGGTTTTAACAACTTTATATAGTTTTGTGTCATCTGCAAATTTGATAACCTCACTCGTTATTCCACTTTCCAGGTCATTTATGAATATGTCAAAAAGCAGCGGACCCAGCACAGACCCCTGGGGTACACCACTATTCACCTTTCTCCATTGGGAAAATTGGCCATTTAGCCCTACCCTCTGCTTTCTATCTTTTAACCAGTTCCTGATCCACAATAGTACACTGCCTCCTATCCCATGACTCTTTAGTTTTGCCAAACGTCTCTGATGAGGGACCTTGTCAAAGGCTTTCTGAAAGTCCAGATACACAATATCAACCGACTCACCTTTGTCCACCTGATTATTCACTCCTTCAAAAAAACATACAGATTAGTAAGACAAGATCTTCCTTGTCTAAAGCCATGCTGGCTGTCTCCTATTAGGTCATGACTATCTACATGCTGAGTAATTTTATTCTTTATGATGGTTTCTACCATTTTTCCCGGTACTGATGTCAGGCTCACCGGTCTGTAGTTTCCCGGATCACCCCTGGAACCCTTTTTAAAAATTGGTGTTACATTGGCGATCCTCCAATCTTCAGGTATTAGAGATGATTTTAATGATAGTTCACAGATTACTAATAGCAGGTCTGCAATCTCATATTTCAGTTCTTTCAACACCCTTGGATGTATACCATCCGGCCCAGGTGATTTGCTACTCTTCAGTTTATCTAATAGTTGTAATACATCTTCCCGATGTATCGATATTTCCTTCAATTCTTCCGCACCTTTAATTACCACTTCAGTCATGGGTAACATCCCTACATCTTCCTCAGTAAAGACTGAAGCAAAGAATTCATTCAGTCTCTCCGCTATCGCCTTGTTGCCTCTTAGTGCTCCTTTAACCCCTTTATCATCTAATGGACCAACTGACTCTCTCACAGGTTTTTTGCTACGAATGCACTTGAAGAGGGTCTTTACTTCGCGTTTTTGCTTCCGCAGCAAGCTTCTTCTCAAATTCTCCCTTTGCCTGCCTTATCAATGCCTTGCATTTGACTTGCCAGTGCTTGTGCTGTTTCCAGGTTTCGTTTGGCTCTTTTTTCCATTTCCTGAAAGATGCTTTTTTGGCAACAACAGCCTCTCTGACCTCACCTTTAAACCATGCTGGCAGTTTTTTGGACTTCCTTCCACTTTTCTTAAAGCATGGAATACAGCTGGTCTGGGCTTCCAAGGTAGTATTTTTCAACAACAGCCAAGCATGATGTACGTCTTTAACCTTTGCAACTGCTCCTTTTAGTTTTTTCTTAACTGTTTTCCTCATTTTATCATAGTCTCCCTTTTGAAAGTTAAAAGGTAGTACTGTGGATTTCCTTACTATCACTCCTCCACTAATTAAATCAAAGGCGATCATGCTATGATCACTATTGCCAAGTGGCCCCAACAACCTTATCTCTTGCACTAGATCTGGTGTTCCACTAAGGACTAGGTCTAATATGGCTTCCCCTCTGGTCGGTTCATGAACCAGCTGCTCCAAGAAGCAGTCACACCCTTGGTGCAGAGGCCAGACCAAAAGGAAGTACCCTGTACTTTTAGTGCTTTCCTTGATAAAGGAACCGAAGGAACCTTCTGTGAGTTGGATGGATGAGGACATGGGTGTACGCATCCTTGAGATCTAGAGAACAAAGCCAGTCCTGACTCTGAAGGTATGGAAGCAGAGCACCGAGAGAAATCATCTTGAATTTCTCCTTGAATAGAAATTTGTTCAATTCTCTGAGATCTAAGATGGGTCTGTAGCCCCGTGTTGTCTTTGGAGTAAGAAAATAAGTGGAGTAGAACCCTGTGCCTTGTTGAAGAAGAGGTACTTCTTCTATTGCCCCTTGGGCAAGAAGGATGGCAATCTCCTGACCTAGAAGGCTGAGGAGAGATGTTGGAGAATTGAACTGTTTCACCATGGTGTGAGTGGGAAGGCTTAAGAAATGAAGCTTGTACCCTTCCCTTATGATGGAGAGTGTCCATTGCTCTGCTGTGATTTGCTCCCATCTGGGAGCAAAGTAAGTCAACCTTCCTGGGATGGTAAGGGGCTCTGGTCCTTCCAGAGCTAGAAAGGCTAAGTTCTCTAGTTGCAAGTCAAAGGCCTTGAGGAGGCTGAGGCTGCTGGGCCGTAGAAGGTCTAGCTGCCTTTGACTTGGCCTGTTTAGGTGGTTGCTGACGCTTTGCAGCAAAACGACCTGCAGAAGATTGCTGCTGACCATAAGCAGGATAGTATCTTCCCCTTTTTGGAAAAATATGTCTTTTTAAACAATCTTTTCTTAACAGGAGCAGAGGTAGACTTTGAAAGTCGATCCAAAGCAGAGTTTTCAGCATCCATCTGAGTGGTCTTGCTTGCCAATCCTTACCAAAAAGGTTTTCACCTGTACAAGGGAGATTTCCCAATTGATCTTGGACCCAGAGCTCCAAATCAGAAGCTTGTAGCCAAGCAATTCTGCGTGCCCCTATGGCAATAGCCGAAGCTCTGCTTACATACTCAAAAGAGTCAAAGGCTGCACGGTTGGAAAATTTGGAGACATCTTGGGCATGTTTGAGCCAAGTGAGAAACTCCTGTCTTTTATCCTCTGAAATGAAAGGGGTTAAAGTCTGCAGATGATCTGTGACTTCTTTTAGAAACATTCCTATATAGAGACTATAGGAATTGATCCTAGCAGCTAGCATAACAGCTTGGAAAACCCTTCGGCCAAAAGCATCCAGGGTCCTGCATTCACGCCCTGGAGGATTAGATGAGTGTCTTTTTGCACTCTTTATCTTCTTCATGGCAGACTCTACCACAATAGAGTGGTGAGGAAGCTGAGTCTTGTGGAAGCCAGGACAAGAAGGGACACGATACATGGTGTCTAACCTGCGAGAATGAGGAGAGGTGGTGAGAGGTGTCTCCCACATCCTCAACATGAGATCATACAGAATCTCATGAACAGGTAAAGTAGCTGCCTCCTTAGGAGCTTTAGGATACTGTAAAATATCCATCTCCTTGGCTCTGGGTTCTGACTCAGGGGCCACTGTGATAGAGAGGCCCCTAGCCACTTCCTTAACAAAGTCTTGAAAAGACAAGCCTTCTGGAGGAGACATTCTTAGTTTAGGTGAAGAAGACTCCTGAGGAAGAAGTATCGATGCTTCTACAGAACCCTCAGACTCATCAGAGTCCTCAGAGGAATCGAAGTATCGCCTGTCTGGATGCTCCTGTAAAGCCCGATAACCGTATCAAGTGGGATCGACATCGGGAGTAATCGGTACCGGTTCGGTACCGATGGGCATCATAGGACAGGGTACCGTTGCAGTCGACACCGAAGCCGATGTCGATGCAATCGGTACCGGGAGCGATGCCGGTACTGGAGCCAGTACCAGCAACGGGGACTGTTGCGGTACCGGAGGCGTCGCAGCCTGTATGAAAGCCGTTAAGGTGCGCTGCATGGTCAGAATCTTCTGATCCATCGACGCCACCAGAGTCTGGATGTCGGTACCAGTGGGAGCCACCGGTACCCCAGAACACGGCAACAGGTGATCTGTCGAGGCCGAGCCATCGATGTCAACCTGTGACCCCATAGATAATGCTTTGGAAGCCGGAGCTTCCCGCTGGGGTAATTTTGCCGGTGCGGAGTCCTCGAGGGCAAGCCTGGAGGCATCTCGATGCTTGAAGGGAGATCTGCCCTTCGAGGTCCGGCCAGATTTATGCTTGGTTACCTGAGATCCATGGGAGGAAGAGGAGGCCCTGGAAGTCGTCGATGCTACCGAAGCTGCATCAGAGGGAAACAGGGTACTGAGCTTGGCTGCTCGGTTCTGCCGACCTCTCTTAGACATCATGGTACAGGACATACAATCCGTGATGGAATGGTCAGGTCCCAAACACTTTAGACACCAGTCATGGGTGTCGGTGACAGAAATAGTACCGCCACATTTTGTGCATTTTTTAAACCCAGAAGCGGGCTTCTCCATGAGGAAAACATTTTTTAGGCCTAGGGCCCAAAAACTGAAAATGCACAGTAGAGATAAAGCGTTTTTTTTTTTGAAAGAAAGAAAAGAAAGACCGGCGGTACCGGTCCGACGTCGAAGAAGGCAGACGCGACACAAAAGAATAAAGGAAAAATAAAGAACTTCTTCTGCGGTGACAGGAACACGACCTGCTGGCTCCGTGGAAAAGAAGAACTGGAGAGAGGCGGTTGGGAAAGGCGGGAAGGCAGCACGCAGGCGCTGTGGGATGCTCCCAAAAGATTTCTTATTGGACGCTGGGGAGCGTTCCCGCGCAGGCTCCGTCGGTACCGACGATACCACAGTGTGAAGACTCATGCCTGCTTGTTCCTGGAGATAAGGGCTTTTTCCCCGAGGCCTTCGTGTGAGAAGGTGCAGATGTATTCTTCGACAACCTTGTCTGGGTCAAGTACTCAGACTCGATTTCTTCAGCTTTTTCTGTCATGGGTTTGCCGAACAGGTTGTCAACTCGGCAAGGGACATCGACCAACTTGTCCTGAACCCATGGCTTCAGGTCTGACGACATGAGCCAGGCCTGACGGTGGGCACCGATGCCGGCCGCAGCTACTCGGGCCGAAGCCTCGAAGCTGTGGTAAGCTGCTCGAGACATGAACTTCGAGCACTCTTGGATCCCCGTGGACAAGGCCTTGAAGTGCTGCAAGGGTTCCGCGGAGAGACGAGCTGAGAACCCGGCAATCTCCTTTGCCAGGTCCCGCAAGTACATGCCCATATACAGCTGGGTAGGTTTGGACACGGCATGACAGCATCGAGCCCTGGTAGCACTTTTTGCCGAGGGCATCCAGGTTCTTCCACAACCATGGAGTTGTGCGGCAGCTGCGCTTTCTGGAACCCAGGACTCTTGCAGACTCGATAAATGGAATCGACCCGCTTGCTGAGCACGGCATTGAGGCCGGGGACTCCCACATGCGGAGCATTAGCCGTTCCAACATCGGAGGCACCGGTACAGTAAGGGCCTCCTTCGGGGGAGAGTCATACTGGAAGGCCTCGAGCTCTTCAGCTAGAGGCTCCTCCTTGGCGTTCGCAGGGAATGCCAAAGCCCTGGCCATGTCCCTTATGAAGTCCGAGAACCTAGTGTCCTCCGGAGGGGATCTTCTCCGAGGCTCCAAACTGGAGAGTCCGATGGGATACACCGGGTCTGGTGGGTGTCTGGGGAGTCTTCCTCCTCTGTCTCCCACACCAAGTCCTCCGAGGGGGACTCGATGGGCTCCGGCCTTGAGGGCTTTGAGCCCAACCGTCCCGATGCCGAGCTTGGCCGAGGATCGACTTGAGACCTGATTGACTCAAGGATCGGCTCGGCCTCCGGTGTCGACTGCGACGTCAAAGTCCCGGTGGTTGGGGCGGATGGACCAGAGAGGCCGGCCATTAGCACCTGCTGCTGCTCCATGAAAGCAGCCATGCTGCTCTCCAGGGCCGCCATCCTGAGGCCGAGCTCAGAAGGCTCCGCAGCTCCCAGCTCGGGTCCTGACGCCGGCTCTGTGGAGGAGAGTCTACGAGGACAACAGAAATTACCTTGTCTGACGTCTCCGGCTCCTTGTGAGGTTGTTTAGCTGGCCTCTCCAACTCCGAGGACCCGGGGCAGCGATCCAGGCTCTGCGGCCTGGAACCCGAGGGCCCAGGCCAATCAGAGGCATCCAGTGATGCTGCCCTCACAAGTTTTTTCTTCCTCTGGTGTTCCCTGGAGGGAGACTCCCACTTAGAAGACACACGATGGTCCGGGCTTGGGCGGATGCAGACTCAGGAAAAATCCTGTCACGCTGGTGCTGCCTGCTCTTCAAAGATTTCGAAGACATCTTACCACACAGCCCACAGACCACCGGGTCATGGTCAGAGCCGAGGCATCGGAGGCAGCAGTTGTGTGTATCGGTGAGAGACATTAACTTCTTACACCGATCACACTTTTTAAACCCGCTGGCAGCCATGGGGGGAAAAAGGGACCTGCGAAGTCAAACGATCGGGCTGCCAGTGAAAAATAAAAAGAGTGCGAATGCTAGTCATGAAGGACAGAAAAGAAAAATATGACCGGACTCGATACCGGTGTACCAAGCCGAAGGCGGGAAGGGGAACCGGCGTCGAACCGGGAAGCTGAAAGAAATTATTCAAGTTTTCTACTTTTTCCACGGTGGAAACGGGATCACGTCCGTTGGGCTCCGCAGAAAAAAGAAGACTGAGCAAGATGGCACCCTTGGGCGGGAAGGGGACCGTGCATGCGCGATGCAATCCCAAAGGCTTTCTTTGAAAGCTGGGGAATTGCTCAGCAAGAAGGCTCCGTCGGCGCCGACGTCACCTATATGTGAGGACTGACTTCCTGTTTGTTCCTGGAGAATGTTAAAATTCATTCTGTACTATTGCATGAAACTTTAAGTATTGTTCTAATAAAGCATTTTACTTACTTGACAATTTCCTTTCCTGCAGTCCTGCTAGACCAGTCCAGACCAGTGGATTGTGTTCCCCTGCCAGCAGATGATGAAGTCAGAGAAACAGCTAGAAGCTTCCAGTGACATCACTGATACTTGTGCTCGTTCAGCTAGGGGCACACTTCAGTAGTACCAAGCATATGGGAAAAGTGTCAACAATATAAAGACGCCTCAGTCTAAACACAACCTTCTTGCAAATAGCTCAGAGAGTAATGTAAGCATCAACATAGAAGAATTAGGTACAGAGTATCTACCATAATGATCAGAATCTGAGAAGACTAAGACCGCAGAGACAACAGAGCACATCAAGGTGGGTCCTGGACTGGTCTAATAGGACTCCAGGAAAATAAATTAAAATTTCACCTTTCAGATTGTCTTACTAGACTAATTCAGACCAGTGGGAAGTGCCAAAACTATGATTCCACTGGGCGGGGAGAAGACACAACCTCCTTGAGAATCTCTGCTCCAAAAGCCGCATCTGCCTTGGCATAGACATCCAACCAGCAATGTTTGAGAAAAGCAGAGGGAAGACCACATTGTGGCCCATCAAATTATCAACCAGAGCGACAGCACTCTGTTCCATCCAGGACGAAATCTGCATCTGGGTAGAGTGAGCCTGCAATTCTTTGAACAGTTCGATTTCACAGTTCAACAGCCAAAATGCTTCGGACACGAAAGCAGCTGTTCTAAACTAATTTAAGGCTGCTGAACACAGAAATCATAATGAAAATGACTGATTAGGTCTAATTGCTAAGATATATGCTATTAATTAGTCATTAGGGGCCATTAACTGTGTATTATAGAACATTTGCGTGAGATTGCATAATCTCTACTTGCAACCAATAGAAATATCTGTCTAAAACCAGATGATGCAATCAGCATTTAAATTTGCATCACTTGACAGTATAAATCTTAAGGTGTATTAGTCACAGTAAAATTAAAAAATAATTATTTTGCATTATTTTATGCCGACAGGTAAATCACAGCGTATTCGGCGATGCATCGTACTTGTGTTAATAATGCAGATAAAGCATAGTTACTCACCTGTAACAGGTGATCTCCGGGAACAGCAGGAATTTAGTCTTCACATATGGGTATCGTCAGTAGCGACGGAGCCTGCGTGGGAACGCTCCCCAGCGTCCAATTAGAAAGCTTTTGGGAGCATTCCACAGCGCCTGCATGCTGCCTTCCCGCCTTTCCCAACTGCCTCTCTCCAGTTGAGTTTTAAAGCTGAGACAAAGAGAGAGAGAGGGAAAGAGAAAGATAGAGAGATACAACTTCTAGGGGAGGTGAGTGGGTGGTTACAGGTGAGTAACTATGCTATCTCCAGGAACAAGCAGGAATGTAGTCTTCACATATGGGGACTCCCTAGCTTTAGATGCCAGGGAGAGATCCCAGATGTTGTGCGTCCCTGTGAAAGGGCTCCACTTCCCCCCATGGATCTCTGGCATCCTACCAGGGTAAGAGTTGATTAGGTATGGAACAGGTGTTGGAGAACAAACTGACCAAACAAGGCATCCCGGCGGGAGTCCTTGTCCAAGCAGTAATGGGCTGTGAAGGTATGAACCGAGGCCCAAGTGGCTGCTCGACAGATGTTGTCGATAGACACAGAGTGCAGATGAGCCATTGAAGCTGCCATGGCTCTCACATTGTGGAGCTGTGACATGGCCCTCCAGAGGAAGATTCTTACTCTGAAAGGCAAAGGAAATACACTGCAATCCAGTTGGACAGTGTTCTCTTGGAGACTGGAAGTCCCAGATGAGAAGGATCAAAAGCAACAAAGAGTTGAGAGGACTTCCTATGTTGCTGTGTCCTTTGTAAGTAAAAAGCTAAAGCACTTTTACAGTCCAAAGTATGAAGATTCCTTTCTGCACTTGATGCATGAGGCCTTGGAAAAAACACAGGCAGGTAGACCGCTTGGCTCAAATGAAAACGCGAGACCACCTTTGGCATAAAGTGTGGATGAGTCCTAAGGACAACCTTGTCATGATGGAACCTTGTTAAAGGAGGATCAGCCACTAGTGCCTGCAACTCACTGATGCGACGTGCTGATGTGATTGCAATGAGAAAGATAACTTTCCAAGAAAGGAATTTCAACGAGGTAGTAGCTAAGGGTTCGAAAGGTGGCTTCATGAGCTGGCCAAGAACCAGGTTTAAGTCCCATGCCACTGGTGGTGGCTTAATGGGAGGCTTAGTTAGAAGGCGGCCTCTCATAAATCTTGCTATAAGAGGATGGGAGGAAATAGGTTGTCCATTTAAAGGCTTGAAAGAAGCTGCAATTGCACTCAAATGGACTCTTACTGAGTTAGTTTTAAGTCCTGCATTGGATAAATGAAGGAGATACTCCAGTAACGATTCCAGAGGTATCGCAAGGGGGCTAAGACCCTTCTGCGAGCACCATATAGTAAACCTTTTCCACTTGAAAGCATAAGAGCGTCTTGTGGAAGGTTTTCTAGAAGCATAAAGGATATCCTTTACTTGCTGAGAAAGGTTAAGATCTTGAAGATCTAGGCCTTCAGCAACCAAGTCCTGAGATGCAGAGACTGGGGATTGGGATGCCATAACATTCCATCCTCCTGGAGCAGGAGATCTGAAGCAGACCCTAACTCCAGAGAGGGGAGAGCTTGAGAGATGTAGAAGCAGAGGGCACCACATTTGCCGTGGCCAATGTGGAGCTATGAGAATCATATGGCCTCTGTCTCTCTGAAGCTTGAACAGGGTTTTGGGAATCAGGGGAATGGGTGGAAAGGCATAAAGGAAGTCTTCACCCCAGTAAAGGAGGAAAGCATTCCTGGCCTGAGAGCCCTAAGCCGGAATTCTGGAACAGAACCGGGGAAGTCTGGCATTTAACAGACTTGCAAAGAGGTCTATGTCCGGGGTTCCCCAAATTTGAAAACTCTTGGCCATCTGGTCTGCATGTAGAGACCATTTGTGTGGAAGCAGAACTCGACTGAGTCTGTCTACCCAAGAGTTTTGGATACCTGGAAGATATACTGCCAGGAGATGAATCTGATGCTCTCTGGCGAGGGCCCATAGTCGCAAAGCTTTGTTGCAAAGCGACAGAGCCTATTCCTCCCTGCTTGTTCACGTAGAACATGGCTACTTGATTGTCCGTCTGAATGAGGACTGTCTTGTAGCTGAGCAGGGTGTGGAACACTCGCAGAGCAAGGAAGATTGCTCTGAGCTCTAAGAGATTGATGTGTAGATGAGTCTCCTGTGGAGTCCAAGTGCCTTGAGTGGAGAGGTCTTGCAGATGAGCTCCCCAACCCATTGGTGAAGCATCTGTTGTGAGAGTTGCCTGGGGTAAAGGTTGTTGAAATGGGGACCCCAGCAACAGGTTTTGAGTGGACTGCCACCATTGGAGGGACAAAAAAAGGCGATTTGTGTTTGCTATTTTGTCTGACAGGCACCCTGATGCCTGGGTCCATTGAGTAGATAAAGTCCACTGGGCTGCTCTCATATGGAGGCGAGCATAAGGAACCACATGCACGGTAGATGCCATGTGGCTTAGTAGTTGTAACATTTCTCGAGCAGAACGTCCCTGCTGAGAATAAGAGGGATAAAACCTCTTCTTTTTGGAGAAGAATGGTTTCTTGAAAGATTTCTTCCTTGCAGGATCAGCTGTGGCTTTGGATAATCTATCCAAAGTGGAGTTGTCAGCATCCAACTCATTGGCTTTTTCTTGCCAATTTCTGCCAAATAGATTCTCACCTGTACAAGGGATATTGCCCAGCTTGTCCTGCACCCAGAGCTCCAAACTGGACACCTGGAGCCAGGCAATTCTACGTGCACCTATGGCAATGGCAGAGGTTCTGCTTATGCACTCAAAACAGTCAAAAGCTGCACGATTGACAAACTTAGAAACATCCTGGGCATGTTTAACCAGTGTGAGAAAATCTTGCCTCATCATCAGGAAGAAGAGGGCTCAAAATCTCTAAATCTCCTGTGACTTCCTTAAGGAACATTCCCATATATAAAATATAGGAACTGATCCTGGCAGAAAGCATGGAAGCCTGGAAAGTACGACGTCCAAAGGCATCCAAAGTTTGACACTCACATCCAGGAGGATTAGAGGCATGCCTCTTTGCACTCCTGATCCTTCTCATAGCTGATTCCACTACAATAGAGTGGTGAGGAAGCCGAGTCTTCTGGAAACCATGACATGGAGGTACTCGATACATGGTATCCAGTCTACGAGAGTGAGGAGAGGTAGTAAGAGGTATTTCCCACATTCTTAACATGAGATCATGTAAGATCTCATGGATAGGCAAAGTAGCTGCCTCCCTAGGAGCCTTGGGATATTGTAGAATCTCCAACTCCTTTGCCCTGGGCTTTGTTTCAGGAGCCACAGCAATGGAAAGACCTTGAGCCACCTCTCTGATAAAATCCTGAAAGAAGATATCCTCTGGAGGAGACATCCTACGTTTAGGAGAGGAAGGCTCCTCCGGGAGAAGTATTCAGGTACCGACGGAGCTGTCAGAAAGACTCCTCCGAGGATTCAAAGTACCTTCTGTCCGGATGCTCTTGCAGAGCACGATACCCGTACCGACCGAAGTCGGTGCCGGGGGGAATCGGTACCGGAAGGCATAGCATGACTGGGTGCCGGCAATGCAGACACCGATGTCGATGCTGTTGGTACCGGTACCGGGGTCAGTGCCAGTACCGTTTGAACTGTCTGACGCGGTTCCGAGGGTGTCGATGCCACAAGGAGAGCAGTCAGACTGCGTTCAATAGCCAGGAACCTCTGGTCTATCGACGCTGCCGATGCCTGGGTATCGGTACCAGAGAAAACAGCCGGTACCCCAGAGCATGGTACCAGTAGTTCTGCCGAGGTTGAGGCCTCGAGAACATCCTGGAGTCCCGATAATGCTTTGGAAGCCGAAGCCTCCCGCCGGGGCAATTTTGCCGGTACAGAACCCTCAAGGGCAACATCAGAGGCATCTCGATGCTTGGAAGGAGATCTATCCTTTGAGGACTGGCCAGACTTATGTTTAGTTACCTGAGATCCATGGGAGAAGACGAAGCCCTTGAAGACGTCGGATGCCACAGAGGCTGCATCGGAGGGAAACAGGGTGCTGAGCTTAGCAGCTCGGTTTTGTCGACCCCTCTTGGACCTCATGGCACAGGCCATACACTCTGAAATGGAGTGGTCAGGACCTAAACATTTAAGACACTACTCATGGGTGTCGGTGACGGAGATGGTACCGCCACACTTGGTGCACTTCTTAAAACCCGAAGCGGGTTTTTCCATAATAAGGAAATTTCTGGGGCTTAAGGCCCAAAATGGCGCGTGCACCTGAAGAAAAAAGGTTTGGAAAAAATATTATATTATATTATTTATTTATTTTTTTAAAGAAGAAAGAAAGAAAGAACCGGTGGTACCGGTATAGCGTTGAGGGAAGGCAGACGCGACCACAAAAAAGGAGAATAGGAAAGATTTTCTGCGGTGATAGGAATGACAACCTGCTGGCTCCGTGGAAAATAAAGAACTGGAGAGAGGCATTTGGGAAAGGCGGGAAGGCAGCACGCAGGCGCTGTGGGATGCTCCCAAAAGCTTTCTAATTGGACACTGGGGAGTGTTCCCGCGCATGCTCCGTCGGTACCGACGATTCCCATATGTGAAGACTACATTCCTGCTTGTTCCTGGAGATTTTCTGCTATATTTGTGGTGAAATGACTTTTACATCACAAAAATGGAATATGACTGTGGCAGTTAAGAAAGCCTACAACTTATATTTTGCCTGCAGAATAGGAGATCAGGATAAGAGCTGGGCGCCACACATATGCTGCAATACATGTGCAACAAATCTCAGGCAATGGATGAATGGGAAAAGGCAATCAATGCCTTTTATATTTCTAATGATCTGGAGAGAGCCCACGGATCACGTCAGCAATTGCTACTTTTGCATGGTTCCTCCAATTTAGAAAGGCATATCCAGAAAGAGTAAGTGGGATCGTGCAATATCTAAACATTCCATCTGCAATACGCCCAGTGCCTCATGGAGAAGGGTTGCCGATTCCCAAAATGTCAGAATCATTATCATTAGAATCAAGTGAGGAAGAGGAAGAAGTTTGTAGTCATGAACCGTCAGCCTCACGTGACACAGAGTTTCTTCTGGCCATTGCTAATGAGCCACACCTCATAATGCAAGGTGAATTGAACGACCTTGTCAGGGATTTGGATCTCCCGAAGAATAAAGCTGAGCTTTTGGGTTCCAGACTACAGCAGTGGAATCTTCTGGCTGATGACGTTCGAATTTCTTTTTTCTGGGACCGTCAGAAAGACTTGGTGTCATTCTTTTTCAAAGAAGGTGATCTTGCTGCATGCAACAACATAAAAGGTTTAATGGCAGCTCTTAATATCAATTACAATGCAGATAATTGGAGGCTCTTCATTGATTCATCCAAAGCAAGTCTTAAAGCTGTATTGCTGCATAATGGCAACTTGATACCATCAATTCCTATTGGCCATGCAGCTTTTATGAAAGAGACAACTTTTGACATGTATAAACTATGATCAACATCTATGGTCAATCTGTGGTGGCTTCAAAGTGGTCGCCATCTTGCTTGGTCTTCAGGGTGGATACACCAAGTACTGCTGTTTCCTATGTGAATGGGATAGTCGTGCTAGAGACTGTCATTTCATCAAAAGGGACTGACCACTCCGTCAGTCACTGGATCCTGGAAGCAAAAATGTTCTGTTTCCAACAACAAGATTTTGATGCCTTCCTTGCACATCAAAGTTGGGACTAACGAAAAACTTTGTCAAGGCGATGGATAAAACTAAACCTGCTTTCAGGTATCTTAGTGGTAAATTTCCTAGACTGAGTGATGCCAAAGTTAAGGAAGGAGTTTTTGTTGGCCCTCAGATTCGTGCACTTCTTCAAGATGACGAATTTCTTCATTTATTGAGTGGAAAGGAAAAGGCTGCATGGATAGCATTTGAATCAGTGACACAAACTTTTCTTGGAAACAACAAAGCAAATAATTATGTTTATGTTTATTTATCATTTGATATACTGCTCAGGCCAAAAGGCATTAGAGCAGTTTACAATACAATATCATTCGAGAAAATAGAAAAGAACGCCATTTATATGATTCTGTTCCATGTAATGTATACAGCAGTATACAAATGTTTACTTGTTCCATGTAAACCGCCCCTGATCTCTGGAAGGGGCGGTATAGAAGAAATAGATAAATAAATAAAATAAATAAATAAATGATAGGACAGAATAGAGGACAGAAACAGTCAAACAGATAAGAAGAGGAGGTGAACAAGAACAGCAAGTTACCACGAATGCAGAAAAGGTTTTAGCCAAATCAAACACTTCCTTAGGGCTCCAATGTGCAGGCACAGTCATAGAACCTGTCAAGCCCGCTGGATACAAACGGAAAGGATAAGTAAGCACAACTTCATTTCCCTCAGCTGTTTCAGATTTAACTGTTCTAGAACGTGAGTTAGTTTGCTGGTACATAGCTTCCTGAATAGAACCTAGAGCATGATATAATCGGTCATGCTCCTCTTTATAAGTTTCATAATGTTTGTCCAAATCTCTCTCAATTCAGTCAATACGTTTCATCAGTAACTCTTAATTCCTTTGCAACAGTAACACTATGACCTATTGCCACTCTTAAGGTCCCTATTACATGTACAACACTCTCTATTTCTCTGTTCACACATGCTCTCAATTCTTTGAGCTGGGAGACATTAAAAATATCCAAAATACACAATTCTACTCCCCCTAACTTCTATTTCTCTTTAAGTATTTCTTCTTTTAGTTCTGTTGCATGAGTGACCCGCACTCGCTCAGCTGGTCATTAGTTACATTTCCTAACACAAACAACTTTTGTTTCAAATCTTGAACTTCATTCCTATGTTTTTCTTCATGTGCCATCCGTTCTCACCATGTAAGCACAATCCATTCATGACTATTGCATGGTTTACCTTTAACCGCCAACTCATATCTCAGGTAATGGACCTTATCTACAGAGAAAGTTCCCTCCAAAAGGAAACTGCAAATTCTCATTACTGCTAGTCACTGAATCCCAATGTGCTATGAAATCGATGGCTACATCACCATGCTTCTCATACATACAATAGAAGCATACAATAAGAAGGACTACCTTTCTTAAACGCTAAAGCCCTAGCTCTGTCATGCCAGTCATTGTTCAAGATCTTCTCAAGGCATACAAAAACCTTGGCTGCAACATGTCCTTAAAGATTCATTTTCTACACTCTCATCTAGATTTTTTCCCACAAAATTGCGGAGCAGTTAAGTGATGAACATGGAGAACGATTTCACCAAGACATTGCAGTCATGGAAAAGAGGTATCGGGGTAAATGGAGTCCATCAATGCTTGCAGACTACTGCTGTACAGTGACAAGGAAAGCGTAGTTACTCACCTGTAACAGGTGTTCTCCAGGAGCAGCAGGAATCAGTCCTCACTTATGGGTGACGTCGGCGCCGACGGAGCCCTCGCGGAGCAATTTTCCCCAGCTTTCAAAGAAAGCCTTTGGGAATTGCAGCGCGCATGCGCGGTAGTCTTCCCGCCCGAAGGTGCCATCTTAGCCAGTCAGATGACATAGCTAAAAAAGACAGCATAAAAATTTGCAAAAAGAACATAAGCAGACGATTGCAACTCCAAGGGGAGGAGGGAGGGTAGTGAGGACTGATTCCTGCTGCTCCTGGAGAACACCTGTTACAGGTGAGTAACTACGCTTTCTCCAGGACCAAGCAGGAAGTCAGTCCTCACTTATGGGACTCCCAAGCTCAAGGCTACCGGAGACCCTAAGCACAAAAATGAGCTCCCTCTAGCTCAGCAGCACAGAAGGAAAGAATCTTCGCTGAATTATCACCCACCGGTAGCCCACATCCGGGATGGAGGGTAGGAGTTGCTCAGACCTCAAAGAGATTACGGAGGACTGCCTGTCCGAAAGCACTGTCCCTACGGGACTCCCTCTCGAGACAGTAATGGACCGCAAAAGTCTGGCTCGAAGACCAAGTAGCGGCCCGGCAGATGTCTGCCAGCGGAACAGAGCGGAGGTAAGCCACTGACGTGGCCTTTGCCCGAACGCAATGAGCCGTGACTCGACTTTCTAAGGCGAGTCCGGCTGCCCCATAAGCCCAAGAGATACAGTCCGCAACCCAGATGGACAGAGTACGCTTGGAGACCGGGAGCCCCAATTTATTGGGGTCAAAGGACACAAAAAGCTGCGCAGCTTTACGGTGCTCCCGCGTACGGTCAAGGTAGAAGTTCAACGCCCTTCTACAGTCCAGGGTATGGAGGACCGTCTCAGCTCGGCTGGAGTGTGGTCTGGGAAAGAAGGTTGGAAGTACCACCTCCTGATTCAAGTGAAAAGGGGAGACCACTTTAGGCAGAAACTTTGGGTGAGTCCGCAGGACTACCCTATTCTTGTAGAACCGAGTGTAGGGGGGATCAGACACGAGGGCCTGTAATTCACTTACGCGCCTAGCGGAAGTGAGGGCTATCAAGAACAGCGTTTTCCAAGACAGAAAACGGAGAGAGCAGGTAGCCATAGGTTCAAAAGGCGGACAGGTGATCCGCTGTAAAACCACATTCAGGTCCCAGTCAGGCGCTGGCGGGCGCAGAGGTGGTTTAAGTAGTAGGAGACCTCGGAGAAACCTCGCTACGAGAGGGTCGTTGGAGAGAGGTCTGCCGTCCACCGGCACATGATGTGCGGAAAGAGCACTGAGGTGAACTTTGACGGAGTTGGACTTAAGTCCCAGATTAGAGAGGTGTAGCAAGTACTGTAAGATCACCGACACCGGGCAGGAGAAGGGATCCTGAGACTGTTGGGTACACCAGACTGCAAAGCGACGCCATTTAAGGGCGTAGCATTTGCGGGTAGAAGGCCGTCGCGAAGCCAAGACGACCTCCTCCACCTCTGCCGGCAAGAGGAGAGGAGCAAGGACTACCCTCTCAGCAGCCAGGCCATGAGGTTGAGAGACCTGAGGTTGGGGTGCAGTAGGGACCCCTGATCCTGGGTGAGGAGATCCGGTTGCACCCCCAGAGGGATTGGATCCTCCACCGCCAGTTGCAGCAAGAGCGGAAACCACGGCTGCCTGGGCCAGCGAGGGGCCACCAGGATCATGAAAGCTTTGTCTCGGAGAACCTTGAAAAGGGTCCGAGAGACTAACGGGATGGGAGGGAAAGCGTACAGAAGGCTCCCCGACCATGAGATCAGAAAGGCGTCCGCCGCCACCCGAAGGGGGTGAGGCTGACGAGAGCAGAAGCGAGGAAGCTGCCGGTTGTGAGGACTGGCAAAGAGATCCACTGTGGGGAGGCCCCACCTGAGGAAGAGCTTCTGAACGATCAAGGGGTCCAGACGCCACTCGTGCGGCTGGAGGACCCTGCTGAGTTTGTCCGCCAGGCAATTTTCTTGGCCCGGGAGATAAACTGCCTTGAGGAGAATGCCGTGACTGACGGCCCAAGAGCAGAGCTTCTGTGCCTCCCGGCAGAGGAGGAAGGAGCCCGTGCCCCCCTGCTTGTTCACGTAGAACATGGCAACTTGATTGTCCGTCTGGACAAGGACGGACTGTTGGGAGAAGGCCTTGAGAGCTAGGCGGATCGCCCTGAGCTCCAGGAAGTTGATCTGCTGAGCAGACTCCCACTTGGTCCAGAGGCCCTGAGTACGTGCCTCTTGGCAATGGGCTCCCCAGCCCAGGAGGGATGCATCGGTGGTCAGCACCCCGGTCGGCTGAGGTGACTGGAAAGGCATTCCCAATACCAGGTGCGGCTGCCGGAGCCACCACCGGATAGACGAGACCAGCGGCTCGGAGACGCGCACCAGGTCTGCTAGGCCGCCCGTGGCCTGTCGCCACTGCTGGCGGAGACACCACTGAGCAGGCCGCATATTCAGGCGGGCATTGGGGGTCACATGGACGGTGGAAGCCATATGGCCGAGCAGTCTCAGGAAGCGCCTGGCGGAGACCAGGGGCTGGCTGCGAAAGCGGTCGGCTAGGTCCATGAGCCGCTGAGCCCTGTCGAGCGGTAGGTACGCTCGCGCCTGAGGGGTGTGCAGCCTTGCGCCGATGAACTCGAGATCCTGTGAGGGGAGCAAAGTGGACTTTGCGAAGTTGATGACAAAGCCCAAGTGCTGCAGCAGAGTCACCGTGCGGCACGTGGCGGTGGTGACCTCCTGAGCGGACGCTGCTCTGATGAGCCAGTCGTCGAGGTACGGAAAAACATAGAGGCCGTGAAGCCGGAGATGGGCCGCCACGACCGCGAGACATTTTGTGAAGACTCGCGGTGCGGAGGACAGGCCGAAGGGCAGTACTCTGTACTGGTAATGATTTCCTGCCACCACAAACCTTAGGTATTGGCGGTGGCTTGGGTGGATGAGGATGTGCGTGTAAGCATCCTTTAGATCCAAGGAGCATAGCCAATCTCCCTGCTGGAGGTAGGGCAGAAGGATTCCAAGGGTAAGCATTTTGAACTTCTCCCGCACAAGGAACTTGTTGAGGTTGCGCAAGTCCAGGATGGGTCGGAGGCCTCCTGTTCTCTTTGGTATCAGAAAATACCTTGAATAGAAGCCCTGACCTCTCAGGTGGTGTGGCACCGGTTCCACCGCCTGATCCTGCAGAAGACCTGCTAACTCCTGAAGGAGCAACTCCCTGTGCAGAGGGGGGCGCGGAGGCTCTCCCGGAAAATAGGAGGGAGGGACCTGATGGAAGTGGAGAAGGTAGCCCTCTCGCACGACCTGAAGCACCCAGGCCTCTGCGGTGATGCTGGACCACCTGTCGGCGAAGTGAACCAGCCGGCCTCCGGTGCTGGGGGGAACCAGCGGGGGGGGAGAGGCTATGCTGAGCGAGTCAAAAACCCCCACCCTGCTGAGCAGGGGCTGGTGGCGCAGGCTTGGGGGCTTGCTGCCTACGGGACCCGTTACCCCGTCCCTTGGCCTGCTGGCCCTGTTGGGGAGCTGCAGGGGCCTGATAATGGGGGTATTGTTTGTAGGCAGCCGCCTTCCTCGGGTAAAAGGTCTTTTTTCCCGAGCCCTTCTTTTTCTGGGAAGGGGCGGAGGTCTTCCTAGAAAGCCTGGTCCTGGTGAGAGTCTCAGTCTCAATTTGTGCAGCCTTTTCCGCCATGGGCTTGCCAAAGAGGTTTTCGCCTCGGCAGGGGACATCGACCAACTTGTCCTGTACCCAGGGCTCAAGGTCGGACGACTGAAGCCAAGCCTGTCGGCGGGCACCGATGCCGGCTGCGGCTACTCGAGCCGAGGCTTCAAAGCCATCATAGGCTGCTCGGGACATGAACTTTGAGCATTCCCGAATACCTGTGGACAAGGCTAGGAACCTCCGCAAGGGTTCCTCGGACAAACCAGCGGAGAAGCCGGCTAGCTCTTTAGCCAGATCCCTGAGATACATGCCCATGTAGAGCTGGTAAGTCTGGACACGACAGGCGAGCATAGAGCCCTGGAAGCACTTTTTGCCAAGGCCATCCAGGTTACGGGCCTCCCTTCCAGGAGGCACCGAGGAGTGCATCTTCTGGCTCTTAAGACGATGCATGGCCGATTCCACTACCATGGAATGGTGTGGCAACTGCGCCTTTTGAAAGCCAGGGCTCTTGCGGACTCGATAGATAGAATCGACCCGCTTGCTCAGGACCGGCGAGGAGGCCGGACTCTCCCACATGCGGAAGAGTAGTCGTTCCAGCATAGGAGGAACCGGCACAGTAAAGTGCTCCCTCGCGGGAGAGTCATACTGGAGGGCGTCGAGCTCTTCGGCTCGAGGCTCCTCCTCGGGGTCCGCAGGGAAGGCCAAAGCCTTGGCCATATCCCTAACGAAATCCGAGAACCGGGCATCCTCCGGGGGGGACTGTTTCCGAGGCTCGGACTCCGGAGAGTCCGATGGGACACACCGAGTCCGGAAAGAATCAGGTGACTCTTCCCCCTCCGACTCCCAGACCGACTCCGACGAGGACTCGGTGGGGTCGGCTCGGGCAGGGTGCGGCGCCAGCCGCCCCGACGCCGAGGGAGTCGGCGTCGGCGACCTCGGTCCCGAACGGGAGGCCGAGGGCGACCTCGACCGAGGATCGACTCGAGTTCTCATCGACTCGAGGATCGGCTCGGTCTCCGGGGTCGACTTGGACGTCGACGTCCCGGCGGTCGGGGCAGCGACGCCAGCGAAGCCAGCGAGCAGTGCCCGCTGCTGGTCCATGAAGGCAGACAATCTGCTCTCCAAGGCCGTCAACCTGAGTCCGAGCTCAGGCGACCCAGCAGCCCCCGACTCGGGCCCCGACGGCGTCGGGCCCGACGTCGGCTGACGCGGAGGCGAGTCCAGAAGGACAACAGGACTTACCCGGGCAGGCATCTCCGACTCCAGGCGAGGTCGCTTCGGGAGGTGTTCCTTCTCCAAGGACCCGGGGCGGCTGTCGGGGCTATGCGACCTGGCCCTCGCGGAGCCAGGAGCGTCCACCGACGCCGCCCTCGCGGGTTTTTCCTTCCGTCGATGGTCCCCGGAGGGAGAACCCCGGTCGGAGGAGCTCCGTCGACGGTCCGAACTGGAGCCTTTCGACAGTGAGGCCTCCGACGAGGTCCGGGTACGGCTGGGGTCAGCGAAGATTCTTTCGCGCTGATGCCGCCGACTCCTCAACGCCTTCGAGGACAGTTTGCTGCAGGGCCCACAGATCAGTTCCTCGTGATCTGGGCCCAGGCAGCGGAGGCAAAGGTCGTGTGAGTCGGTGAGTGACATATTTCGGTCACACCGACCACACCGCTTAAAGCCACTGGCAGCCATCGGGGGAAAAAGGGCCCCTGCGAGGTCAAAGGACCGGGCTGCCAGGGAAAAAACGAAAACGAAAACTGACTAAGTCAGAAAAACCGAAAAACCGTTAGAGGACTCGAGACCGGCGTCGCGAGTCCGGGCGGGGAAAACGACCGGCGTCGAACCGAAAGAAAAAAGGATAAATACAGAGGAAAATCAACATTTTCGCGGGGACAAGACGGGGACGTCTGTAGGGCTCCGCGGAAAAAAAGAAGACTGGCTAAGATGGCACCTTCGGGCGGGAAGACTACCGCGCATGCGCGCTGCAATTCCCAAAGGCTTTCTTTGAAAGCTGGGGAAAATTGCTCCGCGAGGGCTCCGTCGGCGCCGACGTCACCCATAAGTGAGGACTGACTTCCTGCTTGGTCCTGGAGAATATTCCATTGCTTCAGTACAAGAAACAGATCAGGAAGAGTCGTGAAGCCACTGAATGAGAACAAAAATTGCTAGAATTAAATGTTCTTAATGAAAGTTAAATTGCAGACATAATTACTCCTGTTTCCTTTAAGTACGTTTATGAACTTTATTTTATAAAAAAACATGCTTGTTATTGTGCAAAGTTTCATTTGTAATAAGATTTTGATTTACATCTAAGGATTTAGGCTCGATTTTCACCATACATAGTGGTAAAATGTACATTCTTCAACATATCATAGAAACAGGAGCTAATTGACCAATTTCACTATCATATTTGAATTCAGCATATCAAATTCATTAATAGCGTATCAAATTCATTCATTCATTTAATTTCTGAAGCAAACAATTTTTGAAAATTTGTAGAACAGTGTTTCTTAAAAAATAGGGTGGTCACCATCTCATTTATCCAGTGCTCTAAGTAGAGGCCATCTCACCTTTGTGCAGCCTCACGTAAAGCACAAACAATCTGTCAGACTTGTGGAATGAATTTGTAACCTTTAGGTATCTGAGAAGCATCCTCTGCACATTTACCAAGCATAAGTCCCCTCTTTCCTCTTATACTGCTCCGAGGAGTTGACATGAAAAATAGACACTACTTTGGGCAAGAAAGAAGGGACTGGATGGAGAGACACCGCCTCTTCTGAAAAGGTCAAGTACAGATCCGTACAAGAGAGAGCCTGCGAAATTCTATGCGCTAAGCAGATTGCAACTAAGATGATGGTCTTGAGGGAAAGCATAGCCTGCTTTAGAGGCTTGAAGGGCACAGAAATCAAAGACCGAAGAACTAGGCCCAAGTCCAAGAACGGAAAAAATGAGTGCACAGGATGATGTAAATTCTGCATTCCCCAAAGGAAGCAGACAACGTCTGGGTGTGAAGCTAATGAGCAACCAGCTGCAAGTCCTCGAAAACATACCAAAGCTGCCACCTGCACCCTCCAGGAACTGAGAGCCAGTCTTTTGTCCAATACCTCCTGAAGGAAGGAAAACAAGTAAGGCAAACTTGCTTCTCTAGGAGTCAGGTCATGCCTGCGATACCAGTCCTGAAAAAGACATGAAACTGCACATACAATAAGCAGGTGGATCTGTGCTTTACTTTCAAGAGTGTGGAGATGGCAGAAAAGCCTCTCAAGGGCCATGCCATAAGCAAGAAAGGAACTGGGTTGTCCATCAGGACTGGTCCCTGACACAGCAAACTCCCACCCTGGGAAAGACACAAGGGTTGTTCTACCAGCAGCTGCACAATAATTGCAAACCAAGGCCTTTATGGACAATCCAGTGCCACCAGAATCACAAGGCCCAGATGGCATTCTATCTGATGAATCATACGCTTCGACGGCCAAGGCTGTACCAGAGCAAAGATGCCCTCTTACCCTACCTCATTTAGGCAACTAAAAAACCTCTTCACACCTTGGCACTAGTCTGGGCCGCTATAAGATCCATTCAGGGGCACCCCACCTTTCCACAATCTGCTGTAACCCTGATGAGGGCTCATCTCACTCCTGCAGATCGAGGGTGTGATGACATATAATCCACTTCGACACTGTTGAAGCCTCCAATGTGCTGTGCTGAGCGTGCCAGGTGTCGCTCTGCCCAGGGGAACAGGAGACCCAACTCTAAATCAACATCTGTACTCTTGCTGCCACCTTGTCTGTTGATGTATGCCACAGTCGTGGCATTATCTGAGAAGACCTGAACTGCTTGGCCCCAGATCAGGTGGCCAAAGTCAGCAGAGCTAAGGAATGGCCCAGGGGCTTTGAAGCGATTGATGGGCCATATTGATTTGTGCCTGCTCCATTAGCCTTTCAAGACTTGCATCCGATGTCAAGAGGAGCCATTGAGGATTCTCTAGGAGCATGTCTTTCTTCAAGTTGGAAGGCTAACACCACCATTTATGCTACTCGTCACTGATGGGAGGAAAGGAAACCTGTTCTCAAAGTCCTGCGTGCGAGATTACCAAGAAAGCAATGCTCTCTGGAGTGGTCTCATAAGGACTAATTACCATAGCCATCATGGAGCAAGGTAACTGAAGATAATCCCAGATAACAGGTGCAAACGGTTGTTGGATGACTGTCAGCAGAGCCAGCAATTTGCCCATTTTCTCGGAGGGATTGCAGGCTCACTCCACTCAGTTACAAGTTTCATCCTGGGTGGAGCAGCGTGCTGTCTCTCAGAAAGACCCTGCCTGCATGGGTATTGAAAAGGGCCCCAGGTACACCCAAAGACTGAAAGGGCTCCAGATCACTCTTGCTACAATTGACTACCCAGCTGAGGACCTTGAGAAACTGAACTCGGGCCATCCCTGTTTTGGACAGGGATTTGACCCGAATGGGCCAATTATCAAGATAATGATACATGCATATAACTTTGTGCAGTTGCACGGCCTGCTCTGAGGAAGTGGCTGCTGTTCCCATGCTTGTCTCTGTGCCTGAAATGGGGTAAAGAGCTGCAGGGAAGGTTCTTTGCTTGCGAGGGTCGCATTATCCATCCCCGATGGTTCCCCCAGATCAGCAGCACAGCATTCCACAAGGAGTCTTGAGTGCCGACCCGATGCTTGCTACACATGAAGTAGAGTCTTTTAATGGCTGGCATAAAGTTCTTGCATTGCATGGCCAGGTCTATCCACCTGCTAGCTTGGTTGACCACTGGCAGCTGTACATACATAGCTGCAGCTGAAACGAAGATCGCGGCTTACCAAGAGATACTGCAGCCTAGCATGATGCATTGCAACTGGCAGCTTCTTTGAACCATGCTACACCCAGCCCCCGCAAGACTGCCCTATCTTGTCAGTAGGCCCAATGACGGGTGGAAACAGCCCCCTCCAATGGCTACAGAAAAAATTCTATGGCAAGGGAGAGGCCCCCCTCGCTCTTGCTTCTATTTGGCTGCAAGGGATGTGGCTAGCCAATGCAGGCAAAATGGGGGTCCAAGAGCAGGTCCATGGCATTATTCAATTGCAGCTAGACGGGAGCAGTGCTGGTCTTGAGACTGCCACCATCACCTATTGTGCTGAAGTCTTGTCTGCTTAATCTTTACTGGGTTTTTTTTAATGGAAGCAGCCTTGAGGGTGGGAGGAGAGGGATAAAGAAGGAAAAAGCAAAAATGAAGAAGGAACCAGGAGGCTGTGTTAAAACAAGGGCCCCATTCAGAAAGCGTAGTTACTCACCTGTAACAGGTGATCTCCGGGAACAGCAGGAATAAGTCTTCACATATGGGTATCATCGGTACCGACGGAGCTCGCGCGGGAACGCTCCCCAGTGTCCAATAGGAACGCTTTTGGGAGCGTGCATCCACGCATGCGCGCGCTGCCTTCCCGCCTATCTACCTCCCTCTCTTCAGTTGAGTTTAAAGCTGAGACCGAAGGAGAGAAGTAGATAAAAATAGAGAAAGAGAGAGAGAGAGACAACTCCTAGGGGAGGCGGGTGGGTTGTGAAGACTTATTCCTGCTGTTCCCGGAGATCACCTGTTACAGGTGAGTAACTACGCTATCTCCAGGAACAAGCAGGAATGAGTCTTCACATATGGGGACTACCGAGCTGAAAAATGCCTAGGAAAGACCCAGCATGTAGCAAATCTATGTAGATGGGCCATGCTTCCCCCAGGGACCTCAGGCATCCAAGTGGATGGAGGGTAGGAGTTGAACTATGAGTGGAAAAGGTGCTGTAGAACAGCTTAACCAAACAAGGCATCCCGGCAGGAGTCCTTGTCTAGACAATAATGGGCAGTGAAAGTATGTACTGAGGCCCAAGTTGCTGCTTTGCAGATTTTATCAATAGCCACTGAACGAAGAATAGCTGTTGAGGCTGCCATGGCTCTGACATTATGAGCTGTGACATGGTCTTCAAGTGGTATTCCTTTACTTTGATATCTATAGGAAATACAATCTGCAATCCATTTAGAGAGGGTTCTTTTAGTGACAGGAAGTCCTAAATGGCTAGAGTCAAAAGCCACAAAAAAGTTGAGAAGACTTTCTGTGAGGCTGGGTCCTTTGAAGATAAAAAGCTAGAGCCCTTTTACAGTCCAAAGTATGAAGTTTCCTTTCCGCAGAGGAGGAATGAGGCCTAGGAAAGAAAACGGGAAGATAAATTGACTGGTTTAAATGAAAAGGTGAAACCACCTTTGGAAGAAAATGAGGATGGGTCCTAAGAACCACCTTATCATGATGAAATCTTGTATAAGGTGGATCAGTCATTAAAGCCTGAAGTTCACTAATGCGTCTAGCAGAAGTGATGGCAATCAGGAAAACAACTTTCCAGGAAAGAAACTTTAGATCCGAAGCAGCCAAAGGCTCAAAAGGTGGCTCCATGAGCACACCTAGAACAAGGTTAAGATCCCATGCCACCGGAGGTGGTTTAATGGGAGGTTTGGTTAGAAGGAATCCTCTCATAAATCTAGAAATAAGTGGATGAGAGGAAATTGGCTGTCCATCTAAGAGCTTATGAGATGCAGCAATAGCACTAAGATGGGCTCTAACAGAATTGGTCTGAAGACCAGAAGCCGACAAATGAAGGAGATACTTTAGAAGAGAGTCTACTGGTACCAAAGAGGGATTAAGTCCTCTCTGATGACACCAGGAAGAAAACCTTTTCCACTTAAAAGCATAAGAACATCTTGTGGAAGGTTTTATGGAGGCCAGAAGAATGTCCTTCACTTGCTGAGATAGGTCTATATCTTGAAAGTCTAGGCCTTGAGTAACCAGGCCTTGAGATGTAGGGACTGGGGACAGGGGTGCAGTAGAGATCCGTTGTCCTGGGTCAGGAGATCTGGAGCACTCCCTAACTCCAGAGGGGTGGCTTGAGAGAGATGCAAGAGAAGAGGATACCATGTTTGCCTCGGCCAGGAAGGCGCTATGAGTATCATGCTTCCCTTGTCCCTCTGGAGCTTGAATAAGGTTTTGGGAATTAGAGGGATTGGCGGAAATGCATATAGGTAATCCTGACCCCAGTGAAGCAGGAATGCATCTTTGGTTTGAGAGTTCTGTGCTGGAAGTCTGGAACAAAACCGGGGAAGTTTGGCATTCTGTGGACTTGCAAAGAGGTCTATGTCTAGTGTCCCCCAGACACGAAAAACTCGAGCAAGATGATAGGAGTGGAGTGACCACTCGTGTGGCAGGAGTACTCGACTGAGTCTGTCTGCCCAAACGTTTTGAACGCCTGGAAGATAGACTGCCCGCAGATAAACCTGATGCTCTCTGGCAAAGGCCCATAGTTGCAGAGCTTCGTTGCATAGATGCAGAGCTTCGTTGCATAGATGCAGAGAGCCTGTTCCACCTTGTTTGTTGAGGTAAAACATGACTACTTGATTGTCTGTTTGCACCAGAACTGTTTTGTTTATGAGCTGGGTGCAAAAGACTTGAATAGCATTGGAGATGGCTCTGAGTTCTAGGAGGTTTATATGAAGAAGAGCCTCCTGTGAAGACCAAAGGCCCTGCGTTGATAGATTGTCCAAGTGGGCTCCCCAACCCATCTTGGAGGCATCTGTCGTGAGGATAGCATGAGGTTGTGGCTGCTGGAAAGGAGAGCCTATTAAAAGGTTTTCCAGAGATTGCCACCAACGGAGAGACAGAATCAGGCGTGTGGTAACCCTGATTTTGTCTGAAAGGCTTCCTGAGGCCTGGGACCACTGGGAAAGCACAGTTACTTACCTGTAACAGGTGATCTCTGGGAACAGCAGGAATAAGTCTTCACATATGGGGTACGTTAGTACCGACGGAGTCTGCGTGGGAATGCTCCCCAGTGTCCAATCAGAACGCTTTTGGAAGCATCCCAACACGCCTGAGTGCTGCCTTCCCGCCTTTCCCAACTGCCTCTCCTCAGTTAAGTTTTAAAGCTGAGGCAAAGAGAGAGAAAGCAAGAAAGGGAAAGATAGAGATAGAGAAATGCAACTCCTAGGGGAGGTAGGTGGGCTGTGAAGACTTATTCCTGCTGTTCCCAGAGATCACCTGTTACAGGTAAGTAACTGTGCTATCTCCAGGAACAAGCAGGAATGAGTCTTCACATATGGGGACTCCCAAGCTAAGATGCCTGGAGGAGTCCCAGCATGTTGCGAGTTTGAGAGCCATGCTATCTTACCGAACCCCCAGGCATTCCAGGGATGGAGGGTAGGAGTTGAGCTAAAAAGATGTGCTGTGGAACAGTTGGACCAAACAGGATGCCTAGATAGGCTTTGTGCAGGTGATATTTAGTGGTAATATTGAAGAGCAATAAACCAATATGGACCTCACCTGGTGGCATTGTAGAGGGGTATATGGAGGTTCATGAGGATTTGTGAATATGAACCAACAGAATATCCCCAGGGGGTACCTCAATGTACGAAGAGGTAAACAACTGTGCAAAAAACAGGCTGAGGTAGAACCCTTAGGGTGAGAGAAACAATCCCAATGGAACTGGGGTAGTTCAATGAGGTAGGACTTAGCGGAAAACGCGGAAGTCTCCATTGGATAAAACTAAAAACTCCTTTGACCTTAAGAGACCTAGTTCTTATAGGAGAGGGAGCTTCCATGATCTCCATATCCGATAACAAGAAGGATAGGAGTTAGGAGGCATTGTAGCCTCCCATTTTCTGAAGATTCAGAAAAAGTCCCTCGTAATGGAAAAGGAAAGTATGTGGAGGGCTTCAGGTGTACCCAAACTGAAGGTCATGGTACAAAAACTCCTGAACTACCACAGGAAGTGGTTGATCATGGAGAACCCCAAGAATGCTGGGACAGCATGGAAAGGGATAGAGAGTATCTGTCGGTCCGTGGTGGAATATATATATATATATATATGTAAGTATATATATATTGTGATACCGCGGGCCCTCTGACGCAAGGAAAGAAAGTTTTAAATCTTGAAAAAAACGAGATTTACCTGCAATTACGAGAAGGGACACATAGAGGGAGCAGGAGAGCAAGCCTGGAAGTGGAAGAACCACACCTCTATGGGCAGGACTCAGAAGCAGCTGCTCTGGATTTAAGCAGGGACAGAGCATTGCAAGGAAGGAAGCCAAGGGGCAAGCCAGAGAGGCAGTCAAGGAGCAACCCAGAGGGGAAGCACAGGAGGAGGCAAGGAGCTTGGCAGAGACCTTCACAGGAAGCGCAGGAAGCAGTGCCAAGGGAAGCTCCAGAAGCCGGAGTCAGAGACCGAGGTGAAGTCACTGACAAACCCAGAAGAGCTCAAGGAGTGAAAGCTACTGGGAGAGCAGGCCGAGCTGAAGGCCCAAGAGCAGGCCTAGAGGAAGGCCATACACAACTGCAAGAGGCAGTCATACAGAGGACAGCCAAGGAAGGAGAGGCTTATCTTTCTAACTGGAGAGAAGAAACCTTCAAGAGGAAAAAGGTACTTTTAAAAGTTTTTACAAAAGTAACTTGAAGGATGAAAGAAAGGTTCATAGCCTTAAGAGAGAGGATATAGCTGAGAGGGCGCGGCCCCTAACCAACTGCCACAGGGGTGGAGGTGGAAGACAGGCCCCTAAGCAGCAGCCTTACCTCAAAAGAATTATACCTCATTCTAAAACAGGAAAGATATCCTGGGATCGTTGGAAATTACCTGAAGCAAAAGACTTTCAGACTAGGCCTCAAGCCTTTCACAAGAAGCCTAGAGAGAAACAAAGGGCTAGCTTTTATCTGGATAATAAGGACTGTTTTAAACCAGAAATACCAGATAAGTTTTACAGGAAAAAGTTTAGTGCTGCCAGAGACTGGAAGAAGCAAACCTTTAATCCTGAAACAGCAGTAAGCCCAGGGAGTTATAATATACCTAAAAGCCGACGCCCCAAACTCCCAAGCCAGCACTGGGATACGGTATGGCATGCTTTTAGAAAACCAGGTTTTAACATCCCAGAGATCTCAGAGACCTCAGATTCGGACCCCGTAGAAATGGAATGGCTGCCAGGGGAATCAGAGGGTATTGAAGACATAGAACCAATGGAATGTGATTATTGCACAAGGAGATGTGTTTAAGTAAAAGGCAAACAAATCCCATGTATGCAAAGAATACTGGAAACCTTATGTTTTAAGTTGGTGACGGATAACCATGTTATTTTGAGTGTTTTTGCTGATTCACATTTTGATGCAACCAAAGTTTGTGTTCTGTTACTCATTACCTCATATTTTGAACTTCTTTATGCGCAAAGGTGAAATAAAAGCTTTTCTTTACCCTACACTTGGCAAGAGTTACTTTTTAGGAAGTTGACCTTGAGGCTGACAATGAGGCCTGCTACCTCATTGACCCTCACAACAGGTCAACCCTGAAACCCTTTATTTCTTATGCGCTCCCCAGCCCCTGTGGAACCACTACGCCGCCACCAGAGGGGGCTGAGGGGGACATTATTTAGTGGTAATATTACCGCGCTGATACCAAAGAGCGCGGTATATAAAAACTGTAAAATAAATAAATAAATAAATAAATTTAGGCAGACAGACAAAAAGAGTATATAGACATATACCTACCCACTATCATATATTGTAATACATATCTATAGAGATAGGTAAATATAGATATATACATCACATATGTATATAGATATAGATTTATTTGGCATAAATTTATACACCGCTCCTTCCAGCGATCAGAAGCGGTCTTTAAGTGGACAAGACAAGGGAATATGTACAGCATAAATTTAGGAATACAGTCTGATTAAGGTAGGGGGGACTAACAACCACCAGATCATAGTTATACATTTGATTATTCAATAAATTACAGATTGAGCAACCAGAAAGGTTATAATTGTACATAGAGATCGCAAAAATACAAGCAATTGGCAGCGCAGTATATACATATAAACAATTTTTTTTTTTTAATCATCAAGGATGTGAAGCATTAATGAGAAGTAGGTTCCTATATGCTTAAGAGGTAGGTAGGCAGCATGGGGAGATATAGTTGAGATCGTCTAGGTGGTGCCGTAATATGATTGGAACAGGTGTGTTTTAAGCTCTTTTCTGAAGGTGTGTAAGTCTTTGGTCTGGCGTAACTCGTGTGGCAGCCGGTTCCAGAGTATAGGTGCTGAGTACGTGAATGCCCGGTTGCTCGTCCGTTCTTTGACTGATCTTATCCTGCTGGGTACGCAGAGTGTGTTCAGGTTTGCAGTCCGTCGGCATCGGTTGGAGGGCTGGGTGGTGATTATGGGCATAGACATGCAGATGTCCATATACATGTAACATATACATATATATATGTATACATACCCATGTCCGCACATAGGGCATGTGGAGAAGATTTATCTAACAACAAGAAGGGAGGTACCTGCTTGAGAAGATATTCAGAGAATCCCTACTTCCTGGTTAAGGGTAGGAAGCGCAGGGAGTTCTCTCATGGCAAGAGAAGTCTAGAGTCCTCTAAGAACTCTTGCCCCTGAAAAACCAGGAATGGAGACCTACCTGGAAAATGCAGAGGATGTTTTTAATCTGCAGACAGTGAGTCTGAATCCTTCCATAACTCCAGCAGGTAGCTGGAGAAAAAGATGCCATAAAAATACCATATTTACCCTCAATGAGGGTAAAAAGGGGTATGGTGCATTCCTGTGCTCAACATGGATCATGCCATGAAGAATTGAGAATGGAAGGAAAAAACCAGACAGGTATGGTCTATACTGAAAGAAACAAACCATCTCTGGTGAAGGGGTCCCCTGGAGATGTGAAGCAAACCAGGGAATTGGATAATTCTTTAGGTCTTCTCTTAATTAAAGGCCTGTGACCTTTATTTAAGAAGCCTTTAATGGAAATGGTAAGGGCAAGGAGAATCCAGTAAGCCTGACTAGGTAAAACCCTTCCTAACCATCTGACATTATGTGCTCTCTAACAAAGCCCCATAGTGTAGAGCTGCTCCGTAGAGATGCAGAGAGCATGTTGCAGGTTAATAGAAGAAAACGTGATGTTCAAGAGCCCGCAGGCAGCATGAACTATTTCGCCAAGCCCAAGAATTTGGGAGGAAGGAGAGAAGGTAAGGTCTGCAACAATAGCCAGAAAAGGTTCTTAAACCGTCTGGGACTTAGTGGCAAGGCCAGAAACCATTGAAATTGGAGAACAAGCCCTGGCTGCTTGGTCTAAGCAGTAAGAGCCCCTGCAGTTCTAACTATTGATAGGGCAGCAAAAGGTCCCAAGGTTGAGAAAGAAATACAGACAGAAGTAGGAGAGGTAAGACTCCGCTACTGTCTGAGAAGCTGCCAGGAAAAATTAAGAATGCAAGGGGGAGACAACTCTGAAAGAAACTGTTAGGGGCTTAAGGAAAAGCCCTCAGTAAAGTGGTATCACTCTTACAGACCAAATGTCCTGGAAAGAGTGGCAGAGTTGAAAAGACGACTTATTGTGGAGGAAATCCTTAATAAGTAGTAAGAGAGATGCTGATACAGGAGAAAAGTCAAAAGTAAGGGATGGTGACCTTATTGACAGCTGTTACTCCTCTGTGTAGTTCAGAGGACGAGGAGTAACCGTAGTACCTGTAAAGCATAATTATCTCAAGAAGCTCATTGAGCTAATAGTTAGGATGTGTCCTTGAGAGGGACATATGTAAATTTTAGGATGGAACCGATGTAGATGCTTGTAGAGGTAAGAAGCAAACTACAAGATCTAAACCTCAAGAGGAAAAAATGATTCAGGGAAGTGTTTATCAGCAACCTTGCGGCTGCTGGGTTTGCTGAACCCGTTGAGGTTGTGGTTTCCTGAGCCTGGTTGGTTGTTTCCCCTGCCTGGGAGCATCTGTATGATGGGTAGAAGATGGATAAAACCTTCTCCCATTAGGGGAACAAAGCTTAGTAGTAGACTTTCTACAAACTGGGATAGAGGAAGGTGTAGACAAGCCTCTGAAAGCAATAGTGTCAGTGGTAAACTGAGCAGCCTGGAGTAAAGTCTCCTTATTAAAGAGATTTTCTCCAGTGCAAGGAGCATTTCCCAGTATATCTTGTACAGATTTGTCCAAGTCTGAAGCTTGGAGCCAGGCTCTACGTCGTGCTCCTATGGCTATAGCAGAAGTTCTGCTAACAGACTTGAAAGAGTCTAGGGAGGCACGAGTAAGGAAATTAGAAATATTTTGAGCATGATTGACTAGCATAGAAAAATCTGCTCTTTTAGGCTCTTGGAGGAAAGGGGTCAAAAGTAATAAATCTTTTGTGACCTCCTCAAGAGATAATCCCATATAGAAAATATATGAAAGGATTCTTGCTGAAAGCATGGATGCCTGGAAAGTTTGACGTCCAAAGGCATCTAAAGTCTTAGCCTCACGACCTGGCGGATAAGAAGAGTTCTTCTTAGTACTCTTAACACGCCTCATTGCTGATTCTACAACCAGAGAATGAGGAGGGAGTTGAGGCTTTTGAAAACCTGGAGAAGGGGACACCTTGTATAGAAGATCAGTTGCCTTAGAAGGTGGGGATACCATTAAAGGAGTTTCCCACGTTCTAAATAGGAGATCCTGCAAGGTCTGATGCAAAGGAAACATAATGACTTCCTTTGGACTGCAGGGGATCTGTACAGGTTGTGGATCCCCTGGTGCAGGGACTTGACCAGGTATAGAAATGGCAAGTAACTTCACCATATCAAGCAGAAAAGCTTGAAAAGAAATCTCCCCAGAGGGGAGTCCTCGAGGAAGAGGAGGAAGAACTAGATCTGTTGAAGAACTAGCTCTAGCAGCCACCTGCTCATTCAGATTCTGTGGAATAGCAGATCTGGAGGGGTGACGCATTGGATTATCTTTGAAAGATAGTTGTGGGTACCGATGAAAACTGGTACCACAACTGGTCGGTAGCAAGTCGTCCATGCTAGGGATCGATTCCAAACTCGGTATGGAAGGAAGTGAGCCGGCTAGCATGGGAGGTACCGACACCGATGCCGGTACCGTCGGTGACACCGATATATGAAGATCAGTCTGTAATGGCACTATCGGTACCATGGTAACCGAATGTGGCAGACATTGATCATCGGTGGAATGTCTACGGTACAGTCTCGAGTCGGTACCCAGTCATCCAGACTAGAGATCGATTCTAGACTCGGTATCGAAAGAAGCGAGTCTATTGATGCATATCGGGAGGGTAACGACGTGGATACCAGCATCGGTACCGGGACCGATGTGGGAAGATCGGTCGGTAGCGGCTCTAGCGGCACCGAAGATACCGAGAGCGCTCGACTGCGATCATCGGTGTGGAATGCTTCATCCAGCACCATTGCCGATGCCGGGATACCGGCACCGCTCAAAGCGGATACCACCACCGGGCATGGCTCAGGCATGTTCACCGAGGTAAAAACCCCAGGAACAACCTGAAACCCCGTTAGTGCTTTGAAGACAGAAGCCTCCCGCCGGGGTTTTAAAGCCAAAATGTCCTCGGGGGCAAGCCTATGAAGGACATGAGATCTACCACCTGAGGACTGGCTAGTCTTTACAGACTTTTGTTTGGTTACTTGATCCTGCGAAAAAGAAGATGGAGCTGGTACCCTCAGGACTGAGGGGAACGGCGTATCGAGTTGAGCTCGATGCTGAAAACCTCTTGCAGAAATAGAAGTGCAGGAGGGACAGTCCAGCGGATTGTGTTCAGGTACCAAACATGGAAGGCACCAATTATGGGTGTCTAAAAGTAATTTGGTAGTGCCACAGTTAAAACACTTTCTAGTGGCTAGAATTTCCATGAGGGAAATAGAGAGACCTAGCAGGCCGAAGCCTGTCAAGCACCAAATAGGAAAAAATTTCCTACAGAAGGAAATATCTGTAAAAGAAAAGAAGAAGAAAACACCGGCGGTACCGGTGCATCGAGGGAAGGTAGACGCGACCACAAGAAAAAACAAAAAATAAAGGATGAATTTTCTGCGGTGAAAGGAGGACATCCTGCTGGCTCCGCGGAAAAACGAAAACTGAGGAGAGGCAGTTGGGAAAGGCAGGAAGGCAGCACGCAGGCGTGTTGGGATGCTTCCAAAAGCATTCTGATTGGACGCTGGGGAGCGTTCCCACACAGACTCCGTCGGTACCGACGTACCCCATATGTGAAGACTCATTCCTGCTTGTTCCTGGAGATGCTAAGGTCCACTGGGCCGCTCTCATGTGAAGACAAGCATAAGGTATTACATGGACGGTAGATGCCATGTGACCTAGTAGGCGAAGCTTCTGTCGAGCAGTGAGGAAGGTCTGCAGCGCTGCTTGAGATGCTAGCTCGATGATTCGCAGACAGCGTGGTTGGGGCAGGAAGGCCCTTGCAAGCTGTGTGTCCAAGCGAGCACCTAAAAACTCGAGGGTCTGAGATGGGGCGAGCTGGGATTTTATAGAAACATAGAAATATGATGACAGAAAAAGACCACATGGCCTATCTAGTCTGTCCTTCCATATCAACAACTACAACAGTCCCCTTTTTACCTGTAGAGATCCTCTGTTTGTGTCCCATGCTTTTTTGAATTCAGTTACTGTCCTCATCTCTAACACCTCCACTGGGAGACTATTCCACGGATCCACTACTCTTTCCGTAAAGAAATATTTCTGCATATCACTCCTGAATCTATCTCCCTACACCCTCATCCCATGTCCCCTCGTAGCAGAACTTGCTTTCAATTGAAAGAGGCTCTCTCCCTGAACATTTATGCCACGGAGGTATTAAAACATCTCAATCATATCACCTCTATCCCGCCTAGACCGTGTACATATTAAGATCCTTCAGTCTGTCCTCATATGCTTTATAATGAAGACCACTAATCATTTTAGTAGCCACCCTCTGCACCGACTCCATCCTGTTCACATCCTTTATAGAAACATTTGGAAGATTTATGACCAATCCCAAATACTGGAGTATTTGTTTTGCTCGCAATAGGGCCTGATGAGCTTCTTGAGACGACTGTGCTCGGATGAGCCAATTGTCCAAGTAAAGGAAGACACAAATCCCTAGGGTCCTCATGAATGCTGCTATAACTGCCATGCATTTTGTGAAGACCCTTGGAGCCGAGGCCAGCCCAAAGAGAAGGACTCTGTACTGGAAATGTCTTCCCTGGACTAGGAACCGAAGGAATTTCCTGTGATCTACATGAATAAGGATATGCATGTAGGCGTCTTTTAAATCTAGAGAACATAGCCAATCTTGCCTGTGAAGGTACGGCAGAAGAGAGCCGAGGGAAAGCATTTTGAACTTCTCTTGGACTAGATATTTGTTCAGCTCTCTGAGATCTAGGATTGGCCTTAAACCCCCTATTTCTTTTAGATTGAGAAAATAGGGGGAGTAAAACCCTGTACCTTGTTGACATAGAGGAACCTCTTCTATAGCTCCTTGAGCTAGAAGAGTAGAGACTTCTTGTAGCAAGAGGTCTATGCCTAGAGGTTGAGAGTTGAACTGTTTTACTAGTGTGGGTGGTGGCAAGCTGAGGAAACGAAGCTTGTACCCCAGACTTACTATGGACAAAGTCCAGGCCTCTGATGTGATTTGTTGCCATCTGTTGGCAAAGTGGCAGATACAGCCCAGAATGTTTAGAGGTTCTGGGCCTAACACAGGAAGAATGAGTAAATTCTCTAGACAAGAGTCAAAAACCCTGAGGAGGCTGAGTCTGCTGAGCTGGCTGAGGTTTGGGTTTTCTTTGTCTCGTCTGTTGTTGCCCTTTTTGGGAAACATATGCCTGTTGGGTGGAAGATGGATAGAACTTTTTCTTCTTAGAGAAAAAGGGTTTCTTAAAGGACTTTTTCTTAGATGGGTTAGCAGAAATTTTTGACAATCTATTTAAAGTGGCATTATCAGTGTCAAGCTGATTAGCCTTAAATTGCCAATCCTTGCCAAAAAGATTTTCTCCAGTGCAAGGAATATTCCCCAGCTTTACTTGCACCCATTCCTCCAAGTTGGAAGCTTGGAGCCAGGCAATCCGTCGTGCTCCTATAGCTATAGCAGAAGTCCTGCTAATACATTCAAAACAGTCAAAGGTGGCACGATTCATGAACTTAGAGACATTCTGAGCATGTTTGACTAGTGATAAATGGTCTTCTCTTTTATCATCTTGAAGGAAGGGGTTCAAAAGCTCTAAGTTTTTTGTAACCTCCTCTAGAAACATTCCCATGTATAAAATATAGGAACTAATCCTTGCTGAAAGCATGGAGGCCTGAAAACATTTACGCCCAAAAACATCCAGGGTTCTACATTCACGACCTGGTGGATTAGAAGAGTGTCTCTTTGTACTCTTAATCCGTCTCATGGCAGACTCCACCACCATAGAGTGGTGTGGTAGTTGAGTCTTTTGAAAACCTGGACAGGGTGGCACTCTATACATAGTGTCAAGGCGTTTAGAATGTGGGGTTACTGTTAAAGGAGTTTCCCACATTAGTAACATTAGATCATGCAAGATCTGATGTATAGGGAGCATGGCTGCTTCCTTTGGAGCCAAGGTGTATTGTAGAATTCTTAATTCTTCTGCCCTAGGCTCCTTTTCAGGAACCACTGTGATGGCAAGAGCCCTTGCCATATCACGCACAAAATCGTGAAAAGACATGTCCTCAGGAGGAGACATCCTACGTTGAGGAGAAAGAGTTGAATCTTGCAAAAGTTCAGCTCTGGTCCCGGTGAAGTCATCTGAGTCATCGGAATCGGAAGACTCAAAAGGAGGAAGCACCGGGTTCTCCTTCAAAACTTGTCTTTGGTACCGCTCGAGGTCGGTACTGAAGCGAGTCGGTACCTGATCCCCCATGCTTGAGAGTGATTCCAAACTCGGCATCGGGAGAAGTAAGCCTGCCGAAGCAGGTACCGAGGGTACCGGCACCGGTACCGACAGCGATACCGGTGCCTGTGGAACAGTCTGCAGCGACTTTAGCAGTACCGAAGTAGCCAAAAGAGTCGCTAGACTGCGTTCAATGGCAAGGAGTCTTTTATCCATCACCATTTCCGATGCCGGGGTGTCGGTACCGATGGAAGCGGCCACAACACCCGAGCATGGAACAGGAACGTCCATCGAGGCCGAAGTCTCGAGAACATCCTGGAGCCCCGATAATGCTTTGGAGCCCAAAGACTCCCGCCGGGGCTGTTTTGCCGGTGCAGAATCCTCAAGGGCAATGCCAGAGGCATCTCGATACTTAGAGGGAGATCTACCTCTCGAGGACCGGCTTGATTTAGCTTTATGTTTTGTTACCTGAGATCCCTGGGAAGAAGTAGAGGCCCTGGAGGACACTGATGCTACCGACATTGTGTCCGATGCAAACAGGGCACCGAGTTGATTTGCTCGATTCTGAAGACTTCTTTTAGTCAGCTTCCTGCAGGAGACACACTCCGCTGGACAATGGTCAGGACCTAAACATTTAAGACACCAGTCATGGGTGTCTGTGACAGAAATTGTGCTGGCACACTTTGAACATTTTTTGAAACCAGTAGCTGGTTTCTCCATGTTGAAAAGAAGAGCCCTAGTGGCCAAAAAGGCGCCAAGCAGGGAAAACCCCCTGATTAAAAAGTACAAGTTCTGTGGTTTCTTTTTTTTTTTAAGAAAGCAAGCACAGTTACTTCCCTGTAACAGGTGATCTCTGGGAACAGCAGGAATTAGTCCTCACATATGGGTACGTCGGAACCGACGGAGCCCGCGCGGGAAAGCCCCCCAGCCTCCCAGAAAGGAAGCCTTTGGGGCCTCCCACAGCGCATGTGCGATGCCTTCCCGCCTTCCTGACCAATTCTCCTCAGTTCGAGTTTAAAGCTGAGACAATAGAGAGAGGAAAGGAAAGAGAGAGAGAGAGATACAACTCCTAGGGGAGGTGGGTGGGTTGTGAGGACTAATTCCTGCTGTTCCCAGAGATCACCTGTTACAGGTAAGTAACTGTGCTATCTCCAGGAACAAGCAGGAATAAGTCCTCACATATGGGGACTCCCTAGCTAAGATGCCGGGGAGATCCCCCCACTAGGGTTCCTCATCTTCCTATGGATCTCAGGCATCCATTCAGGGAAGGTGGGCAGGAGTTGTTTAAGAATGGAACAGGTGTCTGAGGACAGCCTGACCAAACAAGGCATCCCGGCGGGAGTCCTTGTCCAAGCAGTAATTTATTTATTTATTTAACATGTTTTGTATCCCGCCTTTTCCTTCAATCAAAGCGGTTAATACAGCACAGAGTTAAACAAAGGTGAGGGAAACATACATTGCATTATCATTACATCACAACAAAACACTAGGAGTACAAACAGGGAACACAGTACATAACTTACATTACATTACCTTACATTAACTACAAACAGCATACCGCTGAACAGAATGAGCATATAGCAGCAGATAGAGGGTCCCGCACGGTCCACCGCCTAAGGGCCACGCCAAAGGGCCCTCTTGTGAGGCCCTCAGGCGCGGGCGCGCCTCTGGTGCGGCGGTTTAAATGCCGTTCTGAGGCAGATGATTGGCAGTTCATGGGGAAGTGCGGAGGAGCTGCCGCTCAACTCCCCGATCATATAAGTGCTGTTGCTGCTCTCCCCGATCTCCAGAGAGCCTCTGGTGCGGCGGTTTAAATGCCGTTCTGAGGCAGATGATTGGCAGTTCATGGGGAAGTGCGGAGGAGCTGCTGCTCAACTCCCCGATCATATAAGTGCTGTTGCTGCTCTCCCCGATCTCCAGAGAGCCTCTGGTGCGGCGGTTTAAATGCCGTTCTGAGGCAGATGATTGGCAGTTCATGGGGAAGTGCGGAGGAGCTGCCGCTCAACTCCCCGATCATATAAGTGCTGTTGCTGCTCTCCCCGATCAGTAATGGGCTGTGAAGGTATGAACCGAGGCCCAGGTGGCTGCTCGACAGATCTGATCGATGGATACAGAATGAAGATGAGCCATAGATGTGGCCATGGCTCTCACATTGTGAGCTGTGACATGGCCTTCCAGAGAAAGGTTCTTACTCTGGTAAGCAAAAGAAATACACTGAGTAATCCAATTGGACAGTGTTCTTTTTGAGACTGGAAGTCCTAAATGAGAAGGATCAAAAGCAACAAAAAGCTGAGAAGACTTTCGATGTTGCTGTGTCCTGTGGAGGTAAAAGGCAAGAGCTCTTTTACAATCTAACATATGTAGGTTCCTCTCTGCACTGGATGCATGAGGAGCTGGAAAAAAGACAGGTAGATATACCTCTTGATTAAGATGAAAAGGTGAGACCACTTTAGGCATAAAGTGAGGATTTGTCCTAAGGACTACCTTATCATGATGGAACCTTGTATAAGGTGGATTAGCCACTAAAGCCTGCAGTTCACTGATGCGGCGAGCAGAAGTGATTGCAATAAGGAAAATGACTTTCCAGGAAAGAAATTTCAAGGAGGTAGTGGCTAAGGGTTCAAAGGGTGGCTTCATAAGCTGACCAAGAACCACGTTTAAGTCCCATGCCACCGGAGGAGGCCGAATGGGAGGTTTAGTTAAAGTTAGACCTCTCATGAATCTTGCAATAAGAGGATGAGAGGAAACAGGTTGTCCATTGATAGGCTGAAGAGATGCTGCAATAGCACTCAAATGGACCCTTACAGAATTTGTTTTAAGTCCTGCATTGGAGAGATGCAGGAGATATTCGAGTAAAGAATTCAAAGGTAGTGCTAGAGGGCTAAGACCCTTTTCAGCACACCAAATGGAAAATCTTTTCCATTTAAAAGCATAAGAACGCCTGGTGGAAGGTTTCCTAGATGCATGGAGGATATCCTTCACCTGTTGAGAAAGACTGAAGTCTTGAAGGTCTAGGCCTTCAGTAACCAAGCTCTGAGGTGAAGGGACTTGGGGCTTGGGTGCCACAAAGTCCCCTCCTCTTGAGACAGAAGGTCTGGAGCAGCTCCCAGATCCAGGGAGGGTGCCTGGGAGAGATGCAGAAGTAGAGGGTACCACACTTGGCGTGGCCAGCATGGAGCTATGAGGATCATAGATCCTTGATCCCTCTGAAGTTTGAACAGTCTTGGGAATCAAAGGAATGGGTGGAAAGGCATACAGGAAGGCCTGACCCCAATGAAGAAGGAAGGCATCGTTGGCCTGAGCTCCCTGACATGGAATTCTGGAACAGAACCGGGGAAGTTTGGCATTGCACGGACTTGCAAAGAGGTCTATGTCCGGGGTTCCCCATTTCTGAAAGATTCTGAGTACCTGATCCATGTGCAGGGACCATTCGCGTGGAAGCAGAACTCGACTGAGTCTGTCTGCCCAAGAGTTTTGGATTCCTGGGAGGTATACTGCCAGGAGATGGATTTGATGCTCTCTGGCGAAGGCCCACAATTTTAGAGCTTCGTTGCATAGCGACAGAGAGCCAGTCCCTCCTTATTTGTTTATGTAGAACAAATCATCAGAGAAGCAGGACTGTATGAAGACCACAGAGGTGTGAAGATTGGTGGAAGACTCATCAACAACCTTCGCTATGCTGATGATACCACATTACTGGCTGAAAGTGAAGATGATCTGAAACATTTGCTTCTCACAATCAAAGAACATAGTCTCAAAATGGGCCTGCACCTTAATGTAAAGAAGACAAAGATCATGACAACTGGCATAATCAACAGGTTCATCGTTGAAGGAGAAGAAATTGAAATCGTGAACAACTTTAACCTACTTGGATCAACTATCAATAAAGAAGCAACAAGCAGTCAAGAAATCAGACGACGCATTGCTCTTGGCAGAATGGCTATGAAAGACCTAGATAAGATTCTCAAGAGCAGAGATGTCTCTCTCCATACAAAGATTCGACTTGTTCAAGCCATGGTATTTTCAATAACATCATATGGATGTGAAAGCTGGACAGTGAAAAAGACAGACAGGAAGAAAATTGATGCCTTTGAATTATGGTGCTGGCGGCGAATACTGTGTATACCATGGACTGCCCGAAGAACAAACCAGTCGGTACTAGAGGAGATCAAACCTAAGCTTTCTTTAGAAGCTCAGATGACAAGACTTCGACTTTCATACTTCGGACACATCATGCGAAGAGAGAGATCATTAGAGAAAGACATCATGCTTGGCAAGATAGAAGGTCAACGCAAAAGAGGAAGGCCAGCAATGAGATGGATTGATACAATAACAGCAGCTACGGGTACCAGTCTGTCAACAATGAGCCGCCTGACTGAAGACCGAACACAATTTAGGATAGCTATCCAGAGGGTTGCCATGAGTCGACTCCGACTCGACGGCACTTAACAACAACAACAAGAACATGGCTACTTGATTGTCGGTATGAACAAGGACTGTCATGTTGATGAGGAGGGTATGAAAGACCTTGAGAGCAAGGAAAATTGCTCGCAGCTCCAAAAGGTTGATATGAAGGGTGGTCTCCTGTGGAGACCAAGTGCCCTGAGTGGAGAGGTCTTGGAGATGAGCTCCCCAACCTGTTTGGGAGGCATCTGTAGTGAGAGTTGCTTGGGGTAACAAAGGTTGGAAGGGGGCCCCCAACAACAGATTTTGAGTGGATATCCACCATTGGAGAGACCAAAAAAGACGTTTTGAGGTTGCTATTTGGTCTGAGAGAGCTCCTGATGCTTGGGTCCACTGGGTGGACAGTCCATTGGGCTGCTCTCATATGTAGGCGAGCATAGGGCACCACATGAACTGTGGATGCCATGTGGCCTAGCAGTTGTAGCATCTCTCAGGCAGTCAAGTGGCTTCTGGACTGAATTTGAGAGGCCAAGTGCACCAGACGGTGGCAACGGGCCTGAGGAAGATAGGCCCTTGCAGTGGTGGTATCTAGCCAGGCCCCTATGAATTCTAGGGACTGAGTAGAGGTGAGTTGAGACTTTGGCAGATTGATGACGAGTCCCAGATATTGCAGTATGCGTCTGGTGTGGTACAGGGAAGTCTGAGCCTCGGACTGAGATGGAGCTCGGATGAGCCAGTCGTCCAGGTATGGGAAGACAAAGATTCCCAGAGTGCGTAGAAATGCAGCTACTATTGCCATGCATTTGGTAAATACCCTTGGAGCAGAGGCTAGACCGAAGGGAAGTACTCTGTATTGGAAATGTTTTCCCTGGAACAGAAACCGTAGGAATTTTCTGTGGGATGGATGGATGAGTATATGTGTGTACGCATCCTTGAGATCTAGAGAACAAAGCCAGTCCTGACTCTGTAGGTATGGAAGGAGAGTGCCTAGAGAAAGCATCTTGAATTTCTCCTTGCATAGAAATTTGTTCAATTCTCTGAGATCCAGAATGGGTCTGTACCCCCCTGTTTTCTTGGGAATGAGAAAATAAGGGGAGTAAAATCCTGACCCTTGTTGAGGAAGAGGAACCTCTTCTATTGCCTTTTGGGCGAGAAGAGTGGTCACCTCCTGACCCAACAGGTACAGGAGAGATGGGGGAGAATTGAATTGTCTCACCATGGAATGGGTAGGAAGGCTGGAGAAATGTAGTTTGTAGCCCTCTCTGATGATAGAGAGGGTCCACTGTTCTGATGTGATTTGTTCCCATCTGGGAGCAAAATGAGTTAACCTTCCTGGAATGGTGAGAGGTTCTGGTTGTTGCAGAGCCAGAAAGGTTAAGTTCTCTAGAATCAAGTCAAAAACCCTGAGGGGGTTGGGACTGCTGGACTGTAGCAGCCCCTGTAGACTTTGTTCTGGCCTGTTTAGATTGCTGACGCTTAGGAGCAAAGCGAACTTGGGAAGATTGCTGGCCAGTATTTGTGGAAAATCTGGTCTTTTTATAGAAAGGCTTCTTAAAAGGTTTTTTCTTGGCAGGGGTAGAGGTAGACTTAGAAAGTCTATCTAAAGCAGCATTCTCAGTATCCATTTGAGTGGCTTTGATTTGCCATTCCTTGCCAAACAGATTTTCACCTGTACAGGGCAGATTGCCCAAACCTTCTTGTACCCAGGATTCCAAATCAGAGGCCTGGAGCCAAGCAAGTCTGCGAGCAGCTATGGCAATGCCGGAGGGCTCTGCTAGCTCCCTCAAAGTTGGAGAACTTTGAAACATCTTGAGTTTGCTTTAGCAAAAGAAGGAACTCCTCCTTTTTATCCTCTGGGATAAAGGGGAGAAAATGACGTATCTTCAGTGCAATCTCTTTCAAAAACATGCCCATATAGAGGCTGTATGAATTGATTCTGGCAATAAGCATGCTAGCTTGGAAGAATTTTCTACCAAAAGCATCCAGAGTCCTGCATTCTCTTCCTGGAGGGGCAGAAGAGTGCCTTTTGGTACTCTTTATCTTTTTCATAGCAGACTTCACCACAATAGAGTGGTGAGGGAGCTGAGTTTTTTGAAAACCAGGAGAAGGAGGAACCCGATACATGGTGTCCAAACGTCGAGAATGTGGAGATAGGGTGAGAGGAGCCTCCCACAAATCCATCATGTGTTCTTGAAGAATTTCATGTATGGGTAAGGTGGCTGCCTCTTTGGGAACCTTAGAGTATCCTAAAATATCCAATTTTTTTGCTCTAGGTTCCTTTTCAGAGGTTACAGATATGGAGAGTCCTTTAGCTACTTCAATAATGAAGTCTTGAAAGGACAAATCCTCTGGAGGAGACATTCTCCTTTTTGGAGAAGAGGGCTCCTCAGGAAGAGTAAAAGAGACATCAGCAGAATCATCTGAGGTATCAGAATCTTCAGAAGATTCAAAGTACCGCCTATTAGCTTCCAGAGATCGATATCGACATCGGGCGTACCGGGAACCGGATCGGTATCGAGAAAATCTCCGGAACCGGAGGCCGGAACCGGCATACTACTGGAAGTAGATGCTCTGGGTACCGGTATCGGTTGTGGTACCGGAACCAGAGTCGGAACCGATTGTCGCGGTACCGAGGGCGTTGCAGCGTTAATGAAAGCCAGTATGGCCTGCTGCATGGATTGTACTGTAGTACCCATAGACGCCACAACTGCCTGGATGTCGGTACCGGTGTTAGCCGGTACCCCAGAGCAGTCTAACAGGTGATCGGTCGAGGCCTTGCCATCGATGTCTACCTGTAACCCCATAGGAGGAGCTTTGGAAGCCGGAGCTTCCCGCCAGGGTTGTTTGGCTGGGGCAGGGTCCTCAGGGTCAAAGCCAAGGGCCTCTCGCTGCTTAGAGGGAGATTTGCCCTTTGAGGACCTGCCTGAAGAATGTTTGGTTACCTGAGATCCATCAGGAGAGGAAGACCTGGAGGATGTTGATGCTGGAGTATCCGTAGAAAATAGCATATGAAACTTGGCTGCTCTATTCTGTAAGCCCCGTTTGGACATCAGAGAGCAGGATGGACAATCCGGAATGGAATGGTCAGGCCCCAAACATTTAAGACACCATTCATGGGTATCTGTGACTGAAATAGTACTGGTACACTTGGTGCATTTTTTAAAACCAGAGGCTGGTTTCTCCATGAGGGAGAATCTGAGAAGGCCTAGAGGCCTCACAGAATAAACACACCAAGTGAGGAAAAAGTAATTATTTTTTTTTTTTTTTAAGAAATAAATGAAAAAAGACCTGCGGTACCGGTCCGGAATCGGGGAAGGCAGACACGCGGTCAAAGAAACAAATTAAAATAAGAATTTCTTCAGCGGTGACAGGAATACGACCTGCTGGCTCCGCGGAAAAAGAAGAACTGAGGAGAGTTGGTCAGGAAGGCGGGAAGGCAGCGCGCATGCGCTGTGGGAGGCCCCAAAGGCTTCCTTTCTGGGAGGCTGGGGGGCTTTCCCGCGCGGGCTCCGTCGGTTCCGACGTACCCATATGTGAGGACTTATTCTTGCTTGTTCCTGGAGATAGAAAAAAACACCGGTGGGCGTCAAACTAAGGCAGGCGCGACCACAAAAAATAAGAAATAAAAGTAGAATTTTCTGCGGTTACAGGGTTCACGTCCTGTTGGCTCCGCGGAAAACGAAGAACTGGAGAGGGAGGTAGATAGGCGGGAAGGCAGCGCGCATGCGTGGATGCACGCTCCCAAAAGCGTTCCAATTGGATGCTGGGGAGCGTTCCCGCGCGGGCTCCGTCGGTACCGACGATACCCATATGTGAAGACTCATTCCTGCTTGTTCCTGGAGATAAGGCCTATATACTTAACTGATCAGGGCTCTGATAGGGAGTATGGCCGCATTCCACAAATCCAGGCAAGAAACTTTCACAAGGTATCTGCTGATACACTCTGGAGACATCTGATCCTTAGCTCTACTAAGGAGGTGCCCTTCAGGATGACTGCCCAGGAATTATCCAAATTCTAACTCCAAGCTGCACCAATCTTTTTTAATTTATTTATTTAGCTCACACCTTTCCAGTAGTAGACAGAGAAGTACTGACATTTGCCCCAGCTGCACCAGCCCAAGCACTAGTGATATTGGCACTGGAAGCTTTTAGTTGTTTCTTTCTCTCCATCATCTGCTGGCAGGGGGACACAGCCCACTGATCTCGAATATTCTAGCAGGATGATCTGGAAAGCCTCATTTAGCATTCTTCATCAGTGAACAATGGTCCTGGTAAATTGTTTTTACATTCCTTTAAGCTTTAGACTACAATCTTCTAGTTTCTACAAGAGCAGCAATCTTGGAAAGAATCACAATTTGCAATATATATAACAGTTTCAGTTCCCAGAAAGTGGAGTCTATGAAAGCCAGTCATGTATGTCTCCGTATGCCCACGCCCACTGATGTGCATGCCTATATGGACTTCAGCAGGTGTGCAGTCTGTTTGATGGTTAACACAGTAGAAAGACAACTGGCTCTGTGAAGGGCAGGAAGCCCAGTGCACGCAGCAGTAAAAAAACCACGTGAGCTGGAGGGAGGCTGGGCACGATTGGGAATGGTAGTGAATGTTTCACCAGTTAACAGCTAGTACAAACAGAATATGAATCAATTGAGATCACATTCATGGTGTAGTATGATTCTTCTGCTAATAAGCCTGCTTCTGTTGCTGTATTTTTGAAAGACTGCATTTTATACAAACGGCTAAGTTTTCTTTTGAGCTTTATATTCCATTCATAATGCAAAGCAAGCATAACAGAAAGGATTTTAACTAGTAAAGAAAGCAGATGTGCTCGGCAAATCATACAGAAGGCATGAATGTATATATGATATTGAATAGCCTAGTTATTACAAAACTGATCACATTAAATCCCTTATCAACATTATAAATGTAATGCTGTAAGTGTGATTTCCTTAACAGTAGCTTTGTACCCCCCTACTAGATGCCTGGCTACCTTATCTAAGTATAGATGGACGTTTTGGATGATGTATTACCCTACTGAGACTGCAAGGTAATTTTTAAAGGTGTAGGTATACCTCAAGCACAGACTTCCTGTCGGCATGAATCTGCATGACATTCTCTGCCCATTCCATCAGGGATTCGCCCCTTGGAACTTTCACCCTCTCATGTTTCAGGCGGCCCACTCTGAACTCGCCTGGATCATCTCGTCTTACAGCACTTGTCGTTCTTGTCCTTTCAACTGTGGCTTCGCGCCTATTCTGAAGCCACACAATTGCTCTGGGGAATACAAAACAGTCCAAACATTGTTAAGTCACTGTGTGGTGCATTGGGGCCAATTCTACCTTCTACTAAAATCAATGAACTGTAAACAAAGTCAACTGTACTGCAAATTATTATTATTATTTTTTTTGTTTGAGTATGGTCCCCCTTGGGGGGAACCACATTCTCTGTTTATCCTCCAAAAACCAAATGAGCTCTGGAATATAGCAAGGAAAAGTTAGAGAGATTATACAGTTACTTCTATAAAACAGGAGAAGAATTCTTTTTTTTTTATCTTTGTCAACATTTTACATATGCAACAACTGTACTTAGCAAAGCGCCTTTATAGTTCAACAGATTTAAAATACTTTCAAACAATTCTTCTTCCCTTTCCTCCAAACACTGCCCCTCAAACCCTCCCCACTTCAGCCCCATTCCAGATAATCCAATAAGAATTTTTCTTTTGAATGCGTGGTAACACTATATAACTGACATTTGTAACCTCTCAACATACCTTGTTAAATGTGTTTTTTAAACACTCCTTCTACCTTTGATTCTTATTAAGGCAGAGAACATGCTATTAGAGCTCTTAAGAGCACAATGGATGGAAGAAAACACTTGTACCCAGTGTTAAAGCTAGCTATGTCTCACCTTGAGGCTCCAAATGCTGTGCAAGTAAAATAAAGATGCCTTGTTTCAAAGGGTATTAGGAAAGGACATTTACTAGTTAACTGTTCACACCAATCTGGTAAGGCTCCACTTGCCAGTGCCAATGGCTCCTGTAATGCAAAACACATCACCTGATTACTACATATTTACAATGTGAAGAATCGCCTGCAGCCCAGGCCCACCAACATTTTACAAGATCAAATGAAAAGTCAACAGACATCTAAAAAAAATATGCAGCTCAAGTTTCACGAAAACCTCTCCAAAATTCATATTTCATTTTTTTATACCCTACCAGATGCATTGCATTCTGAATCTTCCCTCATTCATTCTCATCCTTTCTTCTGCTTCAATCTTTCTCCTTTATTTCCGCCCTTCACAGAGTCAGCTTTAAAACTATTGCATTTGTGGTACTGGCACACTGCTGCCCCTCTCTAGCATGCCCCATTCAGTGACTAATAGAAAGTGAGACAAAAGCAATATAGCTCGTCTGCTGGAATAAACAGCAGGAGCCATGGACCAGGAAAAAGAGAAAGATTTAAAATGACTATTTTATTTTCACCATGACAGAAAAATTAAATTTTAATCACCTTATCAGCATGAACAGCAAATCTCACTCTGACGCTTAACAGAAACCAAATTGCAGTGAGAGGACTTTGGTAAGACTACAAGCAAGACGGGATAAAAGGGCTCATAATCTGTTAAATACTATTTAAACTTAGAACCCACCCCGTGAAAATCCTGGTAATTATTCTCAGGTCTTCCAAGTCTCCTTTCTATCTGGTTCCCCATTCCCCATGAAAAAGAAAAGGAATAATGACCAAGCAGCTATTGCAGCATAGGTTAGTGCTCTGAGGTTCCACTGAGAGATGATCGTAAATAAGATAAACAATTTTATAACTGTCTTGGACATTATTTTCCGTGGATCCTTTTCTTCTTACAACATTAAGAATTCTTAACAAGTTGAAAATTGTACATTTACAGTATGACACAACAGCATGTCTCCCTGATTTGCAGAATCAGGCATGTGGGGAGATACATGTGTGCACATCATGGGGAGTGTTGGGAGGTTAGTATATGTGCACCATGGGGGGAGGTTGGGGCATGCACATGGGTGTGTGCTGCTGTGTGTTTGTGCATGTGTGTCTTGGTTGCTCTGTGTGTGATGGGGGCTGGGTGTATGTACATGTATCAGGGGCTGTGTATATGCACGTGTCGGCGTGCATGTGTTTAAGTATATGGTAAGTGGCTGTGGGCGTGGGCAGGGTCAGGGTTGTGTGTACGCAGTTTCCTTTGTCCTCTTGCACCCACTCATTGTCCTTCCCACCCTCATGAATTATTCCTCCTTCCTATCCTTCAATGCCCTCTCTTGCACTAAACCTCTTTTCCTTTCACCTACCCATTCACTCTTTCAGGCCTTTAACATCCTTCGTCCCTTCCCTTCTCCTTTAGTACATTCACTGTTCTCCTTTTTCATCTAACCCTGCCCCTTCCCTTTTCGCTCGACCCTTCCCTTAGGCTTGGCCCCGTCACTCGCCCTTTCTTCTGTTGCCTCCTCCTCTTCTTCTGTTGCTGGTGAGTCCTGGAAACTTTGTTGGCTTGACTGACCCTCCTTTGTTTCTGTCGCTGAAGGAAATCATGGATTCCACCGGCTCTTAACTTGCCCTCATCTGTTTCTGTCGCCGGCAGGATCCAGGGCCTCCTGCTGGCTTTTGAAGGTTGCAATACTACTCTTTCGGCTGGAGGAACCTGGGGACTCCTGCTTGCAGCCTCATTCTTCATGCCTGCAGGATTGAGACTCAAGCTGGCTCTTCATTTTGCTGGTTCGCAGAGGAGGGCTTGCATGCACAAACATGCATACTGAAACACCCAGCTGGCTAAACCCTAAACAACAGGTGCTACACTTATGCAAAATGCCTACAAATCTCAAAGTACTACTACTATCGATCATTTGTATATTGCTACAAGGCGTACGCAATGCTGTATAGGCAGTGTTACTACAGCCATGGCGGAAAGTCAAATCTCAAACACTTATTTATTTGTGATTATCTAATCTTTTAAACAAAATCAAATTCTCACTTATTTCATGTCTGAAGAACTGTGTGATCTACAAGTAATTTAGGGCCAATGTAATATGCTATGCTTTAGAACTGTGCGCTGAGCTTCAGGGCAGTGGTTCTAACGTGCTGAAAGAAGAAATTAGACCTTACCTGCTAATTGCCTTTCCTTGAGTTCTCTCCGGGCCAGTCCAGGAAACTGTAGGGTTGTCAACTTTCTCCAGCAGCTGAGGACTGAATGATCAAAGTCTTGCTGACAAGTTACCCAGCCCCCCCTTGTGAGAGAGGCTCAGACTACTATTGTCAAAGCAGTCTATTCCACTACAAACTCTAACTTACTCCAACAACAGTAAAAACAGCAAGTATCAGACAATTTAAAATTCCAACTGTATGAACGTACATTCTTGTTAATCCGCTTCCTTTTCCTTTTTTTTTTTTTTATATCTGCTGCCGCACTCCCCCCCAACCACCAGGGAGCCCCACAGCCAGCACTTCACTGACGACACCTTCTAGACAGAAGATAACCCAGATGAACTCTTAATCTTCACGTCCCCACCCCATTTCTGACGAACCTTCCCTGAAAGCCCGCGAACGCCTGAAAACACACTGCCCGGACACTGCAAATGATCTGGGTGGGCCCTGCACTGGCCCGGAGAGAACTCAAGGAAAGACAATTAGCAGGTAAGGTCTAATTTCTTCTTCCTCCTTGTCTCTCCGGGTCAGTCCAGGAAACTGTAGGGAAGTACCAGAGCAGTATCTAACTTCGGGAGGGGCCCGCCACTATGGCAGTGGCCCCTACATTTGCGTCTCCCCTTGCCTGCACATCCAACCTATAATGCTTCGCAAACACGTGTGGAGAGATGACCACGTAGCCGCCCGACATATATCTACAGGCGGAACTAAGGCCAACTCGGCCCAAGAAGCAGCCTGGCCCTGCGTAGAATGCGCTCCGAGCCCCTCAGGAGCTAACTTACCAGCCGCCTGATACGCCACCCCTACCGCCTGTTTTACCCATCAAGCAATGGAAGCTTTAGAAGCTGCTTGTCCTTTACGCGCTCCCCCAAAGAGAATGAACAATCTTTCTGACTTACTAACAGACGCCGTTTTCTTAAGGTACAGATGGAGCACTCTACCAAGATCCAACTTCCGCAAGGAACTATCCATTCTAGAGCCCTCCCGACCTCTAAAAGTCAGAAGTGAAATTGATTGGTTCAAATGAAACCGAGACACTACCTTCGGTAGGAATGAAGGAACTGGCCGAAAAACCACCTTCTCTGCCGAAAACTGAATGTACGGCTCCTTGCACGGAAGCGCTTGCAGGTCCGAGATCCGTCTTGCCGAACACAAAGCTACTAAGAAAGCAGTTTTCCAGGAAAACTCTCTGAGCGGCACTACCCCTGCTGGTTCAAAGGGTGCCCTCGTCAACGCTTCCAGAACCAAGTTCAAATCCCAAGCTGGAATGACCGCGCGCACCGGTGGCTGTACATTCTTAACCGCTCTTAGAAACCTCAGAACATCTGGATGCAATGACAAGAGGCCCCCATGCACCTTGCCTCGGAAACAAGCCAACGCCGCTAATTGAACTTTTAAAGTACTGAGGGCTAGACCCTTATCCAAACCCTCCTGCACGAACGACAAGACATCCGACACCGTTGCCGAAAACGGGCGTACCCTACATCCGTCGCACCACCTTTCAAATATGCGCCAAACCGGCACATAAGCCAAGAATGTAGATTTCCTCCTGGACTTCAACAACATGGATACCACCGCCGCGGAATAGCCTCTGCGCCGCAGGCATTCCCTTTCAAGAGCCAAGCCGTAAGCGAGAAGTGATCCACTTGTGGCATGAGAACTGGACCCCGGCACAACAGGTTGCTCCGGTCGGGCAATCTCCAAGGACAATCCACTAGAAGCCGTACTAGATCTGCATACCAAGGACGCCTCGGCCAATCTGGAGCTATGAGAATGACCTTGCCGTCGTGATGCTCTATCCTCCGGATGACTCTCCTGATCATCAGTCATGGAGAAAACACATAGAGCAGCCTGCCTACCGGCCAAGGCTGCGCCAGACCATCAAGTTCTTCCGACATGTGTTCCCTGCATCTGCTGAAGAACCGAGGTACTTTGGCATTGTTGAGAGTGGCCATCAGGTCCATGACCAGCTGTCCCCATTGCTCCGTGATGTCGTGAAAGACTGCCGCGTTCAATTCCCACTCTCCCGGATCAAAAACATGCTGACTGAGGTAGTTGGCCTGCACATTGTCGCGTCCGACTACATGAGCCGCCGATAGCGCCACAAGATGGTTCTCTGCCCAGCGCATTAACATTTGACTCTCCTCCAACAAACCTGCACTACCCGTACCACCTTGTCGATTGATATACGACACTGTCACGGCATTGTCGGAGAACTCACGTACCGCTCTCCCTTCCACCAGCTTGCAGAACTCTTGAAGAGCCAAACGCACCGCTCGCATTTCCAAATGGTTGATTGACCAACCGCACACTTCCGCTGTCCAACAGTCCTGTGCTATCTGCGTCAGACAATGCGCTCCCCAATCAGACTGACATCCGTAGTCACCAGAATCCAATCCGGCTGCTCTCGAGGCATCCCCGCCCGCAGATGCGAACCCTCCAGCCACTACTGCAGGCTGTCTCTGGCCGCCTCTGGGGTTACTAACTTCCGATTCAGCGGATGTGGCGACCATCTGGAGAGCAATGCTTGTTGCAGAGGACGCATATGCGCCCTGGCCCACGGCACCAAGTCCAATGCCACCGCTATGTAACCCAGTAGCTGCAAGTAACGCCACACCATCAGAGCCTTCATGCGTAAAAACGCCACCACATGTTTCAACAGCTTTTGTACTCGGTCTTCTGGCAAAAACACTGACCCTACCGCCATGTCGAACACCGCTCCTAGATAGACGAGCCGCTGCACTGGAACCAGCTGACTTTTCGCCTGGTTGACCACCCAACCCAGCTGTTCCAGGAAGCCCACTAACCGAGCCGTAGCGGCAAGCGACTCCGGGATCGAACCAGCCTGGATCAGCCAGTCGTTCAAGTAGGGATGCACGAGAACACCTTCCTGACACAGCATTGCTGCCACCACCACCATAACCTTCGTGAATGTACGAGGTGCTGTAGCTAGCCTGAAAGGCAGCGCTCGAAATTGAAAGTGCCCCATGGGCACTGCGAATCTTAAAAATCTCTGATGCTTCGGTCGGATGGGAATATGTAGATAAGCCTCTGTCAGATCTATGGACGAGAGCACCTCGCCCGGCTTGACAGACCGAACCACCAATTGAAGCGTCTCCATTTGAAAATGGGGCGCACTCAAACAGCGGTTCACGTTTTTGAGATCCAGAATAGGCCGAAAAGACCCATCCTCCTTCGGAACCACAAAATAAATCGAGTATCAACCTAATCTGCACTGGTCTTCCAGCAATGGAACCACCGCTTGAAGAGTCAGTAAATGCCTTAACATATCACCCACTGCGGCTTGCTTTGCCTGCGTTCCGCATGGAGACACCACGAAGGCCTCTGCTAACGGTCGAGCGAACTCCAGTGCATAACCGTCGCGGACAATCTCCAGCACCCACTGATCCGACATTATGGTGGCCCAGACAGAGTGGAAACTCTGCAAGCGTCCTCCCACCGGAATCTCCACCTGGGCCAACCCCATTTCATTGTGGCTTCTTTGCGGAGTTCTGCTGGGGATTGAAATAGCCCCTGTCGAACCCTCGTGCCCCCCAAAAGGGCTGCCCCATGGACATGAAGCGACCCTCTGATAAGGAGCAAACCTCAAAACCTCTGAACCTGCGAAACTCTCTACCCTGTACTTTCTGCAGAGACCCAGGTTTCTGGCCCTTCGGACGGTCTTCTGGCAATTGACCCCCTTTGGAGTCCTCCAGATCCTTTACAATTTTCTCCAAAGCTTCCCAAAACAGCAGCTTGCCCTTATAGGGGAGTTTACTAAGACGTGCTTTTGATGCCGCGTCCGCCGCCCAACTTCTCAGCCAGAGAAAGCGTCTGGCGGCTATTACTGACGCCATGGACTTGGCCGAGATCCATACTAAATCATAAAAAGCATCAGCGAGATACGCTGCCGCCGACTCCAGCTTCGCCCCCTCCGGGGAAGATCCGTCCTCCCTTTCAGAATTAGAATCTCCCTGGAGCCAACGAATAGAGGCCCTGGACACATACGCTCCACAGATGGAGGCCTGCAGCGACAGAGCACTGGTATCAAACGCCTGCTTAAGAAGTGATTTCAACTTTCTATCTTGCAGATCCTTAAGCACCGCTCCACCCTCTACCGGTATCGTCGTTTTCTTTGTAATCGCCGACACCAACACCTTAGGCATGCGAAGCAACTCTCGCTCTTCCTACAGAATGGGGTACAACCGACCGATGGCCCGACCGCCCCTCAATGTGGCTTCAGGACACTCCCATTCGGACTCAACCATCTGCTTAATCACTCTATGGACCGGAAAACACCTCTGCTCTGCCTTAAATCCTTGAAGCAGCGGATCCTCCAGCAGTTCTTCATGCACAGCCAGTAGAGTAATATTCAACGCAGCTAGCGACTGGCCAATAAGAGCCCCCAACTCTTCCTTCCGAAACACCCGAAATACATTGGGGTCCTCCCCTGGTGCAATCTCACCTTCCTCTAATTCCTCCATCCAGTGATCTTGTCCTGATTGTGAGAGAACTTCTCCCTCTTCCTCCAAGCGGGACTCCGAGACCTGCTGATCGAAGCCATCGGCCGCAGTCTCCCCCAGCAAGGCCCTTCCAGAGGAACCCTCCCCCGGATCTATGGGAGAACTATCCTCTTTCTGTACTACAAAGAGGTCAGGAGCAGAGCCCTTGGTATGCCCCTGCTCCAGCTTTAGGCAATAAGCCTTATGTAAAGATAGTATAAAATCCGGCGAAAAAACTGATTCCATACCACTTTTTCCCCCCCAGCAAAGGTCTCTGGGTCAGAATCAACTGTTGTATGCTTTTTTGACTTTGCCCTTTTCTTTTCGGGCTTTCCTGGCAGCGCGGGAGAAACGGCTGCCTTTTCTAATATGGCCGCCGTTCCCGCCTTTTCTCCGACACTGAAATGGCTGCCCAAAGGCTCCAACGCCTTCTCCCTAACCTCCATGCCCCCCTCGAGCAAAACGAGCTACACTACTGCCTGCCTAAGCCAAACGGTATAGCCTCCCCGCAGACATCAACCTCCGATTCTCGACCGCGCGCACGCTGCCTGCACCTGCAGCATGCGCCACACAGCCTCTGACAGGAACGGACCCCTTCGCGGCCCATACAAACGCGCTTAATACCGGCCGGTTCGGATCTTCACACCCCGAACTACGCACTGCCAGCGGTAGAGTAAGATCGGGCTCTGCACCTAGAAGGGGCTGGACTCTGGGGCTCCCAGCTCCCCCCCCTTCTGAACTCCCGGACCGGAGCCGCACACCGAGGCAGGCTCTGCCTCTGCTGCCCTTCAATACTGCGATGCAGCAGTCGCGCTCTGATCTCTTCTGTTCCTGTGGTTTTTTTTTACAAGCTGTCAATTGCCGCTTTTAAAGCAATCGGACCCTGCTAGAGCCCTTCAGCCACCACAGGAAGGAATTTAAGGAACTGCTGAACACCAACTAAAATCTTTCCTCCTTACCTCACCGGGAGCCTGTCAGGCTAGGTCCTATCCAGCTGCTGAGGACTGAAAGACTGAGCCTCTCTCACACGGGGGGGGGGGGGGGGCTGGGTAACTTGTCAGCAAGACTTTGATCATTCAGTCCTCAGCTGCTGGAGAAGGTTGACAACCCTACAGTTTCCTGGACTGGCCCGGAGAGACGAGGAAGAAAAATCCTTTTACTCCACACACAGTAAACTAATGGTATGCAAATTCCTGTGGCATTAAAGAATGTATGCTAACAGACAGCATAGTGCACACTGCCATGTAATTTGCCACAATTTTCTGCATCGGGTAGGTGGTTTTTTTTTCTCTTTCTCCTTTCCTGTCAATGTGAGAGCTAATCCCTACTTAGGGATTGGCTCATACATTGATGGCAAGGGGGGGGGGGGAGGGGAAACATCCTCCAAAGCTATCTTTCCAGGGCACCCCTAGATAGCACAAGCTTATTACATTGGCCCCCGAGAAAGCTTCTAGCCACAGATTTATCTAAACCTCTCCATTTCTTCTCTTACTTTACTGTCCTACAGGTACACTAAAAAAATTCTTTTTTAAACTGCCTCTAATGTTTCGATTGATTTTTACGTTTTTTGGTGCGCTGAATCCAAATCTGGCAACCAATTTGCTCCATCACGTACAGATTTTTTGCTACATTGGGTTAGCAGTTTGAGGTGAATGTTTCAGATTGAGTGCGATCGAGATAAAAGTTTCTTGGATGAATTCTTTATACTAATTGTTTAGTAGTTATTCAAATAAGAATAAAGAAAATTGTAACAAGGCAGCACATAAGAATAGAGTAATGTCAACAAAACACACTGTGATGGTAGCAAAATTGTCTGCACTTAAAACAGCCACATACATGTGCACAAACATTGAGCATATAAGAGCGAGGTTAGACACAAAGCAAAGCAAAGAAATGTGCAAAAAATGTTGTACAGGTATGTATGTAAGAATAGAAAACGCAAACTGCACCATTGCAATACATGAAGACAAACACCCGATGGTGTGAAAATAAAATTCTAATAAATGAGATCCGACACTGTGGTAATAACTAGCAAATTTTTATTTCAAAGTTTAGTAAAAACACGATATTTGTCAACACAGTTTAGATTTTAAAGTCATTCTTGGGTCAATCAATCTCCTGGTGGGCCCGTTTCTTCTTCCCCCGAATGCTTCTCTTGGTGCGCTGCTTGGCGTATTTTTCAACTGGGGTTTCCCGCAGCAGCAACCAGCAGAAATCAGCCATCATAGTGGTGTTCCATCTTCCTTGGTACCTTCTCTCTGCGTCCTTGATGTCCTGGTGAAACCTTTCACCTTGTTCTTCACTGTACGCCCACAAGTTTTCGGGAAAGTAGTTCACATGGGAGTGCAAGAAATGGACTTTCAGGCTCATGTTACAGCCTTGTTCTTTGAAGGCATTGAGCATCCTGGCAACAATATCCTTATAGTTCTCATCCCGCCTGTTCCCCAAGAATTTGAGAACAACATCCTTGAAGGAATCCCAGGCTTCTTTTTCCTTCTCAGACATCGTTTCAGCGAATGCTCCATCTGAAATGAGTTTCCTTATATCAGGGCCAACAAACACTCCTTCCTTTAGCTTTGCTTCAGAAAGTCGGGGGAACTATGAGCAAAGGTACCGAAAGCACTCACCATCTTTTGGAAGGGACTTGATGAATTGCTTAATGAGACCCAACTTAATGTGGAGAGGTGGTAATAGAATTTTATCACGAGGTACCAAGCTCTCATGAAGAACATTTTTCTCACCGAGTCTCAAATACTCCCGAATTGGCCAGTCTTTTTTCCCCCAGTATAGGTCGTGGGCCCGGCTATCCCACAAGCAAAGGAAGCAGGGATATTTGGTGAAACCGGATTGCTGCCCTAATAGCATGGATAGAATTTTAAAGTCTCCACAAATCATCCACTTATGCTCATCATAACGAATCTTCTGAAGAATCAGGGCCAAATTCTCGTATTTTTCTTGGAGAATAACAGAGTGAGCAATAGGAACTGAAGCGAATGTGTTGCCATTATGAAGAAGAATTCCTTTTATGCTGTCTTTTGACGAATCAATGAACAGCCACCATTCAGCAGGATCATACTTGAGTTTAAACTTTTCCATCACTCCGTATATATCGTTGCAAAATACCAAATCTTCCTCTTTGCTGAAATACTTCAAAAATTGTGTCTCGCGGTTGCGGTACCAATAAAAAGTTGTTCCTGGTGACAATAGATTTTTCTGTTTAAGCCGAGAACCTAGCAGTTGGGCAGCATCTTTTGGGAGTCCTAAATCCCGGACTAAATCATTCAATTCAGCTTGAGAGAAAAGTTCAGGTTTCGGATCTGGTTCAGTTTCAAACTCGGAAGTACTGGACTCATCGGGAAAAGCCATCTGATGAGTCTCATCATGATCAGAACCGTCCACACAAATATGATCCAAAGATTTTGGTGGTTCAGGCACAGGTACTTCGTTGCTATGAGGCATAGGCCTAATTGCTGAGGGAAGGTTGGGGTAACTTATTACGTTCTTATTTTTTAAGTTGTATCCCTTCACAATGCAAGAGCAAAAATAGCAGTCACTGCTGTGGTCTCTTTGTTCACGCCACATCATAGGTATTCCGAAACGAAATGCTTGTTTTTTACCTTTCATCCATAAGCGTAGATCTTCCTCACATGTCTTGCACACTTTGTGAGGAGCCCACGGTTTGTCTTGATCGCCTAACTTCAAACCGAAATAGGCGAAATATACTTTTTTAATAAATGCAGAAATGTTCCTCTGCCGCTTTTTCACGGTATATTCCCCACAAATAAAACAAAAACTGTCCGGAGAGTTGACGCAACCTCTGGCTCTGTGAGCCATCACAAATACACAGCACTGCAAACTACAACTGTAGTGAACCACTTCGGAATAAAGCTGGATTACGACTGAGCAAACAAAAGGTAATAATGAACTTGCAAGAAACTGAAATTTGACAGGAACGTTCATGTCGCAACCACCGTGTTTGAGCGAGCGAACGAGGCGAGGCGAACAGGAAAGAACATGCGCCAGCGCGAGTACTGGATTTAGCCCCCCGCCTCCCAATTGTCCTGTTAATGTATAAAATGAATACAAAACATTCTAAAATATCATGAGGTAGTGTTTCTAGTTAGTTAACCATTACAACCTCTATTTTGGGCCAAGAAAATAAACTGCAGTCGGCTAAAAAGAAATTATGTGAACATTCCTTATATGGGTAAGAAATCTAATTTTGCAAGAAAACGTGACGTGATGGAACATTTTGGCTATTTTTCCTGGATTCAGCACCCCAAAATCTATAGGAATCAGTTGCAAAACTGGAGGCAGTTTTTTGGTAGTGTACCTGTGAGTTAATGGAGTTGCTTTCATTTGTAAATAACTTTGCTTTATTATGAAATGTGGTATATTAAGATCTTAATAAACCATAACTGAATTTGCAGCTCTCTCTCATTTCACCCCTGGGGAATTCATATAGGGAACAAAAGAATGCATGTCAAGTCTAATACATGACATAGTTACCTCAATTTGTTGCAGAATTTTAGTAGTGATTTTCTTGCTGGTGAATTCATCGGCTGGAACATTAAACTGAAGCTGCTCATCTCCTGCAATATTAACAGATGTTAAAACGTTTACAAGTTGTACATGAACTATGCTGGCTAGAGGAAGGTGCCTAGAAATATCAGGTGCACAGATCACTTTAAATCAACAGGGCAACACACCTAGTTTTTAGGCTAATTAATGCATCTTCTGTCTAGTTATTTACAATATCTTATAGAAACATAGAAAAATGACAACAGAAAAAGACCACATGGCCTATCTAGTCTGTCCTTCCCTATCAACAACTACAACAGTACCCCTTTTTTCCTTTAGAGATCCTGTGTTTGTCCCATGCTTTTTTGAATTCAGATACTGTTCTCATCTCTACCACCTCCACTGGAGACTATTTCATGGATCCACAACTCTTTCCGTAAAGAAATATTTCTGCATATCACTCCTGAATCTATCCCCTTTCACCCTCATCCCATGTCCCCTAGTAGCAGAACTTGCTTTCAATCGAAAGAGGCTCTCCCCCTGTGCATTTATGCCACAGAGGTATTTAAACATCTCAATCATATCACCTCTATCCCGCCTTTCCTCTAAGGTGTACTGTACATATTAAGATCCTTAAATCTGTCCTGATAAGATTTATAATGAAGACCACTAATCATTTTAGTAGCCACCCTCTGTACTGACTCCATCCTGTTTATATTCTTTTGAAGGTGCAGTCTCCAGAATTGCACACAATACTCCAAATGAGGTCGCACCAAAGACTTATACAGAGGCACTATCACCTCTTTTTTCTGCTAGCCATTCTTCTCCCTATTTATTTATTCATTTGACAAGTTTTGTATTCCACCTTTTCCTTCAATCAAAGCGGTAAAATACAAGACAAAGGATATACAAAGGAAAGGAAACAAACACCGGTTCTACATTACAACAAGCAGTAAGCACTGGGGGCACATAAGAAAGGGGAAAGAATACACACATCATATAACATTTGCACCCAAGCATCCTTCTAGCTTTTGCTCTCGCCTTTTCTACCTGTTTAGCTACTTTAAGATCATCAGACACAACCACGCCGAGGTTCTGCTGTTCTTTAGAGGACAAAAGTACTTCACCCCCTATACTATATTGCTCCCTTGGATTGCTGCAGCCCAAATGCATGACCTTACATTTTTAAACATTAAATCCCAGCTGCCAAATTCTAGATCATTCTTCAAGCTTAGCTAGATCCCTCCTCATGTTATCTACACCTTCCTGGGTGTCTACTCTTGCAGATTTTGGTATCATCCGCAAAGAGGCAAACATTATCCGGCAGCCCTTCCGCGATATCACTAACAAAGATGTTAAAAAGAATCGAACCAAAGACAGGGGTCCGAGCCCGGCCGGAGTCAGAGAAGATACGTTCCCGCTGATGCTGCCGACTCCTCAACGCTTTTGAGGACATTTTGCCACACGGACCACAGATCATCGGGTCATGATCGGGTCCGAGGCAGCGGAGGCAGTAGTCGTGTGTGTTGGTAAGAGACATGAGCTTCTTACACCGATCACACTTCTTAAACCTGCTGGCAGCCATCGGGGGAAAAAGGGCCCCTGCGAGGTCAAAAGACAGGGCTGCCAGTGAAAAAGAAAAAAAGGCGCGAAATCTGTCACGAAGGACAAAAAACCAAAAAATAAAGAACGGACTCGCAACCGGCGTCGCGGGTCCGGGCGGGAAAAGAACCGGCGTCGAACCGAGAAAAAAGACAAATAAAATCAACTTTTCTAGCGGGGAATTACAAACAACGTCTGTAGGGCTCCGCGGAAAAAAGAAGACTGAGCAAGATGGCACCCTTGGGCGGGAAGAGGACCGCGCATGCGCGCGGCAATTCCCAAAGACTTTCTTTGAAAGCTGGGGAAAATTGCTCCGCGAGGGCTCCGTCGGCACCGACGTCACCCATATGTGAGGACTGACTTCCTGCTTGGTCCTGGAGAAATTTAAATACACCACATCCAGGGCTCTCCCTCAGTCCAACTCCCTGGTCACCCAGTCAAAGAAAATCAATCAGATTTGTCTGAAAGAACTGCCTCTGGTGAATCCATGCTGCCTCGGATCCTGTAATCCGCTGGACTCCAGAAACTTCACTATTTTCTCATTTAAGCAGCGTTTCCAATAATTTACTCACCACCGAAGTTAAACCAACCGGCCTGTAGTTTTTAACCACATCCTTACTTCGGCTTTTGTGTAAAGGGACCATATGAGCCTCTCTCCAGTACTTTGGCACCACTCCTGACTCCAATGAGGCATTGAAAATGTCAGTCAGTGGAGCTGCTAGAACGTTCCCAAGTTTCCTCAGTATTCTAGGGTGTATCCCATGAATGCCATTTTATAACCATCTGTACTATACAGATATTTGGGACTTTCTGATTCATATAGGTGAGACTGAAATTTCAACCTCATCTTTATATTTTATCCAGAGGAAGAAAGATGGAGATGTGTACAACAGAAAGAAATAATTACAGGAAAGCATGCCTGAGCACATCATTTTTCAAGGGAAAGGACATTTGTGGGGCCACTCTGCAGCCAGTCTACACAGCTACAAATTCTATGGGTCCTTTGCACCCAAACATCTTGTAGCTCATTTTCAAAAGCAAACTTCCTAAATAGCTTCACTTTAAAATTTGTCTGAGTACAAATTTCCCATAGACAATGCACAAGCTTTTTTTTTTTTTGCTAGAAAACAACGTGTGCATCCAATCTATGTACATTGTTCTATGCTAAGGGTGGGCAACTCCGGTCCTGGAGAGCTACAGACCAGTCAGGTTTTCATGATGTCCCTAATGAATATTCATGAGATCTATTTGCATCCACTGCCTTCCATTGTATGGAAATAGGTCCATAAACATTCATTAGGGACATCATGAAAACCTGACTGGTCTGCGGCTCTCCAGGACCGGAGTTGCCCACCCCTGTCCTATGCTATATCATTTTTACCCTGAAGAATGCCTCCACTCAGTCTGGCTACAGGTAGATGAAGTGTTTTTAGCTCTTAAGTGTACTACATGATGCAAAAAGAGAAATTAGATTTACCTGCTAATTGTTGTTCCTTGAGGAACTCCAGTCCAGTCCCACACCTCAGGGTAATGTACCTCTTCCAGCAGCTTGGAGGCTGAGCCTGTCATCTTTTTGATGACACTAGTGTACATATGCAGCTGGCACCGCCCACCAGCCCCAGTACCTATTGACAAAGCAGACTCAGAGGAGCAACAAATAAGTAGTTAAACATGCAACAAAACACTTCTACGTCTAAATAAACTAGTACCCCCTCCATCCCCTGGGAAGGATACCCCATCCCCCACTCCAGGATGAAGAGGCCTACCTGTTGAGCGCCTGAGCAACTCCAACCAGCAGGAAGCGAGCAACCGACAGCTCTTCTAGTCCGCTCCTCTCCCAAACACTGATTACATACCGCTCCCCGGCTCCTCCTGGCCACTTCCTCCACCAAGGGAACCAGCTTCAGGACCGGGGTGTGCACAGATCATCACAAGAAGCACTCAGGGAGGGTTCCGGGACTGGACTGGAATTCCTCAAGGAACAACAATTAGCAGGTAAGTCTAATTTCTCTTTCCTTATCGTCCCTCCAGTCCAGTCCCGCACCTCTGGGATGTATCAGAGCAGTTAAATTGACGGGAGGGACCCGCACAACCAGCCTGAAACACTGCCGATCCGAAACAAGCATCCCCCGCCACCTGGACATCTAGGCGAAAATGTTCAGAGAAGTATGCCACCCTACAGATTTCCACCGGCGGAACTAAAGTATACTCTGCCCATAAGGCTGCCTGAGCCCTCAGTGAATGCGTCTGCAACCCCGCCAGCACTGTTCTACCCTTCAAGATGTATGCCGACAGGATTGCGTCACTGATCCATCTGGAAATGGAGGCTTAGATGCCACCTCACTTTTGCGCGACCTGCCAAACAGAACCAACAGACGGTCCAATCTCCGAAAGGACAATGCCCTTTTTCACATACCTTCGCAGGACTCTCTTACCATCCCAGGTGGCACAGCTGTGAAGTGGCACGGCCCATACCCGCTCTCGCCCACATCCGTGCTCGCCAGATCCAGTAAGGAAACGGCCTGATCTACATGAAATGCTGACACCACCTTGGCAAAAATGAAGGTACTGGGCGCCGGACCACTTTCTCCTTGGAGAAGGAAAGGAATGGCTCCTGACATGACAGGGTCCGAAGCTCCGAAATCCTGCGTGCCGAGCAACTCGCCACCAGGAATACCATTTTCAGAGCCAAATCCTGCAGGCAAGCTCGACTCAATGTCTCAACGGGTTCCCCAGAGAGCACCAGATTGAGATTCCAAGGCGGTACCACTGCCCTCTTTGGCAGATGGAGGTGGGTCACCACCCCTAGAAAGCTCAGCACATCTGGGTGTGTATCCAACGGCACCCCGTGAACTTTCCCACAACACCATGCTGCCGATCGGACATTGGGGAAGGAAGAGGGAGTTGCTCACCCCTCCTGCTCCCCCCACCAAGGCCCAATCGGGGCGCAACAGGCAGCAATTAAAGGACTGGACCCGGCAGGTAACTGCCTCTTTCACATACCACCATGCTGGCGATCGGACATCGGGGGAGGAAGCGGGAGCGGCTCACCCCTCCCGCTCCCCCCACCAAGGCCCAATCGGGGCGCAACAGGCAGCAATTAATGGACTGGAACCGGCAGGTGTGGCCGCGCCTGGCGGGCCCACGCCAAAGGGCCCTTTGGCGTGGCCCTTAGGCTGGGCATGGTGGCGGAGTCGCTTTCACCCCTCGCAGACAGTATGTAATGTAACCCATGATGCAATTTATACTGTGTGTAGTTATGCTGCATAGCCTGTAGTAAACCACTCTTGTAATGTAATCCATTGTAATGTAACCCTCTTGTAATGTAACCCATTGACTCATTCCCCATATCTACCCCTACCTACACCTTTGGGTTTGTTCCAACCAGATCATATGCTCCTTCTTTGTTTGTATTGACTAGATTGTAAGCTCTGATGAGCAGGGACTGTCTGTCTCCTATTTAAATAGAAATGCGCAGTAGTAGTAGTAGTGGTCATGGGAGACAGCCAACATGGCTTTTGCCCTGACTAGATTGTTGCTCTGTGTGTTTTTTGTCTTGACTAGATTGTAAGCTCTCACGAGCAGGGACTGTCTCTCTTACATGTCTGTACAGCGCTGCGTACGATTGGTAGAGCTATATAAATGCTTAATAATAGTAGTAGTAGTAGATAACCGGAAAATCGCCGCCAGTTGCATCCTCAAGGAACTGGCAGCTAGACCCTTATCAAAATCGGATTGCAAAAACGCCAAGATGTCCGAGACGGAGGCAGTGGAAGGGCGCGGCTGCCTCTCTCTGCCCCATGATTCAAAGATGCATCCTACGTAGATGCACGCCAGGTTCGTAGACCACCTCTGGGCCTGAAGCAAGGTCGCTATCCCCGAGCCTGATTATCCTCTCTTCTTCAACCTCACCCTTTCACAAGCCATGCCGTAAGTGAGAATTGATCCACCTGGCACATGCGAAGCGGCTCCTGCATCAAGAGGTCCTTCCGAACCGGAAGCCACCACAGTCAATCCGCCAGTATCCGAATCAGGTCAGCATACCAACAGGCACCTCGGCCAGTATGGTGGCACCAGAATCATAAATCCCCGGTGCGCCTCTAGCCATTGCACTAACCAGCCTATGAGCATCCACAGGGAAAAACAGAGAAGACCCTCTTTGAGCCACTGCTGAATTTAGAGCATCCAGGCCCTTGGACTTCTTCTCTTCTTCTACTGAAAAACCGTCAGGCCTTGGCCAACTCGAACATTGCCATTAGGTCCATGACCAGTGTACCCCATCGGCGGACCACCTGCTCGAACACCTCCTGATTGAGCTGCCAAGCTCCGGGGTCCATGCGCACTCGGCTGAGGTAGTCTGCCATCACGCTGTCAACTCTTGCTATATGTGCCGCTGATAATGCCTGGAGACAAATCGCTGCCCATCTGAACAGACCTTTGGCCTCCTCCACCAGGGCTGCACTGCCCATGCCTCCTTGCCGGTCGATGTAAGCCACCGTGGTCACATTGTCTGAGAGGACTTGGACCACCTTCCCCTGCAACCATGGCTCGAAACTTTCTAGCGCCAAGGTCACTGCTCTTATATCCAGCCTGTTGATCGACCACAGGGCCTCCTGCAGACTCTTGTCCCTGAACAAAGCATCCTTCGCAATGGGCTTTCCAACCTGACAGGCTGGTCATCCGAGAAACCCACACCAGGGACTCCTTCCACATGTAGCCACCAACTGAGGGCTCCTCCTGGTGCTCCGTGGGCAGGGGAGTACTTGGGACAGGGGTCGAATCTGATAGGACCATCGACAGAGCAGAGCCCTCTACAGCAATTGCATATGCGCCCTTGCCCATGGGACTAGCTCGAGAGTGGCTGCCATGGACCCCAGAACCTGCAGATAATGCCACGCTGATGGTTTTGCCCTCTTCAGGACCTGCCATATCAACTGTTGTAGCTCCTGCGCCCGGCGAACCAGCAGAAAATTCCTGCCCATGCAGGTATCAAAGCACGCTCTCAAATACTCTAGGCCCCTGGGCCGGCCTTAACTGGCTCTTGGCCAGGTTGACCCCAACCGAGACTTTGAAGGAACTCTCCCACCCGCGCTGTTGCTCTTTTCGCTATCGTCCCTGGACTTCACCTGGATCAGTCAATCATCTAGGTACGGGTGGACGAGAACCCCTTCCTTGTGGAAAGCTGCCGCCATCACCACCATGACCTTGGTGAAGGTACGGGGGGTGGTCGCCAGACCGAAGGGCAACGCTTGAAATTGGAAATGGTCCCTTGGCACCGCAAAGCGGAGAAACTGCTGATGTTTTGGATGGAAGAGAATATACAGATATGCCTATGTGAGATCGAAAGTCACCAAAAATCTCTGTTTCCTACCGTTATTACTACTGTGAAAATACGGTATCTAGAGACTGTAGTTCATGCCCTCAAAGTGGAGAATTGGGCGAAATCAACCTTCCTTTTGGACAAAATGAAATACATGAAGCATCGACCGCAGACATACTGGTCTCGCGGAACCAGTTCCACAGCTCTCAGCTGCAGGAGACAAGTCAAGGTTGCTTCTACTGCTGCCAACACCGCTGCGCCCACTTTGGGCAATCAAAGGAACTCATTCTTGCTCTGGCAGCGGGTATAGGTGCGTCATGGATTGCATCACTTTAAGGCCAACCTCTGGCAGATCCCACACATCCTGGTGTCAGCATACATTTCATGCAGCTTTGGACTCTGGTGATTTCAGCCTCCAAAGGTAATAGGACAGTTTACAAGATGAGATTAAACTCTGACCCCCTGGTGATTTCAGTCTCCAAGGCCTGTCTGAAGCCCCTCCTTGCTAAATCAAGAATGGCAGACCTAAAAGGGGAGTGGCTAGAAACAATAGCAGACCTCAAGGGGAAGTGCTGGAGAGGATTCAATTCACTATAAAGGACAGAAACACTTCCTCTCTCTCTCTCTCTCTTCCACCATTCATCGGACATGAAGGACAGGAGGCTCTGATAATCAATTCCCTTCACCCCCTCCTCCGCTCTCTCTCTCTCTCTCTTCCACTACACCTTGCCATGAGGCTCTGACCCACATGTTCTTACCTCTCTCTCTTCCACCATTCATCGGACATGAAGGATAGGAGGCTCTGATAATCAATTCCCTTCACCCCTCCCCCGCTCTCTCTCTCTCTCCCCCCCTTGCCATGAGGCTCTGACCCACATGTTCTGGCCTATCTCTCTCTCACACTTCACACATGCACCCACAGATTCATTGATGCACACTGAAACAGCTCTGTAACAATCACTATATACCTCTGTTCAATACCTATGTATTAAGCCTATTTCTACATAAAAATCCTTTCTCCAAGCCACACCTGTTTGGTTGTTTTATTACAAGCCCTACTGCCTCTGTGAAGTGAAATGAACCCAGGACCTACAGGAGAGTAACCTGACTAAATCTTACATCTTTATGGGGGCTCGTCTCTCGGATTTCACAGCAGACCTCCAGTTGGGTAAGTAATAATTTTGTATAATACATTAAGTAGATTTCAGACAGAATCAAAAGTCCTTGTGACCATTTACAATTGACAGACTGGATGACACTTAGACACTATTTAGTGAACAGTTCCAGTGATAAATTTGTTTTGTGGGTTAGACAAGGTGAGATTTTTATTGTCAAAAGGCTCTGTAAGAATTTAGAATTTTAAAGACATCACACAGAGTGGCTTACAATTTGTCTTATTTTGATGTATAGGCTTGCTATATTATTTGAGCTGCTAAGAAAAGACAGAGAGATAGTCCAGATTTAGTTTGGAAGTGGTACACAGGTAAACAGTCCCTCATTGAATACAATATACATCTTTCCTGATAAAGCTATTACCTCCTGTCCCTTTTAACTTTTATTTCTCTGTCTCCTGTCAGTAAGTATCTTAGTGAGAGCAGGCTTAAAGCTGGCTGCAATTGATACAATTCTGTGAATCTCCTAACACCCTTCTTACTAGAACTTCACCCTAAACTTCCACCCTGTTAAAAAGGTGATCAGCACTTTTTATTCAGGTATAATTTTAAGGTGTGGTCTGTATCCAGTACTCTTTACTGAACACCCATAAAATTTATACCATTCCAACTATAATTCTAAGTCTCACTTCTTCATAAAAGTGAGCATTCCTCCTTCTAAGGTTACACATTTGAAATAGTCCAACTACAGTCTTTCTGCAGTATCAAATATGGAAGCCTTTGATTTTAAAGAACTTAAAGAAATGGTAATTTCATACTGTAAGAGGAAAGGGGGTCCCTTTGAAGGTGAATTCCCTGAGTCATCATGGTATAATATTCAAAGACAAATGTTAAACCATGATCAAGAATTAAAAAAGAAAACAAATAAAAGAAAATGCCTTTTTATCCAAGGCATGTGCAGGGGGCTCATTAGCATGAAAAAGGACAACTCTGAACTGACTTCTCAGTGTACCCAATTGACCAAAGACCTTGAGGAGGCACAAATTTGCATCTCTATACAAAGAACTCAAGTGATACAAGCCACAAATTCTTTTATAACTGTTAGTGAGCAATTAGAAGCACTTCAACTTGAATTGAAGCACGTTAAGGATCAATTGGCCTCTGGAAGACAAAAGCCAACACCCACTCCTCCCTCAGCCCCCTATGCCTATGACACACCCCATCAACAATGCATACAAGCTACTGACAAACAAAAGAATACTAAAGTATGCATAGCTGGACTTAGGACTGACAGTTTATCTCAGTCAGAACAGAGCAATAATCAGGATCTCTGTCAGGAGGATAATTCAGATGACTTAGACATGGCACCCAGTACTGAACTCAGAGCACCAGTTAAAGTAATGTTGCAGGAAAATTTAAAAGATAGAGATATAGAAAAAATAGTTGAGAAAATTGGCACTATGCCTCTTAATGTAAATCAGTGGTGTAAATGGGCGATTGATATTCTGATTCACTGGGGTCTAGGGAAATACAGAAGAAAACAATCAGACTTTGATAGACTTATGCATCTGGCTCTGGGGCCACACTATTATAGAGTTGTCTCTCTCACTCACCCATACCAGTTGGTTAAAAGGGGTACTGAGAAACTATTTCACTGTTCCCCAATGCAAGTATTTAAAATTATTTCACCTCTACCAAATGATACACTGGAACAGTTTGCATATAGAGCCTGGATTTTAAAAGCAGTTCTTAATGAGCAGGAGTCCTGGCCCAGTGCAGAAGATTATGGGGAGAGCATGCATAAGGAATTTTTATTAGAATTGCTATCCCCTGAGATTACAAAACACCTTCTGTTATTTTCTGAAGACCCTAAAGCAACCCCTTTTGATACTTTAATGCTCAGAATTGGGTCTGTTTGGAAGACCCAGCCCTCGCAGGTCATTACAGTATCAGAAGCACGGAAGTGGCAAGCCAAGGAATCCTCTCTCAGTACACAAGAAACACAGACAGAGGACACACACCTTGGAGAGCACAAAGCAGAGGTACTTTTAGAAATTCCTCAAGTTACATCCCCTTTCAAGAGCTCAAAGCACAGAGAGATGGATTAGAAATGAAGAAAATTAAATGGGAACAAGACAAACACATACTGCAGATAGAATTAGATAAATTAAAACAGGACATACAAGCAGCTCAGGACAAACATAAGGCTAGTGCATAGGGATGTCCTGACCTCTTGAGTTCAGATATCAAAATGTCTCAAGCCTTCATAGTCCAGCCTGCCTCCTTTATCTCAGCAGAGGACTCAATTCCAGAGCCTCTGGATGATGAAATGGATACAGGCCCAGGACACAATTTAAGGCTTGTAACACCCTTGATACTGGACTCTTGTGCACGCCCCAATGTTATCAGCAGAATAGGGGGTCAGGATAAATTAGCTTTGATTGACACAGGGGCTGGAATTAATTTTACAAACAGAGCTTCTCCCACTGCAGAGCAGAAAAATATTGAAATTTATGAAATTCAAGGAATCAATGACACAGCTTCCAAATGTGTGGCTATCCCAGTTAAATGGGGTATCCCTGTGCACAGTGAACAAAATAAGGAAATGTTGGAAACCACTGCCTCCACTATAGTAAACACACCAAAAGAAATAATTGGAATTGATGTTCTCAACCAGTTAAATTTGGTGGTGGATATGGATAATCTTAAATTGTGGCAGTATTCAGGAACTTCAAGTGCTTCTAAAACCTTAGTGCATGAAGTCATTCCCATGCAGTTAGCAACTCAGTGCACCAAGGCAGCTCAGCAGTATGATCTGTGTGTAATTCCCTCAGAAGTGGCTGATATTCCAGTCTGGGCTCAAGACAAGTTAGATTGTGGGAAAATGCACACAGAAATACTGTTAGAAGGTGAGGATCCTCCACCACAGAAGCAATACCCAGTACCTCATCAGGCTATAGAACCAGTGACTAAAATTGTGAAGATACTGGAGGAGAGGGGTCTGATTAGACCTATTTCTTCCACATGTAATTCACCAGCCTGGCCGATAGTTAAACCGGGGGGTTCCTTCAGGCTCACTATGGACTTCCGTGCCCTGAATCAAGTTTCAAAATCTGTAGTGCCCGTGGTAGCCTCATACCCTGAAATGATCTCTAAACTGAACCCCAAATGTAAATTTTTCTCTGCTTTAGACATATCCAATGGGTTTTGGAGTCTGCCCCTGGCCCTTGAGTGCCAGTACAAAACAGCCTTTCAGTGGCTGAATAAACAATATGCATGGACTGTGCTTCCACAGGGATATAAGGATTCCCCATCAATATTTCATGAATACATGAAGGAAGCCCTGCCACTAGTGTCTTGCAGAGATGAGACCTAGACCAAACCTCCCCTTTGGAACTGCACAGTGGGAGGGACCGTACTTAGTTACTGATACCTTAGGCCCAAGCCTATACCAGATCCTAATGCCTGACAACCAGCAGTACTGGAAACACATCACCCAGTTAAAACCATATGGGTAATACGTGCTTTATCAGTCTTTGTTTTCAGACACCACCTGAAGACAGCACGGACAGCTGCTTTCTGAAGACAGCACGGACAGCTGCTTTCTGAACAAAAGTCGCTTGAGGATGGTAACTATTTACTCCTGCTGTATAGTTGACATGTGTTTAATAGTTATGTAAATAAGTAGTAAAAATTATTAATTTTTTTTTTGTTTTGTTGTTACATAGTATAAGTGGGGAGCATTAGTTTACTCCCTAGTAGAGTGAAACAAGTTTGCTTTTATTATGTCTCGGTTTCCTGTTGTTCTTGTATCTGCTCTCTTCTACTCAAGTCTCATTACAGGACCTATCATCCGAATATGCACGATTGGCTGGGCTAACTCCACAGGTGGAGTGTATCGCTACCAAGAAATACCCCCACCTTTCCCGGAAGGAAAGGATCTGGTCATCCTGAGTTTCTGTTTGGTACAGGACAAGCCAGTGTTCTATTCATTAAACATCACTCAAGTACAGTGGGAGCCACCAGTTTCCACTTCTCTAGAAAGGACACAAGAATTGAGGGCACGCCCAGAACGTTACTTTCTAGGTCCTCCTGCTTTGATTTTGTACAATATTTCCTGTCAGGACAGAGGTACCTGGAAAATAACTTATACATGGGCTGTGAGTGATCAACAGCACATCACTGAGACTTCATTCCTTTTGGATGTATCTTGTTTACCTACCACCCCTCATCCCACCCCTGGAAGAGAGAGAGAGAGAGAGAGAGAGGAAGTGTTTCTGTCCTTTATAGTGAATTGAATCCTCTCCAGCACTTCCCCTTGAGGTCTGCTATTGTTTCTAGCCACTCCCCTTTTAGGTCTGCCATTCTTGATTTAGCAAGGAGGGGCTTCAGACAGGCCTTGGAGACTGAAATCACCAGGGGTCAGAGTTTAATCTCATCTTGTAAACTGTCCTATTACCTTTGGAGACTGAAATCACCAGAGTCCAAAGCTGCATGAAATGTATGCTGACACCTGGATCATCTGTCCTACTACTCCATGTACTGGTAAGATTTTCTGCGAGTTCCGTACCGCCTGGAACAGCGGATCCTACAGCATCTCTTCCTCTGCCGGGAGGTTAGCAGGCATATTCAGGGCCTTGAGAATGTGAGCCCTTTGGGGACGAGGAATTGTATCAGTACCCGCTTGTAGTGATTGTAAACCGCCCTGATGGCCTTCGGCCTGGGCGGTATATCGAGAAATTGCCTAAACGTAAGCATAAAGATGAGCGCTGGTAGCTCATCCCGGCGGAAAACCCAAACAATTTGAGCATGATCCTCCTGTTCTGGGCTCTCTCCTTCTTCCAACTCCTCCTGCAGATCTAACTCTGTGTCAAGGTCTTCCCCATCCAGCCCCCCTGACAACGGCGATTGCTGCCACTCCTCTAAGCCTCTAGCCTGCTTAGACGCCACTGCTCCTGACTCGTGCTCTTTTGCGTCTGACATCCTCTTAGCCCTGTGTTCAGGGGACGAGGAGCCACTTGGTAGGCAAAACGCCTTATGCAAAAGTAAGACAAACTCCAGTGAGAACTCCCCCGGGAACCCTATTGCAGGGACCGGGGGGCGGATCCGTTGAAGGTAACATGGTTCCCCCCGCCCCCAGGGTTTCTTGCAACCGGGAGGGACTCTCCTGCCTCATCTCATCCTAAAGGTCCTGCTCCCATGACCGCCTCTTGCGTGCAGTTTAGGCAGACACCTGCCTCCGAGATCACACCACATCGGGGACTGCACATCTTGAGGATTTTTAGATTGCACTGCAGAGTTGTATCTTAAAGATATGAAATGGACCTTGTCCTGATCCAATCAAACTGACACATTCTCCGAGTAAAGTTTACGTTTTTATTCTAATACTACTAATGGCTATAAGGGAGTACAGCTACCCTTACAAGCAATATTACAGATTTAATAGGTGCATAATCTGGGCTAAGAGACAAGAGATGATCATGTCAGGTTACTCACTGACCATAGACAGATGGAAGGATTTCATTTGCTTCCTATCCACTATCTTTTAAATTACATACATTTCTTGTATGCAGGTACTTCCTGTTTTCCATAGAGCTGTAGCTGCTACAAACCTATATGCAGCATTTTTTTAAAACACATCTTTATTCCTGTCTCTGACTTTCTAGCAGACCCTTCTCAGGAAAAAGTAACAATGTATCAACCAACTAACTTTTAGATCACCCGACCAAGCACACAGTACTCTGAAATTTGCCCAGCAACAACCAATGGCCTATCTGATTAGGCCTTTCCCACATGTCTGCATCAAGTCATTGTGCGCTGAATAAGTTTTGAACTGTATAACACAATGAATGCTTAAGGATTAAGTGGGGTTCACACCCCTTGATACCATCCTATACCAGGCACTGCGGTCTGGCCGGCATGGTGGGAAGGGCTGGGGGCACTCTCCAGGAACTCCCTCAATCTGTACCCGGGTATGTAACAGGATCCCCAGCACAGTGCACCTCCACAGGCTCAGGCACACAGCACTAGAGTACTTGAACTAAAATAAAATACTAATTAACTGAGACTGAAATGAAAAAGAAACTGCAAATGGCCCCCTAGGAAGAGGCTGCTCTGTCCTGCTTTATTCTCTGGTGGCTGCCTCTCCCAGGCACCCAAAACACAGCAGGGGGTTAAACACATGCGGGCCTGAATAAGAAGAAATTGCACCTAAATGCAGCGGGGGGAGTTTCCCACACTGTCGCAGGCTCCCAAACATGCGGCTGCAGGCCGCTCTGTCTTCTCATGTTCTGGCGGTTGCTAGAGGTTTCTGCTGTCCTCCCCCCTCCTGCCACTCTTACCTTGGAGCCTCTTCGCTGCAAGACTTTTATACCTCTCGCGCTCAGCCTTCCTTCCTGGCTTCGACACTGAGGGGGCATGACTCGGGGCTGCCAGTTTCCACTCTTGTCAAGCAACTGCAGCCCCTGCAGCGGCTCCTCACCCGATAACGGGTTCGGGAGCAGCCAGACGTCTTGGACTGAGGAAGGCCCCCACAGAACCCTCCCCCTGAAATCCTGGGGGGAGAGGGGGAAGAAGGAATATCCTCCCCTTAGCCCTGTTGTCTCTCTGTTCCTTCTGATTTTTTTTTCTTTTTTTAAATTCTGCCTTTAAAAGCAAAGAAATCTGCACCTTAACAGGGGAAATAAAAGCAAACTCTAACTAAACCTATCTCCTTAGTTGTCCTTTCAGTGAGTCTAGCACCCTGACTCACAACCTCCTCCAGCTGCTTGGAGGCTGAGCATATTGAGGCTGGTGCCAGCTGCTTATGTACACTAGTGTCGTCAAAAAGATGACAGGCTCAGCCTCCAAGCTGCTGGAAGAGGTACACTACCCAGAGGTGCGGGACTGGACTGGAGGGATGATAAGGAAAATGACATGCACTGCACTCCTGCTGCCAACCTGAACAGTTAGTACTGTGATGATTTACTGATCTAAAGGCTTGAACAGATGTCAGTGGGTGGCAGCAAACTGGAAAAAAACAAATCCATACACTAATAAAAATGCATTAACGTTTAAAAAAAAAAAAGTAAGAAGTTAAAACCAAGACTGATGTTTACATAACAAATACAAGAACCAAGGAAGAAATAAACATGGAAAAATGAAATAATTATATTAAGGGGGAAAGAGCAAAAACTGAGCTAAAGACATAATCAGTGCAGAAACACAAGCACAGAGGCCCACCTGAAGAAGTTGTTCCTAGAAGTCACAGCAATTTTAGTATGCATCATCGGTCATAAGGAGGGCCATCAAACTTCTAGAAAATCAGAAAAAGTACTTTTCTGATGTTCCTCATTTTGTACCTTTGAGAGTGTGTTGTTACATGCACCAGATCTTTGACTGATTTTGTTTTTTGAACATTTTTTAATAAGATTTGCCCCTGACACAGGCATCCACTGCCCAAAACACGGCAGTAAAATCTGTTCCAATTCTTTTGTTTGCCTGCGCTCTCTTCTGTTTGCACTTGCGCTTTTTGTAGGGGTGTCTTTTTGCTTTTTATTGTTTTGTTCCAAGTATTTTTGAAAGCTCTGTCCTGTCAGCTTTCTCTTATACAGCACTCCAGTGGCTGATATTATTCCTGCCACTTTACTAAAGAGAGGATAGATACCCATGCCAGAAAGCATAGTTACTCACCTGTAACAGGTGATCTCCGGGAACAGCAGGAATTTAGTCCTCACATATGGGTATCGTCGGTACAGACGGAGCTTGCGCGGGAACGCTCCCCAGCGTCCAATAGGAACGCTTTTGGGAGCATCCCTCAGCACATGCGCGCTGCCTTCCCGCCTTGCCAACTGTCCCTCTTCAGTTAAGTTTGTAGCTGAGTGAAAGGATAGAGGGAGAGAGGAAAGAGACAAAGAGAGAGAGAGACAACTCTTAGGGGAGGTGGGTGAGTTGTGAGGACTAAATTCCTGCTGTTCCCGGAGATCACCTGTTACAGGTGAGTAACTATGCTATCTCCAGGAACAAGCAGGAATGTAGTCCTCACCTATGGGGACTCCCTAGCTGAAGATGCCAGGGAGATATCCCCAGGTAGGTGCCACCGTCGAAGGTGAGAATCCTTCCTCCCATGGACCTCTGGCATCCCACCAGGGTTGGCGGGTAGGAGTTGGTTTATTATTTATTTTACAATTTTTCTATACCGCACTATTCGGCATCAGCGCGGTTTACATGGAACAAAAAATCAGACAGGGTAAATAAGTCTGAGTTTACAATTAACAGGGCAACAAAACTTGGATAACAAAAAGGTAACTATTTACACATTGTTTAAGTTTGAAAGACATTTTAAAGAACAGCTTGGCCAAAAAAGGCATCCCGACGAGAGGCTTTATCTAGGCAGTAGTGGGCTGTGAAGGTGTGTACTGAAGCCCAGGTGGCTGCTCGACAAATGTCATCGATAGACACAGAGTGGAGATTAGCCATGGAAGCTGCCATGGCTCTCACATTGTGAACTGTGAAATGGAAATGGTCCTGAAGAGGAAGACCCTTACTCTCGTAAGTAAAGGATATGCATTGGGCAATCCATTTAGATAAAGATCTTTTGGGGACCGGAAGTCCCAAATGACTAGGGTCAAAAGCTACAAAATGTTGCGAGGACTTTCTATGTTGCTGTCTTCTTTGAATGTAAAAGTCTAAGGCCCTTTTACAATCCAAAGTATGAAGGTTTCTTTCTGCATTAGAGGCATGAGGCCTCGGAAAAAATACAGGAAGATAAACTGATTGGTTTAAATGAAAAGGCGAAACCACCTTTGGCATAAAGTGTGGGTGAGTTCGAAGAAAGCACAGTTACTTACCTGTAACAGATGATCTCTGGGAACAGCAGGAATAAGTCTTCACATATGGGTACGTCGGTACCGACGGAGCCTGCACGGGAATGCTCCCCAGCATCCAATCAGAAAGCTTTTGGGAGCATCCCTCGCGCATGCGCGCTGACTTCCCGCCCTTTCCACTTCTTCTCCTCAGTTAAGTTTCATAGCTGAGACAAAGGAGAGAAAGAGGAAAGGAAGATAGATAGATAGATACAACTCCTAGGGGAGGTGGGTGGGTTGTGAAGACTTATTCCTGCTGTTCCCAGAGATCACCTGTTACAGGTAAGTAACTGTGCTATCTCCAGAAACAAGCAGGAATGAGTCTTCACATATGGGGACTCCCTAGCTAGAGATGCCAGGGGGAGATCCCATAAAATGCATGTTCCTGGATCAGGAGAGTGCATTTCCCACACAGGAATCTCCGGCATCCCATGAGGGAATGGAGGGTAGGAGTTGAGAATAGAAGAGCTGTAAGGAAAACAGCAAACCCAAGGACTACAGGAGAGGAGTCCATGGCATGTATGTTAAGTACCATTAAAATTATTTAATGAACAGTTATAATATGGAGCTTACCTACTGGATTGTAGGAAGTAGAAAGCGTGATGGAGTCTACTGGATATGCAGTAGCGGAATCCTCAAGGTGACCTCACAGCAGTGAGGGTGAAGGTGCAGACCTGGAATTAGCAGGTGATCCAGGTATCAACTGGGGTAGGATTAGAACGGCAGGTCTTCAATGGAAAGCTTTATGAGAAAAAGCTGAAAACTCTTTTAGGTACAGAGTCATAACATTGAGGACTAAAAGAAGAAGACTGACCGATTTGGACAACTAGCCCAGTCTTGGAGGGAAGAAGGGTTATGGAAAAAAGCCCATAATCCCAAGCAGAACAATGTGTACTCAAAAACAATGAAGATGTACACTATCCTTCCTAGCTGATGAGAGATAGGAAAGATATTGAAGCTTGAATCTTCAAGGATAGGGAGACCTAGAGCAAAGCGGAAGCTGTTATCACCACAGTAGTGGTTGTGGGCATAACAGTCTCCACATACTAAGGAACCGTATGAAAAAAGGAGCCCACTGTCTGTAACCTCTGAGAAAGGTACAATTGCTATAGCATAGACAGTGAGGAGATAGTATAGGGATATAAAGGGTGAGCCAGTCAAACCTGCATTTTTGAAAAGGGCGGGAGAGCCGTGAAAGTCAGCGGAGCGAGTTAGCAAGGTTACCATTGTGTCCCCCACAATTAAGCATTTCAGTCGCCATGGAACAGTGGTCTAAACAACAACGTTCATTCGCTGTGAAAGCGTTTTACCAAAGTGGTAGTTATGCAGCCGCTCAGCGTCGTTTCCGGACAAATTTTCAAATTAATCGAAATAAGCCAGTGCCGTCTGTTAATTCAATCAAATTGTGGGTGACAAACTTTGAAGCAATTGGTGAAACGAGAAGCAGAAGGGGTGGCAGTGCAAGATCAGTGCGAACTCCCGCGAATATTGACCGCGTGAGAGTTGCTGTGGAAAGAAGCTCTCGGAGATCGGCGCGTCGACAGAGTGCTGCGCTTGGCATGGCAAACACGAGCGTCCGAAGAATCTTGAGGTTAGATTTACACCATCACCCGTACAAAATTCAGGTTGTTCAGGCTATGAATGAAAACGATTTTGCAGCTCGACGGCGTTTTTGTCAAACGTTGTTGGACATGTTTGATGAAAACGAGGACCTTGTTCACAACCTGTGGATGAGCGATGAGGCACATTTCCATCTCTCCGGTTTTGTGAATAAACAAAATTTCCGATATTGGAGTGATGAAAACCCTCAATCTCCATCAAAAACCACTCCATTCAAGCAAGGTAACAGTTTGGTGCGCAATGTCCTCATTGGGAATCATAGGCCCGTATGTTTTTGAAAATGACAGGGAGCAAGCAGTTACTGTGAATGCACAACGCTATTCGGAAATGTTGCATTCGTTCTTCATTCCTCAGCTTTGTCAACATGGAATGAACAATGAAACCTTATTCCAGCAAGACGGTGCCACAAGTCATACAGCCCGTGTGAGCATGAATGTTCTCAACAATGTTTTTCCAAATCGGGTGATATCCCGAAATGGAGCAATTTCTTGGCCTCCCTGATCGCCCGACCTCACAGTGTGCGATTTTTTCTTGTGGGGGTACCTGAAGAGTAAAGTCTTTGAACAACGACCTCCAACGCTTGGGGAACTCAAGAGGAGAATCCGGTTGGAAATCGAGAGAATTCCTCAGCGTATGCTCCGTGATGTGATGGGCAGTTTCAGAAATTGCCTACAAGAATGTCTCAATCGGGAAGGACACCATCTTACTGGCGTTATTTTTAAACAGTGAATGTTGTTTCTTAAATGCTTTTTAATGTACATTAAGATAGTAACAATAAAATTTTGAAATATCCATCCGTTTATTTTTTACAGTCATTTCAAAAATGCAGGTTTGACTGGCTCACCCTGTATATATATATATATATATACCTATATATAAATGTATATCTAGATATGCAGAATATGTATCAACATTTATTTTATTTTTATTTATTTAGCGTACATTTGTATCCCGCTGCTTCCAGTGATCAGCAGCGGTTTTACACTTGGAGATGTTGGCTGTACTGGCCAGAAATACGAATGCATACAATGTGATTAGGGATGGGAGGAAGAGCACAGCAAAAACATGGGGTTACAGTTTACAATTGATTGTTATTAAGGGTTAACACGGTGTACTTACATACATATTTACAAGTGACTGGTTGTTAGGACTTTACATAGGCTCGTTATATACATATTTACACATAGCAGAGTGGAGTTCATGAGGTTAAGTTGTATATATATATATGGGGGCATAAATTATGCACACAGAGCTTACAGACATATGTATGTAGAGGCATATATGGAGATATTTACATACATAATAATAAGTCTGAAGATACACTAAGCCCCATAAGAACATTCACATGGGGAATGTGAAGGGGAAAGATTCATCAAATAACAAGAGGGTGAAACCCACTTGATAGATATATAGAGAATCTATTTCTGTGGGCTAAGAGGATGCAGGAATGCAATCCAGTAAAATAACCAGGATGGTTGCGTGAAAAACAGAGGATAATATCAGTCTGTAAAGAGCAAGTCGAGAGTCCTTTAGAACTCTGACATGGTAGATGGGTAGAAACGCATAGAGGAGATACCAGGAGGACCCACTGGAGGGACATAGGGATATCATGCGTTACTAATAGCCTTGGATATTCACGCAGAAAAAGCTTATATTCTGAATTATAACAGGAGACAAGAGGGTGTGGAGAACCCTCACAGTCATGAGAATGATTTATAAGCTTTTTTTCTACTATAGAATAGCCCTCAGAGACAAAGATCAATGCTCTGTAGCAAGGGCCCATAGTAGAAAGCTTCTCTGAAGATTGCAGAGAGCATTGTGCAGGATAATTATGAGATGAAACTGACTGAAGTCAGGTGTGTTGCCACATCCTAGGAAAAGGAGATGGCTAGAAAGAAGATAAGGTGAGAAGCCTAAAGTGAGTAGGATTATCCAAGATAGATGAGGACTAGCTTGGAATCACTACTGAGGCTAGACAAAAATTGTGGAAGATAGACTGGAACTTGTGGAAAAGTACCAGTAGTTTACTCACTGGAACTCCTGCATGCACAGCAGCTGAAAAAGACAGCAGAGAGAATCTTACTGTGCAAAACAAAGAGAAAACAGACAAAGGGAGAGGAGATATTCCTGTCCCTGCCTGATGAGTTATCTTGAGAATGTATTCAAGGAAACAAAAAGTCTACACGGGAATGAAAGCTAGAGAAGCTTTTCAGTATAGTACCACTCAGTCAGGGGAAACCCTGGATGAGAGGGGGAGGGTGACTTACCCATATAGCGAGTCAGCTGAAGGAAAAAATGTTCATGTTGGGACAGAAACTATCATGAGATAGTTATAACCTCCCTTCTTGGTAGTAAGAAGAGGAGAATTCCGTAACCCATGGACAAGGATATCCTGACAGCTTAGCATACTGAAAAAGGAAAACCCCAGTGTAGAGCTTTAAGAAAAAACAGTGAACAAACTTCTGTTAAGAAGAGGTTAACTGTAGATTGTAACCTTCAGAACCTATGGTTGCTGGGTATGTTGAGACTGGCTAGAATTTGGAAACTTCAGACTAGGACGAGGTGTCCCTTGTTTGGGCACCTCTGGATGATGGGCAGGAGAAGAGTGAAACCTTCTCTTCTTAGGGAAAGAAGGCTTGGTAGGACATTTCCTACCTCCTGGGGAAGAAGGCGGCTTAGACTGATCTCCAGAACCAGGGAAGTCAGTGGAGCAATGAGCAACCTGACGTAAAGCCTCCTTATTGAAGAGATTTTCTCCAGTACAAGAATTACCCAGTGTATGTTGTGCCCATCTGCTCAAGTCAGAAGCTTGGAGCCAGGCTCTACGACGTGCTCCAATGGCAATAGCAGAGGATCTGCTAACAGACTCAAAAGAGTCTAGAGAAGCACGAGAAAGAAACCAAGAGATATTCCGGCTATGATTAAGCAGCAAGGAATAGTCAGCAGCCTTAGGCTCTGACAAAAAAGGAGTCAAAAGAGATAATTTCTTAGTGACCTCCTGGAGTGTTAGACTCATATAAAATATATAAGAAATAATTCTTGATGCCAGCATAGATGTTTGGAAGGTTTGACGTCCAAAGGCATCAAGTGCTCTAGAAGCACAACCTGGCGGATAAGAAGAATGCTTCTTCTTGCTTTTTACCTTCCTCATTGCTGATTCCACTACAATGGAATGATGGGGAAGTTGATTCTTTTGAAACCCTGGAGAGGGGGGCACCTGATACCGAACATTAGTTGCTGTAGAAGGTGAGGGAACCCTTAAGGTTGATTCCCATATTCTCAGAAGAAGATCCTGCAAAGAATGATGTAAAGGAAGCATTATATCTCCCTTTTCTGCAGGAGAGCCTTGGTTAAGATTACAGCCAGGGATAGGAATAGCAAGAAAGGTTGCCATGTCAAGGAGAAACTTTTGAAAAGAAGGATCTCCAATGGGAACCATCCCTGGGAAGGCTAAGGTTGAAGATGCAGCCTGAGCACCAGAAGATGTAGTGGTCTGGTGCAGAAAAATAAATTTACTAGATGGATAATGATACTGGCAGTCACGATTTGAGGCAGTTAGTACTGCATCGTCTATGCCAGGTATCGATTCCAAACTAGGCATGGAAAGGATCGATGGCACCGATGTAACTACAGGGATCGACATCGATACCGATACCAGTAATGGCATCGAGGCCGTCATCGGAGGCTGCTCAAGCGGTACCGAGGTAACCAGAGAGTCTTGGTGAGTATCCTCGGTACTGCGTATCCGGAAATGACAAGGGTCGGTTCCAAGGCGCGTCGGTACCCAGTCATCTAGACTAGATATCTATTCCAGACTCGGCATCGAAGGGAGCGAGTCTATTGATGCATGTCTAGAGTGCACCGACGTCGGTTGTGGTATTGGCGATGCTGATACAGGGAAGTCACTCTGGGTCGTATCGATCGGTCCCGAAGGTACCGAGGACGCCAGATGACGATCCCTGGTGAAGAGTGGAACACTCGACACTGGTGCCGATGCTGGGGTATCGGTACCGCTTGAAGCGGATACCATCCCCGAGCATGGCTTAGATACAGGAAAGTCAATCTGGAACGTATCGATCAGTCCCAAAGGAACCGAGGATGCCAGAAGATGATCCCTGGTGTCGAGTGGAACACTCGACACCGGTGCCGATGCCGGGGTATTGGTACCGCTCGAAGCAGGTACCACCACCGAACATGGCTTAGGAAAGTCAATCTGGAACGTATCGATCGGTCCCGAAGGTACCGAGGACGCCAGATGACTATCCCTGGTAAAGAGTGGAACACTCGACACCGGTGCCGGGGTATCGGTACCGCTCGAAGCGGATACCACCCCCGAGCACGGCTCAGGTATATTCTGTGAGGGGTGAGCCCCAGGAACAACCTGAAACCCCTGAAATGCTTTGGAGCCCGAAGACTCCCGCCGGGGTTTTAATGCCAATGGGGTCTTGAGGGCAAGGCCGGAGCCGTCATCATGCGTGGCATGAGACCTACCACTCAAGGATTGGCAAGTCTTAACAGACTGTTTGTGGGTTACCTGATCCTGTAGAGAAGAAAAACCCGGTGCCCTCACTGCAGGAAGGAAAACGGTATCGAGGGAAACTCGAAAGAGCGAAGGTCTTCTTCTCAGCATTGCAGCCTGATAGTTCAGGAGAAAAAGGGTCAGGACCCAAACAGGTTAGATACCAGAGATTGGAGTCTAAAAAGAAAACTGTGTTTCCACAGTGAAGGCACTTCTTAGGAGAAGGCGGCTCCATGATGGAGAGGCCTTGTAGGCCCAAAAAGTTAAGACAGAAACAGAGGGAAAAATCTCTCTGAGTTTAAGAAAAAAGAAAGAAAAAAAAAAAACCACCGGCGGTACCGGTGTCGGCGGGAAAAACAGACGCGACCACAAGAAAACAAGAAATGAAGTATTTAAAGAAAAAAGTTTCTGCGGTGACAGGAGGACATCCTGCCGGCTCCGCGGAAAAACGAAAACTGAGAAGTGGAAAGGGCGGGAAGTCAGCGCGCAGGCGCGAGGGATGCTCCCAAAAGCTTTCTGATTGGATGCTGGGGAGCATTCCCGTGCAGGCTCCGTCGGTACCGACGTACCCATATGTGAAGACTCATTCCTGCTTGTTCCTGGAGATCAACCTTATCATAATGAAATCTAGTATAAGGAGGATCAGCCACTAAAGCTTGCAATTCACTAATGCGACAGGCAGAGGTGATTGCAATTAGGAAAATGACCTTCCAGGTCAAAAATGTAAGGGCTGTATGTTTATGTTTATTACATTTGATATACTGCTCAGGCCAAGAAGCATCAGAGCGGTTTACAATCCTACATTTATGTTATGGAAAATAAGAAAAGAACGCCATTAATAAGATAGGACAGAGTAGGAGAAACAGATAGACAAAGTGATAGCACAGATAGGAGAAAACAGAACAGCAGACTACCTTCACAAACTACAGGTTGATTTTAATCATTCGCCACGGACCCCGCCTAAGGGCCACACCAAAGGGCCCTCTGGCGAGGCCCCTCTGGTGCGGACCCGCCTCCGGAGCGGTGGTTTAAATGCCAGTGAGCAGGGCAGTTGCTAGGCAGTCTGTGAGGTGAGGTGAGGAGAGGTTCCCGCCCACACACCAAGATGAAATCAGCTGCATTCCCTGATCTTAAATGAGCCTCCGGAGCGGCGGTTTAAATGCCGGTGAGCAGGGCAGTTGCAAGGCAGTCTGTAGTGGCTAAAGGTTCAAAAGGTGGCCTCATGAGCTGCCCGAGAACTAGATTTAGATCCCATGCTACCGGTGGTGGCTTGATGGGAGGTTTAGTTAATAAAAGGTCTCTCATAAATCTTGATAGGAGTGGATGAGAGGAAATTGGTTGTCCATTTAGAGGCTTATAAGAAGCTGCAATTGCACTAAGATGGACTCTTACCGAATTGGTTTTTAAGCCAGAATTCGATAAGTGAAGGAGATACTCTAGCATCGATTCTAAGGGTATGACCAGGGGGTTTAGTCCCTTCTTAGAGCACCATATAGTAAAACGTTTCCACTTCAAGGCATAAGATCTTCTTGTGGAAAGTTTCCTGGAAGCCTGAAGGATATCTTTTACCTGCTGGGACAGGTTGAAATCCTGGAGGTCTAAGCCTTCAACAACCAGGCCGTGAGGTGCAGGGACTGGGGATTCGGGTGCCATAGCATCCCGTTCTCCTGGGAAAGGAGATCTGGAGCATGCCCTAAGTCCAGAGGTGGCGCTTGAGAGAGATGCAGAAGCAGGGAATACCACGTTTGGCGTGGCCATCGTGGTGCTATGAGGATCATGCGATCCCTGTCTCTCTGAAGTTTGAAGAGTGTCTTGGGGATGAGGGGAATGGGTGGGAAAGCATAAAGGAAGTCCTGACCCCAGTGAAGGAGGAAGGCATCCCTTGCCTGACAGTTGTGAGCCGGAATTCTGGAACAGAACCGGGGAAGTTTGGCATTCAGTGGACTTGCAAAGAGGTCTATGTCTGAAGTGCCCCAGAGATGAAATATCTTTGCTACCTGGTCTAGGTGGAGTGACCACTCGTGAGGTAGCAGTACTCGAATGAGTTTGTCTGCCCAAAGGTTTTGAATGCCTGGAAGATATACCACTAGAAGGTAATTTGATGCTCTCTGGCAAGGGCCCATAGTCGTAAAGCTTCGTTGCATAACGACAGAGAGCCTGTCCCGCCCTGCTTGTTCACATAGAACATGGCTACCTGATTGTCCGTCTGGACTAGGACTGTCTTGTAGCTGAGCTGGGCGTGGAACACTAGAAGAGCTAAATAGATTGCTCTTAACTCCAGGAAGTTTATGTGTAAACCAACCTCCTGTGGAGTCCAGGTGCCCTGGGTAGAGAGATGATTCAGGTGTGCTCCCCAACCCACCTGTGATGCATCTGTTGTTAGGGTGGCCTGAAAGAGGGGTTGATGGAAAGGAGACCATACTGTCAGATTTTCTAATGATTGCCACCATTGGAGGGACAAAATTAGTCGTTGAGAGATTGTTATTTTGTCCGACAAATGACTCGTGGCCTGTGTCCACTGTGTGGAGAGGGTCCACTGAGCTGCTCACATGTGGAGGCGAGCATATGGGACTACATGAACTGTGGATGCCATGTGTCCCAGTAACTGCAGTAGCTCCCGAGCAGTGAGGGAGGATTTGCCTGCTGCTTGGGAAGCTAACTGCATTATGCGAAGACATCGGGCTTGTGGAAGGAAAGCCCTTGCCTGTCTGGTATCCAGACAGGCTCCTATGAATTCTAGGCATTGGGAAGGAACTAGTTGAGATTTCGGGAAGTTTATTACCAATCCCAAGTACTGGAGGATTCGCATTGTACGAGACAGTGCAGTGCTGGCCTCTGTCACTGTGGAGGCTCGGATGAGCCAGTCGTCTAAGTAGGGGAAGACAAAGATCCCCAGGGTTGTAGAAATGCAGTTACTACTGCCATGCATTTCGTGAATACCCTTGTGCTGAAGCCAGACCAAAAGGAAGAACCCTGTACTGGAAATGTCTTCCCCTGAACAGGAAATGTAAAAATTTCCTGTGATCTGGATGGATAACAATGTGAGAGTATGCATCCTTTAAGTCTAGAGAACAAAGCCAGTCCTGGCTTTGAAGGTATGGCAGAAGAGTTCCCAGAGAAATCATCTTGAATTTTTCTCGAAACAGATATATTTGTTCAATTTTCTGAGGTCTAGAATGGGTCTGTGTCCCCCTGTTTTCTTTGGGATAAGAAAATAGGGGGCGTAGAACCCTGCACCCTGTTGAAGAATGGGTACTTCCTCTATTGCCTCTTGGGCAAGAAGTGTGGAGACCTCGTGATCTAGGAGATTGTCTGCAGAGATTTGTGAATTGAACTGTTTTAGAATTGTAGGAGGGGGTAAGCTGTAAAAATGAAGTTTGTACCCCTCCCCTACAATGGACAGAGTCCAATCTTCTGTTGTTATCTGATGCCATCTGTTGACAAAGTGGCATAACCTGCCGGGAATATTGGGGGGTTGAGGACCCCTCAGAGGCAGGAAGGCAAAGCTCTCTAGGAAGGAGTCAAAGCCCTTGAGGGGGCTGAACCTGGAGAGCTGGTTGGGTTCTCGGGCCTTTTGGTTTCTTTTGTTGTCTAGTTTGTCCCTTTTGGGCAACCTGACCTGGAGCTTGAGTCTGATGGGTATAGGAAGGATAAAACTTCCTCTTTTTGCTAAAAGAGGGTTTCTTATAAGGCTTTCTTTTGGCTGGAGTGGCTGTAGACTTTGACAATCTATCTACGGTAGAACTGTCAGCATCTAACTCGTTAGCCTTCTCCTGTCAGTTCTTGCCAAAGAGATTTTCTCCCGTGCAAGGAATGTTGCCTAACTTGTCCTGTACCCAAGTCTCCAAGTCTGATGCCTGTAGCCAGGCAATCCGTCGTGCGCCAATGGCAATAGCAGAAGTTCTGCTGATGCATACAAAGCAGTCAAAGGCTGCACGATTGACAAACTTGGAGACATCCTGAGCATGCTTAACCAGAGTAATAAAGTCTTGTCTCTTATCATCTGGGAGAAATGGGCTCATAAGTTCCAAGTCTCCTGTGATTTCTTTGAGGAACATTCCCATATATAGGATATATGAGCTGATCCTAGCTGAAAACATGGAAGCTTGAAAAGTTCTGCATCCAAAAGCATCCAGAGTCCTGCATTCACGACCTGGAGGATTGGATGCATGTCTTTTAGCACTTTTCATCCTACGCATGGCTGACTCCACTACCACTGAATGGTGTGGCAGCTGAGTTTTCTGAAATCCAGGACATGGTGGGACTCGATACATAGTATCAAGTCTCCTAGAGTGAGGAGAAGTAGTCAGAGGTGTCTCCCACATTCTGAGCATCAAGTTATGCAGAATTTCATGGATAGGCAAAGTAGCTGTCTTCTTAGGAGCTTTAGGATATTGGAGGATTTCCAATTCCTTTGCTCTGGGTTCCTCCTCAGGAGCTACTGTGATTGAAAGACCTTTAGCCATATCACGGATGAAATCCTGAAATGACATGTCCTCTGGAGGTGACATTCTGCGCTGGGGAGAAGAGGGATCTTCTAAGAGAAACCCTTTAGTGCCAGCAGAATTGTCAGAGTCTTTGGAATCGGAGGACTCGAAGTATTCCTGACTCCAATGCTCCTGCAAAGCACGATCCCGGTACCGATCGAAGTCGGTACCGAGGTGACCCGGTACCACTTTATCCACTCCAGCCGGAGGTGGAATAGGAAGAGGTACCATAGGTACCGGCATTGCTGGCGTCGGTAACGGCATCGGTGTCGATGTCGGCACCGCTGCCCTTGGAACCACTGGTACCGCAGCTGAGAGAAGAGCTACGATACTGCATTCGATAGCAAGAAATCTCTGGTCTATCGACGCTGCCGATGCCTAGGTGTTGGTACTGGTAAGAACGGCCGGAACCCCTGAGCATGGCACAGGTAGTTCTTGCGAGGTTAAAGCCTCGAAAACATCCTGAAGCCCCATCGATGCTTTGGAAGCCGAAGCCTCCCGCCGGGGCTGTTTTGCCGGTGTGGTTCCCTCAAGGGCAATGCCAATGGCCTCTCGATGCTTAGCAGGAGAGCTACCCTTTGAGGACCGGCTTTTGTGTTTAGTTACCTGAGATCCATGGGAGGAAGAAGAGGCCCTTGACGATGTCGATGCAATGGATCTGGCATCTGAAGAGAAGAGGGTACCGAGTTTTGCATCCCGGTTCTGTCTTCCTCTCTGTCATCCCCATGCAGGAGAGACATTAAGTTGGAGAAAGAGTAGTTACTCACCTGTAACAGGTGTTCTCCAGGAGCAGCAGGAAGTCAGTCCTCACATATGGGACTCCCTAGCTCTGGGCTACCAGGAACCCAGGCTGAACAAGAGAACTCCCCCTAGTCCCAGCATCAAAGAAAGGCTTTTCACTGAAAGAACCTCCACCGGTAGCCCAACGGAGGGCTGGAGGGCAAGAGTTGCCTAAACCTCAGAGATTGCGGAGTACTGCCTGGCCAAAAGCACTGTCCCTACGGGACTCCCTCTCCAGACAGTAATGGGCCGCAAATGTCTGGCTTGAAGACCAAGTTGCAGCCCTGCAGATGTCTACCAAAGGTACAGAGCGGAGATGAGCCACTGAGGCAGCCATTGCCCTGACACGATGGGCCGTGACCCGACCCTGCAAAGGAAGGTCAGCCGCCTTGTAAGCCCAGGAGATACAGTCTGCCACCCAAATGTACAAGGTACACTTGGACACAGCCAACCCCAAATTATTAGGGCAAAAGATATGAAGAGCTGAGCAGCCCTTCTATGCCCCTGCGTACGGTCAAGGTAGAAGGATAAGGCCCTCCCTACAGTCCAGCATATGCAGAACTGCTTCAGCCTGGCTTGCATGAGGCCTAGGGAAGAATGTTGGAAGAACCACCTCCTGGTTGAGGTGGAAAGAGGAGACATCCTTTGGGAGGAACTTTGGATGAGTCCTAAGGACTACCCTGTTCCTATAGAAGCGGGTGTAAGGCCTGTCAGAGACCAGGGCCTGAAGCTCACTTACTCTCCTGGCCGAGGTAAGGGCTACCAAGAAGAGTGTCTTCCAGGACAGGAAGTGGAGAGGACAAGTAGCCATCGGCTCAAAAGGTGGGCGAGTCAGCTGCTGCAAGACCACATTCAACTCCCACTCAGGAGCTGGAGGACAGATGGGAGGCTTTAGCAAGAGCAAGCCTCTAAGAAATCTGGACACCAAGGGGTGAACCGATAGAGAATGTCCCTCCACCAGTGAGTGGTGAGCTGCTAGAGCTGAGAGGTGGACCCGAACAGAATTGGACTTAAGTCCCTGATTGGATAAGTGCAGCAGGTACTGAAGCACTACTGTCACAGTACAGGAGAAAGGATACTCTGTACGTAACTGACACAACACAGAAAACCTCTTCCATTTCAGGGCATAGGTTTTTCTAGTGGACTGTTTTCTAGAGGCTAGGACGACCTCCTCAACTTCCTGAAGTAGGCCCCAGGGAGCCAAAACTACCCTTGCAGCCTCCATGCCATCAAATTGAGAGCTCTGAGATTTGGGTGCAGAAGGGACCCTTGATCCTGAGAGAGGAGGTCGGGCTGCAACCCCAGAGGCAGTGGGGGATCCACTGCCAGCTGAAGCAGAAATGGAAACCAAGGCTGTCTTGGCCATCTGGGAGCTACCAGCAGGACCGAGGCCTTGTCCTGAAGAATCTTGAACAGGGTTTGGGCCACCAGGGGCGTGGGAGGAAAAGCATACAGGAGGCCCTGGGACCAGGAAATCAGAAAAGCATCTGCTGCCAGTCGCAGAGGATGCGGTTGCCTGGAGCAGAACCTTGGCAGTTGTCTGTTGAATGGACTGGCAAACAGATCTATGGTTGGAAGTCCCCATTTCAGGAAAATCTTCTGAACGACTAAGGGATGGAGCTGCCATTCGTGGGGCTGCAGAATCCTGCTCAACCTGTCTGCCAGGTAGTTTTCCTGGCCAGGTAGATACACAGCCTTGAGGAGCATGTTGTGCCTGAGAGCAAACAAGCAAAGGTCCTGCGCCTCTTGACAAAGGAGCCTGGACCCAGTTCCGCCCTGCTTGTTCACAGAAAACATGGCCACTTGGTTGTCTGTTTGAACTAGCACAGACTGATGAGCCAGTGTTTTGGAGAAAGTCTTGAGGGCTAAACGAATAGTCCTGAGTTCCAGTAGATTGATCTGCTGTGCGGCCTCCCAGGGAGACCACAGGCCCTGGGTGCACTTGCCCAGACAATAAGCCCCCCAGCATTGCAGGGAGGCATCCGTGGTCAACACCACTGTGAACCCAGGAATCTGAAAAGGCACCCCTTGCAATAGATTGGGTGGGTGCAGCCACCAACTGAGGGAGTTCAGAAAAGGTCTGGACACCCTTACTCTGTCTCTGAGGCTGCCTGTGGCCTGTGTCCACTGAGTCCTGAGGCACCACTGTGCAGGCCTCATATGGAGCCGGACATTGGGGGTCACATGCACTGTCGAAGCCATGTGGCCAAGAAGCCTCAGGCAGAGCCTGGCGGAGACCAGTGACCTGCTGAGAAAGCACAGTTACTTACCTGTAACAGGTGATCTCTGGGAACAGCAGGAATAAGTCTTCACATATGGGTACGTCGGTACCGACGGAGCCTGCACGGGAATGCTCCCCAGCATCCAATCAGAAAGCCTTTGGGAGCATCCCTCGCGCCTGCGCACTGCCTTCCCGCCTTTTCCACTGCCTCTCCTCAGTTGAGTTTCATAGCTGAGACAAAAGGAGAGAAAGAGGAAAGGAAGATAGATAGATACAACTCCTAGGGGAGGTGGGTGGGTTGTGAAGACTTATTCCTGCTGTTCCCAGAGATCACCTGTTACAGGTAAGTAACTGTGCTATCTCCAGGAACAAGCAGGAATGAGTCTTCACATATGGGGACTCCCTAGCTATAGATGCCAGGGAGAGATCCCATAAAATGCATGTCCCTGGATCAGGACTGCAGTGTCCACACATGGATCTCCGGCATCCCATGAGGGATGGAGGGTAGGAGTTGAAAGAAGAGGTAGCTGTAAGGAAAAACAGCAAAGCTAAGGACTACAGGAGAGGAGTCCTTGGTATGTATGATAAGTATCATTAAAATATTTAATGAACAATCATAAAATGGATCTTACCTATTGAATTGTAGGAAGTAGAGAGTGTGATGGAGTCTACTGAAGAAGTAGTAGAGGATCCTCAAGGTGACCTCACAGTAGTGAGGGTGAAGGTCCAAATCTGGAGTTGGCAGGTGACCCAGGTGTCAACTGGGGTAGTAGAAGAATGGAAAGCTTTATGGAAAAAGCTGAAAACTCCTTTAGCTATAGAGGTATTAACATTGAGGAGTTAAAAAAGACGACTGACCGATTTGGACAAGTAGCCCAGTCCTGGAGGGAAGAAAGGGTATGGAAAAAGAACCCGCCTTCCCAGGGAGGACAGATGTGTGAAGGGCTGAAACTTCAGAGCTACTGAAGATCTACACAGTCTTTCCTAGCTGGTGAGAGATAGGAAAGATATTGAAGCATGATGCTTCAGGGATAACGAGACCTAGAGTAAAGTGGAAGCTGTTAGTACCACAGTAGTGGTTGTGTGCATAACAGCCCCCACATACCAAGGGACAGTATGAAGATATGCTGGTCCACTGTCTGGAGCCTTTAAGAAGGTAAAACCTTTATAGCATAGACAGTTAAGGAGATAGTATGTAAATACATATCTACCCATAAAAAGCATCTCAACAGAGACATATATAGGGGGATATATATATATATATATATATATATATATATATATGTGTGTGTGTAATATATATGAATATATATATATATAGGGGCATAACCAATGCACACACAGCTACAGACATCTGTATGTATAGAAATATTGAAGTCTGAAGGTACATATCTGCAACTAAGCCCCATAAGAACATTCACATGAGAGATGTAAAGGAGAAAGATTCATCTAATAACAAGAAGGTGGAACCTACTTGAAAAGATATATAGAGAATCTATTCTTTCGGGCTAAGAGGTGCAGAAATGCTATCCAGTAAAATAACCAGGATGGCTGCGTGAAAAAACAGAGGATAATATCAGTCTGCAGAGAGCAAGTCGTGAGTTCTGTAGAACTCTGACATGGTAAATGGACAGGAAATGCATAGAAGGAGATACCAGGATGACCCATTGGAGGGACACAGGGGTATCATGCATTACTAGTAGAAAATGTACTGTCCATGAGGAGTAGGATAGCATGAGGCCAAGCTGTAAGGAAAAAGAACATATTCCTACAGGCTTGGGAAACTCCTTGGACATTCACGCAGAAAAAGCTTATATCCTGTATTATAAACAGGAGAGAAGAGGGTGTGGAGAACCCTCAGAGTCATGGAAAATGACTGATAAGCCTCTTTTACTATAGAGAAAAAGCCATCAGAGACAAAGTTCAATGCTCTCTAGCAAGGGCCCATAGTAGAAAGCTTCTCTGAAGATTGCAGAGAGCATTATGCAGGAGAAGTGGGAGATAAACTGACTGTAGGTCAGGTGTGTTGTGACATCCCAGGAAATGGAGATGGCCAGGAAGAAGATAATGTGAGAAGCCTGAAGTGAGTAGGGTTATCCAAGATAGATGAGGACTGTCTTGGAATCACTACTAAGGCTAGAGAAAAGTAGTGGAAGACAGACTGGAAACTTGTGGGAAAGTACCAGTACTTCAATCACTTGTTCTCCTGCATGAACAGAAGTTGAAAGAGACAGCAGAGAAAATCTTTCTGTGTAAAACAGAGAGAACAGATAAAGGGAGAGGAGAATCCTGTCCCTGTCTGATAAGCTGTCCAGAGAATTTATTCAAGGAAAAAACTCTACACTGGAATGAAAGGCTGGAGAAGCTGTTCAGTATGGTACCACTCATTCAGGGGAAATCCTGGATGAGAGGGTAGAGACAACAGATAACTGAAGGGTGACTTACCATATGGTGAGTCAGCTAAAGGAAAAAATGTTCATGTCGGGACAGAAACTATCATGGGATAGTTGTTAACTTCTCTTCTTGGAGGAAGAGGAGGAGGAATCTGTAACCCCTAGACAAGAATATTCTGACAGCTTAGCATGAAGAAGGAAAACCAGGTGTAGAGCTTTAAAGAGAAACAGTGAACAAACTTCTGTTAAGAAGAAGTTAACTGAAGGTTGCAACCTTTAGGAACCTATGGTTGCTGGGTATGCTCAGACTGGTTAGAGTTTGGATTCTTCAGACCAGGATGAGGTGTCCCCTGCTTGGGTACATCTGAATGATGGGCAGGAGAAGAGTGAAACCTTCTTTTCTTAGGGAAAGAAGGTTTGGTAGGATATTTCCTACCTCCTGGGGAAGAAAAAGGCTTAGGATGGTCCCCTAGAACCAGGGAAGTCAGTAGAGCAATGAGCAACCTGACATAAAGCCTCTTTATTGAAGAGATTTTCTCCAGTACAAGGAGAATTACCCAGTGTGTGTTGTGCCCATCTGCTCAAGTCCGAAGCCTGGAGCCAGGCTCTACGACGTGCTCCTATGGCAATAGCAGAGGATTTGCTAACAGACTCAAAAGAGTCTAGAGAAGCACGAGAAAGAAACCAAGAGATATTCTGGCTATGACTAAGAAGCAAGGAATAGTCTGCAGCCTTAGGTTCCGATAGAAAAGGAGTCAAAAGAGATAATTTCTTTGTGACCTCCTGGAGAGATAGACTCATGTAAAAAATATAAGAGATAATCCTTGATGCCAACATAGATGTTTGGAAGGTTTGACGTCCAAAGGCATCAAGTGCTCTAGATGCACGACCTGGCGGATAAGAAGAATGCTTCTTCTTGCTTTTTACCTTCCGCAATGCTGATTCCACTACAAAGGAATGATGGGGAAGTTGAGACTTTTGAAACCTTGGAGAGGGGGGCACCTGATACAGAACATCTGTTGCTGTAGAAGGTGAGGGAACCCTTAAAAGTGATTCCCAAATTTTTAGAAGAAGATCCTGCAAAGAATGATGTAAAGGAAGCATTATATTTTCCTTTTCTGCAGGACAGCCTCGAGTGGGATCACAGCCAGGGATAGGAATAGCAAGAAAGGTTGCTATGTCAAGGAGAAATTTCTGAAAAGAAGGATCTCCAATAGAAACTATCCCTGGCCAGGCTAAGGCTGAAGGAGCAGCCTGAGCACCAGAGGATGTATTGGTCTGGTGCCCAAAAAGAATCCCACTAGATGGATAGTGGTACTGGCAGTCACGATTTGAGGCAGTCAGTACTGCATCGTCCATGCCAGGTATCGATTCAAAACTAGGCATAGAGAGGATCGATGGTGCCGATGTAACTGCAGGAACCGACATCGATACCGGTACTGGTAATCGAGTCGGAATCGGAGGCGGTAACGCCATCGAAGCAGTTATCGGAGGCTGCTCAAGCGGTACCGAGGCGACCCGAAACGTTTGGTGAATATCCTCGGTACTGCGTATCCGGAAACGATAAGGGTCGGTTCCGAGATGCGTCGGTACCCAGTCATCTAGACTAGATATTGATTCCAGACTCAGTATCGAAGGGAGCGAGTCCATCGATGCATGTCTAGAGAGTACCGACATCGGTGGTGGTATCGGCGATGTTGTCGATACAGGAAAGTCAATCTGAGTCGTGTCGATCGGTCCCGAAGGTACCGAGGATGCCAGATGACGATCCCTGGTGAAGAGTGGATCACTCGACACTGGTGCCGATGCCGGGGTATCGGTACCGCTCGAAGCGGATGCCACCACCAAGCATGGCTCAGGTATGTTTTGTGAGGGGTGAGGCCCAGGAACAACCTGAAACCCCTGAAATGCTTTGGAGCCCGAAGACTCCCGCCGGGGTTTTAAAGCCAATCGAGTCTTGAGGGCAAGGCAGGAGCCGTCGTCATGCTTGGCATGAAACTTACCACTCAAGGACCGGCTAGTCTTAACAGACTGTTTGTGGGTTACCTGATCCTGTAGAGAAGAAAAAGCTGGTGCCCTCACTCTGGGAGGGAAAACAGTATCGATGGAAACTCGAAACAGGGAAGTTCTTCTCATGCAGCCTGAAGAAAAAGGGTCGGGACCCAAACAGGTTAGACACCGGGAATTGGAGTCTAAAAAGAAGACTGTTTCCACAGTGAAGGCACTTCTTAGGAGAAGAAGGCTCCATGATGGAGAGGTCTTGTAGGCCCAAAAAAGTTAAGACAGAAACAGAGGGAAAAATCTCTCTGAGTTTAAGAAAAAGAAAAGAAAAAACCCACCGGCAGTACCGGTGGCGGCGGGAGACACAGCCGCGACCACAAGAAAACAAGAATATAAGGATTTAAAGAAAAAAGTTTCTGCGGTGACAGGAGGACATCCTGCCGGCTCCGCGGAAAAACGAAAACTGAGGAGAGGCAGTGGAAAAGGCGGGAAGGCAGTGCGCAGGCGCGAGGGATGCTCCCAAGGGCTTTCTGATTGGATGCTGGGGAGCATTCCCGTGCAGGCTCCGTCAGTACCGACGTACCCATATGTAAAGACTCATTCCTGCTTGTTCCTGGAGATACTGGTTTACCAAGTTTATCAGTCTTTGGGCTCTGTCTTCTGGTAAGAATGCCTTTGCCAGAAGAGAGTCCAGCCTTGCCCCTATGAACTCCAAGTTCTGGGAGGGGAGCAAAGTGGACTTTGCAAAGTTGATGACAAAGCCCAGGTTTTGAAGAAGAGCAATAGTTCGGAGGGTGGCTTGTCTGGCCTGGCCTCCTGGCACGTCTGAACCCTGATGAGCCAGTCGTCCAGATAGGGGAAGACAAAGATACCCTGATCTCTCAGGTAGGCCGCCACCACTACCAGGCATTTGGAAAAGACCCTGGGAGCGAAGGTGAGGCCAAAGGGTAGTACTCTGTACTGATAATGGTTTCCTCCCACAATGAACCTGAGGTACTTTCTGTGGTCTGGATGAATGAGGATGTGAGTGTACGCATCCTTTAAATCTAAGGAGCATAGCAGCCAATCTCCCTGCTGGAGGTAGGGCAGCAGTGTTCCAAGAGTAAGCATCTTGAACTTCTCTTTCTCTAGGAACTTGTTGAGATTTCTGAGGTCGAGAATAAGCCGGAGGCCACCAGTTCTTTTTGGTACGAGAAAATACCTGGAGTAAAACCCCTGACCTTGGAGGCTGGGAGGCACAGGCTCCACTGCCTGGTCCCGCAACAGACCTTGGAGCTCCTGAAGGAGAAGAGCTGTGTGCAGGGGAGGTCTTGGAGGCTCTCCTGGAAAGTATGGAGGAGGTAGCTGTTGAAAGTGTAGCATGTAGCCCTTGTGGACGATGCTTAACACCCAACTGTCTCCTGTGATGAGTGGCCACCTGTGGGCAAACAGGGTAAGTCAACCTCCTGTGCAGGGTTGGGAGAGCAGGGACGGAGAGGCTATGCTTAAGGAGTCAAAAACCCCCATCCTGCTGAGTGGGAGCAGGGGCCGGAGGCTTGGGGGTCCTCTGCCTATTGGGCCCATTCCCTTGACCCTTGGCCTGCTGACCCTGTGGGGGAGCTTGGGAGGCCTGGTACTGTGGGTACTGTTTGTAGGCAGGTCCCTTCCTCGGGTAAAAGGGCTTCTTACTCGGGCCCTTCTTCTTGTGAGAAGGGGCAGAAGTCTTTCTAGACAGCCTTGTCCTTGTGAGGTGCTCAGTTTCGAGCTGTGCGGCCTTCTCAGTCATGGGCTTGCCAAAAAGGTTCTCACCTCAGCAAGGGACATTGACCAACTTGTCCTGAACCCATGGCTCGAGTTCTGATGACTGCAATCACGCCTGGCGTCGAGCTGCGATGCCGGCTGCCGCAACACGGGCCGATGCTTCGAAGCCATCGTAGGCAGCGTGGGACATAAACTTGGAGCATTCCCATATCCCCGAAGACAAGGACTTAAACCTCTGCAAGGGTTCCCCGGCGAGACCAGCAGAGAACCCGGCTAGCTCCTTGGCCAGGTCCCGCAAGTACATGCCCATGTAAAGCTGGTAAGACTGGACACGGCAAGCAAGCATCGAGCCCTGGAAGCACTTTCTACCAAAACCATCCAGGTTCCGGGCCTCCCTGCCAGGGGGCACCGCAGAGTGCATCTTCTGACTTTTCAGACGATGCATGGCCGATTCCACCACCATGGAATGGTGTGGTAGCTGCGCCTTTTGAAATCCAGGGCTCTTCCGGAGTCGATAAATGGAATCGACTCGCTTGCTTAGAACCGGTGCCGAGGCCAGGGCCTCCCACATCCGGAAGAGGAACCGTTCCAGCATCGGAGGAACCGGAACAGTAAAAGCCTCCTTCGGAGGAGAGTCATACTGGAGGGCCTCGAGCTCCTCGGCTCGAGGCTCCTCCTTGGGATCCTCAGGGATAGCCAACGCCGTGGCCATATCCCGAACGAACTCCGAGAACCGGGTATCCTCCGGGGGGGATCTACTCCGCGGCTCAGACTGCGGTGTGTCCGACGGGACGCACCGAGTCCGGAAGGTGTCTGGGGACTCCTCGTCCTCCGTCTCCCAGGCGGACTCGTCGATGAGGAATCGGGGTCCGATCGCGCGGGGCCTGTGAGCACCCGCCCCGATGCCGAAGGCACTGGCGTCAACACCCTCGGTCCCGAACGGGAGGTTGAGGGTGACCGCGACCGAGGTCAACCTCGAGCCTTTATGGTCTCGAGTATTGGCTCGGTCTCCGGGGTCGACTTCGACGTCAATGTCCAGGTGGTCGGGGAAGATGTGCCAGACAGGCTGGCCATCAGCGCCCGATGCTGTTCCATGAAGGCAGACAATCTGCACTCCAAGGCTGTGAACCTGAGACCCAGCTCAGGAGACTCAGCAGCCACCGACTCGGGCCCCGGCGGCAGCGGGCCCGACGTCGGCTCTCTGGGAGAAGAGTCCACGAGGACTATAGGACTTACGTATCCAGCAGACTCCGGCTCCACTCGAGGTACTTTTGGCGGCTTCTCCTGTTCCACGGGCCCGGGACGGCGATCGGGGGTCCGAGACCTAGCTCTCGAGGAACAAGGGACCTCCTCCGATGCCGCCCTCGCGAGCCGCTTCTTCCTCTTTCGTTCCCGGTCAGGGGACCCCCTGTCCGAGGAGCCCCGACGGTGCTCGGGATCAGATTCCCGAGATGTCGAGACCTTAGACGAGGTCCGGGCCCGACCAGAGGCCGAGTCGGAGAAAAGCCTTTCCTTTTGGTGCTGACGACTTCGAAGCGCCTTGGTGGACATTTTACCACATGGTCCACAGGTCTCAGGATTGTGGTCCGGACCGAGGCACCGAAGACAGCAGTCGTGTGTGTCGGTGATAGACATTAGTTTCTTACACCAATCACACTTCTTGAAACCACTGGAAGCCATAGGGGAAAAAAAGAGTCCCTGCGAGGTCAAAGGACCGGCCTTCCAGGGAAAAAGAAAAAAGGGTGCGAACGCCAGCCACGAAGGGCAAAAACCGAAAAAAGAAGACCAGGCTCGATACAGGCGTACCGAACCCAGCGGGAGGGGAACCGGCGTCGAACCGGAGGAAAAAATAGCGAAGGAATCGCCAAAAATCTAACACTTTTCCGGGAGGACTAGGACACACGTCCGACGGGCTTCTCGGAAAAAGAGAGACTGAGCAAGATGGCAACTTTAGGCAGGAAGGGGACCACGCATGCGTGCCTGCATTCCCAAAGGCTTTCATGGAAAGCTGGGGAAATGCTCCGCAGGGGCTCCATCGACGTCACCCATATGTGAGGACTGACTTCCTGCTTGGTCCTGGAGAATGATCAGGTCCTAAACATTTTAGACACCAATCATGGGTATCAGTGACGGAAATGGTACCGCCACACTTAGTACATTTTTTAAAACCACTAGTTGGCTTTTCCATGATTTTGGACAAATGGGGCCTAATGCCCAAAATGGCGCCTAGCACCAAAACAGGAACGTTTCTGAAAAGAAAAGAGTAAAAGGGTTTTTTTTTTGTTGTTTTTTTTTAGAAAAAGAAAAGAAAAGAACCGGCGGTACTGGTAGGCGTCGTGCGGTAGGCAAACGCGACCATAAAAAAGAATTTTAAAGACGGAATTTTCTGCGGTGACAGGGAATAGGTCCTGTTGGCTCCGCGGAAAACGAAGAACTGAAGAGGGACAGTTGGAAAGGCGGGAAGGCAGCGAGCATGTGCTGATGGATGCTCCCAAAAGCGTTCCTATTAGACGCTGGGGAGCGTTCCCGCGCAGGCTCCGTCGGTACCGACGAAACCCATATGTGAGGACTACATTCCTGCTTGTTCCTGGAGATATAATATTTAAAGGTGATGATTCGGAGGAACAAACAAATCTCGGTGAACCTAGAAGATATAATAGGGCTTAAAAAGAACTGAAAAATGAAACTGCAGACCTACTACTAGGAATTTGTAAACTATCATTAAAATTGTCTATAATACCTGAAGATTGGAGGGTGGCTAACATAATGCCATTTTATAAAAAGGGTTCCAAGGCTGATCTAGGAAACTACAGACCAGTGAGTCTCACATCATTGCCAGGCAAAATGATAGAAACCATTATAATGAACAAAATTACTGAGCATATATAGATGGTCATGGTTTAATGGAACAAAGCCAACATGGATTTGGCCACAGGAAATCTTGCCTCAATCTGCTACATTTTATCAAAGGTATGAACAGATAAAGGTGAGCTGGTGGATATAAAGCATCTGGATTTTCAGAAAGCATTTGATAAGGTCCTTCATGAGAAACTCTTGGGAAGTTAAAGTCATGGACTAGGAGGCAGTGTTCTATTGTGGATTGAGAACTGGTTAAAAGACAGAAAACAGGAATTAGAGGTAAATAATCAATTCAGGTGAATAGCAGAGGGTCCTAGGAATATATACTAGAGTCACTGTTTTTTTTAAACATTTATAAATGACCTAGAAATGGAACAAGTTTTTTTTTTTATAAAGTGCTGTCAAGTCAGTGCTGACTCTTGGCGACCCAGCTGCCTCTGTTTTTTCTTGGCAATACATCACCAGAAGTAGATTGCCTCTGAAGAAAAGGCCTGTAATGGAGGATAAAGTGACTTGCCCAAGGTCACAAGGCGTGCCAGTGGGAATCAAACCCTTGATCATCTGAAGTTGTTGAATCACACCTCACTCATCATTCCCATTTCTAGGTCATTTATAAAGATTAAAAAGCAGTGAGTCTAGTATATATCCCTAGGGCAATCTACTATTCACCTTTCCCCATTGAGAAAATTGATTAGCTCTAATTCCTGTTTTTTGTCTTTTAACCAGTTCCCAATCCACAATAGGACCTTAAGAAAGCACAATTACTTACTTGTAACAGGTGATCTCCGGAACAGCAGGAATTAGTCTTCACACGTGGGAGACGTCGCCGACGGAGCCCGCACGGGAAAATGCTCCCCAGCATCCAATCAGAAAGCCTTTGGGAGCATCCCCCGCGCCTGCGCGGTGGCTTCCCGCCCTTCCTACTGCCTCTCCCCAGTTGAGTTTCATAGCTGAGCCGGCAGGAGAGGAGAGGAAGGAATAGAGAAAAAGAGAGATACAACTCCCAGGGGAGGTGGGTGGGTTGTGAAGACTAATTCCTGCTGTTCCGGAGATCACCTGTTACAGGTAAGTAACTGTGCTATCTCCAGGAACAAGCAGGAATGAGTCTTCACACGTGGGGACTCCCTAGCTTAGGATGCCCGGGGAGATCCCATAAGCGCAGCCCAGACGGGATGGCATTTGCCCAGCCTGAATCTCCGGCATCCCCTGAGGGATGGAGGGCAGGAGTTGAATAGAGGAACAGCGAATCCAAAGACTACGGAGGCAAGTCTTTAGAGTGCAGAACAGGTACCATTAGGATACAGCAAAAAAAACCCCAGGCTACGGGAGTAGGCAGAGGGGAGCATGAAGAGAATCATTTAAGCATGTAATGAGTAAATGACCTAGTACCATACAGAGCTTACCGGCCATTAAGTTTCTAATGAGTTAATGGTTTAGAACCCTGTACTGCTTACCCACCGGCAATGTTCCCTCTAATTTTCTGTAGGCTGTGTGCGCATAAAATATCAGCTGTGTGCAGCTTTTGAAGGAAGGTTAAATTTTTGTGCGCCACATAACGACACTCGGAGTTATATACTTTAAAATTTGACTACACATCAGAATACAGTATGTACACCACATTGATTTTAATCAAATTAAATGAAAATAGACGATTACTAAATGAAGCAGAAAATTTCTAGTAATTACAATCACAACTTTTAAATTTTAAGACGTCTGTGTTGTTTTCTATCAGAAACAGAACCGTAATTTTTGTGCGCTCTTTTGTGAAGTATGTGCGCTCACTCGGTGAGGTGTGTGCGCGCGCACATGCGCACAGCTTAGAGGGAACAGTGCCCACCGGGTTGTCGGAAGTAGTCCTGTGATGAAGGCACTGTAGACGCAGTAGCGAGGTCATCAAGGAAACTTCACCGCAGCGAGGAGGAAGTTCCAAATCCGGAAGGCCATGGGATCCAGGCGTCAGCTGGTTCAGGAGAAGGACGGCAGGTCTTCCAGGGGGCTCACGGCAAGCTGAGCACTCAGAGGACCAACAGTGGAAGACAGGCCGAACTAGAGAGCCTATCCCGGAGAAGAGTAGAGGTGTACCCCGGAGCAGAAGGGGTACACAGCCTGCCCTAGCGAGAGATAGGGAGACAAGGGTCCGGACCTCCGGGAGGAGGACCTAACTGAAAGGGGACTGTTGACTTCACAGCAGTAGGGTGCCACCAGTCCGCGGCCCGACGGGGAATAGGCAGGCGGACTGGCCGGACCCCTGGGGGGGGGGGGGGTGAGTACCGGCCATAGGGGGGAAAAAGGCGGTAAAAACAGGTACTGTGGGGATCCCCCAAAGGCGCCTGCCAAGCAGGTGATAATCTAGTATATCTAAGCCGGTGGACATGGGGACGCCTCCTCCGGTACTAACGCAGGCACGCCGGGGGGCCTGCCTCCATGAGCAGCACTCAGGTAAGGCGGATCTGCCATCGATCCCCAGAACGTCCACCTGGAGAGGTGGCCGCAAGATCCGTCAGGGGAGGGATCTTTCCCGGAGGGCAAGGGCAGATCGGCGAGCTAAGAGCACGGTAGCGCGGGGGACAGAAGATAGCATCAGTCCGGTAGAATGCCGCAGGGGTTGGAGGCCCTAATGTGTTCCCAGGACCTGCGCGTAGAAATTGTCCCCCGCACAACCGGGGGACATGAGGGTATAGTCCCTGGTGAGTATAGGGGGACTATAGCGGCTGGAGGGGAATTCCAGTACGGAAGCAATCAGCAAGAGGATACTGGCTGAGAGGGGTTCGGGGACGTACCGAAGAGTAAGTAGGGTGACCGTGGGCCAGAGCGATCACGGCGTAAGGTGGTCTCCCTTTCCCACGGAGGAGAAGACCTGAACCCCTAGATAAGTCCCCGAACCATTTTCCAACTAGACGAGCCCCAGAGTAGAGCTCTAGTCTAAACTTCTGGTAAGGAGGTTAAGAGCAGGCAGCTGCCCACCTGAGCCTAAAAATGCTTAGTATGAGAGTCCTGGCGTGGGCCCGGGGACATCAACCCGGGGTGAGAGGTCCCTTGCTTGGGCGCGCCTGGAGGGTGGGCGGAGGGCTGACATTTCCTCTTCCTAGGGAAGGGGGGTCTGGAGGGACGTTTTCCACCACCGGGGGGAAGCCGGGCCCTAGGCTGGCTGCTAACTCTGGGAAGGTTAGCGAAGCACTGTGCGACCTGACGTAAGGCTTCGCTATTGAAGAGGTGATCTCCGTCGCAGGAGAATTACCCAGGATGTGCTGTGCCCGTCGACACAACTCGGACGCCTGCAACCATGCCGTGCGGCGTGCTCTAATGGCAACAGCAGAGGCTCTGCTGACCGACCGGAAGGAGTCCAGCGAAGCACGAGAAAGGAACCCGGAGATATTCCTGCAATGATAAAGAAGCAGGGAATATTCAAAGGCCTTGGTTGCAGATACGAAGGTGGATAACCGAGATAACCTCTCGGTGACCTCCCGAAGCGACAGACTCATATAAAATATATATGAAATAATTCTGGCCGCCAGCATAGACATTTGGAAGGCTTGACGTCCTAGAGTATCTAGCGTCTTCGAGGCGCGGCCTGGAGGGCGAGAAGCATGCCTCTCCTTGCTTCCGGCCTTCCTCAGCGCCGATTCCACCACAATGGACCGATGTGGAAGCTGGTGCTGCCGAAACCCCGGGGACGGAGGCACCCGGTACAGAGCCTGCATCGTAGTCGGCAGCGCCGGAACCCTCAATGGCGACCGCCAAGCCCCCAGCAGGAGATCCTGCAGGGCGGGGTGCAGAGGAAGCATCGCGGCTGCCTGTTCCGCAGGGCCTGGGCTCGGATCCGGGATAGGGATGGCCAGCAAGTCCGCCATGTCAAGGAGGAAATCCTGAAAAGGCGGCTCTGCCGGAGCAGTTATGGCGGGAAAGGCCGCCCGGGCACTAAGAGGCCGCTCGGGCCGATGCCCGCTGGGCAGAGGAGGGGACCAACCGACCCGGATCGGGGCAGTCAACATGGTGTCGTCGGCTCCTGGAATTGATTCCAAGCTAGGCATCGAAGAAGTCGATGGCACCGACGGCGCCGTAGGAACCGGCCTCGGCCCCGAACCCGGGGGCGGCGCTTCCCCCCGTGACTGGAGCGAATCCGCGGCCGCCAGAAGGCAGGGGCCAGCGGTCTCTGCTCTGCGCTGCGGGAGAGGACAGGGGCCGATCCCGAGACGTGCTGTGGCCAGGCTTTCAAGGCTGGACAACGACTCCAGGCTGGGCATCGAACCGAGCGAGGAGATCGACTCCGTCCTCGAGGCCCCCGGCAGGAGTGACCGCGCCGGTGGTGGAGATCCCGAAGCGCGGATCGGAACCGCGCCGACCGGTGCCGTGAACATCAAGGGCCCCCGAGGACGGTACTCGGAGGAGAGGGGGTCATCTGACACCAGCGCCGATGTCGATCGGCAGGCACTGCCTGGTGCCGGGCTCCCTCTCGAACCCGTCCGACCCGGAGAGAAATCCTTCCGGGGCATACGGCCTGTCCCCGAGGGGACCCCGGTCACCCGACGACGAATCCCTGCGGGGGGGGGGGGGGGGGGAGTGCAAAGCCCCTGCGCCGACGTCGGGGTACCGTAGCGGGGCGGCGCAGACCAAGATTGGGTCGAAGCGGTCGAAGACCCCGAGGCCCCTTCTCTAGGGAAGGGCGGGGCCCTCGACAGCCGCGTCGATGCCGGGGAGTCGCCCGTGCGCTGGCCGACATACCCCGAGGTCCCTGGGGAAGGTCGATGGCGGTCCCTCGTGCTCGACGCCCCTGCCGTCGCCGGCGGAGCGGCACCGCTCGAACCCGGTACCACCCTTGCGCAGGGCTGGGATACCGGCGACCCGGCGCGCGTCGAAGCGAGCGGCCCCGAGGGGAGGGAGGCCAGATAACCATCACTGGCGCGGGGCGGAACCACCGACGCCCGCGCCCTCGAAGCGGGTACTACCCCCGCGCATGACCTAAACGTAGGGCCGTCAGACAGTGTCGAGTCGATCGGCCCCCGAGGTGCCGAGGGCAGCAGCTGGCGATCCCCAGAGGGGAGCGGGTCACTCGACATCGACACCGACGGGTCGGCACCGCCCAAAGCGGATACCACCCCCGTAGGAACGCCATACCGGCGCAAGTCGGTTGGGCCCGGAGGCGCCGAGGACCGCAGCCGCCAATCCCCGGTGAGGAGCGGAACGCTCGACACCGACGCCGAGGGGCTGGTACCGCCCGAAGCGGGTACCACCCACGCGCATGGCAGGGCTGAAGGAACGCCAGGCTGGACTGAGTCGATCGGCCCCGGAGGCGCCGAGGACAGCAGCCGACGATCCTCGGTGAGAAGCGGAGCGCTCGACACCGACGCCAATGCCCGGGGCTCAGTACCGCCCGGAGCGGCTACCACACCCGAGCATGGCTTGGATGTAGGGAGGTCAGACCCGGTCGAGTCGATCGGCCCCGAAGGCGCCGAGGACACCGGCTGACGATCCCTGGCGAAGAGTGAAACACTCGACGCCGACGCCGATGCCGGGGAAATGGCACCGCTCGAAGCGGGTACCTCCCTCGGGCATGGCTCGAGAATGTTCTGTGAGGAGCGAACCTCAGGAACATCCCGAAACCCCATAAATGCTTTGGAGCCCGAGGACTCCCGCCGGGGTATATCAGCCAAGGAGGACTTGAGGGGTTGGCCGGAGCCGTCGCCATGCTGCGCATGAGACTCGCCCCTCAAGACTCGGCTAGTCTTAACAGACTGTTGTGTGGTTACCTGATCCTGGAGAGAAGGACAACCCGATGATTGCGCCTTTGGCGCGAAGACGTCGTCGAGGGATACCCAAAAGAGGGAGGGTCTTCTCCCTACACTGTAGCCCGGGGAATCCGGGGAAAAAGGGTCAGGCCCCAAACAGGAGAGGCACCGGGCATTGGAGTCCTTGTGGAAAATTAAGTCCCCGCCGTGAGGCTGGGGGGAAGAAGGCTCCATGCCCCGGTCCTCAGCGCCCGAAGGGGGCGACGAAAATTAAATGAAAACAATTAAAAGAAAGAAAGAAAAAAGGGGGGGGGGCACGGAGGTGCCACCGTCGGCGGGAAAGCCGCGACTACAGAAAAAAGGAAAAAAATTTCTGCGGTGGCAGGAGGGACGTCCTGCCTGCTCCGCGGAAAACGAAAAACTGGGGAGAGGCAGTAGGAAGGGCGGGAAGCCACTGCGCAGGCGCGGGGGATGCTCCCAAAGGCTTTCTGATCCACGTGTGAAGACTCATTCCTGCTTGTTCCTGGAGATATTGAGAGACTGGGTATTCAAATTGTAGATTAAATTTAATATGTAATGGTGCAAAGTTATGCATGTAGGGAGGCACATGGCTTACATGATGCAGTTACAGATTTAAGAGTCACTACCCAGGAAAAGGATCTAGGTGTCCTCTGCTCAATGTGCAGTGGTAGCCAAGAATGCTAGGACAAATTTTGTGCATATTTAGGAGCCAAGCCAAAATCTTAGGAGCCAGCACTTGTGACCTTCCCGTTGCCCCTCCCCCGGATCTCTCACTCTGGTCTCATGTTCTCAAGTTTTGTGAGACCAGCCCCAGAGTTCCTACACTGGGCATCATCTTTAGATTACAACAGCTATAGTTTCAGATAGTAAGTGTCTGTGTGGTGCAATGGTGGTGAGCCAGTCTGTGCTTGTGGGTGCCTGTGTGTTGGTAGTGTGCAGGGCTGCAGTGTGTGTGTGTGTGTGTGTGTGTGTGTGCGCGGTGCAGAGCAGAGGTTCTTGTGTTTGTATGTATGTAGTGTGAAACTGGGGTACGTGTCTCTCCTATGGAGATAGGGTGCGCCTGTGTGTGCGAGTGTGTGGTGTGCTTTGGTGTGTGTGTGTGTTCTTGCGGAAGGGGAATGCATCATTAGGTAAATATTTTATTTATTTATTTATCTAACAATGCTTATATACCATTTTTTACCAAGTCAAAGAGGTGTACTTTCAGGTACGGCATATATTTCCCTTGTCCCCAAAGGACTCACAATCTGTATTTTGTACCTGACGCAACAGAGAGTAAATGGCTTGCCCAAGGCCAGAAAGAGCAGCTCTGAGGTTAGAAATCCCAGTCCTTCCAGCCCAAGGTTTTTGTTCTCCAGTGGGATTCGAACCCCTGATTCGAGACAACTTGTCCCAACCACTAGGCCACTCCTTCCTTTTGTGCCCCTTTGTCCCCATGCATTCATCCCTCTAATCTTTCTCTGTTGCCTGTTCTCCCACCATTCTCTTTCCTTTTCTTTTTTTATTTTTTTTTAAAGTTTCTGGCCCTTTAAGATTTAAGTCACTCCCCCCCACACTTTTTTTTTTTTTTTTTTTTAGTTTCTAGCCTTTTACAATTTAAACTTATTCTCCCCTCCCGTCTAATTTTTTTTTTATTGCATGCCACGACTGGCTCGGATCCCATGAGCAGTTGCTTCCCCTCCTCTACTGTCTGCAAGGATCTGATCTACTGCAAGTAGAAGAGAAGGGGAGGGCTGCTACTGCAGCCCAGATGCAAGCTGTCTGCCCGCAGACAGACAGCTTGCATCTGTAATCCAATGCCTTTTCTTCTGCTCGTGGAGATCAGAACTCTGCAGGTAGCCAGAGCTGGTCCCCGCCATGATAACAGAATTTCTGCCTGCTGGGGATGGGATTGCTATAGGCAGCTAGGGCCAATTCCTGCTGCAATTGAAGCTTTCAGTGGTCCTTCTGCACATGGGGGATGGGATCCCCGTGAGCAGCCAGTGCCAGTACCGCCTGTGATTGTGGCCTTAAGAGGCACTTCTGCCCGCAGGGAATAGGATCCCTGTGGGCAGCCAGGGCAGATTCCCACCGCAAATCTGCCTGCGGGGGATGGGACCTCCATGGGCGGCCAGGGCCGGTCATGCTGCAGATGTTCCAAGTCCCAGGTCTTGGAGACCTTGTTCCTGGTGTTTGTCAAGCCCTGTGCTAGGAAATATAAGGAAATGAATGGAGAATATAATACATATCACTCCATGGTGCGACTGTACCTTCAGTACTGTGTGCGATTCTGGTTGCCGCATCTAAAAAAAGATATACTGGAATTAGAAAAGGTACAGAGAGGAGTGACCAAAGTCAATAAGGGGATGAAGGATACCCCTATGAAGAAAGGCTTAAAAGCTTAGGGCTCTTCAGCTTGGAGTACTGAGGGAGATATATAACTGAGGTCTATAAAATGATGAGTAAATGTGAATCAGTTGTTTATTCTCTGAAAAAGTACAGAGTAGGGGACATACAATGAAGTAATATGTTAAGACCAATTAAAGAGAAATTTTTTTTGCTCAAATTAAGCTATGGAATTCATTGCCAGAGGGTATAGTAGAAGTTGTTAGTGTAGCTGCATTTAAATAAGGTTTGGACAAGTTCCTGGAGAAAAAACGTTTTCAAACCATTATCCTATATCGCTTATCCCTGGGATAAGCTTTATCTTTGGGATCCTGCCAGGTAACTGTGAACTGGATTGGCTACTGTTAGATATTGGGCTTGACAAACCTTTGGTCTAACCCAGTATGGCAAGCCTTATGTTCTCATCAGCATAACAGGATTATGCTGAGAATGGGGTACATCATAACAATAAGTGACAAGTGGTGGAGAGGGGGAGTAATCTGTGACATCATATCTTATATCATATCCATATTCACATTTGTAATGGATACAGAGGAAGCATTTCAGCTCACCAGAAGTACTTCTATAACTATGTTTTACAAACAGAGGGTGTAACATTCTTTGACAAGAATGGCATTGGCTTTATAAGTCATAGCAGGAGGTGGTCAATTACCTTCTTGTGTAGTTCGGGTTGAATAAGGGTCACTTGCAACTATATAAAGAATGCGCAGGAGCTGGAGGACATCTTCCACTCCACAGGGGTTCTGCCCACTACCAGCCTTGGCCTGAGGCTGCTCTCGAACTAGACTAAGAATGTCCGAATTCTGAAGTGTAGAGAGGGTACCCTGGTTCAGCACAGATTTGGATCCATTCTCACAGAAATCCTGCAGAAAGGAGTCCATATAATTAACTCTGTGGACAGTGTCATAACTTGACACATTTTACTACATTATGCAATAAAAGTAATTTATCGCTAAAGGAAATATTACTTATCTTCAACTGTAAATGCTTACTATTATTTTTAGCATACAATTAAAATTAGACCAAAAACATGTATAATAGCCCTGAAGACCAAACATTATCCTCAATACATCTTCTCTTAGAATGCATTTAAAAATACAATACAAAATGGAAAGAAAACAAAATCAAAGATGGGGACTATCCACAGTCAGTGTCATAAGGTCACAAAACAATACACTATTAGAAATATTATTGGCACGTTGAGATTTTTGTTACTTGGTATTATAACACAGTCATTTCATTTCTCATTCCTTCTTCCCTCCCTTCTTGTGAACCTTTAAAGCTGCACAAAGCCATTCCCAAGGAAACAAATGCCTGGAGGCGGACATATACCTTGTATGCAGCTATGAGCTGGGAACAATTTCTGTTTTTCCTAATACTTTTATTAGTGCCGGTTAATTTCCAATGACGCAGGAAAGCCGAGTCTGCATTCTTCTGCAGGTAGGTTATCAAGTCACTCTTTGGTAATTCATCAGTGCCAAGGTACTGTTCCACATGCTCTACAGACCAGCAACCCTACAACAGGAAGAACCAAATGTTGGTCTTTCCTGATTGTAAAGTCTTAAAAATGTCACATGCATTAACATTCAAATTTATTTTAGGATCATGCATTTTAACAGTTACTTCAATTCACATTCATTTTGTTCTATTCAAGAATTTTTGGTTAGTGTGATTTAATAATAATAAAAATAAAAAAAAACGGTTGCATCTTGCAAACAGCAGCAATCATTTTGCTATTGCTTTGTTGCTCAACAGCCATATAAATACAAGAATTACAACAAATAGAATGTAATGGTATTTACCACTTTCTCCTTGTCTTTCTCTTTGTCAGAGTCCTTCATTTCTCTATACATGATCCTAAAAGGTGAACATATAATTGGGTTTTAACTTGATCTTACTATTTATAATCAAACTCTTCAAAATATAACATATAGTCCTAAATTTGTAACTGCTACACAAAGTAGTCTATACAGGACAGAACTACTTGTAAAGGAACTATCATACTCCTTGCTAAAATCCCACCCCAAAATCCTAATCAAATTGATATTAAGTTTCAAGGACAAAATCAAAACAAAGGCACTCCCCAACACCACTCGTATTTCCACTACTAAGATAGCTCAGAACTAGTCTCTTCTCAACAGTAGTGAGCTACTGCAGCAGGTATAGACTACTAAACAAATCAGATCTACTCCACTGAAGGCTGAAAGGAGAGAATGGATTAACTAGCACAGCCACACACTTTGCTATGGCAGCTCAGGAAAGATTCTGAGGGAACAATTAGAAATTCTATGGCAACGTTTCTGAAATTCTGTAGCAATTATGTAGTACACTTCTGTTAATTTCAAGTATTTTGCATATTAAATAATGTACATTTAAAGGGTAATTCTATAACAAATTGTCTATGTGTGAAGGGCAAGTAGGAAGGATGTGTTGGATTTGAATCCCGAACACATTCTGAAGAATGGATTAGCAGAATCTGCTATCCTCCTCTAGCCTTCAAGTTCAAAGACCTCAACAGATGTTAGATCTCTCCCTTCCCATCCCAGCTCCCATCCACCCCATGTGAGAATACCCGCTATATATGGTAACTCCCAAATTAGCTTGTTGACAAACAATTTGCCAATCTTCAAGAGCCTTTGAATAGGCAATTTTAGACACATAATATCAAAATTAACTAGTGTAAAGAAGCAGGGCTACACACAGGAATAGAACAGTGTTGTTAGAACACGCATAAAAAAAGGTTAGCTGCTTTTTCTCTTAAAGGACAGTTGAAGAAAAGTTAGGGACTTTGCTTTGGTCTCTCTCATTTACTTCAACAGCTACCAAAGCTCCACCAACTGAATGATGGCTGGGAAAAATCTTATTGCCAAAGCTGTTGCCGCTGTTACAGCTTCAACTCTGTCCAGACAGAGGGAATGGTTCCATGTGCAAGATTTATTTATTTATTTATTTGGTATACATTTGTATGCCGCCACTTATCAGCAGCGGACCAATGGTGTAAAATACAAGGGAGTAAAGTATAAAATCAGATTGAAAATACAGTATGATTTGAGGGAGGGGTACACCACAATCACATAGAAATTACAAATATACATTACATTTTGATCACCCAGGTTTGCGCAACAAATGAAATAATATACATTTGATTGATCAGATTATAAATATACATTCGATTGACCAGATAAGTTACAGTTTTATCACCCAGTTTGAGCAACCAGATAAATTACATGTTTATCAAGAACATAGATTACAGTTGTATGCCTGCAAGTTGAAGCTCTCATGAAAAAAGTGGAGAAGCTCATGAGAAGAGGCGTTGAGGCTGAGAAGAATTTGAGACCGTGAAAAATATAATCGATGAGATGCTTCTTAAAGTATCCAAACTCTCTAATAGAGGTGAAGATGGGATGCTACAGAATGAAGAGAGTTGGACATAACTCACCCGAGCCTGCTGAATCGACAACCCAACTCCTCCAGCCTCGACCTGAAGAATTGGAGGAGGTGAAAGCATCCCAGGAAACAGAGCTCAAGCACCCTAAAGTTGCAGAACTGGTGACCACAAGGAAATGAAGGGTAGTGGTGGTTAGTGACTCTCTTCTGAAGGTACTGAGGTATCCATCTGCCGACCAAATTTGATGTACAAAGAGGTGTGCTGTCCACCAGGTGCCAAATCCGACATGTTACAGAGAGTATATGCAGAGACTTATCAAGCCTACTGACTATTGTCCGATGTTGCTCATCCATGTTGGTACAAATGATAAAGCGTAGTTACTCACCTGTAACAGGTGTTCTCCAGGAGCAGCAGGAATCAGTCCTCACATATGGGTGACGTCAGCGCCGACGGAGCCCTCGTGCGGAGCATTTCCCCAGCTTTCAAAGAAAGCCTTTGGGAATGCAGCGCGTATGCGTGGTCCCCTTCCCGCCCAAGGGTGCCATCTTGCTCAGTCTGATGACATAGTTAAAAGACAGCAAAAAGCAAAATGAAGTATATGACTGCAACTCCAAGGGGAGGAGGGAGGGTTGTGAGGACTGATTCCTGCTGCTCCTGGAGAACACCTGTTACAGGTGAGTAACTACGCTTTCTCCAGGACCAAGCATGAAGTCAGTCCTCACATATGGGACTCCCCAGCTCTAGGCTACCGTGAACCTAGAAATGAAAAACTGGCTCCCTCTCAAAAGCCTCAGCATCCGTGATAAGAACTTTCTCTGAGAACGCACCACGTATGGTAGCCCAACACAATGGCCGGAGGGTAGGAGTTGCCTAAACCTCAAAGAGATTACGAAAACATTGTCCCGCCGGGACTCTCTCTCCAGGCAGTAATGGGCTGCAAAAGTCTGGCATGAAGACCAAGTTGCGGCACGGCAGATGTCTGCCAACGGAACAGAGCGGAGATGAGCTACTGACACTGCCTTCACCCTGACACGGTGGGCCGTGACCCGACCCTGCAAGGGGAGGTCGGCTGCCCTGTATGCCCAGGCGATGCAATCTGCCACCCAAGTGGACAAGGTACGCTTGGAGACAGGTAACCCCATCCTATTAGGGTCAAACGAGACGAAGAGCTGAGTAGCCCTCCGATGCTCCCGCGTACGTTCTATGTAAAAGGACAACGCCCTCTTACAGTCCAGGGTATGCAAGAATGTTTCAGCCCGGCTGGCATGGGGCCTGGGAAAAAAAGGTTAGAAGAATCACCTCCAAGGTAGTGCCTTGCGGAAACACGAGAATTGCTTTGGAACTGGTTGGCCAAGTCCATAAGTCTGTGGGCCCTGTCCTCGGGCAAGTAAGCTCTTGCCTGAAGTGTCTCCAACCTGGCCCCTATAAACGCTAGGTTCTGAGAGGGGAGCAAAGTGGACTTTGCATAGTTTATGACAAAGCTTAGATACTGAAGAAGAGAGACAGTGCGCAGAGTGGCCTGTCGGGCCTCCTGGAGTGACTGGCCCCTGATTAGCCAGTCGTCCAGATAGGGGAAGACAAAAATTCTCTGGTTCCTGAGAAAAGACGCCACCACTGCCAGGCATTTGGTGAAAACCCTGGGGACAGAGGTTAGGCCAAATGGAAGCACTCTGTACTGAAAGTGGTTTCCTCCCACCACAAATCTGAGATATTGTCTGAGGTCTGGATAGATGAAGATGTGAGTGTAAGCATCCTTGAGATCTAAGGAGCATAGCCAGTCTCCCTGCTGGAGGTAGGGCAACAGTATTCCAAGGGTAAGCCATCTTGAACTTTTCCCTCTCCAGAAACTTGTTGAGATTTCGCAAGTCTAGGATAGGTCTGAGGCCTCCTCTTCTCTTTGGTACCAGGAAGTACCTGGAGTAAAAGCCTTGCCCTTCCAGGTAGTGTGGCATCGGTTTCCACCACCTGTTCCTTTAGAAGACTTTGCAACTCCTGAAGGAGGAGGTCTCTGTCCTGTGATGAGTGGAGCTACCGGCGGAAGAGAGGCTATGCTGTGGGAGTCAAAAACCTCCTCCCTGCTGTGCAGGAGCCGGGGCTGGCGGCTTGGGGGTTTTCTGCCTATGGGGCCCATGCCCCTGCCCTTTGGCCCTGTTGCGGAGCTGGAGAAGCCTGATACTGAGGGTAGGGTTTGTAGGCAGCACCCTTCCTCAGGAAAAAAGGCTTCTTCCCCGAGCCCTTCTTTTTTTGAGAAGGGGCAGAAGTCTTCATGGACAGCCTTGTCCTGGTGAGAGTGTCAGTCTCGATTTCTGCAGCCTTTTCAGTCATGGGCTTACCAAATAGGTTGTCACCTCGGCAGGAGACATCGACCAACTTGTCCTGCACCCATGACTCCAGGTCCGATGACTGTAGCCAGGCCTGACGGCATGCACTGATGCCGGCTGCGGCTACCTGGGCCGAAGCCTCAAAGCCATCATAGGCTGCTCGAGAGATAAACTTCGAGCACTCCCGGATCCCTGTGGACAAGGCTTTGAACCTCTGCAAGGGTTCCTTGAAGAGGTGACCTGAGAACCCGGCAATTTCTTTTGCCAGGTCGCGTAGGTACAATGCCCATGTACAGTTGGTAGGTCTGGACATAGCAAGATAGCATAGAGCCCTGGAAGCACTTTCTACCGAGGGCATCCAGGTTCCGGGCCTCCCGGCCAGGAGGCACCAGGGAGTGCATCTTTTGACTTTTCAGTCTGTGCATGGCCAATTCCACAACCATGGAGCTGTGAGGTGGCTGTGCCTTCCGGAATCCAAGGCTCTTCCGGACTCGATAAATGGAATCGACCCGTTTGCTAAGAACCGGCGCCGAGGCCGGTGCTTCCCATATACGGAAGAGCAGCCATTCCAGCATCGGAGGAACCGGTACAGTAAAGGCTTCCTTCAAAAGAAAGTCATACTAGAGGGCATCGAGCTCTTCGGCTCGAGGCTCTTCCTTGGTCACTGCCGGGAAAGCCAAAGCCTTGGCCATGTCCTGGATGAAGTCCGAGAACCCGGTATCCTCTGGGGGGGGACCTTCTCCGAGGCTCGGACTCCGGGGAGTCCGACAGGACGCACCGGGTCCGGAAGGTGTCCGGGGACTCCTCGCCCTCCGTCTCCCACGCCGACTCCTCCGAGGAGGAGTCGAGCATCTCCGGCCATGTGGGCCTCGATGCCACCCTCGTCGACGACCTCAGCCCCCCACGGGAGGTCGAGGAAGACCTTGGCCGAGGATCGACTCGGCCTCCGGGGTCGACTTGGACATTGAAGTCCCGGTGGTCGGGACAGATGCACCAGTCAGACCGGCGATCAGTACCCGCTGCTGCTCCATGAAGGCAGTCAGGCTGTTCTCCAGGGCTGTCAACCTGAGACCGAGCTCAGGAGACTCTGCAGCCCGACTCGGGCCCCGATGGCGTCAGGCCCGATGTCGGTTCTCCCGGAGGAAAGTCTACGAGGATAACAGATGTTACCTGACTCGGGGACTCTGGCTCCAGGCGAGGTAGTTTGGTCGGCCGCTCCAACTCCGAGAGCCCGGCGTGGCGGTCAGGGCTGCGCGACCTGGCCCTCGAGGATCCAGGTGCCTCCACTGACGCCGCCCTCACGAGCTGCTTCTTCCTTTGTGCTCCCGGGCGGGAGACCCCCTCTCAGAGGACCCACGACGCCGCTCGGGGTCAGACTCCCGAGATGTCGAGGCCTCTGACGGAGTCTGGGCCCATATGGACGCGGACTCTGAAAAAATTCTTTCACATTCATGCTGATGGCTCCGAAGCGCCTTAGACGACATCTTGCCGCACGGGCCACAGACCAGCGGGTCATGGTCGGGCCCAAGGCATCGGAGGCAGCAGTCGTGTGTGTCGGTGAGAGATATAAGTTTCTTGCACCGATTACATTTTTTAAACCTGCTGGCAGCCATCGGGGGAAAAAGGGCCCCTGCAAGGTCAAAAGACAGGGCTGCCAGTGAAAAAAGGAAAAAAGGCACGAACACTAGTCACGAAGGACAAAAACCGAAAATAAACTCCGGGCTCGATACCGGTGTACCAAGCCGAGGAGGGATGGGGAACCGGCGTCAAACCGGACAAGGAAACGCGAAAAAATTACAGAAAAATCAACTTTTTACCAGGTGACACGAACTACGTCCGTTGGGCTCCGTGGAAAAAGAAAGACTGAGCAAGATGGCACCCTTGAGCAGGAAGGGGACCGCGCATGCGTGCTCCATTACCAAAGGCTTTCTTTGAAAGCTGGGGAAATGCTCCACACGAGGGCTCCGTCGGCACCGACGTCACCCATATGTGAGGACTGACTTCCTGCTTGGTCCTGGAGAATGCTAGATAAACCTTAAAGCGTAAAAACTGACTTCATGGATTTGGAACAGATGGTGAAGCAGATAAATGCGCAGGTAATGTTCTCTTCAATTCTCCCTGTTGAAGGTAAAAGCCAAGGCAGAGAAATTCGCATCCTGGAGTTGAATGCATGGCTGCATGGATAGTCATCAAGAGCGTTTTGGTTTCCTGGACCATGGGATGATTTTCCAAGGGTTGTAGAGCAGAGATGGTGCTCCCCTATCCAAGAAGGGTCAAAGTGTCTGCCGCTTCAGACTGGCTAACCTACTGAAGAGAGTTTAAACTAGGCTCATTAGGGATGGATGAAGAAGTTACTGCTTGGGTTAGAAATTGGTTGGGTGGGAGGCGACAAAGAGTACAAGTAAATGGAGCTCACTCTGAGGAGAAGGATGTTACCAGTGGTGTGCCCCAAGGATCTGTCCTTGGTCCGATTCTTTTTAACATCTTTGTTAGTGATATAGCGGAAGGGCTGTCGGGTAAGGTTTGCCTCTTTGCAGATGATACCAAAATCTGCAATAGAGTAGACACCCAGGAAGGTGTAGATAACATGAGGAGGGATATAGCTAAGCTTGAAGAATGGTCTAGAATTTGGCAGCTGGGATTTAATGTTAAAATTGTAAGGTCATGCATTTGGGCTGCAGCAATCCAAGGGAGCAATATAGTATAGGGGGTGAAGTACTTTTGTCCACTAAAGAAGAGCGGGACCTAGGCGTGGTTGTGTCTGATGATGTTAAAGTAGCTAAACAGGTAGAAAAGGCGACGGCAAAAGCTAGAAGGATGCTTGGGTGCACACGGAGAGGAATGGCTAGCAGAAAAAAGGAGGTGATAGTGTTTCTGTACAAGTCTTTGGTGCGACCTCATTTAGAGTATAGTGTGCAATTCTGGAGACCGCACCTTCAAAAGGATGTGAACAGGATGGAGTCGGTGCAGAGGGTGGCTACTAAGATGATTAGTGGGCTTCATTATAAAGCATATGAGGACAGACTGAAGGATCTTAATATGTACACCTTAGAGGAAAGGCGGGATAGAGGTGATATGATTGAGATGTTTAAATACCTCCGTGGCATAAATATTCAGGGAGAGAGCCTCTTTCAATTGAAAGAAAGTTCTGCTACAAGGGGACATGGGATGAGGGTGAAGGGAGATAGATTCAGGAGTGATATGCGGAAATATTTCTTTATGGAAAGAGTAGTGGATCCGTGGAATAGTCTCCCAGTGGAGGTGGTAGAGATGAGGACAGTAACTGAATTAAAAAAAACATGGGACAAAAACAGAGGATCTCTAAAGGTAAAAAGGGGACTATTGTAGTTTTTGATATGGAAGGACAGACTAGATTGGCCATGTGGTTTTTTTCTGTCATCATATTTCTATGCTTCTAAGAAAGCCCCCAGGTAAGTAAAACATTAAATACCTCTATTGAAATGGGTAAAAGGGACAACATCTGGAAAGCAGTGTGCATAAACAGTGTTGTTACTCACCTGAAAAGATGTTCTCTGGGGAAAGCAGGAATCAGTCCTCACATATGGTTGACATTGGCACCAACGGAGCCTTCGCGGAAGCATCTATCCAGCCTTTGGGAGATGCACCACACATGCGTGGTCCCTTTCCCGCCCATGGGTGCCATCTTGCTCGGTCAGATGACATAGCTAAGACAGCAAAAATAAAAGATGGTAAAGGAGCAACTCCAAGGGGAGGAGGGAGGGTTGTGAGGACTGATTCCTGCTGTCCACGGAGAACACCTGTTAACAGGTGAGTAACTACGCTTTCTCCGGGAACAAGCAGGAAGTCAGTCCTCACATAAGGGACTCCCCAGCTACAGGATACCGAAAAACCCATAGCAAAAATAGGGGTTCCCTCACGAGAAGCTGCAAGCAGCAGCAAATGAGTCCGTGTCCACAGACCACAGTAGGAGTCCTGTGTTTGATGAAACCAGCACTCCGGTAACCTGAACACAGAAGGGTTGAAGGGTAGGAGTTGCTAAAACCCCAAAAAAGTTACAGAGCACAGCCTGGCTGAAGGCACTGTCCCGTCAGGACTCTGTTTCCAAGCAGTAATGGGCTGCGAAGGTATAGACTGAAGACCAGATGGTGGCACGGCAGATGCCCACCATCAGAACAGAGCGCAAGTTCACCACCGAAACCGCCATGGCCCTGACACAGTGCGCCGTGACGCGGCCTTCCAGCGGAAGCCTTGCCTACTCATAAGCGAGGGCAATACAGTCCGCTACTCATGTGGACAGGGTACACTTGGTCACTGCCTCCCCCCAACCTACTGGGTTTGTAGGAGATGAAAAGCTGAGGAGCTTTGCGGTGGCCCTGAGTGCATTGGATCTAGAAAGACAAAGCCCTCTTACAGTCCAATGTGTGTAGGACAATCTCTGCCCAACTGGAGTGAGATCGTGGCAAGATGGTAGGGAGCACCACTTCCTGATTGAGATGGAAGGGCGATACTACCTTCGGCAGGAATTTGGGGTGCGTGCAAAGCACCACTCTGTTCTTGTAGAACCTGGTATAAGGCGCCTCGGCCACAAGGGCCTGAAGCTCGCTATCTCTGCGAGCAGAGGTAAGCGTGACCAGGAAAACCACCTTCCAAGAAAGTTAGCGAAAGTGGCAGGTAGCCAGAGGTTCAAAGGGCGGGTGAGTGAGCTGCCTCAACACCACGTTGAAATACCATTTGGTTGCTGGAGGGAGAATCATGGACTTCAATAAGAGCAGGCCCCGAAGAAAACGGGTCACCAACAGCTGGACCGAGAGGGGCTTACCATCCACCGAATGGTAGTGAGCTGCCAAGGCACTAATGTGCACTCGTACAGAGTTAGACTTGAGCCAGGACAGAGAGGTGAAGAAGGTACTGCAATACCAGAGCCACCAGGCAGGACAAAGGGTCAGCCCCATGATTGGAGCACCAAAGAGAACCCGCGCCATTTGAGGGCGTAAGCCTTCCTAGTAGAGGCCTTGCGAGAGGGCCAGAAGAATGTCCTCCAATTCAACCGGAAGATTGAAAGGGGCCAGAGTCACACTCTCAGCAGCCACGCTGTCAGCAACAGGGACCCCCTCCTGAGATAGGCATCCCAGGGCGGTCCCCAGGCGGATGGAAGTCTCCACCGTCAACTGTAAAAGCAGCAGGAATCATGGTTGCCTGTGCCACCGAGGAGCTATCAGGATGAGAGAGGCCCTGTCGCGGAGGGTCCTGAACAAGATCTTGGAGATAAGCAGGGTAGAAGGGAAGGTGTACAAGAGGCCTCCTGGCCATGAGACCAGGACCACGTCCGCTGCCACTCTGGAGGGACGGGCCTGCAGAGAGCAGAAGTGGGGCAACTGAAAGTTGTCCAGGCTGGTGAACAGATCAATCATGGGTTCCCCCCAGAGCCGGAAAAGCCAACTGGATACCCTGGGGAATATCTGCCACTTGTGCGGCTCGAGAACTCAGCTGAGCCTGTCGGCAAAGCAGGTTGTCCTGACCAGGCAGGTACGCTGCCTGCAGGAGGATACCCTGTTGGATCGTGTACGAGCAGAGGACCAGAGCCTCCTGACAAAGAGTTCGAGACCCCGTGCCACCTTGCTTGTTCACGTAGAACATCGCCACCTGGTTGTCCGTCTGGACCAGGACTGGCTGGTGATGCAGGTGATGACAGAAGACCCTCAGGACTATGTGTATGGCTCAGAGCTCCAGGAGATTAACCTGCTGGGTGCTCTCGTCTGGTGACTAGTTGCCCTGAGTGCAGAGATCTTCGTTGTGTGCTCCCCAGCCGAGCAGGGAGGCAACCGCGGTGGGGTGCTTGGGGCCTGAAAAGGCATGCCAGCTGCGAGATGCAGGGAAGACTGCCACCAGACCAGAGAATCTGCTAATTGGCGGGTTACGAAAACCCTGTCTCGGAGACAGCCAGTGGCCTGAGACCTATAGACACCACTGCGCCGCCCTCATGTGGTGGCGTCGGGGGTAACGTGGACTGTGGAGGCCATGTGCAAAAGGAGGCGCAGAAGAGGACAAGCGGGTACCGAGGGACGACACTGTACATCATAAGAACATAAGATATGCCATACTGGGTCAGACCAAGGTCCATCAAGCCCAGTATCCTGTTTCCAACAGTGGCCAATCTAGGTCATACATACCTAGCGGTTTCCCCAAAAGACACAGGTTCCGCAATGCTTGTACTGGGTCAAGCATTGATATCCTGGGTCCCTTCTTAATAATGGTTTATGGACCTTTCCTCCAGGAACTTGTCCAAACCTTTTTTAAACCCAGCTACACTAACAGCCTTTACTACATCCTCCGGTAACAAATTCCAGAGTTTGATTACACATTGAGTGAATAAATATTTTCTTTTATTAGTCTTAAATAGTTTACCCTTTAGCTTCATTGCATGTCCCCTAGTCTTCCTATATTCTGCTAACGTAAACAATCGATCTACATTTACCCGTTCCACTCCGTTCATTAATTTATAGACTTCTATCATATCTCCCCTCAGCCGTCTCTTTTCCAGGTTAAAGAGCCCTAACCTTTTTAGCCTTTCTTCATAGGAGTATCCTTCCATCCCCTGTACCATTTTGGTGGCCCTTCTCTGAACCTTTTCTAATAATGCTATATCCTTTTTAAGATACGGCGACCAGAATTGCACACAATATTCAAGGTGCGGTCTCACCATGGAACGATATAGAGGTATTATAATATCTTTTTTTTTTTTTTAATTTTCCAATCTTTTCCTTATGATACCTAGCATTCTATTTGCTCTCTTGGCTGCCGCTGCATACTGGGCCGAGGGTTTTAACATGCTATCCACAATGACGCCTAAATCTTTTTCCTGGGTGGTGGTTCCTAATGTGGAGCCTTGCATCCTGTAACCATAGTTTGGGTTGTTCTTCCCTAGGTGCATAACTTTGCACTTGTCCACATTAAATTTCATCTTCCATTTTGATGCCCAGTCTTCCAATTTATCAAGATCCTCTTGCAATTTTCCACAATCTTCTTGGGTTTTAACAACTTTAAATAGTTTTGTGTCATCTGCAAATTTGATAACCTCAGTCGTTATTCCACTTTCCAGGTCATTTATGAGTATGTCAAAAAGCAGCGGACCCAGCACAGATCCCTGGGGTACACCACTATTCACCTTTCTCCATTGGGAAAATTGGCCATTTAGCCCAACCCTCTGCTTTCTATCTTTGAACCAGTTCTTGATCCACAGTAGTACACTGCCTCCTATCCCATGACTCTTTAGTTTTGCCAAAAGTCTCTGATGAGGGACCTTGTCAAAGGCTTTCTGAAAGTCCAGATACACTATATCAACCGACTCACCTTTGTCCACCTGTTTATTCACACTTTCAAAAAAACATAACAGATTAGTAAGACAAGATCTTCCTTGTCTAAAGCCATGTTGGCTGTCTCTCATGATGGTTTCTACCATTTTTCCCGGTACTGACGTCAGGCTCACCTGTCTGTAGTTTCTCGGATCGCCCCTGGAACCCTTTTTAAAAACTGGTGTTACATTGGCAATCCTCCAATCTTCAGGTATTACAGATGATTTTAATGATAGTTCACATATTACTAATAGCAGGTCTGCAATCTCATATTTCAGTTCTTTCAACACCCTTGGATGTATATCATCTGGCCCAGGTGATTTGCTACTCTTCAGTTTATCTAATAGTTGTAATACATCTTCCCGATGTATCGATATTTCCTTCAATTCTTCCGCACCTTTAAATACCACTTCAGTCATGGGTAACATCCCTACATCTTCCTCAGTAAAGACCGAAGCAAAGAATTCATTCAGTCTCTCCACTACATCTCCAGCCAGAGTCCTGAGATGACCTGCTCAGTCCCTGGGCAAGAAAGCCTTCTACTGGAGAGTGTCGATCTTTGCCCCAATGAACTCCAGACACTGTGTCGGGAGAAGGTGAGGCTTGCGGTAATTTATGATAAAACCCAAGTGCTGCAGAACCTAGATGGTGCATGCGGTGGCATGCTGCATCTTTGAGGCCGTGCCTCCTTTTATGAGCCCGATGTTCAAGTAGGGAAAGACGAAGACCACCTGGAGCCGGAGGAAGGTGGCCACGACCATCAGGCATTTTGTGAAAACTCTTGTGGCAGAGGCTAGGCTGAAAGAGCGCACCCTGTACTAAAAATGCCTGACCCCCACTACGAACCACAGGTATTGCCTGTGGTTGGGGTGGATGAGGATGTGGGTATAAGCATCCTTGAGGTCTAAGGAGCATAGCCAGTCTCCCTGCTGGAGGTATGGCAGCAATGTTCCAAGGGAGAACATCTTGAACTTCTCCCTCACCAGGAGTTTGTTGAGGTTGTGCAGGTTGAGGATGGGCCTTAAGTCTCCTGTCCTTTTTGGCATGAGGAAGTACCTGGAGTAGAACCCCTTGCCCTTGAGATGGTGGGGCACTGGTTCCACCGCTTTGTCCTCAAGACGACCTACCAACTACTTCAGAAGGTGGTCCCGGTGAAGGGGAGACCTGAGGAGCTCTCTTGGAAAATAAGGGGGCTGTGTCTGAGTCAGATGGAGGAGGTAACCCTCCCTGACCACCCAAAGTGCCCAGGAATCGGTGGTGATGGAATCCACCTCTGGGTATACAGGGCTAGACGTACCCCTCTGGGCTGCTGATCTCCTTGGAGTAGATAGGCTATGCTCAAGGAGTCAAAACACCCCCCTGGCTAGGCTGGGGCCGGGGCCAGTGCCTGGGGTTTTGGAGCCTTCTGCTTATGCGGGCTAGGCCCATGTCCCCTGGCCTGCAGATCCTGTTGGGGAGCTGGGGAGGACTGATAAGGTGGGTAGTTTCTGTAAGCAGCTCCCTTCCTTGGGTAAAAGAACTTTTTACCTGAGCCCCTCCATCGGGGAGCGGCAGCAGCCTTCTTGGAGAGCCTGGTCCTCGTCATGAACTCAAGTCTCCAGCTCAGCAGCCTTGTCGGTCATGGGTTTGCCGAGGAGGTTCTCTTCTTGGCAGGGGACATCGACCAATTTGTCTTGAACCCACTGTTCGAGGTCTGACGACTGTAGCCAAGCTTGCCAGCAGCAGCTACTTGGGCCGTCGACTCGTACCAGTCACAGGCTGCTTGAAACATTAATTTGGAGCATTCATGGACTGCCTTGGCCAGGTTCTTGAACCGCTGCAACGGTTCCTCGGAGAGACCAGCTGAGAACCCAGCGAGTTCCTTCGCCAGGTCTGTCAGGTACATGCCCATGTACAGCTGGTAGGCCTGGATGCAACTGATGAGCATTGAGCCCTGGTAGGTGCAGGCCTTCCTGCCGGGAGCACTGAGGAGTGCGTCTTATGGCTTTTCAGCCGATGCATGGCCATCTCCTCCACCATGGAATTGTGTGGCAGCTGTGACTTTTGGAAGCCCGGGCTCCGTCAGACTTGATACATCGAGTAGAGCCGTTTGCTCACCACAGGCACCGAAGCTGGTGTCTCCCACATTCGAAGCATGAGCCGTTCCAGGATGGAAGGGATCAGCACCGCGAGCGATTCCTGTGGAGGGGCCTCGTACTGGAGGATTTCTAAATCATCCGCCCGAGGATCCTCCTCCGACTCGGTCGGAAATGCCAGGGCATTGAACATGTCCTTGACAAAATCAAGGAAGTCCATATCCTTGGGTGGGGACCGCTGTCGAGGCTCCAAGAGTCAGAAGGGACATCACGGTGGTGACGAGTATTGGGGGACTCCTCGTCCTCCGATTCCCACTCGGAGTAGTCTGTTGAGGACTTGTAGTTGGTCTGCTCTGCAGGCCTCAGGGCCCCCAATGCCCTTTGGCATGTGCCCGGCAAACCTGTCGGGGATGACCACGGTCCCATCAAGTGGTACTCAGATCGAGACCTCGGTCAGCTCGTCCTCCGGGGGTGTCTTTGACGTCGAGGGCCCTGTGGTCAGTGCGGATGAACCGGTCATGCCAGACATCATCACCCATTGCTGGTCCATGAAGGCAGAAAAACTGCGCTCCAGGGCCGCCATTCTGGACTCCAGACCAGAAGGTTCTGCAGCCTTTGGCACAGGCACCGAGTGGCCCGATGCCGGCTCCCCCAAAGGGGAATCCCTCAATGAGGATGGTGTCTGGGGACTGAGGCTGGTCTGCGGTCGGATCCTTGCGGGGGACCTTCTCTGATACCTCGGACGAATGTCTCGGACTGCAGGACTGGGCAGCAGCCGGCCAGTCGGAACCATCCAAGGACGTCACCTTTGAGGATTTCTTCTTCTTCCTGGGTTCCCTCGAGAGAGACCCCCTTTCTGAGGACCCATGATGAGGCTCGGGTTCGGAGGGTTCCTCCCGAGATGTCAGGGCCTCAGACGAGGCCCTTGCCTTCGGAGGCACCAAGGACGGGGAAAGCTTATTGTGTTGCTGCTGGCGGCTCTTGAGAGCCTTGCTGGACATCCTCTTGCAAAGACTGCAGGCTGCCGGGTTGTGGTCTGGCCCAAGGCAGCGGAGACAGCAGTCGTGTGTGTCAGTCAAAGACATAATTTTAGTGTACCGATCACATTTCTTAAAGCCACTGGTAGCCATGGTGGAAAAAATTACCCCTACAAGGTCAAAGACTCTTCAGGCTGCCAGTGGGGGAAAAAACGCACTAAGATGCCAGAAAAAGAAAAGAACGAAAGACTACAAAAAAAATAGACCGAACCTGATGCCGAGGCACCGAGGATGGTAGGCGGGAAGAGTACAGGTGCAATTCCGGAGGTGAATGTGAAACTCAGAGAGAAAAATCAACTTTTTCCAGGGACAAGCCAGAAAACGTCTAAAGGGCTCTGCAAAAAAAAGGAGACTGAGCAAGATGGCACCCTTGGGCGGGAAGGGGACCACGCATGCATGGTGCATCTCCCAAAGGCTTTCTTTGAAAGCTGGGGGGATGATTCCACGAGGGCTCCGTCAGTGCCGATGTCACCCATATGTAAGGACCGACTTCCTGCTTGTTCCTGAAGAAGCCCATAGTATGAGAAATATGATCTCAGATGTTGAGGCTTTAATGGAAGAGGCTGACTTGGAGTTGATGGCTGTAACAGAGACATGGTTCAAAGAGAACCATGACTGGGATGTAAAAATGAGTGCCATAAATGATATCACACTTTTTCGCAAGGACATAAAAACAATTCTTTTCAAAGAGCATTTTGGTGAAAAAACATAGCATGACTAATCCAGCAAAATCCAGTAAAAGCTAGGGAACCTGCCACAACACCACATAAAATAACAAAGCTGGACATCCACATGATAGCTAGACTTGATACACATTACCTCCAATAAATATAGGTACACTTCTACATGCTCAGTTAGTATAAATACCCTGTATTATAGGCTAAAGTTTTACATAGCCTGTTATTTGATTTATCTATTAAGTTATCATGTTTCTGTTCCTTGTAAAATATTGAGTTCCATGCAAACCACATTCATCTATGGAAATGCGGTATATAAAAAATGTTAAATATATATGTAATTATATCATTATTATTATTTATATTATTAAATTATACTGGGCTATACTTTATTCAGGAAGGACAAGAAGGGGAGGAGCAGAGGGACTATATGTAAAAAATAATATTAACGCTATAGAATTACATGGTTTAAAAGGGAGCAAAGAAGCACTGTGGGCTAAACTAGAAAGAGGGAATGGGAAATCCATTTGCATTGGTGTGACATACAGATCTCCTTTCACAAGGAGAAAAAGTGGATGGAGATTTACTAGAAGACATACGCAGTACTGCCATGAAAAGAGAAGTGCTACTGATTAGTGATTTCAATATGCCGGATATTGATTGCCACATCCCTGCCGCAGTCTACAAGTAAGGAGATCCTAGATTCTCTACAGGGAGAACTATTCCGCCTTCATAAAATACAAGAGATCACAGAGAGAGGAAGACAAGCATCAATATTTGGAAAAAGCTTAGAGAAGCTAGAAAAGCAGTCAGGAAAGCAAACAGAAGAACAGATAACCAATACAATAAAATGAGGGGACAAGACATTAAGATATGTTAGCAAGAGGAAGAAGTGCAAAAGTGGTATTGTCAGACTCAAGGAGGAAGGGGAAGAATATGTAGAAGCTAAGGAGGATAAAGCAGAATTGCTTAATATTTTTGTTCTGTGTTCACAGATGAAGGGCCAGGAGCAGGACCTCAGAAAATATCCACAAATAGAAAGGGGATCTTGAATGATTTCCTGAAGACTGTGTTCATGAGGAACTAGCTAAACTAAAAGTAGACAAAGGAATGGGGCTAGATGGGATACATCTGAGAATATTGAAGGGATTTGGGGATGTTCTATCGGCGCCACTGAGTGACCTTTTCAATGCTTCTTTAGGATTGGGAGTGGTCCCAAAGGACTGGAGAAAGGCACATGTGGTCCCTTTACACAAAAGCAGAAGGATGATGTTGATAACTACAGGCCAGTTAGTCTGACCTCTGTGGTGAGTAAATTAATGGAAACGCTACTAAAATAGAGGATAGTGAGGTTTCTGGAGTCCAATGGATTGCAGGATCCGAGGCAGCAGAGGCAGGTTTTGTCAGATAAATCTGATTGACTTCTATGACTGGATGACCAGAGAGTTGGACCGAGGGAAAGCCCTAGATATGGTGTGATTTTAGGAAAACCTTGTACACCGTTTCACATAGGCAACTTATAAATAAATTGAGTACCCTAGGGATGGACCCTAGAGTGACCAACTGGATTAAAAATAGGTTGAGTGGGAGGTAACAAAGTGTACAGGTAAATGGAGCTCACTCTGAGGAAGAGGTGGTTACCAGTGGTATGCTGCAGGCATTTGTCCTTGGTCTGATTCTTTTTAACATCTTTGTTAGTGATAGTGTGGGGGTAAGGTTTGCCTCTTTGTGGATGATACCAAAATCTGCAATAGAGTAGACACCTAGGAATGAGCAGATAACATGAGGAAGGATCTGGCTAAGCTTGAAGAATGGTGGAGAATTTGGCAGCTGAGCTAAAAAAATACAGGGTCATGCATTTGGGCTGCAAAAATCCAAAGGAGCAGTACAGTTTAGGAAGCGAAGTACTTTTGTCCACAAAAGAAGAGTGGGACCTTGGCATGATTGTTTCTGATGATCTTAAAGTGGCTAAACAGGTAGAAAGGTGACAGCAAAAGACAGAAGGATGCTTGGGTGCGTAGGGAGAGGAATGGCCAGCAGAAAAAACGGAAGTGATAGTGCCTCTGTATAAGTCTCTGGTGTGACCTCATTGGGAGTACTGTGTGCAATTCTGGTAACCACACCTTCAAAAGGATATAAACAGAAGAGGGTGGCTACTAAAATGGTCAGTGCTCTTTGTTATAAGTCATATAGGGACAAACCTATAGAGCAGGGGTCTCAAACTCAAATTGCTTTGAGGGCCAAATGAGGACTTGTAAAATAACCCGGAGGCCGCATGAGACGTGGGACCTCATTTGCATAAGGGACCTCATTTGCATAAATATTTGCATAATGTTACCATACCCTAACTTTTAGTAAACATGCCTCTTAATGAGTGCATGAATAAAGAAAGACTAAAAGATTTCTACATTACTATAATCCAGTGGCAACCGCCAGGCACATTAGGAACTACTACAAAGAAACACTGCCCATTTAGAACCCATAGCAAACCCGCCATATCCTAACAGCACTACCAGGACTCACAAAGCACCATACCCTACCTATCAAAAGGCAACACTGCAAATATTAAATCAATACATTTCAGAGAATAACAATACATGACCTACTGGGGACAGAGAACAAGTAGCAATGTCAAATAGGAATTACATAAACAGAATACCTCAGCTCAGTTACACATGCAGAATACACCATCACCAAACAAGGAATCAAAATTTAGAAACAAGACAATTTAAACTGGGACCCCCCAAAAGCCAAACTTGGAATGTACAACAACACTGTAGAAATAAAACTATAAATTAATTTCCTCTTGTACTAAACAAAGCACAGACGTTATTGATGCACATTTCCCAGAACTGACATATTCCAGTTAATAAATTCAAAATAAAGATATTTTTCTACCTTTTGTGCATTTTTTTTCAATTCCAGCCACTTTCTTCTGGTTTCTTCGTGCCTTCTGCTAACTCTCCATCGTCTGCTGTCCATTTGTCCTTCTCTCTTCTAGCTTTTTCCGTTCTCCCTCTACATCTGCTTTAACATATTAATCTTTCTCCTTTTGCTCTTTCCTCATTCCTATTTTCATCCACTCAAATTTTACCCCTCCATCCTCAATCCCCACTTACCTGGCCAATTGTAGATTTGTCTTCCCTCCCACACAAAATATTTTCCCCTCTCCATTTCACTCTCCCAGCTCCATCCCATTCTAATCCTCCCCCAACATCAGCACCCTTCTAGTTCCAGTCAAACACAGCACCCCCTCCCTTCTAGTCACTGCATCAGCCCATTTTCAGTCCTAGCCCCCCATCAGCCCATTTCCAATCGTAGCTCCCCCCCATCAGCCCATTTCCAGTGCTAGCTCCCTCCCCTCACAGCCCATTTCCATTCCAAGCCCTCCTCCCCATCAGCCATTTGCAGTTCAAGCCCCCCTTCCACTCAGCCCATTTCCAGTCCTAGCAGACCCCCCAGCCTATTATCAGTCCTAGCCCCCCCATAGCCGATTACCAGTCCTAACCCCCCATAGCCCACTTCCAGTCTTACCCCTCATAGCCCATTACCAGTCCTAACCCCCCCCCCATCACCTCATTTTCAGTGTTACCCCCATCACCCCATTTTCAGTTACCCCCTCATAGGCCATTACCAGTACTACCCCCCCATCACCCCATTTTCAGTGTTACCCCCTCATAGGCCATTACCAGTACTAACCCCCCCCCCATCACCTCATTTTCAGTGTTACCCCCATCACCCCATTTTCAGTTACCCCCTCATAGGCCATTACCAGTACTAACCCCCCATCACCCCATTTTCAGTTACCCCCCACATAGGCCATTACCAGTCCTAGCCCCCCCCCCATAGCCAAGTACCAGTCCTAACCCCCCTCCCACCATCAGCCAAATTAGATGAAAAAAAAAAGTATATTTGCTGCTGCTGCAGTATTAAGCGTCCTGCGGGCCCCTCTGCCTGGTCCTCTCCTCCCTGCAGTATTCAGCTCCAAAAGCGGCGGCTTTCAGAGCCGCGAAGAGAGAGAGAGTTTCTCTTGCGCGGTTCTGAAGACTCTCGCGCTGCTCTTCAGAACCGCGCGAGAGAAACTCTCTCTCTTCGCGGCTCTGAAAGCCGCCGCTTTTGCAGCTGATACTGCAGGGAGGAGAGGACCAGGCAGAGGGGCCCGCGGGACGCTTAATACTGCGGCGGCAAGTTTGGAATTTTTTTTTTTTTACTCGCCGGTACTTCGCGGGCCGCACAAGATGCTCTCGCGGGCCGCGTGTTTGAGACCCCTGCTATAGATCTTAATATGTATACATTAGAGGAAGGCAGGATAGAGGAGATACGATAGAGACATTTAAATACTTCTGTGGCATAATTGCACAAAAGGAAAGCCTCTTTCGATTGAAAGTAAGCTCTGCAACAAGAAGGCATAGGATGAGGGTGAAAGGGGAAAGACTCAGGAGTAATATGCAGAAATATTTCTTAACAGAAAGAGTGGTAGATGTATGGAATAGTCTCCCAGTGGAGGTAAGTATCTGAATTCAAGAAAGCATTGGACAAACATAGAAGATCTCTAAAGAAAAAAAAGGAACTAAAGTATTTGATATGTAAGAGCAGACTAGATAGGCTATATGGACTTTTTCTGCTGACATGTTTCTATGTTTGTGTCTCAGAAGTTGCGCTCCAGACAATAATGAGATGTTTATGTGTGGACGGAGTTCCAAGTTGCAGCCTTGTTCTATGAAGGCTAAGTGGAAGTGGGCCACCAATACAGCCATGGTTCAGACATTGTGGGCTGTGACATGACCTTCCTGGGCATAAGCAAACGAGATGTCAGCCAAATCAAAAGAACATGTCTGTTGAAGTCAGTCTTCAATCTATTGGGAACAACCAAAAGAAGAGGAAGTGCTCCGTAAATCCAACAAGAGAACACACAAAGCAGAGACATTCCAGGCCAGAAAGTCAGTGGGTAAAGTAAATTAAAAAATAAAAAAAATATATATACACACACACACACACAGGGTGGCCCAAAAAAGTGAGAACATCTCGTAAATTAAAAGCTTAAATAGTTTGCTTATTTATCTTTTTTAGCTATATAACGTCTTTATTTCGATAATTTCCGGTTGCCATCTTTTTTTTTTTTTAATTTGTCAATCGTTTACATCTGTCTTTTGAATTTTTAAATAACTTATATGCTATGAGATGTTCTCACATTTTTGGGGCCATCCTGTATATATATATTTTTTAGTGCATCAAGTCAGTGCTGACTCCTGGTAACACAGCTACCTCTGGGTTTTCTTGGCAATGTATCACCGGAAGTAGACTGCCAGGCCTTTTCTTCCAAGGCACTGGAGGGTAAAGCGTAGTTACTCACCTGTAACAGGTGATCTCCGGGAAGATCAGGAATTTTAGTCTTCACATAGGGGTATCGTCGGTACTGATGGATCCCGCGCGGGAACACTCCCCAGCGTTCAATAGGAAAGCTTTTGGGAGCATCCCACAGCGCATGCGTGCTGCCTTCCTGCCTCTGTACCTCTCTCACTTCAGTTGAGTTCATAGCTGAGACCAAAGGAGAGAAGTCGTTAAATAGAGACAACTCCTAGGGGAGGTGGGTGGGTTGTGAAGACTAAATGCCTGCTGTTCCCGGAGATCACCTGTTACCGGTGAGTAACTACGCTATCTCCAGGAACAAGCAGGAATGTAGTTTTCACATATGGGGACTCTCCAGCTGAGAGATGCCAAGGGGTGACCCCCAGCAAGCTGCAAACCCAGGTGAGATGGGTCATGCTTCCTCCCACGGACCTCTGGCATCCAAACCGTGGACGGCGGGTAGGAGTTGTATTAAGCATGGAAGAGATGTTGGAGAACAGCCAAACGAGGCATCGCGACAGGAGTCCTTGTCTAAGCAATAGTGGGCTGTGAAGGTGTGCATCGATGCCCAAGTGGCTGCTTTGCAGATGTCATCAATAGAGACAGAATAAAGGTTAGCCGTTGAGGCTGCCATTGCTCTCACATTGTGAGCTGTGACATGGCCTTCGCGAGAAAGTCCCTTACTCTGGTATGTATAGGATATGCAATCTGCAATCCAATTTGACAGAGTGCTTTTAGAAACTGGAAGCCCCAAATGACTAGAGTCGAAAGCCACAAAAAGCTGAGAAGATTTTCTATGTGGCTTAGTTCTTTGGAGATAAAAGGCTAAGGTTCTTTTACAATCCAATGTGTGAAGATTTCTTTCCGCACTGGAGGCATGAGGCCTAGGGAAGAATATAGGAAGATAAACCGAAAGGTTGAAATGAAAAGGCGAAACCACCTTTGGAAGAAAATGGGGATGAGTCCTGAGGACTACTTTATCTTTGTGAAACCTTGTATAAGGAGGGTCAGCTACTAACACCTGTAGTTCACTAATGCGTCTTGCAGAAGTGATGGCAATTAGTCAAATAACTTTCCAGGAAAGAAACTTTAGGTCTGAAGTGGCTAAATGTTCAAAGCGCGGTTTCATAAGCTGACCAAGAACAAGATTTAGATCCCATGCTACCGGTGGCGGTTTAATGGGAGGTTTTGTTAAAAGTAGGCCTCTCATGAATCTTGATATAAGTGGATGAGAGGAAATAGGTTGTCCATCGAAAGGTTTATGAAAAGCAGCAATAGCACTAAGATGGACCCTAACTGAATTGGTCTTCAGACCAGAAGTTGATAATTGTAGAAGATACTCTAGTAGCAACTCTACAGGTACTAAAAAGGGGTTAAGTCCCTTTTGTGAACACCAGACAGAGAACCTTTTTCACTTAAAAGCATAGGAACGTCTTGTGGAAGGTTTTCTGGAAGCCAGGAGGATATCCTTGTTGAGAAAGGTTAATATCTTGGAATTCTAGGCTTTCAGTAACCAGGCCCTGAGATGTAGGGACTGGGGATTGGGATGCAGTAAGGATCCCTCCTCCTGCGACAGGAGATCTGGAGCATTCTCCAACTCCAGAGGAGTGGTTTGAGAGAAGAAGAGGATACCAAGTTTGCCGTGGCCAACGTGGCGCTATGAGTATCATATGACCTCTGTCTCTCTGAAGTTTGAATAAAGTCTTGGGAATGAGGGGAATGGGTGGGAAGGCATAGAGGAAGTCCTGTCCCCAGTGGAGTAGGAAAACATCTCTTGCCTGACAGTTTTGAGCCGGAATTCTGGAACAGAATTGGGGAAGTTTGCCATTCTGTGGACTTACAAAGAGGTCTATATCTAGTGTTCCCCAGATTCGAAACACTCAAGCAAGTTGGTATGAGTGGAGGGACCACTGGTGTGGCAGCAGTATTCGACTGAGTTTGTATGCCCACAAGTTTTGAATGCCCGGAAGGTATACCACAAACAGGTGAACTTGTAACTCTCTGGCAAGGGCCCATAGTCGCAAAGCTTTGTTGCATAGCGACAGAGAGTCTGTTCCGCCTTGTTTGTTCACATAGAACATAGCTACCTGATTGTTGGTTTGGACCAGAACTGTCTTGTTGCTGAGATGGCCCTGAAAGACTTGAATAGCACTGAAAATGGCTCTCAGCTCTAGGAGGTTTATGTGAAGGGAAACCTCCTGTGAGGTCCAAAGACCCTGAGTGGAGAGATCGTGCAAGTGGGTCCCCAACCCATCTTGGACGCATCTGTCATCAGGGTGGTTTGACAAAGAGGTTGCTGGAAAGGAGAGCTTACAAGTTGGTTTTCCAGGGATTGCCACCATTGCAGGGATGAAATCAGACGTGTGGTAGTTCTGATTTTGTCTGTTAGTCGACCTGAGGCTTGTGAAAACTGAGAGGAAAGGGTCCACTGGGCTGCTCGAGCATAGGGAACCACATGAACAGTGGATGCCATGTGTCCCAGCAGTTGAAGCATCTACTGAGCAGTAAGGAATACCTTCATAGATGCTTGAGATGCCAGTTGTATTATACATAGACAGCATGGCTGTGGCAGGAAAGCCTTTGACTGCCGTGTGTCTAGACGAGCCCCTATGAACTCGAGAGATTGAGAGGGGGTGAGATGAGATTTTGGGATGTTTATGACTAGTCCCAAGTATTGAAGAATTCTCATTGCTCGAGAAAGAGCGAAGCTGGCCTCTGGAGCTGTAGATGCTCGAATGAGCCAATCGTCTAAGTAAGGGAAGACAAATATTCCCAGAGTCCTCATAAATACTGCTACCACTGCCATGCATTTTGTGAAGATTCTTGGAGCAGAGGCTAATCTGAAGGGAAGAACTCTGTACTGGAAGTATCTTCCTTGGACCAGGAATCAAAGGAACTTCCTGTGAGCTGAGTGGATGAGAATATGCGTGTATGCATCTCTTCGATCTAGAGAACATAGCCAGTCCTGACTTTGGAGGTATGGTAAAAGTGTTCCGAGGGAGATCATTTTGAACTTTTCTCGGAACAAATATTTGTTTAATTCTCTGAGGTCTAATATAGGCCTGTGTCCCCCCTGTCTTCATTGGAATAAGAAAGCAGGGGGAGTAAAACCCTGTTCCCTGTTGGGGAATGGGTACTTCTTTGATTGCTCTCCTTGAGCTAGAAGTGATGTGACCTCCTGCCACAACAGATCGGTGGCAGGGGCCTGAGAATTGAACTGCTTTACTATTGTAGGTGGGGGCAAGTTGAGAAAATGAAGCTTGTACCCCAGTTGTACAATGGACAGAGTCCAATTTTCTGATGTTATTTGTTGCCATCTTTTGGCAAAATAGCATAGTCTTCCTGGAATGGTCAAGGGTTCTGGACCTTTTAGGGGCAGAATGACTAAGTTCTCTAGACAGAAGTCAAAGACCCTGAGGGAGCTGGGTCTGTTGAGCCAGTTGAGCTTTTTGAGCTTGTGGCTTTCTTTGCTGTCTGTTCTGTTGTTGCCCCTCCTGGGGAACATGACGTGGACAGTGAGTTTGATGGGTTTAAGATTGATAAGGCTTCTGTTTCTTACTGAAAAAGGTTTTTTTGAATATTTTCTTCTTTGCTGGGTTGGCTGTAGCCTTTGACAATCTGTTTAAAGTAGTATTGTCAGATTCAAGCTGTTAGCCTTGTTCTGCCAGTCCTTGCCAAAGAGATTTTCTCCTGTGCAAGGAATGTTTCCCAGCTTTTCTTGCACCCACTGTTCTAAGTCTGATGATTGAAGCCAAGCAATACAACGTGCTCCTATGGATACAGCAGAGGTTCTGCTAAATACAAAGCAATCAAAGGTAGCACGGTTCATGAATTTTGAGACATTCTGGGCATGCTTGACCAGAATATGGTAGTCTGCTCTTTTTTCCTCTGAAATGCACGGACTAAGGAGCTTTAAGTCTTTTGTGACTTCTTCCAGGAACATTCCCATATAAAGAATGTAGGAACTGATCCTGGCTCCTAGCATGGAGGATTGAAAGCATCGACGGCCAAAGGCATCAAGAGTCCTGGATTCACGGCCTGGAGGATTAGAAGAATGTGTTTTAGCACTCTTGATCCTTCGCATGGCCGATTCCACTACCACTGAATGGTGTGGTAACTGAGTTTTTTTGAAAACCAGGACAACTTGGCACTCGGTACATAGTGTCAAGGCGTCGGGAATGTGAAGATATTGTTAAAGGAGTTTCCCACATTCTCAACATTAGATCATGTAAGATCTTGTGAATGGGAAGCATAGCTGCTTCCTTGGGAGCCATAGGGTATTGTAGAATTCTTAATTCTTCCGCCCTAGGTTCTTTTTCTGGAATCACAATGATTGCAAGACCCTTTGCTAAATCACGTATGAAATCCTGGAAGGACATATTTATTATTATTATTTATTTATTTTATTTGGACAGCTTTTATATCCCGCTGCTTCCAAGGATCAGCAGCGGTTTACATTATAACAAACAGAACTGGTACATTGAACTTTAAGAACTAGGAACATTATACATTATAACAAATCAAATATCAATACAATTGATTCAGTACATTATGAACTAGTTTACATAACAATATTGAACTATATTACAATTAATGTGAGAAGTGTACTTATGTCATTTGAAGTTGTAGTGATTCCAATTAAGGTGTACCATTGGTTAGAGTAATTGATTTGGTTTATGGAGGTTGGGAAGGTATACCTGTTTGGCCATTGGTGTAGTATTGTGTGAATAGATGGGTTTTTAGTATTTTCCTGAATGTTAGAAGATCTTTTGTTTCTCTTAGTTGATCTGGTAGATTGTTCCACAGTATCGGAGCAACAAGCGAAAAGGCACTGTTACTTGTTGAGTGTTTAGATTTTCTTATTGTATCTGGGACTGCTAAGGTGTTGAGGTTTTTTCTCCGTCTTATCCTATTTTCGGGTGGGCTGTGAAGGAGGGTGGTTAAGTATGATGGGGCAATATCATTAATTAATTTGAAAGTGGTTAACAGTATCTTATATTGAATTCTGCTGAATATGGGTAACCAATGTAGGGTGAATAAAATAGGTGTGATATGGTCTGATAGTTTAGCTTTATGTATAATTCTGGCTGTTACGTTTTGGGCCATTTGTAAGACTTTGATGTTCTTCTTGGTTATACCATGTAGTATGCTATTACAAAAATCAAAATGTGGTATGATCAAGGCTTGAGTAACAGTTCTAAAGTCATCATCTTGTAATAATGGTCTTAGTTGTTGAATAGAACGTAATTTGTAATAGATTGTTTTTGTTAATTTCTTGATGTGTGTTGTAAAACTAAGTGTTTTGTCAATGATGACTCCTAAATATTTTATTTCTTCTTTGATTGGAAGAGTTGCGTTAAGGATTTTAATGTTAGCTGGGGGAGTGTATTTTGTATTTTTTGTTGCAATCAGGACTTCAGTTTTTTTTATGTTAATAGTTAGATTGTTTGAAAGAAGCCATTTTTCAGTTTCTGTTAGACAGTTTATTATATTGTTGTGGTTTGGGTTAATTACATTAAACTCAGAGAATAACATAATGCATTGAGGAGAAGGAACTGAATCTTCTAATAGATTCGCTCTGGTACCGGTAGAATCGTCAGTCATCGGAATCGGAAGACTCAAGCACCGGGTGCTCTTGTAACGCAAGGTATCGGTACTGCTCAAAGTCGGTACCGCAATGTCTTCATTCCTGATCCCCGAAATCAGCATGGGGGGGAAGCAGTCCTGTTGAAGCAGGTACTGTCGGTACCGGTACCTGTTGAACCGTCTGTTGCGGTCTTAGCGGTACCGAAGTTGCTATGAGGGTGGCTAGACTGCATTCCATAGCGAGGATTCTGTGATCCCTCACTCCTGCCGATGCCTGGGTGCCCGTACCGGTGGAAGTGGCTGCAACCCCAGAACATGGCACCAGTAGTTCCGCAGAGGTGGAGGCCTCTGGAACATCCTGGAGCCCCATTAATGCTTTGGAGCCCGAAGACTCCCGCCGGGGTTGTTTTGCCAGTGAAGTATCCTCGAGGGAAACGCCCATGGCATCTCAATACTTTGAAGGAGATTTACCCTTCGAGGACCGGCTAGTCTTAGAAGACTTAAATTTGGTTACCTGAGATCCATGGGAGGAAAATGAAGCCCTGGAAGACGTTGATGCAAGTGACATCGTGTTGGCGGCAAAAAGGGTACCGGGTTTTGAAGCTCTAATCTGCAGGCCCCTTGACAATGTTCAGGACCCAAACATTTTAGACACCAATCATGGGTGTCGGTGACGGAAATGGTATCGCCACATTTTCAGCATTTCTTGAAACCACTACCTGGTTTCTCCATGCTTGAAGAAAAATGGGCCTAGAGCCCAAAATGGCACCTAGCACCAGAAACAGGGAAAGATCCCTGAAGAAATACAAGTTTTTTTTTTTTTTTTTTTTAAGGAAAGAAGAAGAGGAGAACCGGCGGTACCGGTAGGCGTCGAATGAAGGCAGACACGACCACAAAAAACAAGAAATAAAAGTAAATTTTCTGCGGTGACAAGGTACCACGTCCTGTCGGCTCCGCAGAAAACGAAGAACTGAAGTGAGAGAGGTACAGAGGCAGAAAGGCAGCATGCATGCACTGTGGGATGCTCCCAAAAGCTTTCCTATTGGACGTTGGGGAGTGTTCCTGTGCGGGCTCCGTCGGTATTGACGATACCCATATATTTGAAGACTACATTCCTGCTTGTTCCTGGAGATAGTGACTTGTCCAAGGCCACAAGGCGTGTCAGTGGGAATTGAACCCTTGATCTTCTGGATAACTAGGCAGTTGCTCTAACCACTAGGCTACTCCTCCTCTAAAATACATTTATGATCCCAATAAAGTTTATTCATTCATTTTCTGGCCTGGTCTGTCTCTGCTCTGTGTGTGCTCTTCCCCAAACTATCCCATATAACTATTACTTTATAATATCCAATCCTTTTAATATTTATTTCCTCTAACTGAATGGGAATAACAATTACAATACATCCAAGCACCCAAAAAGCTGAACAACACTAAGCCAAATAATGCCAGGCTTATGAAATATAGGAATAGATCAAATCCCCTTCAATGTGCATGGAAGCGTGGCCCATAATTCTGCTGCTTTATAACCAATTGTGTTTCCAAATCTTCTTTATTTATTGACTAGAGGGAAAAACAAGCATCAATGAATCTTTCAAACGTTTGGATCTAATACTAGTACCAGAAAGCACAGTTACTTATCTGTAACAGGTGAGCTCTGGGAACAGCAGGAATAAGTCTTCACATATGGGTACGTCGGTACCGACGGAGCCTGCGCGGGAACGCTCCCCAGCTTCCCAAAAAGGAAAGCTTTTGGGAGCATCCCACAGCGCCTGCGCGCTGCCTTCCTGCCTTTCCTAACCGCCTCTCCTCAGTTCGGTTTTAAAGCTGAGACAAAGAGAGAGAGAGAGGAAAGGAAAGACAGATAGAGAGATACAACTCCTAGGGGAGGTGGGTGGGTTGTGAAAACTTATTCCTGCTGTTCCCAGAGATCACCTGTTACAGGTAAGTAACTGTGCTATCTCCAGGAACAAGCAGGAATGAGTCTTCACATATGGGGACTCCCTAGCTAGAGATGCCTGGGAGATCCCTTAGGTTATGAGACCCTGGGAAGGGCTCTACCTCCTCCTATGGACCTCAGGCATCCATTCTGGGAAGGAGGGCAGGAGTTAAGAATGGAACAGGTGTTTGAGAACAGCATGACCAAACAAGGCATGCCAGCGGGAGTCCTTGTCCAAGCAGTAATGGGCTGTGAAGGTATGAACCGAGGCCCAGGTGGCCGCTCGACAGATCTGGTCGATGGACACAGAATTTAGATGAGCCATAGAGGTGGCCATGGCCCTCACATTATGAGCTGTGACATGGCTCTCCAGAGAAAGGTTCTTACTCTGGTAGGCGAAAGAAATACACTGAGTAATCCAATTGGACAGTGTTCTCTTAGAGACTGGAAGTCCCAAATGAGAGGGATCAAAAGCAACAAAGAGTTGAGAGGACTTTCTATGTTGCTGTGTCCTTTGTAAGTAAAAGGCAAGAGCTCTCTTACAATCCAGAGTATGAAGATTCCTCTCTGCACTTGATGCATGAGGAGCTGGAAAAAAGACAGGTAAATATACCTCTTGATTAAGATGAAAAGGTGAGACCACTTTAGGCATAAAGTGTGGATTGGTCCTAAGGACTACCTTATCATGATGGAATCTTGTATAAGGTGGATTAGCTACTAAGGCCTGCAGTTCACTGATGCAGCGAGCTGAGGTGACTGCAATGAGGAAAATAACCTTCCAGGAAAGAAATTTCAGGGAGGTGGTGGCTAAGGGTTCAAAAGGTGGCTTCATAAGCTGACCAAGAACCAGATTTAAGTCCCATGCCACCGGAGGAGGTCTAATGGGAGGTTTAGTTAAAGTTAGGCCTCTCATGAATCTTGCAATAAGAGGATGAGAGGAAATTGGGTGTCCATTGATAGGCTTAAGGGATGCTGCAATAGCACTCAAATGGACTCTTACTGAATTCGTCTTAAGGCCTGCATTGGAAAGATGCAGGAGATATTCCAATAGAGAATTCAAAGGTAGTGCTAGAGGGTCAAGACCCTTCTCTCAGTACACCAAATGGAAAACCTTTTCCATTTAAAAGCACAGGAACGTCTAGTAGAAGGTTTCCTGGAAGCATGAAGGATATCCTTCACCTGCTGAGAAAGATTCCAATCCTGAAGGTCTAGGCCTTCAGCAACCAAGCTCTGAGGTGAAGGGACTTGGGGTTTGGGTGCCACAAAGTCCCCTCCTCCTGAGACAGAAGGTCTGGAGCAGCTCCCAAATCTAGGGAGGGAGCTTGAGAGAGATGTAGAAGTAGAGGGTACCACACTTGGCGTGGCCAGCGTGGAGCTATGAGGATCATAGATCCTTGATCCCTCTGGAGTTTGAACAGAGTCTTGGGAATCAAAGGAATGGGTGGAAAGGCATACAGGAAGTCTTGACCCTAGTGAAGGAGGAAGGCATCCTTGGCCTGAACTCCGACATGGAATTCTGGAACAGAACCGGGGAAGTTTGGCATTCCACGGACTTGCAAAGAGGTCTATGTCCGGGGTTCCCCACTCTTGAAAGATTCTGAGTACTTGGTCCATGTGCAGGGACCATTCGTGTGGAAGCAGAACTCGACTGAGTCTGTCTGCCCAAGAGTTTTGGATTCCTGGAAGGTATACGGCCAGGAGATGGATTTGATGCTTTCTGGCGAAGGCCCACAATCTTAAAGCTTCGTTGCAAAGTGACAGAGAGCCAGTTCCTCCTTGCTTGTTTATGTAAAACATTGCTACTTGATTGTCCGTATGAATGAGGACTGTCTTGTAGCTGAGCAGGGTATGGAAGACCTTGAGAGCTAGAAAAACTGCTTGGAGCTCCAAGTGGTTGATATGGAGATAGGTCTCCTGCGGAGACCAAGTGCCTTGGTTGGAGAGGTCCTGCAGATGAACTCCCCAACCCGTTTGGGAGGCATCTCTTGTGAGGGTTGCCTGGGGCAACAACTGTTGGAAGGGGGACCCCAGCAACAGATTTTGGGTGGACGTCCACCACTGGAGAGACCAAAAGAGGCGCCTGGAAGTTGCTATTTTGTCTGACAGAGCACCTGATGCTTCAGTCCACTGGGTGGACAAATTCCATTGAGCTGCTCTCATGTGAAGGCGAGCATAGGGGACCACATGCACTGTGGATGCCATGTGGCCTAGCAATTGCAGCATCTCCCGGGCAGTTAAATGGCTTTTTGACTGAATCTGGGAGGCTAACTGCACCAGGCGTAGGCAACGGGCTTGAGGAAGATAGGCCCTTGCAGTGGTAGTATCTAGCCAGGCCCCTATGAACTCTAGGGATTGAGTAGGGGTGAGCTGGGACTTTGGGAGATTTACCACAAGTCCCAGGATACTGCAGAATGCGCCTTGTGCAGTTCAGGGCAGTCTGGGCCTCTGACTGTGATGGAGCTCGGATGAGCCAGTCGTCCAGGTATGGGAATACAAAAATTCCCAGAGTGCGTAGAAATGCAGCTACTACTGCCATGCATTTGGTGAACACTCTTGGAGCAGAGGCCAGACCGAAAGGAAGTACCCTGTATTGGTAATGCTTTCCTTGGAAAAGGAAATGGAGGAATCTTCTGTGAGAAGGAAGGATGAGGACATGTGTGTACGCATCCTTGAGATCTAGAGAACAAAGCCAATCCTGACTCTGAAGGTATGGAAGGAGAGTGCCCAGAGAAAGCATCTTGAATTTCTCCTTGCATAGAAATTTGTTCAATTCTCTGAGATCCAATATGGGTCTGTAGCCCACTGTTTTCTTTGGGATGAGAAAATAGGGGGAGTAAAACCCTGACCCTTGTTGAAGAAGAGGTACTTCTTCTATTGCCCCTTGGGCAAGAAGGGTAGCCACCTCCTGACCTAGAAGGTCGAGAAGAGATGTTGGAGAATTGAAGTGTCTCACCATGGTATGAGGAGGAAGGTTTGAGAAATGAAGCTTGTAGCCCTCCCTTATGATGGAGAGGGTCCACTGCTCTGTTGTAATTTGCTCCCATCTGGGAACAAAATGAGCTAACCTTCCTGGAATGGTGAGAGGCTCTGGCTGTTTTAGAGCCAGAAAGGCTAAGTTCTCTAGCATCAAGTCAAAAACCCTGAGGAGGTTGGGACTGCTGAGTTGCAGCAGTCCCTGTAGACTTAGGCCTGGCCTGTTTAGGTTGCTGACGCTTAGTAGCAAAGCGACCTGTAGATGATTATTGGCCAGAAGTAGAAGGGAATCTGCCCTTTTTGAAAAAAGACTTCTTGAAAGGTTTTTTCTTGGAAGGAATGGAGGTTGACTTTGAAAGTCTATCCAGAGCAGAATTTTCTGCATCCATTTGAGTGGCTTTTATTTGCCACTCTTTGCCAAACAGATTTTCCCCTGTACAGGGGAGATTTCCTAAACCATCCTGGACCCAAGGTTCTAAATCAGAAGCATGGAGCCAAGCAATTCTGCGAGCAGCTATGGCAATGGCCGAAGCTCTGCTGGCACCTTCAAAGGAGTCAAAAGCTGCACGGTTGGAAAACTTTGAAATGTCTTGAGTATGCTTGAGCCAAAGAAGGAATTCTTCCCTTTTATCCTCTGGAAGAAAAGGAAGGAAAGTGTGCAGCTTTTCTGCAACTTCTTTTAGAAACATACCCATGTAAAGACTATAGGAGTTGATTCTGGCAATGAGCATACTGGCTTGGAAGATTTTCCTACCAAAAGCATCCAAAGTCCTGCATTCTCTTCCTGGAGGGGCAGAAGAGTGTCTTTTTGCACTCTTTATCTTTTTCATAGCTGACTGCACCACAATAGAATGGTGGGGAAGCTGTGTTTTATGAAAACCAGGACAAGGAGGGACACGGTACATAGTGTCCAATCTCCGAGAATGAGGAGAGATAGTGAGAGGAGTCTCCCACAAGTCAATCATGTGCTCATAAAGAATCTCATGAATTGGCAAGGTGACTGCCTCCTTAGGAGCCTTAGAATAACCTAAAATATCCAGTTTTTTAGCTCTAGGCTCTGATTCAGAGGATACTGAATTAGAAAGTCCTTTAGCCACTTCTCTTATGAAGTCTTGAAAGGATAAGTCCTCTGGAGGAGACATTCTTCTTTTTGGAGAAGGCGGCTCTTCAGGAAGGGCTAGGGATACTTCGGCAGACTCCTCTGATGTATCAGAATCATCAGAGGAATCAAAGTATCGCCTGTCAGGGTGGTTTTCTAAAGCTCGGTACGCGTATCGAGCGGTATCGACATCGGGCGTTGTCGGTACCGGTTCGGTACCGACTAGCATCCCTGGACAGGGAACCGCTGCAGTCGGCATCCTGGTTGATGTCGATGCAGTCGGTACCGACAACGGAGTCTGTTGTGGTATCAGAGGCGTCGCAGCTTGAATGAAGGCCGTGATAGCCTGCTGCATGGATAGAACATTGTGATACATCGACGCCATGAATGCCTGGAATTCGGTACCGGAAGGTTGCGCCGGTACCCCAGAGCATTTTAACAGGTGATCGGTCGAGGCCGTGCCATCGATGTCAACCTGTAACCCCATAGGTGGAGCTTTGGAAGCCGGAGCTTCTCGCCGGGGTTGTTTTGCCGGTGCAGGATCCTCGAGGGCAAGCCCGGAGGCATTTCGATGCTTGGAAGGAGATCTACCCTTCGAGGACCGGCTGGATTTACGTTTGGTTACCTGAGATCCATGGGAGGAAGAAGCAGCCCTGGAAGACGTCGATGCCACTGAAGCTGCATCAGAGGGAAACAGCACATGGAGCTTGGCAGCCCGGTTCTGTAAACCCCGTTTAGACATCAAAGAACAGGACGGACAATCCGGAATGGAGTGTTCAGGACCCAAACATTTAAGACACCATTCATGGGTGTCAGTAACAGAAATAGTACCGCTGCACAGTGCATTTTTTAAACCCGGATGCTTTCTTTTCCATGAGGAAATATTCTTTGTGAGGCCTAAGGCCCAAAAGAAGAAAAAACACACTAAGTGAGGGAAAAACTAAGTTTTTTTTTTTTATAAGAAAAGAAAGAAAAGACCGGCGGTACCGGTCCGGCGTCGGGGGAGGCAGACGCGCGCCAAGAAAATAAAAATAAAACAAAGAACTTCTTCAGCGGTGACAGGAACACGACCTGCTGGCTCCGCGGCAAAGAAGAACTGAGGAGAGGCGGGAAGGCAGTGCGCAGGCGCTGTGGGATGCTCCCAAAAGCTTTCCTTTTTGGGAAGCTGGGGAGCGTTCCCGCGCAGGCTCCGTCCGTACCGACGTACCCATATGTGAAGACTCATTCCTGCTTGTTCCTGGAGATAGCAATTTGTCAGAAATGCGAGAGGTACAAAGTCATTTAAAAAATTCATATATCAACATAAAACTTAAACTGTATTCTACCTATATAGGAGGGAAGCATTTTACTTTTACAGATTTATTTATTTACATTCTCTTATATACCGCGCTATTCTGCATCAGTGCGGTTTACATTGAACAGGGCATTATAACTTGGAGATAACTATTTTATTGGGCTATGGAGGGTTAGGTGGCTTGCCCAAGACCACAAGGAGCATCTGTGGGACTAGAAACCCCAGTCCTTCCGGCCCAAGGTTGCTGTCCTCTAGTGGGATTTGAACCCCCGACCTTCCGGCCTGAAGTACCTTGCCCCAACAACTAGGCCACTCCTCCACTCCAAGGAATTGGTTTAATAAATGGATACAAAGTAATAGAACTATGGGATACGTTTCGGTCTATATAGGAGGGGATATGTTTTTCTATTATGGTGCTAATTTAATTCTTGGCCGTTCTTCCAATGTTTACTGGATTTTTGGGGTCCTCTGGGCTGTAATGATTTGTATTTTGTAATTTTAAATTCTTTTGGTAAAAAATATGGAAATTTATGGTTTTCTGTATATTTTCTGTAATTTCATGTTAGCTTAGGGTTCAAACTGTAATTATGCATTCTTTTGTAAACTGCTGATTGATCTGGACAAGAGAAGGAGTCGATCTGGTGTTCCGAGCACCAGATGGAGAAGCGTTTCCACTTAAAGGCGTAAGCTCTCTTAGTGGAGTCTTTCCTCGAAACAAGGAGGACTTCCTCGACCTCCTCCAGAAAGGCCAGAGAGACTAGGGAGACCCATTCAGCCGCCAGGCTGTGAGGGATAGGGAGGTTAATTTCGGGTGCAGCACCCGACCCTCCTCCTGCGTTAGCAGACCCCTGGCAGAGCCCAGGGGAACTGGGGGCTCCATCGACAGCTGGAGCAGGAGTGGGAATCAAGGCTGCAGAGGCCATGAGAGGGCCACGAGAATCAATGATGCCCCGTCCCGCTGAGTCTTGAACAGAGTCCTCGCAATGAGGGGGAAAGGAGGGAATGCATAGAGAAGACTGGAGGACCAGTCCAGGAGAAATGCATCGGGGCCCTCCCTGCTCGGGTGAGGCACCGACCCGTAAAAGCGGGGGAGCTGCGTGTTCTGGGGACTGGCGAAGAGGTCTATCGCCGGAGTTCCCTAGCGGAGAAACAGCCAGTCTGCTAGTCTGGGATCCAGCCGCCATTCATGGGGGCGAAGGATTCTGCTGAATCTGTCCGCTGGACCATTCTCCTGACCCAGGAGGTACGTCGCCTGAGGGACATCCTCCGTCGGGTAGCGATGAGGACCGCTTCTCGGAGCGCGATCCCGTGCCCCCCTCCTTGTTGATGTAGAACATCGCTACATGGTTGTCGGTCTGCACTAAAATCAACTTCCCGCTGAGTTGTTCCTCGAAGGCCCTCAGGGCACACTGAATGGCCTGGAGTTCGAGCAGGTTTATCTGCTGCTGAGACTCCTCGGTTGACCATTGCCTCTGCGTGCAGAGTGGTCGGCAATGGGCTCCCCACCCTAACAGGGAAGTGTCTGTCCTCAGCACCGATTTGTGCTGATGGGCCTGAAAGGGCAATCCCCGCAGGAGGTTTTGCCACCAGCTCAGGGACAAGCGGAGGTCGGGAAGAACCCTGACGGGGTCCCTGAGGTGTTTGAGGGACTGGCTCCATTGAGCACTGAGACACCACTGAGACGTCCGCATGTGCAAGAGGGCATGAGGAACCACAAGCACAGTCGAGGCCATGTGGCCCAGGATACGTAGCATGGACTGAGCGGTGACCTGGTGAGCGCTTTGGACGCAAGCCACCAGAGCTCAGAGGCAGGTGTAGTGATCCACCGGCAAGAAGACTATCACCTGGTGAGTATCGAGGTGTGCCCTGATGAACTCAAGAGCCTGCACCGGCTCAAGGTGAGACTTTGGGTAGTTGACCAAGAACCCCAAGCTCTCCAAGAGGAGGACAGTGTGCGACATCGCTCGCTGAGCCTCCTCGGCTGAGGAGCCCGTAACGAGCTAGTCATCGAGGTAGGGAAAGACTGGCACATCCTGGCGCCAAAGGTAAGCGGCGACCATGACGAGGCACTTTGTGAAGATCCATGGGGCAGAAGCGAGGCTGAAGGGGAGCACCCTGTACTGGAAGTGCTCTCCCTGCACCCTGAAACGCAGATACTGCCTGTGTTGGAGGTGGATTAAGATGTGAGTTTAAGCATCCTTTAGATCCAAGGCGCATAGCCAGTCACCCTGCCGGAGGAAGGGCAGCAGCACACCAAGAGATAACATCTTGAATTTCTTCCACACCCAGAACTTGTTTAGCCTGCGGAGGTCGAGGATGGGCTGCAGACCCCCCCCCCCCATATTTTTTGGGATGAGGAAGTACCGGCAATAGAAGCCCCGACCTCGAAGGTGGGGAGGGATCTTCTCAAGTGAGCAAGATGGCACCCTTGGGCGGGAAGACCACCATGCATGTGTGGCAGCAATCCCAAAGGCTTTCTTTGAAAGCTGGGGAATTGCTCCGCGTGGGTTCTGTCGGTGCCGACGTCACCCATAAGTGAGGACTGACTTCCTGCTTGTTCCTGGAGAACCAGGTCTTAACTCCTTTTTTGAACTTTGCATATGAACTTTCCAATCTAAATTCTAGTGGAAGGGAGTTCCAAAGTTGGGGTCCCAAATAGCTGAAAGAAGCCTTTTCAGAAAAGAGCAGTCTTAATCTTGTTTTTGAAGGAATTGTTAAGAGATTTGCTTGTCAAGATCTAAGGTAGAGAGAAGGACATTATGGTAGTAGGAGGGCATTCAAATAGAGAGGGATCCTTGGAAATAAATGCAATGAGTAAGCAAGAGTATTTTAAACTGAATTTGTTGGGTGATTGGTAACCAATGATGTTCTACCAAGAGAAGTGTGACATGGTCATATCTTTGTGCATTGTATACAATTTTGAGTAGAGTTACTCAAGTAGCTTTTATGTGGGACTTGAAAAATGGTCACACCAGATGGCAAACCTCTGCCATTTTAAAACACAGGACCACTGAACTGAATCCCTTCTTGAAGCCAAAAGGACAGAGGCTACACCAACAGGCAGGTTCAAATAAGACAGAGCTACCCCTTCAGCATCCAAGCTGTGAGGGCAAGGTACCTGGCATGGAGTTGTAGCAGTGTCCCCTGATCCTGAGAAATCAGAGTTGGTGAGTCACAGAGACATACGGGGGTCCTGATGGAAGGCTTAAGTAGGAAAGGACACCATGGTTGCCTGGGTAAACCTTTGTTGTCTTTGAATTTCAGAAGAGTTTTTCCAATCAGAGGTACAGGAGGCTATGCATACAGAAGACCACCTCCCCAAAGGAGGAGGAATGCATCTGAGGCTAGTTCACTGTGTCCCCCCACTCTGGAGCTGAACTGAGGCACTTGTCTGTTCCAAGTGGTAGCAAACAGATCCATCGATAGGATGCCCCAAACTAGAAAGATGAAAGATGGATTGTGCTACATCCCAGCGTCCATTCAAGAGGTTGAATGACGCAGCGCAGCCTGTCCGCTAGAACGTTGCTCACACCTGGTAGATATGCGGCTCTGAGTGTTATCCCTTGAGTGATGGCAAAGTTCCACATCCGGTTTCCCTACACAGCAAGTACGAGATCGTTCCTCCCTGCTTGTTAGTGCAGAACATAGCTACTTGACTGTCCATTCGGATCATGATAATTTGACTTTAGAGCATTCGATACAGCTTTCAGATGCAGGATATTTATCTGATGGAAGCTTTCCTGGGTGGGCCAAAGACCTAGGGTGTGGAACCCATCTACATTAACTCCCCAGCCCAGTTTGGACGCATTCATTGTCAGCAATTTTTGATAGGGAGCAATTTGGAAGGCAGAACCCTTTGTCAACTTGAACTGATCCCTCCACCAGGACAGGGAGTCCTAGAGAGTGATGGATATGTCATCTGGATGGACTGCATCTATAGATTTCACTGAGCTTGTCTTATTTTGATAAATAAATGATAAAGCGGTATATTAAATCTGACTAAATAAATAAAATAAATAAATAAAATTTTGAGATATGCCAAGGGAACTGTGAAAGCCATCTGACCCAAGATTCTCAAGATGTGCCTCACTAATGTCTGCTGACTCTGTTATACCCCCTTCCACTATGGCCATTGATCAGGTGAACATGTCTCGTGGAAGAAAGCCTGTGCCTTAGTTATGTCTAGCAGAGCTCAAACAAAACATTTTGGGAAACTGATAATGAACCTTAGCAGGTCTAGGACCTGGGTTGTCAAGCTTAAGGGTCCTAGAGCTTCTTCCTGAGTGGTGCTCTTGATCGTCCAGCCTGTGTAGAAACGCTGCGACAATCATGAGGCATTTGGTTTAAATGCACACAGCAAAAGTGAAGCTGAAGGACAGTATATGGTACTGGGTATGGTGTTTCCTCACGACACATCTCAGATACTTCCTGTGACTGGTGTGTATCTGTATGCGAATGTAGGTGTCCTTCAAGTCAAGAGAACATAAATAATCCCCTTCTTCCAGGAAAAGGAGCAGGGCGCCCAGAGACGACATTCTGAACTTTCGTGTGTGAGAAACCTGTTCAGATCTCTTAGGTCTAGGATTGTATGTACCTCCACTGTTTTCTCTGGCACCAGGAAATACCTTGCATAAAATCCCTGCCCTTCCTACCCTGTGGAACAAGTTCAATTGCATTTATGGTCTGAAGTGCGGAGAGTTCCTAAAGAAGCATGTCCTGATACTAAGGGTTGAAAGAACGCATCCCTCGTGGGTGATTTGGTGGGAGTTCAAATAGTCATAAAGCCTCTATCTGACTGGGAGGCTGTCCAAGAGGAGAACTGGGACTTTGGATATGTCCTCTAGGAGTCGGTCCAGACCCCATTCTGGTTTTGGCTGGGGAGCCAGCAGGCCGTTTGCAGTCTTCAGCTGCCTGGTACAGGAATGAGGAGGCTGTTTTAGACTGGGAGGAATGTAGGGGGGGAGGATACCTATGCCTTTGAAAATAATAGGACTTCCGTTGTCATCCACTATAGAATCTCCTAGATGAGAAGGCTGGATTGGTAGAGCGTTCTCAAGATGTCAGTATGCTGCTTGATGGCAGCAACTTCTTGAACCTTGTCTCCAAAGAGACTATCTCCATGGCATGGCAGTGAGCTATTCCTCAACCATAGGATGTAAGTCTGAGATTCAGACCCATAAGAGTCTCCAAGCACCAATATTCATCGAGGAGACTCTTGATGTCATATCAAAGACATTGTATGGGCACTTGGACAACGTATTCCCAAACTCCTTCTCCTGAGCCACAAGAAAGTGGTACTGGTTGACTTTCTCTAAGGAAGAAAGTGAGTCAATTCCTCCAAGTTGTGCATTATAGTCTGCAAATGCATGCCCATGAAGAGTTGGTAGAATGGTATTTGGGAGATCAGCATAGTGTTCTGAAAGAACTTCCTCACAAAAGAGTCCAAGGTCCTAGCCTCCCCCCCCCAGGGGTGCCGAAGAGTGAGATGGATCGTTTAGCCCTTTGAGGGTGTATCTGATGACCTAAAAGTGCTGCAGCAGCTGAATCTTCTTGAATTCAGAAGCCTTTTAAACTCATATACATTGAGTCAACCTTCTTGCTTACCAAAGGTAAAAAGAGAGGGGGTCTCCCAAATTTTTATGAGCACTGTCACTGCCTCCTTGGGGGAAATGAAACATTGGAGGATGCCCAGTTATTTGGCCCCAGGCTCCTCCCCTGTCTCTAATAAAATGGAATGGACGGCCATTCCCCTAACAAAATCATGAAAAGACAGCTCCTCTGGCAGGGACTTTTGACGCTCATAAGGAATAGGATCTGAAGGCAGTTCTGGAGATCTCTCCTCTGAGAAGAAATTCAGACAAACTCAGATTCCCAAAAGCATTCAGAATCTGACTCTCAAATGACATCTGGAGTCTCTGAGGGGAGGCAGATATCCTCCGGGAACATAGATGCACTAATGACTTTCAATGCCTCGGGGAACAATCACCTCCTCATGCACTAGAAAGTGAGTGACCAGGCAAGAGCTGGTGGTCAAGGTCCCTCTCTCACAGGCAATGCCAAGTTTTCGAGGATGGGCTCCGACATGCTTTTGCGCTATCACTGATGCCATCAAAGCTGCAGCTTTGTGAAGGGCAAGTATATCATCATCCTCTGTTCAAACCCTTTCATGAGTTGCTTTCTCCAGGACTGCCATGGACAAAGGCATATGATCTGCAGCAGATTTAGCCAATGTCTCTGGAATCTGATAGGGTAGAGTGGCTGACTGGTCTTGGCTTCGAGGAAGCTGGTTTGACCCTTCTAATGCCAAGGTGCTCATGGTGGAATTGCTTTGAGGGTTGGACAATGACTGACAGATCAGTATTCTGGACATCATGCTCTCACGGAACATGACGATGCATTTATGCCTCTGCCCCATGTTTGTAACCTCTGGCCTTAGATGTTTGAGGTCAAGGATGAATCCTCCATTGGGGTGGAATTGATAGATTGCTGATTCCGGGAAGACCTATGGGTGATTGGCTCCGAGAGAACTTGAGGACCCCTCGATGATGATGCACCACCCATATTCGATGCAGCTCTGAAAGTCATCAAACCAATGCTGAAGATGATGGGATAGGGGTATCAGCACCAAAAACATGAATGTGATGCTTCTCCCAACCCTCCTTGTGGCCTTGGGCAAGCCGCTTAACCTTCCAATGCCTCAGAAAAATCCCAGTTTTCAATGCCCCTGTTTAATGTACACTCCTTTGACTAACTGATAAAGTGGTACAAAAATACCCTCCATTAAATAAATAAATAAATTTGCAAATAGGAAAAACAAGAAGAGAAGCACATCAGGCACCATTTGTAAGGATCTGTTACAGACATGAGCCTGAGGCATGGGTGCATTTTTCAAAACTGTTGGCTTATTTCCAGACCACTATTGTCTGGAAAAATAGCTGCTGCAAAATTAAACAACTTGATTTTAAAGAAAGAAAACACGGCCGGAAATGCCTGAGGCCTAAAATGGCATGTGGTGTTGTGGAAAAAAAAGTTTGTCTGTTGTTGTCCTGTTTTCTTTTGTTTTATATTTAGTTTTCTCCATTTTAATTTAGTTGCTTAATTATTTGGTTTTTATTGCTAGATGCTGTGAGTTTTACTTTCCTTTCATTTTATGGCATTCTTTTCTATGATTTGCAGTGTGGACCTTTTATTGTACACCGCTCTATGCTTCGGCAGTAGCGGTTTATCAAATGTTTTAATAAAGATAAAGATAAAATTTAAATGGTCAAAAACCTTAAGGTACTAAAAAGGGGGGAAAATATGAATGATGGCGATGGGCCAAAACGTACAAAGAAATTCCCAAAGAGCTGACAAAAAAGTGCCAAACCAAAAAAATGCAAGATGAATCAATTTAGATGCACAAAGGGTATGTCTATGAGGCTCCATGGCAAAATGAAGTCCCAAGAGATGTGGTGGTGGCAATCAGGAAGCCACACGTATGCACTAACAGTCAATTCTAAAAGCTGCTAGGCTTTTAGGCTAAAAGCTGAGAATATTCCCAAGTGGGAGTTCGACTGGTGATGCCACCCATATGAGAGAATATTAATCCTGTTTGTCCATGGGTAGACAAAGTTACCCTCTCAACATCCAAGTTATGATGGCTAGGGGCTTGATACTGGGATGCAACAGAGTCTCTTGCTCTTACATAACCAAAGTTGGAGAGTCACATAGGCGAACTGGTTCTTTGAATGACAGCTCAGTTAGAAGAGGAAACCATGGATGGATGCCTGGGCTAGTAAGGTGCTATGAGTATCAGTGTACTGCCATCATTTCTGCGTTTCAGAACAGTTTTCATTATCAGAGAAATAAGAAAATACACATAGACTTATTCCTCAAATGAGAAAGACAGACGAGTTTGCTGTGCGTCTCCACCCCGGAACAAATCTAAGGCATTTGCTTGTTCCAAGGAGTGACAAACAAATCAATCAAGGGGTCCACAACCTGGTCCAACGTTTACAAGTGAGATTGAAAGATGCGGCTCAGTGTGCCTGCTAGGGCTAGAAAGCCTAGTTACTCACCTGTAACAGGTGTTCTCTGGGGACAGCAGGAATTAGTCCTCACATATGGTTTATGTAGGCGCTGATGGAGCCCGCACGGAGCAAATCCCCAGCTTTCAAGAAAGCATTCGGGAGTTGCCTCCACGCATGCGTACTCCACTTCCCGCCCAAAGAGGCCATCTTGCTCAGTCAGATTACATAGCTAAAGACGGCAAAAAGAACAAATAATAATATAGGAGGACTGCAACTCCAAGGGGAGGAGGGAGGGTTGTGAGGACTGATTCCTGCTGTCCCCGGAGAACACCTGTTACAGGTGAGTAAATACGCTTTTTCCAGGAACAAGCAGGAAGTCAGTCCTCACATATAGGACTCCCCAGCTACAGGCTACCAGGAACCCATAGCTAAAAAGAAAAAAGGCTCCCTCATCGAGAGTTGCGAGCAGCTGCAGCAGAAAAAAACTCTCTCTGAGAAGGAATTAGCACTCTGGTAGCCTGAACACAGAAGGGTCGGAGGGCAGGAGTTGCCTAGACCTCGAAAAGGTTACGGAGTATGGTCTGGCCAAAAGCACTGTCCCGTCGGGACTCCCTATCGAGGCAGTAGTGAGATGCAAAGTTATGCACCGAAGACCAGGTGGCGGCTCGGCAAATGTCTGCCAGAAGAACAGAGCGCAAATGAGCCACGGAGGTTGCCATGGCCCGGACCTTGTGAGCCGTGACACGGCATTCCAAAGGGAGTTTTGCTTCCTCATAGGCCCGGGCGATGCAGTCCACCACCCAAGTGGACAGAGTGCACTTAGTCACCGCTTGCCCCAGATTGCTGGGGTCGTAGGAAACAAAAAGCTGTGAAGCTTTCCGATGGTCTCAGGTACGCTGAATATTTTTTATTTTTTTTATTTAACAGTATTTCTAAACCGCCTTATCTTAATAATCAAGGTGGTATCACAGCAAACAATCTGGTAAAGTGAGTGTGTTATACATGCAGTGAGGGTGAAATTTAGTTGAGTGTATGTTGTATTGTGTGCTAGACTGGTTTGAGCTATGTACAAGGTGGGCTATATACAGTGGTGCTAAACATTTTCCATACATACATTGTTTAGGCGGTATCATGTACTGTTATGCATTCTCTGAGGTTATGTGATGTGTCCATAATGTTCTATGAACAGCATGGTTTTCAGCTGTTTTCTAAAGTCTTTGAGGTCTGTAGTTGCCCTCAAATCGTCCGGTAGTTTGTTCCATATTGTTGGAGCAGCCATGGAGAGTGCTCTGTCTGTTGTGTCCTTGCGTGTGTGTTTGTATTCACTTGGGGTGCTGACTCAGTTGTGTGTTTGTTTTCTTCTAGGACGTGTGCTGGTGTCTGGTTGTATGAGGGTGTGCAGGCTGTTGGCTGATGTGTGCTGTTTTATCTTAAATAGGTTTATGATAGTTTTGTATCTGATGCGTGCACCGATTGGGAGCCAGTGAATATAGACAGATAGAGCCCTCCTAGTGTATGGAGGGCGGCCTCAGCACGACTGGCGTACGGTCTGGGAAAAAAGATAGGGAGAACCACCTCCTGATTGAGGTGGAAAGGAGACACTATCTTCGGAAGAAACTTGGGGTGCGTTCGAAGCACCACCCTATTCTTGTAGAACCTGGTATAAGGCCCCTCTGCCATGAGGGCCTGAAGCCCGCTCACTCGTCGAGCGGAGGTGAGAGCAACGAGGAACACCACCTTCCATGACAGGTAGCGGAGATGACACGTAGCCATCGGTTCAAAAGGCAGCAGAGTAAGCCGTCCCAATACTACGTTGAGATCCCATTCGGGCGTCGGAGGGCAGACCGGGGGATTAGACAAGAGAAGACCCCTGAGGAATCGGGAGACTGTCGGGTGTGCCGAGAGAGGTCTTCCGTCCATCGGAAGATGGTTGGCTGCAAGGGTACTGAGGTGTACTCTGACGGAGTTGGATTTGAGCCCCAAGTCAGAGAGGTTGAGGAGGTATTTCAATACTAAGGCCACCGGGCAGGAGAAAGGATTGGCTTTGTGAACCGCACACCAGAGCGCAAACCTGCGCCACTTAAAAGCATACGCCCTCCTGGTAGATGTTTTGTGGGAAGCCAGCAGGACATCCTCCACCTCCCTCGGGAGTAGGAGCAGAGCTAGCGAGGCCCTCTCAGCAGCCACACCGTCAGCGATAGGGAGCTGGGGTTGGAGTGCAGAAGAGAGCCCCCCTCCTGGGATAGGAGCCGTGAGCCCGTCCCCAGAGGGATAGGAGTCTCTACCGCTAGCTGCAGGAGGAGTGGGAACCACGGTTTTTGGGGCCACCGTGGGGCTATCAATATGACTAAGGCTCTGTTGCGGAGAATCTTGAACAGGGTCTTGGCAATCAGAGGTGTCAGGGGAAACCATAAAGAAGGCCCTCCGACCATGATATCAGAAAGGCGGCAGAGGTCACCCTGTTGGGGTGCGGTTGCCAGGAACAGAAATGGGGCAACGGGAAGTTGTCCAGGCTGGCAAAGAGGTCCAGCCTTGGGTACCTCCAGATCCAAAACAGCCTGTGGGCCACTTCAGGGTCCAGACGCCATTCATGGGGCTGGAGCAGTCTGCTGAGCCTATCGACTAGCCAATTGCTGTGGCCTGGCAGGTACACCTCCTTGAGGAGAATGACATTTTGGACTGCGAATGAGCACAGGTCCAGTGCTTCTTGGCAGAGGACACGGGATCCCGTGCCCCCCTATTTGTTCATGTAGAACATGGTGACCTGATTGTTGGTCTGGACCAGGACAGAGCTGTGGCTCAGGGATCTCCAGAACGCCCTCAGGGCAAGCCGGATCACACGCAGCTCCAACAGATTGACCAATTGAGCACTCTCCTCTGAAGACCAGATGCCCTAGGTGAGGAACCCCTGGCAGTGGGCTCCCCAGCCCAGCAAGGAGGCATCTTTGCTGGGAGTGGCCTAGTGGTTGGGGCAAGGGAGTGGAGGAGTGGCCTAGTGGTTGGGGGCAAGGTACTTCAGGCCGGAAGGTCGGGGGTTCAAATCCCACTAGAGGACAGCAACCTTGGGCCGGAAGGACTGGGGTTTCTAGTCCCACAGGTGCTCCTTGTGGTCTTGGGCAAGCCACTTAACTATTTACAGGGAACATGGGCTATGGAGGGTTATCTGCAAGTTATAATGCTCTGTTCAATGTAATTTCAGTTTGTTCAATGTAAACCGCACTGATGCAGAATAGCGCGGTATATAAGAGAATGTAAATAAATAAAATAAAAATAAATACAAAATCTGTGGCGAGGACCCTTGAGGACTGAGGGGTTTGGAAAGGCATTCCCATTTGCAAGTAGCGGGGAGACTGCCACCAGTTTAGGGACTGCACCAAGTGCCCAGTGACTCTGATCTTGTCCTGGAGACGCCCCGTTGCCTGGGACCATTGGTCTCTGAGGCACCACTGCGGGATCCGCATGTGTAGGCGGGCATCTGGGATGACATGGACGGTGGAAGCCATGTGCCTGAGGAGGCGCAACAGGAGTCGGGCCGGTACCGAAGAGTGGCGTTGTATCCTCCTGGCCAGTGCCATCAGCCGGTTGACTCTTTCTGTAGGGAGGAAGGCTTTGGCTGGGAGCGTATTGAGCCTTGCCCCGATGAATTCCACCTTCTGAGAAGGTTTCAGTCTGGACAGGGTAGTTTATCATGAAGCCCAAGTGCTGAAGGACCTGGATGGTGTGTGCTGTGGCCTGCTGCACATCGGAGGCCGAGGTGCCCCTGACAAGCCAGTCACCGAGGTAGGGGAAAACAAAAATCACATGAAGTCTGAGAAAAGCGGCAACCACCGCTAGGCATTATGTGAATACCCTGGGAGCCGAGGCGAGGCCGAAAGGCAGCACCCGGTACTGGAAGTGAAGGCCCCCCCCTACCACAAACCGTAAGTATTGCCTGTGGTTTGGGTGTATTAGGATGTGAGTATAAGCATCCTTTAGGTCTAAGGAGCAAAGCCAGTCTCCCTGGCGAAGGTAAGGCAGCAAAGTTCCAAGGGAGAGCATCCTGAATTTCTCCTGCACCAGGAATTTGTTGAGGTTGCGGAGGTCGAGGATGGGCCTGAGGCCTCCTGACCTTTTTGGCATGAGGAAGTAGGTGGAGTAAAACCCCTTGCACCTGAGATGATGGGGTATTGGTTCTACCACTCTGTTCTCGATAAGACTCGCCAATTCCTTCAGAAGGTCCCGGTGGAGGGGAGTCTGGGAGGGCTCTCCTGGAAAGAAGTGCGGGGGGGGGGCACCTCCACTAGGTGAAGGAGGTAACCCTCCTTGACCATCTGTAGGGCCCAGGCATCTGTGGTGACGGTTCCCCACCTGTGGGCGAGCAGAGAGAGATGACCTCCGGTAGGCTGCCTGGCTTCGATGGGGAGAGGGGTCATGCTGTAAGAGTCATAAGCTTCTCCCAGGTTGAGCCCTGTCCCTGCCTCTTGGCCTGCTGCTCCTGTTGGGGTGGCGGGGAGGTCTGATAAGGAGGGTAGCCCCGGTAAGGCACAGATTTTCTCTGGTAGAAGGGCTTTTTCCTTGAGCCCTTCTTACTGAGAGGGCCTGAGGTCTTCTTAGAGAGCCTAGTTGGTGTCATCAACTCTGTCTCCAGCTCGGCGGCCTTTTCGGTCATAGGGCTTGCCAAATAAGTTCTCCCCTTTACAGGGAACATCAATCAACTTGTCCTGTACCCATTTGCTCTAGGTCAGAGGACTGCAGCCAGGCTTGGTGGCATGCACCGATGCCTGCCCCGGCCACTCTGGCCGCTGACTCGAACCAGTCATAGGCCCTTGGGATATGAATTTAGAGCATTCACCAATGACCTTAGATAGGCCCTTGAAGTGCTGCAGGGGCTCCTCAGAGAGGCCGGCCGAAAATTTGGTGATCTCCTTTGTTAGATCTCTTAGGTACATGCCCATGTACAGCTGGTAGGCCTGAATGCAGCCATTCAGCATCACACCCTGGTAGCATTTTCTACTGAGGGCATCGAGGGCACGGGCCTCCCTGCCGGGTGGCACCGAAGAGTGCGTCTTTTGGCTTTTAGCCGGTGCATGGCTGATTCCACAACCATGGAATTATGCGGCAATTGAGAGTTTTGGAATCCAGGGCTCCAGCGGACTCCATGCATCGAATTGAGCTGCTTACTGACCACCGGTGTTGATGCCGGTGTCTCAACATGCGGAGCATAGGGCGCTCGAGGATAGGGGGGGGAATGGGCATTGGTTTCCCTAGGAGAGGCCTCATGTTGGAGGATCTCAAGTTCATCTGCTAGAGGGCCTCCTCCGCTTCCATTGGGAAAGCCAAAGCTCTAGACATGTCCCGAACGAAATCACGGAAGGCCATGTCCTTGGGGGGAGACCTCGTTTTAGGATCTGACCCCGGCGAATTGGAGGGGACATCCCTGTGTAGGCGAGTGTCCGGAGACACCTTGCCTCCAGACTCCCAGACAGAGTCATCCGAGTAGGATAGGTGACAGTCCTCCGGCCCCGAGGGGTCGGGCTGCTCCGGTGCTAGTTGACTAGCTAGTGACGATCTCCGTCCCAAAGAGCGGGAGATCAAGCGGGATCTTGGCTGGGGATCCTCTCGGGCCCGAAGGCTTTCGTGGATCGGCACGGCCTCCGGGGTTGATTTCGTCGTCGAGTCCCCGGTGGTCAGAGCAGAGGAACTGGACATACCGGACACTATTGCCCTTTGCTGCTTTAGGAAGGCAATGACCTTGCATTCCAAGGAATCCATCTTGGATGTGAGGCCATGTGGTCTAGGGAAGAAAATTGGAAGAATTGGGTTAGATGGAAAGAGAAAACCACTTTCAGGAGGAAGCATGGATGGGTATGGACAATCAACTTGTCATGGTGGAACCAGATAAAGGGGGGATCTGCCACGAGAGCTTGCAGCTCACTGATGCGGCAAGCTGAAGTGAAGGCAATAAGGAAGATGACTTTCCAAGATAGGAACTTCAGTGAAGTGGTGGCTAAAGGTTCGAAAGGTGGCTTTAGAAGTTGCGCCAGAACCACATTCAGATCTCAGGCCTCTGGAGGTGGCTTGGACAGCAGGAGACCCCGTATGAAGCGTGCTACTAAGGGGTGTGGAAAGATAGGCTGTCCGCCCATTGGATTGTGAGAGGCGGCGGCAATAGCACTAAGGCGAACTCTCATTGAGTTAGTTTTAAGACCTGTCAAGATAGGTGGAGGAGATATTGTAGAAGCAACTCCAATGGGCAAGGAAAGGGGATAAAGTCCTTTGGGAAGCACCAGAGGGCAAACCTACACCATTTGAAGGCATAAGAGTGCCTGGTGGAACCCTTCGAGATGCAAGGAGGATGTCCTTGACCACCTGTGGTAGGTCGAGGTTGGCAAGAACTTGCCCTTCAGCAGCCAAGCCATCAGGCATAGGGAGTGAAGAATGAGATGGAGGAGTGTCCCATGATCCTGAGAGTGGAGATCGGGTGCACATCTCAGGCTCAGTGGCTGAATCTGTGCAAGGCGAAGAAGCAGAGGAAACCATGATTGACGGGGCCAGAAGGGGGCTATGAGAATTATTGAGCCCCTGTTGGCCTGTAGCTTGAATAGTGTCTTGGTTATCTAGGGAATGCATAGAGCAGTCCCTGTCCCCAGTGGAGAAGGAAGGCACCCAGAGCCTGTCAATGCAATGATGAAACCTGGGAGCAGAAGCATGGAAGCTATTTGTTTTGCGGAGTGACAAAAAGATCTATGAGTGCGGTCCCCCATGTCTGGAAAATCTGAGCAGCTGTCTCCCGATGCAAGGCCCATTCATGTGAACAAATGATAGGACTTAGCTTGTCCACAAGAATATTGAGTTCGCCCAGGAGGTACACCGCTCTGAGGTGAATGCGATGTGAGATGGCAAAGGACCACAGGCGAATTGCTTCCTCGCAGAGGGGACAGAACACCGCTCCCCCGTTTGTTCACATAGAACATGGCAACTTGGTTGTCTGTCCTGACTAGAACAGGTTGCACCAAAAGTTGGGGTTGAAAAACCCAAAGAGCATTTGTCAGTGCCCGTAGTTCTAGCAGGTTAATCTGCAGGGCAAATTCCTGTTATGTACGCAGCCCTGTGTGATCAGATGCACCCCTCAACCCAGCTTGGAAGCATCCACCATCAGTGTGGAGGCATCTGAAAAGGAGACCTAATGAGTAGATTCTGTGGGAGACACCACTACTGAAGGGATTTGATCAGTTGAGGGCTGATGTGGATCATGTCTCTGATTCGACCCTTCGCTTGTGTCCATTGGGAAGACAGAGTCCACTGCTCTTGTCGGACGTGTAATCAAGCATAAGAGATGACACAGACTGTGGAGGTCATGTGTCCTAATAATTGTAGAATCTCTCAATCTGTTACTCGGCTTTGCTGTTGCACCCCTTTTGTCAGCTCGATGAGGTGGGCACAGCAATCCTATGGGAAGAAAGCTTGAGTCAGTTGAGTGTCTAAGAGTGCTCCGATGAACTCCAGTTATTGGGTTGGAGCGAGGTGAGACTGAGAAATTTATGACAAATCCCAGGTGTTGACCGTGATGGTGCGATGAAGGGAGAGCCTTACCTCCTGAGGGGAGTCTCCCCTGATCAGCCAATCGTCTAATACCCCCAAGGTGCATAGGTAGGCAGGGACTACTGACATGAATTTTGTGAAGATTCTTAGGATAGAGGCTAGACCGAAAGGGAGAACCCGGTATTGATAATGGTTTCCCTGAAACATGAAGTGCAGATACTGTCTGTGCAAGGGATGGATCGGTAAATGCATGTACGCCTCTTTTATGTCTAGAGAACATAGACAATCATGTCTCCAGAAGAATGGTAGAAAGGTTCCTAGAGAAATCATTTTGAATTTTTCTTGGACCATGAATTTGTTTAGGTCTCTGAGATCCAAGATGGGCCTGAATCCTCACTCCTGTTTTCTTTGGAATGAGAAAATATGGAGAGTAGAAGCCCAGCCTTTCCTGAGGAGGACCTCTTTCTATGGCACTCTGGGACAATAGGGTGGTCACCTTCTTTTAAGAGAATGCTCTGAAGCGGTTGCATAGGATAATCCCATATGAAGCTGGTGGAGGATAAGGTTTCAAAGTGAAGCTGATAACCCTTTTGGACAATCTGGAGGGTCCAGTGCTCTGATGTTATGAGGTGCCACTTGTGGGCACAGTGACAAAATCTCCTGTTATGTGGAGGAGCAGGGGACCCTCCAGGGGCACAGGGCAATGCTCTCTAGGAAGGAGTAAAAAAAAAAAAGGTGCAGGTTGTGGCTGTGTGGGTGGTTGAGGCTTAGGAGTCTTGGGCTTCTTGGATTGGCGAATGCCCTGCTCGCTCTGCTAAGGATGTTGAGGTGGCAGAAGGCGGGTAAGAAGGATAGTATCTCTTCCTTTTAGGATAGAAAGATTTCTTGAGAAAAGCCTTCCTCTTGGATGGGTAAGCTTTTTTCCTGGAAAGGCATTTGAGGGGTGAGATCATCTATCTCAATCTCCCCTGCTTTTTCCCTCCAGTCCTTGCAAAAAAAGTTTTCTTCAGTACAAGGGATATTGGCCAGTTTATCGTGGACCCATTGCTCGAGATCTGATGCCTGTAACCAGGCCATTCTGTGAGCACCAATGCAGACTGCTGAAGCTCTGCTTGTTGATTTGAAGACATCAAAAGAGGTCCTGGTAATTTATTTATTTATTTAGCTGTATTTATATCCCGCTTTTCACCGGGTCAAAGCGGTCAATTGGGAGATACATTTAACACGAGGGGATATGACACACATACGCTAATACTTACAGGGAACATGGGCAATAGAGGGTTAAGTGGCTTGCCCAAAACCACAAGGAGTGCCTATAGGACTAGAAATCCCAGTCCCTCTGGCCTGAGATTGCTGTCCCCAGGTGGGACTTGAACCCCCGGCCCGAAGTACCTTGTCCTAACCACTAGGCCACTCCTCCCAGCAACTTAGAAGTGATTCTGGCCCTTTTGATGAGTGTCTGAAATGCACTCCGGTTATCCTCAGGAAGCAGGGGGGGGGGGTGAAAGTCTCCGGATCCCTGGTGAAATCCTTCAGAAACATTCCCATGTTCAGCATGTAAGAGTTTATTCTGGAAGCCAACATGCATGCTTGGAAGCACCGATGCCCAAAGGCATGGAGTGTTCTCGTCTCTGCCAGGTGGCACGAATGAATGGTTCATACAGCTCTTTATTCAGCGCATCACCGATTCCACCACCATTGAGTTGTGGGGGAGCTGAGGTTTTTGGAAGCCTGGGCACTCTGGTACTCGGTACATGATATCAAGCCCCTTGCCGACAGGCAGAACTGTGAGTAAGGCCTCCCACATTTGGAGCAAAAGATCCTGCAGGATGTGATGCACTGGTAATGTAGTCGCTTTCTTGGGTGTGGGAAGGTACTGGAGAATCTCCAATTTCTCTGCCCTTGGTCCCTTTTCCGAGGCTACTGTTATAGCAAGCCCTGCTGCCATGTCACGTATGAAGGACATATCTTTTGGTGGGGACCGACGCCGTTCCTGAGGCAGCAAAGGGTCTGAAGGGATGTCTGGAAGTTCTCAGGAATCGGGTGATCCCTCGTCAGATTCTGAAGTGGAATCAGAGTCTGGTAAGAAGTCAAAGTATCGGCATTCTTAGGTTCAACCTTGATGCTTCATGGCCGTTGAAGGTCAATGCCCATACCAATACTCTTAGGTAAACAGAACAGAGAGCCATGGCAGTTTGAGATTGTTGAATACTGGGGGTATCGGTCCGTTCCAATAAGGGGTTCCAATGATGCCAGCTCGAGGGCTGGCATCGGGGCTGATACACCTGGCTGTAGGCTCAGTGCCAAAGCCTGAACTCTTGGAGTTCTCGATGTTATTGGTACCGAGGTTGCTAGGAGTGCCACCAAACTCTTCTTGAGGGCCATCATGCGCTGGTCAAGGGAGACGGCCGATGTCTGGGTGGAATCATCCACGGGGCTCTGAGCCACCATCCCAGAACATGGAACTGGTAGCTCTCCAGAGATCAATGCCTCAGGAACATCCAAGAGCCCTTCTTGTGCTTTGGAGGACAGATCTTCTCGCCAGGGCTATTTGGTTGGCCAGTCTGCATCAGAAGCACCCCTAGGGGAGTCACGATGCTTATGCTGGGACTGATCTCTCGTCTCGGTATCGGTTTTCAATGCCAGTGACTTGGGAGCACCCAGAGACTTTCTTACTTTTATCTTTGGACTTTGAAGAAACCTGAGACTCATGAAAGGAAGTTGATGCCCTTGATGAAGTGGAAGCCACCGAAAAAGGGTCCAAGGCGAATGATTCGTACTATTTGGCTTGGTTCTTTAGGCCTCTTTTTGTCATCTGCTGGCACAAAGGTCAAGAATTGGGTTGATGTTCAGGGTCCAAACATTTTAGACACCAGTCATGTTTATTAGGACTGATATGATACCAGCACACTTGGTACATTTTTTGAAACCACTAATTGACTTTTCCATGCCTCAACAGAGTTGTTGTTGAGATTGATGGAGGCCTAGTTTAGCTATGAAAACTGCGTTGAAAATGAAGAGGAAAGAAATACAAAATTTGTAAGATGACGACAAAGAATTATCGGGACCGGTGTCAGATTTGATGGAACTAGCATTGATGGGAAGGCAGAAGCACGATGTTCCTCAAAAAAAGAAGTTTTGCTGGCTCAGTGGAAAATGAAGAACTGAGCAGAGGAGTTGGTAAGGTAGGAAGGCAGGCACACAGGCGTGATGGAGTGCTCTCAAAGACTTTCCTATTGGACGCTGGGCAGCGTTCCCGCACGGGCTCAGTCGATGACGTTCACCAATATGTGAAAACTGCATTCCTGCTTGTTGATGGAGATAATAATTCTCCTCTCTATCCTTTTATTTATTTTCAGCAGTCCAATATTTCATGTAGGAGATTAAGCGCAAACAATTGCCTTTTAATCAAATTAGAAAGACACACCTGCGTGGGCAAAAACAAAGTTGCACAAAGCCTTTCCCAAAATTGCAGGACTTTCAGCAAAGGACTTCGCACTGAGAGAAGAAATGTTAAATAGTTTTGATGCAAAGATTATGCACTTAAGCCTTGCTCAGATCCCAAGTACAAGTAGATCTCCCCTCTCTGAATCATCATTTTTTGTTTCTTTTTGTTTTTTTTCAAAGTCTAGCTGTTGACTTTGGATTGCAAATCAAGTTCTTGGTGAAAAAACTAACCAAGGTGATTTAGCAAGATAATTCTGTGCAGGTTAAATTATTCAGTTCTAAAATATCATTGACCTGATTTACATCAGCAATTGAAACAAAGTTAGAGTCATGAACTTCACCAGTTATAGTGAAGTGTGACTAATTGAAAGCAATGATAACATCACTACGAGTATTCAAGTTATATAACTGTAGCATATGAGACATGAAAACATAACACTTTGAATTGACTAAGCCTTGTTGTTACGAAGCCAGAAACATACATGAGAAAACTTGTGATAGTCTACCTATGTATAGGAATTTGTAAGCTGGGTCAAAATCCTCAGAAGGTTTTACCAGAACAAAATCTTCTTACACAGAAGAGGAATTTACAAGTAGGTAAGTCTGTGCAGGCTCCAGGTCAGAAGATCAACCAATCACTGAAAAACTCTGGATGCAGATGTCTGTGCAAATAGAGGTGGCTGTGGATGCAGCATTGTCCTGATAGTCTAGATGAGCAATCCTGGCGAAAAACTCACCTCTTCCCTGCCACTTTCGGATCTTGACTCGCCTAATTTCCTTTGTGTTTCCTTACCATTCCCCCTAGATGTATCTCATGTCTACAGCTACTGTGTTGTCTATCTTGACTAGACTGTAAGCTCTGATGAGTTACATGTGTCTGTGCAGCGCTGCATATGTCTTGTAGTGCTATACAAATGTTCAATAGTAGTAGTGGTAGTAGTAGCGATAGCAATCATGCATCCTTCGCCATCACCCTGCCTTGATTTTGTATAGGCTGCGTTGTTCTGTGTTCCAGAGAAGGTAACCCATCCTCAGGCCAATGAAAACCAAAAAAAGGGGAAGGCATTTCTGGCATGGAACCTTCTGACCTAGGAGTCAAAACAATAAGGGGCTGCCTCCATATCCCTGTTCCTGTGCATCTGATCTCTCAGGCCACTGCACAAAAGGGAAGTAGCTCTCTCTAACAGAGAGGTGACATGCAGAGTCAGTCAATCTCTGAGCAACTTGTGTCCTGCACTGAATTGTCTTTTCAAAAAGGAACTCTTGAGCTTGTAATAGTGATGTAGATGAGACATTCGGTTCCTGTGATAAGCCACAGACATATCTGCACAGAAGAGACAGCACTCAGAATCATGGTTCGGGCCCAGACAATGAAAGCAGAGCAGGTGAAGGTCTTTGCAATGCCCTTTAACCTTTCCCAGCATTCGCGGCTTCACAGAAACAACCGCCATGATGAAGGAAAAAGATCTTCACGCTGGCGGTTGTACAGAGGGAGCTGGGGCCTCACGCGTGCTTCCCCGGCTCCCTCTGAAGCACCTCAGACAGCCGCGGGGCGGGTGGGGGGGGGGGGGAGGCTAGGACTACAAATGGGCTTTGATGGGAGGGAGGGGGGGGGCCAAGGACTGGATGGGCTGTGATGGGTTGTACCTGGACTGGAAATGGGCTATGGGGGGGACGGACCTGGACTGGAAATAGGCTATTGGGGGGGGGGGGTCTGGACTGGAATTGGGCTAGGGGGGGGGGGGGGTGTACCTGGCATGGAAATGGGCTAGGGGGGGAAGCGGGAAACTAAACGGTAGGTGGGGTATGGGGGGGGGGGGGGGTGGAACCTGGACTGGAAATAGGCTATGGAGGGTGGATCTGGACTGGAATTGGGCTATGGGGGGGGGGGGGTGTACCTGGACTGGAAATGGGCTATGGGGGGAACCTAGACTGGAACTGGGCTATGGGGGGTGGAACCTGGACTGGAAATAGGCTATGGGGGGATCTGGACTGGAATTGGGCTGGGGGGGGGGGTGTACCTGGACTGGAAATGGGCTATGGGGGGGAAACCTGGACTGGAAATGGGCTATGGGAGGGGACCTGGACTGGAAATGGGCTATGGGGGGGGGGGGTGCAATGGAATTGGACAATGGGAGGACGACCTGGACTGGAATTGGGCTATGGTGGGGGGAGGGGGAACTTGGACTGGAAATAGACTGTGATTAGGGGGGCTAGGACTGCAAATGGGCTGTGATGGTTGGGGGGGACTTGGACTGGAAATGGGCTGTGATGGGGGGCTAGAACTGCAAATGGGCTGTGATGGTGGGGGGGGGGGGGACCTAGGACTGCAAATGGGCTGTGATGGTGGGGGGGGGGGGGGCTAGGACTGGAAATGGCCTGTGATGGAAGGGCTAGCACTGGAAATGGGCTGATGAAGAGCTGGAATAGGACTGGAAATGGGCTGATGGGAGCTGGAATAGGACTGGAAGTGGGCTGACGAGGGGGCTAGGATTGGAAATTGGCTGATGGGGGAGCTTGGAGTGGAAATTGGCTGATGGGGGAGCTTGGAGTGGAAATTGGCTGATGGGGGGCTGGAATGGAACTGGAAAAGAGCATATGTGGGGCTAGGACTGGAAATGGGCTGATGAGAAGCTGTAATAGGACTAGAAATGGGCTGATGGGGGAGCTTGGACTGCAAATGGGCTAGAATAGGACTGGAAATGGGCTGATATGGCGGCATGGGAGAATGGGACTAGAAGGGAGTGGATGCTGGGTGGGTCTAGAACTATAAGGGAGCTGATTTGGGAGGAGGACTAGAAGGGGATGGGGAATGAGAATGGAGAGGGGAAAAGATATTTTGTGTGGAAGAAAAGTCTACGATGGGCCGGGTATTGGGAGAGTAAGAGGGGATTGAGAATGGAAGGGTGAAATTTGAGTGGATGATAAAGGAATAAGGAAAGAAATGGGGGAAAGAGCAAAAGGGAAACGATCAGTATGTTAAAGCAGATATATAGAGAGAATGGAAAACATCTAAAAGAGAAGAAAGGACAAATGGATAGCTCGCAGACACGATGAAACCAGAAGAAAGTGACTGGAGCAATTGCAACTGAAAAATAAAATTCCCAAACAGAAGGTAGAAAAATACTTTTTATTTTGAATTTATTAACTGGAATATGTCTGGTCTGGGAAGTGAGTATTGCTAACATCTTTACATTTTTGTTTAGTGCAAGAGGAAATTACTTTATAGTTTTATTTCTCCAGTGTTGTACATTTCATGTTTGGCTTTTGGGGTTCCCAGTTTAATTATTATCTGACCAAGGGAGTTAGCCTACACTTATCCTTGGTAATTTTTGTGGGTGGGGCTGGGGTGCAGCATGGGTGGGACTGGAGGCGGGGCAGGGGTGGGGCTAGGGGCGGAGAATGGGTGGGGCATGGCGAGCCACAGGTGTCGGGTTTTTATCGGTGAAAAAGTTGACAACCCTAGAGCCAGCCCTGCTATAGCAGCAAATAAAGGTATCTGCCTGGAAATGATGTGTTTTTCTCTCCTCTTGCTTTCTTTTGTTCTCTTTTTACCAGGTACTAGATGCTCGTCCCATGATAAAGGACAAACTCCAGACATTATAAACAAATAAAAGGAAAGTATTTGGGAAGAAATTAACAAAACATGGTGCAAGGACAAAAAGTTAATTGGATTACAGAATTTAGAAAAAAAATTGGGAGAGCTTTGTCATATGTACAATTCAGCAAAGCAGAAGAAACAGAGTAGAGAAGTAGCCTCATGTTTACAGCAGCGTCCTTGAAGCCAGAGACTAGGGGTTCAAACATCACTGACACCTCTTGTGGCCTTGGACAAGTCATTTAACCCTTCCTTACCTCACATACAAATTTAGATTGTAAGTCCTCCAGGGAGAGCGAAATATCCACTATACCTGAATGTAACTGAACTACTACTAGAAATGCATGAGCTAAATAAATAAAAAACAAAAAACTGAGGAGTTAAAGTTACTGTTGTGCATGGGAAGAGCTGTACATGCTCAGAACTTTACACTAAGTTCTGAGCTGAGGGAGAGCAGTTTTATTCTGGCGCTGTCAGATGATGTCACCCACTTGCATGCCTGATTCAATCCTGCTTGTCAATGGAAAAAATGTTTGCTTAATGTCTTAGGTTCTAGGATGGGATGAAGTCCTTCCATCTTCTGGCTACCAGAAGTATTGCAAATAAAATGATCAACCACGCTAGCTTTTGAGGAGGTGGTTGTTTTAACCTCAGTAGATTCTGTAAAGTATCGATAACTTAATTAAAAAATATATTTTTAGAATAATCAGATCTTCTTGTAATTTAAATCTGATTTAAAAATGTTCTAAGTATCTTTGAGTAAAGTTTATCAGATGATCTATCAATAAGAATCATAGCTTGTAATAATATCACAGGTACACTACCAAAAAACTGCCTCCAGTTTTGCAACTGATTCCTATAGATTTTGGGGTGCTGAATCCAGGAAAAATAGCCAAAATGTTCCATCACGTCACGTTTTCTTGCAAAATTAGATTTCTTACCCATATAAGGAATGTTCACATAATTTCTTTTTAGCCGACTGCAGTTTATTTTCTTGGCCCAAAATAGAGGTTGTAATGGTTAACTAACTAGAAACACTCCCTCATGCTATTTTAGAGTGTTTTGTATTCATTTTATACATTAACAGGACAATTGGGAGGCGGGGGGCTAAATCCAGTAGTCGCGCTGGCGCATGTTCTTTCCTGTTCGCCTCGCCTCGTTCGCTCGCTCAAACACGGTGGTTGCGACATGAACGTTCCTGTCAAATTTCAGTTTCTTGCAAGTTCATTATTACCTTTTGTTTGCTCAGTCGTAATCCAGCTTTATTCCGAAGTGGTTCACTACAGTTGTAGTTTGCAGTGCTGTGTATTTGTGATGGCTCACAGAGCCAGAGGTTGCGTCAACTCTCCGGACAGTTTTTGTTTTATTTGTGGGGAATATACCGTGAAAAAGCGGCAGAGGAACATTTCTGCATTTATTTAAAAAGTATATTTCGCCTATTTCGGTTTGAAGTTAGGCGATCAAGACAAACCGTGGGCTCCTCACAAAGTGTGCAAGACATGTGAGGAAGATCTACGCTTATGGATGAAAGGTAAAAAACAAGCATTTCGTTTCGGAATACCTATGATGTGGCGTGAACAAAGAGACCACAGCAGAGACTGCTATTTTTGCTCTTGCATTGTGAAGGGATACAACTTAAAAAATAAGAACGTAATAAGTTACCCCAACCTTCCCTCAGCAAGTAGGCCTATGCCTCATAGCAACGAAGTACCTGTGCCTGAACCACCAAAATCTTTGGATCATATTTGTGTGGACGGTTCTGATCATGATGAGACTCATCAGATGGCTTTTCCCAATGAGTCCAGTACTTCCGAGTTTGAAACTGAACCAGATCCGAAACCTGAACTTTTCTCTCAAGCGGAATTGAATGATTTAGTCCGGGATTTAGGACTCCCAAAAGATGCTGCCCAACTGCTAGGTTCTCGGCTTAAACAGAAAAATCTATTGTCACCAGGAACAACTTTTTATTGGTACCGCAACCGCGAGACACAATTTTTGAAGTATTTCAGCAAAGAGGAAGATTTGGTATTTTGCAACGATATATACGGAGTGATGGAAAAGTTTAAACTCAAGTATGATCCTGCTGAATGGCGGCTGTTCATTGATTCGTCAAAAGACAGCATAAAAGGTGTTCTTCTTCATAATGGCAACACATTCGCTTCAGTTCCTATTGCTCACTCTGTTATTCTCCAAGAAAAATACGAGAATTTGGCCCTGATTCTTCAGAAGATTCGTTATGATGAGCATAAGTGGATGATTTGTGGAGACTTTAAAATTCTATCCATGCTATTAGGGCAGCAATCCGGTTTCACCAAATATCCCTGCTTCCTTTGCTTGTGGGATAGCCGGGCCCGCGACCTACACTGGGGGAAAAAAGACTGGCCAATTCGGGAGTATTTGAGACCCGGTGAGAAAAATGTTCTTCATGAGAGCTTGGTACCTCGTGATAAAATTCTATTACCACCTCTCCACATTAAGTTGGGTCTCATTAAGCAATTCATCAAGTCCCTTCCAAAAGATGGTGAGTGCTTTCGGTACCTTTGCTCAAAGTTCCCCCGACTTTCTGAAGCAAAGCTAAAGGAAGGAGTGTTTGTTGGCCCTGATATAAGGAAACTCATTTCAGATGGAGCATTCGCTGAAACGATGTCTGAGAAGGAAAAAGAAGCCTGGGATTCCTTCAAGGATGTTGTTCTCAAATTCTTGGGGAACAGGCGGGATGAGAACTATAAGGATATTGTTGCCAGGATGCTCAATGCCTTCAAAGAACAAGGCTGTAACATGAGCCTGAAAGTCCATTTCTTGCACTCCCATGTGAACTACTTTCCTGAAAACTTGGGGGCGTACAGTGAAGAACAAGGTGAAAGGTTTCACCAGGACATCAAGGACGCAGAGAGAAGGTACCAAGGAAGATGGAACACCACTATGATGGCTGATTTCTGCTGGTTGCTGCTGCGGGAAACCCCAGATGAAAAATACGCCAAGCAGCGCACCAAGAGAAGCATTCGGGGGAAGAAGAAACAGGCCCACCAGGAGATTGATTGACCCAAGAATGACTTTAAAATCTAAACTGTGTTGACAAATATCGTGTTTTTACTAAACTTTGAAATAAAAATTTGCTAGTTATTACCACAGTGTCGGATCTCATTTATTAGAATTTTATTTTCACACCATCGGGTGTTTGTCTTCATGTATTGCAATGGTGCGGTTTGCGTTTTCTATTCTTACATACATACCTGTACAACATTTTTTGCACATTTCTTTGCTTTGCTTTGTGTCTAACCTCGCTCTTATATGCTCAATGTTTGTGCACATGTAAGTGGCTGTTTTAAGTGCAGACAATTTTGCTACCATCACAGTGTGTTCTGTTGACATTACTCTATTCTTATGTGCTGCCTTGTTACAATTTTCTTTATTCTTATTTGAATAACTACTAAACAATTAGTATAAAGAATTCATCCAAGAAACTTTTATCTCGATAGCACTCAATCTGAAACGTTCACCTCAAACTGCTAACCCAATGTAGCAAAAAATCTGTACGTGATGGAGCAAATTGGTTACCAGATTTGGATTCAGCGCACCAAAAAACGTAAAAATCAATCGAAACATTAGAGGCAGTTTAAAAAAAATTTTTTTTACTGTACCTGTGTATTTTATGAACATACTTGCTACCAGCAGTACCTGGAGATACACCGATTTGCCTTTGTAGGTAATATACCTGTGCACACACATAAGCCTCTCTCTCTCAAAGTACAAATTCAAGTAAGGTCAATGAATGGAGAATATGGAGAATGAAGCAGATCTGGGCAAGGAGGGGTCTGGGTACAAGTACAAAGAATAAGAGAAAGTAAAAATAAGCTCTGCTCTGAGCTTTCCTAGAAGTTTTAAAGCATGTTTGTCTTAAAACCCACTTCTTTATACTGGTGTTTGATGTGTCATAAACAAGGGATTCTGCAGGTTGGTTAACTGGCTAAAGGCAGACATTGCCCTATCTTATACTGAATTTTCCTAAATTATTCTTCTTTTTCCTTACTGATTTTGAACCATTTTGCTGTATGATTATGAAAGGCATTATAGCAAATAGGAAATCAAGCAAATATAAGCAACAAAACATTCCTGCAGTAATGAAGAAAAGAATAGGTTTTTGATTCTGAAAATACCTTCCACCGATCTTTCAGATCTACTGACAAAACTTTAATTCTCGCATACCCTTTCAGAAGTCCATTCAATAAAGCGTAGTTACTCACCTGGAACAGGTGATCTCCTGGAACAGCAGGAATTTAGTCTTCACGTATGGGTGACGTCGGTACCGACGGAGTCCGCAAGGGAAAGCTCCCCAGCGTCCAATTGGAAAGCTTTTGGAAGCACTCCACTTCGCCTGTGCGACTGAAGTTGAGAAAAGAGTAAATGAAACCCTGTAACTCCTACGGGAGGACGGTGGGTTGTGAAGACTAAATTCCTGCTGTTCCCAGAGGTTACAGGTGAGTAACTACGCTATCTCCAGGAACAAGCAGGAATGTTGTCTTCACATATGGGACTCCCTAGATCCCAGATGGTGACCTCAGAACCGGTAGAGGTTCGCATTGGAGTAGGTATGATGAGGTCATGGACACCACATGAATTTCTGGTATCTTCAAAGTCCGGGACAAAGGATAGGAGTTGCATCTAACTCTGAAAGAAATGCTGGATTACAGCCTGACCAAACATGGCATCCTGATAGGAGTCCTTGTCCAGTCAATAATGGAAAGCAGAAGGTATGGACGGAAGGCCAAGTTGCTGCTTTGCAAATTTCATCGATGGCTACTGAACGTAGGTTTGCCATCGAGGGGGACATGGCGCGAACGCTGTAAGCAGTGACAAGCCCTTCCAAGGAGAGTCCTGCTTTGTCTTAAGCAAATGAAATGTATTCCGCTATCCACCTGGAGTGTGTATGCTTAGAAACAGGTAATCTCAGTTGACTGGGATCAAATTAGATAAACTGTGAGGCTTTACGAGGATTTTGAGTCCTCTGGAGATAGAAAGCCAATGCATGTTTTCAGAGTTGCTTCCTCTCTAGACACATGTGGTTTAGGAAAGAAAACTGGAAGGTAAATTGACTGGTTTAAATGGACGGGAGACACCACCTTTATCATAAAGTGTGGGTGAGTCCGAAGGACTGCTTTGTCATGGTGAAAGCGGGTATAAGGAGGATCCGCCACCTAAGCCTGAAGCTCACAAATACACCTAACTGACGTGAGAGCAATTAGGAGGGTTACCTTCCAAGAGAGAACCTTTAGTGAGGTTGTGGCTAATGGTTCAAAGGGCGGCTTGAGAAGCTGCGCTAGAATGACACTGAGATTCCAAGCTACCGGAGGTGATTTAATGGGCAGTTTGGACAGCAGGAGACCTCTCATGAAACGCACTACTAGCAGTTGCGTGGAGATGGGCTGTCCATCGAGTAGATGGTGAGAGGCCACATTGGCACTGAAGTGAACCCTCACGGGTTTATCTTTAAACCTGTCGAGGACAGGTGGAGGAGATGATAGAGGAGTGACTCCACTGAAGCAGAAAAGAGATTGAGATCCTTCTGAGAACACCAAATAGAGAATGTACGCCACTTAAAAGCATATAAATGTCTGGTGGAGGACTTTCAAGAGGGTAAAAGGATCTTCTTAACCTCTTGAGTAAGGTCAAAGCCTTGTAACACTATGCTCTCAGCAGACAAGCTGTGAGGTGGAGAGACTGTGGGTTGGAATAGAGTCGTGAGCCGTTGTCCTGGACGAGGAGATTGGGCGCAGATCCCAATTTATTTATTTATTTGCTTTTATATACCACGCTCTTTGAAATCACTCGATTTACATATAACATGAACAGTAAAGCATAGTTACTCACCTGTAACAGGTGATCTCCGGGAACAGCAGGAATTTAGTCTTCACATATGGGTATCGACAGTACCGACGGAGCCTGCACGGGAATGCTCCCCAGCGTACAATAGAAAAGCTTTTGGGAGCATCCCACAGCGCCTGCATGCTGCCTTCCCGCCTTTCCCAAATGTCCCTCTCCAGTTGAGTTTATAGCTGAGACAAGAGAGAGAAAGAGAAAGAGATACAACTCCAAGGGGAGGGGGCGGGTTGTGAAGACTAAATCCCTGCTGTTCCCGGAGATTACCTGTTACAGGTGAGTAAAGCATAGTTATTCACCTGTAACAGGTGATCTCCGGGAACTGCAGGAATTTAGTCTTCACATATGGGTATCGTCGGTACCGACGGAGCCTGCGCGAGAACGCTCCCCAGCATCCAATTAGAAAGCTTTTGGGAGCATCCCACAGCGCCTGCATGCTGCCTTCCCCCAACTGCCTCTCTCCAGTTGAGTTTTAAAGCTGAGACAAAGAGAGAGAGAGGGAAAGAGAGATACAACTCCTAGGGGAGGTGAGTGGGTTGTGAAGACTAAATTCCTGCTGTTCTCGGAGATCACCTGTTACAGGAGAGTAACTATGCTATCTCCAGGAACAAGCAGGAATGTAGTCTTCACATATGGGGAGTCCCTAGCTTTAGATGCCAGGGAGAAACCCCAGAAATTGTGTGTCCCTGAGAAGGGCTCCACTTCCCCCCATGGATCTCCGGCATCCTACCAGGAATGGCGGGTAGGAGTTGATTAGGTATGGAACAGGTGCTGGAGAACAGCCTGACCAAACAAGGTATCCCGGCGGGAGTCCTTGCCCAAGCAGTAATGGGCTGTGAAGGTATGAACTGAGGCCCAGGTGGCTGCTCGACAGATGTCGTCGATAGACACAGAGTGCAGATGAGCCATTGAAGCTGCCATGGCTCTCACATTGTGAGCTGTGAAAAGGCCCTCCAGAGGAAGGTTATTACTCTGATAGGCAAAGGAGATACACTGAGCAATCCAGTTAGACAGTGTTCTCTTGGTGACTGGAAGTCCCAAATGATAAGGATGAAAAGCAACAAAGAGTTGAGAGGACTTTCTATGTTGCTGTGTTCTTTGTAAGTAAAAGGCTAAAGCTCTTTTACAGTCCAAAGTATGAAGATTCCTTTCTGTATCTGATGCATGAGGCCTTGGAAAGAACACAGGTAGGTAGACCGCTTGGTTTAGATGAAAAGGCGAGATCACCTTTGGCATAAAGTGTGGATGAGTTCTAAGGACTACCTTGTCATGATGGAACCTTGTATAAGGTGGATCAGCCACTAGTGCTTGCAACTCACTGATGTGACATGCTGATGTGATTGCAATGAGAAAGATAAACTTCCAAAAAAGGAATTTCAAGGAGGTAGTAGCTAAGGGTTCGAAAGGTGGCTTCATGGGTTGACCAAGAACCAAGTTTAAGTCCCATGCCACAGGTGGTGGCCTAATGGGAGGCTTAGTTAGCAGAAGGCCTCTCATAAATCTTGCTATAAGAGGATGGGAGGAAATAGGCTGTCCATTTAGAGGCTTGAAAGAAGTTGCAATAGCACTCAAATGGACTCTCACTGAGTTAGTTTTAAGTCCTGCATTGGATAAATGAAGGAGATACTCCAGTAATGATTCCAGAGGTATAGCAAGGGGGTTAAGACCTTCTGCGAACACCATATTGCAAACCTTTTCCACTTGAAAGCATAAGAGCGTCTTGTGGAAGGCTTCCTGGAAGCATAAAGGATATCCTTTACTTGCTGTGGGAGGTTAAGATCATGGAGATCTAGGCCTTCAGCAACCAAGCCCTGAGATGCAGAGACTGGGGATTGGGATGCCATAATATTCAGTTCTCCTGAGATAGGAGATCTGGAGCAGACCCTAACTCCAGGGAGGGAGCTTGAGAGAGATGTAGAAGCAGAGGGTACCACACCTGCCGAGGCCAATGTGGAGCTATGAGAATCATGTCCATTGTCTCTCTGAAGCTTGAATAGGGTCTTGGGAATTAAAGGAATGGGTGGAAAGGCGTAAAGGAAGTCTTGGCCCCAGTGAAGGAGGAAAGCATCCTTGGCCTGAGAGCCCTGAGCCGGGATTATGGAACAGAACCGGGGAAGTTTGGCATTCAACGGACTTGCAAAGAGGTCTATGTCCGGGGCTCCCCAAATTTGAAAAATCTTGGTCACCTGGTCTACATGTAGAGACCATTCGTGTGGAAGCAGAACTCGACTGAGTCTGTCTGCCCAAGAGTTTTGTATGCCTGGAAGATACACTGCCAGGAGATGAATCTGATGCTCTCTGGCGAGGGCCCATAGTTGCAAAGTGACAGAGAGCCTGTTTCCCCCTCTTTGTTCACGTAGAACATGGCTACTTGATTGTCCGTATGGATGAGTACTGTCTTGTAGCTGAGCAGGGTGTGGAACACTCGAAGAGCAAGGAAGATTGCTCTGAGCTCTAAGAGACTGATATGTAGATGAGTCTCCTGCGGAGTCCAAGTGCCTTGGGTGGAGGGGTCTTGCAAATGAGCTCCCCAACCCATTGGTGAAACATCTGTTGTGAGAGTTGCCTGGGGTAAGGGTTGTTGAAATGCGGACCCCAGCAACAGGATCTGAGTGGACTGCCACCATTGGAGGGACAAAATAAGGTGATTTGTGTTTGCTATTTTGTCTGACAGGCACCCTGATGCCTGGGTCCACTGAGTGGATTAAGTCCACTGGGCTGCTCTCATATGGAGGCGAGCATAAGGGACCACATGCACGGTGGATGCCATGAGGCCTAGTAGCATTTCTCGGGCAGTGAGATGAGGTTTTAGCACTGCTTGAGAAGCTAACTGCACCATGCGAAGGCAACAGGCCTGGGGAAGATAGGCCCTTGCCTTTTTGGTATCCAGCAAAGCTCCTATGAATTCTAGAGACTGAGTGGGAGTTAGACTGGATTTTGGGACGTTTATGACAAGATCCAAATACTGAAGGATACGCATTGTGCAAGATAGGGAGGGGTCCTGGCCTCTGACTTTGATGGGGCTCGAATGAGCCAGTCTTCTAAGTAGGGGAAGACGAATATCCCTAGAGTGCAGAGAAATGCTGCTACCACAGCCATGCATTTCGTGAACACTCTTGGTGCTGAGGCCAAGCCAAAAGGAAGCACCCTGTATTGGTAGTGCTTTCCTTGAATAAGGAACCAAAGGAATTTCCTGTGAGTTGGGTGGATGACAACATGAGTGTACGCATCCTTGAGATCTAGAGAACAAAGTCAATCCTGACTCTGAAGGTATGGCAGCAGAGTTCCTAAAGAAATCATCTTGAATTTCTCTTTGAAGGTCAATTCTCTGAGGTCCAAAATAGGTCTGTATCCCCGTCTTCTTTGGGATATGGAAATAGGGGGAGTAAAACCCTGTACCCTGTTGATGAATGGGTACTTCTTCTATTGCCCCTTGGGCAAGAAGCATAGTGACCTCTTGATCTAACAGGTCAATGACAGAGGTCTGAGAATTGAACTGACTTACCATTGTGGAAGGGGGCATGCACAGAAAGTGCAGCTTGTACCCCTCTCTTATAATGGAGAGTGTCCAATGCTCTGCTGTTATCTGCTCCCACCTGGGGGCAAAGTGAGATAACCTTCCTGGAATGGTGGAAGGCTCTGGTCCATTGAGGGCCAGGAAGGCTAAGTTCTCTAGATGAAAGTCAAAGGCCTTGTGGAGGCTGAGACTGCTGAGACGGTTGAGGCTTAGCAGTCTTTGCTTTCCTTTGTTTAGGTGGTTGCTGACCTTTCCGGGTAGGCTAACCTGTAGAACGTCCCTGCTGGGAATAAGAGGGATAAAACCTCTTCTATTTTGAGAAGAAAGGCTTCTTGAAAGACTTCCTTCTCGCAGGTTCAGCTGTAGCTTTGGATAGCCTATACAAAGTGGAGTTGTCAGCATCCAACTCATTGGCTTTTTCTTGCCAATCTTTGCCAAACAGGTTCTCACCAGTACAAGGAATATTGCCCAGTTTGTCTTGTACCCAGAGCTCCAAATCAGATGCCAGGCAATTTTACGTGCACCTAAGGCAATGGCAGAGGTTCTGCTTATGCACTCAAAACAGTCAAAAGCTGCACGGTTGACAAATTTAGAAACATCCTGGGCATGTTTGACCAATGTGAGAAAATCCTGCCTTCTATCCTCAGGAAAAAGAGGGCTGAGAACCTCTAAATCTCCTGTGACTTCCTTCAGGAACATTCCCATATATAAAATATAGGAACTGATCCTGGCAGAAAGCATGGAAGCTTGGAAAGTATGACGTCCAAAAGCATCCAAAGTTCTGCACTCACGTCCTGGAGGATTAGAGGCATGTCTCTTTGCACTCCTGATCCTTCTCATAGCTGATTCCACTACAATTGAGTGGTGAGGAAGCGGAGTCTTTTGGAAACCAGGACAAGGAGGGACTCGATACATAGTACCAGTCTACAAGAGTGAGGAGAGGCGGTAAGAGGCGTCTCCCACATTCTTAGCATGAGATCATGCAAGATCTCATGGATGGGTAGAGTAGCTGCCTCCTTAGGAGCTTTGGGATATTGTAAAATTTCCAACTCCTTTGCTCTGGGCTCTGATTCAGGAGCCACAGTAATGAACAGACCTCGAGCCACCTCCCTGATGAAGTCCTGAAAGGAAATATCCTCTGGAGGAGACATCCTGCGTTTAGGGGAGAAAGGCTCCTCTGGGAGAAGTATTCCGGTACCGACAGAACTGTCAGAATCCTCAGATTCCTCTGAGGACTCGAAGTACCTTCTGTCCGGATGCTCTTGAAGAGCCCGACACCCGTACCGACCGAAGTCGGTACCGGGGGGGGAATCGGTACCAGTGTATCGGTACCGGAGGGCATCGCATGACTGGGTGCCGGCAATGCAGACACTGATGTCGATGCTGATGCTGTCGGTACCGGTACCAGAGTCAGTGCCGATACCGCGTGAACTGTTTGACGTGGCTCCGAGGGTGTCTATGCCGCAAGGAGAGCCGCCAGACTGCGTTCAATAGCCAGGAACCTCTGGTCTATCGAAGCTGCCGATGCCTGGATGTTGGTACCGGAGAAAACAGCCGGTACCCCAGAGCATGACACCAGTAGTTCTGCTGAGGTTGAGGCCTCAAGAACGTCCTGGAGCCCCGATAATGCTTTGGAAGCCGAAGCCTCCCACCAGGGCAATTTTTCCGGTGCAGAATCCTCAAGGGCAACGCCAGAGGCATCTCGATGCTTAGAAGGAGATCTACCCTTTGAGGACCGGCTAGACTTGTGTTTAGTTACCTGAGATCCACGAGAGGAAGAGGAAGCCCTGGAAGACGTCGATGCCACCGAGGCTGCATCAGAGGGAAACAGGGTACTGAGTTTAGCAGCTCGGTTCTGCCGACCTCTTTTAGACATCATGGCACAGGCCATACATTCTGTGATGGAGTGGTCAGGACCTAAACATTTGAGACGCCACTTATGGGTGTCGGTGACGGAGATGGTACCGCCAAACTTGGTGCACTTTTTGAAACCCGAAGAGGGTTTTTCCATTGTGGAGGAATTTTGGGCCTAAGGCCCAAAAAGGTGCGTGCACCTGGAAAAAAATTACTATATTAATTTTTTTTATTTAAAAGAAAAGAAGAAAGAAAGAAAAAGAACGGCTGTACCGCTAAAGCGTCAAGGAAGGCAGACGCGACCACAAAAAAGAAGGGCAATAAGAAAAACTTTTCTGCAGTGACAGGACCTGCTGGCTCCGCGGAAAACGAAGAACTGGAGAGAGGCAGTTGGGAAAGGCGGGAAGGCAGCACGCAGGCGCTGTGGGATGCTTCCAAAAGCTTTCTAATTGGATGCTGGGGTGTGTTCCCGCGCAGGCTCCATCAGTACCAATGATACCCATATGTGAAGACTACATTCCTGCTTGTTCCTGGAGATCTATGCTATCTCCAGAAACAAACAGGAATGTAGTCTTCACATATGGGGACTCCCTAGCTGCAGATGCCAGGGAGATGGCCCCAGAAAGTTGTAGGCCCTTGTGAAAGGGCTCCACTTCCCCCCATGGATCTCTGGCATCCTACCAGGGATGGTGGGTAGGAGTTGATTAAGTCTGGAACAGGTGTTGAAGAACAGCCTGACCAAACAAGGCATCCCGACGGGAGTCCATGTCTAAGCAGTAATGGGCTGTGAAGGTATGTACCAAAGCCCAAGTAGCTGCTCGACAGATGTCGTCGATAAACACAAGACTGAAGGCTGACATGGCTCTCACATTGTGAGCTGTGACATGGCCTTGAAGAGGAAGGTTCTTACTCTCATAGGCAAAACATATGCACTGTGCAATCCAGCTGGACAGTGTCCTTTTGGAGACTGGAAGTCCCAAATGACTAGGATCAAATGCAACAAAGAGATGAGAGGATTTTCTATGTTGCATTGTCCTTTGCAAGTAAAAGGCCAAAGCTCTTTTACAGTCCAAAGTATGAAGGTTCCTTTCTGCACTGGAGGCGTGAGGCCTCGGAAAGAATACAGGAAGGTAAACTGCTTGGTTCAAATAAAAAGGCGAAACCACCTTTGGCATAAAGTGTGGATGAGTCCTAAGAACTATCTTATCATGGTGGAACCTTGTATAAGGAGGATCAGCCACCAACGCTTGCAGTTCACTGATGCGACATGCTGATGTGATTGCAATGAGGAAGATAGCCTTCCAGGAAAGAAATTTCAAAGAGGTAGTGGCTAATGGTTCAATGGAAGGTTTCATGAGCTGCCCAAGTACCAGATTCAAGTCCCATGCCACCAGTGGTGGCTTAATGGGAGGTTTTGTCAAAAGAAGGTGAGCATAAGGAACCACATGCACGGTGGATGCCATGTGGCCTAGCAACTGTAACATTTCCAGAGCAGTGAGATGAGGTTTGCGCACTGCTTCGGAAGCTAACTGTACAATGTGAAGACAGTGGGGCTGTGGCAGGAAAGCCCTTGTCTGTCTGGTATCCAGATGAGCTCCTATAAATTCTAGGTATTGAGTGGGAGCAAGATTGGATTTTGGGAAGTTTATGACAAGTCCCAAATACTGAAGGATGCGCATTGTGCAAGACAGAGCAAAGCTGGCTTCTGGCCCTGAAGGGGCTCGAATGAGCCAGTCGTCTAAGTAAGGGAAGACAAATATTCCCAGGGTGCGGAGAAATACTGCTACCACAGCCATACATTTTGTGAACACGCTTGGTGCAGAAGCCAGGCCAAAAAGAAGAACCCTGTATTGATAGTGCTTTCCTTGAAACAGGAATCGAAGGAACTTCCTGTGACTTGGATAGATGAGAACATCCTTGAGATCTAGAGAACAAAGCCAATCCTGACCCCGAAGGTATGGCAGCAGAGTTCCTAGAGAAATCATTTTGAACTTCTCTCTGAACAGGAATTTGTTCAATTCTCTGAGGTCTAGAATGGGTCTGTGTCTTCTTGTTTTCTTTGGAATAAGGAAATAGGGGGAGTAGAACCCTGTACCCCGTTGGGGAATGGATACCTCTTCTATTGCTCCTTGAGCAAGGAGCATTGTGAGTTCTTGACCTAACCGGGTCGTTGAGAGAGGTCTGAGAATTAAACTGTCTTACTATTGTAGGAGGGGGCATGCTGAGGAAATGAAGCTTGTACCCCCTCTTGTACAATGGACAGAGTCCAATTTTCTGCTGTTATCTGACACCATATGGGGGCAAAATGACATAACCTTCCTGGGATGGTGGAGGGTTCTGGTCCATTCAGGGCCAGGAAGGCAAAGTTCTCTAGACAGAAGCCCCCGTGGAGGCTGAGTCTGCTGAGCCGGTTGAGGCTTAGCAGCTTCTGGCTTCCTTTGCTGCCTAGGTTGCTGTTGCTGTCCCTTTTGGGCAGATTGACCTGGATGATGTCCCTGCTGGGTATAGGAGGGATAAAACTTCTTCTTGCTGAAGAACGGTTTCTTAGAGGATCTTTTCCTCGCAGGATCAGCTGTAGATTTGGACAATCTATCCAAAGTGATATTGTCAGCATCTATCTCATTAGCTTTTTCCTGCCAATTCTTGCCAAAGAGATTCTCTCCTGTGCAAGGTATATTTCCCAATTTGTCCTGTACCCAGATTTCCAAGTCAGATGCCTGGACCAGGCAATCCTACGTGCACCTATGGCAATAGCAGAGGTTCTGCTTATGCATTCAAAGCAGTCAAAGGCTGCACGATTCACAAACTTGGAAACATCCTGAGCATCAAGATAATCTTCCCTTTTATCATCAGGAAGAAGAGGGCTCACAAGCTCTAAAGTCTCCTGTGACTTCCTTAAGGAACATCCTCATATAGAAGATATAGAAACTGATCCTAGCAGAAAGCATGGAAGCCTGGAAGGATCGACGTCCAAAGGCATCAAGAGTTCTACACTCACGTCTTGGAGGATTAGATGCATGGAATGGTGTGGTAATTGAGTCTTTTGAAACCCAGGACAAGGAGGAACTCGATACATGGTGTCGAGTCTTCGGGAATGAGGAGATGTGGATGTTAATACAGTTGGTGCAGGTGCCGGTACCGGCTGAAGTGTCTGAAGCGGTTGCAGGGGCATCGAGGCCGTGAGAAGAGCCGCCAGACTGCGTTCAATAGCCAAGAATCTCTGGTCTATCAACGCTGCCAATGCTTGGGTATCGGTGACGGTTGAAGCAGCCGGAACCCCCAAGCATGGCACCAGTAGTTCTGTCAAGGTAGAGGCTCTGAGAACATCTAGGAGCCCCGTTAGTGCTTTGGAAGCCGAAGCCTCCCGCCGGGGCAATTTTGCCGGTGAAAATCCCTCAAGGGCAACGCCAGAGGCATCTCGATGCTTAGAAGGAGATCTACCCTTTGAGGACCGGCTAGATTTATGTTTAGTTACCTGAGATCCATGGGAGGAAGATGAAGCCCGGGAGGACGTCGAAGCCACGGACGCTGCATCGGAGGGAAAAAGGGTGCTAAGTTTAGCAGCCTGGTTTTGCCGGCCCCTTTTTGACATCATTCCATAGGCGAGGCACTCTGAAATAGAGTGGTCAGGACCTAAAAATTTGAGGCACCACTCATGGGTGTCGGTGACGGAGATGGTACCGCCACACTTAGAATATTTTTTAAAACCCGAAGCAGGTTTTTCCATGTTTATGGAAAAAATTTGGCCTAGTGCCCAAAATGGCGCCTAGCACCACAGAAAAAAGTTACTGAAGGAAAGACTCCAGAAACTAACTTTTTTTTTTTTTTTTAAGAAAGAAAAGAATTACCGATGGTACCGGTATAGCGTCAAGGGAAGGCAGATGCGACCACAAAAAAGAAGCATAAGAATGGCATTTTCTGTGGTGACGGGATGTGCGACCTGTCGGCTCTGCGGAAAACGAAAAACTGGAGAGGGACAGTTGGGAAAGGCGGGAAGGCAGCACGCAGGCGTTGTGGGATGCTCCCAAAAGCTTTCCTATTGGACGCTGGGGAGCGTTCCCGCGCAGGCTCCGTCAGTACCGACGATACCCATATGTGAAGACTACATTCCTGCATGTTCCTGGAGATAACAGTTTACATAGAACAGGTAGCTTACATCAAACAGAGAACAATGGAATGGGTAATACACATGTATAAAGAACAGGTGGCTAAAACATTAAATGTTAAACGGGGAAATGAACTTGGAGTGTGCAGATGGGAGAACTAATTGCAAGTTGGACAGTAGACACATAAACCTTGTTTAGGGTGGCTGATTGTAAGCTAGTTGAAACAAGTATGTCTTTAAGGCCTTCTTAAAGGATGCCAGGTCTGAGATGGCTCTGATTGCTGGAGGTAGGGCGTTCCATAGGGTTGGTGCATATAAAGAAAATTCTTAGTAGACTGGTTACATGTCCTTATTGCTGAAGGGGTGACAAGTGAGATCACCATGCATGACCTCCTAATTCTGTTTTTAGGGGTACGTTGTATGAGAGCTGCGAGGGAGGTCATGCCATACTGGGTCAGACCAAGGTCTATCAAGCCCAGTATCCTGTTTCCAACAATGGCCAGTCTAGGTCATAAGTACCTAGCAGTTTCCTCAAAAGACACAGGTTCCACAATGCTTGTATTGGGTCAAGCAGTGATATCCTGGGTCCCTTTTAATAATGGGTTATGGACCTTTCCTCCAGAACGTGTAAAAACCTTTTTTAAATCCAGCTACACTAACAGCTTTTACTACATCCTCTGGTAACAAATTCCAGAGTTGGATTACACGTTGAATGAAAAAATATTTTTTCTTATTAGTCTTAAATAGGTTACCCTGTAGCTTCATTGTATGTCCCGTAGTCTTTCTATATTCTGATGACGTAAACAATCGATCTATGTTTACCCATTCCACTCCATTCAAGAATTTATAGACCTCTATCATATCTCCCCTCAGCCATCTCTTTTCCAGGATGAAGAGCACTAACCTTTTTAATCTCTCTTCACAGGGGTATATTTCCATCCCCTATACCATTTTGGTGGCTCTTCTCTGTACCTTTTCTAATAACGCTATATCCTCTTTAAAATATGGCTACCAGAATTGCACACAATATTCAAGGTGCGGTCGCACCATGCAACGTTAGAGGTATTATAATATCCTTTGTTTTATTTTCTATTCCTTTCCTCATGATACCTAGCATTCTATTTGCTCTCTTAACCACCCCTGCACACTAGGCGGAGGTTTTTAACATGTTATCCACGATGATGCCTAAATCTTTTTCCTGGGTGATGGTTCCTAATGTTGAACCTTGCATCGTGTAACCATAGTTTGGGTTGTTCTTTCCTAGGTGCATAACTTTGTACTTGTCCACATTAAATTTCATCTGCCATTTGGATGCCCAGTCTTCCAATTTATCAAGATCCTCTGCAATTTTCCACAATCCTCATGGGTTACACCTGTTACAGGTGAGTAACTACTCTTTCTCCAGGACCAAGCAGGAATTCAGTCCTCACATATGGGACTCCCCAGCGAAAGGCTACCGGGAACCCAAGCTGAAAAATATGCTCCCTCTAGAGCGTCAGCATCCATGAAAGAATCCTTTCTGAGAACGCCCCCGAACGGTAGCCCAACACAAGGGCCAGAGGGTAGGAGTTGCCTAAACCTCAAAGAGATTACGGAGTACCGCCTGTCCGAAAGCACTGTCCCTACGGGACTCCCTCTCGAGGCAGTAGTGAGCCGCAAAAGTCTGGCTTGAAGACAAGGTAGCGGCCTGGCAGATGTCTGCCAACGGAAGAGAGCGGAGGTGGGCTACTGACGCGGCCTTTGCCCTGACACGGTGGGCTGTGACTCGACCCTGCAAGGAGAGACCGGTTGCCCTGTACGCCCAGGCGATACAGTCCGCTACCCAAAGAGACAAAGTACGCTTGGAGACAGGCAACCCCAGTTTATTAGGGTCAAAAGATACGAAGAGCTGAGCAGCCCTTCGATGCCCCTGCGTACGGTCAACGCGCTTCTACAGTCCAGGGTATGAAGGACTGTTTTACCCTGGATGGCATGCGGCCTGGGGAAGAATGTTGGAAGAACCACCTCCTGATTGAGGTGGAAGGAGGAGACAACCTTCGGAAAGAACTTAGGGTGAGTCCGCAAGACCACCCTGTTCTTATAGAACCGTGTGTATGGTCTATCAGAAACCAGAGCTTGTAGTTCACTCACACGCCTGGCTGAGGTAAGAGCCACTAAGAACATGGCCTTCCAGGAAAGGAAGCGTAAAGGACAGGTAGCCATCGGCTCAAACGGTGGGCACGTAAGTTGTTGCAAGACCACATTTAAATCCCACTCAGGGGCTGGTGCACGGATCGGAGGCTTGAGCAGAAGCAGGCCTCTGAGGAAACGGGACACCAAGGGATGGCCCGAGAGAGATTGGCCCTCTATCTGCGAGTAGTGTGCCGACAGAGCACTGAGGTGGACCCAGACAGAGTTGGACTTAAGGCCTAGGTCCGAGAGGTGGAGCAGGTACTGCAGCACCACTGGAACCAGGCACAAAAAAAGGATCCTCCTGGCGCTGAGCACACCAGGTGGAGAACCTACGCCACTTGAGGGCATAAGATTTCCGGGTGGATTGCCGCCTAGAGGCCAAAACCACCTCTTCCACTTCCTTAGGAAGACGTAAGGGGGCTAGAACTATCCTCTCAGCAGCCAGGCCATCAGATTGAGGGATTTGAGGTTGGGATGCAGGAGAGATCCCTGATTCTGAGATAGGAGATCGGGTTGCACCCACAGAGGGAGTTGAGTGTAAACCGCCAACTGTAGGAGGAGTGGAAACCACGGTTGCCTCAGCCATCTGGGGGCTACCAGAATCACAGAGGCCTTGTCCTGAAGAATCTTGAACAAGGTTCGGGCCACTAGAGGCGTGGGAGGAAACGCATACAGTAGTCCCATAGACCAAGAGATTAGAAACGCATCTGCTGCTGTTTGCAGAGGATGCGGTTGTCTGGAACAGAACCTGGGTAGCTGACGGTTCTGTGGACTTGCAAAAAGATCAATGGTTGGAAGATCCCATCTTAGAAAGATCCCTTGGACCACCCGAGGATTCAACTGCCATTCGTGAGGCTGTAGAATCCTGCTCAATCTGTCTGCCAAGCAATTTTCCTGGCCAGGCAAGTAAACTGCCTTGAGAAGCATGTTGTGTTTGATTGCCAAAGAGCACAGGGCCTGTGCCTCCTGACACAGAAGCATGGAGCCTGTGCCCCTTGCTTGTTCACGTAGAACATTGCCACTTGATTGTCTGTCTGAACTAAGACAGACTGGTGAGAGAGGACATGAGAGAAAGTTTGTAGAGCTAAGCGGATAGCTCGCAACTCCAATAGACTGATCTGCTGTGTGGACTCCCCAGGAGACCAGGGGCCCTGAGTGCAAGCCCCCTGGCAATGTGCACCCGAGCCCTGAAGAGAAGCATTGGTTGTCAGCACCAGTGTGTGGGGAGGCGCCTGAAAAGGCACCCCCTGGACCAGGTTTGGGAGATGCAGCCATCATCGTAAGGATGCTGTCAGCGGTTTGGACATCCTTATCTTGTCTTTCAAGCTGCCTGTGGCTTGCCCCCACTGAGCTCTGAGGCACCACTAAGCAGGTCGCATGTGCAGGCAGGCAAGAGTAGTTACTCACCTGTAACAGGTGTTCTCCAGGAGCAGCAGGAATCAGTCCTCACTTATGGGTGACGTCGGCGCCGACTGAGCCCCCATGTGGAGCATTTCCCCAACTATCACAGAAAGCCTTTGGGACTGCTAGCACGCATGAGTGGTCTCCTTCCCGCCCAAGGGTGCCATCTTGCTCAGTCAGATAACATAGCTAAAAGACAACAAAAAACGAAATAAATGATATGACCGCAACTCCAAGGGGAGGAGGGAGGGTTGTGAGGACTGATTCCTGCTGCTCCTGGAGAACACCTGTTACAGGTGAGTAGCTACTCTTTCTCCAGGACCAAGCAGGAAGTCAGTCCTCACATATGGGACTTCCCAGCTTAAGGCTACCGGGGACCAAAAGCTGAAAAAAATATGCTCCCTCTGGAGCCTCAGCATGTACGAAAAGAATCTTCTCTGAGAATGCCCCCAAATGGTAGCCCAACACCAGGGCCAGAGGGTAGGAGTTGTCTATACCTCAAAGAGATTACGGAGTACCGCCTGTCCAAAAGCACTGTTCCTGCGGGACTCCCTCTCGAGGCAGTAGTGGGCCGCAAAAGTCTGGCTTGAAGACCAAGTAGCGGCCCTGCTGATGTCTACCAACGGAACAGAGCAGAGATGAGCCACTGATGCAGCCTTCGCCCTGACACGGTGAGCCATGACTCGACCCTGCAACGAGAGGCCAGCTACCCTGTAGCCCAGGCGATACAGTCTGCTACCCAAATGGACAGGGTACGTTTGGAGACAGGTAACCCCAACTTATTAGGGTCAAAAGAGACGAAGAGCTGAACAGCCCTTTGGTGTCCCTGCGTACGGTCAAGGTAGAAGGACAACGCCCTCCTACAGTCCAGAGTATGCAAGACCATCTCAGCCCGGCTGACATGCGGCCTGGGAAAGAAAGCTGGAAGAACCACCTCCTGGTTGAGGTGGAATGAGGAGACAACCTTAGGAAGGAACTTAGGGTGAGTCCGTAACACTACTCTGTTTCTGTAGAACCTAGTGTATGGTGCATCTGACACCAAAGCTTGAAGCTCGCTCACTCGCCTTGCTGAGGTAAGAGCTACCAAAAAAAAATGCTTTCCAGGAGAGAAAACGCAAAGGACAAGTAGCCATAGGCTCAAACGGTGGGCAAGTAAGCTGTTGCAAGACCACATTCAAATCCCACTGAGGGGCAGGAGGACGAACTGGAGGCTTAAGAAAAAGGAGGCCTCTGAGGAAGCGAGCCACTAAAAGGGTGGCTTCAGAGAGACTGACCCTCCACCTGTGAATGGTGCGCTGAGAGAGCACTGAGATGGACCCTAACCGAGTTGGATTTGAGGCATAGGTTGGACAGGTGAAGCAAATATTGCAGCACCACTGGTTCCAGGCATGAGAAAGGATCCTCCTTGTGTTGAGCACACCAGATGGAGAACCTACGCCACTTAAGGGCATAAGATTTCCGAGTGGACTGCCACCTAACGGCCAAGACCACTTCCCTAGGCAGCAGTAAGGGTGCTAGAACTACCCTTTCAGCAGCCAGGCCATCAGATTGAGAAATTGGAGGTTGGGATGTAAGAGAGATCCCTGCTCCTAAGAGAGGTTGCATCCCCAGAGGAAGAGGAGTGTCCACCGCTAGTTGCAAAAGAAACGGAAACCAGGGTTGCCTTGGCCACCTGGGGGCCACCAGGATCACCGAGGCCTTGTCTCGGATCACTTTGAACAGTGTCTTGGACACTAGAGGAGTGGGAGGAAACGCATATAGGAGGCCAGTAGACCATGGAATGAGAAAAGCATCCGCTGCTACTCTGAGAGGATGCGGTTGCCTGGAGCAGAAACTGGGCAGTTGACGGTTCAGTGGACTGGCAAAGAGATCTATGGTAGGAAGACCCCATCTTAGGAAGATCTGTTGAACCACCAGAGGATTCAACTGCCATTCGTGTGGCTGCAGAATCCTGCTCAATCTGTCTGCCAGGTAATTCTATTGTCCAGGGAGATAGACCGCCTGGAGAAGTATGCCATGATTGACTGCCCAGGAGCACAGGTCCTGTGCCTCCTGACAGAGAGGTCTGGACCCTGTGCCCCCCTGCTTGTTCACATAGAACATGGCAACTTGATTGTCCGTCTGCACTAAGACGGACTGGTGAGAGAGGACATGAGAGAACGTCCGGAGGGCTAGGCGGATTGCTCTGAGCTCTAGAAAAATGATCTGCTGTGTGGATTCCCAAGGAGACCAGAGGCCCTGGGTGCATGCTCCTTGGCAATGTGCACCCCAACCTTGGAGAGAAGCATCTGTTGTCAGCACTTGAGAATGCTGAGGCGCTTGAAAAGGCACCCCTTTTAGCAGATTCGGAAGATGACGCCACCACCGAAGAGAAGAAGCTAGTAGCTTGGACACCCTCACTTTATCAGTCAGGTCTCCCGTGGCCTGCAGCCCCACTGAGCTGGCCTTATGTGTAGACGGGCATTTGGGGTTACATGGACCGTGGATGCCGTGTGGCCTAAGAGTCTTAGGAACTGTCTGGCAGAGACCAGAGAATTGCTGTGGAATTGGCTGGCCAAGGCCACCAGTCTGTGGGCCCTGTCCACTGGCAAAAAAGCCTTTGCTTGAAGGGTGTCCAGTCTTGCTCTTATGAACTCCATGTTCTGTGAGGGGTGCAAAGCGGACTTTGCAAAGTTTATGACAAACCCCAGATGTTGGAGAAGAGCGACAGTGCGGAGGGTGGCTTGATTGGTCTCCTGTGGAGACTGACCTCTGATGAGCCAGTCATCCAGGTATGAACATAAGAACATAAGATATGCCATACTGGGTCAGACCAAGGTCCATCAAGCCCAGTATTCTGTTTCCAACAGTGGCCAATCTAGGTCATAAGTACCTAGCAGTTTCCCCAAGGGACACAGGTTCCACAATGCTTGTATTGGTTCAAGCACTGATATCCTGGGTCCCTTCTTAATAATGGTTTATGGACCTTTCCTCCAGGAACTTGTCCAAACCTTTTTTAAACCCAGCTACACTAACAGCCTTTACTAATCCTCCGGTAACAAATTCCAGAGTTTGATTACACGTTGAGTGAAAAAATATTTTCTTTTATTAGTCTTAAATAGTTTACCCTGTAGCTTCTTTGCATGTCCCCTAGTCTTTCTATATTCTGACAAGGCAAACAATCGATCTACGTTTACCCGTTCCACTCCGTTCATTAATTTATAGACTTCTATCATATCTCCCCTCAGCCGTCTCTTTTCCAGGTTAAAGAGCCCCAACCTTTTTAGCCTTTCTTCATAGGAGTATCCTTCCATCCCCATTACCATTTTGGTGGCTCTTCTCTGAACCTTTTCTAAAATCGCTATATCCTTTTTAAGATACGGCGACCAGAATTGCACACAATATTCAAGGTGCGGTCTCACCATGGAACGATATAGAGGCATTATAATATCTTTTGTTTTATTTTCCATTCCTTTCCTTATCATACCTAGCATTCTATTTGCTCTCTTGGCCGCCGCTGCACACTGGGCCGAGGGTTTTAATATGGTATCCACAATGACGCCTAAATCTTTTTCCTGGGTGGTGGTTCCTAATGTGGAACCTTGCATCATGTAACCATAGTTTGGGTTGTTCTTCCCTAGGTGCATAACCTTGCACTTGTCCACATTAAATTTCATCTGCCATTTTGATGCCCAGTCTTCCAATTTATCAAGATCCTCTTGCAATTTTCCACAATACTCTTGGGTTTTTTTTTGTTTAAACTTTGTGTTTATTAAGCATGTGAAAGACAGGATAACATCATACATGACCGACAGGTACAAGTCCCCCTACCAGCCCCCCCCAATCAAAATACCCGGTAAAGATAGTCCCTCTTCCACAGCCAAAAACAATCTGAAACCTGCGGCTCGGTTAAAGAGCCTCTTAACCAAAAAGCATTGACAACTGTAACAAACAGATAAACTTTAACAAACGCATAAACTTTGTGCCGTGTGCTGTGTGCTGATGCCGCTCCCCCCCCCCTCCATTCTTGCCACCCCCCGGGTACCAAACCTTACCTTCTCCGCTCTTGCAAATATGAGTCCCAAATCTTATGGAATTCCCACTCCCTCTCCCGTAACCGATATGTCAATTTATCAAACTGGATCATCTCCTCCATTTTCTTATGCCAGTCCTCCACCTCCGGCCCTCCCCTACACTTCCAGCGCCAAGCAATCGCAATATGCGCTGCCAGCTTAAGCTTCCCCTCCCGCAGCCTAGCCCACTGTCCCAGACCCTCCCGGTCCCCTCCCCCCAACACCCACTCCCGAGGCCCCCCGCCTAGCTCCCTCTCCCCTCCCCCCTGGCTTCCCCCCGCCCTCTTGCCCAACCCCTCCTCCACCACCCTCCAGAACCGCTGTATAACCCGACAACCCCACCACATGTGCAGAAAATCACCCCGCTCCCCCGCCAACACTCCTCTGACCCATACCCCCCTTTCCAAGCCATCCTACTTGGTGTGACATAAGCCCCGTGTACTATTTGCAATTGCGTTTGACTCCAAGAGGCAACCGCTGTGGTCCGGTAAATAGCCCCATATATCCTCTGCCACTGCCCCTCATCCCATTCAACCCCCACCCACTTATGCCATCGTTCCCTATAAACCCCACCCCACTTTATCCTCCGTTTCCGCTGCTTCCTCCAACAATACCCTATAAATCTTAGAAATAATCCCTTTATCCTTATTCCCCTGGAACAGCACCGTCTCCATCGCAGTGCTAGGACGGCTGACTCACCGTGTGTTCTCCCCCGTGTGTAGAAAGTGCCCGATTTGAAAGTATTGATAAAAGGGTATGGGGAACTGTGCCCGGCTCTCCAACTCCCGGTGAGAACCCACCCCCCCTTGCACCAAACAGTCCCCAAATTTTGCAATCTTGCCCTGAAGCCAATCCGACCCTCCGAAGGGGAAGAAATCCCGCACCCTGGTCCAAGGCAAGACTGGGCTAGGAAACCACCCCCGCCCCTCCCCCCCCGCTGATAGACTCTCCCACATGGCCCCCAAGAATGGGTGTTCTTTCCCCTTGCCCCCTGCACCCCTACCCCTCGACGCGGTCAACCACTGAGTCAATGACAGTACTCCCATAAGTGTTTTTTCCAGGTCCACCCACGCAGCTTCCCCCCCCCCCCTCCGGTAGTGGTTCCTCCAGGCCTTGAGAATACTTGCCTGGTGGTACCACCTCAGGGAGGGCAACCGGACTCCCCCTTTATCCTTAGCCATCCGGAGCTGGCTAATCCTTATCTTAGCCTTCCGCCCCTTCCAGATAAATCTGCGGACCTGCTCCTCCCATCTTCGAAGTACCCCCCCAGGGATCGTCAGAGGCAACCGCGCAAACAAATACAGGAACTTTGGCAATACACTCATCTTGAAGGCTTCAATTCTCCCCATCCAACTCAGCTGCAGGGCCTTCCAACTGTCCAACAATCTCCCAATCTGTCCCCCCAATGTCTGATAGTTAAGCTCATACAGTCTGCCGGGGTCCGCCGGTAACTGGACCCCTAGGTATTTAAAATGCCCAGGCGCCCATTTAAAAGGGAAATCCCCAAAAATGTCCCTCCTGACCCCTCCGAGAGCCATCGCCTCCGTTTTAGCCATATTTACCTTAAAACCCGACACCACTGCGAACGCCTCCAGCTCTTCCACCAACGCCGGGAGAGAATTTGCTGGGTCCGCCATGAATACCAACGTATCATCCGCATAGAGGAGAATCTTATGCTCTCCCTGCCCTACTGGAACAGGTTGAATTTCCTTTCGGGCCCGTACGCGAATCGCCAATGCCTCAATGGCTATCGCAAAGAGCAATGGGGAAAGAGGGCAACCTTGCCTAGTCCCCCTCTCGGAGCACTGCCCATTCACCAATATCCTGGCCTTCGGGTGCCTGTAGAGGGCCCTTACTCCCTGCACAAAGCCTTCTCCCAACCCCATCTTATCCATCATAGCAAACAAAAACTCCCACTCCACCCAATCAAAAGCCTTCTCTGCGTCTAAGGCAACGCACACTGCTGGGAGACGAACCTCCTTCACGTAGTGGAGAAGTCCCACCGCCCTCCTCACGTTGTCTGCTATTACTCTACCCTTTATAAACCCAGTCTGATCCAGGTGGATCAGTCCCAGGAGAAGACCCTCCAACCTCCCCGCCAGCACTCTCGCGTACAGTTTCGCATCACAATTAATCAGCGCAATCGGCCGATAGTTCTCACATCTGTCCGGATCTCTCCCTTCCTTTGGAAGGACCACCACATTCGCCTGGGACATCGTCTCCGGCAGCCTCTCACCCCTCAAAAACCCAGTAAACAACCGGGCCAAGAACGGCGCCACCTCCTCCCGCAGCACTTGAAAGTACTCCGCCGGGTACCCGTCTTCCCCGGCCGCTTTCCCCCTGGGAAGTCGTTGAATTTCCCTCAGCACCTCCCCCACCTCAATAGGCCTCCCCAACCAGTCTGCCTGCTCCACACTAATCCTCGGGATTTGCATCCCCTCCAAGTATTCTGCTATATTCTCCCTACTGGCCGCTTTCTGTCCCGTATACAACTGCTCGTAAAACGTTCGAAAAGCCCGACATATCTCCCGACTCTCCGCCACCCTCCCCCCCTCTCATTCCTAATTTCCGCCACCACCAGGCTCTCCCGCCGTTGTTTGAGCTGCCTCGCAAGCAGCTTCCCCGCCTTATTCCCTCCTTCCATAAAATTTCTCTTAGACGCTCTCATCATCCTCTCCAACCCCTCCACGTCCAACCTGTTCACTCTCGCCCTCAACTTGGCTGCCCGCGCCCGAGCAGCCTTGGAACCGGTCTTACTGTGTTCCCCCTGTGCCTCTTCCAACTCCCTTATCAACTCCCGTCTCTGCGCCTCCCGCTCTCGCTTCCACTGACTCCCCATCTGCATCATCAGCCCCCTCATATACGCTTTCCTACTGTCCCAAACCATGGCATCCGAGACCTCCCCGTTGTCATTCCACTCCAAAAACTCCCGCCAGGCCTTCTTGAGATGCACCTGTCCGTCCGCAGACTGGATTAAAGCTATGTTCCCCTCCACCCCCCCTTCGGGCCCTCTTCCCCTCCCCCCCCCCGGTAACCATGCCATGATCCGAAATAAGCACAGGGTGTAAATGCACATTCCCCAGGGCTCCCAACTGTCCCTTCCTCCCGAAAAGCATGTCAATCCTAGAATAACTCCCCAATCTGGGTGTGTAGCAAGTATAGCCTCTCACCCCAGGGTTCTCCCACCTCCAAATATCTACCAACCCCCAATCCGCCATGCACTGCCGCAACTCCCTCCCCTCCCGTCGATGCTTCACCCGCTGATAATTAGACCGGTCCTCCGGCCCCACCACACAATTCATGTCACCCCCTACAATCCACTCCCCCCAGGCATGCTGTTCAAAATCCTGCAATGCCTTCCGAAAGAAAGACCCCTTCGGCCCATTAGGGGCATAAAAATTCAAGAATGACACCTCCCTCTGGTCCACCCTCCCCACCACCCACACTACCCTCCCCATCTTGTCCCCCCCCCCCCCACCGAGGCAAAAGGAACAAACTTCAACCTCTTATGCACTAAAATCACCACCCCCCTCTTCTTGGAATTATACGGCACCCCAAACAGTTGCTCAAACCCTTGGGCCTTCAGTTTACCCTGCTCCGCCTCTACCAAGTGAGTCTCCTGCAGCATGGCCACCTCCACCTTGTGCTTAGCCAACTGCGTGAGAATCCTCTTCCTCTTGATAGGGCTATTAATCCCCCTTACATTAAACGATGCAATTTATGTCCCCCCATCATTTTTGTAACACTCACCCATCCACCAGCCCACTCCTCCTCCCACCCGTCGAACTTGCAGAACCAGCATCAGCCCCAGCACCCTCCCAGAACACATAATTTGCTTTACGCATAACCCTCCAAACTGTACACTCACTCCTCGCCCCTCACATTTTTGTTGTTTACAGACCTCCATTAGCCCCGCTCCTGCCACCTCCATCCGCTCCCCTCCCATCCGCACCCCTCTCACTCAAGCCTTCCCCGGACCCTCCAGACCCCCCCTACCCCCATATACCTCACCCTCAGCATTCCCAAAGTAAAAACCAGCCATTCCCCCTTAGCCCCTAGTTTAAGCCCAATACCCACAACAAACATTCCCACTACTCCACCCGGCCAGCCGCTCCGATGAACAGTCCAGTGCCGCTCCAAACATTTCTTCACTCTCCGGAACTCCGCCGTCCTCCGGCCTCACCACTCGCAGACTGCTGGTCCTCTCCAGTCAGACGCACCGGGCTGTCACGCTGTAGACTCCTCTGGGACTGCAGAAATTTCTCCAGCAGTTCTTTAGAGGCGAAAAACCTTCTCACGCCATTCACCACCATCGTTATCCGGGCCGGGTACCAAATCGCAATCTGCACTCCCCTCGTCACCATCTGGTCTCTCAACCGCAACAGATCCTTCCGCCTCTTCACTGTCTCAGAAGCCAGGTCCGGAAAAACATACACAGTCCAAGCTTTATATTGCACACTCTTAGTTCTCCGTGCTGCTCTGATTACATGTTCCCGATCCTGGAACCGCAGCAATTTAACAATGATTGCACGTGGCTTGCCCCCCTTATCAGGCCTAGGCCGGAGCTCTCTATGAGCCCTCTCAATCTCAAACTGCGGCGTCGAGGGGGGGGTCTGGGAAACAGGTAGCCAGCAAGTCCTGTACAAAAGAAAGCACATTGTCCCCTTCGGCCCCCTCCGGGACCCCGAAAATGCACAAATTGGAGCGTCGGTCTCTGTTCTCCATGTCCTCCGTTTTGGCATGCAGCCGACTTAATTGCTGTTGCAGAGAGCTCACCACGCGGTCTGTCGAGGTCTGGGCGTCCTCTGTCTGGCTCACTCTGCTTTCCACTTCCTCCAGCCGCTGCCCGATCACAGTGAATTTCTCCTCCATTCTCCCACAGACCCGGTCCACAATCTCCTCCTTCGATTCCCGAATTTCACAGAGAATCGCTTCCAGGTCTACCTGCTGCACTGCTGCGCTTTCCTCCCCATCGGCCGCCTCAGAGCTGCTCGGGGATACCGGCGCCGATTGCGAGCCCGAACTCGCCGCCACTTTTTTCCCTCCACCAGCCTTCGCCGCATACAAATCTTTAATAGTCAACCCCGGCTTGAGTTTCACCATTTTAGGCATGTTTTCCCGAAAAGGGGGCCCGGAGGGAGCCTCTCCTACCACGCTTTTAGGGGTGCGGGACTGGGAGCTCTCTTAGAAACGTCTCACCACCTCCGTGGCTAAACCGGAAGTCCCTCTTGGGTTTTAACAACTTTAAATAGTTTTGTGTCATCTGCAAATTTGATAACCTCACTCGTTATTCCACTTTCCAGGTCATTTATGAATATGTCAAAAAGCAGCGGACCCAGCACAGATCCCTGGGGTACACCACTATTCACCTTTCTCCATTGGGAAAAGTGGCCATTTAGCCCTACCCTCTGCTTTCTATCTTTTAACCAGTTCCTGATCCACAATAGACCACTGCCTCCTATCCCATGACTCTTTAGTTTTGCCAAAAGTCTCTGATGAGGGACCTTGTCAAAGGCTTTCTGAAAGTCCAGATACACAATATCAACCGACTCACCTTTGTCCACCTGATTATTCACTCCTTCAAAGAAACATAACAGATTAGTAAGACAAGATCTTCCTTGTCTAAAGCCATGTTGGCTGTCTCCCATTAGGTCATGACTATCTACATGCTGAGTAATTTTATTCTTTATGATGGTTTCTACCATTTTTCCCGGTACTGATGTCAGGCTCACCAGTCTGTAGTTTCCCGGATCACCCCTGGAACCCTTTGTAAAAATTGATGTTACATTGGCGATCCTCCAATCTTCAGGTATTAGAGATCATTTTAATGATAGTTCACAGATTACTAATAGCAGGTCTGCAATCTCGTATTTCAGTTCTTTCAACACCCTTGGACGTATACCATCCGGCCCAGGTGATTTGCTACTCAGGGTTCAAGACAAAGAGTCCTTGAACCCTGAGATAGGCTGCCACCACCGACAAGAAAACCCTGGGGGCGGATGTTAGGCCAAAAGGGAGTACCCTGTACTGGTAATGGTTTCCTCCCACTACAAATCGGAGATATTGTCTGTGGTCTGGATGAATGAGTATGTGAGTATACGCATCCTTTAGGTCTAAGGAGCATAGCCAATCTCCCTGCTGGAGGTAGGGCAGCAGGATTCCAAGGGTAAGCATCTTGAACTTTTCCCTCTGCAGGAACTTGTTGAGATTCCGCAAGTCTAGGATAGGCCTGAGGCCTCCTGTTCTTTTTGTTACTAGAAAGTACCGGGAATAGAAGCCATGACCTCTCAGGTGGTGAGGCATCGGTTCCACCGCCTTTTCCTTCAGAAGACTTGCTAACTCCTGTAGGAGTAAGTCCCTGTGCAGAGGGAGTCTTGGAGGCTCCCCTGGAAAGTAGGAGGGAGATACCTGGTGGAAGTGGAGGAGATAGCCTCTCTGGACTATGGTTAGCACCCAGGTATCCCTTGTTACGGGTGACCACCTGTGGGCATACAGGGTCAGCCGGCCTCCTGTGCTGAGATGGGCCAGCGGAGAAGGAGAGGCTATGCAATGGGAGTCAAAACCCTGCTCCCTGCTGTGCAGGAGCCGGAGCTGGTGGCTTGGGGGTTTTCTGCCTACGGGGCCCATGTCCCTACTCATTGGCCTGCTGACCCTGCTGGGGAGCTGTGGAGGCCTGAAAATGAGGGTATGATTTGTAGGCAGATGACTTCCTCAGGTAAAAGGTCTTTTTTCCTGAACCCTTCTTCTTCTGAGAAGGGGCAGAGGTTTTTCTGGACAGCCTTGTCCGGGTGAGAGTCTCAGACTCGAGTTCCGCAGCCTATTCAGCCATGGGCTTGCCAAAGAGATTTTCACCTCGGCAGGGGACATCGACCAACTTGTTCTGCACCCATGGCTCGAGGTATGAGGGACTGTAGGCATGCCTGACGCCGGCCACGGCTACACGGGCCGAAGCTTCAAAGCCATCATAGGCTGCTCGAGAAATAAACTTCGAGCACTCTCGGATCCCTGATGACAGGGCCCTGAACCTATGCAAAGGTTCCTCGGAGAGACCAGCAGAGAACCCGGCTATCTCCTTTGCCAGGTCTCGAAGGTACATGCCCATGTACAGTTGGTAGGTCTGGACACGGCAAGCAAGCATTGAGCCCTGGAAGCACTTTCTACCGAGGGCATCCAGGTTCTGGGCCTCCCGGCTGGGAGGCACCGAGGAGTGCATCTTCTGACTTTTCAGACGATGCATGGCCGATAGTTATCTCCAAGTTATAATGCCCTGTTCAATGTAATTTCAGTTTGTTCAATGTAAACCGCACTGATGCAGAATAGCGCGGTATATAAGAGAATGCAAATAAAATAAATAAATTCCACAACAATGGAGTGGTGCGGCAGCTGTGCCTTTTGGAACCCGGGGCTCTTGCGGACTCGATAGATGGAATCAACCTGCAGGCTCAAAACCGGCGTCGAGGCCGGCGCCTCCCACATGTGGAAGAGCAACCGTTCCAGCATCAGATGAACCGGTACAGTAAAGGACTCCTTAGGAGGAGAGTCATACTGCAGGGCCTCCAGCTCCTCGGCTCGAGGCTCCTCCTCGGGATCCGCGGGGAAGGCCAAGGCCTTGGCCATGTCCCGCACGAAATCCGAGAACCGGGTATCCTCCAGGGGGACCATCTCCGAGGTTCGGACTCTAGTGAGTCCGAAGGGACACATCGGGGCCGAAAGGTGTCCGGGGACTCCTCATCCTCCGTTTCCCAGCCCGACTCCTCGGACGAGGAATCGAGCAGCTCCGGGCGGGCAGGCACCGATGCCATCCGCCCCGACGCCGAGGGTACTGGTGTTGACGATCTCGGTCCCGAAGGGAGGCCGAGGGATACCTTGGCCGAGGATTGACTCGTGAGCGCATGGACTCGAGGATCGGCTCGGCCTCCGGGGTCGACTTGGACGTCGATGTCCCGGTGGTCGGGGCAGATGCACCGGTCAGATCGGTGAGCAGTGCCCGCTGCTGTTCCATGAAGGCAGCCAAGCTGCTCTCCAAGGCCGTCAACCTGAGTCCAAGCTCAAGAGACTCAGCAGCCCCCGGGACTCAGGCCCCGACGGCGTCGGGCCCGACGTCAGCTCCCCTGGAGGAGAGTCCACGAGGACTACAGCACTCATGTGACTCAGGGACTCTGGCTCCACACGAGGTTGTTTTGCAGGCCTCTCCGACTCCGAGGACCCGGGACGGTGGTCGGGGCTATGCGACCTGGCCCTCGAGGAGCCAAATGCATCCACCGATGCCGCCCTTGTGGGTTTCTTCTTTCTGCGATGCTCCTGCGAGGAAGACCCCCTCTCAGAGGATCCCCGGCGATGCTCGGGATCAGAATCCCGAGACGTCGAGGCCTCTGACGAAGTCCGGGCCCGGCCGGACGCGGAGTCAAAGAAGATTCTTTCCTTCTGGTGCTGCCGACTCCTCAACGCCTTCGAGGACATTTTCCCACACGGACCACAGATCATCAGATCATGATCGGGTCCGAGGCATTGGAGGCAGTAGTCATGTGTGTCGGTGAGACACATCAGGTTCTTACACCGATCACACTTTTTAAACCCGCTGGCAGCCATCGAGGAAAAAAGGGCCCCTGTGAGGTCAAAAGACAGAGCTGCCAGTGAAAAATAGAAAAATGGCGCGAACGCTAGTCACGAAGGACAAAAAAACAAAAAAAGAAGTCTGGGCTCGATACTGGTGTACCGGCCCGAGGCGGGAAGGGGAAACCGGCGTCGAACCGAGAATAAACACAAAAAGATCAACTTTTCTCGCGGGTGAACACGAACTACATCCATCAGGCTCAGCGGAAAAAAGACGACTCAGCAAGATGGCACCCTTGGGCGGGAAGGGGACCGCGCATGCGTGCTAGCAGTCCCAAAGGCTTTCTGTGAAAGCTGGGGAAATGCTCCGCATGGGGGCTCCGTTGGCACCGCTGACTTCCTGCTTGGTCCTGGAGAATTCAAAGTTACATGGACCATGGATGCCATGTGGCCCAAGAGCTTTAGGAAGTTTCTGGTGGAGACCAGATAACCGCTCTGCAACTGACTGGCCAACGCTATCAGTCTGTGGGCCCTGTCCTCGGGCAAATAAGCCTTTGCCGGAAGGGTATCTAGTCTCGCCCCTATGAACTCTATGTTCTGTGAGGGGAGCAAAGTGGACTTTGTGAAGTTTATGACAAAGCCTAGATGCTGGAGAAGAGATATAGTGCGAAGGGTGGCTTGTCTGGTCTCCTGTGGAGACTGACTCCTGATGAGCCAGTCGTCCAGGTATGGGAAGACAAAGATGCCCTGGTTTCTGAGATAGGCTGCCACCACCGCCAGGCACTTGGTGAAAACCCTGGGAGCAGAGGTTAGGCCAAAGAGAAGTACCCTGTACTGAAAATGACCAAGAAATCTGAGATATTGTCTGTGGTCTGGATGAATGAGGATGTGAGTATAAGCATCCTTTAGGTCTAAAGAGCATAGCCAATCTCCCTACTGGAGGTAGGGCAGCAGTATCCCAAGAATAAGCATCTTGAACTTTTCCCTCTCCAGGAACTTGTTGAGATTTTACAAGTCTAGGATGGGCCTGAAGCCTCCTGTCCTTTTTGATACCAGAAAGTACCTTGAATAGAAGCCTTGGCCTCTCAGGTGGTGAGGCACTGGTTCCACCAACTGCTCCTTTAGAAGACTTGCCAACTCCTGAAGGAGGAGGCTCCTGTGAAGAGGGAGTCTTGGAGGCTCCCCTGGAAAATAGGAGGGGGTAACTTGTTGAAGTGGAGCAAATAGCCATTCTGGAATATGCTCAGCACCCAGGTATCCCCTGTTATGGTTGACCACCTGTTGGCATACAGTATCAGCCGGCCTCCTGTGCTGAGAGGAGCCAGCTGAGGAGGAGAGGCTATGCAATGAGAGTCAAAACCCTGCTCCCTGCTGTGAAGGAGCCGGAGCTGATGGCTTGGGGGATTTTCTGCCTATGGGGCCCATGTCCCTGCCCCTTGGCCTGCTGACCCTGATGGGGAGCTGCAGAAGCCTGAAAATGAGGGTAGGATTTGTAGGAAGTAGCCTTCCTCGGGTAAAAGGGCTTTTCCCCCCCGAGACCTTCTTCTTCTGAGAAGGGGCAGAAGTTTTCCTGGACAGCCTTGTGAGAGTATCAGAGTCGAGTTCTGCAGCCTTTTCAGCCATGGGTTTGCCAAAAAGGTTCTCACCTTGGCAGGGGACATCGACCAACTTGTCCTGTACCCATGGCTCGAGGTCTGATGACTGTAGCCAGGCCTGACGGCGTGCACCGATGCCGACCGCAGCTACTCGGGCCAAAGCCTTCAAGCCATCATAGGCTGCTAGAGAGATAAACTTTGAGCACTCGCGAATCCCAGATGACAAAGACTTAAACCTCTGCAAAGGTTCCTCGGACAGGCCAGCTGAGAACTCGGCAATCTCCTTTGCCAGGTCCTGAAGGTACATGCCCATGTACAGCTGGTAAGTCTGAACACGGCACACCAGCATAGAGCCCTGGAAGCACTTTCTACCAAGGACATCCAGGTTCTGGGCCTCCCGGCCGGGGGGCACCGAGGAGAGCATCTTCTGACTCTTCAGATGATGCATGGCCGATTCCACAACCATGGAGTGGTGCGGTAGCTGTGCCTTCTGGAACCCGTGGCTCTTACGGACTCGATAAATGGAATTGACCCATCTGATGAGAACCAGTGCCGAGGTCGGTGCCTCCCACATGCGGAAGTGCAGCTGTTCCAGCATCGGAGGAACCGGTACAGTAAAAGCCTCCTTAGGCGGAGAGTCATACTGGAGGGCCTCAAGCTCTTCGGCTCGAGGCTCCTCCTCGGGATCTGCGGGGAAGGCCAAGGCTTTGGCCATGTCCCGCACGAAGTCCGAGAACCGGGTGTCCTCCGGTGGGGACCGTCTCCGAGGCTCGGACTCTGGTGAGTCCGGTGGGATGCACCGGGTCTGGAAAGTATCCGGGGACTCCTCGTCCTCCGTCTCCCACTCTGACCCCTCTGAGGAGGAATCGAGCGGCTCCGGCCAGGCGGGCACCGATGCCATCCGCCCCAACGCCGAGAGCACCGGCGTCGACGACCTCGGCCCCGAGCGGGAGGCCGAGGGAGACCTTGGCCGAGGATCGACTCGAGACCGCATCGACTCGAGGATCAGCTCGGCCTCCAGGGTCGACTTGGACGTCAAGGTCCCGGTGGTCGGGGCAGATGCACCAGTCAAACTGGCGATCAGTACTCGTTGCTGCTCCATGAAGGCAGCCAAGCTGCTCTCCAAGGCCATCAACCTGAGACTCAGCAGCCCCTGACGTCGGCTCCCCCGGAGGGGAGTCTACGAGGACAACAGCACTCACATGACTCGGGGACTCCGGCTCCACTCGAGGCAACTTGTCAGGCCTCTCCGACTCCGAGGACCTGGGATGGCGGTCGGGGCTATGCGACCTGGCCCTCAAGGAGCCAAGAGCGTTCACCGACGCCGCCCTCGCGGGTTTCTTCTTCCTTCTGTGTTCCCTCGAAGGAGACCCCCTTTCAGAGGAGCCTCGACGGTGCTCGGGGTCGGACTCCCGAGATGTCGAGGCCTCTGACGAAGTCCGGGCCCGGCCGGACGCGCAGTCAGAAAAGAGTCTTTCACGCTGATGTTGACGGCTCCTCAGCGCCTTAGAGGACATTTTGCCGCACAGGACACAGACCACTGGGTCATGGTCGGGCCCAAGGCACCGGAGGCAGCAATTATGTGTGTCGGTGAGAGACATCAGCTTCTTACACCGATCACTCTTCTTGAACCCGCTGGCAGCCATCATGGGAAAAGGACTCCTGCAAGGTCAAAAGACCGGGCTGCCAGTGAAAAAGAGAGAAAAGAAAAAAAACGAAAACGCTAGTCACGAAGGACAAAAACCGAAAAACTTAGCTCCGGGCTCGATACCGGTGTACTGGGCCCAGGCAGGAAGGGGAACCGGCATCGAACTGGGCAAAAACACGAATCCACGCAGGAAAATAAACTTTTTACCGGGTGACAATGACACACGTCCGTTGGGCTCTGCGGAAAAAAGAAGACTGAGCAAGATGGCAACCTTGGGTGGGAAGGGGACTGCGCATGCGCGCTGCATTCCCAAAGGCTTTCTTTGAAAGCTGGGGAAATGCTCCACACGAGGGCTCCGTCGGCGCCATCACCCATATGTGAGGACTGACTTCCTGCTTGGTCCTGGAGAACTGATATCTGATGGATCTAGTTTGTTATTCTTTAGCAGTGGCCTGATGGAGGCGATTTTGAGGGGCGGTGGAAGAACGCCTTTAGACAGTGAGAGGTGAGCGATTCTGGGGATGACTGGGCTGAGGTTGGATCGTGCTTGCTTAATCCAAAATGCTGGACATGGATCAGCTGGGGGAGCTGGTGGTGTTAATCCCACAGACAACCTTTTCTATTTGCTCGGGAGAGTATGGGTAAAAGACCTCTAGAGTGGGTATGAGTGTGTCACCAGGAGGGGGAGGCACCTGGGTGAGTTTTCAAGATCAGACCAATCTGAGTAGGACATTGTCAAAGTGGTTTTGCTTTGGAAGTATGCGGCAAAGGCCTCTGGGCTACGAGCATGCGTCGGTTCATTCATAGATTTAATGAGACTGAAGAGCTCCCGAGGTCTGTTAAGGGAGCGCATGAGGGTGCTGGTGTGGTATTCCTTTCTCTAGTGGTTTACTGCTCTTCGATGTTGCTGCAAGTTATTCAGGTATGCAATTTGGTCCTTGATATGCCTAGAGCATCGCCAGCGGCGTTCCAGCTTTCTGAGGTGTAATATTGATTTATGCAGGTCAGTAGTAAACCACACGGCTGCGTGGTTCTTGTAAGTAGGTTTTATGGAGGGCGGTAGGAGCGCAGCTCTGGAGAGGTGGTGTTCCATATCTCTATTAGCTTGTCCAGATCATTGGTGTCAGAGTTGAGGTCATGTAGAGTGTCGCTGAGGAATGTTTCTTTGTTGAAGTATCTAAAGCAGCAGAAGACAGGGAGAATTTGATACGGAAGACCGCTGCTCTTTGTATTTTTTGAAAAAGTAAGCAATCAATTCGCATTTATCAGTTTTACTCCACTTAGGACTTTATAGACCTCAACCTTCTGTTTTCCAAGTTGAAGAACCCTAACCTTTTGAGCTGTTCCTCATAGGAGAGCCGTTCCATCCCTTTATCATTTTGGCTGCACTCTCTCTATAACTTTTCTAATTCTGCTATATTTTTTTGAGATGTGGCGAACAAAATTGCACACTACTCAAGGTCCATTTAGAGAAATTACAGCTCTATAGAAATGTTAAGCAGCAGCAGCAGTAGTAGCAGAATAGTTTTTTTGAATGTAGAAGTGTTGCACGGTAAAAATGGATTTGATACTACTGTACATGTAAAACATATAGACCACAGTACTCTATTGAAATCTGCTAGCTTTCGTCCCGTTGCTTTGAACTCAATTTCTCTGCTAATGGTGGATTTTTTCTTCAATATTTTAATATAAAACAAAGGCTAAGGATCTACAGAGGAAATTTTTGAATTGTGGGTGTCCTAAAAATAATTGTGCAACAAACGTATAAACAAGCATATTATAATCATCATAAGCATTAAAAGCTGGGTCTGTGGACATCCCCAGTGCAAGGATGTCCCAGTCAGTATGGGGGTGTGATGTAGGCGTGGCTGGGGTGTACCCAAGAGCTTGGACATCCTTGCACAAGTTCTGAAATGCTCTGGATGTCCTCAGCTGCATCAAAAGTTATAACTGCTCCAGGCAAAAAAGTGCTTGTTTTGTCAGGCAAGTGTCTGGAGGGTGTGGAGGAGGAAGAAAGCATAGTTACTCACCTGTAACAGGTGTTCTCCAGGGACAGCAGGAATCAGTCCTCACATATGGGTGACGTCGGCGCCGACAGAGCCCTCGTGCGAAGCAATTCCCCAGCTTTCAAAGAAAGCCTTTGGGATTGCATCGCGCATGCGCGGTCCCCTTCCCGCCCAAGGGTGCCATCTTGCTCAGTCAAATGACATAGCTAAAAAGACAGCAAAATGAATAAAAAACAATAATAGGACTGCAACTCCAGGTGAGGAGGGAGGGTCGTGAGGACTGATTCCTGCTGTCCCTGGAGAACACTTGTTACAGGTGAGCAACTACGCTTTCTCCAGGAACAAGCAGGAAGTCAGTCCTCACATATGGGACTCCCTAGCTATAGGCTACTGAGAAACCATAGCTGAAAAATGGCTCCCTCTAGAAGAGCCGCAGCAGCTGCAATAGGAATTCAGCCGAGAAAGCAACACCCCCCGGTAGCCTGACACCAAAGGGTTGGAGGGTTGGAGTTGCCTAAACCTCAAACAGGTTACGGAGAACCGCCTGGCCGAAAGCACTGTCCATCAGGATTCCCTATCCAGGCAGTAACTGGCTGCAAAAGTCTGGCTTGAAGACCAAGCTGCGGCTCGGTAGATGTCTGCCAGCGGAACAGAGCAGAAGTGAGCCACTAATGCGGCCTTAGCCCTGACACGGTGGGCCGTGACTCGACCCTGCAACGGGAGGTCGGCCACCCTGTACACCCAGGCAATGCAGTCTGCCACCCAGGTGGACAGCGTACGCTTGGAAACAGGTAACCCCAGCTTACTGGGGTCATATGAGACGAAGAGCTGAATAGCCCTTCGATGTCCCTTTGTATGCTCCAGGTAGAAGGACAACACTCTCTTACAATCCATGGAATGCGGCCTGGGAAAGAAGGTCGGAAGAATCACCTCCTGGTTGAGGTGGAAAGAAGAGACCACCTTTGGAAGGAAATTCGGGTGAGTGTGGAGGACCACCCTATTCCTATAAAACCTTGTGTATGGTTTATCAGTTATGAGAGCTTGCACTCACACGTCTGGCTGATGTGAGTGCCACCAGGAAGAGCACCTTCCAGGAGAAGCGCAGATGGCAAGAGGACATCGTCTCAAAAGGTGAGCGAGTAAGCTGCTGTAAGACCACATTCAAATCTCACTCAGTTGACGGAGGACGAACTGGGGGTTTCAGCAGAAGCAGACCTCTGAGGAATCTGGACACCAGGGGGTGAGCCGAAAGAGGTTGCCCCTCCACTGGCGAGTGGTTTGCTGACAAAGCACTCAGGTGGACCCTGACAGAGTTAGACTTGAGACCTAATTCTGAGAGGTGAAGCAGGTACTGCAGCACCACTGGTACAAGGCAAGAGAAAGGGTTTTCATTGTGCTGGTTACCACACACCTCAAATCTGTGTCACTTGAAAGCATAGGATTTCCTAGTGGACTGACTCCTGGAGGCCAGTAACACCACTTCTACATTCCGAGGTAGGAGGAGAGGAGCCAGCACTACCCTTTCAGCAGCCATGCCATCAGGTTGAGGGCCCTGAGGTTGGGGTGCAAGAGAGAGCCCTGCTCCTGTGAAAGGAGGTCGGGCTGCGTCCCCAGTGGAAGTGGGGTTTCCACTGCCAGCTGAAGGAGAAGCAGAAACCAAGGCTGTCTTGGCCATCTGGGGGCTATCAGAATGACAGAGACCTTGTCCTGAAGGATTTTGAACAGAGTCCGGGCCACCAGAGGCGTGGGAAGAAAAGCATACGAGGCCCCCTGACCAGGAGATCAGGAAAGCATCTGCAGCCACCCTCAGGGGATGTGGCTGTCTGGAGCAAAATCTGGGCAGCTGGTGATTTTGCAGACTGGCAAAATCCTTGACTTCTGAGGAAGGCCGCCACTACAGTCAGGCATTTTGTAAACACTCTGGGAGCAGAGGCTAGGCCAAAGGGTAGAACTCTGTATTGGAAATGTTTTCCTCCTACTACAACTCTCAGATATTGTCTGTGGTCTGGATGTATGAGGATGTGTGTATAGGCATCCTTCAGGTCTAAGTAGCATAGCCAATCTCCCTGCACGGATGTCCCCAGCGGTGGAAAATCCGCTGGGCCACCACCGAATCCAGTTGCCATTCATGAGGTTGGAGAATCCTGCTTAGTTTGTCTGCTAGGCAGTTCTCCTGACCAGGCAGGTACACTGCTTTGAGAGACATACCCTACCTGATGGCAAAGGAGCAGAAGTCCAGTGTCTCCTGACATAGGATACGAGACCCCATACCTCCCTGCTTGTTCACGTAGAACATTGCTACCTGGTTGTCCGTCTGTATCAATACAGACTGATGTGAGAGGACATGACAAAAGGCTTGAAGAGCTAGGTGAATCGCCCGCAGCTCTAAGAGGTTGATTTGGTGTGCAGACTCCTGAAGAGACCATAACCCCTGAGTGCATGATCCTTGGCAATGGGCTCCCCAGCCAAGCAAGGAGGCATCTGTCATTAGCACTCTTGTGTGCGAGGGAATCTGAAAAGACACTCCTTTGAGCAGGTTGGGTGGCTGACTCCACCACTGCAATGACTTCACCAGTCGCCTGGATACTGTTATCCTGTCTCTGAGGCTGCCGGTGGCTTGTGTCCACTGATCTCTGAGCTGTTATGTGGAGATGGGCATTTGGAGTCACATGCACCGTGGAGGCCATGTGGCCCAGGAGGCGTAAGAAGTGTCTCGCTGAGACCTGAGACCTACGTCTGAACTGTTGTGTCAGTGCTAGCAGCTTCTGTGCCCTGTCCTCCAGCAGGTAAGCCTTCACCTGAAGGGTGTCCAATCTTGTTCCTATGAACTCTAAGTTTTAAGTGGGGAGCAAAGTAGACTTTGCGTGGTTTATGATAAAGCCTAGATGATGCAACAGGTTGATAGTGTGAGAAGTGGCCTGTTGGGTCTCCTGAGGCGACTGGCCCCTGATGAGCCAGTCGTCCAGGTAAGGGAAGACAAAAATTCCTTGACTTCTGAGGAAGGCCGCCACTACAGTCAGGCATTTTGTAAACACTCTGGGAGCAGAGGCTAGGCCAAAGGGTAGAACTCTGTATTGGAAATGTTTTCCTCCTACTACAACTCTCAGATATTGTCTGTGGTCTGGATGTATGAGGATGTGTGTATAGGCATCCTTCAGGTCTAAGTAGCATAGCCAATCTCCCTGGTGGAGGTAAGGCAGCAACATTCCAAGGGAAAGCATTTTGAACTTTTCCCTCACCAGGAACTTGTTTAAGTTTCTTAGGTCGAGGATGGGTCGGAGGCCTCCTGTTCTCTTTGGTATGAGAAAATACCTGTAGTAGAAGCCCTTGCCCTGAAGGTGGTGGGGCACCGGTTCCACCGCCTGATCCTCTAGAAGACCTGCCAACTCCTGCAAGAGGAGGTCCCTGTGAAGAGGGGGTCTGAGAGGCTCTCCTGGAAAGAAGGAGGGTGGTATCTGGCTGAAGTGAAGCAAATAGCCCCTTTGGACTATTTGCAGGACCCAGATATCCGAGAGTGATGGCTGGCCACCTGTGAGCGTACAGGGTTAGCCTGCCTCCTGTGCATGGCCTTACCACTGGCGGAAGAGAGACTATGCATTGGGAGTCAAAAAAACCCTCCTGGCTGGGTAGGAGCCGGGGTCTGGGGGTCTTCTGCTTACGCGGGCCATGCCCCTGTCCCTTGCCTGCTGCCCCTGTTGGGGAGCTGGGGTGGCCTGGTAAGTGGGGTAGTTGCAGTAAGCAGTACCCTTTCTTGGGAAAAAGGGCTTTTTACCAGAGCCCTTCTTTTTAGAAGGGGCAGAAGACTTCTTTGAGTACTTGACCCGGACAAGACTCTCAAACTCGAGCTCAGCAGCCTTCTCAGTCATGGGTTTGCCAAAGAGGTTGTCGCCTCGGCAAGGGACATCGACCAATTTGTCCTGAACCCATGGCTCCAGATCCGATGACATTAGCCAGGCCTGGCGGCGTGCACAGATGCCAGCCGTGGCTACTTGGGCCAAAGCCTGGAGGCCATCATAGGCTGCTCGAGATATGAACTTCGAGCACTCCTGAATCCCGGTGGACAAGGCATTGAAGCGCTGCAAGGGTGCCTCGGAGAGGCCAGCTGAGAACTCGGCAATCTCCTTTGCCAGGTCCCTCAAGTACATGCCCATGTACAGCTGGTAGGTTTGGACACGGCATGACAGCATCGAGCCCTGGAAGCATTTTCTGCCAAGGGCGTCCAGGTTCCAGGCCTCCTGGCCAGGAGGCACCGAGAAGTGCGTTTTTTGGCTCTTGAGCCTATGCATGGCCTATTCCACAACCATGGAGTTGTGCGGCAGCTGTGCCTTTTGGAACCTAGGGCTCTTGCGGACTTGATAGATGGAATCGACCCGCTTGCTGAGAACCAGCATCGAGGCCAGTGACTCCCACATGCGGAGCATCAGCCGTTCCAGCATCGGAGGAACCGGCACAGTAAGGGCTTTCCTCGGGGGAAAGTCATACTGGAGGGCTCCTCCTCGGTATCTTCCGGGAATGCCAAAGCCTTGGCCATGTCCCTGACGAAGTCTGAGAACCGGGTATCCTCCAGAGGGGACCTTCTCCGAGGCTCCGAACCTGGTGAGTCCGATGGGACATACTGGGTCCGATGGGTGTCCGAGGACGCCTCATCTTCTGTCTCCCAAGCCGATCCCTCCGAGGAGGAATTGAGGGGCTCCGGCCACGAGGCCTTCGGCCTCGACTGCCCCGACGCCGAGAGCACTGGCGTCGACGACCTCGGTCCCGAGCGGGAGGTCGAGGGAGACCTTGGCCGAGGATCGACTCGAGTCTGAAGAGTCTCAAGGATCAGCTCGGCCTCCGGGGTCGACGGACCGGTGAGACCGGCTATCAGCGCTCGCTCCTGTTCCATGAAGGCAGACATGCTGCGCTCCAGGGCCGCCATTCTGAGACCGAACTCAAAGACTCCGCAGCCTCCGGCTTGGGCCCCGACGTCAGCTCCCCCGAAGGGGAATCTACGATGACAACAGCACTTACCCTTCTTGCCGGCGTCTCCGGCTCTGTGCGAGGTATCTTCGCAGGCTGCTCCGACTCCAAGGACCCGGGGTGGCGGTCAGGACTCCGTGACCTGGCCTTCAAGGGCCCGGGGCGATCGGAGGGATCCAACGACGCCGCCCTCACAGGCTTCTTCTTCCTCCGTTGTTCCCGGGAGGGAGACCCCCGTTCAGAAGACCCCCGTTCAGAAGACCCCCGATGGTGCTCGGGTTCAGATAGCTCCCGAGACGTCAAGGCTTCTGATGAGGTTCGGATCCGGGGGGATGCGGACTCCGAGAAAATCCTTTCACGCTGCTGCTGCCTACTTCGGAGTGCCTTAGAGGACATCTTCCCACACGGGCCAAAGATCTTCGGGTCATGGTTGGGCCCGAGGCATCGGAGACAGCAATCATGTGTGTCGGTGAGGGACATTAACGTCTTACACGGATCACACTTTTTAAACTCGCTGGCAGCCATCGGGGGAAAAAGGGCCCCTGCAAGGTCAAAGGACAGGGCTACCAGTAAAAATAAAAAAAAGAGCGCGAACGCTAGTCTCTAAGGACAAAAACGCAAAAAACTGACTGGACTCGATACTGGTGTACCAAGCCGCAGGCGGGAAGGGGAACCGGTGTCGAACCGGTCGAAGAGAAAAAAATTCTTCTAAGTTTTGATGCACTTTTTCCGCGAGGAATTAGGGACAACGTCCGTTGGGCTCCGCGGAAAAAGGGAACCTGAGCAAGATGGCACCCTTGGGCGGGAAGGGGACCGCACATGCGCAATGCAATCCCAAAGGCTTTCTTTGAAAGCTGGGGAATTGCTCCGCACGAGGGGTCCCATCGGCGCCGACGTCACCCATATGTGAGGACTGACTTCCCTGCTTGTTCCTGGAGAACACTCATATCCCCTTTAATTTACAATTTGACAGTGAACACTAACAGGGAATGGGGACTCATGTCTGTTTTTCCATGTCCCTAGACTTCCTCAAACCATGGTTTTATAGTGGTGACATGTATGTATCTACATTCGGGCTGAAACATATGTCCTCGGCATTGTTCTGTCTGGATATCCCAGATTGGCATTTTAGAAAAGGTGTCCAAGTGTTTTTCAATATTCTCCTTATTGTCATCCAAAATTGCTGCTGCAGTTAAGGAGGATTGCAATTTGTTAAGAGCATATTCTTCTCCCACGTTTAAGACCGATGTTTGCGTACAGTAGCAGCAAAAATCTGAAGGACTTATGTCCAGCAATGTTATTTTATTTTTATTTTTATTTTATTTATCATTTCTTATATACCGCCTTTCATGATATCAAGGCGGTTTACATTGAACAAACTGAAATTACATTGAACAGGACATTATAACTTGGAGATAACCATTTTACAGGGAACATGGGCAATGGAAGGTTAAGTGGCTTGCCCAAGACCACAAGGAGCACCTGTGGGACTTCATGTTGCCTGGAAAAGAAAAAAAATGGCAGATAGATCTTATTTTATTTAACATTTTTTTTTTGTGACATCAAGTCAGTGCTGACTTCTGGCGATCCAGCTGCTTCTGGGTTTTTTTGGCAATGTATCACTGGAAGTAGATTGCCAGGCCTTTTCTTCCGAGGTCACAAGGAGTACCAGTGGGAATTGAACCCTTGATCTTCTGGGTACTAAGCAATTCTTTTAAACCACTTTATATAAGAATCACAGTGGTGTACTGATAACTGAACTCAACATACCAAGAAAGATAACTTAATTCAACTTTCAACTTAATTTAAGCTATTTAAATTAATCTAAACAATTAAATTTAAACAAACAAACTTTACACTGAACAAGTGTGTAATTTAAATTAGATGTGTTACATACTAAGACATGGTGATTACATTGAGTTCTTGTTTGTGTAACATGGAAGTGTAATGGGTAGGGTACTTGTCTGCCCTAGGCAAGTGTCTTTATAGCCTCGTATTAGGTGTCAGATCCAAAATGTTCTAGAAAGAGGTGGGTTGTAAGCTTCTTATGAAAGTCAGGTAGCGTGTCTATAGTTCTTATGTTAGCCAGGGAAGAGTTCCATATAGTTGGTACATAAAGTGAAAAAGCTTGGTTGCATGTGTTTTGAATGCTGTATGGTGAGGGTGGTTTGATTGTTATATCTTCTTGCTTGACTGTTCAAGACTTTTTGTATTAAGGTTTGAAGGTGGTGAGTCGTGCCTTGTATTTTATGCAAGATAGAACTGGCAGCCAGCGTAACTGTTTCAGTATGGGAGAGGTGTTAACCTATCGTGAAACACCACTTAGGATTCAAGCCGTGTTTTGGGCCATCTGTAGTGGTTGTAATGTGCACTTTGGCTTGCCTTAATATATTACGTTGCAACAGTCAGGGCAACGTAATATGAGGAATAAGTATGGCTTGGTATACCATTCGGAAGTTGCTGGTGTCAAGCAGTGGGTGGAGTTTTAGGATTTTCATTTTGTGATATGCAGTTGATACGGTTTTCTTGACATGTGCATGTAGGTCTAGTTGTAGGTATAGCATTATCCCAATGTATTGATTGGACTTCCAGCTTCACTTCCAGGTTGATATCCAAAATCTTTAGTGTAGGTGGAGGGTTGAAATTTGCTTCTTTGTATGAATAGAGCTTGGGGTCACTTTAAGTGTGACTGTAGTCACTTTTGCAACATAATGCAAGAAGGTTCTGAATTTATAAACCCAGGAGATGGCCAGTAATATAAGTTAAAGCAAAAGCATCCTGTGACTCTATATTTCAGGTATATGCAATTAGTGTCCCTGTAGAAAAGTGTATACAGTCAAACCTCAGTTTTCATGATTAATCTGTTCAAAAAAGTCTGACTAAAACCGAAACATATGAAAACTGAAGCAATTTTTCCCATAAGAAATAATGTAAATCCAATTAATCCGTTCCAGACACCCAAAAATATTCACAAAAAATACATTTTATAGAGAATAACTATATTTTTCATACAGAAAACAATGAGAAATAAATATAAATGACTAAAGAAATGGATAAATGAGCATGTAACATCACTTTTACCTTTATTGAAGACTTTTGTTGGCATATGGGACGCACTCCAGCCAGTTCCAGCTGCTCTCCCCTCCGGGGATCGATCAATCACCACCAGCAGCGGAGGTGGGAACAGCCATCTTGGCCGGCTGCCCAATCGGGGCTCCAGCCTGCCTTTTAAAAGAGAAGCGCCATTGGGCACTGGGAGAGGGACGCACTCCAGCCAGCTCCAGCTGCTCTCCCCTCCAGGGATCGAGCAATCACCACCAGAAGCGGAGGCGGGAACAGCCATCTTGGCCGGCTGCCCAATCGGGGCTCCAGCCTGCCTTTTAAAAGAGAAGCGCCATCGGGCGCTGGGAGAGGGACGCACTCCAGCCAGCTCCAGCTGCTCTCCCCTCCGGGGATCGAACAATCACCACCAGAAGCGGAGGCGGGAACAGCCATCTTGGCCGGCTGCCCAATCGGGGCTCCAGCCTGCCTTTTAAAAGAGAAGCGCCAATAAATATGGAAGACAGTCAATCAGCAAGAAAATCAAAATAAAGAAAATCCCACTTCTGGCCACAAGATGGTGCTCCATTTTCAACTGTACGAAAACCGAGACAACGTACGGAAACTGGGACAAACTCTTGATGAAAAAAGTCAACGAAAACCGAATCGTACGAAAAATAGGGCATACGAAAACCGAGGTTTGACTGTATTAGGAAGACTACCAGACAACTGAAAGTTCTGATAGAGCACACGTCATATTTGCATAAAGCTCGGGAAGAGGCTCCTATTGTGAAACATTGTTTCTCTTCACTCCAATGTATGGCAATTGATCAGGTACAACCTAACATAAAAGGAGGAGATCGGGGAGAGCTTTTAATATAATGTAAGCAATGCTGGATATACAAATAAAAGTCACTGGAACTGGGTGGTTTAAATGCTTGCATTGAATAGAAAGTGTTCTTCACCTGAATGGCTCTTATGCAACGGTTTGTTTCCCTGCCCAATGGAGTTTGTGATTTGCTGGAGTCAGGGCAGTGTGTCTGACAGCATTTGACATTTTTGAACAAGTGTTTAAGAGAAGTCCCACCATCTTTTTTTCACGTGAAAAGCTGTTTTGAGAAAGTGTAGTTACTCACCTGTAACAGGTGTTCTCCAGGAGCAGCAGGAATCAGTCCTCACATATTGGTGACGTCGGCGCCGATGGAGTCCCCATGCAGAACATTTCCCCAGCTTTCAAAGAAAGCCTTTGGGAATGCAGTGCGCAAGCGCGGTCCCCTTCCCGCTCAAGGGTGCCATCTTGCTCAGTCTGATGACATAGCTAAAAGACAGCAAAAAATAAATAAATAAATTATATGACTGCAACTCCAAGCGGAGGAGGGAGGGTTGTGAGGACTGATTCCTGCTGCTCCTGGAGAACACCTGTTACAGGTGAGTAACTACGCTTTCTCCAGGACCAAGCAGGAAGTCAGTCCTCACATATGGGACTCCCCGGCTTAAGGCTACCGGGGACCCAAAGCTGAAAAAATGAGCTCCCTCTAGAGCCTCAGCATGTGTGAAAAGAATCTTCTCTGAGAACGCCCCCGAACGGTAGCCCAACACCAGGGCCGGAGGGCAGGAGTTGCCTAAACCTCAAAGAGATTACGGAGGACCGCCTGTCCGAAAGCACTGTCCCTGCGGGACTCCTTCTTGAGGCAGTAGTGGGCCGCAAAAGTCTGGCTTGAAGACCAAGTAGCGGCCCGGCAGATGTCTGCCAACAGAACAGAGCGGAGATGAGACACTGACACAGTGACACAGTGAGCCGTGACTCGACCCTGCAAGGAGAGGCCGGTTGCCCGGTACGCCCAGGCGATACAGTCTGCTACCCAGATGGACAGGGTACGCTTGGAGACAGGTAACCCCAACTTGCTAGGGTCAAAAGAGACGAAGAGCTGAACAGCCCTTCGGTGCCCATGCGTACGGTCAAGGTAGAAGGACAACGCCCTCCTACAGTCCAGGGTATGCAAGACCATCTCAGCCAGGCCGGCAAGCGGCCTGGGAAAGAAAGAGTAGTTACTCACCTGTAACAGGTGTTCTCCAGGAGCAGCAGGAATCAGTCCTCACATATGGGTGACATCGATGTCGATGAAGCCCTTGCAGAGCATTTCCCCAGCTTTCCAAGAAAGCCTTTGGGAATGCAGGCACGCATGCGCGGTTCCCTTCCCGCCTAAAGATGCCATCTTGCTCAGTCAAATGACATAGCTAAAAACAGCATACAAAAATGTAAAAATAAACTATGTACAACTGCAACTCCCAGGGGAGGAGGGAGGGCTGTGAGGACTGATTCCTGCTGCTCCTGGAGAACACCTGTTACAGGCGAGTAACTACTCTTTCTCCAGGACCAAGCAGGAAGTCAGTCCTCACATGTGGGTGACTCCCTAGCTCTGGGCTACCAGGAACTCAGGCTGAACAAGAGAACTCCCTCTAGTCCCAGCATCAAAGAAAGGCTTTTCGCTGACAGTACCTCCACCGGTAGCCCAACAGAGGGCAGGAGGGCAAGAGTTGCCTAAACCTCAAAGAGATTCCCGAGTACTGCCTGGCCAAAAGCACTGTCCCTACGGGACTCCCTCTCCAGACAGTAATGGGCCGCAAACGTCTGGCTTGAGGACAAAGTTGCAGCCCTGCAGATATCTACCAATGGTACAGAGCGGAGATGAGCCACTGAGGCAGCCATTGCCCTGACACAATGGGCCGTGACCCGAACCTGCAAAGGAAGGTCAGCCGCCCTGTAAGCCCAGGTGATACAGTCAGCCACCCATATGGACAAGGTACGCTTGGACACAGCTAACCCCAAATTATTAGGGTCAAAAGATATGAAGAGCTGAGTAGCCCTTCTGTGCCCCTGTGTACGATCAAGGTAGACGGATAAGGCCCTCCTACAGTCCAGGGTATGCAGAACTGCTTCAGCCTGGCTTGCATGAGGCCTAGGGAAGAATGTTGGAAGAACCACCTCTTGGTTAAGGTGGGAGGAGGAGACAACTTTTGGGAGGAACTTTGGATGAGTCCTAAGGACTACCCTGTTCGTATAGAAGCGGGTGTAAGGCCTGTCACAGACCAGAGCCTGAAGCTCACTCACTCGCCTGGCCGAGGTTAGGGCTATCAAGAAGAGTGTCTTCCAGGAAAGGAAGTGTAGAGGGCAAGTAGCCATCAGCTCAAAAGGTGGGCGAGTCAGTTGCCGCAAGACCACATTCAACTCCCACTCAGGGGCAGGAGGACGGATTGCAGGCTTGAGCAAAAGCAAGCCTCCGAGAAAGCGGGACACCACGGGGTGAACCGACAGAGAATGTCCTTCCACCATTGAGTGGTGAGCTGCTAGAGCTGAGAGGTGGACCCGAACAGAATTGGACTTAAGTCCCTGATTTGATAAGTGCAGTAAGTACTGAAGCACTACTGGTACAGTACAGGAGAAGGGATCCTCTGTACGTAGCTGACATCACACAGAAAACCTTTTCCATTTGAGAGCATAGGTTTTCCTAGTGGACTGTTTCCTAGAGGCTAGGACAACCTCCTCAACTTCCTGAGGTAGGCCCCAGGGAGCCAAAACTACCCTTGCAGCCTCCAGGCCATCAAATTGAGAGCTTTGAGATTGGGGTGCAGAAGGGAACCCTGATCCTGAGAGAGAAGGTCGGGTTGCAACCCCAGAGGCAGTGGAGGATCCACCGCCAGCTGAAGCAGAAGTGGGAACCAAGGCTGTCTCGGCCACCTGGGAGCTACAAACAGGACCGAGGCCTTGTCCTGAAGAATCTTGAACAGAGTTCGGGCCACCAAGGGCGTGGGAGGAAATGCATACAGAAGGCCCTGAGAACAGGGAATCAGAAAAGCATCTGCTGCTATCCGCAGAGGATGCGGTTGCCTGGAGCAGAACTTTGGCAGCTGTTTGTTCAGTGGACTGGCAAACAGATACATGGATGGCAGTCCCCATTTCAGGAAAATCTTCTGAACCACCAAAGGATGGAGCTGCCACTCGTGGAGCGCAGAATCCTGCTCAACCTGTCGGCCAGGTAGTTTTCCTGGCCAGGGAGGTACACAGCCTTGAGGAGCATGTTGTGCTGGAGGGCAAACAAGCAAAGGTCCTGTGCTTCCTGACAAAGGAGCCGGGACCCAGTTCCACCCTGCTTGTTCACATAAAACATGGCTACCTGGTTGTCTGTTTGAACTACGACAGACTGATGAGCCAGGGTTTGAGAAAAAGTCTTGAGGGCTAACCGAATAGCCCTGATTTCCAGGAGATTGATTTGCTGTGCGGCTTCCCAGGGAGACCACAGGCCCTGGGTGCACTTGCCTAGACAATGAGTTCCCCAGCCCTGCAGGGAGGCATCCGTGGTCAACACCACTGTGAACCCAGGAATCTGAAAAGGTACCCCTTGCAGCAGATTGGATGGGTGAAGCCACCAGCTGACGGAGTTCAGAAATTGTCTGGACACCCTTATCCTGTCTCTGAGGCTGCCTGTGGCCTGTGATCACTGAGTCCAAAGGCACCACTGTGCAGGCCTCATATGTAGCCTGGCATTGGGGGTCACATGCACAGTCGAAGCCATGTGGCCAAGGATCCTCAGGCAGAGTCTGGTGGAGACCAGTGACCTGCTGAGAAACTGGTTTGCTAAGTTTATCAGCGTTTGGGCTCTGTCTTCTGGCAAGAATGCTTTTGCCAGCCGAGAGTCCAACCTCGCCCCTATGAACTCCAAGTTCTGGGAGGGGAGCACAGTGGACTTTGCGAAGTTTATTACAAACCCCAAGCTTTGAAGAAGAGCAATAGTTCTGAGGGTAGCCTGTCAGGCCTCCTGGCAAGTCTGATCTCTTATGAGCCAGTCGTCCAGATAGGGGAAGACAAAGACTCCCTGATTTCTCAGGTAGGCCGCCACCACTGCCAGACACTTGGTAAAGACCATGGGAGCGGAGGTGAGGCCAAAAGGTAGTACTCTGTACTGATAATGGTTTCCTCCCACCATGAACCTGAGGTACTTTCTGTGGTCTGGATGAATGAGGATGTGAGTATATGCATCCTTTAGATCTAATGAGCATAAGCCAATCTCCCTGCTGGAGGTAGGGCAGAAGTGTTCCAAGAATACGCATCTTGAACTTTTCCTTCTCCAGGAACTTGTTGAGGTTTCTGAGATCTAGAATAGGTCGAAGGCCACCGGTTCTTTTGGGTACCAGGAAATACCTGGAGTAGAACCCTTGACCTTGCAAGTGGGGAGGCACAGGCTCCACCGCCCTGTCTACCAACAGACCTTGGAGCTCCTGAAGGAGATCTGTGTGCAGGGGAGGCCTTGGAGGCTCCCCTGGAAAGTACTGAGGAGGCAGTTGTTGGAAGTGTAGTAGATAGCCCTTGTGGACTATGCTTAACACCCAACTATCTCCCGTGATGAGTGGCCACTGGTGGGCAAACAGGGCGAGGTGACCTCCTATGCAGGGATGGGAGAGTAGGGATGGAGAGGCTATGCATAAGGAGTCAAAAACCCCCACCCTGCTGAGTGGGAGCAGGGGCCAGAGGCTTGGGGGTCCTCTGCCTACGGGGCCCATTACCCTGCCCCTTGGCTTGCTGGCCCTGAGGGGCAGCTTGGACAACCTTGTACTGTGGGTACTGTTTGTAGGCAGTGCCCTTCCTCGGGTAAAAGAGCTTCTTACCCGAGCCCTTCTTCTTGTGAGAGGGGGCAGAAGTCTTCCTAGACAGCCTTGTCCTTGTGAGGTGCTTGGTCTCGAGCTGTGCGGCCTTCTCGGTCATGGGCTTGCCAAAAAGGTTCTCACCTCGGCAAGGGACATCGACCAACTTGTCCTGAACCCATGGCTCGAGGTCCGATGACTGCAGCTATGCCTGGCGTCGAGCCGCGATGCTGGCTGCCGCAACATGGGCCGAAGCCTCGAAGCCATCGTAGGCAGCGCGAGACAAACTTGGAGCATTCCCGGATCCCCGAGGACAAGGACTTGAACCTCTCCAAGGGTTCCCAGGAGAGACCAGCAGAGAACCCGGCCAGCTCCTTGGCCAGGTCTCGCAAGTACATGCCCATGTACAGCTGGTAAGACTGGACACGGCAAGCAAGCATCGAGCCCTGGAAGCACTTTCTACCAAAACCATCGAGGTTTCGGGCATCCCTGCCAGGGGGCACCGTGGAGTGCATCTTCTGACCATTCAGGCGATGCATGGTCGATTCCACTACCATGGAATGGTGTGCCTTTTGAAAGCCAGGACTCTTGCGGAGTCAATAGATCGAATTGACCCGCTTGCTTAGAACCGGCACCGAGGCCTCCCACATCCGGAAGAGGAGCCGTTCCAGCATCGGAGGAACCGGAACAGTAAAGGCCTCCTTCGGAAGAGAGTCGTACTGTAGGGCCTCGAACTCCTCGGCTCGAGGCTCCTCCTCGGGGTCCGCAGGGATAGCCAACGCGGTGGCCATATCCCGGACGAACTCCGAGAACCGGGTATCCTCCGGGGGGGATCTACTCCGGGGCTCAGACTGCGTTGAGTCCGACGGGACGCACCGAGTCCGGAAGGTGTCGGGGGACTCCTCGTCCTCCGTCTCCCAGGTGGACTCGTCCGATGAGGAATCGGGGTCCGACCGCGCGGGACCTGTGAGCACCCACCCTGATGCCGAAGGCATCGGCGTCGACGCCCTCGGTCCCGAAAGGGAGGTCGAGGGAGACCTCGACCGAGGTCGAGGGAGACCGCGACCGAGGTCGAGGGAGACCGCGACCGAGGTCGACCTCGAGCCTTCATGGTCTCGAGTATCGGCTCGGTCTCCGGTGTCGACTTCGATGTCGATGTCCCGGTGGTCGGGGCAGATGCGCCAGACAGGCTGGTCATCAGTACCCGCTGATGTTCCATGAAGGCAGACAGTCTGCTCTTCAAGGCTGTCAGCCTGAGACCCAGCTCAGGAGACTCAACAGCCCCCGACTCGGGCCCCGGTGGCGCCGGGCCCGACATCGGCTCTCTGGGAGGACAGTCCACGGGACTACAGGACTTACGTGTCCAGCAGACTCCGGCTCCACTCGAGGTACTTTGAAAGGCTTCTCCTGTTCCCCGGGCCCGGGGCGACGGTCGGGGATCTGAGACCTAGCTCTCGAGAAGCCAGGGACCTCTTCCGACGATGCCTTCACGAGCGGCTTCTTCCTCTTTTGTTCTCGGTCGGGGGACCCCCTGTCCGAGGAGCCCCGACGGTGCTCAGGATCCGATTCCCGAGATGTCGAGGCCTCAGACGAGGTCCGGGCCCGGCCGGAGGCCAAGTCAGAAAAAAGCCTTTGCTTTTGGTGCTGAAGACTTCGAAGTGCCTTGGGATCGTGGTCAGGACAGAGGCACCGAAGGCAGCAGTCGTGTGTGTCGGTGAGAGACATCAGCTTCTTGCACCGATCACACTTTTTAAAGCCACTGGAAGCCATCGGGAAAAAGAGTCCCCGCGAGGTCAAAGGACCGGCCTTCTAGGGAAAAAGAAAAAAAGGGCGCGAACGCCAGCCACGAAGGGCAAAAACCGAAAAAAGAAGATCGGGCTTGTTACCGGTGTACTGAACCCGGCGGGAGGGGAACCGGCGTCGAACCGGAGTAAAAAATAGAGAAGGATCGCCAAAAAATCTAGCTATTTTCTGGGAGGACTAGGACACACGTCTGGTGGGCTTCACGGAAAAAGAGAGACTGAGCAAGATGGCACCTTTAGGCGGGAAGGGAACCGCGCATGCGTGCCTGCATTCCCAAAGGCTTTCTTGGAAAGCTGGGGAAATGCTCCGCAAGGGCTTCATCGACATCGATGTCACCCATATGTGAGGACTGACTTCCTGCTTGGTCCTGGAGAAAGTTGGAAGAACTACCTCCTGATTGAGGTGGAAAGAGGAGACAACCTTTGGAAGGAACTTAGGGTGAGTCCGTAAGACTATTCTATTCCTATAGAACCTAGTGTATGGTGCCTCTGACACCAGGGCTTGAAGCTCACTTACTCGCCTCGCTGAGGTAAGAGCTACCAAAAACCACGCTTTCCAGGAAAGAAAGCGCAAACAACAAGTAGCCATAGGCTCAAATGGTGGGCAAGTAAGTTGTTCCAAGACAACATTCAAATCCCACTCACGGGCAGGTGAACAAACTGGAGGCTTAAGCAAAAGCAGGCCTCTGAGGAAGCGAGCAACCAAAGGATGGCATGAGAGAGACTGACCTTCCACCGGGGAGAGGTGCGCTGAGAAAGCACTAAGGTGGACCCTAACAGAGTTGGATTTAAGGCCTAGATTGGACAGGTACAGCAAATACTGCAGCACCACAGGTACCAGGCATGAGAAAGGATCCTCCTTGTGCTGGGCACACCAGGCGGAGAACCTACGCCACTTAAGAGCATATGACTAAAGAGTGGACTGCCTCCTAGAGGCCAAGACCACGTCCTTCACTTCCCTAGGCAGCAGCAAGGGTGCTAGAACTACCCTTTCAGAAGCCAGGCCATCAGATTGAGGGACTGGAAATTGGAGTGTAAGAGAGATCCCTGCACCTGAGACAGGAGAACGGGTTGAATCCCCAGAGGCAGAGGAGAGTCCACCGCTAGCTGTAAAAGAAGTGGGAACCACGGTTGCCTGGGCCATCTGGGGGCGACCAGGATCACCGAGGCCTTGTCCCAGAGCACGTTGAACAGTTTCTTGGGCACTAGAGGTGTGGGAGGAAACGCATATAGGCGGCCTGTAGACCATGGTATGAGAAATGCATTCGCTGCTACCCTGAGAGGATGCGGTTGTCTGGAGCAGAACCTGGGCAGTTGACGGTTCAGTGGACTGGCAAACAGATCCATGGTGGGAAGACCCCATTTTAGGAAGATTTGTTGAACTACCAGAGGATTCAACTGGCATTCTCGTGTGGCTGTAGGATCCTGCTCAATTTGTCTGCTAGGCAATTGTCCTGTCCAAGGAGATAGACCGCCTTGAGAAGTATGCCATGCTTGACTGCCAAGGAGCACAGGTCCTGTGCTTCTTGACAAAGAGGTCGAGACCCTGTGCCTCCTTGCTTGCTCACATAGAACATAGCAACTTGATTGTCCGTCTGAACTAAGACAGACTGTTGAGAGAGGACATGTGAGAAAGTCCGCAGGGCTAAGCTGATTGCTCTGAGTTCTAGGAAATTGATTTGCTGTGTGGACTCCCAAGGAAACCACAGGCCTTGAGTGCACGCTCCTTGGCAATGCGCATCCCAACCTTGAAGAGAAGCATTGGTTGTCAGCACTTGAGAGTGTGGAGGGGCTTGAAAAGGCACCCCTTGCAGCAGATTCGGAAGATGAAGCTACCACTGCAGAGAATCTGCCAGTAGATTGGACACCCTCACTTTGTCCGTCAGGTTGCCTGTGGCCTGCAGCCACTGAGTCCTTAGGCTCCACTGAGCGGGCCTCATGTGCAGATGGGCATTTGGAGTTACATAGACCGTGGATGCCATGTGGCCTAAGAGCCTTAGGAATTGTCTGGCAGAGACTAGAGAATTGCTGTGGAACTGTCTGGCCAGATCCATCTGTCTGTTGGCCCTGTCCACGGGTAAAAAGGCCTTTGCTTGAAGGGTGTCTAGCCTTGCTCCTATGAACTCCATGTTTTGTGAGGGGCGCAAAGTGGACTTTGCAAAGCTTATGACAAATTCCAGATGCTGGAGAAGAGACACAGTACGAAGGGTGGCTTGATTGGTCTCCTGTGGAGACTGACTCCTGATGAGCCAGTCGTCCAGGTATGGGAAGACAAAGAGTCCTTGAACTCTGAGATAGGTCGCCACCACTGCATGGCACTTGGTGAAAACCCTGGGGGCGGAGGTTAGGCCAAAAGGGTGTACCCTGTACTGGTAATGGTTTCCTCCCACTACAAATCGGAGATATTGTCTGTGGTCTGGATGAATAAGGATGTGAGTATACGCATCCTTTAGGTCTAAGGAGCATAGCCAATCTCCCTGCTGGAGGTAGGACAGCAGGATTCCAAGGGTAAGCATCTTGAACTTTTCCCTCTCCAGGAACTTGTTGAGATTGCACAAGTCTAGGATGGGCCTGAGGCCTCCTGTCCTTTTTGGTACCAGAAAGTACCTGGAATAGAAGCCTTGACCTCTCAGGAGGTGGGGCACCGGTTCCACCGCCTGCTCCTTTAGAAGACCTGCCAACTCCTGCAGGAGTAAGTCCCTGTGCAGAGGGAGTCTAGGAGGCTCCCCTGGAAAGTAGGAGAAGGGTACCTGGTGGAAGTGGAGGAGATAGCCTCTCTGGACTATGGTTAGCACCCAGGTATCCCTTGTTACGGCTGACCACCAGTGGGCATACATGGTCAGCCGGCCTCCTGTGCTGAGAGGGGCCAGCTGGAGGAGAGGCTATGCCACTGGAGTCAAAACCCAGCTCCCTGCTGTGCAGGAGCCGGAGCTGGTGGCTTATGGGTTTTCTGCCTACGCCCCTTGCCCCCATGTCCCTGCCCCTTGGCCTGCTAACCCTGTTGGGGAGCTACAGAGGCCTGAAAGTGAGGGTATGATTTGTAGGCAGACGACTTCCTCAGGTAAAAGGTCTTTTTTTTCCGAGCCCTTCTACTTCTGAGAAGGGGCAGAGGTTTTCCTGGACAGCCTAGTCCGGGTGAGAGTCTCGGACTCGAGTTCTGCAGCTTTTTCAGCCATGGGTTTGCCAAAGAGGTTTTCACCTCGGCAGGGGACATCGACCAACTTGTCCTGTACCCATGGCTCGAGGTCCGATGACGGTAGCCAGGCCTGACGGCGTGCACCAATGCTGGCCGCGGCCACTCGGGCCGAAGCCTCGAAGCCATCATAGGCTGCTCGAGAGAGAAACTTCGAGCACTCCCGGATCTCCGATGACAGGGCTTTGAACCTCTGCAAAGGTTCCTCGGAGAGACCAGCAGAGAACCCGGCAATCTCTTTTGCCAGGTCTCGAAGGTACATGCCCATGTACAGCTGGTAGGTCTGGACACGGCAAGCAAGCATTGAGCCCTGGAAGCACTTTCTACCGAGGGCATCCAGGTTCCGGGCCTCCCGGCCGTGAGGCACCGAGTGCATCTTCTGACTCGTCAGAAGATGCATGGCCGATTCCACAACCATGGAGTGGTGCGGTAGCTGTGCCTTTTGGAACCCGGGGCTCTTGTGGACTCGATAGATGGAATCGACCCGCTTGCTCAGAACCGGCATCAAGGCCGGCGCCTTCCACATAAGGAAGAGCAACTGTTCCAGCATCGGAGGAACCAGTACAATAAAGGCCTCCTTGGCGGGAGAGTCATACTGCAGGGCCTCGAGCTCCTCGGATCGAGGCTCCTTCTTGGAATCCGCGGGGAAGGCCAAGGCCATGGCCATGTCCCGCACAAAGTCCGAGAACCGAGTGTCCTCGGGGGGGGGGACTGTCTCCGAGGCTCGGACTCCGGTGAGTCTCAAGGGACACACTGGGTCCGAAACATGTCAGGGGACTCCTCATCCTCCGTTTCACAGCCTAACCCCTCAGAGGAGGAATCGAGCGGCTCCGGTCAGGCAGACACTGATGCCATCTGCCCTGACGTCGAGGGTACTGGTGTCGACGACCTCGGTCCCGAACGGGAGGCCGAAGGAGACTTTGGCCGAGGATTGACTTGAGAACGCATGGACTCGAGGATCGGCTCGGCCTCCGGGGTCGACTTGCACATCGATGTCCCGGTGGTCGGGGCAGATGCATCGGTGAGACCGGCGATCAGTGCCCGCTGCTGTTCCATGAAGGCAGCTAAGCTGCTCTCCAAGGCCATCAACCTGAGTCTGAGCTCAGGAGACTCAGCAGCCCCCGACTTGGGCCCGACGTCGGCTCCCCCGGAGGAGAGTCCACAAGGACTACAGTATTCACGTGACCCAGGGACTCCGTCTCTACACGAGGCGGTTTAGCAGGCCTCTCCGACTCCGAAGACCCGGGACGGCGCTCAGGGCTATGCGACCTGGCCCTGGAGGAATCAAGTGCGCCCTCGCGGGTTTCTTCTTCCTACGATGCTCCCGTAAGGGAGACCCCCTCTGAGAGGAGCCCCGACGATGCTCGGGATCGGAGTCCCGAGACATCGAGGCCTCTGACGAAGTCCGGGCCTGTCCAGACGCGGAGTCAGCAAAGATTCTTTCTTTTTGGTGCTGCCAGCTCCACAATGCCTTCGAGGACATTTTCCCACACAGGCCACATATCATCAGGTCATGATCGGGCCCGAGGCAGCAGTCATGTGTGTCGGTGAGAGACATAACTTTCTTACACCGATCACACTTTTTAAACCTGCTGGCAGCCATCAGGGGAAAAATGGCCCCTGTGAGGTCAAACGACAGGGCTGCCAGTGAAAAATAGAAAAATGGCGCGAACACTGGTCACAAAGGACAAAAAAACAAAAAAGAAGTCCGGGCTCGATACCGGCGTACCGGGCCCAGGCGGGCAAGGGAAACCGGCGTCGAACCGAAGAAAACACGGGTCCAAGCCGAAAAATCATCTTTTTCCTCAGGAGAATACAAAACATGTCCGTTGGGCTCCGCGGAAAATAGAAGACTGAGCAAGATGGCACCCTTGGGCTGGAAGGGGACCACGCATGTGCGCTGCATTCCCATAGGCTTTTTTTTAAAGCTGGGGAAATGCTCCGCATGGGGGCTCCGTTGGCACCGACGTCACCCATACGTGAGGACCAACTTCCTGCTTGGTCCTGGAGAAGAAAGTCTACGCAGTTTGAGCGAAGCTAAAGCTTTAGATAAGATGCTATAAATGAGGACGAGCTAAGAAATAAACTTATATGACAAGTTGTAGGGCTGATGCCTGTTCCGAAACTAATGTCTGAACCAAACAGCATGGCTTTCTGTTAAAAGATGGGGCCTGCTCTGAACCAAGCCTGAACCATGGGGACTGCTCTGAACCAAAGCCTGAATTAACCAAGATGGATTCCTGTTTTGTTATAATTCAGCATTAAAACACTTTCAGATCAAGCAATTCTGCAAATTTATGTACTTCACAGCAGAAGTATTATTTTCCAGCCGACTACGTGCAGAAGAACTCATTGCTGAGACTTTCACTGTGCTCCTGGTATTAGCATTTGCATACTAGCAACTTTCTCTCACCATGGACCTTTGTTTGCAGAAGGACTACCTATTAACTGTTGCAGGATTCACTGAAGATGACATACAGTATCTGAGACCAGACAATCACAGTGCAGTGATGAGGGGGATCAGGAAAAAGAATTATACGCTAAACACAGGGAGAGGCGAACAGGACACACATGCAGCCCAACACACACCAGCAGCACTCTGAGAACATGCACAAAGGCTTGCAGAACACCTGGGAACTTTAACTTCTCTCACAGACTGTTTTGCTGGTTTCCTCTGCCATTCTCTGTACTGTGTGTGCTTGCCTATCTCTCGGTCTGGAAAGTCAAGACAGTGTCCAAGGGCAAAACCTTGGGACAGAGTGAATCTCTCCCACAGACCTGTAGCTGACATTGGACCAAGGTTCATCAAGCCCAGTATCCCGTTTCCAACAGTGGCCAATCTAGGTAATATGTACCTAGCAGTTTCCCCAAAAGACACAGGTTCCACAATGCTTGTATTGGGTCAATCATTGATATCCTGGGTCCCTTTTTAATAATGGTTTATGGACCTTTCCTCCAGGAACTTGTCCAAACCTTTTTTAAACCCAGCTACACTAACAGCCTTTACTACATCCTCTGGTAACAAATTCCAGAGTTTGATTACATGTTGAGTGAAAAAATATTTTCTCTTATTAGTCTTAAACAGTAGCTTCATTGCATGTTCCCTAGTCTTTCTATATTCTGATAACGTAAACAATTGATCTACGTTTACCCGTACCACTCCGTTCACTGATTTATAGACTTCTATCATATCTCCCCTCAGCCATCTCTTTTCCAGGTTAAAGAGCCCTAACCTTTTTAGCCTTTCTTCATAGGGGTATCCTTCTATCCCCCCTTTATTATTTTGGTGGCTTCTTCGAACCTTTTCTAATCATGCTATATCCTTTTTAAGATATGGCGACCAGAATTGCACGCAATATTCAAGGTGTGGGCTCACCATGGAACGATATAGAGGCATTATAATATCTTTTGTTTTATTTTCTATTCCTTTCCTTATGATACCTAGCATCCTATTTGCTCTCTTGGCCGCTGCTGCACACTGGGCGGAGGGTTTTAACATGTTATCCACGATGATGCCTAAATCTTTTTCCTGGGTGGTGGCTCCTAATGTGGAACCTTGCATTGTGTAGCCATAGTTTGGGTTGTTCTTCCCTAGGTGCATAACTTTGCACTTGTCCACATTAAATTTCAGCTGCCATTTTGATGCCCAGTCTTCCAATTTATCAAGATCCTCTTGCAATTTTCCACAATCCTCATGGGTTTTAACAACTTTAAATAGTTAGTGGGATGTGAACAGCTGAGGGATGTAGAAAAACAGTGGGCAAATCTGAGAGGGGGTATTTTAAGGGCAACCAACCTTTTTGTTAAAATGGTAAATAAAGGTAAAAGGAACATGAGACTGCTATAGTTTTCGAAGGAAGTAGCTGAAAAAGTGAAGAAAAAGAGGGAGGCCTTCATGAAATACAAGACATCACAGAGACAGGAAGACAGGCATCTGTATTTGGAAAAACTTAGAGAAGCTAGCAAAGTAGTCAAGAAGGCAAAGATTCAAAAGGAGGAGGAAATAGCCAATGCAATAAAATGGGGGGATAAGACATTTTTCAGCTATATTAGTGAGAAGAGGAAGGGCAAAAGTGGTATTGTCAGACTCAAGGGTGCGGGGGGGGAATATGTAGAAGCTGATAAGGATAAAGTGGAATTGCTTAACAAATATTTTTGTTCTGTGTTCACAGATGAAGAACCAGGAGCAGGACTTCAGAAAACACCCACAAATAAGAACAGAAGCGAGGGACATCTTGAACAAGGGCATTGACTCAGAAAGGATTAAAGTTTTGCAGGAAACAAAATCTGCTGTAGAAACTATATGGATTGAAATTCCATATAAAAGGGGGAAGGCAATGGCAGTGGGGTTATACTATTGAGCACCTGGCCAGAATGACCAAATGGATGATGAAACGCTCAAAGAAATCAAGGAAGCTAACTAAAGTTACAGCGCAGTAAGAATAATGGGTGATTTCAAAAACCCCGGTATCGACTGGGTCAGTGTCACGTCAGGACATGCTAGGGAGATGAAGTTCCTAGATGAAATAAATGACTGCTTCTTGGAGCAGCTGGTTCATGAACCAACCAGAGGGGAAGCCATATTAGACCTAGTCCTTAGTGGAACACCAGATCTAGAGCAAGAGATAAGGGTGTTGGGGCCACTTGGCAATAGTGATCAAAGCATGATCGCCTTTGATTTAATTAGTGGAGGAGGGATAGTAAGGAAATCCACAGTACTACCTTTTAACTTTCGAAAGGGAGACTATGATAAAATGAGGAAAACAGTTAAGAAAAAACTAAAAGGAGCAGTTGCGAAGGTTAAAGACGTACATCAAGCTTGGGTGTTGTTGAAAAATACTATCTTGGAAGCCCAGACCAGCTGTATTCCATGCTTTAAGAAAAGTGGAAGGAAGTCCAAAAAACTGCCAGCATGGTTTAAAGGTGAGGTCAGAGAGGCTGTTGTTGCCAAAAAAGCATCTTTCAGGAAATGGAAAAAAGAGCCAAACGACGAAACCTGGAAATAGCACAAGCACTGGCAAGTCAAATGCAAGGCATTGATAAGGCAGGCAAAGAGAGAATTTGAGAAGAAGCTTGCTGCAGAAGCAAAAATGCGAAATAAAGACCTTTTCAAGTACATTCGTAGCAAAAAACCTGTGAGAGAGTCAGTTGGTCCATTAGATGATAAAGGGGTTAAAGGAGCACTAAGAGGCGACAAGGCGATAGCGGAGAGACTGAATGAATTCTTTGCTTCGGTCTTTACTGAGGAAGATGTAGGGATGTTACCCATGACTGAAGTGGTATTTAAAGGTGCGGAAGAATTGAGGGAAATATCGATACATCGGGAAGATGTCTTACAACTATTAGATAAACTGAAGAGTAGCAAATCACCTGGGCCGGATGGTATACATCCAAGGGTGTTGAAAGAACTGAAATATGAGACTGCAGACCTGCTATCAGAAATCTGTGAACTATCATTAAAATCATCTCTAATACCTGAAGATTGGAGGATCGACAATGTAACGCAAATTTTTAAAAAGGGTTCCACGGGTGATCTGGGAAACTACAGACCGGTGAGCCTGACGTCAGTACCAGGAAAAATGGTAGAAACCATCATAAAGAATAACATTACTCAGCATGTAGATAGTCACAACCTAATGGGAGACAGCCAAGATGGCTTTAGACAAGGACGATCTTGTCTTACTAATCTGTTATGTTTTTTTGAAGGAGTGAATAAACAGGTGGACAAAGGTGAGTCGGTTGATATTGTGTATCTGGATTTTCAGAAAGCCTTTGACCAGGTCCCTCATCAGAGACTTTTGGCAAAACTAAAGAGTTATGGGATAGGAGGCAGTGTACTATTGTGGATCAGGAACTGGTTAAAAGACAGAAAGCAGAGGGTAGGGCTAAATGGCCAATTTTCCCAATGGAGAAAGGTGAATAGTGGTGTACCCCAGGGATCTGTGCTGGATCCGCTGCTTTTTGACATATTCATAAATGACCTGGAAAGTGGAATAACGAGTGAGGTGATCAAATTTGCAGATGACACAAAACTATTTAAAGTTGTTAAAACCCAAGAGGATTGTGAAAAATTGCAAGAGGATCTTGATAGATTGGAAGACTGGGCATCAAAATGGCAGATGAAATTTAATGTGGACAAGTGCAAGGTTATGCACCTAGGGAAGAACAACCCAAACTATGGTTACACGATGCAAGGTTCCACATTAGGAACCACCACCCAGGAAAAAGATTTAGGCGTCATTGTGGATACCATGTTAAAACCCTCGGCCCAGTGTGCAGCGGCGGCCAAGAGAGGAAATAGAATGCTAGGTATGATAAGGAAAGGAATGGAAAATAAAACAAAAGATATTATAATACCTCTATATCGTTTCATGGTGAGACCACACCTTGAATATTGTGTGCAATTCTGGTCGCCGTATCTTAAAAAGGATATAGCGATTTTAGAAAAGGTTCAGAGAAGAGCCACCAAAATGGTAAAGGGGATGGAAGGATACTCCTATGAAGAAAGGCTAAAAAGGTTAGGGCTCTTTAACCTGGAAAAGAGACGGCTGAGGGGAGATATGATAGAAGTCTATAAATTAATGAACGGAGTGGAACGGGTAAACGTAGATCGATTGTTTACCTTATCAGAATATAGAAAGACTAGGGGACATGCAATGAAGCTACAGGGTAAACTATTTAAGACTAATAAAATAAAATATTTTTTCACTCTACTTGTAATCAAACTCTGGAATTTGTTACCAGAGGATGTAGTAAAGGCTGTTAGTGTAGCTGGGTTTAAAAAAGGTTTGGACAAGTTCCTGGAGGAAAGGTCTATAAACCATTATTAAGAAGTGACCGAAGATAACAATGCTTGACCCAGTACAAGCATTGTGGAACTTGTGTCTCTTGGGGAAACTGCTAGGTACATATGACCTAGATTGGCCACTGTTGGAAACAGAATACTGGGCTTGAGGGACCTTGGTCTCACCTAGTATGGCATATCTTATGTTCTTAACAATTTTCAGAAGACTGTGTTCGTGAGAAACTAGCTCAACTTAAAGTAGACAAAGCGATGGGACCGGATGGGATACACCCTAGAATACTGAGGGAACTTGGGGACGTTCTAGCAACTCCAGTGACTGACCTTTTCAATGCCTCGTTGGAGTCGGGAGTGGTGCCAAAAGACTGGAGAGAGGCTCATGTGGTGCCTTTACACAAAAGCGGAAGTAAGGATGTGGTTGAAAACTACAGTCCGGTTAGTTTAACTTCGGTGGTGAGTAAATTATTGGAAACGCTGCTGAAAGAGAAAATAGTGAGGTTTCTGGAGTCCAGCGGATTACAGGATCCGAGGCAGCATGGATTCACCAGAGGCAGGTCTTGTCAGACAAATCTGATTAATTTCTTTGACTGGGTAACCAGGGAGTTGGACCGAGGGAGAGCTCTAGATGTGGTGTATTTAGATTTCAGTAAAGCCTTTGACACTGTTCCTCACAGGTGACTTATAAACAAACTGAGCACCCTAGGGATGGACCCTAAAGTTACTGCTTGGGTTAGAAATTGGTTGGGTGGGAGGCGACAGAGTACAAGTAAATGGAGCTCACTCTGAGGAGAAGGATGTTACCAGTTGTGTGCCCCAGGGATCTGTCCTTGTTCCGATTCTTTTTAACATTTTTGTTAGTGATATAGCGGAAGGGCTGTCGGGTAAGGTTTACCTCTTTGCGTATGATACCAAAATCTGCAATAGAGTAGACACCCAGGAAGGTGTAGATAACATGAGGAGGGATCTAACTAAGCTTGAAGAATGGTCTAGAATTTGGCAGCTGGGATTTAATGTTAAAAAATGTAAGGTCATGCATTTGGGCTGCAGCAATCCAAGGGAGTTAATACAGTATAGGAGGTGAAGTACTTTTGTCCACTAAAGAAGAGCGGGACCTAGGCGTGGTTGTGTCTGATGATCTTAAAGTAGCTAAACAGGTAGAAAAGGCGACGGCAAAAGCTAGAAGGATGCTTGCGTGCATACGGAGAGGAATGGCTAGCAGAAAAAAGGAGGTGATAATGCCTCTGTATAAGTCTTTGGTGCGACCTCATTTGGAGTATGGTGTGCAATTCTGGAGACCGCACCTTCAAAAGGATGTGGACAGGATGGAGTTGGTGCAGAGGGTTGCTACTAAAATGATTAATGGGCTTCATTATACTTAAGGATCTTAATATGTACACTTTAGAGGAAAGGCGGGATATAGGTGATATGATTGAGATGTTTAAATACCTCCGTGGCATAAATGTTCAGGGAGAGAGCCTCTTTCAATTGAAATCAAGTTCTGCTACGAGGGGACATGGGATGAGGGTGAAGGGAGATAGATTCAGGAGTGATATGCGGAAGTATTTCTTTACGGAAAGAGTAGTGAATCCATGGAATAGTCTCCCAGTGGAGGTGGTAGAGGTGAGGACAGTAACTGAATTCAAAAAAGCATGGGACCAACACAGAGGATCTCTTAAGGTAAAAAGTGGACTGTTGTAGTTGTTGTTATGGAAGGACAGACTAGATAGGCCATGTGGTCTTTTTCTGTCATCATGTTTCTGTTTCTATGTTTCTATCTATTCCCTTTTCCAGGTCATTTATGAATATGTCAAAAAGCAGCGGACCGAGCACAGATCCCTGGGTTACACCACTATTCACCTTTCTCCATTGGGAAAACTGGCCATTTAGCCCTACCCTCTGCTTCCTATCTTTTAACCAGTTCCTGATCCACAATAGTACACTGCCTCCTATCCCATGACTCTAGTTTTGCCAAAAGTCTCTGATGAGGGACCTTGTCAAAGGCTTTCTGAAAGTCCAAATACACTATATCAACTGTCTCACCTTTGTCTACCTGTTTATTCACACCTTAAAAAAAAACAACAGATTAGTAAGACAAGATCTTCCTTGTCTAAAGTCATGTTGGCTGTCTCCCATTAAGCCATGACTATCTACATGTTCAGCAATTTTGTTCTTGCTTGTGCCGTTTCCAGTTTTCGTCGTTTGGCTCTTTTTTCCATTTCCTGAAAGATGCTTTTTTGGCAACAACCGCCTCTCTGACCTCACCTTTAAACCATGCTGGCAGTTTTTTGGACTTCCTTCCACTTTTCTTAAAGCGTGGAATACAGCTGGTCTGGGCTTCCAAGATAGTATTTTTCAACACCACCCAAGCTTGATGTACGTCTTAAACCTTTGCAACTGCTCCTTTTAGTTTTTCCTTAACTATATTCCTCATTTTATCATAGTCTCTCTTTCAAAAGTTAAAAGGTAGTACTGTGGATTTCCTTACCATCCCTTCTCCACTAATTAAATCAAACGTGATAATGCTATGATCACTGTGTTGGTTGTGGTTGAGTAACAGTTTGAGCCATAGGAACTTTAGGTTTTCTAGTCTCTTTGGGACCTTGTTGTCTTTGCTGTTGCGAATGATAGGTGGAGTAGGAATGGTAAGGAGGGTAGAAACACTTTCTTAGAATAAAACGGTTTCTTATCAGAAGCCTTCTTTTTGGAAAGATCTGCCATCTTCCAAAATAACCTCTTCACCATGAGGTCACTGGTCTCAATTTCCCCTGCTTTCTCTCTCCACCTTTGACCAAAGAGGTTTTCACCATTGCATGAAATATTAATGAGATTATCCTAGATCCACTGTTCCAGGTCCGAGGCCTGTAGCCAAGCTGTTCTTCTGGCTCCTATGCAGGCTGCTGTTGCCCTGCTGGTAGCCTCAAAGGCATCAAAAACTGCCCTTGTGAGGAATTTGGATGTATTCTGGGCATGAGAGACAAGGACCTGATGAGTGGCCTGCTTTTCAGATGGCAAAAGAGAAGTAAATTCAACAAGTTCTCTAGATATATCCCTCGAAGGAATATGTTCATGTAGGAATTTACCCTAGAGGCTAGCATGGCTGCTTGGAAGGCCTTTCTGCTGAAGGCATCAAGGGTCCTTGCTTCCCTGCCAGGAGGAACCGAAGGATGGTTCTTTAGGCTTTTTATCCTTCTCATAGCAGATTCCACCACCACTGAATGGTATAGGAAGCTGTGGTTTCTGGAATCCAGGGAACGGAGGAAACCTACACAGAGGGTATCTAGACGTTTTGTAATGGCAGGAGTGGTAATAGGAGCTTCTCACATTCTGGCCATCAAATTTCTGAGGATAGTGTACAGTGGGAGTGTAGCAGCCTTCTTTGGTGCCTTAGGATATTGCAAAATGTCAAGTACCTCGGCCCTCTGTTACATCTCGGTTGATACAGAGACCTCGAGGGCAGCTGTCATATCTTTAATGAAATCCAGAAAGGACATATTCTTGGGAGATGAACGGCATCATTCATACGGAGGCAAGGGCCCTGAGGATATGTCCTTGTGGGAATCAGAATCGGCTGATTCCGGGTTCCAGATGTCTGAACCAGAACCTGAAAGAAAACTGAAATAATCCTGGTTGGTTCCATGGTATCGATGATGTTCCAAGGATCAAAGTCAATCTGAGGTGGATGGAACCAGCGAAGACAGTCCTGAATGCACCAGTATTGGTGGATCGGAAGGGCACCATGAAGTGTGGGCCTCAGTGAACATCAATACAGTTGGGAACATCAATTCTTGGGGATGGTATCAGCTTGATGTTCAACCCGGTATTTGGAAGTATCAAGGGTGGCGGCGGCTCCGCAGTGGTGTTGGGAGGCCTCAAGGGCGCCAGAACCGCAGCTGTTAGTACTGTCACAAGGCTTTTCTCGATGGCCATCACTCAATCATTGAGGGTCAGTGCAGAGGATGGAGCAGCTCCAGATGCGGAGATATGGGCGACAACTCCCAAGAAAGGTATCGGGGGTTCTGCTGAAGTCATAACCTCGGGGGCATCCCTAAGCCTCTCTAAGGCTTTGGAGGGGTGACCTCCAGCTGGGGCTGTTGGCCGGACAGCCCACATCGGAATTTTAAGAATGTCGTTGATAATGTCAGTGCTCGGAGTCCGATGCAGATGCTGACCTTGAAGCCGATGAACAAGAACCCCTCTATGCAGAGCTCGGTGCTTTAACGACTGTATGTGTTCGAGGGACCCCGAGCGATGCTTTCCCTTGCGTTTGGACGGGGAAGACCTGGAAGCATGGGATGACTTGGATGGTGTCAACGCCTCTGAGGAGTGCACCGAAGGATCTGAGCTTGTCTGAAACAGCTTAACCTTCTGTTGTTCACTGTTCTCTCTCTCTGGCAGTCATTTGCTTGCAGTGGACACAGGACCTAGGCATTTGAGATGCCAATCATGCTCATCAGTGACTGAAATAGTGCTCAGTCACTTCATGCACTTTTGAAACCCACTTTGAGGTTTCTCCATTGTAGAAAAAAGAAGGGAGGCTAAATCAAACTGGGCAATGATGTCAAGTGGGCACTAGGCCCCACAAAGGATTTTTTGAGAAAAAGGAAATAATAATAAAAAATAAATAAATAAAAGATAAACATAGCACCGGAGTCAATGGGGAGTCGATCTGGTCAATGGGAAAGCAAAACTATAGAACCGAAAAAGATACCAGAGAAAAATATGAAGTCTCTTCACACGGTGATTAGGACTATGTCCCGACGGCTCCGCAGAAAAAAATACAACTGAGGAGACCAGTTGGGAAGGCAGCAAGGCATATACGCATGCGTGGAGCAAAGTTCCCAAAGGCATTCCTATTAGATGCTGGGGAATGTTCCCACGCTGGGCTCCGTCGGTACCGATGTCACCCATATGTGAAGGCTGACTTCTTGCTTGTTCCTGGAGATCAACTTGTAAGCAATAGAACGAAGTGTGCATACAGGGCAATAAGATACAAAACACGATAACAGTTCAGTATGTATAAGACTAAAAAATCTTACAAGTTTAACTCACAAACTGAACTCTAAAAACAATCACTGCCCTCTGACTAGAACAAACCTACTCAAAATGCAGGTCTCTACGAAAAACTCACCTCTTTGCTTCTGCTTTTGACCTCCCAATCCCTGCCTCCTAACCTTATTACTGTTCCTGCCATTTGATCTCTCTGTCCTGAATGTTTGAGTTCTATGTTTCCTGTCTGATAATTGTAGTTCCTTTCTTCCTTTCCCAAGCTGCAGCCTTATTTTTCTTGTTTTATAAATTGTACGCCGCCTTGATGTCTGAAAGGCAGTATATCAAGCAACACAAACATAAACCAGTGGAGCATCATAAACCATGATTTGCCAGTGCTTGTGCCTGTTTTCTTCATTCTCCCCCCCCCCCCCCCCCCACTTTCTAAAAGATGCCCTTTTGGTTTATACTGCTTCTTCCACCTCGCCAACCTTCTTTTGACCTTTAAGGCAAAGAATATATTTTCATCTGGGCTTCTAAAGTAGACTTTTTAAATAATGCCCATGGCTCATGCAAATCCACTCTGGTACTCTCTGGGACTAGAAGCAGACAATCAATATAAATTAATGAGTACATATAATACCATCACTAGGCTAAATGGCACCACAGGTAGTTGGGGGGGCTGTCTTTTTAATGACATGGCCAGCCAAACAATCCCTCCTCCAGTGATACTGATGTACAGGAGAGTAATTCTGTCACTGTAATGTCCATGGTGGGCATGTAAACTGGCAACCCCTTTCTCTCTCTTGGTCTCATATCTATACGGTCTATTCCTTCTAATGGTCCAGGTACATGGGTTCAGAATTAGAGACAGAAGAGGTACTCTTTAAAAAAATAAAAAATAAATGGTCAAATAACTTAGCTCTGTCATTTTTAATGATTATGTCTAGATCCGTTACCTTTTGGCAGTTGACAGTTTCTGCATTCTTAAATGATACTAATATTAATTTTACATTTGTTTTACATAAATGGCTCACTTTACAAATCCTTGACCATCCTTACATCTGTCTCAGGTCGCATTTCATTGTCTCCACGTTTTCAGGTACATGTAACTCAGTTACATATTTTTGAGTGCTTTAAATAATTCTGTAATAACAAAAATATTGAAAAGTACTGGCTCTAATACAGAGCTTTCAGGCATCCAACTACACTAATAGTCACTTTTCAGTCAAAAAAATGAATTCTATTTACCACATTCTCTGTATTCTTCTGCCTACAAAGTTCTTCAGGTAGTTAAGAACTTCTGCTCCACTCCTATACTCGGGGTCAGCTTGCCTACTAAGTATTCGCCTACAACGGTAGACCCTGGTGGGCAGCATGTCAATCCTTCCTTTGATGGACGTTTAGCTTTAGCACAGCGGTAGGCATTAAATACGTGCGTGCATGCAGTCATGGCCTGTTGCTCCTGCCCACTCCAACAGGAAGTTATGTCGGAGGGGGCAGGAGCAGCAAACCACGAGTACGCACAGGCATTTTAAAGTCCACCGTTGAACTGCCACCGCAGATTCAATGAATGGATTGGCATGCCACCCATCTCTGTCCCCAGTGGGTAGATGATTGCTGAGGGGGCGGTGGCATCTCAAGCATGAGGGGAGGGGCAGCAAGGAAAGCCGGCCTAGGGCAGCAGAAATCCTTGGGCCAGCCATGCCTATACTAGCTAATCTATTTATCTAATTTTTGCTTATTTGCAGGCTAAATTGGCTGATCTGTGAAGGGGACTTGTGCTAGATGTTCAGCCCCATGAGGGAACTCTGGCCTTGTAGACTTCTGTGCTGTGGCCTTGTAGACTTCTGCGCTGGCCCCCAGGTAAGCACCGGTTGATTTCTCTCAGAGTACCATCGGTGCCTTTACCCCTCTCTCGAAAGTTAGCTTTCTTAAGCTTGTGCCAACAACTCAGTCAGATCGGCTCCCTCCCCATGTGTTTCCTGCTTGACTTTGAAAGCAGTTGGTACCATATTGTTCTCAGGAAAGTTAGTTAATTCTGGTCAACTGGAAGGGGTTATACTTGCTGCTTGGAAGGAGAGTTTTGTTTGATTGCTTTTGATAAAACAGGGTCTGGATTCTCAGGTGTTTGCTATCGCTTGATTTCTAATCTCAACTTTTTGGCTAAGATAGAAACAGAAATATAATGACAGAAAAAGACCACATGGCCTATCTAGTCTGTCCTTCCATATCAACAACTACAACAGTCCCCTTTTTTCCTTTAGAGATCCTCTGTGTTTGTCCAATGCTTCTTTGAATTCAGATACTGTCCTCATCTCTATCACCTCCACTGGGAGACTATTCCACGGATCCACCACTCTTTCCGTAAAGAAATATTTCCGCATATCACTCCTGAATCTATCCCCCCTTCACCCTCATCCCATGTCTCCTAGTAGCAGAACTTGCTTTCAATTGAAAGAGGCTCTCCCCCTGTACATTTATGCCACTGAAGTATTTAAACATCTCAGTCATATCACCTCTATCCTGCCTTTCCTCTAAGGTGTAAATATTAAGATCCTTGAGTCTGTCCTCATATGCTTTATAATGAACACCACTAGCCATTTTGGTAGCCACCCTCTGTACTGACTCCATCCTGTTTATATCCTTTTGAAGGTGTGGTCCCCAGAATTTCACACTTTTCTCCAAATGAGGTCGCACCAAAGACTTATACAGAGGCACTATCACCTCCTTTTTTCTGCAAGCACCAAAGCATTCTCTGTATGCACCAAAGCATTCTTCTAGCTTTTGCCGTCGCCTTTTCTACCTGTTCAGCTACTTTAAGATCATCAGACACAACCACACCGAGGTTCTGCTGTTCTTTAGAGGACAAAAGTACTTCACCCCCTATACTATATTGCTCCCTTGGATTGCTGCAGCCCAAATGCATGATCTTACATTTTTTAACATTAAATCCCAGCTGCCAAATTCTAGACCATTCTTCAAGCTTAGCTAGATCCCTCCTCACGTTATCTACACCTTCCTGGGTGTCTACTCTATTGCAGATTTTGGTATCATACGCAAAGAGGCAAACCTTACCCGACAGCCCTTCCGCTATATCACTAACAAAGATGTTAAAAAGAATCAGACCAAGGACAGATCCCTGGGGCACACCACTGGTAACATCCTTCTCCTCAGAGTGAGCTCCATTTACCTGAACTCTGTTGCCTCCCACCCAACCAATTTTTAACCTAAGCAGTAACTTTAGGGTCCATTCCTAGGGTGCTCAGTTTGTTTATAAGTTGCCTGTGAGGAACAGTGTCAAAGGCTTTACTGAAATCTAAATATACCACATCTAGGGCTCTCCCTCGGTCCAACTCCTTGGTCACCCAGTCAAAGAAATCAATCAGATTTGTCTGACAAGACTTGCCTCTGGTGAATCCATGTTGCCTCAGATCCTGTAATCCGCTGGACTCCAGAAACCTTACTATTTTCTCTTTCAGCAACGTTTCTAATAATTTACTCACCACCGAAGTTAAACTAACCGGCCTGTAATTTTCAACCACATCCTTACTTCCGCTTTTGTGTAAATGTACCACAAGAGCCTCTCTCCAGTCCTTTGGCACCACTCCTGACTCCAACGAGGCATTGAAAAGGTCAGTCAGTGGAGCTGCTAGAACGTCCCCAAGTTCCCTCAGTATTCTAGAGTGTATCCCATCCGGTCCCATCGCTTTGTCTACTTTAAGTTGAGCTAGTTTCTCACGAACACAGTCTTCTGAAAATTGTTCAAGATGTCCCTCGCTTCTGTTCCTGTTTATGGGTGTTTTCTGAGGTCCTGCACCTGTTCTTCATCTGTGAACACAGAACAGAAATATTTGTTAAGCAATTCCGCTTTATCCTCATCAGCTTCTACATATTCCTCCCCTTCACCCTTGAGTCTGACAATACCACTTTTGCACTTCCTCTTCTAACATATCTGAAAAATGTCTTATTCCCCCATTTTATTGCATTGGCTATTTCCTCCCCTTTATGAATCTTTGCTTTCCTGACTACTTTGCTAGCTTCTCTAAGTTTTTCCAAATATAAATGCCTGTCTTCCTCCCTCTGTGATTTCTTGCATTTCATGAAGGTCTCCCTCTTTTTCTTCACTTTTTCAGCTACTTCTTTCGAAAGCCATAGCGGTCTCCTTTTCCTTTTACCTTTACCATTTTAACAAAAAGGTTGGTTGCCCTTAAAATATCCCTTTTCAGTTTTGCCCACTGTTTTTCTACATCCCCCAGCTCTTCCCATCCCGCTAACGACTCCCTGAGGTATTAGCCCATCTTGGCTAAGTTTATATTCCTAAAGTCTTAAGACCCTCACCTTTGAATGGATTCTAACAGCCCTAGTACTAATACTGAACCACACCATCTGGTGATCACTGGATGCAAAATGATCTTCCACTATAACATCAGAAACACTTTCACCATTGGTAAGCACCAAGTCCAGTATGGCCCCTTCATATGTGGGGTCTGTTACCAATTGCCTGAATAGTTCTCCCTGTAGAGAATCCAGGATCTCTTTACTTCTAGATGATACTGCAGCAGGAATGTGCCAATCAACATCTGGCATATTGAAACCCCCTATCGGTAGCACTTCCCCTTTCCTAGCAATGCTGTGTATGTCTTCAATTAACTCTCTGTCCACCTCTTTCTCTTGTGAGGGAGGTCTGTATATCACGCCAATGCAAATAGATTTCTCTTTCCCTCTTTCTAGTTTAACCCACAATGCTTCTTCTCTCCCTTTTAAGCTCTGTAATTCCAAAGCTTTAATAATATTTTTTTACATATGGTGCCACTCCTCCTCCCCTTCTTCCTCCCCTGTCCTTTCTGAATAAAGTATAGCCAGGTATAGTTGCATACCAGTCATGGTTTTCTGTGAACCATGTTTCTGTAAATGCCACTAAATCCAAGTCGGCCACTCCCACCAGAGCTTCAACATCAGGAATCTTATTTCCCATGCTACGGGCATTTATACACACTGCTTTCCATGTGTTACCCCTGTTACCCATTTCGATTTTTCAGTTTTTCAGCAGTTCTGTGATTTTGGAGAAAGTGTAGTTACTCACCTGTAACATGTTTCTCCAAGGACAGCAAGAATCAGTCCTCACATATGGGTGACATCGGCACCGATGGAGCCTGCACGGAAGCATCTCCCCAGTTATCAAAGAAAGCCTTTGGGAGATGCCAACACGCATGTGTGGTTTTCTTCCTGCCCAAGGTTGCCATCTTGCTCGGTCACATGACATAGCTAGGAAGGCATAAAAATAAAATCAGGTAAAGGAGGCAACTCCAAGGGGAGGAGGCAGGGTTGTGAGGACTGATTCCTGTTGTCCCTTGAGAACACCTGTTACAGGTGAGTAACTACGTTTTCTCCAGGAACAAGCAGGAAGTCAGTCCTCAAATATGGGACTCCTTAGCTCCAGGCAGCGGCGACTGTGGCAGGGTAGCAGCGAATTGCAAGAGATGAGTCCCAGACTGCAAGACCCTAGTGTCCAGAGGGGCCATCACTCAGGTAGCCTGAACACAGAAGGGTCGGAATACAGACGTTGCTTACACCCTGAATGGAGTACCGACTAGCCAAAGACACTGTCCCAACGGGACTCGGTCTCCAGGTAATAATAAGCTGCAAATATGTGAACTGAAGACCATGTGGCAGCCTTGCAGATCTCTGTGACCGGCACTGAGCACAAGTTCACCACCGAAGTGGCCATTGCTCGCATGCGATGCGCTGTGATTCAGTACTCCAGGGAGAGTCCAGCCCGCTCATAGGCAAGGGCAATACAGTTCGCATAGTCACTGGGAACCCCAGCCTACTGGGGTCATATGAAACAAAAAGTTGAGAAGTTTTGAAGTGGCCCTCAGTTCATTGAAAGTGGAAAGACAGGGCACTTTTACAATCCAAAGTATGGAGTACGGTCTCCTCCCGACTGGCATGGGGCTGTGGGAAGAAGGTGCGGAGGACCACCTCATGATTGAGGTGGAAAGGGGATATCACCTCGGGAGGAATTTGGGGTGCGTGCGGAGCACCACTGTTCTTGTAGAACTATGTATAGGGTGATTCTGCCATCAGAGCTCGGAGCTCGCTTACTCTGTGAGGGGGTGTGAGAGCCACCAGGAAAGCGACCTTCCAGGAGAGATACCACAGGTGGTAAGTGGCCAGAGGCTCGAACGGTGGTCTAGTGAGCTGCGATAGCACCATGTTGAGGCCCCACTCTGCCTGTAGATGCGGGGTTTAGACAGCAAGAGGCCCCAGAGGAATCGAGAGACCAGGAGCTGAATCAAGAGGTGTTTTCCCTCAGTGAGGCGTTGCTCCGCAGTTGTGCTTAGGTGCACTCTCAGTTGGACTTCAGTCCGGCTTGCGACAAATGGAGCAGGTATTGGAACATCACTTCCACGACGCAGGGGGTTTTCCTGTCTTTCTGCGCACCACTGAGAACCGGCACCACTTGAATGCATACGCTCATCTTGTGGAAGGCTTGTGGGAGGCCAACAAGACCTCCTCTACCTCTCACGGGAGGTTAAAGGGAGACAGAAGCCATGCAGTTAATGTCAGGAACCCCAAGTTTGGGTGGAGGAGGGAGCCCTCCTCTGAGACAGAAGATCCGGTGCACAGCCCAGCGGGACCAGGAGTGCCGCCAACAATTTGAGCAGTAGTGGGAACCAAGGCTGCCTGGGCCCTCTGGGGTGATTAGGATCAGTGATGCCTCCTTGCGCTGGACAAGAGGGTCCTGGCGACCAGCAGGGTCGGCAAGAAAGCACAGAGGCGGCCTTCCATCCACGGGATTAGGAATGCATCTGCCGCTACTCTTGATGTGTGTAGCAGCCCCCAGGGATGCAAGAGCCAAGAGGCTACTCTGGGGTCCAGACGCCACTTGTGCAGCTTAAGGACTCTGCTCTGCCAAGGTATTGTCCTGGCCCAGGAGATAGACTGCCTGGAGGAGCATGCCGTTGCGAGTCGCATAGGAGCAGAGGGCTACCGCCTCCTGGCAGAGGGAATACGACCCGAAGCCACCTTGTTTGTTGACACAGAACTTTGTGACATGGTTGTCCATCTGGACCAGTACCGTCTGGTTCCGCACCGATGGCGGAATGCCTGAAAGGCCTGGGAAATTGCCCTGAGTTCCAGGAGATTGATCTGTAGCCAAGATTCCGCCTGGGACCAGCAGCCCAGTGTGCGAAGTTCCTTGCAATGGGCTCCCCAACCGAGGAGCGAGGCATCTGAAGTCAGGACTCTTTGTAAGGGCCCCTTTGTAAGGGAGATATCTGGAAGGGCATCCTGGCCTGGAGGTGGCAGGAGTGTGGCCACCAATTGAGAGACTGCAAGCTGGCGGGTTACTATGACCCTGTCCCGTAGTCTGCCAGTGGCTTGGGTCCACTGAGAGTGTAAGCACCACTGGGATGCCCGCATGTGTAAGCGGGCTGTGGGGGCCATATGACTCAGCAGGTGGAGAAGGTGGCGGGCTGGGACCGATTGCCGGTGCTGCACTTGAGCTGCTAACTCCTTGAGACATTCTGCCCTCTCTCTGGGAAGAAAAGCGCCTGCGGAGTGTCTAGCTGAGCCCCTATAAACCTATAAACCTATAAACCTCAGGCTTTGGGCTGGGGTCAGATGAGACTTGAGATGGTTGATGATGAACCCCAAGTGCTGCAGTAAGAGGACAGCTTGCCCTGTGGCCGGGTGGCCTCTATGGCAGTGCTGCCTCTTATGAGCCAGTCGTCCAGGTAGGGGAAGACGAAGGCCCCTTGTAGACGAAGGTGGGCTGCGACAACTGCTAGGTATTTGGTGAACACCCTTAGTGAGGAGGCCAGCCCGAAGGGCAGCACTCTGTATTGGTAGTGCCCTCCTCCCACCATGAACCTCAGGTACTGCCTGTGGGAGGGATGAATTAGGATGTATGTGTAAGCATCCTTTATGTCCAAGGAGCAACGCCAGTCTCCGTGGTGGAGGTAAGGCAGCAGTGTTCCAAGGGGAGCATCTTGAACTTCTCCCTCACCAGAAATCTGTTCAAGTTTCGCAGGTCTAGGATGGGCCTGAGGACTCCACTTCTTTTTGGGACAAGAAAGTACCTGGACAAAAAGCCCTTGCCCCAAAGATGCTTGGGTACCGGCTCTACTGCCTTGTCCTTGAGAAGACTTGCGAGCTCTGTGAGGAGCCAGGTCTGGTGAAGGAGAGGCCTCAGTGGCTCTCCTGGGAAAAAGTCTGGAGGTGCCTGGTGTAAGTGGAGGAGGTAACCTTCCCTGACCACCTGCAGTACCCAGAGGTCTGTGGTGGCTGAGGACCATCTGTAGGCAAAGAGTGCCAGGAGTCACCCTGTGGTTTGAAGCAGGCCTCCTGGAAGAAAGGGGGCCATGCCCTGGGAGTCAAATGCTCCCCTCTGACTGGGCAGGAGTAGCCTTGGTATTGTTGGGTATGAGAGAGCGCTCCCTTCTTTCTGGGGAAAGGGGGCTTTTTCCACAGTGGTCTTTTGCGGGGAACTACTGAGGTCTCTTTGGAGAGCCTCTGTCGAGTCACAAACTCTTTTTTGATCTCGGCAGTCTTGTCAGACGTAGGTTGGTCAAAGAGATTCTCCCTTGGTGTCGGGCCCTGATGCTGGCAGCCGCCACTCGAGCAGATGATTTGAAGCAGTCATAAGCCGCTCGAGAGAGGAACTTTGAGCAGTGCTGAACCGCCGTGGTGAGGTTCTTGAACCGCTGGGAGGACTCCCCTTCAAGGCCTGCTGAGAACCCAACAAGCTCCTTGGCTAGTGCCTTAAGGTACATGCCAATGTAGACTCATAGGACTGGACTCTGCACCCTAGCATCGAGCCCTGGAAACATTTGCACTCGAGAGTATCCAGGTTCGAGTTCCCTGCCCGTGGGGATGGAGGAGTGGGTCTTATGGCTCTTTAGTTTGTGCATGGTCGACTCGATGACCATGGAATTATGCAGCAACTGGGTTTTTTGGAACCCTGGGCTCTTGCGGACCCGGTACATCGTGTCGAGCCGGCGGCTGACAATGGGCACAGACGCCAGTGTTTCCCACATTCGGAGGATGTACTGGCACCGTGAGGGTCTCCTGGGAAGGGGCCTCATACTGGAGGATCTCCAGTTCCTCAGTGTGTGGGTCCTCCTTGGCCTCGGTCTAGACCGAGACAGCCTTAGTCATATCCCACACGAAGTCATGGAAGGCCACATCCTTGGGCGGAGACCGGCGTCGAGGTGCCGCTGGAGATGGATCCGAGGGAACATCTCAGTGTCTCCGGGTGTCCAGGGATGCCTCATCCTCTGTCTCCCACTTGGAGTCGAGCGGTGACGAGGATTCAGACACCCTGTGACTCCGTTGGTCAAGGCCCGTTCCTGGGGGTCGGAGGCCTGTCGAACACCTGACGTCTGCGTCATGGACACTAGCCGGTGAGGACCGGATACCCAAGGAATGGAACCGGGACCTCAACCGGCGCAGAGGGCTTACTCGAGGCCGGCATCACTCAATACTCGGCTCGATGACCTGTAACCCCCTTGCAGTCGAGGAGCCAGTCATTGGGGTGGATGAGTCAGGCGAACTGGCAATCATCCTGCAGGGCCAGGATAGCAGTGATGTAATGCTCCAAGGCCACCATTCTGGTTCCATGCCAGACCGTTATGCAGCTTTCAGCGCGGGCAGAGACAGCTTTGAGCCCGATGCCAACACTCTGGAGAGTGTGTACTTGATAACCACCATGGCCTCGAGCACCCTTGGCTGGTCTGAGCCTGCCGAAGGGTCCCTTTTGGAGAGCTTGGCCAGGCGTTTCTCCAACTCCTCTGAGTCTCTCTGGTGCGATTTACCGGGTTTCTCCAGACCGACCTCTGGAATCTTTGAGGACTTCTTTTTCTTCTGCTCCTGCTCCGGGGTCCTCTCGGAGGATCTGCGGCTGTGGGACTCAGAGGATGCCCGGGAGTGTCAGAATGTGCTTACCTTGGAGTTGGGCACCGGAGATGTGGATGCGGAGTCAGACCTCGGGAATATCTTTTCCTACAGTTCCACCAATCTCTTTTTGTTGTTTTTTTCCGACATGACCTGGCAAAGGCCACAGTTGGCACTGTCATGGTCAGGTCCCAGGCAACGCAGGCAGCAGTCGCGTGTGTCAGTGATGGACATGGTTTGACTGCAGCAGTCACATTTTTTGAACTCTCCGGGGGATATGCTGCCTTTGACACCATTGACCACGATCTTCTCCTCATCACCCTCTCCTCGTTTGGCTTCAAGGACTCCATTCTATCCTGGTTCTTCTCCTACCTCTTCCATAGCTCATTCAGCGTATGCTCTGGTGGCTCCTCCTCCTTCCCTACCCCGCTCCATGTAGGTGTACCCCAGGGATCTGTCCTGGGCCCCCTCCTCTTCACTCTCTATACCCAAGGCCTTGGTGTGCTTATCTCCTCCCATGGCTTTCAGTACCATCTCTATGCTGATGACTCACAAATCTACCTCTCTACACATAATATTTCTCCGGCAACCCAATCTACGATCTCTGCCTGTCTTTCGGACATCGCTGTCTTTCGGACATCGACGATTGAAACTGAACATGGCCAAGACTGAACTCCTTGTCTTTCCACCTAACTCCTCCCCCCCCCACTTCCCCTTCTCTCAATCCATGTGGATGGATTTACTATCCTTCCTGTTCCCTCGACCCGCAACCTAGGGGTTATCTTTGACACATCTCTCTCCTTCTCCGCTCATATCCAGCTTGTAGCTAAGACCTGCCACTTCTTTCTCTACAACATCAGCAAAATCCGCCCCTTCCTCTCTGAACACACTACCAAAATGCTTATCCACTCAATCTCCTCTCGCCTCGATTACTGCAACCTACTCCTTGCTGGTCTTCCCGTGAGCCACCTCCTTCCCCTTCAATCTATACAAAATCACGCTGCTCGACTAATCTTCTGCCAGCCTCGCCATTCCCATATTACTCCTCTTCTCAAGTCGCTTCACTGGCTCCCTGTCCAGTTCCGCATCCAAGTCAAGCTTCTCTTGTTGACCTATAAATGCATTCACTCTATGGCCCCTCAATACCTCTTATCTTTCCATACGTCCCCTCTTGAAATTTGCACTCCGCTAACAAATTACTTCTATCAATGCCTTTCACCCGCACCGCAAACTCCCGACTGTGCTCCTTTCACCTTGCTGCACCTTACACCTGGAACAGCCTACCTGCGTCTGTGCGCCAGGCATCCTCCCTGGCCCTCTTCAAATCCAGGTTGAAGACCCACCTCTTCACTGTTGCATTCAGGTCCTGACTCCTTCCTCATCTCACCCTAACCCCCATCAACGTTTATGATCAAACTACAGTCCAAACTGTACCACACCGTACCTTGCGTAGAACTGACTAATGCTCTGTACTGTTTTAACCAATGTACTGTTCTAACTAGATTGTAAGTGCCGATGAGCATGACCGACGGGTAGGGACTGTCTCTTGTATGTTGGCTACCTCTTGTAGGTTAGCTGTGCAGCGCTGCGTGCGTGGCGCTCTGGAAATGCTGAATAGTAGTAGTAGTAGTAGTAATCTAGATTTTGATAACCCATTCGTCCTGGGATTCATTATTTAGGAGGATTTTTGATCAGGTCTTTCAGGCTATTACAACTTGGCTCCTCCAGAATAAGTTGATTCTGAATATTTCTAAATCAGAGGCGAGATAACAGTACAGTGCTGCCTGATCTCCGACATGCCTTCTGAGGTAACCGTGTATACAGTCCCCTTGGTTCTTGCTGAATTCTTCATTTTAATTTCAATTTTATCTTTCTTTGGTGGTTCAGAGGTCATTTGGGGCTTTGTGGGTCATTCATTCCTTGCAGTACTGCCTTGCTTCAAACAATCTGATTATGTTGACCTAAGCCTTGATTTCTGGCAAATTGGATTACTACAATTCTTCATCGATTGGTTTTCCTGCTTATAGTTTAAAACATCTTCAACTGGTGAAAAATACTGCTGTGAGGATTATAGGTAGGGCTAAACGTAAGGATCATATCACTTCTCTGCTGAAAGGGTTTCTCTTAGTTGTCAGTTATTTTTAGAATTAAGTATAAGCTTCTTTCTTTTGTGCATAGGGAATTTTATACTGGATCCTCCTACTTACTTGTCAGATCTGGTTGTTCCTTACCATCCTGGCGGAGGTTAAGGTTGTTGCAGGTTTATTTGCTTAAGATTCCATCACGCTTTCAGTTTCGTCTTGAACTAACTTGTTCATCAGCCTTTGGCTTGATGGCTCCTTCAACATGGGATACACTGACTTTAGATCTGCAGTGGAGTCTTCAGTGAAGATTAAACTTGGGCTAAGGCAATGAATGCTTCAGCATCAGCAAAATTTGCCCCTTCCTTTCTGAACACACTAAGACACTTATCCAATATATCTGATCACCTCCCGTCTAGACTATTGCAACCTCCTCCTTGCCGGTCTCCCTCTGAATCATCTCTCTTCAATCTGTTCAAAACTCAGCTGCATGGTTTATCTTCAACCAGCCTCAATATGCTCATATAACCCTTCTTCTCAAGTCACTTCATTGGCTCCCTATCCATTTCCATATTCAGTTCAAACTTCTCCTACTGACCTATAAGCAGGTCCGTACCTAACCTTGTGCGAGAGGTGCCGCTGCACAGGGTGCAAAGGCTTAAGGGGCGCATTTCAGCTGTCTGCCGTTGCCTGTTTGCGCCACTTTTTCTTCACTCAGCAGTAGTAGGCAACGGCAGACAGCTGAAATGCATCCTTTAAATCTTCTCGTGGCACTCTTAAGCAGGTCTGGACTCTCCCTCCTCTGATGCGACATCAGAGCAGGGAGGGACAGATCTGCTTAGAGTGCCGATGACTGCACATCAGGCGCGCCTCTTCTGCCGCTATCCAGAAAGTGGCTGGATGGAGGAGCGAAGGGAGGGGGAGCACGCACCCGATAGAGTAGTTACTCACCTGTAATAGGTGTTCTCCAGGAGCAGCAGGAATCAATCCTCACATATGGGTGACGTCGGTGCCGACGGAGCCCCTGTGCGGAGCATTTCCCCAGCTTTCAAAGAAAGCCTTTGGGAATGCAGCGCGCATGCAAGGTCCCCTTCCCGCTCAAGGGTGCCATCTTGCTCAGTCTGATGACATAGCTAAAAGACAGCAAAAAATCAAAATGAATGATATGACTGCAACTCCAGGGGAGGAGGGAGGGTCGTAAGGACAACAGGTCATAAACATCATAACCAATTTAAAATCCACCACCTCCCCTCTTGACCCATGCCCTGCGGCATGGATAAAAGCAACTAAAAATGAAATAGCAAAACCAATCACCCACATTGTCAATCAGTCACTTCAACAAGGTGTAATGCCTACCTATCTCAAGAGATCGCTTATAAGGCCCATCTTAAAGAACAGATCACTCAACAAAAGTGATCCTGCGTCATATAGGCCAATCTCGAGTATATCTTTCTTAGCAAAAACAATTGAAAAAGCAGTCCAGCAGCAGCTGCAAGATCACATTGACGATAGGAAAGCCCTAGACATGCATCAATATGGGTTCCGTCAGCATCACGGAGTAGAAACCCTGCTACTAGCACTCCTCGACAACCTCCTCAAGGGTCTTGAGAACAAAAATGACATGTTCATACTTGTATTTATAGACATCTCAGCAGCATTTGATACAGTACATCACAGCACCCTCTTAAATCGTCTGTCATCAATAGGTATAACAGGGACCCCCCTAAAATGGTTTGCATCATACATATCCAATAGGATGCAACAAGTCCTATTCAACAACGATAAAGCTGTTGCCTTCCCCCAGACTCAGGGGATCCCGCAAGGATCTGCCTTGTCATCTCTACTTTTCAACCTGTATATAAAACCAATCTGTCAGATCTTTCAGAAGTGCAACATCAACTACCACATCTATGCTGACGATGTGATGATGTACACACGCCTAAACACAACGCAGCCAGATTTCACTCCGCTGGAAAAATGCCTTGACATGTTACAAACATGGCTTCAACAAAACAACATGTCAATAAACCACAAAAAAACAGAGGTCATGTTCATCTCCAAAAAAACCAACTTCTCCCCACCCACCACAGTCACCCTCAACAAAAACATATACCATGCGAAGCCTGCAATAAAGTACCTAGGAGTCCTACTAGACAACAACCTTAAGATGAATAACCATCTCCGAACAGTCAACCGAGCCATCTTTTACAAATTAAAAGTCCTCCAACCACTTCGCAGTATCCTAGAAAAATCTGACTTCAGGACTGTCGCACAAGCGCTAATCATTCCTCACCTGGACTACTACAACGCCATTCTCCAAGGGCTTCCGAAGAACACCCTAAATATCTTACAAATGGCTCAAAATGTTGCTGCAAGAATCATCATGGAAAAAAAGGTCACGGATCACATAACACCAGTACTTATGGAACTACATTGGCTCCCGGTAGCCGCCCGTATCATCTACAAACTACTCATAACAACGTTTAAACTCATTCACAATATTGCTCCCTCATACCTTGACAACCTAATCACTAAGCAAGAGCACAACAGGAACAGAAGAACCATACATCTCAACACTCTCTGTGTCCCAACCAGCATAAGATCCGTTAAAACAGAAACAAGCAACAGAGCATTCACCTATGCAGCGCCGATCCACTGGAACCAGCTCCCCCCTGAACTCCGAATGTCAAATAACCTGAATGAATTCAGAAGGAACCTCAAAACCCATTTATTCCAGGCATATTACAACCCAACCTAATTACAGCACCGTACCACAATAAGTTCTCTTCTGCCCACCATAATGACACTCTGAATACACGCAGCATATAGACGACTGATATGTAATCCTGTATATATGTATATTATATCCCCCTCCCACGCACCTTTTAATCTAATGTTTATTTAGAGTTGTGAAAAGTATCTAATCTCTAATCCGTGTGCTATGTAATCATTGCTCAAATCAAAATTGTATTTTTAAAAATTCATTGTATTGTACGATACATGATGATTCTGTAAAGGAAACCGCAGCTGATCGTAGGAAGCAGCGGTATATAAATGTTTGCTAAATAAATAAATAAATAAATAAGGACTGATTCCTGCTGCTCCTGGAGAACACCCGTTACAGGTGAGTAACTACTCTTTCTTCAGGACCAAGCAGGAAGTCAGTCCTCACATATGGGACTCCCCAGCTCTAGGCTACCGGGAACGCAAAACTGAAAAAATGGCTCCCTCTCAAGAGCCTCAGCATCCGTGATAGGAATATCCTTTGAGAACGCCCCCGTACGGTAGCCCAACACAAGGGCCGGAGGGTAGGAGTTGCCTAAACCTCAAAGAGATTACAGAGTACTGCCTGTCTGAAAGCACTGTCCCTTCAGGACTCTCTCTCGAGGCAGTAGTGGGCTGCAAAAGTCTGGCTTGAAGACCAAGTAGTGGCCCGGCAGATGTCTGCCAACGGAACAGAGCGGAGATGAGCTACTGACGCGGCTTTCGCCCTGACACGGTGGGCCGTGACTTGACCCTGCAAGGAGAGGCCGGCTGCCCTGTATGCCCAGGCGATACAATCTTCTACCCAAGTGGAGACAGGTAAGAGAAAATTAGTCTTACCTGCTAATTGTAGTTCCTGGCGTGTAGCCAGTCTAGTCCCGGACCTCTGGGTTGTCCATCTCATCTAGCAGCTTGGAGACTGAGGAACTCCTTCTTTTGTGATGTCACAGGTATAACTAACCGGGAGTCTCCTCCTGCCACCAGTTCCTATTGACAAAGCAGACTCACCGGAGCAACAAGTAAGAATTACATGCATACAAAAGTAACATTAGTAAACAGTGTGAACAATAAAGCTAAATCGAGGAGAGGGAGATCCTCCCCTTAACTGGACTTTAAACTTACAGAGGCACTCTCTCAGCTGAGGAAAAAAGGGAGTCCCTTATTCTGAAATACTATCCCTTCTGGCTAGCAAAGCCCCCCCAGGCTGCCTAAGCCCCTTAAAAACAGACACCTCTTACCTGAACAGCAGCAGGACTTCAGGCTTCTCAGCCTATAATGCCAAATCTGGGGAGACTGGCTACACTCCAGGAACTACAATTAGCAGGTAAGACTAATTTTCTCTTCCTGAGTGTGTATCCAGTCTAGTCCCGGACCTCTGGGTTTGTGCCAGAGCAGTGAATAAAAGATTCAAGCACGGGAGGGAACTGAGAGCCCAGCCTGAAGCACTGCAGACCCAAAAACGGTCTCTTCCGTCGACTGCACATCTAGACGGTAGTGCCTAATAAACGAATTCAGGGATGACCACGTCGCCGCTCTACAGATGTCTGCTGGTGACACCAGTCGAAACTCTGCCCACGAGGTTGCTTGAGCTCTGGTGGAGTGGGCCCTGAGCCCCACTGGAACCGATTTACCCTTCAATACGTACGCCGACGCGATGGCTTCCTTAATCCACCTTGCAATCGAAGCCTTCGAAGCCGCTTCTCCCTTTCTCGGCCCCGCAAAAAGCAGAAAAAGCCTATCTGATTTCCGAAACCCCTCCGTACGCCGCAGGTACTTCTTCAACGCCCGACGCACATCCAACAAATGCAGACTCCTCGCCGTCGGACTCCCCGCGCGGTCTCGGAAGACCGGTAGGGAAATTTCCTGGTTCACATGGAATGCCGAAATGACCTTGAGTAAGAAAGCTGGTACCGGCCGCAGAACCACTCTCGATGCCTCCAGATAAAGGTAAGGTGCCCTGCAGCTGAGCGCTTGCAACTCCGAGACTCTTCTCGCTGAGCAAATCGCCACCAAAAAGACCACCTTCAACGTGAGATCCTTGAGTGACACTCGAGATAAGGGTTTGAAAGGCTCCCGTACCAAAGCTTCTAGTACGGACGGCAGGTGCCAATTCGGAACCACCGGCCTGCAAGGCGGTCTGAGTAGGGATACCGCTCTCAAAAACCGCTTGACATTTCCCTGGGTACCGGGTGTCTGGCCTCCGATCTTCCCTCTATAGCATGCCAAGGCTGCGACCTGAACTCGAAGAGACGCAGCAGCTAAGCCTTTATCGAACCCCTCTTGAAGGAATTCTAGGACCTGGGGAATGGAGGACTTCAATGGCTCACACCCCTTGCCCGAGTCCTTGCCCGAGCACCAGGCTTCGAAAACTCTCCAAATGCGAATATATGCCAGCGAGGTGGATCTCCTCCTGGCTCTTAGCAACATGGAGATCACCCCCGCTGAATATCCCCTCACATTCATCCGCGCCCTCTCAAGAGCCAGGACATAAGCGAGAATCGATCCACGTGGGGCATAAGAAGAGGCCCCTGCGACAGCAGATCCGCTCGTGGCGGAAGACGCCATGGCTTTGCCACCAGCAATCTTATCAGATCTCCGTACCAAGGATGACGCGGCCAGTCCGGGGCTATGAGAATGACCTGTCCTCTGTAGTGCTCTATCCGCTGGAGCACCCTGCCAATCAACACCCATGGTGGGAAGACATACAGCAGCTGGCCCTCCGGCCAGCTCTGAATGAGCGCATCCAGACCTTCCGCCATTCTTTCCTTCCGCCTGCTGTAGAAGCGGTCGACTTTCGCCGAGGCGAAAGTGGCCATGAGGTCCATGACCGGAACTCCCCATCGACGCACCAACATTGCGAATACCTCCGGGTGCAGAACCTATTCCCCGGGATCCACCTTCACCCTGCTGAGAAAATCGGCCTCAACGTTTTCCACTCCTGCAATGTGTGCCGCTGACAGATCCTGGAGATTCCTTTCAACCCAGTCGATCAGGGCTTCGGCTTCTTCCTCCAGAGCGACACTGCTGGTTCCCCCTTGTCTGTTGACATAGGCCACCGCCGTCACGTTGTCGGAGAATACCCGGACCGCCTTTCCTCTCAGCACCGCTCGAAACTCTCGCAGAGCCAAGGCAACTGCTCTCAGCTCCAGACGGTTGATTGACCAAGTTCGCTCCTGGGTACTCCACTGCCCCTGTGCGAAGCCTCCCAGACAGTGCGCTCCCCAGCCCAGCAGGCTGGCATCCGTAGTCAGAGGAATCCAGTCCGGTTTCTCCAACCCTTTCCCATTCCTTAGCGAGTCGGGAAGTAGCCACCACCGCAGGGCTTGACAGGTGTCCTCTGGGCAAGGAAGCCTCCGAGACAACGGGTCCTGCTGATGTGACCAGTGCCAAAGCAACGCCCTCTGTAAGGGCCTCATGTGGGCCCGCACCCACGGCACCGTCTCTATCGCTGCCGCCATGGTGCCCAACAGTTGTAGATAATGCCAGGCCGAGGGCTGCCTGGTTTGAAGAAACTTCTGAACAAGTTTTCTCAGGCCCTTCGCCCTCTGCTCCGTCAGAAATACCTTCCCGCTGGCTGTATAGAACCGAGCCCCTAGGTATTTCAGGGACTGGGAAGGCACTATGTGACTTTTCATCCGATTGACCACCCAACCGAGACTCTCTAGGAAGGATACCACTCTGGCTGTGGCTCTGGCGCTCTCGTCTCTGGACTTCGCCCGAATCAACCAATCGTCCAGGTATGGGTGAACAAGTATTTCTTCTATCCTTAGCGCCGCCGCAACCACCACCATAACCTTGGTGAAAGTCCGAGGCACCGGTGCCAGACCAAATGGCAACGCTCGAAACTGAAAGTGTCCGAACGGCACCGTGAATCTGAGGTACCTGTGATGATCTGGTTTTATGGGGATGTGGAGGTACGCTTCCGACAAATCGAGAGAGGTGAGGAACTCGCCTTTCTGGACCGCCACTATCACTGACCGGAGTGTCTCCATGTGAAAATGCGACACCTGGAGACACCGGTTCACTCCTTTGAGATCCAGGATGGGCCGAAAACCTCTGTCTTACTTTGGGACGATGAAGTAAATGGAGTATCGACCGGAGCCGCACTGGTCTGGCGGTACTGGTACAATGGCCTGGAGATCTAATAGCCTTCACATTGTCCCCCGCAAGGCCTCGCATTTGGCGGGAGACCTGCCAGGGGGACCGAACGAACGCATCGCGCACTGGCCTCAAGAGTTCCAGCGCGTAGCCCTCTTGAATGACTTCCAGAACCCACTGATCTGATGTGATTTGGACCCAGGCAGGATAGAAATCCTGTAATCGCCCCCCGAGAGGAAGGACAGGCGCCTGGGTCCCCCTGATCTCATTGGGGCTTCTTGTTGTTGAGGGACGCCGAGGAGGAGGGACCGAAGCCCCTTCCCGCTCCCCGAAACCCCCAAAACCCTTGATTCCTACTAGGGAACCGACTTCTCTGGCCCGCGTTAAATCTGGAGAAACGAAAACACCGAAAGTCTCGCTGTTGCCCTCTGCCCACAGGAGAAGTTCGGACTGACTTGGGTTTGTCCTCTGGTAACCTACCCCCTTTGGATTCACCTAAGTCTTTGACCAATTTATCTAAATCTTCCCCGAACAGAAGACAGCCCTTGAAAGGCAGTTTACTGAGTCTAGCCTTGGAGGAGCTATCCGCCACCCAGTTGCGCAGCCACAGATACCTCCGAGCCGCCACAGCAGACGCCATATTCTTCGACAGTCCTCTCATAAGATCATAGTGGATATCTACCAAGAAGGCCGCGCCCGACTCCAACTTTGCCGCTTCTCCTGCACGGTCACCCTCTGGGCTTGCCGCTCTCTGGGACCAGCACAGGCACGCTCTAGCCACCCAGGCCCCACAGATGGCCGCCTGTAGCGAGAGGACATTCACCTCAAAGACTTGCTTAAGCAGCACGTCCAACTTCCTGTCTTGGGTATCCTTGAGCGTCGCGCTGCCTTTCACAGGGATGGTGGTCTTCTTAGTGACCACGGAGACAGCTTAAACATCTCCTTGTCTTGATCCACTAACCGATATAAGCGACCCATCACTCTGGCCCCTTTCAGAGGAGCCTCTGGAATGTTCCATTCTTCCTGAATCATTTCCTGGAACACCCTATGTACTGGGAATGCTCTCTGACCCTTCCGAAAAACCGGCAACAATAGATCCTCCAGCGTCTCATCTTCCGCTGATCCCGGCGCTGGCATGTTCAGCACCTTCAGTGTCTCTGTTATGAGCGCCGGCAGCTCCTCTCTCCTGAAGACGCGCACCACTCTAGGTTGATCTTCCTTTTCAGACAACTCTCCTTCTTCTAGCTCTTCATCCAGCTCCACACCGAGGCCTTCCTCCTCCGACAGGGGCCCCTCCGAAGCCACTGACTGAACACTGCTCGCCCCGTCTACCCTGGGCTTCTTAGCTCTTTCAGGAGACACATCCCCCTGCAGCGGCAGCGCCAGCCTCTTCGCTGCTGCAGCGCCCGCTGACGACCTGTGCTGATGAGTGCTGCCTGCCACCGCTTGCTGCAGGAGACTCACAAATTCCTGAGAGAAAATGGACGCCAGGCCCAAAGGCCAGGGTGTCTGCCCGGGGGAAGAGTCTGTGACTGAAGAGGGCCCAGCTACCGGTTCATCCCGGGCCACCTCTGCTGTTTGTACAGGCGATGCCCCAGCTTCTGTCCCCGGGCATTCTCCTTTGTCCTTCTGTGCCTGCTCCATCGAGGCCTCCCTCACACAGGACTTACAGACCCCCGAGCTCGCGTTAGTTTTAGCACCACACACCACACAATTAGGTTTAGAGGGCATCTCCACACCACCTAACCCAGGAGCCGACACCCTCTGAGAACTAGCTGCACCGTCACCTTGAACCACTACTGACATTGTGAAACCACTTACCTGGCTCTGGGAACACCCCCCCCCCCCTGCCAAACCGCGGAGGCAGAGGCCTGCAACTGAAATCTCCCGCCTAAACGCAAGCGCAGCAAAGAAGCTCGCTAACGCGGCCTTAACACGCGGCGGGGCCTGCAAGCAGTTTCGCGCCCAAATCGCTGCCGTGGCCAACCGCTGGGGCCGCTTACCCTCCTGGCTGTTCCCAAGCGTGGGGAGACCCTGCTCTTACCTTCTGTGCTGGCCGGCGCTCTTAAAGTGGAGTACTGACAGAGGGCAGCCTGAAGAAACCGGATCGTTCCAAATCTCCGGCTCTCGGCATGCGCACAGCAGGCAGGACTTCTGACTAGGCGCTGGTAAGCTGCACTCCGGGTTAAATCTATCCTCCAGACCAACCCCGGAGCTCGTCTCTCCTTCACTAAAATTACTGTGCCATGCCCCTGGACGCTAGGGAAGAACCCGGAGCAAGGAGGGGGGAAATCACAGCTGAAGGAAAGCCTTCTGTCATTTAAAGGCACTGGACTTCTAAGCGCAGACTCCACTCTGCTTTAAACACTAACATCTCTGTATAAGGCTACAGCAGCCTTCCTCCTATCCTACAAATTTAAACAACTCCTAATTGTTCCTCCAGTGAGCCCGGGCCTCCGGGCTCACCATCCATCTAGCTGCTTGGAGACTGAGGTAACTGGGGGCAGGAGGAGGCTCCTGGATAGTTATACCTGTGACATCAAAAAAGAAGGAGTTCCTCAGTCTCCAAGCTGCTAGATGAGATGGACAACCCAGAGGTCCGGGACTAGACTGGATACACGCTCAGGAACCCTAATTTATTAGGGTCAAAGGATACGAAGAACTAAGTAGCCCTTTGATGCCCCTTCGTACGTTCTATGTAAAAGGACAACGCCCTCTTACAGTCCAGAGTATGCAAGACTGTCTCAGCCCGGCTGGTATGCGGCCTGGGAAAGAATGTCGGGAGAACCACCTCCTGATTGAGGTGGAAAGAGGAAAACAACTTTTGGAAGGAACTTCGGATGAGACCGAAGGACCACCCCCTGTTCCTGTAGAACCTTATATACCGCGCTATTCTGCATCAGTGCGGTTTACATTGAACAAACTGAAATTACATTGAACAGGGCATTATAACTTGGAGATAATTATTTTACAGGGAACATGGGCTATGGAGGGTTAAGTGGCTTGCCCAAGACCACAAGGAGCACCTGTGGGACTTAGAAACCCCAGTCCTTCCGGCCCAAGGTTGCTGTCCTCTAGTGGGATTTGAACCCCCGATCTTCCGGCCTGAAGTACCTCGTCCCAACCACTAGACCACTCCTCCACTCCACTCCTGCACAGATCACTTCTATCTGTGCCCTTCTCTTCTACTGCCAACTCCAGACTTCGACCCATCCACCTTGCTGCTCCTTATGCTTAGAACAAACTACCCGAGTGTACGTCAGGTTTCATCTCTGGCCCTTTTCAAATCCCAGATGAAAACTCACCTCTTTGAGGCTGCTTTTGGATCCTGATCCAAGTAGTCTCCTGCTTTCCAACTATGTGTTTCTTTACCATTCCCCTAGACGTATCCTTGTCCCCAGCTGTTGTGTTGTCTGTCTTGATAAGACTGTAAGCTCTGATGAGAAGGGACCGTCTTTTACATGTGTCTGTACAGTGCTGCTTATGCCTTGTAGCGCTACATGAATGATCAGTAGCAGTAGTAGGTGTTAGATAGCAAGATTGTTGTGATGAGCAGTAACAACCTTTTGTGCGTTTACCCTTTGTGTCTCTGGATTTGTTTTGTTTATAAGGTAATTCTTTGTTGTGCTATTCATCCCTTGCCCTTTGGTGTCAGTTGTATTTTTTGGTGCATTGTTTTGGAACCTTTTTATGTGGAGAGAGAGGTTCCAGTAAAGGTAAAAGTAACCCAGGTGCCTTTAAGTAAAAATCAGACAGTTGAAAGGTTTCAAATTAGCCCCGTCATCCGATGGCCAGACTGTTAATATGAACAAAAAACAATGACTGCATGCAAATAATGGAAGTCTAAAAAATAAGTGGGAGAGTTAGAATATATAGCACTGTATGAAAGGTTAGATATAATTGGCATCTCAGAGACTTGGTGGAAGGAAGATAACCAATGGGACACTGATACAAGGCTACAAACTATATCGCAATGATAAAGTAGACCACATAGGTGGGGGAGTGGCGCTATATGTTAGAGAGAGTACTGAGCCCAACAGTATAAAGGTTTTGCAAGAAACAAAATACACTATAGAATCTCTATGGATAGAAATTCTATGTAAAAAAGGGAAGGGAATGGCAGTGGGGGTGTACTACCTTTGGCCTGGTTAGAATGACCACACAATTGATGAAATGCTAGCAGAAATTAGGGAAAGTGTATTTACTCACCTGTAACAGGTGTTCTCCGGGGACAGCAGGAATCAGTCCTCACATATGTGTGACATCAACACAGAAAAAGACCTTGAAGGAGCATTCCCCCAGCTTTCAAAGAAAGCCTTTGGGAGATGCCACCACGCATATATGGTCCCCTTCCCGCCCAAGGATGCCATTTTGCCCAGTCAGATGACATAGCTAAAGCTGGCAAAAATAAAAGATGGTAAAGGAGCAACTCCGAGGGGAGGAGGGAGGGTTGTGAGGACTGATTCCTGCTGTCCCCGGAGAACACTTATTACAGGTTAGTAATTACGCTTTTCCAGGAACAAACAGGAAGACAGTCCTCACATATGGGACTCCCCAACTACAGGCTACTGAGAGCCCATAGCAAAAATAGAGGATCCCTCATAGGGAGCCGCAAGCAGCAGCAGCAATTTAGTCCGTGTACACAGACCACAGTAGGATCCCTGTGTCCGATGAAAACAGCACTCCAGTAGCCTGAACACAGAAGGGTTGGAGGGTAGGAGTTGCCTAAACCCCGAAAAGGTTATGGAGCACAGCCTGGCCGAAGGCACTGTCCCATCGGGACTCTCTTTCCAGGCAGTAATGGGCTGCAAAGGTTTGGACTGAAGACCAGGTGGTGGCCAGGCAGATGTCCACCATCGGGACAGAGCGCAAGTTAGCCACCGAGGCCACCATGGCGATGAACACAGTGCGCCGTGACACTGCCTTCCAGTGGGAGCCTTGCCTGCTCATGAGCGAGGGTGATACAGTCCGCCACCCACATTTGGTCACCACCTCCCCCAGCCTACTGGGGTCTTAGGAGATGAAAAGCTGAGACGCTTTGCGGTGGCACTGAGTGCACTGGATATAGAAGGACAAGGCCCTCTTACAGCCCAAGGTGTGAAGAACCGACTCTGCCCGACTGGAGTGAGGTCTTGGAAAGATGGTAGGAAGCACCACTTCCTGGTTGAGATGGAAGGGTGGCACTACCTTCTGCAGGAATTTGGGATGTGTACGAAACATACGAAACACCACTCTGTTCTTGTAGAACCTGGTATAAGGTGACTCCGCCACAAGGGCCTGAAGCTCGCTAACTCTGCGAGCGGAGGTGAGCGCAACCAGGAAAACCACTTTTCAAGAGAGGTAGAGAAGGTGGCAGGTAGCCAGAGGCTCAAAGGTGGGCGAGTGAGCTGCCCCAACACAATGCTGAGGTCCCATTCGGTTGCCGGAGGGCGAAACTGGGGCTTCGATAAGAGCAGGCCCTGAAGGAAACGGGTCACCAGCGGCTGGACCGAAAGGGGCTTACCATCCACCTGATGGTGGTACGCCACTAGGGCACTCAGGTGCACTCAGACGGAGTTAGACTTGAGCCCAGATTGAGAGAGGTGGAGAAGGTACTGTAACACCAGAGCCACCGGGCAGGAGAAAGGATCAGTACTGTGTACGGCATACGAAGCAGAGAACCTGCGCCATTTGAGGGCATAAGCCTTCCTAGTAGAGACCTTGTGAGAGGCTAGCAGAATGTCTTCCACCAGAAGGTTGAAAGGGGCCAAAGTCACCCTCTCAGCAGCCACGCTGTCAGCGACAGGGACCCCAGGTTGGGGTGCAGGAGAAAGCCCCCCTCCTGAGATAGGAGTCCCAGGGGCGGTCCCCAAGGGGATGGGGGCCTCCACCATCAACTGTAGAAGCAGCAGGAACCATGGTTGCCTGGGCCACCGAGGAGCTATCAGGATGAGTGAGGCCCTGTCGCGGAGGCTCCTGAACAAGGTCTTGGCAATAAGCAGCATCGGAGGGAAGGCGTACATGAGGCCTCCCGACCATGAGACTAGGAATGCATCTGCTGCCACCCTGGAGGGGTGGGCCTGCCGAGAGCAGAAGTGGGGAAACAAAGTTGTCTGGACTGGCGCACAGGTCTATCACTGGATCCCTCCCAGAGCCAACTGGCAACCCTGGGATCCAGCTGTCACTTGTGCAGCTGGAGAACTGCTGAGTCTGCCGGCCAGCTGGTTGTCCTGGCCTGGCAGGTACACTACTACGAAAGCAAGTACCACACCAAATGTAGAAACCAGTCCAAAGGCGTGGTATGATGGAAAACCAAAACCTTTATTAAACAATGCCAATTCGACACAGGCTGTCTTTCGTCACACTTCGTCAGGGGTTTTACTGGCAAACACTAAAAATATAAACATATAAATACTTAAAAACATAAAAGAACACAGCAAATAGTAGTATATTATAGTATAGTATAGTATATGAGTGGAGGAGTGGCCTAATGGTTGGGGCAAGGTACTTCAGGCCGGAAGGTCGGGAGTTCAAATCCCACTAGAGGACTTCAACCTTGGGCCGGAAGGACTGGGGTTTCTAGTCCCACAGGTGCTCCTTGTGGTCTTGGGCAAGCCACTTAACCCTCCATAGCCCATGTTCCCTGTAAAATAGTTATCTCCAAGTTATAATGCCCTGTTCAATGTAATTTCAGTTTGTTCAATGTAAACCGCACTGATGCAGAATAGCGCGGTATATAAGAGATTGTAAATAAATAAATAAAATAAAAATATTCTATTGATAAATAAACCAATAAAAATATAAACAAAACACATTAAACTGAATATAAAACATCATAGCACGATAAATAAATAAAATGCTCTAAAATTAATGTAAAACACCATGTAAACATAGAGAACAAACGATTATGCCCCAAAGGGATTCACTCTTTTACTAGTCAAACTTTTTATATTGATGATTTTTCCAACTGTGATACTCATAACGTTGTATACGTTGTTCAGTGTCCTTGCAGAAAATTGTATGCTGGAAAAACCATTCGGAGTATTAGAACAATAGTTGAGCATAAGATTGCATTAAACAAGGTTTAACCGATGAACCTCTTGTTCAACATTGGCAAGAGGCGCAGCAAAAAGTTATGGATTTAAAATTTTTTGTCATAAAGAAAGTTAAAATAAATTGGAGAGAGGGGGGGACATAAATAAAACCATTATGAGGTTAGAACAACGATATATCTTTTTATTAGACACCTTGGTCCGTAACGGACTTAATTTGGATAAAGATTTATCTGTATTCCTTTGAGATTTTTTTTTGCCCCTTCCCCTACAGTTTCCATCATCCATTGCCGATTGCACATTTATGCATTTCTGATGTTACTATATTTTTTATTCATGTTTTTATTTGTGTCGTGTAGGTTACCTTTCATTTGAACAATTATTATTCATTTTATTTATTGAAGGTAGACAATAACTATTTTTTCAACTCTTTTTTACTGTTTGGCAGTTTGTTCTCTCTCCCTCTTCGTTTCTTATTACTAATTTTAAGTAATAACTTTATTTATTATGTTATATTTCATCATACTTTTATTATATTTTTTAACTTACTATGTGCTACATCAGTCTCTAATGTGGTCTTGATGCCGGTATTACTATTTTAGTTTATAGTCGCCTTTTTTAGCAATTGGTTAAACCTCAATCCTTTTCTTTTTAAACATTTGATTTCTCCTTTTTGTTCATGCAGTATTCTGTATGTGGTGGCCAGTAAATGCCATCTCTATACTAACAACATCACGGTTCTTTTTATTGTCATAATTGGTTTTCTGTTGATACTCAGTACTCTCTCCTTAAACCTCTCACGCTTTGTTCACTGTCCGTCAATCAATTGTACTCTGCCCCCCTTTCCTTGTGTCTCTTGGGGAAACTGCTGGGTACATATGACCTAGATTGGCCACTGTTGGAAACAGAATGCTGGGCTTCATGGACCTTGGTCTGACCCAGTATGGCATATCTTATGTTCTTATGTTCCCCTTTCTCAAGGCGCATGGGCGGGCTTTTTTTCATCTATTGCTTCTGACATTTACAAGCGTCGGCTGTTGCAGAGAAGGTGATATCTAAGATTGATTATTACTATATGACATGTGTTTATGTATTGTTTTTAAGTTCCGTTAAGAAGCCATCTCTTTTTTGCTGCTCCCCTTGTTTTAAAATTACATCCATTTCACTTTCACTTGGTTTCGTTTTAGTAGCATTCCTGTTTGTGCGAGCCATGCTTTTTTAAGTTTGTATTTTTAGTTGTACTTTATTAATTCCCAATGTATGATCACTGATTGTTCACACTCTTTCTTTTAAATGTTTTTTGGTCCGTCCTCCTCAAACTGGTTATAATAGTTTTGCAAATCTACATCTTGTAAACGGGGGTGCTTGTTGTGAAAGTTCCACAATCTTGGCAAAGACAGGAATTTACTTGACTTGCAAAGGATTGTGGGTGTTGTAGTTCAATCACACAAAACCAGCCATTCAACAAGAAAGCACAGTTACTTAACTGTAACAGGTGATCTCTGGGAACAGCAGGAATAAGTCTTCACATATGGGTATGTCGGTACCGACGAAGTCTGTGCAGGAACGCTTCCCAGCGTCCAATCAAAGAGCTTTTGGAAGCATCCCACCACACCTGCGTGCTGCCTTCCCGCCTTTCCCAACTGCCTCTCCTCGGTTAAGTTTTAAAGCTGAGACAAAGAGAGAGAGAGAGAGAGGAAAGGAAAGATAGATAGAGATACAACTCCTGGGGAGGTGGGTGGGTTGTGAAGACTTATTCCTGCTGTTCCCAGAGATCACCTGTTACAGGTAAGTAACTGTGCTATCTCCAGGAACAAGCAGGAATGGGTCTTCACATATGGGGACTCCCAAGCTGAGATGCCTGGAGTCCCAGCAAGTCATAGGTTGGAACATGCTATCCCCGCACAACACCAGGCATCCTGAGGATGGAGGGTAGGAGTTGGAGAGAGAAAGGTGCTGTGGAACAGTTAACCTAGCATAGGATTGCAGACAAGGAGTCTATGTGTGGATGATAATTGTCATCAATGATATTGCAAAGAAAAAATATTGCAATATGGACCTCCCCTAACAGGACTTCAGAGAAGTATGGAGGTTCATGGGATCTACTGGGGAACCCAATAGAGGAACCTTGAGAAGGACCTCACTGCAAGTGGAGGTAGTAAACCTGTAGGAAAAGTAATGGAGGTCAGAATCCTGAAAGGTAACAGGTAACCCCAGTAGGAAAAACTGGGGTAGTACAAAAACGGTGGGCCTTCAGCGGAAGGCTTTATGATGAAAGCCGAACTCTTTTGGCAGGAGAGTGGCTCACTCCTAGGAACAAAAAGAGAAAGGCTAACCGATTTGGACAAACAGGCCCAGTCCTTGTGGGGAGAAAGGGTATGGGAACCCCTTGTATCCCAAAACAAAAAAAAAGGACAAACGCCGGAGGCGTTAGAGCCTGTGATTAGCTGAAGATCCGCAATGTCTCTCCTGACTGAAGTCAGCTGTGAGAGATATGGGAACATGGAGAGTTTCAAAGGTACCTAACCTTAAGGTTATGGTAGGTGTTAACTACCAAAGTGGTTGTGAGTGTAGGACCCCAAAACATGCTGGATAGCATAAGTATGGGTAAAGCCCATCTGTCAGAATCATATAGCTATATGAGCCTCGACAGTCAGGTAGATAAAGCAGAATACATATCTACCGATAGTAAAATATCTCGACAGATACATATAGATATATATAGATATACATATATATAACATATAGACATATGAGAATATATCTATAGTGAGATATGAAGGGCATAAAATACACACAAATGATGGACCTAGACATCTGTAAGATGTGTGCTATAGGTATGAATATATAGGCCTCTATATAGAAGTCTGCAAGAAGCAGACAGAGATATGCCTACAAAAAGGTATTCACATAGGAAAATGTGGAGAGGAAAGATTCATCTAATAACAAGAAGGTGGAACCTACTTGAGAAGATATATATAGAGAATCAATTCCCACTGGTTATGGCTACAGGGATGCTAGGTAGTAGAATAACCAGGATGGTTACGTGAAAAGCAGAGGATGATATCAGTCTGCAGCCAGCAAGTCCCGAGTATTCTAGAACTCTAGCATGGTAAGTGAACAGAAGACGCATAGGAATGAGATACCATGCTGACCTGCTTAAGGGCAAAAAGGTATCATACGTTCCTACCATGAGGATGAGCTGGAAGGAGAAAACATATTCCCTATTGGAAATACTATGGACCAAAGCAGGGAATTAGCAACTCCTTAAGCTTTCACATAAGAGGAGGCCTATGTCCTTTATATTAAAAAGGAGAACTTTTCTAGTCATGGGAGACATGACTGAAAAAGCCTTTTTGAACCATCTAGTATAGCTGTTGGAGAAAAAGCCCCCCATGCTCTCTAGCAAGGGCCCATAGTGGAGCGCTTCTCTGTAGGATTGCAGAGAGCATGATGCAGGAGAATGAGGAGATAGAACTGGCTGCAGGAGAGCCAGTACCTATGTCAACTATGCTGCCAAACCCAGGGGAATGGAGATGGCAGAAAGAGAAGACAATCCAACACGCTTGTAGTGAAAAATTTTCAAAGACAGATGACAGCACTGACTTGGAGCCACTACTAAGACCAGACAGAATGTTAGTGGAGGACAAATCTGGTTGCTGGTGGACAAGAACCAGTGGTCCAAACATTAAGGCTCCTGCATTGGCAGCTGCTTGCCAGACACCAGAAGAATGGTACTGTTTAAAAACAGAAAGAACAGACAAAACAAGAGTAGAAAACTCTGAATGTGTCTGATGAACTGCTTCAAAGCAAGATTGAAAAAAAGAGGAGTCAACTCAGAGAAGAGAACTCCACACTGGAAAAGTAAGAAAACTAGAGAGGCTGAAGAAAAAGCCCTCCAGTGAAGCAATACCGCTCTTACAGAGGAAAAACCTGGTAAGAGGGTAAAGAGAATGGAGCTGAAGAAAACTTACAAAGTAGTAAGTTTATAGAAAGGAAAAAAGACATGCTGGCACAGGAAACTATCGTTTGATAGTGGATAGACCTCTTTCCCTAGCAGGAAAAAGAGGAGAACCCTGTGACCTAGAAGCATGAACATCCTGACAGCTCATAGAAACATAGAAAGAATGGATGTCTTTCGGGAAGAGATCCATGTTTAGGATTTAGAATGACAGCAGTGGATTGTCTCTATTGAGAAGAGCAACTGCAGATTGTAATCCCAAGAGTCACAAGCATCTGATGGATTGATCAGAAACCCTGTGGTTGCTGGGTTTGCTGAGCCTGGTGAGAGGTAGAACTCTGCAGACCAGGACGATGCTTCCCCTGTTTGGGAACATCTGTATGATGGGCAGATGATGCATAAAACCTTCTTCTCCTATGGGAAAAAAGTTTGGCAGGACATTTCCTACCTACTGGGACAGAAGGTGGTGCAGAACAGCCCCTAGGAACAGGTAAGTCAGTGGAGAACTGAGCAACCTGACATAAAGACTCCCTGTTGAAAAGATTGTCTCCAGTGCAAGGAGTATGTCCCAGTCTGTGCTGTGCCCATTTGTCCAAGTCTGAAGTTCGGAGCCAGGCTCTACGTCGTGCCCCTATAGTTATAGCAGAAGTCCTGCTAACAGACTCAAAAGAGTCTAGGGAAGCACGAGTAAGAAACCAAGAGATATTCTGGAGATGCTTGAGCAGTGAAGAATAGTCTGCACTCTTGGACTCTGGAAGGGAAGGAGTCAAAAGATGTAATTGCTTTGTGACCTCCTCAAGAGATAGACTCATATAGAAAATATATGAGAGAATTCTTGCAGAAAGCATAGATGACTGGAAGGTTTGACGTCCAAAGGCATCAAGTGTCTTAGACTCACGACTTGGCGGATAAGAGTGCTTTTTCTTGCTCTTTACCCGCCTCATTGCTGATTCCACAACTATGGAATGATGAGGAAGTTGAGTCTCTTGAAACCCTGGAGAGGGGGGCACTTGATATAAGAGATCAGTTGCTCTGGAAGGTGGGGGTACCCTTAAAGGTGTTTCCCACATTCCTAGAAGGAGATCCTGCAAGGAATGATGCAAAGGAAGCATTATGTTCTCCTTTGCTTTGGTAGAGAGAGAGTCCTGTGCAGGATCATGTCCTGGGATAGGAATGGCAAGAGTTCTTGCTATATCCAGGAGGAAACTCTGAAAAGAGGGTTCCCCAACAGGAATTTCCCTTGGACAGGTTAGATCTGAAGAACTAGCCTGAGCAGCGACAGAGCTATGCAGATATATAGGAATAGAAGATCCTGCACAGTGCAGTGTGGAATGCTTAAAGGATGGTCGCCGGTACTGGCTGTCAGGAGGAGCAACCGTCATTACCACATTGTCCATGCCAAGTATCGACTCCAAGCTTGGCATAGAAGGGAGCGATCCTGTTGAAAAAAGCATGGTAGGAGTTGGCCACGATGCTACTGTGGATATCGGTAGCGATGCCAATACCGGTATCGATGTCGGAGTCGAGCCCGACAGAGACATCGGAGCAGTCATCGGTGACAGTTCAATCGGTACCGAGGTAACCAAAAACCTCCGGGTGCTATCCTCGGTACCGAGCCACCGGTATCGATTGGTGTCGGTACCAAAGTCTATTGGTACCGAGTCTTCCAGACTAGAGAGCGATTCTAAACTCGGCATCGATAAGCGAAGCATGGAAGGCACCGACCGTAAGGGTAATGAGGACATCGGTACCGACTTCGGTACCGTGTCTGATACCGGTGAATGAAGGTCAGCTAGTGGCAACTCAAACGGCCTCGGGGGAACCGAGAGTTGCGGATCCGAATCATCGGAACCGAGCCTTCGGTACCGCCGAGAGCCGGTACCAAGGTGAGTCGGTACCCAGTCCTCCAGACTGGAGATCGATTCCAGACTCGGCATCGAAGGAAGCGAGGCTATCGATGCACGTCTGGAGGGTACCGACATCGGTGGTAGTATCGGTGCTGGTACCGATAATGAAAGGTCAGTCTGGAGTGTATCCACCGGTCCTGAAGGCACCGAGGACGCCAGATGACCATCCCTGGTGAGGAGTGTTCCATCCAACACCAGTGCCGATGTCGGGGTATCGGTACCGCTCGAAGCGGATGCCACCACCGGACACGGCTCAGGTATGTTCTGTGAGGGGTGAACCCCAGGAACAACCTGAAACCCCTTATACGCTTTGGAGACCGAAGACTCCTGCTGGGGTTTGAAGCCAGTGGGCCCTCGAGGGCAAGGCCGGAGCCGTCTACATGCTGTGCATGAGACCTACCACTCGAGGGCTGGCTAGTTTTAACAGACTGTTTGTGGGTTACCTGATCCTGTGTAGAAGAAGAAGGGGACGGTGCCCCGAAGCTGGAGGGAAACCGTGTATCGAGGGAACCTCAATATTGAAGACCTCTTCTCACCAAACTGTTGTCAGGACCCAAGCAGGTTAGACACCGACTTCGAGGGTCTAAAAATAAAGTTGTACCGCCACAGTTTGAACATTTCTTGGAGAAAGTGGTTGGCGGTTCCATGAAGGAAAAAGAAGAGGCCTAAAAGGCCTAAGACACCGTGAGACACTATGAAGAAAAAATATTCCTTGAACAAGGAAGATTTTACAAGAAAAGAAAAGAAAAGAAAACACTGGCGGTACCGGTGGCGTCGGGAAGACAGCCGCGACCACAAGAAAACTAAAGAAATGAAACAAGAATTTTCTGCGGTGACAGGACGATGTCCTGCCGGCTCCGTGGAAAAACAAAAACTGAGGAGAGGCAGTTGGGAAAGGCGGGAAGGCAGCACGCAGGCGTGGTGGGATGCTTCCAAAAGCTCTTTGATTGGACGCTGGGAAGCGTTTCCGCGCAGACTCCGTCGGTACCAACGTACCCATATGTGAAGACTCATTCCTGCTTGTTCCTGGAGATTAAATAATTGTAGTTGCTCGAGTGTAAAGCAGAAAACAGATTTTATTTATGGGGTGTTATTCCCTCACACAGATATGCTTGGTAACATCAACAGGATAATTTCTTCAGGAATTGTATTCAGGAAACAAAACAAATAAGGCAACTGAATTACTTATGCAACAACTTAGTAAAGACCTTGATGGAACAGAAAAGGTCTTTCTTCTTGCCCCTGCTAATAAACTTTCTTAGCAGTGCTGGAATGAAAAATAAAACCCAAAAGGAAAATTCTCTTTATCAAAAAGACAACTTTCTTCCTTTCACACAGTGAAGAAGTTTTCTTTCCAAAGTCCCACGTGCACTTGTGCCTTTCTCTAATCACAGGTGCTTAACCAGCTGCGAACCATTGCTGGTCCACTCTCCACGTGGCTCTAACTTTCCCCAAAGCTTTCTCTCAAAGAAACTTTTCTGGGAAGTTAAAAAAAACAGTATAGTTCCTTTTGGTGTTTGAAGCTTAACTAAGGATTACTTTAGAACAGCAGCTTAGACAAAGAGCAATCCATGCATTTCACTTTCTCATTTGATATTTCCCCTTTCTCTTGAAATATCATAGGATCACTTTCATACACTGGCTCAGAGGAATTCTCTAACTGATCTCTACCAGGATAGAAACTGTTTCCCTGCTGTCTTCCTTGTGCAAAGCTAGGGAACAGATCAGAGCTCATACCTGGGATCACGTTGTCATTAGGTTTCCTCTCTGGGTATTTTGGCCAGTAGGTAGTGGGCTTCTGTGCCCAGCTCTCCAGTCAGAATCTCTGGACTTTAGTTCTCTTTTCCCATACCTCCTTAAATAGGTATTAGAGCTCCTTCTTTCTGTAGATGCAGCCATCTCCTTTACAGGTGTTGTCTGAGGGTTCCTGGCTGTATATCTCCAAGCCTCTGGTTTCTTCCAGTCCAATGAAGAATGCTTGCCCCAGGAATCTCTCCCAGCATACGTACTGCCTTGGCTCCTTTCTTAGACCTCCTGGACGTCTTGCTGTTCTTCCTTCTGTTCAGGCTCCGTCTCTCCTTCTCTTGTCATCTTTGCCAGCCTTGCTGTTCTCTTTGCTCTTTCCCTTGCTGTTGCTGCCAGCCTTGATGTCCGTCTGAAGAATTTCTTCTAGCTTTAAAGTGTCTAGAGGGACACTCCACCCTAGCACAGTCCAGGTGTTCTGAATCAAGCCCTGCCCTAGGAGATGGGTGATTAGGGATTACATCATTGCTTCTTTGATTAGGCACACGTTTCCCTATTTCAGCTCTCCTAGAGGCTTTCTGTAAAACAGTGCATTCTGGGTCTGGTAGTCTTTTAGGTAAACACTCTGTTTTAGTGCTTTTACCAGCCAGCACAGGTTGCTTATTCAGAGCCAATTCACCTCTTGTATTATTTCTTCCTGAACTATGATAAGCTTCCTTATCACAATCTTCATAACATAATTTTATGATGACGTCCCACCGTGGGCATCCAGTGTTTATGTAACTTCTTGTTACTCGTGCTAGTTTTTTATTAATCAGTATATTGCTTCTATAATGTGTTTTTTATTATGTTTTGTCATATATGGACACACGTCTACTGTTTTCATTAAGAAGCATGGTTAGTTATTTTAATTCTTTTTTACACACTTCGGTTTTAATGCAAAGAGCTATTCTATAAATGTAATGATTTAACGTCTTTGTTTATTTATTAAACAAATGCTTTTATGTTTTATTTATTTTTACAATTTTATTATAAGTATCCCCCCCGTGGCTCACTCACTCCTGCTGCTTTGTTCCATTTTTTCCTCTTCTCTGGATATAAGATAAAGTTATGGTCAGTTTTATATTTTTAAACTGATCCGCCCTTCCTTGTTCCATTATTCATGTTTTGTATGCTTTTATAATTGTTTTCTAATTTATTTATTTATATTTCTTCTAGAATATACAGATTTATAGCAGTTTGAAATATTATGCCATAAGACCTTTGTTCTACTGGTCTTTCACAGAGGTATTTATGTTTCTATATTTTGCATATCTTTTGGTTTTATCCCTTTGGGGCATACTCGTTTGTTCTCTATGTTTACATGGTGTTTTATATTAATTTTAGAGCATTTTATTTATTTATTGTGCTATGATGTTTTATATTCAGTTTAATGTGTTTTATTATTTATATTTTTATTGGTTTATTTATCAATAGAATGTACTACTACTTACTCTGTTCTTTTATGTTTTTAAGTATTTATAGGTTTATATTTTTAGTGTTTGCCAGTAAAACCCCTGACAAAGTGTGACGAAACACGGCCTGTGTTGGGTTGGCATTGTTTAATAAAGGTTTTGATTTTCCACCCTACCACGCCTTTGGACTGGCAGGTACACTGCCTGCAGGAGGATGCCCTGTTGGATTGCGTATGAGCAGAGGGTTAAAGCCTCCTGACAAAGGGTCCGTGACCCCTTATTTGTTCACAAAGAACATCGCCACCTGATTGTCCATCTGAACCAGAACCGGCTGGTGACGCAGGTGGTGAAGGAAGACCCTCAGGGCGACCCTCAGGGCTAGGTATATGTCTTGGAACTCCAGGAGGTAGATCTGCTGGGTGCTCTCGTCTGGTGACCAGTTTGCCCAGGATGAAGAGATCTCCGCAATGGGCTCCCCAGCCAAGCAGGGAGGTGTCCGTGGTGAGGACCCTCGAGGGGCTTGGGGTTTGAAAAGGCATGCCCGCCTCGAGAGGATGGGGCGACTGCCACCAGACCAGGGAGTCCGCCAACTGGTGGGTCACAGAAACTCTGTCTCAGAGGCGGCCTGTAGCCTGGGACCACTGGTCCTGGAGACACCACTGCACTGCCCTCATCTGGAGGCAAGCGTCTGGGGTGACATGGACCATGAAGGCCATGTGCCCGAGGAGGCGCAGGAGAAGCTGGGAGGGCACTGCGGGACAGTACTGTATGTCCTGAACTAGAGACCGGAGACAATCTGCTCAATCCCTGGGCAAGAAAACCTCTGACTGAAGAGTGTCGATCTTGGCCCCAATGAACTCCAGACATTGTGTCGGGAGGAGGTGAGACATGGGGTAGTTTATGACAAAGCCCAAGTGTTGCATGCGGTGGCCTGCTGCATCTCTGAGGTTGTGCCTCCCATTATGAGCCAGTCATCCAGGTAGGGAAAGACAAAGACCCCCTGGAGCTGGAGGAAGGCGGTCACGACTGCCAGGCATTTTGTGAAGACTCATGGAGCAGAGGCTAGGCCGAAGTGGAGCACCCTGTAATGAAAGTGCCAGCCCCCCACTATGAACTGCAGATACTGCCTGTGGTTGGGTGGATGAGGATGTGGGTATAAACATCCTTGAGATCTAAGGAGCATAGGCAGTCTCCCTTCTGGAGGTATGGCAGCAATGTTCCAAGGGAGAGCATCTTGAACTTCTCCCTCACCAGGAATTTGTTGAGGTTGCTCAGGTTGAGGATGGGCCTTAGGCCCCCCTGTCCTCTTTGGCACGAGCAAACACCTGGAGTTGAACCCCTTGCCCTTGAGGTGGTGGGGCACCGGTTCCACCTCTTTGTCCTCAAGAAAATCTGCCAACTCCTTCAGAAGGTGGCCCCAGTGGAGGGGATACCTGAGGGGCTCATCCGTGAAATAAGGGGGAAGCATCTGAGTCAGGTGGAGGAGGTAACCGTCCCTGACTACCCTTAGTGCTCAGGAATCGGTGGTGATGGTCACTCACCTCCGAGCATAGAAGGCCAGATGTCCTCCTGTGGGTTGCTGATCTCCTTGGGGTAGAGAGGCTATGCTCAAGAAGTCAAAAGCTCCCCCCTGGATGGGCCGGAGCCGTTGCCTGGTGTTTTGGAGCCTTCTGCTTAAGTGGGCCATGCCTATGTCCCTTGGCCTGCTGACACTGTTGGGGAGCTGGGGAGGCCTGATAAGGTGGGTAGTTTCTGTAAGCAGCTCCCTTCCTTGGGTAGAAGGGCTTTTAACCCAAGCCCTTCCATTGGGGAGGGGCAGCGATCTTTTTAGAGAGTCTTGTCATCATTATGAACTCTGTCTCCAGCTCGGCAGCCTTATTGTCATCTGCCAAAGAGGTTCTCCACTTGGCAGATGACATCGACCAATTTGTCCTGAACGCACTTGCTCGAGGTCGGATGATTGTAGCCAAGCTAGATGGCATGTACCGATGCCAGCTGCCGCTACTCGAGCCATCGACTCAAACCCATCATATGCTGCCCGAGACATGAATTTGGAGCATTCACGGACTGCTTTGGCCAGGTTCTTGAACCTCTGCAAAGATTCCTCAGAGAGACCAGCCGAGAACCCAGCGAGTTCCTTCTCCAGGTCTTTCAGGTACATTCCCATGTACAGTTGGAAGGCCTGGATGCGGCCGATGAGCATTCCTCGATAGCACTTCCTGCCAAGGGCATCCAGGATGCGGGCCTTCCTGCCGGGAGGCACAGAGGAGTGCGCATTCTGACTTTTAAGCCGATGCATGGCCGACTCCACCACCATGGAGTTATGCTGCAGTTGACACTTCTGGAAGCCTGGGCTCCGGCGGACTCGATACATCGAGTCTAGCAGATTGCTCACCACCGGCATTACTAGCCGGTGTATCCCACATTTGGAGCATTAGCCATTCCAGGATGGGAGGAATGGGCACCATGAGCGATTCCCGCAGAGGGACCTCATACTGGAGGATTTCCAATTCATCCGCTCGAGGATCCTCCTCTGACTTCATCTGGAATTCCAGGGCCTTGGACATGTCCTTGGCAAAATCAAGGAAGCCCATAACCTCAGGGCTTCGAGATGGGCGAGTCAGATGGGACATCGCAGTGGTGACGGGTTATCGGGAGACTTCATCCTCCGTCTCCCACTTGGAGTAGTCCGTTGAGGACTCGTAGGAGGGTTGCTCCATGGGCTTCGGGGCTCCCAATGCCCCACGGCCAGTGCCCGGCAGACTTGCTGGGGATGACCGTGGTCCCATTGATTGGGACTCAGAACGTGACTTCGGCCGAGGACTGACGCGAGGCTGGAGGACCTCGAGGTTCGGCTCTGCCTCCGGGGACATCTTGGACTTCGAAGGCCCGGTGGCTTGGGCAAATGAACCAGTAGTGCCGATAATAGCACCTGCTGCTGGTCCATGAAGGCAGACAAACTGCGCTCCAGGGCTGCCATTCTGGACTCCAGGCCAGAAGGCTCTGCAGCCTTCAGCGCAGTCACAGAAGGGCTTGGGACCGACGCCGGCTCCCCCAAAGGGGAGTCCTCGATGAGTATAGTTTCTGGGGACCAAGGCCGGTCCACGGTCGGATCCTTCCGGGGGACTTTCGCAGGCTTCTCCTTCTCCGACACCTCGGTCAAACGTCTCGGACTGTGGGACCAGGCCCGGGCAGCCCCTGGCCATTCAGAACCTTCCAAGGACGCCTTTGAGGGTTTCTTCTTCTTCCTGGGTTCCCTTGAGGGAGATTCCCTTTCTGAGGACCCATGACAAGGCTCAGGTTCAGAGAGTTCCGCCCGAGATATCGGGGTCTCAGACGAGGCCTTGGCCTTAGGAGGCACGGGGGACTCGGGGGAAAAACCTATCGTGTTGCTGCTGGTGGCTCTTGAGGGCCTTACTTGACATCCTCTTGCAGAAACCGCAGGTTGCCGGGTCGTGATCAGGCCCCAGGCAGCAGAAACAGCAGTCGTGTGTTTTGGTTAAAGACATAATTTTGGAGCACCGATCACACTTACTTCTTAAAGCCACTGGTAGCCATGGGGGAAAAAAGTACCCCTGCGAGGTCGAAGACTCTCCGGGCTGCCTGTGGAAGAAAAAAGGCACGAAGACTCCGGGAAAAGAAAAGAACGAAAAGCTACAAAAATGGACTGAACTCTATGTTGAGGCAACTAGGTCGGCAGGTGGGAAGAGTATCGGAGGCAAGTTTGAAGCGCGGAGAGAAAAAAAAACAACTGTTTCCAGGGACAAGCCAGACAAACGTCTGAAGGGTTCTGCGGAAAAAAGTAGACTGGACAAGATGGCATCCTTGGGCAGGAAGGGGACCACGCATCCGTGGTGACATCTCCCAAAGGGTTTCTATGAAAGCTGGGGGATGTTTCCACGAGGGCTCCATCGGTGCTGACGTCACCCATATGTGAAGACTAACTTCCTGCTTATTCCCTGAGAAACAAGAGAAGTTTACGATACAGTAAAAATGGGAGATTTTAATTATCCCAGTACTGTCTGGGTCAATGTTACATTAAGCAATGCTAGGGAGACAAAGTTTCTAAATGAAATAAATGACTTCTTCATGGAGCAGCTGGTTCAGGAACAGACACGAGGGGAAAGCACAGTTACTTACCTGTAACAGGTGATCTCTGGGAACAGCAGGAGTAAGTCTTCACATATGGGTACGTCGGTACCGATGGAGCCTGCACGGGAATGCTCCCCAGCATCCAATCAGAAAGCTTTTGGGAGCATCCCTCGTGCCTGCACACTGCCTTCCCGCCTTTTCCACTGCCTCTCCTCAGTTGAGTTTCATAGCTGAGACAAAAGGAGAGAAAGAGGAAAGGAAGATAGATAGATAGATACAACTCCTAGGGGAGGTGGGTGGGTTGTGAAGACTTATTCCTGCTGTTCCCAGAGATCACCTGTTACAGGTAAGTAACTGTGCTATCTCCAGGAACAAGCAGGAATGAGTCTTCACATATGGGGACTCCCTAGCTATAGATGCCAGGGGGAGAACCCATAAAATGTGTGTTCCTGGATCAGGACTGCAGTGACCACACATGGATATCCGGCATCCCATGAGGGATGGTGGGTAGGAGTTGAAAGGAGAGGAGCTGTAAGAAAAAACAGCAAAGCTAAGGACTACAGGAGAGGAGTCCTTGGTATGTATGATAAGTACCATTAAAATTATTTAATGAACAATCATAAAATGGATCTTACCTACTGGATTGTAGGAAGTAGAGAGCGTGATGGAGTCTATTGGAGATTCAGTAGAGGATCCTCAAGGTGACCTCACAGCAGTGAGGGTGAAGGTCCAAATCTGGAATTGGCAGGTGACCCAGGTGTCAACTGGGGTAGTATAAGAACGGCAGGTCTTCAGTGGAAAGCTTTATGGAAAAAAAGCTGAAAACTCTTTTAGCTACAGAGTCATTAACATTGAGGAGTAAAAGAGGAAGACTGACTGATTTGGACAAGTAGCCTAGTCCTGGAGGGAAGAAGGGGTATGGAAAAAAGCCCGCATTCCCAAGGAGGACAGATGTGTGAAGGGCTGAAACCTCAGAACTACTGAAGATCTACATTGTCTTTCCTAGCTGGTGAGAGATAGGAAAGATATTGAAGCATGATGTTTCAGGGATAGCGAGACCTAGAGTAAAGTGGAGCTGTTAGTACCACAGTAGTGGTTGTGTGCATAACAGCCCCCACATACCGAGGGACAGTATGAAGATATACCAGCCCACTGTCTGGAACCTCTAAGGTGGTAAACCTTTATAGCACAGACAGTTAGGGAGATAGTATTAATACATATCTACCTATAAAAAGCATCTCGACAGATACATATATAGAGGGATATCTATATATATATATAAATATAGATATATATAGGGGCATAACCTATGCACACACAGCTTACAGACATATGTATGTATAGAATATATAGAGATATATACATACATGAATATGTAAGTCTGAAGATACATGTCTGCAACTAAGCCCCATGAGAACATTCACATGAGAGATGTGAAGGAGAAAGATTCATCTAATAACAAGAAGGTGGAACCTACTTGAAAAGATATATAGAGAATCTATTCCTCCGGGCTAAGCGGGTGCAGGAATGCTATCCAGTGAAATAACCAGGATGGTTGCGTGAAAAAACAGAGGATAATATCAGTCTGTAGAGAGCAAATCGTGAGTTCTGTAGAACTCTGACATGGTAAATGGACAGAAAAACGCATAGAAGGAGATACCAGGATGACCCAGTGGAGGGACACAGGGGTATCATGCGTTACTAGTAGAATATGCGCTGTCCATGAGGAGTAGGATAGCATGAGGGCAAGCTGTAAGGAAAAAAGAGCATATTCCTGCAGGATTGGGAAACTCCTTGGACATTCACGCAGAAAAAGCTTATGTCCTGTATTATAACAGGAGACAAGAGGGTGTGGAGAACCCTCACAGTCATGGAAAATGACTGATAAGCCTTTTCTACTATACAGAATAGCCATCAGAGACAAAGTTCAATGCTCTCTAGCAAGTGCCCATAGTAGAAAGCTTCTCTGAAGATTGCAGAGAGCATTATGCAGGAGAATTAGGAGATAAAACTGACTGTAGGTCAGCTGTGTTGCCACATCCAAGGAAATGGAGATGGCCAGAAAGAAGATAATGTGAGAAGCATGAAGTGAGTAGGATTATCCAAGATAGATGAGGACGATCTTGGAATCACTACTAAGGCTAGACAGACTGGAAACTTGTGGGAAAGTACCAGTAGATGAATCACTGGAACTCCTGCATGAACAGCAACTGAAGAAGACAGCAGAGAGAATCTTCCTGTGAAACACAGAGAGAACAGACAAAGGGAGAGGAAATAGTCCTGTCCCTGTCTGATAAGCTGTCCAGAGAATTTAGTCAAAGAAAAACTCTACACTGAAATGAAAGGTGTACAGTATGGTACCACTCATTCAGGAAAAAACCGGGATGAGAGGGTGGAAGAACAGGAACTGAAGGGTGACTTACCATATGGTGAGTCAGCTGAAGAAAAAAATGTTCATGTTGGGACAGAAACTATCATGGGATAGTAGTTAACTTCTCTTCTTGGAAGGAAGAAGAGGAGAAATCTGTAACCCATAGACAAGAATATCCTGACAGCTGAGTACATCCTGAAGAAAGGAAGCCATGTGTAGAGCTTTAAAGAAAAAAACAGTGAACAAACTTCTGCTAAGAAGAGGTTAACTGTAGGTTGCAACCTTTAGGAACCTATGGTTGCTGGGTATGCTCAGACTGGTTAGAGTTTAGATTTTTCAGACCAAGACGAGGTGTCCCCTGCTTGGGTGCATCGGGATGATGGGCAGGAGAAGAGTGAAACCTTCTTTTCTTAGGGAAAGAAGGTTTGGTAGGACATTTCCTACCTTCTGGGGAAGAAGGCGGCTTAGGATGGTCCCTAGAACCAGGGAAGTCAGTGGAGCAATGAGCAACCTGACGTAAAGCCTCCTTATTGAAGAGATTTTCTCCAGTACAAGGAGAATTACCCAGTGTGTTGTGCCCATCTGCTCAAGTCTGAAGCCTGGAGCCAGGCTCTACGACGTGCTCCTATGGCAATAGCAGAGGATCTGCTAACAGACTCAAAAGAGTCTAGAGAAGCACGAGAAAGAAACCAAGAGATATTCTGGCTATGACTAAGAAGCAAGGAATAGTCTGCAGCCTTAGGCTCTGATAGAAAAGGAGTCAAAAGAGATAATTTCTTTGTGACCTCCTGGAGAGATAGACTCATATAAAAATAATAAGAGATAATCCTTGATTCCAGCATAGATGTTAGGAAGGTTTGACGTCCAAAGGCATCAAGTGCTTTAGATGCACGACCTGGCGGATAAGAAGAATGCTTCTTCTTGCTTTTTACCTTCCTCATTGCTGATTCCACTACAATGGAATGATGGGGAAGTTGAGTTCTTTGAAACCCTGGAGAGGGGGGCACCTGATACAGAACATCAGTTGCTGTAGAAGGTGAGGGAACCCTTAAAGGTGATTCCCATATTCTCAGAAGAAGATCCTGCAAAGAATGATGTAAAGGAAGCATTATATGTTTATGTTTATTTGAATTTGATATACCGCTCAGACCAAAAGGTATTAGAGCGGTTTACAATACTATATCATTTAGGGAAATAAGAAAAGAACGCCATTTATATGATAGGACAGAGTAGAGGACAGAGACAGTCAAACAGATAAGGTTTCCTTTTCTGCAGGAGAGCCTCGAGTAGGATCACAGCCAGGGATAAGAATAGCAAGAAATATTGCCATGTCAAGGAGAAATTTCTGAATAGAGGGATCTCCAATGAACTATCCCTGGGCAGGCTAAGGTTGAAGGAGCAGCCTGAGCACCAGAGGATGTACTGGTCTGGTGCAGAAAAAGAACCTCACTAGAAGGATAGTGGTACTGGCAGTCACGATTTGGGGCAGTGAGTACTGCATCGTCCATGCCAGGTATCGATTCCAAACTAGGCATAGAAAGGATCGATGGTACCGATGTAACTGCAGGAACCGACATCGATACCGATACCGGTAGCTGAGTCGGAATCGGAGACGGTAACGCCATCGCAGCAGTCATCGGAGGCTGCTCAAGCAGTACCGAGGGAACCAGAAACGCTTGGTGAATATCCTCGGTACTGCGTATCCGGAAACGATAAGGGTCGGTTCCGAGACGCGTCGGTACCCAGTCATCTAGACTAGATATCGATTCCAGACTCTGCATCGAAGGGAGCAAGTCTATCGATGCATGTCTAGAGGGTACCGACGTCGGTGGTGGTATCGGCGATGTTGCCGATACAGGAAAGTCAATCTGGGTCGTATCGATCGGTCCCGAAGGTACCAAGGATGCCAGATGACGATCCCTGGTGAAGAGTGGATCACTCAACACCGGAGCCGATGCTGGTGTATCGGTACCGCTCGAAGCGGATGCCACCACCGAGCATGGCTCAGATACAGGAAAGTCAATCTGGGTCGTATCGATCGGTCCCGAAGGTACCGAGGACGCCAGATGACGATCCCTAGTGAACAGTGGATCACTCAACATCCGTGCCGATGCCGGGGTATCGGTACTGCTCGAAGCGGATGCCACCACCGAGCATGGCTCAGGTATGTTCTGTGAGGGGTGAGCCCCAGGAACAACCTGAAACCCCTGAAATGCTTTGGAGCCTGGAGACTCCCGCCGGGGTTTTAATGCCAATGGGGTCTTGAGGGCAAGGCCAGAGCCGTCATTATGCTTGGCATGAGACCTACCACTCAAGAATTGGCTAGTCTTAACAGACTGTTTGTGGGTTACCTGATCCTGTAGAGAAGAAAAGGCCGGTGCCCTCACTCCGGGAGGGAAAACGGTATCGAGGGAAACTCGAAAGAGGGAAGTTCTTCTCACAGTTTCGCAGCCTGATTGTTCAGGGGAAAAAGGGTCAGGACCCAAACAGGTTAGACACCAGGCATTGGAGTCTAAAAAGAAAACTGTGTTTCCACAGTGAAGGCACTTCTTAGGGGAAGAAGGCTCCATGATGGAGGTGCCTTGCAGGCCCAAAAAATTTAAAGGCAGAAACTGAGGGAAAAATCTCCCTGAGTTTAAGAAAAAGAAAAGAAAAACCCACCGGCGGTACCGGTGGCGGCGGGAGAAACAGCCGCGACCACAAGAAACAAGAAATAAAGAATTAAAGAAAAAAGTTTCTGCGGTGACAGGACGACGTCCTGCCGGCTCCGCGGAAAAACAAAAACTGAGAGGCAGTGGAAAAGGCGGGAAGGCAGTGCGCAGGCGCGAGGGATGCTCCCAAAAGCTTTCTGATTGGATGCTGGGAAGCATTCCCGTGCAGGCTCCGTCGGTACCGACGTACCCATATGTGAAGACTCATTCCTGCTTGTTCCTGGAGATGCTATTTTAGATCTAGTCCTTAGTGGAACGCAAGTTCTAGTGCGAGAGGTAAAACGGTGTTGAGGCCACATGGCAATAGCGATCATAACATGATCACATTTGATTTAATAAATGGAGGGAGAATAATAAGGAAATAGACTGCACTAGGATTTAACTTTTAAAAAGAACACTAGGATAAAATGAGGAAAATGGTTAAGAAAAAACTAAAAGAAGCAACTGCAAAGGTGAAGAGTTTACCATCAAGCCTGGGCATTATTTAAAAATAGTATCTCGGAAGCCCAGACTATGCTTGAAGGAAGGTCAAATGACAGCCAGCATGGATTAAAGGTGAAGTCAGAAAGGCTGTTATAGCTAAGAGAAAATATTTCAGAAAATGGAAAAAAGAGCCAAATGATGAAAACAGGAAACATAAGAACTGGCAAGTTAAATGCAAGGCAGGCAAAGAGAGAATTTGAAAAGAAGCTTGCCGTGCAAGCAAAAGCGCATAATAAAAACTTTTTCAAGTACATTCATAGCAAAACACCTGTGAGAGAGCCAGTTGGACCACTAGATGACAGAGGGTTAAAAGGGGCACTAACAGAAGACAAGGCTAGAGCGGAGAGACTGAATGAATTGTTTGCTTCAGTCTTTATTAAAGAAGATGTATGAAACTTACTCATGCCAGAAATTATATTTAAAGGTGAAGTATCAGAGGAAATGAAACAAATCTCAATAAATCAGGAATATGTAATACAGTTATTTGATAAATTAAAGAGCTGCAAATCACTTGAACTGGACAGCATATATCCCAGCATGCTGAAAGAACTGAAAAAGGAGATTACCAACCTACTTCTAGCAATCTGTGAGCTATCATTAAAATTATCTGTAGTTCCTGATAATTGAGGAGTGGACAATGTAACGCCAATTTTTTAAAAAGGTTTCCAGGGGTGATCCAAGAAACTACAGACCCGTGATCTTGACATCTGTACCAGGGAAAAAATGAAGAAACCTTTATAAAGAACAAGATTACTGAACTTATGTCATGGTTTAAAGGCAGAAAGCAAACATGTATTTAGCGAAGGAAAGTCTTGTCTCACTAATCTCTTACATTATTTGAAGGTGTAAATAAACAGGTAGATAAAGGTGAAAGTGACAAAGCAAAAATGGCCAAAATGGATGACAGAAGAAATTCTGAAAATTGCCCAGAAATGCAGAGAAGCTAAAGCCAGAGGAGAAAGAGAGGCAATCACAGAACTCAACAGAGATTTACAATGTGGAGTAAGATGAGGCAAGGAGAAGTACTACAATGACCCATACAAGGAACTAAAATCAGAAATTATTAGAGGAAGAACAAGATCCACTTTCCTAAAGCTACAAAAATTAAAGAGAAAATCCTAGCCTTGAATATGAATGCTACAAAATGCTCAAGGATCCATGCTGAATGATGCTGAGATGATCAAGAAAAGGTAGAAAGAATATACAGAATCATTATACCATAAAGATCAAGTGGTCCAATAGCAGTTTCAACCTCTACCTTATGATCAGGAACTATTGGTGATGAAAGAAGAAGTTGAAGCAGCATTATCAAAGAACAAAGCACTGAGCTTTAATGGCATTCCCATTGAATTATAACAGCAATTGGATGTGGCTGCTGCCATACTTGCAAGGCTCTGCTAGGAAATTTGAAAGACAACATCATGGTCAACTGACTGGAAAAGATCTGTAGTAGCCTAGTAGCCTAGTGGTTGGGGCAAGGTACTTCAGGCCGGAAGTTCAAATCCCACCAGAGGACAGCAACCTTGGGCCGGAAGGACTGGGGTTTCTAGTCCCACAGATACTCCTTGTGGTCTTGGGCAAGCCACTTAACCCTCCATAGCCCATGTTCCCTGTAAGTATTAGTGTATGTGTCTCATATCCCTGCGTGTTAAAAAAGTATCCCCCAATTGTGTTGTGACCGCTTTGATTGAAGGATAAGGCGGTATACAAAACTGTCTAAATAAAATACCAATACTGAAGAAAGGTGGCTGTGGAAATTATTGCACAATCACTCTGATCCCACATGCTTAGCAAGATTCTACTCAAGATCATCCAGCAGAGACTACAAGCATACCTGGAATGAGAACTATCTGAAGTGCAAGTAGGGTTCAGGAAAGGGTGAGAAACAAGAGATCGCAGTTGTGAGATGTATCCTTGAAAAGACAAAAGAATACCAAAAGAATATGTGTGTTTTATTGACTACAGCACAGCTTTTGACTGTACAAACCATGAGAAATTCCAGGCCACATTAAGAAGCATGGTTATACCAGAACACCTGATAGTTCTCTTGAACAACCTTTACACAAATCAAGAAGCACAGTTCAAATGGAACAAGGAGAAACAGAAAGATTTAAAATCAGCAAAGGTTACGATAAGGCTGCATAATTTCCCCCTACTTGTTTAATTTATATGCAGAAAAAATAATTAGAGAAGCAGGATTGTATGAAAAGAACAGATGTGAAGGTTGGTTGACTCATCAACAACCTTCGCTATGCAGATGACACCACAATACTGGCTGAAAGTGAAGACGATCTGAAACATTTGCTTCTCAAGATTAAGGAACCTTAGAGTAAAGAGGACAAAGATCCTGACAACTGGCAAGATCATTAAGTTCATCATTGACAGAGAAGAAATTGAAATAGTGGACAAATTTAACTTGCTTGGATCAATAACCAATAAAGAGACAACAAGCAGTCAAGAAATCGGAGGATGCATTGCACTTGGCAGAATGGCCATGAAGAACCTAGACAAGATTTTAAAGAGCAGCGATGTCTCTAAACATACAGAGATTCAACTTGCCCAAGCCATGGTATTTTCAAGAACATCTTATAGATGCGAAAGTTGGACAGTGAAAAAGATAGACAGGAAGAAAATCGATGCCTTTGAATTATTTATTTATTTAACAGGTTTTTTATACCGCCTTTTCCTTCAATCAAAGCGGTTACAAGACTACATCAGGTTAGCATGTAATACAGACATAAAAACATCAGACTACAAAGACAAAACAATGCATCCAGTTTTATACCACCTTATCAAAAAATCAAAGTGATAAGCAATGGATCTATAGGTAACAGGGAAAGACAAGACTACATCAGGTTAACATGTAATACAGACATACCTCTAAACGGAAGAGCAGCCAAAGGGAGAAACAGACAGAGGAAGTTGTAATGAGAACAACTACTCATATTAATAGATCTTATACACATTTGCTGTTATTCAATTTTTGCCACGGACTAACGCCTAAGGCGCGGGCGCGCCCCGGCAACGGCTGCTTTTATGCCGTTGAGACAGCTGTTCGTTGGTGGAACCGGGGAGGAAGGGGGAGCTCCTGCTCTCACCCCTGTCGACGTTGAAGCTTCACTGAAGCTCCCGGCAACGGCTGCTTTTATGCCGTTGAGACAGCTGTTCGTTGGTGGAACCGGGGAGGAAGGGGGAGCTCCTGCTCTCACCCCCGTCGACGTTGCAGCTTCACTGAAGCTCCCGGCAACGGCTGCTTTTATGCCGTTGAGACAGCTGTTCGTTGGTGGAACCGGGGAGGAAGGGGGAGCTCCTGCTCTCACCCCCGTCGACATTGGTGCTGGCAAAAAATACTGGGTATACCACAGACAGTTCGAAGAACAAAGCAGTCAGTACAAGAAAAGACCAAACCAAAGCTTTCTTTAGAAGCTCACATGAAAAGACTTTGCCCTTCATACTTTGGACACATCATGCGCAGAGAGAGATCATTAGAGAAAGACATCATGCCTGGCAAGGTTGAAGGTCAACGCAAAAGGGGAAGGCCAGCAATGAGATGGATCAATACAACAGCAGCAGCTATGGATGCCACTCTATCAACAATGAACACTGAAAACAGTTTTGGACAGCTATCCAGAGGGTTGTCATGACTCTATAAAGGCTCAATGCCATTTAACAAAGGTAAGTCAGTTAATATAGTGTATCTGGATTTTCAGAAAGGCTTTGACAAGGTCCCGCTTAGGGAAATTAAAAAGTCATGGGCTAGGAGACAGTGTACCATTGTGGATCAGGAACTGGTTGGAAGACAGAAAACAGAGAAGGGCTAAATGGCCAATTTTCACAATGGAGAAAGGTGAATAGTGGAGTACCACAGGGAACAGTGCTCTGCCTGCTTCTTTTTAACAAGTTCATAAATAACCTGGAAATGGGAACAACAAATGAGGTGATCAAATTTGCAGATGACACAAAATTATGCAAACTCGTTAAAACCCAAGAGGATTGTGAAAAATTGTAAGAGGACCTTAATAAATTGGAAGACTGGACATTCAAATGGCAGATGAAATTTATGTGGACAAGTGCAAAGCTATGCACCTAGGAAAGAACAACCCAAACTATGGTTACACGATGCCAGGTTCCACATTAGGAACCACCACACAGGAAATGGATTTAGTAGCCATCGTGCATAACACATTGAAACCCTCCGCTCAGTGTGCAGCGGCGGCCAAGAAGGCAAATAGAATACTAGGAATCATAATGAAAGAAATGGAGAATAAAACAAAGGATATTATAATGTTTCTGTATTGCTCCATGGTCTGACTGCACCTTGAATATTGTGTTCAATTTTCATCACTGTATCTTAAAAAGGATATAGCGGAATTAGAAAAGGTACAGAGAAGAGCCACCAAAAGGGTAAAGGGGATGGAAGGATACCCCTATGAGGAGAGGCTTAAAAGGTTATGGCTCTTCAACCTGGAAAACAGATGGCTAAGGGGAGATATGATAGAAGTCTATAAATTCATGAAGAGAGTGAAACGTGTGAACGTAGATCGATTCTTTACGCCCATCAAAAAGTAGAAAGACTAGGGGGCATGCAGGAATCAGTTCTCACTACCCTCCCACCTCCCCTGATGAGTTGCTGAATTTTTGTCCTTCCCTTGCCATCTGCTTGGTATGGCTCGAGCTAAGGGACCTGACTGAGCAAGATGGCACCCTTGGGCGGGAAAAGGACCACGCATGCTTGGTAGCAATCCCAAAGGCTTTCTTTGAAAGCTGGGGAATTGCTCCGCAAGGGTTCCGTGAGTGCCGACGTCACCCATAAGTGAGGAATGACTCCTGCTGTCCCTGGAGAACACCTGTTACAGGTGAGTAACTACGCTTTCTCCAGGGACAAGCAGGAAATCAGTCTTCACTTATGGGACTCCCTAGCTAAAAGCTACTGAATCTGTAACCAAAAAACGCCTCCGTGAGGCCATAAGCAGAAGCCGAAGTCTGAAGGATCTCGAGTCCTCGGGGCGAAACCCTCAGTAGCCATGAAGAAGGGTCGGAGGGTAGGAGTAGCTTATACCCCAAACATATAACGGAGTACAGCCTGGCCGAAGGCGCTGTCCAGGCAGTAGTGGATGGCGAATGCATTCGTAGAAGACCAGGTTGCCGCCCGGCACATGTCCATCATGGGCACGGAGCGTAGCGAGGCCACCGAGGCCGCTTTGGCTCGGAACCCATGTGCAGTGACTCGACGATCCAGAGGGATGCCCACCTTCGCCTGAGCAAACGTGATGCAGTCCGCCACCCAAACAGAGAGAGTGCGCTTGGTGACTGCTTGTCCCTGCTTATTGGGATCGTAGATCACAAAGAGCTGGTCAGACTTGCGATGAGCCTGGGTACAATGCGAGGGCCTGCTTGCCATTGAGGGTGTGGATGGTTGCCAACGTCTGATCGGCATGGGGCCTCGGGAAGAAGGTCGGGAGCACTATCTCTTGGTTGAGATGAAAAGCTGACATGACCTTGGGTAACAACTTTGGATGCGTCGAGGACCACCCTGTTCCGATAAAATCTGGTATAAGGGGCGCCAGCCATAAGCGCCTGAAGCTCACTGACTCGGCGAGCCGAGGTCAGTGCCACCAGGAAGGCCACCTTCCAAGACAAATGTTGGAGCGAACACCATCGACTCGAAGGGTGGATGGGTGAGCTGCATGAGCACCACATTCAGGTCCCATTCCGCAGAGGGGGACGGATGGGCGGCTTGGATAACAGAAGTCCCCGCATGAAGCGGTAGACTAGTGGTTGCCCGGAGAGAGGCTTTCCCTCGCTAGGGAGATGATTAGCCGATATGGAGCTCAGATGAACTCTAACAGAGTTCGACTTCAGCCCTTACCTCAAGAGGTGGAGAAGGTACTGGAGAACCCACCGAACCGGGCATGAGAAGGGGTCAATCTGGTGCGCCGAGCACCAGACGGAGAAGTGTTTCCACTTAAAGGCGTAAGCTAGACTAGTGGAGTCCTTCCTCGAGGCAAGGAGGATTTCCTCGACCTCCTCCGGAAGGGCCAAAGAGGCTAGAGAGACCCATTCAGCCGCCAGGCTGTGAGGGATAGGGAGGGTAGATTCGGGTGTAATACCCGACACTCCTCCTGCGTCAGCAAGTCCCTGGCAGAGCCCAGGGGGATCAGAGGCTCCGATGACAGCCGGAGCAGGAGTGGGAACCAAGGCTGCCGAGGAACGAGGCAGCCATGAGAATCAGCGAGGCCTCATCCCGTTGAGTCTTGAACAGAGTCCTCGCAATGAGAGGGAAAGGAAGGAATGCATACAGGAGACTGGAGGAACAGTCCAGGAGAAATGCATCGGGGCCCTCGCTGCCTGGGTGCGGTAACGGGCCGCAGAAGCAAGGGAGTTGCGTGTTCTAGGGGCTGGTGAAGAGGTCTATTGCTGTAGTGCCGCAGCGGAGGAAAAGCCAGCCTGCCACTCTGGGATCCAGGGGCCACTCCTGGGGGCGAAGGCTTCTGATGAGCCTGTCCGCCAGGCCATTCTTCTAACCCGGGAGGTACGTCGTGCCTTGAGGGACATCCTCCGCCGGGCGGCAAAAGAGCAGATGAGGACTGCTTCCCTGCAGAGTGAGTGCGACTCCGTACCCCCCTCCTTGTTGATGTAGAACATTGCTACCCGGTTGTCGGTCTGCACCAGAACAGACTTCCTGCTGAGGACATTCTCAAAGGCCCTCAGGGCCCACCGGATGGCCTAGAGCTCGAGCAGGTTTATCTGCTGTTGAGCCTCCAGCGGCAACCACTGCCCCTGTGTGCAGAGAGACCCGCAATGGGCTCCCTACCCTAACAGGGAAGCATCTGTGGTCAGTACCACAGCGTGCTGTGGGCAGAGAAGGGCTATCTCTGCAGGAGGTTGCAGGGGTTTTTCCACCAGCTCAGGGACAAACGAAGGTCGGGAAGAACCCTGACGGGGTCCCTGAGGTGTCCGAGGGATTGACTCCACTGGGAGCTGAGACACCACTGAGTCGTCCGCATGTGCAGGCAGGAGTGAGGAATCACATGAATGGCCGAGGTCATGTGGGCCAAGAGACGTAGCATGGACCGAGCGGTGAACTGGTGGGTGCTCTGGACGCCAGCCACCAGAGCCCGGAGGCAGGTGGAGAGATCCATCAGCAAAAAGGCCATGGCCTGCTGAATATCGAGGTGCACCATGATGAACTCGAGAGCCTGTGGGTAGTTGACCAAGGACCCCAAGCTCTCCAAGAGGACAGTGTGCGACACTGCTTGCCGGGTGTTCTCGACGGAGGAGCCCATAACGAGCCAGTCGTCGAGTTAGGGAAATACCGGCAACGAAGGTGAACGGCGGCCATGACGAGGCACTTCGTGAAGACCCATGGGGCGGATGCAAGGACGAACGGGAGCACCCTGTACTGGAAGTGCTCTCCCAACACCTTGAAACGCAGGTGTTGCCTGTGTTGGGGTGGATCAGAATATGGGCCTAAGCATCCTTTAGATCCAAGCAGCATAGTTCAGTCGCCCTGCCGGAGGAAGGGCAGCAGCACGCCAAGAGACAACATCTTGAATTTCTCCCGCACCAGGAACTTGTTTAGCCTGCGGAGGTCGAGGATGGGCCACAGACTCCCATCTTTTTCAGGACGAGGAAGTATCGGAAATAAAAGCCCCGACTTCAAAGGTGGGGAGGGACCTTTTCAACTGCCCGTTGGGCAAGGAGGGAGTGTAATTCCCGCTGCAGAAAGAGCTGGTGTGCGGGGAGTCGAGGAGGCTCCGCTGGGGAGAAAGGGGGTGGGAGCCTGTCCAAGTGAAGGCGATAGCCCTCCTGGATGACCTAGGTGTTCGAGGTGATAAGCACCTACAACGGGGCAAAGCAGGACAGGTGTCCCCCCACTGGCTGCTGTGCCGCCAGAGGGCGAGGGGCCACGCCATTGGTGTCAAAACCCCTGCAGGGGTTGTGTGGAAGCCGGCGTCTGGGCCTTGGGGCCCTTTGGTTTACGGTGACCCTGGGCAGGCTTCCCCTGCGTGGGAGTAGTTGGCACGGGGGTAGCTGGGTATGGCAGGTAGCCAAGGTACTGGAGGTCTTTCCTGGGAAAGATGGACTTCTTGGCAGGCTGATTCTTCCAAGGCAGTGTCGAGGTTTTGTGGGAGAGACGGGTCCTAGAGACGTACTCCGCCTCAATTTCCGCAGCCTTCTCCTCCATCGGCTTACCAAAAAGTTGTTCACCGAGGCAGGGTACATCCAGGAGCTTCTCCTGCACCCACTGCTCCAAATCCGAAGATTGGAGCCAAGCCTGGTGCCGGGTTCTGATGCCCGCGGCTGCCACCCCAGCTGATGTCTCGAAGCCGTCATAGGAGACTAGAGAAATATACTTGGAGCGATCCGCCACCAATTTCAACAGGATGCGGAACCTGTCGAGGGGCTCACCCTCGAGGCCGTGGATTAGCCTCCAAGTTCTTTTGCCAAGTCGCGGAGAAACATACCGATATATAATTGGTATACCTGAATGCAACAGTAGAGCATGGAACCTTGATAGGCCTTGCATCCCAGGGCATCAAGGACTCTGGACTCTCGGCCCACGGGACCAAGGAGTGGGACTAAGGGCTTTTCTGCTTCCTCATGGCTGATTCTACCACCATCAAGGTGTGTGGAAGTTGAGTCTTACGGAAGCCTAGCCCTCGCTGCACCTTGTACATTGTGTCAAGGCACTTGCTCACAATGGGAACCGAAGCTGGGGCCTTCGACATGTGGAGCAATAGCTGGGAGAGGATCGGCGGCACTGGCAAAGTGAGGGATTCCCTGGGCGGGGCCTTATACTGAAGAATATCAAGTTCTTCAGCACGAGGGTCCTCCTCGGCCTGGGTGATCAGGTTGAGGACCCGAGCCATGTCCTGAACAAACACCAAAAAGGAGGTGTCCTCGGGTGGTGAACGCCGCTGGAGACCAGGCGGCGAGGGGTCCGATGGAAGATCCCGGTGGGTGCGGGTCTCCGGGCATGTGTCCCTATTGGATTCCCAGTCCAAGAAATAAGTAGAGGGATCCAAGCCGGGCGGGTTTGCCATGTCCGATGGCCGGCGACCTCTCACCCCCAAAGAACGGGAGAGCGGGTGAGACCAACGTTGAGGACCCTCACGAGGCCTGTGGGCTCTTGGGGGTTTCCTGGATGGATTTGGGTGTCCCACGCGGTCTCCGGGCACAAGTCAGCGAAGCTGGCCGTGAGCGCCTGCTGGGAAGCAAAGAACACAGAAACGCTGCGTTCTAGCACCAGCATGTGGGCATGGGGCCCTGGGATGCCGATGCCGGGATCACTGGATTGGGTGTTGAGAAAGTCCTCACCGGGACGGCCCTCAGGAGACTGGGCACCTTTGCCAGAGGCCTCCATTTTTCTGCGAGGTACCTTGCTGGGCTGCTCCTTGTCCGACTCTTGGGAACACCGAATGGGGATAAGCGACTGGGCATGGGAGCGCTTGTGCTTGTGGGGGTTCCAGACAGCGACAGAGGCCGCCTTCTTTTTGCATCGTTCCACCTCGGGGGACCCCTCGTCAGAATGCCGCCTGGAACGCAGTGCCGCAGGGGGAGAACCCGCCGCAGGGGAGACGACCGAGGGTGCCACCGGGGACTCCGAGGCAGCCTTTTGAAAAATGTCTTTGGACTTCTGCTTACGGCTGAGCAGGGCCTTAGAGGACATTTTCTTACAGAGCGAACAGAGCTCTGGGTCATGGTCGACTCCCAGACACCTTAGACAGCAGTCATGAGTGTCCGTAAGCAACATGATCCTAGAGCATCTATCGCATTTTTTTTAAAACTGGTGGCCATGGGGGCAAAAATGGCCCCTGCGAGGTCAAAGACCTACGCGGCCGGCGGTTGAAAGGAAAAAAAGGGCACAAAGCCCGGGAAGAAAAAATTTAGAAAAGGTATCCCCACAAGTTCCAAAAGAGAGCAAGGGGAGGACGGCTAGAGGACCGGTGCAACCAGAAAAAAAGAGATATAGCCTGTTAAGGCGAGGAAAAATGAAAACTTTTTCCGAGGGATGAGGACGTGCATCCGAAAAAAGGGAGACTGAGGAAGATGGCACCCTTGGGCGGGAAGAGGTAGCTATTCCAAAGGCTTTCTTTGAAAGCTTGGGAACTGCTCCATGCGGGCTCCGTTGGTGCTGACATCACCCATAAGTGAGGACTGACTTCCTGCTTGTTCCTGGAGAAACTAGTGTAACCCGTTTAAGACTTAAGAGAGAAAATATTTTTCCATTCAACGCATAATCAAACTCTGGAACTCGTTACCAGAGGATGTAGTAAAAGTTATTAGAGTAGCTGGGTTTCAAAGAGGTTTGGACAAGTTCCTAGAGGAAAAGCCATTATTGAAGAGGAACAGGGAAATCCACTGCTTACCCCAGGATAAGCAGCATGGAATCTGACAGGTACTTGTAACCTGGATGGGCTGTTGTTGGAAACAGGATACTGGGCTTGATGGACCCTTGGTCTGATCCAGTATGGCATCTCTTATGTTCTTATGAATGTAAACTACCATGTTGGCTGTATAGACCAAATGGCAGTATATTAAATCTTTTCAGGGGGAGAGAGAACATGGATTTGTATCTGAGCACCTCCAATGAATTGTCTGAATTCTTTCGTACCAGAAGATCCTAGGCTGTGCAAATCATCACCTCTGGTAAACCACCTCTCCCAACGGTTGTCATTGACCACTGGATGTTTAAAGTCTGGCGTGCTGCCATGAGCACGTGTCCAATGGGGCACATGACCAAAGGAGCATGCCTCTGAGTATTTCTGAAGCCGTTCCGCTTGAGATGGAGCTAAGGATCGTGCATAAAAGAGCCAGAAAGCATAAAGGAAAGAGCCCCAAAAGTAGAGCTACAGTTTAACACACAAGTGTTAGAAATTGGTTGAATAGTGGTGTGCCACAAGGATCTGTCCTTGGTCCAATTCTTTTTAACATTTTTGTTAATGATATTGCGGAAAAGCTGTCGGGTAAGGTTTACCTCTTTGTGGATGAAGGGCTGGGCTGGGCTGGGGATTCTAGTCCCACAGGTGCTCCTTGTGGTCTTGGGCAAGCCACTTAACCCTCCATAGCCCATGTCCCCTGTAAAATAGTTATCTCCAAGTTATAATGCCCTGTTCAATGTAATTTCAGTTTGTTCAATGTAAACCGCACTGATGCAGAATAGCGCGGTATATAAGAGAATGTAAATAAATAAATAAATGATACCAAAATCTGCAATTGAGTAGACACCCAGGAAGTAGTAGATCTAGCTAAGCTTGGTCTAGAATATGGCAGCGGTTATTTAACACTGAAAATGCAGGGTCATGCATTTGGACTGCAAAAATCAAAGGGTACATGTGGTGAAGTACTTCTGTCCACAAAAGAAGAGCGGGACCTGGGCGTGATTGTGTCTGATGATCTTAAAGAGCAAAATGGATAAAAAAGACGACAGCAAAAGCCAGAAGGATGCTTTGGTGCATAGGGAGAGAAATGACCAGCAGAAAAAAAGGAGGTGATAGTGTCTCTGTATAAGTCTCTGGTGCAACCTCATTTGGAGTATTGTGTGTAATTCTGGAGATCACACCTTCAAAAGGATATAAACAGTTTGGAGTCAGTGCAGAGGATGGCTACTAAAATGGTTGGTGGTCTTCGTTATAAAGCATATGAGGACAGACAAAGACCTCAATATGTATACTTTAGAGGAAAAGCAAGATAGAGATGTTTAAATACCCCCAAGTCATAAATGCACAAGAGGAGAGCCTCTTTCGATTGAAAGCAAGCTCTGCTACAGGGGGACATAGGATGAAGATGAAGGGGGTTAGACTCAGGAGTAATATATGGAAATATTTCTTTATGTAAAGAGTGGTAGATACATGGAATAGTATCCCAGTGGTGGTGGTAAAGACAAGGACAGTATCTGAATTCAAAAAAGCATGGGACAAACACAGAGGATCTCTAAAGGTAAAAATGGGACTTTTGTAGTTGATATGGAAGGGCAGACTAGATAGGCCATGTGGTCTTTTTCAGCAGTCAATGTTTCTGTGTTTCTAAGGGTTCGGTACGGGATCCAATAGACAAACATCTGTGGGCCACGGTTGAAACAAGTCAATCTGGGAAGGTGAAGACCCTAGAAGTTTCCCCTTCTATTATCTGGGGCTAGTTTGAGCCCCCTTGAAATGTATTCCCCTTCTTCTTCCTGGAGATTTGGTGGCTGAGCAAACTAGTCCAACACGAAAGCACAACCCCACGTATAAATAACAAAACCAGTACCAAACGTGGAGTATTCAGAAGGATAAATTTTTATTGAAAATTCATATGCCACTGGCCCGACACAGGCCGCGTTTCGTTGCCTTCATCAGGGGCTTGAAGTGGACTTAGAAACTAAAAACATACAAAATATAATATAAATATAAACCCATTAAGATAAATATAGACATAACGACCTTAAAATGGAACCATAAAAATAAATGGTAATTAAGGCTACATATAGATAAAACAATTAAATGTTTAACACAATCTTAAAATTATAAAGATATAAATAAGCAGAAAAAAAATCAGGTTGTATAGAAATAAACAAATATAGGTAACATTAAAAACATATAAGAAGATAAAAATATAAATAACTAGCATTCAATAACTCATAAAAACCATCAAAAAGTATACGAACTGGAACAAAAATCAAAAATGGACACATACCTTCTTGTATCCTTGAAATATAACTGTGTATCACTACACCTTTTAAAAGGGAGGAAGAAAAACATGCATGAATGAAAATGCATATTAACACCAAAATAGGGACCATAATAATCAAGGAAAACTACTGAGGGAAGAAACAAGCGCACAAAGGGAGGATCAATGGAATCTAGAGGTTTCCAAGTAAAAAAATATATAAATATATGGGCATAGATGTATTTAAAAATATAGACATAGATGTATCTAAACCTGGAGGAGATCAACCGGTTCCAAAATTCTCACATTGAATTGAATAGTTTTTATTAAATTTTCTATTGATTTCATATACACTTCGAGGTCTTACCCCCCCCCCCTTTTTTTGTATGTATTTTTCTTTTTAAGCTTAGAAATACATATGTCCGTTTTTTAACCACGGTTTTATGAAGATTTTGGGGATTCATTCTTGTATTTATATATTTATTTTTATTCTATAGTATTTGTATAGACAAGGTTTCATTCTTATTACTTTCAAACCCTTTTTTATTAGGGTTTATGCTAGCCACGATTAGTTGTACATGTCATCATTTTGTTTCACTTCGTTGCTATAAATAGACCCCTCGTTGCCAGTACGCAGGCGCTGGCAGTTTTTTGAGAATATTTGTGGCTTCTACAGCAGACGCACAGTTGGGATCCTTAGAAGTATGTAAGGTGATTTTATCTTTTAATTTATTTTTTACGATCCTGACAATGTTTGTAAGATTAGTTTTATAATCAATTTTCTATGGTCCTGGCATCTCATGAAAGATCTTTTCAATGCACGCCATTTTTGTCTGAAATGATTTCCTTCACGTTAAAGATATTTCCTTTTTTATATCTGAATAGGTTCTGTTTCTAGGCACTTGCGTCTTTTCTCACTTTTCACATTTCAATGAACATGCCGGTGTCTTGAGAACTGAGGTTTCTTTCTTCTTCCTTCTCTTGTGTTACAGCTTAGTTTTAAACAAATATGAAACACAATATGTAAAGTTTGTTTTTTCTATATTTAAAAAATGTTTTTGTTTAACGCTGAAGGTTTCAAAAGTTTTTAAAGCGATTCACCAGGGTGTCACATAGCGAATAGTCTGACACTTTGCGGTTTCATTTTTTAAGTTGTTATTCTTGTGTCCCTTTCTACTGAATAACAAAGCTTTTATTGATTTCATATACACTTTGTGGTTTTTTTGTATTTACCTTAAATTTAGAAATACATATGTCTGTTTTTTACCGCGGTTTTATTAAGATTTTGGAGATTCATTTTTGTATTTATATATTTATTAAGATACATATTTTTATAGATATGTAATGTCAACTTAATAGTCCATTTTTATAATAATTTTCTAGAGTAAACGCTGGAGATTTGTAGTGGTTTTCAGTGATTTATTTTAAAAGTGACTTTTCACCGAGCTGCATAGTGAATAAGAGCAGTTTTCTTTTCCTTCGTATTGAAAGGCGGTTTCTACAGGTAAAATTTTAAATTAAAATTTAGCAATCATATACTGAGAGTTTTACTTTCTAAGTTTATTATCTTCATAATAATTTAAAATGTGAGAATTTTGGAACCGGTTGATCTCCTCCAGGTTTAGATACATCTATGTCTATATTTTTAAATACATCTATGCCCATATATATATTTAAATATTTTTTTACTTGGAAGCCTCTAGATTCCATTGATCCTCCCTTTGTGCGCTCGTTTCTTCCCTCAGTAGTTCTCCTTGATAATTATGGTCCCTATTTTGGTGTTAATATGCATTTTCATTCATGCATGTTTTTCTTCCTCCCTTTTAAAAGGTGTAGTGATACACAGTTATATTTCAAGGATACAAGAAGGTATGTGTCCATTTGTTGATTTTTGTTCCAGTTCTTATACATTTTCATGATTTTTATGAGTTATTAAAAGCTAACTATTTATATTTTTATCTTCTTATATGTTTTTAATGTTACCTATATTTGTTTATTTATTTCTATACAACCTGGTTTTTTTCTGCTTATTTATATCTTTATAATTTTAAGATTGTGTTTTACATTTAATTGTTTTAGCTATATGTAGCCTTAATTACCATTTATTTTTTATGGTTCCATTTTAAGGTCGTTATATTTTATATTATATTTTGTATGTTTTTAGTTTCTAAGTCCACTTCGAGCCCCTGATGAAGGCAACGAAACACGGCCTGTATCGGGCCAGTGGCATATGAATTTTCAATAAAAATTTATCCTTCTGAATACTCCACGTTTGGTACTGGTTTTGTCATTTATATGTGGGGTTGTGCTTTCGTGTTGGACTGGTTTGCTCAGCATGTTCTCCCCATGGAAGGATATTCTCAGCTTCGGAGATGACGCATTGGAAAAATTTGCATCACAGGAAGCTTTGATTCCCAATATGGAAGATGAAATAAATGTTACTAATAATCAATGGGAAGATTTGGTACACCTTACACAAAAACAAGTTAAAGAAGAACTACATGTGGCTTATCTTTTGGAGTGCTGTAGGTCCAAATTTATGCCTCAAGGCCTTAGGATGTACAAGGCTCCTGGTTTATATATTGAAGAAAATGGTTTTGTTAGATGTTGGAACACCATTCTCAATAAATGTTCATTAGATCTTATGATTTTACTTATCAGTATGGCCAACAAAAAATCAGAGTTGTATAAAGCAGAAATAGATGAAAAGTTAGTAGCATTGAAGAACTGTGACAAAAATTTTGAAGAGATACATAAGGATTTTGAAAGAAATAATGTATCCTTTAGGAAAGAAATCAAAGACAAAAAAATGGATAAATTTAAAAGGGATGAGGAGGACTACATGTATGTATATGTGTATATCCATGGTGCAAGAAAACAGAGGGAAATCTTTTATGGTTTAAAAAGAGGCCCCGTATGTTTGATAGGAATGATCAGGACAGAGATGATCACCCAATAAGTATTCCACAAGAACCAAAGAAAAAGCACACTAGGAGTGTATCAGTGGAATCTATTGATGCTTCGGCATCTTTATTTTCAAATCATAATGAACAACATAGGACAGTGTATGATTCTAAAAAGAAGGTGAAAAGTAAAAATAATAATAATTTTTTGAACATGGATTCGCTCTGGAAAGGGGGAGGTCGGGATTCCTCCCGTGTACGGTACCCCCAAAAAGACAATCAATGGTACAAAGATCCAAATCAGGAAAGAGCGTATGGACATCAAAATCATTACAGAGGACGAGGACGAGGTCATGGACGGGGGAGAGGCCGCAGACATTCAGAGATATCCATGGAAAGGAAATATTAAAACAAAATTCAGTGAATAATGTGATCAATATATCAAAATACAACCTGATTGCCGATGAACAATCACTTTTGACCAAAGGCTTGTCCTTTGTCCTGGTTACTAGGTATGATCCTTTTGAAACTCAGATAGACCTATACAAATTTTTTCAAAAGATTAAGATAAGACATTTTTTCAATAATCATGAATCTCCTAATGTTGATCCATCTATAATTAAAAAGAAATCATCTTGGATTCCTTCCAATACTGATCCCATTATTATCACTTTTGAAAAAATGATTTTGAAAGAAGTTGAATCCTTACCACGAATGGACAAATTACCATATAATAATTTTACCATTGGGGAGAAAAAAGCTATTAAATCCTTACAAAGAAATGATAACATTATCATTAAGCCAGCGGATAAAGGGGGTGCTATTGTTATAATGGATAAAGACTCTTATATTAACGAGATTCAAAGGCAATTGAAAGATGAGATTTTCTATATACGACTCCAAAATGACCCTACTGATTCTTTAAAAAAGTCTTTAGATAATTTAATTACAATTGCTTTTGAATTTGGCCACCTTACAGAAAAGGAGAAGGCCTTTTTAACAGTAGATTTTCCAATTACTCACACAATTTACGTATTACCTAAAATACATAAATGTCTTCAAAATCCCCCTGGTCGTTCAATTGTGTCCGCCATAGGATATATTCATATTCATATTCATTTATTTGATAGACCGCCCTTCATTAGTAGGCAAAGCGGTTTACAATAAAAATTACAGACAAAAGGCACAAGGCCAGGAGTCGGAAAGGAAGTTACATATCAGACAGGAAAGAAGAGGGAGAACAGGAACAAGAAGGGTAGAGGAAGGGGCAAGAGGATCAAGGGTCGGGGGGGGGGAAGGTCAAAGGCAAGGGAGAAGAGATGAGTTTTTAAGGGAGCGCTTGAAGGTGGGGTAGTGAGGTTCGAGACGGAGAGGTGGGGGAAGGGAGTTCCATAGAGCAGGGCCAATAAAGAAGAAAGCAGAGGATCATGTGGACTGTAAATGGGCACTTGAGGGGGACGGTAGTACTAGTCGGTTGAGGTGGAAAGAGCGAGGGGTATGGCGGGGGGTGTGGAAACGGAGAAGATCAGACAGGTACTGGGAGGTAGAGGTGTGGAGAGCTTTGTGAACTAGTGTGAGAAGTTTGAACTTGATGCGGAAGGAAATAGGGAGCCAGTGAAGTTGGAGAAGGAGGGGAGTGATGTGATCCCGAGGAGAAGAGTGGGTGATAAGACGGGCGGCAGTGTTTTGGATGCGTTGGAGTCGTGAAAGTTGCAATTTGGAGATACCGGAGAGAATGGAATTAGAGAAATCAATGCGGGAAATAACAAGGGTCAGTAACAGTGTAGTTATGGCAGATGGAGAAAGGAAAGGACGGATAGCGTGAATCTGACGAAGGTGAAAGAAAGAGAGCTTAGAGATGTGAGAGATATGCGCCGAGAAAGAGAGATCAGAATCAAAAAGAACCCCAAGGTACCGAAAAGAAGAGACTAGTGAGATGGGTGCATTAGGGAAGGCTGGCGCCAAGGAAGGGGGGTGATAGCCGTGGGAGAACCATATAGCTATAGTCTTTGATAAATTAAGGTGCAAACAATTTTGCGTCAACCAATCAGAAACGGCAGCTAGACAAGCATTGAGGGGAGCTAAGTCAGGGGAGACAGGGGAGGTGTGATGGAGGAGGAGTATATCATCGGCATAAAAGAAAGCAGTGATTCCGAATTGCTGAATGAGTAAAGTGAGAGGAGTGAGAAAGAGATTGAAGAGAAGGGGGGCCAGGACAGAGCCTTGAGGAACACCACAGACAAGAGGAAATGGGTCAGAAGGGGAGTGTGATGAGGATGATGGTAAAACAGCAGCAGAGCGGGAGAAGAGGAAAGAATGAAACCATCGTAAAACAGTACTGTGAAGACCAGCATCGTGCAGCTGTAATTTACCTTGCCTCTCTCAACTAACTGGGCTTTTTGTACTGCCCCCCTTCTCCCTGCTGAGGGTTCAGGACAGGGTACCTTGTAACTGCCCTCTTTAATAGGACTTATCTCCCTCCCTCCCTCCCCAGCACCCACCCACCCCTGGGGTAATTGTAGTTTTATAGGTACTTGCACATCTTAGAGGAAAGGGGCTGCTCTCAGGTGCAGCTCGTTATCCACATCAGTCACACACGGAGGACCTGAGATTAATTAATTAATTAAGCTTTAGGTACACAAGGTGTATTAGGGGTATTAGATACACTTTTATTGGTATAAGCATCTACACCAATCCTTATTATATACAGAATTTAAAAGATCTAAACACAAGCTTTAAACTAAGATGCAGACAGAAGTCCAGCAACGAGATGGGGGTTCTCCGGTCTTTTGCATTGAGTGTCACATGTATGATTTTCTCCCAGCTGGTGAGAGGTCTTACGTATGCACTAAGTGCAAAGAACTCTTTGCTCTCAGGGAACGAGTCCGTTCTCTAGAGGCTAGAGTAGCAGACCTGGAAGACATAAGAAAGACAGAGAAGTACATGGACGTGACCTACAGGGATATAGTCCTGAAGTCCCACCTCCAGTCTGGCAGCATCCCTGTTGCCATGGAGGAGAGAGGTCACGTGACAGGAGAGCATCACCCTGGTGTGGCAGGAAGTGATCCTGTAACTAGGACCTGTCCTCCAGGTGATGTAAAACCCTCTCGCACCGAGGGCGTTTCTCCAGGGCCATGTGCCCATGAGGGGAGGGTCAGGACAGCTGTTATGGTCGGTGATTCAATCATCAGGAATGTAGATAGCTGGGTGGCTGGTGGACGTGAGGATCGCCTGGTAACATGCCTGCCTGGTGCGAAGGTAGCGGACCTCACGCACCGCCTAGATAGGATCGTAGATAGTGCTGGGGAGGAGTCTGCTGTCTTGGTACATGTTGGTACCAATGACATAGCAAAATGTGGTAGGGAAGTTCTGGAGGCTAAATTTAAGCTTTTAGGTAGGAAGTTGAAATCCAGAACTTCCAGGATAGCGTTCTCCGAAATGCTTCCTGTTCCACGTGCAGGACCCAAAAGACAGGCAGAGCTCCGGAGTCTCAATGCGTGGATGAGACAATGGTGCAAGGATGAGGGTTTTGGATTTGTTAGGAACTGGGGAACATTCTGGGGAAAGGGGGGGCTCTTCCGAAGGGATGGGCTTCACCTTAATCAGGATGGGACCAGACTGCTGGCATTAACCTTTAAAAAAGAGATAGAGAAGCTTTTAAACTAGAAATTAGGGGAAAGCCGACAGTCACCCAGGAGCGCATGGTTCGGACAAAGGTATCCTTGAAGGATACTACCAAAAGCAGTGAGGTTCCAAAAGGGAGTATAGTAGCCCAAATGCCCTTGAGTAAGGAGCAGACAGAGCATAAAGATTCCAAATTACCCCTGCCTACCAATAGCCAGATTAATATGAATAAAATACAGTCTCTAAAATGCTTGTATGCCAATGCTAGAAGTCTAAACAATAAGATGGGAGAGTTAGAATATATAGCACTAAATGAGAGGTTAGATATGATTGCACTCTCAGAGACATGGTGGAAGGAGGATAACCAGTGGGACACTGTGATACCTGGATACAAACTATATCGTAATGATAGAGCTGACCAAATTGGTGGAGGGGTTGCGCTCTATGTTAGAGAGGGCATTGAGTCAGAAAGGATTAAAGTTTTGCAGGGAATAAAATTTGCTGTAGAATCTCTATGGATTGAAATTCCATTTATGAAGGGGAAGGTGATGGCAGTGGGAGTATACTATCGACCGCCTGGCCAGAATGAACAAATGGATGATGAAATGCTCAAGGAAATCAAGGAAGCTAACAAAAGTAGTAGTAGAGTAGTAATAATGGGTGATTTCAACTACCCCGGTATCGACTGGGTCAGTGTCACGGCAGGACAAGCTAAAGAGATAAAGTTTCTAGATGGAATAAATGACTGCTTCTTGGAGCAGCTGGTTCATGAACCGACCAGAGGGGAAGCCATACTGGACCTAATCCTTAGTGGAACGCCAGATCTGGTGCAAGAAATAAGGGTGTTGGGACCACTTGGCAATAGTGATCATAGTATGATCATGTTTGATTTAATTAGTGGAGGACAGATAGTAAAGGAATCCACAGTATTACCTTTTAACTTTCAAAAGGGAGACTATGATAGAATGAGGAATATAGTTAGGAAAAAACTAAAAGGAGCGGTTCCAAAGGTTAAAGACTTACAGCAAGCTTGGGTGTTATTTAAAAATACTATCCTCGAAGCCCAGACCAGCTGTATTCCACGCATTAAGAAGAGTGGAAGAAAGTCCAAAAAACTGCCAGCATGGTTTAAAGGTGAGGTCAGAGAGGCTGTTGCTGCCAAAAAAGCAACCTTCAGGAAATGGAAAAAAGAGCCAAATGATGAAAACTGGAAACAGCACAAGCACTGGCAAGTTAAATGCAAAGCATTGATAAGGCAGGCAAAGCGGCAATTTGAGAAGAAACTTGCTACGGAAGCAAAAACACGAAATAAAGACTTTTTCAAGTATATTCGTAGCAAAAGGCCTGTGAGAGAGTCAATTGGACCATTAGATGATAGAGGGGTAAAAGGGGCAGTAAGAGGAGACAAGGCTATAGCGGAGAGACTGAATGAATTCTTTGCTTCGGTCTTTACTGAGGAAGATGTAGGGATGTTACCCAAGACTGATGTGGTATTTAAAGGTGATACTGCAGAGGGATTGAGAGAAATATCGCTACACCGGGAAGATATATTACAACTATTTGATAAACTGAATAGTAGCAAATCACCTGAACCGGATGGTATACATCCCAGAGTGTTGAAAGAGCTGAAATATGAGATTGCAGACCTGCTATTGGTAATCTGTGAACTTTCATTAAAATCATCTGTAATACCTGAAGATTGGAGGGTCGCCAACGTAACACCAATTTTTAAAAAGGGTTCCAGGGGTGACCCAGGAAATTACAGACCGGTGAGCCTGACGTCAGTACCAGGGAAAATGGTAGAAACCATCATAAAGAACAAAATTACACAGCATGTAGATAGTCATGGCCTAATGGGAGACAGCCAACATGGCTTTAGACAAGGAAGATCTTGTCTTACTAATCTGATATGTTTCTTTGAAGGTGTGCATAAACAGGTAGACAAAGGTGAGTCGGTTGATATAGTGTATCTGGACTTCCAGAAAGCTTTTGACAAGGTCCCTCATCAGAGACTTTTGGCGAAGCTAAAAAGTCATGGGATAGGAGGCAGTGTACTATTGTGGATCGGGAACTGGTTAAAAGATAGAAAGCAGAGGGTAGGGCTAAATGGCCAATATTCCCAATGGAAAAAAGTGAATAGTGGAGTACCCCAGGGATCTGTACTGGGTCCGCTACTTTTTGACATATTCATAAATGACCTGGAAAAGGGAATAACTAGTGAGGTTATCAAATTTGCAGATGACACAAAACTGTTTAAAGTTGTTAAAACCCAAGAGGATTGTGGAAAACTGCAGGAGGATCTGGATAAATTGGAAGACTGTGCATCCAAATGGCAGATGAAATTTAATGTGGACAAATGCAAAGTTATGCACCTAGGAAAGAACAACTCACACTATTGTTACACGATGCAAGGCTCCACATTAGAAACCACCACCCAGGAAAAGGATTTAGGAGTCATCGTGGATAACATGTTAAAAACCTCCGCCCAGTGTGCAGCGGCGGCCAAGAAAGCAAATAGAATGCTAGGTATCATAAGGAAAGGAATGGAGAATAAAACAAAGGATATTATAATGCCTCTGTATCGCTCCATGGTACGACCCCACCTTGAATATTGTGTGCAATTCTGGTCACCGTATCTTAAAAAGGACATAGCGTTATTAGAAAAAGTACAGAGAAGAGCCACCAAATTGGTGAAGGGGATGGAAGGCTACTCCTATGAAGAGAGGCTAAAAAGGTTAGGGCTCTTTAGCCTGGAAAAGAGACGGCTGAGGGGAGATATGATAGAGGTCTATAAATTAATGAATGGAGTGGAACGGATAAACGTGGATCAATTGTTTACGCTATCAGAATATAGAAAGACTAGGGGACATGTAATGAAGCTACAGGGTAAACTATTTAAGACAAATAAGAGAAAATATTTTTTCACTCAACGTGTAATCAAACTCTGGAATCTGTTACCGGAGGATGTAGTAAGGGCTGTTAGTATAGCTGGGTTTAAAAAAGGTTTGGACAAGTTCCTGGAGGAAAGGTCCATAAACCACTATTAAAAAGGGACCCAGGATATCAATGCTTGACCCAGTACAAGCATTGTGGAACCTGTGTCTTTTGGGGATATTGCTAGGTACGTATGACCTAGATTGGCCACTGTTGGAAACAGGATACTGGGCTTGATGGACCTCGGTCTGACCCAGTATGGCATGTCTTATGTTCTTATGTTCTTATGGGACAGAAGAAGGGAATGATCAACCAGATCAAAGGCAGCAGAAAGGTCGTGCAACCGCCACCGAGAAGTCGCCACGATCACTGTAGAGAATTAGTGAAGGCTAGAAGGACAGTCTCAACGCTGTGCCCAGAGCAAAAACCAGATTGGCGTGGGTGGAGTCGATTGGTAGAGTCGAGGTGATGAGTGAGTTGGGCAAAAACGATTTTCTCAAGTAGTTTGGAAAGGAAAGGAAGATTGGAGACAGGACGATAGCTGTTAGGGTCAAGAGGGTCAAGAGTAGATTTTTTAAGAAGGGGGCGGATAAGGGCGTGTTTCCACGAGGCAGGAAAGGATCTGGTAGAGAGACTAGAATTTAGCATAGTTTGAAGGTGAGGGAGGAGAGACAAGGAAGGGACAAGGAGCCAAGAAGATGGGATGGGGTCAAGGGAGCAGAAAGTTTTGTTTGAGGAGGCAATAAGATGGTGAAGCTCTGCAGTAGAGATAGGTGAAAAGGAAGACCAGGTGTGGGAAAGCGGTGAGGTAGGGGGAGGAGACGCAACTGGAGGAGGGGGGGGGGAAGAGGTGGGGGGAGGGAGGGTAGGGAGTCCCTCAAGGATCCTTAATAGAACCGATTTCAAAATTTATGGATTTTTTTTGCGGCCTTTTGTCCAAGAAATGTGGTCCTATATTCGGGACTCTACACAAGTGATACAGATCCTTTCTTCTTTAAATGAGTTTAGCTCTAATTTTCTTTTGGTCACACTCGATATAGAATCACTCTATACGAACAAACCACAAAAAGTGGCCTTAAAAATAATTGAACAGTATTTATATAATAGGAAGACACATAGACGGATCTCAACAGTATTTCTGATGGATCTAGCTCGCCTGGCTCTCTGCGAGAATTATTTTTGTTTTCGCGAATTGTTTCACCAACAAATAAAGGGGGTAGCCATGGGGTCCTCTATGGCCCCAGATGTCGTGGACATATATGTCTTCAATTTTGAAGAAACTTATATTAAAGATAATCGTTTTAAAACCAATATAAAAATATGGATCAGATATATAGACGATATCTTTGTTTTATGGGATGGCTCAGTGGATTTGTTAACTGAAAGAGTAGTTACTCACCTGTAACAGGTGTTCTCCAGGAGCAGCAGGAATCAGTCCTCACTTATGGGTGATATCGACGTCGATGGAGCCTTTGCGGAGCATTTCCCCAGCTTTCTATGAAAGCCTTTGGGAATACTGCACGCATGCGCGGTCCCCTTCCCGCCTAAAGGTGCCATCTTGCTTAGTCAAATGACATGGCTAAAAAACAGCACACAAAATGTAAAAATAAACTATGTACAACTGCAACTCCCAGGGGAGGAGGGAGGGTTGTGAGGACTGATTCCTGCTGCTCCTGGAGAACACCTGTTACAGGTGAGTAACTACTCTTTCTCCAGGACCAAGCAGGAAGTCAGTCCTCACATATGAGTGACTCCCTAGCTCTGGGCTACCAGGGACCCAGGCTGAACAAGAGAACTCCCTCTAGTCCCAGCATCAAAGAAAGGCTTTTCACTGAAAGAACCTCCACCGGTAGCCCAACGGAGGGCTGGAGGGCAGGAGTTGCCTAAACCTCAAAGAGATTCCGGAGTACTGCCTGACCAAAAGCACTGTCCCTACGGGACTCCCTCTCCAGGAAGTAATGGGCCGCAAAAGTCTGGCTTGAGGACCAAGTTGCAGCCCTGCAGATGTCTGCCAACGGTACAGAGTGGAGATGAGCGACTGGGGCAGCCATTGCCCTGACATGATGGGCCGTGACCCGTCCCTGCAAGGGAAGGTCAGCCGCCCTGTAGGCCCAGGTGATAGAGTCAGCCACCCAGATGGACAAGGTACGCTTGGACACAGCAAACCCCAAATTATTAGGGTCAAAAGATATGAAGAGCTGAGTAGCCCTTCTATGCCCCTGCGTACGGTCAAGGTAGAAGGATAAGGCCCTCCTACAGTCCAGGGTATGCAGGACCGCTTCAGCAGGGCTTGCATGAGGCCTAGGGAAGAATGTTGGAAGAACCACCTCCTGGTGAGGTGGAAAGAGGAGATAACCTTTGGGAGGAACTTTGGATGAGTCCTAAGGACTACCCTGTTCCTATAGAAGCGAGTGTAAGGCCTGTCACAGACCAGGGCCTGAAGCTCACTCACTCGCCTGGATGAGGTGAGGGCTACCAGGAAGAGTGTCTTCCAGGAAAGGAAGCGGAGAGGACAAGTAGCCATTGGCTCAAAAGGTGGACGAGTCAGCTGCTGCAAGACCACATTCAACTCCCACTCAGGGGCTGGAGGACGGACAGGAGGCTTAAGCAAGAGCAAACCTCTGAGGAACCGGGACACTAAGGGGTGAACCGACAGACAGTGTCCTTCCACCATTGAGTGGTGAGCTGCTAGAGCTGAGAGGTGGACCCGAACAGAATTGGACTTAAGTCCCTGATTGGATAAGTGCAGCAGGTACTGAAGCACCATTGGCACAGCACAGGAGAAAGGATCCTCTGTACGCAGCTGACACCACACAGAAAATCTTTTCCATTTCAGGGCATAGGTTTTTCTTGTGGACTGCTTCCTAGAGGCCAGGACGACCTCTTCAACTTCCTGAGGTAGGCCCCAGGGAGCCCAAACTACCCTTGCAGCCTCCAGGCCATCAAATTGAGAGATTTGAGATTGGGGTGTAGAAGAGACCCCTGATCCTGAGAGAGAAGGTGGGGCTGGAACCCCAGAGGTAGTGGGGTGTCCACTGCCAGTTGAAGCAGAAGTGGGAACCAAGGCTGCCTCGGCCACCTGGGAGCTACCAGAAGGACTGAGGCCTTGTCCCGTAGAATCTTGAACAGGGTTCGGGCCACCAGAGGCGTGGAAGGAAACGCATACAGGAGGCCCTGGGACCAGGAGATCAGAAAAGCATCTACTGCTAGCCGCAGAGGATGCGGGTTGCCTGGAGCAAAACCTTGGCAGCTGTCTGTTGAGGGGGCTGGCAAACAGATCTATGTAGGGAAGTCCCCATTTCAGGAAAATCTTCTGAACCACCAAAGGATGGAGCTGCCATTCGTGGGGCTGCAGAATCCTGCTCAACCTGTCTGCCAGGTAATTTTCCTGGCCAGGAAGATAAACAGTTTGAGAAACATGTTGCGCCTGAGCGCAAACAAGCAAAGGTCCTGTGCCTCCTGACAAAGGAGCCTGGACCCAGTGCCGCCCTGTTTGTTCACATAAAACATGGCTACCTGATTGTCTGTTTGTACTAAGACAGACTGGCGGGCCAGGGTTTGAGAGAAAGCCTTGAGGGCTAAGCGAATAGCCCGCAGTTCCAGTAGATTGATTTGCTGCTTGGCCTCTCAGGGAGACCACAGACCCTGGGTGCACTTGCCCAGTGTGCTCCCCAGCCCTGCAGGGAGGCATCGGTGGTCAACACCACTGTGAACCCAGGTGGCTGAAAAGGCATCCCCTTCAGTAAGTTGGGGGGATGCAGCCACCAACGTAGGGAGTGCAGGAATGGTCTGGACACCCTTACTCTGTCGCTGAGGCGCCCTGTGGCCTGCGACCACTGAGTTCTGAGGCACCATTGCGCAGGCCTCATATGAAGCCTGGCATTGGGGGGGTCACATGTACTGTCGAAGACATGTGACCAAGAAGCCTCAGGTAGAGCCTGGCGGAGACCAGTGACCTGCTGAGAAACTGGTTTGCCAAGGCTATCAGACATTGGGCTCTGTCCTCTGGCAAGAAAGCCTTTGCCTGCATGGAATCTAGTCTTGCCCCTATGAACTCCAAGTTTTGGGAGGGGAGCAAAGTAGACTTTGCAAAGTTTATGGCAAACCCTAGGTCTTGGAGTAGAGAAATCGTTAGGAGGGTGGCTTGCCTGGCCTCCTGGCATGTCTGACCCCTGATGAGCCAGTCGTCCAGATAGGGGAAGACAAAGATACCCTGATTCCTTAAGTAGGCCGCCACCACTGCCAGGCATTTGGTAAAGACCCTGGGAGCAGAGGTGAGGCCAAATGGCAGCACTCTGTACTGATAATGGTTTCCTCCCACAATGAACCTGAGGTACTTTCTGTGGTCTGGATGAATGAGGATGTGAGTGTACGCATCCTTTAGATCTAAAGAGCATAGCCAATCTCCCTGCTGTAGGTAGGGCATAAGTGTTCCAAGAGTAAGCATCTTGAACTTTTCCTTCTCTAGGATTGAGATTTCTGAAGTTGAGAATAGGCTTGAGGTCCCCTGTTCTCTTTGGTACTAGGAAGTACCTGGAGTAGAAACCGTGACCCTGTAGGTGGGGAGGCACAGGCTCCACAGCCTTGTCTCGCAACAGACCTTGAAGCTCCTACAGGAGAAGGGCTGTATGGAGAAGAGGCCTTGGAGGCTCTCCTGGAAAGTAGGGAGGAGGCAACTGATGAAAATGAAGCATGTAGCCCTTGTGGACTATGCTTAATACCCAATTGTCTCCTGTAATGGGTGGCCACCGGTGGGCAAACAGGGCTAGTCGACCTTCTCCATCTCTGGGACAGCAGAGATGGAGAAGCTATGCCTTGGGAGTCAAAAACCCCCACCCTGCTGAGTAGGAGCAGGAGCTGGAGGCTTGGGGGCCTTCCGCCTACGGGGCCCATGTCCCTGCCCCTTGGCCTGATGACCCTGTGGGGGAGCGGGGGAGGCCTGGTAAGGTGGGAACTGTTTGTAGGCAGTCGCCTTCCTCCGGTAAAAGGACTTTTTACCCGAGCCCTTCCTCTTGTGTGAAGGGGCAGAAGTCTTTCGAGACAGCCTTGTCCTCGTGAGGTGCTCGGTCTCAGCAGCCTTCGCAGCCATGGGCTTGCCAAAAAGGTTCTCACCTCGGCAAGGGACATTGACCAACTTGTCTTGAACCCATGGCTCGAGGTCCGATGACTGCAGCCATGCCTGGCGTCGAGCTGCGATGCCGGCTGCTGCAACACGGGCCGAGGCCTCGAAGCCATCGTAGGCCACTCGGGACATGAACTTAGAGCATTCCCGGATCCCTGACGACAAGGACTTGAACCTCTGCAAAGGTTCCCCGGAGAGGCCAGCAGAGAACCCGGCAAGCTCCTTTGCCAGTCTCGCAAGTACATGCCCATGTACAGCTGGTAAGACTGGACACAGCAAGCAAGCATCGAGCCCTGGAAGCACTTTCTACCAAACGCATCCAGGTTCCGGGCCTCCCTGGTAGCTGCGCCTTCTGAAAACCAGGACTCTTACGGAGTCGATAAATGGAATCGACCCGCTTGCTGAGAACCGGCGCCAAGGCCGGTGCCTCCCACATCCGGAAGAGGAGCCGTTCCAGCATCGGAGGAACCGGCACAGTAAAGGCCTCCTTCGGAGGAGAGTCATACTGGAGTGCCTCGAGCTCTTCGGCTCGAGGCTCCTCATCGGGGTCCGCCGGGATCACCAAAGCAGTGGCCATATCCCTAACGAACTCCGAGAACCGGGTATCCTCCGGAGGGGACCTACTCTGGGGCTCAGACTGCGGTGAGTCCGATGGGACGCACTGAGTCCTGAAGGTATCGGGGGACTCCTCGTCCTGCGTCTCCCAGGCGGACTCGTCCGAAAAGGAGTCGGGCTCCGACCGCGCGGGGCCCGGCAGCACCCGCCCCGATGCCGAAGGCACCGGCGTCGACGCCCTCGGTCCCGACCGGGAGGTCGAGGGTGACCGTGACCGAGGACGACCTCGAGCCTTCATGGTCTCGAGTATCGGCTTGGTCTCCGGGGTCGACTTGGACATCGATGTCCCGGAGGTTGGGGCAGATGCGCCAGCGAGGCTGGCCATCAGCACCTGCTGCTGATCCATGAAGGCAGACAGTCTGTACTCCAAGGCTGTCAAGCCTGAGACCCAGCTTAGGAGACTCAGCAGCCATCGACTCAAGCCCCAACGGCACCGGGCCTGATGTCGGCTCCCTGGGAGGAGAGTCCTCGAGGAGAACAGGACTTACATGTCCAGCAGACTCCGGCTCCACTCAAGGTACTTTTGACGGCTTCTCCTGTTGCACGGGCCCGGGACGGCGGTCGGGGGTCCGAGACCTAGCCCTCGAGGAGCCAGGGACCTCCTCCGACACCGCCCTCACGAGTTGCTTCTTCCTCTTTCGCTCCCGCTAGGGGGACCCCTCTCCGAGGAGCCCCGACGATGCTCGGGGTCAGACTCCCGAGACGTCGAGACCTCAGATGAGGTCCGGGCCCGGCCGGAGGCCGAATCAGAGAAAAGCCTTTCCTTTTTGTGCTGACGACTTCGCAGTGCCTTAGTGGACATTTTTCCACATGGTCCACAGATCTTAGGATCATGATCCGGACCGAGGCACCGAAGGCAGCAGTCGTGTGTGTCGGTGAGAGACAGTTTCTTGCACCGATCACACTTCTTAAAAACACTGGAAGCCATCGGGGAAAAAAAAAGAGTCCCCACGAGGTCAAAGGACCGGCCTTCCAGGGAAAAGGAAAAAAAGGGCGCCAACACCAGCCACAAAGGGCAAAAACCAAAAAAAGAAGATCGGGCTCGATATCGGTGTACCGAACCCGGCGAGAAGGGGAACCGGCGGCGAACCGGAGAAAAAAACCGCGAAGAAATCGCAAGAATTTGAAGAAAAAATCTGTTTTCCGGGTGAACTAGGACAAACGTCCGACAGGCTCCACGGAAAAAGAGAGACTGAGCAAAATAGCACCTTTAGGCGGGAAGGGGACCACGCATGCGTGCAGTATTCCCAAAGGCTTTCATAGAAAGCTGTGGAAATGCTCCGCAAGGGCTCCATCGACGTTGATGTCACCCATATGTGAGGACTGACTTCCTGCTTGGTCCTGGAGAATTTAATGAATGGATCAATTCTTGTGATAATAATCTGCGGTTCCAAATTACCTATGATGAACATCAAAAATCTTATTTGGACCTATTGATTAAAAAAACTGATAAAGGTCTTGTGACCACTCTCTATAGAAAACCCACTGATAGAAATCACTTGCTTCATTATCAAAGTTTCCATAATCCGGCACTTAAACAAAATTTACCAGTTAGCCAATTTTTGAGGGCACGTAGGATTTGTACCTCTGGTCAAGACTTTGAAGAACAAGCAACTACTATGAAAGATAGGTTTAGAGGAAGACTATACCCCCATCAGTATATTCAAGACGCGTATAACAGAGCCAAATACAGCGTTTGTGATGACTTGCTTAAACAACAAGAGAAGAATAACAATGTTGGCATTGTCTGTCCTCTATTATATTCTCATCAATCCCATAAAACAGAAAAAAATAATTAAGAAACATTGGCATTTGATTCAATCCATACCAGGTTTTCAAGATCAAAAATTCACGATAGCTCATAAATGCAATGTAAATTTAAGAAATATGTTAGTTCCTTCAGCTTTTACTGAACGGCAGTACCTTTCGAAATATAAAGACCATTTTCCATGTGGTCGTTGTTCAGTATGTGTACATTCTTTAACGGTCAAAAAACAATACATTCATTCTACTAATAATCATATATTTTACATAGATGATTTCTCTAACTGTCTTACCAGCCATGTCATCTACGTGATACTTTGCCCATGCAATAAAGTATATGTAGGTAAGACGATCCGCCCTGTCCGAGATAGGATTATTGAGCATAGACGTTGCATAAAAAGAAAATTGACTGACAAGCCTCTGGTCAATCACTGGCTTGAGTTTACACATAATATTTCTGATCTAAAGTTTTTTGTTATTAAGAAAGTAAAAGCAAATTGGAGAGGAGGGGATGTGGATAAAACCATATGACGTTTGGAGGAGAGATATATTTTTGCAATGAATAGTTTACATCCCAATGGTCTTAATATGGATAATGATTTGTCCGTTTTCTTATAACATCTATATCTTTTAGTATTTGTAAAAACAAGGCTTTAAATCCACATTACTTTCCCTTCCGATTGAATAAAATAGCTTTTATTAAATTTTCTATTGATTTCATATACACTTAGAGGTCTTTTGTTTTTTCTTTCCCCCCTTTTTTTGCATGTATTTTTCTTTTTAAGCTTAGAAATACATAGGTCCGTTTTTTTAACCGTGGTTTTATGAAGATTTTGGGGATTCATTCTTGTATTTATATATTTATTTTTATTCTATAGTATTTGTATAGACAAGGTTTCATTCATATTACTTTCAAACCCTTGTTTATTAGGGTTTATGCTAGCCACGATTAGTTGTACACGTCATCATTTTGGACTATGGTGAATTCTAGTAATGCTTTAATGAAAGGGGTGATGTCTCAATTCCAGACTTTTTCACAAGAGACAAACTACATCAGTTAGATGCTAAAGTTGATGGTGGTTATCTTCCTGAATTTATTTGATAAAAATGTGGTTGTTATTGTTAAGTGCCCTCGAGTAGGTGTCGACTCATGGCGACCCTCTGGATAGTTGTCCTAAATTGTGTTTGGTCTTCAGTCAGGCAGCTCATGGTTGACAGACTGGCACCCATAGCTGCTGTCATTGTATCGATCCATCTCATTGCTGGCCTTCCTCTTTTGCGTTGACCTTCTATCTTGCCAAGCATAATGTCTTTCTCTAATGATCTCTCTCTTCGCATGATGTGTCCAAAGTTTGAAAGTCAAAGTCTTGTCATCTGAGCTTCTAAAGAAAGCTTAGGTTTGATCTCCTCTAATATTGACTGGTTTTTCAGGCAGTTCATGGTATACGCAGTATTCGCTGCCGGCACCATAATTCAAAGGCATCAATTTTCTTCCTGTCTATCTTCTTTTTCACTGTCCAGCTTTCACATCCATATGATGTTATTGAAAATACCATGGCTTGAACAAGTTGAATATTTGTATGGAGAGAGACATCTTTGCTCTTGAGAATCTTGTCTAGGTCTTTCATAGCCATTCTGCCAAGAGCAATGCGTCGTCGGATTTCTTGACTGCTTGTTGCTTCTTTATTAATAGTTGATCCAAGTAGGTTAAAGTTGTTCACAATTTCAATTTCTTCTCCTTCAACGATGAACTTGTTGATTTTGCCTGTTGTCATGATCTTTGTCTTCTTTACATTAAGGTGCAGGCCCATTTTGAGACTATGTTCTTTGATTGTGAGAAGCAAATGTTTCAGATCATCTTCACTTTTAGCCAGTAATGTGGTATCATCTGCATAGCGAAGGTTGTTGTTGAGTCTTCCACCAATCTTCACACCTCTGTTGTCTTCATACAATCCTGCTTCTCTGATGATTTATTCTGCATATAAATTAAACAGTTAGGGAGAAAGTATGCAGCCTTGTCTTACACCTTTGCTTATTTTAAACCATTCTGTTTCTCCTTGTTCCGTTCGAACTGTTGCTTTTTGATCAATGTACAGATTGTGCAAGAGAACGATCAGGTGTTCTGGTATACCCATACTTCTTAATGTGGCCCAGAGTTTCTCATGGTTTACACAGTCAAAAGCCTTGCTATAGTCGATAAAGCACAAATAGATATCCTTTTGGTATTGTTTAGTCTTTTCAAGGATCCATCTCACATCCGCAATGATGTCTCTCGTTCCTTGCCCTTTCATGAACCCTGCTCACACTTCAGGTAGTTCTCGTTCCAGGTATGTAGTCTCTGTTAAATAATCTTCAGTAGAATCTTGCTTGGATGTGGGATCAGAGCAATTGTGCGATAATTTCCACAGTCAGTTGGATCACCTTTCTTTAGTATTGGTATAAACACAGATCTTTTCCAGTCAGTTGGCCATGACGTTGTCTTCCAAATTTCTTGGCAGAGCCTTGTAAGTATGGTAACAGCTGCATCAGATTGCTGTAATACTTCTATGGGAATGCCATCAATGCCGGGTGCTTCGTTCTTTGATAAGGCTTTCAATGCTGCTTCAACTTCTTTTTTCATCACCAATGATTCCGGATCATAAGGTACAAGTTGAAAAGGATGTTGGTCCATTTGATCTTTATCATATAAAAACTCTGCATATTCTTTCCACCTTTTCTTTATCTTCTCAGCATCATTCAACATAGATCCTTGAGCATTTTGTAACATTCAAATTCGAGGCTGGAATTTTTTCTTTAACTCTCGTAGCTTTAGGAAAGTTGATCTTGTTCTTCCTCTAATGTGGTTATGTCAAGTTATTTCAAGAACAAAGATGAACTCTTTTGTGGCAAGCAGGTTATCATCTTCCCTGATGTTTCACGCCTTAGTCAGTCAAATCTTAAGTTGTTCTTGATGTTGAAATCAAGGGTACTGGCCAAAGGGGCCACTTTTACCTGCGTTTTCCCTATAAAAGTGTAGTGATATTTCAAGGTAATCATCATGAGGTCAATTCTGTTCAGGGCCAACCTGGACAGGCAGGATTTGCACCCGATTTTGATCCCATGGGGGGCTATGTGTCCCCACAGGATCAGAATCAGGTGCAACCAGCCTGGACGTGCCTCAATTCTGGCCCGTTGCACGTCCGGTCCCCTCCCGTACACTGTGTGCTGGCAAGTCTCTTACCCTCTGATATTCCTGCTGCCCGACCCCCGATCGAGCCTGTGAAGACCGCGATTGGCAGTGGGTATCCCCCTGCCCCGTTCACCACGTTTGTGCTGTCCCGACGCGCTGTCCTCCCATGTCAGGGGGACTTATTCCACCTCCGAGATGGAAGTAAGTCCCCTGTCTAAATGGCCAGGCCCGGACATACAAGGCTGTGGCCAGAATAGGCCCTGTATGTCCAGGTTGAGTGTCATGCCTCCGGCCCACCCTTGCTCCTCCCTCAGCCCACCCCCTCCTGCCCTGGTACAGAGCTCCCCACACATCTCTGCTGTACATGTGGGGAGCTCTTAAGGGATAACTGGACCCGGATGTATATCCCTGCTAAACGCTGATCAGCATAGACCCCCCATGGCTCCGATTCTAAGAGGATAGCGGGGCTGCCCATCCTGCTGGGACGTGCAGCCCCGCTATCTGCCCTTGCATCCCTTCTGCAGGCACAGAGCCGCTGCGTGGGATGGAGGCGGCATGGTGGTGGAGGGTGGGGCTGACCCACAGACGTACAGGGCCAATTCCAATGATGGCCTTGTATGTTCAGGGATCGCCAGGGAACGTACTCTGAGGTGGAATAAGGGCAGGGTGCCCCACTGATCTTGCCTAGCAGCTCCCTCAGAGCTCAGAACCCCTCCCCCCTTGGGCCATCTGACAGCAGAAAGTGGGTCCCTGCTGCCCGATCAGGGTCCCGGCTGCTTCTGCCAGGGGTCGGGTGGCAGAGGTCGGTGCACTGATGGGCGGGTGATGAGAATGTCCTGCAGTGCAGCAGGGGCATGCCAGGCCGTTTCTGGGCCTGATCCTGCACTCTCAGGAGTGTTTTGCTCCCGTGGTGCAGAATCGGGTCCAAACAGGCCTATCCTGCTAGGGGCTGTACAGATGTGCCCCTGACAGAATCTGGCTCCACGTGTTTACAGATCCAACTAAGTATGAAGCTTTTTTGAATTAGTGATTACTACTGCCTGCATCCTTTGTTTAACTGCGCTAATTGCTTTTTGATAATTATGTTATGGATATGTGTTAATGAGAGCTCCTCTTTCCTTAGTATTATTTTAGGGTCCCCTCGAGTACTGGAACTCTCTTTCCCCTTAATGTGAGCTAGGAAACCTTAAATGTATTACTTTTATAATCTTATATCTTTTTGATTTTGTATTTCAATGTGGGAAATTTCTTACACACATTGAAATACATATTTATTGTATATTTTCTTTAGAAATGCATGTAAAAAGCTTCAATAAATAATAAATTATAAATCTATTCAAATAAATAAAACAGTGTTGTGGGTATTACTGAATTTCAGACAAGCAAAATTTAGAGCACTGCTCTGGACACCTAGGGGAACTGGATAATATGCAACAGGCTCTTCCCTTACGAATCATAATGGTAGGTGTGTTCAAATTCAAGCTAGGATACAGAAACATACAATCTGCAGCAAATGAAGATCATACCATCTGTCCACATGTCCTGCTCAGCTTTATAATCCTCTCTACCCACCAAATATTCTCTGTGCTTGCCCCATTCTTTCTTGGCTGAACGATACTCTCCATATAGTTACTGGAATACAAGTTCCTATTCTCGGGGGCCAAGGGATGTTTAAAATCCATAGAACAGTTATATTTTAGTTGTTCACATCTTGGCAGAAAAATTCTCAGTAGCTTAGTACTCCCCAATATGCCACCCATTAGTGAGTAACCATCCTCATTTCTTGAAGCATTCAATCTTCCCCAGAGCTCCCACCCAAACAACATGGTATAGCTACAGAGATATTTTTTTAAATCTTTTTTCAACACATGCACACAAGCTAATTTCTGTTTCACAAAGCTGTTATGCAGTAGATAAGATAAACGTGGCTGATGATGCAATTTATAAAATAAATTCCACAAAATAATGGTTACCCTCATGAATATGTTTGTAAATATTTAGAAAAAAAATGTAAATTGCAAATGATCAGAGATATCTAAAATTCCTTACGTGTATGTGGGCTCCCAAATGCGTCTGAGTTTGTCTGACTTCACAGCACCATTACAGGAAAGTTGAAGTAATTTCTGTACATAGTAAAAGATGGTGGAGCGAAAGTTGGTGAGAGGTAACTCCACTTCTCGTGTAGTTCCAAGACCTGTTACTTTCAGAATCAGTGCTAAACGTGGTGCTGGTGCACACTCCACCTCTTCCAGTAGTTCTGACTGAGGAGTACCTGCAGTATTGTAGAAAGGATTGGGAATTGATAGAAAACATTTGTTGGACATCTCAGGTAAAGGCATTTAGCTAGATCCCTCTGTTAACTGTTTCCATTCCAAAGACTCAGATGTTTGACTTATTTATTTGGGGTTGTATAACACTTAAGCAAAGTGCTTATTATATAGTAACCTAGTTATCAAACTATATCCTTTGTCGTGCTGGGAAGACCAACTTTTCCTATCAAGGCATCGGTACTAGACACTTAAATGATTTGAACATATATTTTGTGCTAAATGCTGTGCAGACTCCTACATTTAACACAAATTACAGCTAGTACAATTAAAAGTAAGAATTCATTACTTGGTAAAACAAAGTTAATCACCTGTAGCAGGTATTCTCCATGGACAGCAAGAGACGTCCTCACATATGAATAGTGCCACTGAACAGAGACCGCACCAGAATAGCTTCCCAGATACCTTCCAGAAGATTTTGGAAGTGTTCCAATGCATGGCCCTGCCTCTGCCCGCTGCTGCCTCTGTGCAGGCATGCCTCAGTCTCTTAAATATCTAAATGTGGATTACAACTCCAAGGGAAGGTGGGAGAGTTTTGTGAAGACTTATCCAGCTGTCCTCGGACAACACCAGCTAAAGGTGAGTAACTTTGTTTTCTCCACAGGGAAGCAGAATAAAGTTCTCACATATGGAAATCCCTAGCTGCAGGCTGCCTCAAAGGAGAAAAACATACAAGAGGCATAAGCGTAGTTACTCATCTGTAACAGGTGTTCTCTGGGGACAGCAGGAATCAGTTCTCACATTTGGATGACGTCAGCATTTGGGATTGCTACCACGCATGCGTGGTCCCCTTCCCACCCAAGGATGCCATCTTGCTCATTCAAATGACATAGCTAAAAGACGGTAAAAACAAATAAAGATGGTATGACTGCAACTCCAAGGGGAGGAGGGAGGGTTGTGAGGACTGACTCCTGCTGTCCCCGGAGAACACCTATTACAGGTGAGTAACTATGCTTTCTCCGGGAACAAGCAGGAAGTCAGTCCTCACATATGGGACTCTCCAGCTACATGCTACCAAAACCTATAGCCAAAAAAGGGCTCCCTCGTGGAGAGCCACAAGCAGCAGCAATGAAGTCCATATAAATGGACCAAACAGGACCCCTGTGTCCAATGGAACTAGCACTCTGGAAGCCTGAACCCAGAAGAGTCAGAGAGAGTAGTTACTCACCTGTAACAGGTGTTCTGCAGGAGCAGCAGGAATCAGTCCTCATTTATGGGTGATATCGACTTCGATGGAGCCCCTGTGCGGAGCAATTCCCCAGCTTTCTAAGAAAGCTTTTGGGAATACTGCACGCATGCGCGGTCCCCGTCCCGCCTAAAGGTGCCATCTTGCTCAGTCCAATGACACAGCTAAAAGACAGCACACAAAAATGTAAAAATAAACTATGTACAACTGCAACTCCCAGGGGAGGAGGGAGGGTTGTGAGGACTGATTCCTGCTGCTCCTGGAGAACATCTGTTACAGGTGAGTAACTACTCTTTCTCCAGGACCAAGCAGGAAGTCAGTCTTCACTTTTGGGACTCCCCAGCTTCAGGCTACCGGGGACCCAGAGCTGAAAAAATGAGCTCCCTCTAGCCGCAGCATCAGAGAAAGGATTTCGCTGAAACATACTCCCACCGGTAGCCCAACCAGAGGGCTGGAGGGTAGGAGTTGCCTAAACTTCAAAGAGATTCCGGAGCACTGCCTGACCTAAGGCACTGTCCCTACGGGACTCCCTCTCCAGGTAGTAATGGACCGCAAAAGTCTGGCTTGAGGACCAAGTTGCAGCCCTGCAGATGTCTGCCAACAGTACAGAGCGGAGATAAGCTACTGAGGCAGCCATTGCCCTGACATGGTGGGCCGTGACCCAACCCTGCAAGGGAAGGTCAGCTGCCCTGTAAGCCCAGGTGATACAGTCAGCCACCCAAATGGACAAGGTACACTTGGAGACAGGTAACCCCAAGTTATTAGGGTCAAAATATACGAAGAGCTGAGTAGCCCTCCTATGCCCCTGCATACGTTTAAGGTAGAAGGACTGTCTCAGCCTGGCTGGCATGGGGCCTAGGGAAGAACGTTGGAAGAACCACCTCCTGGTTGAGATGGAAAGAGGAGACAACCTTTGGGAGGAACTTAGGATGAGTCCTAAGGACTACCCTGTTCCTATAGAAGCGAGTGTAAAGCCTGTCACAGACCAGAGCTTGAAGTTCACTCACCCGCCTGGCCGAGGTCAAGGCCACTAGGAATAGTGTCTTCCAAGAAAGTAAGCGGAGAGGACATGTAGCCATTGGCTCAAAAGGTGGGCGAATCAGTTGCTGCAAGACCACATTCAACTCCCACTCAGGGGCCGGTGGACGGAGAGGAGGCTTGAGCAAGAGCAAGCCTCTGAGAAACCGGGACACCAAGGGGTGCACTGACAGAGAGTGTCCCTCCACCAGCGAGTGGTGAGCTGCTAGAGCAGAGAGGTGGACCCGAACCGAATTGGACTTAAGGCCTTGATTGGACAAGTGCAGTAGATACTGAAGCACTACTGGTACATTGCAGGCGAAAGGATCCTCTTGGCGCTGCTGACACCACAGTGAGAACCTTCTCCACTTCAGGGCATAGGTTTTCCTGGTGGATTGCTTTCTAGAGGCTAAGACCACCTCTTCCACTTCTCGGGGTAGGCCCCAGGGAGCCAGCACTACCCTTGCAGCCTCCAGGCCATCAAATTGAGGGATTTGAGATTGGGGTGCAGAAGGGAACCCTAATCCTGAGAGAGAAGATCGGGCTGCAACCCCAGAGGTAGTGGCGTGTCCACGGCTAGCTGGAGCAGAAGTGGAAACCAGGGCTGCCTCGGCCACCTGGGAGCTATGAGAAGTATCGAGGCCTTGTCCCTTAGAATCTTGAACAAGGTTCGGGCCACCAGAGGTGTGGGAGGAAACGCATACAGGAGGCCCTGGGACCAAGAAATTAGGAAGGCATCCGCTGCTAATCTCAGGGGATGCGGTAGCCTGGAACAGAACCTGGGTAGCTGCCGGTTCAGGGGACTGGCAAAGAGATCTATGGATGGAAGTATCCATCTCAGGAAAATCTTCTGAACCACCAAGGGGTGTAGTTGCCACTCGTGGGATTGCAGAATCCTGCTCAACCTGTCCGTCAGGAAGTTTTACTGGCCCGGGAGATAAACAGCCTTGAGAAACATGTTGTGCTTGAGAGCAAAAGAGCACAGGGCCTGTGCCTCTCGACACAGGAGCCTGGACCCCGTGCCTCCCTGTTTATTCACATATAACATGGCCACTTGATTGTCCGTCTGTATCAGAACAGACTGGTGTGTCAAGGTGTGAGAGAAGGCTTTGAGGGCTAAGCGAATAGCCCGGAGTTCCAGGAGGTTGATTTGCTGTGTGGCCTGCCATGGAGACCAGAGGCCCTGGGTGCACCTGTCCAAGCAATGTGCACCCCAGCCCTGCAAGGAGGCATCGGTGGTCAACACCACCGTGGAAGCAGGCACTTGAAAAGGCACCCCCTGTAATAAGTTGGGGGGGGGGGGGTGTAACCACCACTGCAGGGCATCCAGGAATGGTTTGGACAACCGCACTTTGTTGGTGAGGCTTCCTGTGGCTTGTTTTCACTGAGTTCGGAGACACCATTGTGCAGGTCTCATGTGGAGGCGGGCATTGGGGGTCACATGCACTGTCGATGCCATGTGGCCCAGGAGCCTCAGACAGAGCGGAGACTTGTGGCATGCTCAGAAACTGGTTTGCCAAGTTTATGAGTATTTGAGCCCTGTCTCTTGGCAAGTAAGCCTTTGCTTGCAGGGAGTCCAACCTTGCCCCTATGAACTCTAGGTTCTGGGAGGGGAGGAAAGTGGACTTTACAAAGTTTATGACAAACCCTAGGTGTTGAAGGAGGGAGACAGTTCTGAGGGTGGCTTGCCAGGCCTCCTGGGAAGTCTGACCCCCTGATGAGCTAGTCGTCCAGGTAGGGGAAGACAAAACCCCCCTGATTCCTTAAGTATGCCGACACCACTGCCAGGCACTTTGTAAAGACCCTTGGGGCGGAGGTCAGGCCAAAGGGTAGCACACCCTGTACTGGTAATGGTTTCCTCCCACAATGAACCTGAGGTACTTTCTGTGGTCTGCATGAATGAGGATGTGAGTGTACGCATCCTTTAGATCTAAGGAGCATAGCCAATCTCGCTGCTGGAGGTAGGGCAGAAGTGTTCCAAGAGTAGGCATCTTGAACCTTTCTTTCTCCAAGAACTTGTTGAGATTCCTGAGGTTGAGAGTAGGCCTGAGGCCCCCTGTTCTCTTTGGTACCAGGAAGAACCTGGAGTAGAACCCGTGACTTTGCAGGTGGGGAGGCACCGGCTCCACCGCCTGGTCTAGAAGCAGACCTTGAAGTTCTTGAAGGAGGAGGTCTGTGTGCAGAGGAGGTCTTGGAGGCTCTCCTGGGAAGTAGGTTGGAGGCAACTGCTGGAAATGGAGCATTTAGTCCTTGTGGACTATGCTCAATCCCCAAGCATCTCCTGTAATGGGTGGCCACCTGTGAGCAAACAGGACTAGACGACCTCCAGTGCAGAGATGGGGCAGCAGAGGTGGAAAGGCTATGCTGTGGGAGTCAAAACACCCCCCTCCCTGCTGAGTGGGAGCAGGAGCCAGAGGCTTGGTGGTCGTCTGCCTAGGGGGCCCATGTCCCTGCCCCTTGGCCTGCTGACCCTGCTGGGGAGCTCTGGTACTGAGGGAAAGAGTAGTTACTCACCTGTGACAGGTGTTCTCCAGGAGCAGCAGGAATCGGTCCTCACTTATGGGTGTCATCGATGCCGATGAAGCCCCAGCGGAGCATTTCCCCAGCTTTCCATGAAAGCCTTTGGGAATGCTGGCACGCATGCGCGGTTCCCTTCCCGCCTAAAGGTGCCATCTTACCTCAGTCAAATGACATAGCTAAGAACAGCACACAAAAATGTAAAAAGTAAACTATGTACAACTGCAACTCCAAGGGGAGAAGGGAGGGTCGTGAGGACTGATTCCTGCTGCTCCTGGAGAACACCTGTTACAGGTGAGTAACTACTCTTTCTCCAGGACCAAGCAGGAAGTCAGTCCTCACTTATGGGTGACTCCCCAGCTCTGGGCTACCAGGAACCCAGGCTGAACAAGGGAACTCCCTCTAGTCTCAGCAGCAAAGAAAGGCATTTCAAGGACACAACCTCCACAGGTAGCCCAACAGGAGGGCAGGAGTTGCCTAGACCTCAAAGAGATTCCGGAGTACTGCTTGCCCAAAAGCACTGTCCCTACGGGACTCCCTCTCCAGACAGAAGTGGGCTGCAAATGTCTGGCTTGAAGACCAAGTAGCAGCCCTGCAGATGTCTTGCAATAGAACAGAGCGGAGATGAGCCACTGATGCAGCCATTGCCCTCACACGGTGGGTCGTGAACCTACCCTGCAAAGGAAGGTCAGCTGCCTTGTAAGCCCAGGTGATACAGTAAGCCACCCAGATGGACAAGGTACGCTTGGACACAGGCCTCCCCAAGTTATTGGGGTCAAAGGAAAGGAAGAGTTGAGAAGCCTTCCTGTGACCTTGCGTACGTTCAAGGTAGAAGGATAAGGCCCTCCTACAGTCCAAGGTATGGAGAACTGTTTCAGCCTGACTTGCATGAGGCCTAGGGAAGAAAGTAGGAAGAACCACCTCCTGGTTGAGGTGGAAAGAGGAGACAACCTTAGGAAGGAACTTAGGGTGAGTCCTGAGGACCACCCTGTTTTTATAGAACCTGGTGTAAGGTCTATCACAGACCAAGGCCTGAAGCTCACTCACTCTCCTAGCCGAAGTAAGGGCTATCAGAAAGAGAGTCTTCCAGGAAAGGAAGCGTAGAGGGCAAGTAGCCATAGGCTCAAAAGGTGGGCGAGTCAGCTGCTGCAAGACCACATTAAGCTCCCACTCAGGAGCAGGACGACGTATGGGAGGTTTGAGCAGAAGCAAGCCTCTGAGAAACCTAGACACCAAAGGGTGCACAGACAAGGAATGGCCCTCAACTAGGGAGTGGTGAGCTGCTAAAGCAGAGAGGTGGACCTGAACAGAGTTGGACTTGAGACCCTGATTGGACAAGTGGAGCAGGTACTGAAGCACTACTGACACAGTACAGGAGAAAGGATCCTCAGCACGCAGCTGACACCACACAGAGAACCTTTTCCACTTGAGAGCATAGGTCTTCCTAGTGGATTGTTTCCTGGAGGCTAGGAGAACTTCCTCAACCTCGGGAGGAAGGCCCCAGGGAGCCAACACTACCCTTGCAGCCTCCATGCCATCAGATTGAGAGCTTTGAGATTGGGATGCAGCAAGGAGCCCTGATTCTGAGAGAGAAGGTCGGGTTGCAATCCCAGAGGCAGAGCAGATCCACTGCCAGTTGAAGCAGGAGGGGAAACCAAGGCTGCCTTGGCCACCTGGGAGCTACCAGGAGGACTGAGGCCCTGTCTCGGAGAATCTTGAACAGTGTTCTGGCCACCAGAGGGGTGGGGGGAAACGCATAGAGTAGGCCCTGAGTCCAGGGAATCAGAAAAGCATCTGCTGCTACTCTCAGAGGATGCGGTTGTCTGGAGCAGAACCTTGGGAGCTGGTTCTTCAGTGGACTGGCAAACAGGTCTATGGAGGGAAGCCCCCATTTCAAGAAAATCTTTTGAACCACTAAAGGATGTAGCTGCCACTCGTGTGGTTGCAGAATCCTGCTCAATCTGTCTGCCAGGGAATTCTCCTGGCCTGGAATATAGACTGCTTTGAGGAGCATGTTGTGTTTCAGGGCAAAAGAACAGAGGTCCTGGGCCTCCTGGCAAAGGGGCTGGGAACCAGTTCCGCCCTGTTTGTTGACATAGAACATGGCTACCTGGTTGTCGGTCTGGATCAAGACAGACTGTTGTGCCAGGGAAGCAGTAAAGGCCTTGAGGGCCAAGCGGATAGCTCGGAGTTCCAGTAGATTGATCTGCTGGGATACCTCCCAATGAGACCACAGGCCCTGGGTGCACTTGTCTAGGCAATGTGCTCCCCAACCCTGTAGAGAGGCATTGGCGGTTAAGACCACTGTATGAGGTGGGATTTGAAAGGGCACCCCTACCAGCAGATTGGGGGGGGGGTTGTAACCACCAGTTGAGGGAGGCCAGGAAACGGTGGGACACTCTGATCCTGTCTCTGAGCCTGCCTGAGGCTTGTGACCACTGAGTCCGAAGGCACCACTGTGCAGGTCTCATATTGAGTCTGGCATTGGGGGTCACCTGTACTGTCGACGCCATGTGGCCCTGAAGCCTGAGACAGAGTCTGGCGGAGACCAGGGACCTGTCCAGAAACTTGCTGGCGAGGTCCATGAGCCTTTGTGCTCGGTCCACTGTTAAGAATGCTCTTGCCAGCTGAGAATCCAACCTTGCTCCTATGAACTCCAAGTTATGGGAGGGGAGCAAAATGGACTTTGCGAAGTTGATGACAAAGCCCACCTTTTGGAGCAGTTCTATGGTCCTGTTGGTGGCCTGTTGAACTTCTAGGGAAGTCTGGCCTCTGATGAGCGTCGTCTAGGTAAGGAAACACAAAGATGCCCCGATTTCTCAGGTAGGCTACCACCACTGCCAGGCACTTGGTAAACACCCTGGGAGCGGAGGTCAGTCCAAAAGGCAGTACTCTGTACTGATAATGGTTTCCTCCCACAATGAACCTGAGGCACTTTCTGTGGTCTGGATGAATAAGGATGTGAGTGTAAGCATCCTTTAGATCTAAAGAGCAAAGCCAATCTCCCTGCTGGATGTAGGGCAGAAGTGTTCCAAGAGTAAGCATCTTGAACTTCTCTTTCACTAGAAACTTGTTTAGGTTTCTGAGATCCAAAATGGGTCGAAGACCACCGGTTCTTTTTGGCACCAGGAAATACCTGGAGTAAAACCCGTGACCTTGGACGTGGGGAGGCACAGGCTCCACCGCCTTGTCCAGCAACAGACCCTTTAGCTCCTGGAGGAGAAGGGCTGTATGCAGGGGAGGCCGGAAAGGTTCTCCTGGGAAGTGTGGCGGAGGCAGTTGGTAAAAATGCAGGGCATAGCCTCGATGGACTATGTCCAGCACCCAACTGTCTTGGGTTATCAAGGGCCACTGGTGAGCAAACAAGGCTAGGCGGCCTCCTGTGCAGGGCTGGGTCTGCAAGGGAGGAATGTCTATACTCAAGGAGTCAAAAACCCCCACCTTGCTGAGTGGGAGCAGGGGCCGGAGGCTTGGGGGCACTCTGCCGACGGGGCCCATTACCCCGGCCCTTGGCTTGCTGACCCTGGGGGGCAGCTTGGGCAGCCGGATACTGGGGGTACTGTTTGTAGGCAGTACCCTTCCTCGGGTAAAAGGGCTTCTTACCCGAGCCCTTCCTCTTAGATGAAGGGGCAGAGGTCTTCCTCGACAGCCATGTCCTCGTGAGGTGCTCTGTCTCGAGCTGAGCGGCCTTCTCGGCCACAGGCTTGCCAAAAAGGTTTTCACCTCGGCAAGGGACATCGACCAACTTGTCCTGAACCCATGGCTCGAGGTCCGATGACTGCAGCCATGCCTGGCGTCGAGCCGCGATGCCGGCTGCTGCTACTCGAGCCAAAGTCTCGAAACCATCGTAGGCGGCACGGGACATGAACTTAGAGCATTCCCAAATCCTCGAGGACAAGGACTTAAAACTCTGCAAGGGTTCCCCGGAGAGACCAGCAGAGAATCCGGCCAACTCCTTGGCCAAGTCTCGTAAATACATGCCCATGTAGAGCAGGGTAAGTCTGGACACGGCAAGCAAGCATCGAGCCCTGGAAGCACTTTCTACCGACGCCATCGAGGTTCCAGGCCTCCCTGCCGGGGGGCACCGCAGAGTGCATCTTCTGACACTTCAGTCGATGCATGGCCGATTCCACAACCATGGAATGGTGCGGTAACTGTGCTTTTTGGAAGCCAGGACTCTTGCGGAGCCGATAGATGGAATCGACCCGCTTGCTCAAAACCGGCGCCGAGGCCGGTGCCTCCCACATCCGGAAGAGGAGCAGTTCCAGCATCGGAGGAACCGGGACAGTAAAGGCCTCCTTCGGAGGAGAGTCATACTGCAGAGCATCAAGCTCCTCGGCTCGAGGCTCCTCCTCGGGGTCAGCCGAGATAGCCAGAGCAGCGGCCATATCATGGACAAACTCCGAGAACCTAGTGTCCTCCAGAGGGGATCTACTCCGGGGCTCAGACTCAGGTGAGTCCGAAGGGACACACCGAGTCTTGAACGTGTCAGGAGACTCCTCGTCTTCGGTCTCCCAAGCCGACTCGTCCGATGTAGAGTCGAGCTCGGACCCCGCGGGGCCTCTAGGCACCCGCCCCGACGCTGAGGGGACCGGCGTCGAGACCCTCGGTCCCGAACGGGAGGTCGAGGGAGACCTCGACCGAGGACGACCTCGAGCCGCAAGGGACTCGAGTATCAGCTCAGTCTCCGGGGTCGACTTCGAAGTCGATGTCCCGGTGGTCGGGGCAGATGCGCCAGACAGGCTGGCCAACAGTGCCCGCTGCTGATCCATGAAGGCAGACATTCTGCTCTCCAAGGCTGTCAACCTGAGACTCAGTTCAGGTGATGCAGCAGCCGCCGACTCGGGCCCCGGCGGCGCCGGGCCCGACGTCGGTACTCAGGGAGGCGAGTCCACGAGGACAACAGGACTTACGTGTCCAGCAGACTCCGGCTCCATGCGAGGAACTTTAGTTGGCTTCTCCTGGTCCACGGGCCCGGGACGACGGTCGGGGGTCTTAGACCTGGCCCTCGAGGGCTCAGGGACCTCCTCCGATGCCGCCCTCGCGAGCCGCTTCTTCCACTTACGTTCCCGGTCGGGGGACCCCTGTCCGAGGAGCTCCGACGCCTCTCGGGATCGGAATCCCGAGATGTCGAGGCCTCAGACGAGGTCCGGGCCCGGGCAGAGGCCGAGTCCGAGAAAAGCCGTTCACTTTGCTGCTGACGACTTCGGTGGGCCTTGGAAGACATTTTTCCACATGGCCCGCACGTTTTAGAATTGTGGTCCGGGCCAAGGCACCGAAGGCAGCAGTCATGTGTGTCGGTGAGAGACATTATCTTCTTACACCGATCACACTTTTTAAAACCACTGGAAGTCATCGGGGAGAAAAGGGTCCCCGCGAGGTCAAAGGACCGGCCTTCTAGGTTAAAGAAAAAAGATTTGGCGCGAGCGCCAAGCCACTAAAGTCAAAAACCGAAAAAAGAAAAAAGGGATTCGATACCGGCGTACCGAACCCGACATCGAATCCAAGGAAAAAAGCGAGATAACGCCAAGAAAAAACTACTCTTTTCTGGGAAAAACAGGACACACGTCCGATGGGCTTCATGGAAAAAAAGAGACTGAGGTAAGATGGCACCTTTAGGCGGGAAGGGAACCGTGCATGCGTGCCAGCATTCCCAAAGGCTTTCATGGAAAGCTGGGGAAATGCTCCGCTGGGGCTTCATCGGCGTCGATGACACCCATAAGTGAGGACTGACTTCCTGCTTGGTCCTGGAGAACATATTTAACCAATACAATTTAAACAAGGAACTTAGAACAATAACTATATGTATACCAGTGCACATTAATTACAGAGGCATAGTGATGGCTGGATTTTCTTAGCTATATACATTGAAATAAGGGAGGGAAATGGGAGGTGTTAGACTGTTGGGGTAGAAGGGGGGTTGGAGTTATTGGAGGTATTGTTTATTAGGTGAGCATTATAATATTGTGAGAAAAGGTGTTTTCAATTCCTTGCAGAAAGTTAGGAGATCTTTGGTAGCTCTGATTTGGTCAGGGAGGGTGTTCCAAAGTATAGGGGCTGTGTATCTGAATGCCCTATTACTTGTGTGCTGTTTAGTTTTGCGTATAAGGGTTGGAACTTGCAGAAGGTTTTGAGCATGCTTTTGCTTGTGTCTGGTGTCAGTTTGAGATTTTATTATAGTGGAGAGGTAAGAAGGGGAGATATCGCTATACAATTTAAAAGCAGTGAGGATTTGCTTGTATTGTGTTCTGGAAGTTATTGGGAGCCAGTGAAGGTCATATGATATGGGGGTGATGTGTTCAGATAGGTTGGTCTTGGTTATTATCCTAGCAGATACATTTTGGACAAGCTGGAGGGTGTGAATGGACTTCTTTGATAGACCGTGTAAAATACTATTACAATAGTCCAGATGGCGGTTCACTAGCGCTTGAACTACTGTGCGAAAGTCGTGTGGGTCTAAGATTAGTCTCAGGTGCTGAATAGGTTTTAGTTTATAGAGTATTGTGCTGGCAGTGAGTTTGATATGAGATGCCATGCTTAAGGCCCTGTCTATAATGACCCCTAGATATTTGACTTCTTGTTTGACAGGCAAGATTAAGTTGTGTAATTTGAATGAGGTGGGGGATGTACTTTTGGTTTCTTGTGGTGATTAATGTTTCTGTTTTTTTAAGGTTGATTTGTAGGTTGTTTTTGCTGAGCCAGGATAGCTTCATATATGCAGTCCTTAATATTGGTAAATTGCGGATTTTTTCTATCAACTGGGGAATAGACCATTATATCGTCTATATATGGACTTTGTATTTGGTGAATATGTCGCATATCAGTTGCAGGTATAAATTAAATAAGAGAGCAGAAAGGGCTGAACCCTGGGGTATTCCTTGTTCTTGGGAGCAATTGGAGATACAGGATTGGAACCATTTTAGCACCATTCCTACAATGCCTATGTGAGCCAATCTTGACAGCAGTACAGCATGGTCGACATTGTCGAATGCTGATATGTCTAGGAACACCATGATGTAAGCTTGGTTGGGGTTGTCTAGACCACATATGAGGGTGTCAAATAATGCTGTGAGGAGGGTTTCCACTCCGTGATAGGGGTGGAATCATACTGTTAAGGATCTAGAGGTATATGGGTGTCTATGTAGTCCTGGAGGTGGAGCTGGATTACTTTCTTAATAATCTTTGCTACGAATGGGATACTGGCTATCGGCCTGTGTGAGGAAGGATCATTTTTGATGAGAGTTTTGTTTTTTAGTATGGGACGGATGATGGATAGTTTTAGGGTGTCTGGTACTATATCCTGGAGGAGAGATTGATTTACTATGTTCAGTATCACCGGAGCTAGCTCAACCTTTACCGCCTTAATCCAGGATACTGGACAGGGGTCTAAGTAAGAGGTGGTGGTGGTGATTTTGGTGATGGTTTCAAGGAGCTGTTTTTCCCCAATCGGGTAGAAGTTGTGCAGGGTGTTATGTGTTATCATGGGGTCATTACTAGGGCATGTATTAAGGGTGTATTTTTTCTTTAGCTTGAGTGCCAGGTGGTCTGCTATGGATTGTGTGCTAATGTCCGTGGTGATTATTATGTTTGTGTGTGTTTTGGTTAGGGATTTAAAGATATAAAAAGTCCTCTGGGGCGATTGATAGCCTTATTGAGTATAAAAGTGTGGTGAGATTTCTTTGCTTCAAGAATTGCATCCTTGTAGAATTTTAATGTTGTCAGGTAGAGTTCTTTATTTTCAGATGTTTTGCGGGCTCTCCACTTTTTTTCTAACTTGCGTAGTGTCTTTTTGAGGTTATAGAGATCTTTGGTTTACCATTTCTCAGTTTGTTTCTTGTGTGATCTTTTGGGCAGGGAGGTGAGTTTAACTGCTTTATTTATAGTTGTGATACAGTTCTCTATTGCCTCGTTAAGGTCTCGGGGTTGGGTGTGGAGAAGGGGGGGCTATCTCAGAGAGGAATGTGTCTTTGTCAAAGTGTCTGAATCTTGGGGTAGGGAGGGGTGTTATGTTTTATGTCTCTGTTGTTAGGGGTATAACGGCAGACATTTGTATTATGAAATGATCTGACCATGGTACTGAGTTGGTAGTGGGATATGTGAAGCAGGGGTGGGTGGTGAGTGATGTTGGGTAAAATATTATGTCGAGGGTGTTTCCTTTAATATGTATGGGATGGTTCATTAACTGAATGAAATCTAGATCATCCATAAAGTCCAGGAAGACTGCAGATTGTTGTGGCAGGAGAGATGCTAGGTTGAAATCTCCCAGTATGATATGTGTTTTTTTTTATTAGGGAGGCACAAGCTGATTCATGATGTATGGTGGTCAGATTTAGGTGATTAATGTTAGGAGGACGATAAAGGAGACAGATTGCAGTGTATCTGTTTTCAATTTTAATTAAGTCTAAATTATCAATGTTTGTGCAAATGCTTGTGGTCATGTTGAGGCTGGTTTTGGTCATGATAATGACTCCACCTCCTCTCTTAGTGTCTCTTGGGCAGTTAAATATTGTGTATCCATCTTTGTGTAACTGGTTTATTATGACAGAGTCTTTGTCTGTGAGCCAGGTTTCTGTGATACACAGGAAGTCGGGGGACTTATCAATAATCAGGTCTCGGATTACTGGTAGTTTGTTGCGTATGGAACGTGCGTTTATCATGATGCCCTTAAGGCAGGAGGTGGTATTCTGTGAAGTGCTGGAGGGGGTAAATGGGATATGGACTAATCTACGGTGGGAGGAAATGCATATAGGAGGCCTGTAGACCATGGTATGAGAAATGCATCCGCTGCTACTCTGAGAGGATGCGGTTGTCTGGAGCAGGACCTGGGCAGTTGACAGTTCAGTTGACTGGCCAACAGATCCATAGTGGGAAGACCCCATCTTAGGAAGATCTGTTGAACTACTAGAGGATTCAACTGTCATTCGTGTGGCTGTAGGATCCTGCTCAACTTGTCTGCCAGGTAATTCTCCTGTCCAGGGAGATAGACCGCCTTGAGAAGTATGCCATGCTTGACTGCCCAGGAGCACAGGTCCTGTGCTTCCTGACAAAGAAGTCGGGACACTGTGCCTCCTTGATTGTTCACATAGAACATAGCAACTTGATTGTCCGTCTGAACTAAGATAGACTGCTGAGAGAGGGCTAAGCAGATTGCTCTGCGCTCTAGGAAATTGATTTGCTGTGTGGCTTCCCAAGGAGACCACAGGCCTTGAGTGCAGGCTCCTTGGCAATGTGCACCCCAACCTTGAAGAGAAGCATTGGTTGTTAGCACTTGAGAGTGTGGAGGGGCTTGAAAAGGCACCCCCTGCAGTAGATTCGGAAGATGAAGCCACCACTGCAGAGAATCTGCCAGCAGATTGGACACCCTCACTTTGTCCGTCAGGTTTCCTGTGGCCTGCAGCCACTGATTCCTTAGGCCCCACTGAGTGGGCCTCATGTGCAGACGGGCATTTGGAGTTACATAGACCGTGGATGCCATGTGGCCTGAGTACCACAGGAATTGTCTGGCGGAGACTAGAGAATTGCTGTGGAACTGTCTGGCCAGATCTATCAGTCTGTTGGCCCTGTCCACGGGTAAAAAGGCCTTCGCTTGAAGGGTGTCTAGTCTTGCTCCTATGAACTCCATGTTTTGTGAAGGGCGCAAAGCGGACTTTGCGAAGCTTATGACAAATCCCAGATGCTGGAGAAGAGAGACAGTACAGAGGGTGGCTTGATTGGTTTCCTGTGGAGACTGACCCCTGATGAGCCAGTCGTCCAGGTATGGAAAGACAAAGAGTCCTTGAACTCTGAGATGGGCCGCCACCACCACCAAGCACTTGGTGAAAACCCTGGGGGCGGAGGTTAGGCCAAAAGGGAGTACCCTGTACTGGTAATGGTTTCCTCCCACTACAAATCGGAGATATTGTCTGTGGTCTGGATGAATAAGGATGTGAGTATACGCATCCTTTAGGTCTAAGGAGCATAGCCAATCTCCCTGCTGGAGGTAGGGCAGCAGGATTCCAAGGGAAAGCATCTTGAACTTTTCCCTCTGCAGGAACTTGTTGAGACTGCGCAAGTCTAGGATGGGCCTGAGGCCTCCTGTCATTTTTGGTACCAGAAAGTACCTGGAATAGAAGCCTTGACCTCTCAGGTGGTGGGGCACCAGTTCCACCGCCTGCTCCTTTAGAAGACCTGCCAACTCCTGCAGGAGTAAGTCCCTGTGCAAAGGGAGTCTTGGAGGCTCCCATGGAAAGTAGGAGAGAGGTACCTGGTGGAAGTGGAGGAGATAACCTCTCTGGACTATGCTTAAAACCCAGGTATCCCTTGTTACGGCTGACCACCTGTGGGCATACAGGGTCAGCCGGCCTCCTGTGCTGAGATGGGCCAGCTGAGGAGGAGAGGCTATGCCACTGGAGTCAAAACCCCGCTCCCTGCTGTGCAGGAGCTGGAGCTGGTGGCTTGGGGGTTTTCTGCCTACGGGGCCCATGTCCCTGCCCCTTGGCCTGCTGATCCTGTTGGGGAGCTACAGAGGCCTGAAAGTGAGGGTATGATTTGTAGGCAGATGACTTCCTCGGGTAAAAAGTCTTTTTTCCCAAGCCCTTCTTCTTCAGAGAAAGGGCAGAGGTTTTCCTGGAGAGCCTAGTCTGGATGAGACTCTCTGATTCGAGTTCTGCAGCCTTTTCAGCCATGGGCTTGCCAAAGAGGTTTTCACCTTGGCAGGGGACATCGACCAACTTGTCCTGCACCCATGGCTCGAAGTCCGATGACTGTAGCCAGGCCTGACGGCGTGCACCGATGCCGGCCGTGGCTACTTGGGACAAAGCCTCGAAGGCATCATAGGCTGCTCAAGAGATAAACTTCGAGCACTCCCGGATCCCCGATGACAGGGCCTTGAACCTCTGCAAAGGTTCCTCGGAGAGACCAGCAGAGAACCCGGCAATCTCCTTTGCCAGGTCTCAAAGGTACATGCCCATGTACAGCTGGTAGGTCTGGACACGGCAAGCAAGCATTGAGCCCTGAAAGCACTTTCTACCGAGGGCATCCAGGTACGGGCCTCCCGGCCGGGAGGCACCGAGGAGTGCATCTTCTGACTCTTCAGACGATGCATGGCCGATTCCACAACCATGGAGTGGTGCGGTAGCTGTGCCTTTTGGAACCCGGGGCTCTTGCAGACTCGATAGATGGAATCAACCCGCTTGCTCAGAACCGGCATCGAGGCCAGCGCCTCCCACATGCGGAAGAGCAACCGTTCCAGCATCGGAGGAACCAGTACAGTAAAGGCCTCCTTGGGGGGAGAGTCATACTGCAGGGCCTCGAGCTTCTCGGCTCGAGGCTCCTCCTCGGGATCCGAGGGGAAGGCCAAGGCCTTGGCCATGTCCCGCATGAAGTCCGAGAACCGGGTGTCCTCCTGGGGGGACCGTCTCCGAGGCTCGGACTCCGGTGAGTCCGAAGGGACACACCAGGTACGAAATGTGTCCAGGGACTCCTCATCCTCCGTTTCCCAGCCCGACCCCTCGGAGGAGGAATCGAGCGGCTCCGGTCGGGCAGGCACTGATTCCATTCACCCCGGGGCGTCGATGACCTCGGCCCCGAACTGGAGGCTGAGGGAGACCTTGGCCGAGGATAGACTCGAGAGCGCATGGACTCGAGGATCGGCTTGGCCTCCGGGGTCGACTTGGACGTCGATGTCACGCTGGTCGGGGCAGATACACCGGTGAGACCGGTGATCAGTGACCGCTGCTGTTCCATGAAGGCAGCCAAGCTGCTCTCCAAGGCCGTCAACCTGAGTCCAAGCTCAGGAGACTCAGCAGCCCCTGACTCGGGCACCGATGGCGTCGGGCCCGACATCGGCTCCCCCGGAGGAGAGTCCACGAGGACTACAATACTCATGTGACCCGGGTACTCCGTCTCTACATGAGGTTGTTTAGCAGGCCGCTCCGACTCCGAAGACCCAGGACGGCGCTTGGGGCTATGCGACCTGGCCCTGGAGGAACCAAGTGCGTCCACCGACGACGCCCTCGTGGGTTTCTTCTTCCTGCGATGCTCAGAGGAACCTCGACGATGCTCGGGATCGGAGTCCCGAGATGTCGAGGCCTCTGACGGAGTCCGGGCCCGTCCAGACGCGGAGTCAGAGAAGATTCTTTCTTTTTGGTGCTGCCGGCTCCTCATTGCCTTCGAGGACATTTTCCCACACAGGCCACAGATCATCGGGTCATGATCGGGCCCGAGGCAGCGGAGGCAGCAGTCATGTGTGTCGGTGAGAGACATAAGTCTTACACCAATCACACTTTTTAAACCCGCTGGCAGCCATCGGGGGAAAAAGGGCCCCTGCGAGGTCAAACGAGAGGGCTGCCAGTGAAAAATAGAAAAAAAGACTCATACGCTAGTCACTAAGGACAAAAACCGAAAAATGAGGTCCGGGCTCGATACCGGCGTACCGGGCCCAGGTGGGAAAGGGAAACCGGCGTCTAACCGAAGAAAACACGGGTTCAAGCCGAAAAATCAACTTTTTCTTGGGTGAAAAGAAAACACGTCCGTCGGGCTCCGCAGAAAAAAGAAGACTGAGCAAGATGGCACCCTTGGGTGGGAAGGGGACCACACATGCGCGCTGCATTCCCAAAGGCTTCTTTGAAAGCTGGGGAAATGCTCTGCATGGGGGCTCCGTCAGCTCCGATGTCACCCATATGTGAGGACCGACTTTCTGCTTGGTCCTGGAGAATCAATGACCATCATGGAGTGGAGCAGAAGCTGCAGCTCTTCGAATCCTGTAGCCTTCTGAGCTCTATACACCAGGGGTATCAAACTCCAGTCCTGGAGGGCCGCAAACCAGTCAGGTTTTCAGGGTATCCCTAATGAATTATGCATGAAATATATTTGCATGCACTGCCCCCATTGTATGCAAATATATCTAATAAATATTCATTAGGGGCATCCTGAAAACCAGACTGGTTTGCGGCCCTCCAGGACTGGAGTTTGACACCCCTGCTATACACAGAGTCAAACTTCTTACACAGTACAGGAGGGGGAGAGTTCCCACATTCTCATTGTAATTTCTGATGAATGCTCTGCATGGGCACAATCACTGCCCCTTTTAGGCAGTGGAGTACTGGAGGATATCCAATTCTTTGGCACTGGGCTGCTCCTCTGTTTCCAACAAAAATGGTATGGCCTTAGATATATCCCTGACAAAATGGTGGAACGACAACTCCTAAGGAGAAGACTTTCATCTACCATGAGGTGAGAGGGGGATCCAAAGGGAGTTCTGGAGATATGTCCTTCAACAGGTATTCAGAGTCATATTCAAAATTCCAACAGTCTGGCTCAGAGAGGTACTAAAAAGATGTCTGAATCTCTGCCTGGAAGTCTCCTGAAGATCTAGAGCTCCTGATGCTATGAGGTATGAGCATCTTCCAATGCACTGGAAAATGATATCGGCTGATAAGGTATCAGTGTCAAGACCCTTCAATACCCCAATGACTGTGCCTCAGGCAGGTGATGAGTTCTGAGGATGAAATAGACTTCTCAGTGCACCATGCTTGATGCTGACAGAGCCTTAAGCTTGCACATGGTGAAGAGCATTGATAGTCTCTCGATACGTTTTGTAAGTTGCTTCTTCATGGCTACCATCTCTAAAGGCATGGGACGCACAAACATTCTGGCAGGTTGGTCCTGACTTCATGAAGGCTGGTGTTGCCCCTCCGATACCAAGGAGGATGAGCTGTCCTCACATCGGGATTGCTTTGAGGGTTGAGATTGAGAGCTTTCAGTGATCTTGGCATTGCGTTCCAATGAACCTCAGCATTGATGCTCGACATCCTTAGTTTTCAATACCCATGAAGTTGAGGATGATTCCTTCCTTTTTCTTTAGGGAGGCATCGGTAGGTGACTGACACCTAGGTAGCCTATGGGAGCTCTGTTCCTATTGTGCTTGAGGACCCTTTTATTTATTTAAACTTATATTTATATCTCCTTTCTACCATTCAAAGCGGTTTACATAGAACCAATAAGCTTAACAGGGAATTGAAATGCAGACTGTTGTAAAGAGAACCAGTAAAGCATAGTTACTTACCTGTAACAGGTGATCTCTGGGAACAGCAGGAATAAGTCTTCACATACGGGTATCGTCGGTACTGACAGAGCCTGCGCGGGAACGCTCCCCAGTGTCCAGAAAGAAAGCTTTTGGGAGCATCCCACAGCGCCTGCGCGCTGCCTTCCCGCCTTTCCCAAACGCCTCTCTCCAGTTTGAGTTTTAAGCTGAGACAAAGAGAGAGAGAGAGGAAAAGAAAGATAGATAGATACAACTCCTAGGGGAGGTGGGTGGGTTGTGAAGACTTATTCCTGCTGTTCCCAGAGATCACCTGTTACAGGTAAGTAACTGTGCTATCTCCAGGAACAAGCAGGAATGAGTCTTCACATATGGGGACTCCCCAGCTAGAGATGCCAGGGAGATCTCCAAGGTTGTGAGTCCCTGAGAAGGGCTCTACCTGCCCCCATGGATCTCGGGCATCCAACCAGGGATGGGGGGTAGGAGTTGATTAGGTATGGAACAGGTGTTTGAGAACAGCCTGACCAAACAAGGCATCCCGGCGGGAGTCCTTGTCCAAGCAGTAATGGGCTGTCAAGGTATGAACTGAGGCACAGGTGGCCGCTTGACAGATTTGGTCGATGGACACAGAGTTCAGATGAGCCATAGAGGCTGCCATGGCCCTCACATTGTGAGCTGTGACATGGCCCTCCAGAGAAAGGTTCTTACTCTGGTAGGCGAAAGAAATACACTGAGCAATCCAATTGGACAGAGTTCTTTTAGAGACTGGAAGTCCCAAATGAGAGGGATCAAAAGCAACAAAGAGTTGAGAGGACTTTCTATGTTGCTGTGTCCTTTGTAAGTAAAAAGCGAGCGCTCTCTTAAAATCCAGGGTATGGAGATTCCTTTCTGCACGAGGTCCTGGAAAAAAGACAGGTAAATACACCTCCTGGTTCAGATGAAAAGGTGAGACCACTTTAGGCATAAAGTGTGGATTAGTCCTGACGACTACCTTGCCATGATGGAACCTTGTATAAGGAGGATTAGCCACCAAGGCTTGCAGCTCATTGATGCGGCGAGCTGAGGTGACTGCAATGAGAAAAGAAACCTTCCAGGAAAGAAATTTCAAGGAGGTAGTGGCTAAGGGTTCAAAGGGTGGCTTCATAAGCTGGCCAAGAACCAAATTCAAGTCCCATGCCACTGGAGGTGGTCTAATGGGAGGTTTAGTTAAAAGAAGGCCTCTCATGTATCTTGCAATAAGAGGATGAGAGGAAATAGGCTGTCCATTGAGAGGCTTAAGGGATGCTGCAATAGCACTCAAATGGACTCTTACTGAATTCGTTTTAAGGCCTGCATGGGATAAATGCAGCAAATACTCTAGTAAAGAATTCAGAGGTATTGCAAGGGGGTTAAGACCCTTCTGTGCACACCAAATGGTAAACCTTTTCCATTTAAAAGCATAGGAACGTCTAGTGGAAGGCTTTCTGGAAGCATGAAGGATATCCTTCACCTGCTGAGAAAGATGCAAATCTTGAAGGTCTAGGCCTTCAGCAACCAGGCTCTGAGATGAAGAGACTGGAGATTTGGGTGCCACAACGTTCCCTCCTCCTGGGACAGGAGGTCTGGAGCACATCCCAAGTTCAGGGAGGGAGCTTGAGAGAGATGCAGAAGAAGAGGGTACCACACTTGGCGTGGCCAATGTGGTGCTATGAGGATCATAGACCCCTAGTCTCTCTGAAGTTTGAACAGTGTCTTGGGAATTAGGGGAATGGGTGGAAAGGCATAGAGGAAGTCTTGCCCCCAATGAAGGAGGAAGGCATCCCTGGCCTGAACTCCCTGACACGGAATCCTGGAACAGAACCAGGGAAGTTTGGCATTCCACGGACTTGCAAACAGGTCTATGTCCGGGGTTCCCCAAATTCGGAAGATCCTGGCTTCCACACGAATGGAGGGACCATTCGTGTGGAAGCAGAGCTCGACTGAGTCTGTCTGCCCAAGAGTTTTGAACCCCTGGAAGATACACTGCCACGAGATGAATTTGATGCTCTCTGGCGAAGGCCCACAATCTCAAAGCTTCGTTGCAAAGCAACAGAGAGCCAGTCCTGCCCTGCTTGTTCACGTAGAACAAGGCTACTTGGTTGTCCGTGTGAATGAGGACTGTCTTGTAGCTGAGCAGGGTGTGGAAGACTCTGAGAGCTAGAAGAACTGCTCTGAGCTCCAAGAGGTTGATATGTAGAGATGTCTCTTGTGGAGACCAAATGCCCTGGGTGGAGAGATCTTGTAGATGAGCTCCCCAACCCCTTGGAGAGGCATCTGTTGTAAGGGTTGCTTGGGGTAGTGACTGTTGAAAGGGGGACCCCAGCAACAGATTTTGAGTGAACTTCCACCACTGGAGAGACCAGAAGAGGCGACTGGAGGTTGCTATCTTGTCTGACAGGCACCCTGATGCCTGGGTCCAGTGGGTGGACAGAGTCCACTGAGCTGCCCTCATGTGAAGGCGAGCGTAAGGAACCACATGCACGGTGGATGCCATGTGGCCTAACAGTTGTAACATTTCTCGATCAGTTAAATGGGACTTTAACTGAATTTGTGAGGCTAACTGTACCAAGCATAGGCAACGGGCCTGGGGAAGATAGGCCCTTGCAGTTGTGGTATCCAGGAAGGCCCCTATGAACTCTAATGACTGAGTAGGGGTGAGATGGGATTTTGGGATGTTTATTACAAGTCCCAGATACTGAAGAACACGCCTTGTGCAGGCTAGGGAAGTCTGGGCCTCTGACTGGGACGGAGCTTGGATGAGCCAGTCGTTCAGATATGGGAATACAAATATTCCTAGAGTGCGTAGAAATGCAGCTACTACTGCCATGCATTTTGTGAACACTCTTGGAGCAGAGGCCAGACCGAAAGGAAGCACTCTGTATTGGTAGTGCTTTCCTTGATAAAGGAACCGAAGGAACCTTCTGTGTGTTGGATGGATGAGGATATGGGTGTACGCATCCTTGAGATCTAGAGAACAAAGCCAATCCTGACTCTGAAGGTATGGAAGGAGAGCACCGAGAGAAATCATCTTGAATTTCTCCTTGCATAGAAACTTGTTCAATTCTCTGAGATCTAATATGGGTCTGTAGCCCCCTGTTTTCTTTGGGATAAGAAAATAGGGGGCGTAGAACCCTGAGCCCTGTTGAAGAAGGGGTACTTCTTCTATTGCCCTTTGGGCAAGAAGGGTAGCAATCTCCTGACCCAGAAGGTTGAGGAGAGATGAGAGATGTGGAGAATTGAACTGTCTCACCATGGTGTGAGGAGGAAGGTTTAAGAAATGAAGCTTGTACCCCTCCCTAATGATGGAGAGGGTCCATTGCTCTGCTGTGACTTGTTCCCATCTGGGAGCAAAGTGGGCTAACCTTCCTGTAATGGTGAGAAGCTCTGGTTCTTCTAGAGCCAGACAGGCTAAGTTCTCTAGATGTGAGTCAAAGGCCCTGAGTAGGCTGAGGCTGTTGGGCTGTAGCAGTCCTTGCAGCCTTAGGCTTGGCTTGTTTAGGTTGTTGCTGACGCTTTGCAGCAAAACGACCTGCAGAAGATGCCTGCTGACCATAAACAGGATAATATTTCCCCTTTTTGGGAAAGAAAGCCTTTTTGAATAACCTTTTTCTAACAGGAGCAGAAGTAGATTTTGAAAGTCTATCTAAGGCAGAATTCTCAGCATCCATCTGAGTGGCCTTTGCTTGCCAATCCTTGCCAAAAAGGTTTTCACCTGTACAAGGAAGATTTCCTAATCCATCCTGGACCCAGGGTTCCAAATCAGAAGCTTGCAACCTAGCAACTCTGCGTGCACCTATGGCAATAGCCGAGGCTCTGCTGGCACACTCAAAAGAGTCAAAGGCTGCATGGTTGGAAAATCTGGAAACATCCTGGGCATGTTTAAGCCAGGTGAGAAACTCCTCCCTTTTATCTTCTGAGATAAAAGGAGATAAAGTTTGCAGATGATCTGTAACTTCCTTTAGAAACATCCCCATATAGAGACTATAGGAGTTGATTCTGGCAGTAAGCATATTGGCCTGGAAAATTCTCTGGCCAAAAGCATCCAAGGTTCTGCATTCTCTTCCTGCAGGATTAGATGAGTGTCTTTTTGCACTCTTTATCTTCTTCATAGCAGACTCCACCACAATAGAGTGGTGAGGAAGCTGAGTTTTATGAAAGCCAGGACAAGGAGGAACACAGTACATGGTGTCCAACCTGCGAGAATGAGGGGAGGTAGTGAGAGGTGTCTCCCATATGCCCAACATGTGATCATAAAGGATCTCATGAATTGGTAAAGTAGCTGCCTCTTTAGGAGCCTTAGGATATTGTAAAATATCCAATTTCTTGGCTCTAGGCTCTGGTTCAGGGGCCACTGAAATGGAGAGGTCCCTGGCCACTTCCCTAATGAAGTCTTGAAAAGACAAGTCTTCTGGAGGAGACATTCTTCTTTTTGGAGAAGAGGGCTCCTGAGGAAGGAGTACCGATGCTTCGACAGAAGCCTCTGATTCATCAGAGTCTTCGGAGGAATCGAAGTATCGCCTGTCTGGATGCTCTTGCAGAGCCCGATACGCGTACCGAGTGGTATCGACATCGGGAGTGATCGGCACCGATTCGGTACCGATGGGCATCACAGAACAGGGTACCACTGCAGTCGACACCGAAGCCAATGTCGATGCAATCGGTACCGGAACCGATATCGGTGCCGTGCTGGAACCGGTACCGACAACGGAGTTTGTTGCGGTACCGGAGGCGTCGCAGCTTGTATGAATGCCGAAATGGCACGCTGCATGGTCAGAATATTCTGATCCATCGATGCAACCAATGTCTGGATGTCAGTACCAGTGGAAACCACCAGTACCCCAGAACATGGCAACAGGTGATCGGTCGAGGCCACGCCATCGATGTCAACCTGTGACCCCATAGATAAAGCTTTGGAAGTCGGAGCTTCCCGCTGGGGTAATTTTGCCGGTGCGGGATCCTCGAGAGCAAGCCCGGAGGCATCTCGATACTTAGAGGGAGATCTACCCTTCGAGGACCGGCTGGACTTATGTTTGGTTACCTGAGATCCATGGGAGGAAGAAGCAGCCCTGGAAGATGTCGATGCCACCGAAGCTGCATCAGAGGGAAACAGGGTACTGAGCTTGGCCGCTCGATTCTGTCGACCTCTTTTAGACATCATGGAACAGGACTCACAATCGGTGATGGAGTGGTCAGGACCCAAACATTTTAGACACCAGTCATGGGTGTCGGTGATAGAAAGAGTACCGCTGCATTTCGTGCACTTTTTAAACCCGGAAGCGGGCTTTTCCATGAGGAAAATTTTTCTAGGCCTAAGGCCCAAAAGGAAAAAATGCAAAGAAGTGGGAAACGGTGTTTTGTTTTGTTTTTTTTAAGAAGAAAGAAGAAAAGACCGGCGGTACCGGTCCGACGTCGAAGAAGGCAGACGCGCGACCAAAGAAATAAAGAAAAATAAAGAACTTCTTCAGCGGTGATAGGAACACGACCCGCTGGCTCCGTGGAAAAGAAGAACTGGAGAGAGGCGATTGGGAAAGGCGGGAAGGCAGCGTGCAGGTGCTGTGGGATGCTCCCAAAAGCTTTCTTTCTGGACGCTGGGGAGCGTTCCCGCGCAGGCTCCGTCAGTACCGACGATACCCATATGTGAAGACTCATTCCTGCTTGTTCCTGGAGATCATATTAATATAAAAACTATATACATGGTAACTTAATAATACAATCAACATATCTACATTTGGGAACTGCGCTGTGCTTGGCCTGCAAGGCGTCCAGAGGGGAGGGCAGTGTCTACAGTAGAGGACTGTCTGGGTGGGGTTAGGCAGAATGTGCATCTGGGACTGAAGCTATGTTGAAATGATCTCTGAAGAGATATGTTTTCAGTTTCTTCAAGAAATCACTCAGGTTGGAACATTCTCAGGGCTGGAGTTGGGGCGTTCTATAGTGTGGGGGCGAATAGGGCAAATGCACAGTTGCAGGTGACCTGCTTGCTTCTGACCTTCTGAGGCAGGACTGAAAGGAGGATGAGGGTGCTATGGCATCACAATCTATCATTGTTGGGTTTTGTAATTAAGGTTTAGAGACAGCTTGCTGATTTTCCCTGGTGTAGGACTTTAAATATTGTGATTAGAACCTTGTATCTAATCCATGATGAGATAGAGAGCCAGTATAATTGCATTAGTATGGTACTGTTGAGAGGCTCCATAGATTAATCTTGCTGTGGCATTGTAGGCCATTTGTAAAGGCTGAAGGGTGCGTTTAGGAAGACATTGGTATATGATGTTGCAATAGTCCAGGATAGGGGTGATAAAAGCCTGACACATGGTTCGAAATAGATCTGGCATTAATAGAGGGCAAAGATTATTCAGGATTCTTAATTTGTGATAGATGGAGGTGGTTGCTTTCTTAATATGGGGTTGAAAATTCAAACACTGATCTAATATGATTTTCCGTTTTCACTATAATGGTCACATTGTCCATTCTTAAGGTTTATGGTGGAGAGAAGGATGAATCTGTGGCGATGAATAAGGTTTCTGTCTTATCAGGATTGATGAATAAGTTATACAGGCTCAGCCATTTTCTCACAAAGCATTTGTGTAGAGTGGAGAAGTCCGGAGATAAGGTGTTGAAAGGCGTGAAGAACATGATGTCGGTGGTGTAGATCTGATAAGGTATTTTGTGGGTTCTGAATATTTCACATATTGGCTGGATGAATTATGTTGAAAGGTAGGGCCAAGAACCTTGAGGGACATCAAGATTTTGAGCAAAGGGAAATGAAGCCTTCTGTCTGATTCTGACTTGCTGTTTTCTTCCATCTAGGTAGGTGGTGAACCACTTAAGAGCATTTCCTTGGAGTCCAATGTCCCTAAGCCTTTGCAGAATCTGGTGATGTGGGAGGGAATCAAAGGCAGAGGAGATGTCCAGGAATATTAGAAGGATGCCTTGAGAGATAGTTTGGGTGAATGTTATGATTGTGTTGAGCAGATATGTAATGAGGGTCTCAACGCTGTGGTTCTCTCTGAACCCCTGTTGGTAAAGGTCCAGAGATGTATGATCAGAGAGATGGAGTCGAGTTTGAACTATTTTCTCAATTATCTTTGCAATAGAAGGAATACTAGAGATTAGCCTGTATGACTTAAGAGAATTGGGATCAAGGTTACAGCTTTTCAGGAGAGGTCTGATAGAACTCTGTTTCAGAAGGGTGGGCACTGTGCCTAGCATTAGCAATGTCTGGATAATGCTTAGTATGTGGGGGCCAAGGTCTACTCTGGTGATCTTGACCCAGGACATTGGGCAAGGGTCGCGGGCAGAGGTAGTTGTGTTGCAATTCTTGATTGTATCTTGAATGTTTTTGCGTGATGGAAGTTCAAACTGTGACCATGTTTTCAGAGGCACAGGCAGCTCCTGGGAATTTAGAGACATTGGGAGATGGTTTGTCAGGGGGGCCTGCAATCGCTTAGAATAGAGGTGGTTAGCCATCCTTTGTGGGCATATTCTGTTCAGTGGATTCCCTCTATTTGGTTCCTTCATGAGTGACTTTGCTATGGAGAAGAGCTCTCATGATTTATTTATTGCACTCACGACAACTTTGGTGTAATATTTTTTTTTGCATCTTAGTTTTCCTGTGTACGATCTGAATTCTTCCATATAAATTGAATGAGTGAGAGGGTCTTTTGAGTGTCGCCATTTACGTTCAGATTTGCGGAGTAAACTCTTCTGCTTCTGTAGTGGGGAGGAAAACCCTTTGATACAGATGCTTTGTCAGCATTTGGTGCAACCTGTGAAGCTAACTAGACTGATATTTCCAATGCCAAAGTTGATCAATTGGACATCTCAGTGCCAAAATGTATTTGTTCTGCTTTTCACAATCCCAAAACCCTCTTTTTTTGTAATCTAGAAACACAAATCACAAGGCGGCGGCTTATGGTTGAGCCCCAGGGACTGCAGGCACCAATCGTGGGTATCTGTAAGGGATATGGTCCTGGAGCACCAGGTGCAGATTTTAAACCTACTAGTGAGTTTTTGGACATCATAACTGTAAAAATAGCCACAGAGAATCAAATGACTTGATAATAAAAAATAAGTACAGTGAAACATAGAAACATGACGGCAGAAAAAGACCACATATCCTATTCTAGTCTGCCCTTCCGTATCAACTACAATAGTCCTCTTTTTTGACTTTAAAGTCTTCTGTGTTTGTCCCATGCTTTTTTGAAATCAGACACTGTCCTCGTGTCCACCACCTCCACTGGGAGACTATTCCATGCATCTACCACTCTTTCCATAAAGAAATATTTCCGCAGATTACCCTCGAGTCTATCCCCTTTCACTCTTGTGCTATATTCCCTTGTAGCAGAGCTTGTCTTCATTTGAAAGAGACCCCCCTGTGCATTTATGCCATGGACTTATTTAAATGTCTCTATCATATCGTTCCTAGCCCGCCTTTCCTCTAAAGTATATACATATTAAGATTTTTAAGTCTGTCTTCATATGCTTTATAATGAAGACCATTAACCATTTTAGTAGCCACTCTCTGCACCGACTCCAACCTGCTTATATCCTTTTGAAGGTGCACACAATACTCCAAATGAGGTCGCACCAGAGACTTAAACAGAGGCATTATGACTTCTTTTGCTTCTGGCCATTCCTCTCCCTATACACCCAAGTATCCTTCTGGCTTTCCCAGTTGCCTTTTCTACCTGCTCAGCTACTTTAAGATTGTCAGACACAATTATACCCAGGTCCTGCTCCTCTTTTGTGGACAGACGTACCGCACCTCTACACAGTTCTACTCTTTTGGATTTTTTCAGCCCAAATGCATGAACCTGAATTTTTTAGCATTAAATTTCAGCTTCCAAATTCTAGACCATTCTTCAAGCTTAGCTAGATCCCTCCTCGTGTTATGTACTCCTTACTCTATTGCAGATTTTGGTATCATCCGCAAACAAGCAAACCTTACCTTTCAAGCCCTTCCGTAATATCACTAACAAAGATGTTAAAAAGAATGTATCCAGATCGCCTGTTTAGCTTAGTTTTTGCTATACCACCTCTAAGGTTTGTTACGGCTTAGCATAATGGTTTACAGAACAAGCGGTGTAAATAGCAAAGCGAAAAACAAAAGGAAACTTTACAAACAAACGAAAAATCTCTAAAAGACACTAAGAGGAAGAAAAACGTACGAGAGGCACATGCTGGCAGGAATGGGATTGAAGAAGGAATATCTTGCTAAACAAGATTCACAGAAAACTCATGGAAGATCTTGACACATGGACTGAAAGAGGCCTCCGGTGCGCTCCATGGTGAAAAAGAGAACAAGGCAAAATGGCGTGGCAACAGTTGGCAGGAAAATGCAAGCACGCTGAATGCCAGTGGCCTAAGCGGAGGCTTTGTGTTCATCAGTATTTTCATGGGTCTACAGACGAGATGATGGAGTGCCATGGATTTTCCCCTCAATGGACACATGGCTGCTATAGCAAAGACAAAATAGTGAACTGGTTTGGAGACTGGAGTTGGAGAGATATAGGAGATGAATGAGGATTTGGTCCACCAGAGAGATGACCAGATCGAGCTCGTGTGACATGGTCCAGTGTGTAAAGCGTGACCATTTATGCTGATTGGCTCATCTAGTGGAGGATTCCTGGAGGCTATGATGACACTGAGAACACTGTCTAGAACCATAACATCCTGGGTTAAGCAGTGCTCAATTTCCAAGCTGTGAGAGCCACAATGTGGAGATTAGGGTAAAGCAAGAGCCAAGGTTTTGGGTCAGGAGAAAAGGATGGGGACCCCAGAAGCATGGGAGTCTCTTCTGCCAGGGTGAGGTGGTGTGGGAATCATGGCTGCTTTGATCACTCCTCCTATCTGCCCAAAGTCTGCTGAAGACTGAAGTGAAATGGGGGGGGGGGGGGGGGGGGGGGGAGGGGGTGGAGGGGAAGTTGTCAAGCAAAAGGTGACTTATAAGAACATAAAAAATGCCATACTGGGTCAGACCAAGGTCCATCAAACCCAGTATCCTGTTTCCAACAGTAGTTAATCCAGGTCACAAGTACTTGACAGGTTCCCAAAAGGCACACAGATTCCACAAGGCTTGTCCCGAGGCAAATGGTGGATTTCCCAGGTCCTCTTTAAGACTGGTTTATGGACCTTTCCCACAGTAACTTGTCCAAACGTTTTTTAAACCCAGCTACACTAACAGCATTTACTACATAGACTCCAAGATATTGCAAAGGCATCTGGGGTCCATCTGCATTTTGCTCAGGCTAAGGGAGCAGAAGAGATGACATCTGGCATTCTCCACCGATGCAAATAGGTCCATTTTCGGAATGCCCACTTCTGAAAGATACAATGAAGGACTGTTGCATCTAGGGACTACTTGTGAGGGTTAAGGCACCTGCTGAGAGTGTCTGCAAGCTTGTTCTGACTTCCTGACCAATAAATTGCTCGTAACTGAGTGTTTATGGAGTAAGCAAAGAGCCATAGTTTGACATCTTCCTGGCATAGCTGTAGGGAGCTGGAGCCCCTTTGTTTGTTGATGTAAAACATGGCGACTTGGTTGTGTGTATGTACCAACAGGATTTTATTGCAAATCCAATCTTTGAAAATAGTGAGAGCATAAAGGATGGCACAGGAGGTTGATGTGTTGTCTTCTCCCCCATGCTGATCATTTCTCTTGGGTGGAGAGATGTAGGACCCATATGTGGGAGGCACTGGTGGTCAGAGTTACATGATGTGATGAAGCCTGAAAGGAGCATCCCTGCGTGAGGTTTGCTTCCATGCTCCACCATGTCAGAGACTGCTGCAAGTGCTAGATGTTGGGCCCAGTCAGCTGAATTCTCATTGAACAGGGCTGACAATGTTGGTTCCAGTGTAGGGGGTGCATGAAAAGCCATAACATCAGGCAACATAAACAGCTGCTGCCATGTGGCCCAGCATTCAAAGTACCACGTAGGCTGATGTGGTGCAGTTGGCTGAGCTGCATACTGTGGTGTCAGAAGACCTGACACCTACTGTCAGGTGGATAAGCTCTGAGGAACAGGGTGTCTATGTGTGCGCCGATGAACCGGAGGGTCTGTTGGGGCACCCAGTTTGGATTTTTCCCTATTCATAATGAAGCCCAGTGCTTCAAGTGCTTGTACCATAGGCTGCACTGTGCAGATAGCAGCGTCCTTTGACTGAGATGAGTCAATCGTTCAGGTAGGGATATTCAGAGTGAGCCTGATAGTGGGAGAAGGCTGCAACTGCTGTGAGGCACTTTATGAACATTCTTAGTACCAATAAGGAAACACAGAGGAGCTGACTAGGGGGATCAAGATCCAAAAGCAGTCTCAAACAAGTGAGTTTTTAGCATGGATTTAAACAGGTCCATAGATGGAGCCTGACATAATCTCCTGTTCAAGGATGGTCATGTACGGATTTGGAATGAATCAAGATGCGAGTGGATGAGGAGGGGGAAAACTTTGAAGTTGATCTTGTATCTCCCCCCGCCACGGAGATTTCAGGACCCAGTAATCTGAGGTGATGGTTACCATGCTCCCCCTTAAGTGCAGCATCCTGCCCCCTACTGGTAGGCCATCAAATGCTGGGGGTTTGTAGCAGGAGCAGTTACCAAAGGATTCTGCTTCCTCTCATGGGGTCTCTGGCGCTGAATGTGACAGAGGCACATCGTGTCAGTAGCCTAGGATAAGGCTGGTATCTTCTTCATGGGTAGAATTGTTGGAAATACTGGAAATGGTAGACTTGCCTGTACTGTAGTAACTGTGCTTTCTGGACCTACGAGCTCTCTCATCATGGACGCGTGGTCCCTCGCTTTGGATATGACCTCTTGTACTTTTGGGCCAAAGAGGTTGTCACTTAGGCAGGGGGCATCTGCAAGTCGATCTTGCAGGTCTTCGTGCAGGCCTGAGGATTAAAGCCAAGCATGCACCTGCCACATGACTGTAGCTGTGGAGCAGAAGACAGGGTCATAGGCATCATAGGTAGATGGAATCAGGTGGTAAACTGATTCCTGTAGGTTGGTCTGCAGCAGATGGTCCAATTGCTAAAGTTGTTCATGATCATAGTGCAGAATTTGCAAACTGATGAGCTAGTAGCCAGCATTGCACTTTGGTAGACCTTCTGCTCTATACTATCCAGAGGGCATTGCTCCTTCCTTGAGGGAGCAGAAGTGCTGTATTTGGAGCTCTTACTTCTCTTGAGTGTTGCTTCCGACACCGACTGATGAAATAGTTGCTGGTGGTTGTATCCTGGGACAGAAAGAATGTTGTATTTGAAGTCAAGATGCCTGGAGATGGAGTGGATGGAAGCAGGTGGTTTCTAATTGGACGCTTGGAGGTCTTCTGGCAGCGCTATCACATCCTTAGGGAGAACTGCAAGCCTGGAGAATACACTTAAAATGTTTGTTGTTGGCTGGAGATTGAACTACTATGTGTGAGGGCTCTAGAGATCTTTTGTAGGAATTGTGGGTAGGAGCAGCTCTCCACACTATTCTCTTGGACTGAATCAGGCGGCAGCAGGGACCCAGTTGCATCCACAGATTCTCAACAGGGAGTCCAGTGGGAGCAAGCTGTGCTGAGAAGTGAACAAGCCTCTTCACCTAATCAGTCCATGCAAGGGGAGATGGGAGGTGAAGGGGAAGCGTCCACTGGTCCTGTGCCACTCTGGATGGTGGAGCAGTGAGGCTGGTCCATATCCCACACTTCAGGAAATTGTCTCACATCTGGGGTAGGTGTGCTCCGGGGGGAGCTATGTTTTGGAGGAATGCCGCACTATCTGACAAATGGCATAGAAGGGTCAGAAAGGAAGAGTTAGGACCTCTGAGAGGCTGCTGAAGTGTTAGGAGTTAGGGCGGGCATCGTCAGAGAGACCTTGAGTGTGAGACGCTTAGCCTAGGGGAGATCAGAGAGATCTCCTGCAGCAGGCTTCCTTTTGTAGGAATCCTGTACACCCACCTTACCTTTTTGGGCACTGGAGCTGTGGTGATCATGCTCCTGGACTGCTTAAGGCAGGGCAGCATCTCTGGAGGCTTGTTTGTGCGACACCATCGGAGCCCCTGCGAAAGCATCTCCCCAGCTTTCAAAGAAAGCCTTTGGGAGATGCCACCACACATGCATGGTCCTCTTCCCATGCAAGGGTGCCATCTTACTCAGTCAGATGACATAGCTAGAACTGACAAAAGATGATGGCAAAAATTGTACAGCAACTCCAAGGGGAGGAGGGAGGTTTGTGTGGACTGATTCCTGCTGTCTCTGGAGAACACCCGTTACAGGTGAATAACTACGCTTTCACCAGGAACAAGAAGGAAGTCAGTCCTCATGTGTGGGACTCCCTAGTCACAGGTTACCGAGAAACTGTAGAAAAATGGCCCGTGAGCAGCTGCAAGTGAATCTAAGGAAAGATTCTGAGGACCCCAGTGTCCAGGGAGAACCATGGCTCTAGTAGCTTGAACAAGAAGGGTTGGAGGACAGGAGTTGCCTAAACCCCGAACAGATTACAGAGTACGGCCTGGCCGAAGGCACTGTCCCATCGGGACTCCCTCTCCAGGCAGTAGTGAGCTACAAAGGTGTGAACTGAGGACCAGGTGGCAACCCAGCTGATGTTTGCATAGGCTTGCAACTGAGGTCGCCATAGCCCTGACGTTGCGTTGGATGGGTGTGAAGCACGACCCTGTTCTTATAGAACCTAGTGTAAAGGTGGCTAAACTACCAAGGCCTGAAGCTCACTGACTCTGCGGGCAGAGGTGAGCACCACCAGGAAGACAACCTTCAAAAGATAGGTAATGCAAATGGCAGATAGCCAAAGGTTCGGAAAAGCGTCTTGGTAAGCTGCGTCAGAACCATGTTGAGATCCCATTCCACCAGAGGCGGCTGGATGGGAGGCTTAGAGAGCAGCAAGCCCCACATGAATTGGGTAATGAGGGGCTACACAGAAAGAGGTTTGCCCTCTATGGCATGATGGTGTGAGGAGAGTGCGCTCAGGTGTACCATGACGGACCTGAGTCCAGTCTGCGAGAGGTGGAGTAAGTACTGCAGCATGGTGTCACCTGGCAGGAGAATGGGTCAACCCGTTGCTCAGCACACCATACTGAGAATCTGCACCACTTGAAGGTGTAGGCTCATCTTGTGGCGTTCTTACGAGAGGCCAGGAGGACTTCTTCCACCTCCCTGGGGAGGTTGAAGGGAGCGAAGGTGACCCATTCAGCAGTCATGCTGTTAGCGACAGGGACCCCAAATTGGGGTGGAAAAGTGAGCCCTCTTTCTGGGTCAGTAAGTCCTGGGGCACTCCCCAGAGTGACCAGGAACTCCGTCAAGAGGCAGAGCAATTGGCCACCGCGGGGCCACCAGGATCATGGAAGCCTTGTCCCGCAGGACCCTGAAGAGGATCCGGGCGATTAGTGGCATGGGAGGGAAGGTATACAGAAGGCCCTCTGAACACAAGATAAGGAAAACATCTGCCGCTATCTGGAACAGATGTGGATGGAGACAGCAGAAGCAGGGACAGTTGAGCATTGGTTGGGTTAGCAAAGAGGTCCAAACATGGGGTTTTCCATAGTCGGAATAGCCGCTGCGCCACCCTGGGGTCTAGGTGCCACACGTGCGGCTGGAGGACCCTGCTTAGCCTGTCCGCCAGGGCATTGTCTTGGCCCAGAAGGTATACTGTCCTGAGGAGCATTTATGGCTGGTCGTATACGAACAGAAGGCTATTGCCTCCTGGCAGAGTCACCGGGACCCCATGCCCCCTTGTTTGTTCAGATAAAGCACAGTTACTTACCTGTAACAGGTGATCTCTGGGAACAGCAGGAATAAGTCTTCACATATGGGTATCGTCGGTACTGACGGAGCCTGCGCGGAAACTCTCCCCAGTGTCCAGTAAGAAAGCTTTTGGGAGCATCCCACAGCGCCTGCGCGCTGCCTTCCCGCCTTTCCCAACCGCCTCTGTCCAGTTCGAGTTTTAAAGCTGAGACAAAGAGAGAGAGAGGAAAGGAAAGATAGATAGATACAACTCCTAGGGGAGGTGGGTGGGTTGTGAAGACATATTCCTGCTGTTCCCAGAGATCACCTGTTACAGGTAAGTAACTGTGCTATCTCCAGGAACAAGCAGGAATGAGTCTTCACATATGGGGACTCCCTAGCTGCAGATGCCAGGGAGAAACCCCAGGTTGTGTGTCCTTGAAAAGGACTCTACCTCCCCCCATGGATCTCTGGCATCCGACCAGGGTAGGTGGGTAGGAGTTGATTAGGAATGGAACAGGTGTTTGAGAACAGCCTGACCAAACGAGGCATCCCGGCGGGAGTCCTTGTCCAAACAGTAATGGGCTGTGAAGGTATGAACCGAGGCCCAGGTGGCCGGTCAACAGATTTGGTCGATGGACACAGAGTTTAGATGAGCCATTGAGGCTGCCATGGCTCTCACATTGTGAGCTGTGACATGGCCCTCCAGAGAAATGTTCCTACTCTGGTAGGCGAAAGAAATACACTGAGCAATCAAGTTGGACAGTGTTCTCTTAGAGACTGGAAGTCCTAAATGAGAAGGATCAAAAGCAACAAAGAGTTGAGAAGACTTTCTATGTTGCTGTGTTCTTTGTAAGTAAAAAGCGAGAGCTCTCTTACAATCCAAGGTATGAAGATTCCTCTCTGCATTTGATGCATGAGGTCCTGGAAAAAAGACAGGTAAAAATACCTCTTGGTTCAGATGAAAAGGTGAGACCACTTTAGGCATAAAGTGTGGATTGGTCCTGAGGACTACCGTATCATGATGGAACCTTGTATAAGGAGGATTAGCCACCAAAGCTTGCAACTCACTGATGCGGCGTGCTGAGGTGACTGCAATGAGAAAAATAACTTTCCAAGAAAGGAATTTCAAGGAGGTGGTGGCTAAAGGTTCAAAGGGTGGCTTCATAAGCTGGCCAAGAACCAGGTTTAAGTCTCATGCCACTGGAAGTGGTCTAATGGGAGGTTTAGTTAAAAGAAGGCCTCTCATGAATCTTGCTATGAGGATGAGAGGAAATAGGTTGTCCATTGAGAGGCTTGAGGGACGCTGCAATAGCACTCAAATGGACTCTTACTGAATTCATTTTCAGACCTGCATGGGATAGATGCAGGAGATACTCTAGTAGAGAATTCAGAGGTATTGCAAGAGGGTTTAGACCTTTCCCTGAACACCAAATGGTAAATCATTTCCATTTGAAAGCATAGGAACATCTAGTAGAAGGATTTCTAGAGGCATGAATAACATCTCTGACTTGCTGAGAGAGATGAAAATCTTGAAGGTCTAGGCCCTCAGCAACCAAGCCCTGAGATGGAGCAACTGGGGGTTTGGGTGCCACAAAGTTCCCTCTTCCTGGGACAGAAGGTCTGGTGCAGAGCCCAAGTCCAGGGAAGGAGCTTGAGAGAGATGCAGAAGTAGAGGGTACCACACTTGGCGTGGCCAGTGTGGTGCTATGAGGATCATGGTCCCTTGATCTCTCTGAAAGCTTGAATAGTGTCTTGGGAATTAGGGGAATTGGTGGAAAGGCATAAAGGAAGTCTTGACCCCAGTGAAGGAAGAAGGCATCCTTGGCCTGAACTCCCTGACATGGAATTCTGGAACAGAACCGGGGAAGTTTGGCATTCCACGGACTTGCAAAGAGGTCTATGTCCGGGGTTCCCCAAATTCGAAAGATCCTGGCTACCTGGTCCATGTGGAGGGACCATTCGTGTGGAAGCAGAACTCGACTGAGTCTGTCCGCCCAAGAGTTTTGAACGCCTGGAAGATATACTGCCAGAAGATGGATGTGATGCTCTCTGGCAAAGGCCCACAGTCACAAAGCTTCATTGCAAAGTGACAGAGAGCCAGTCCTGCCCTGCTTGTTTACATAGAACATGGCTACTTGGTTGTCCGTATGGATGAGGACTGTCCTGTAGCTGAGCAGGGAATGGAACACTGAGAGCTAAGAATATTGCTCTGAGTTCCAAGAGATTGATATGCAGAGACGTCTCCTGTGGAGACCAGATGCCCTGGGTGGAGAGATCCCGCAGATGAGCTCCCCAACCCACTGGAGAAGCATCTGTTGTCAGAGTTGCTTGGGGTAGCGACTGCTGAAAAGGGGACCCCAGCAACAGATTTGGAGGGGACTTCCACCACTGGAGAGACCAAAATAGGCGACTGGAGTTTGCTATTTTGTCTGACAGGCAACCTGATGCCTGAGTCCATTGGGTGGACAAAGTCCATTGAGCTGCCCTCATGTGAAGGCGAGCATATGGAATCACATGCACGGTGGATGCCATGTGGCCTAGTAGTTGTAACATCTCTCGAGCAGTTAAATGGGACTTTAACTGTATCTGGGAGGCTAACTACACCAAGCGTAGGCAACGGGCCTGAGGAAGATAGGCCCTTGCAGTTGTGGTATCCAGCAAGGCCCCTATAAACTCCAGAGACTGAGTAGGGGTGAGATGGGATTTTGGGATGTTTATTACCAGTCCCAAATACTGAAGGACACGCATTGTGCAGGTTAGAGAAATCTGGGCCTCTGACTGGGATGGAGCTCGAATGAGCCAGTCGTCCAGATATGGGAAAACGAATATTCCTAGAGTGCGTAGAAATGCAGCTACTACTGCCATGCATTTCGTGAACACCCTTGGTGCAGAGGCCAGACCGAAAGGAAGCACCCTGTATTGGTAGTGCTTTCCTTGAAAAAGGAACCTTCTGTGTGTTGGATGGATGAGGATATGGGTGTACGCATCCTTGAGATCTAGAGAACAAAGCCAGTCCTGACTCTGAAGGTATGGCAGCAGAGTACCGAGAAAAATCATCTTGAATTTCTCTTTGAATAGAAACTTGTTCAATTCTCTGAGATCTAATATGGGACTTTAGCCCCCTGTTTTCTTTGGAATAAGAAAATAAGGAGAGTAGAACCCTGAGCCCTGTTGAAGAAGGGGTACTTCTTCTATTGCCCCTTGGGCAAGAAGGGTAGCAATCTCCTGACCCAGAAGTTTGAGGAGAGATGTTGGAGAATTGAACTGTCTCACCATGGTGTGGGGAGGAAGGTTTAAGAAATGAAGCTTGTACCCTTCCCTTATAATGGAGAGGGTCCATTGCTCTGCTGTGATTTGCTCCCATCTGGGAGCAAAGTAAGCCAACCTTCCTGGAATGGTGAGGGGCTATGGTTCTTCCAGAGCCAGAAAGGCTAAGTTCTCTAGTTGCAAGTCAAAGGCCCTGAGGAGGCTGAGGCTGCTGAGCCGTGGGAGGCCTGGCAGCCTTTGACTTGGCCTGTTTAGGTGGTTGTTGATGCTTTGCAGCAAAATGACCTGCAGAAGATGCCTGCTGACCATAAGCAGGATAGTATCTTCCCTTTTTAGAAAAAGTTGTCTTTTTGAACAATCTTTTCTTAGCAGGAGCAGAGGTAGACTTTGAAAGTCGATCCAAAGCAGAGTTCTCAGCATCCATCTGAGTGGCCTTTGCTTGCCAATCCCTGCCAAAAAGGTTTTCACCTGTACAAGGGAGATTTCCCAGTTCATCTTGGACCCAAAGTTCCAAATCAGAGGCTTGTAACCAAGCAATTCTGCGTGCACCTATGGCAATAGCCGAGGCTCTGCTTACACACTCAAAAAGAGTCAAAGGCTGCACGGTTGGAAAATTTGGAAACATCTTGGGCATGTTTAAGCCAAGTGAGAAATTCCTGCCTTTTATCTTCTGAAATAAAAGGGGCTAAAGTCTGCAGATGATCTGTGACCTCTTTTAGAAACATCCCCATACAGAGACTATAGGAGTTGATTCTGGCAGCAAGCATATTAGCTTGGAAAACCCTTCGGCCAAAAGCATCAAGGGTCCTGCATTCACGTCCTGGAGGATTAGATGAGTGTCTCTTTGCACGCTTTATTTTCCTCATGGCAGACTCTACCACAATAGAGTGGTGAGGGAGCTGAGACTTATGAAAGCCAGGACAAGGAGGGACACGGTACATAGTGTCTAACCTACGAGAATGAGGAGAGGTGGTAAGAGGAGTCTCCCACATGCTCAACATGAGATCATAAAGAATCTCATGAATAGGTAAAATAGCTGCTTCTTTAGGAGCCTTAGGATATTGCAAAATATCTAATTGTTTGGCTCTAGGCTCTGACTCAGGGGCCACTGTAATGGAGAGGCCCCTAGCCACTTCCCTAATGAAGTCTTGAAAAGACAAGTCTTCTGGAGTAGACATTCTTTGTTTTGGAGAATCAGACTCCTGAGGAAGAAGTACCGGTGCATCGACAGAAACCTCCGACTCATCAGAGTCTTCGGAGGAATCGAAGTATCGCCTGTCTGGATGCTCCTGTAAAGCCCGATACGCATACTGAGTGGGATCGACATCGGGAGTAAGCGGTACCAGTTCGGTACCGATGGGTATCATAGGACAGGGTACGTGGCAGTCGACACCGAAGCCGATGCAATCGGTACCGGCACCAGGAATGATGCCGGTGACGGAGTCGGTACCGGCAAGAGAGACTGTTGTGGTACCGGAGGCGTTGAAGCCTGCATAAACGCCGTTAAGGTGCGCTGCATGGACAGAATCTTCTGATCCATCGATGCCACCAGAGTCTGGATGTCGGTACCAGTGGAGGCCACCGGTACCCCAGAACACGGCAACAGGTGATCGGTCGAGGCCGAGCCATCGATGTCAGCCTGTGGCCCCATAGACAATGCTTTGGAAGCGGAACTTCCCGCCGGGGTAATTTTGCCGGTGCAGAATCCTTGAGGACAAGCCCGGAGGCATCTCGATGCTTAGAGGGAGATTTGCCCTTCGAGGACCAGCTAGATTTATGTTTGGTTACCTGAGATCCATGGGAGAAAGAAGAAGCCCTGGAAGACGTCGATGCCACCGAGGCTGCATCAGAGGGAAACAGGGTACTGAGCTTGGCTGCTCGGTTCTGCCGACCTCTTTTAGACATCATGGTACAGGACACACAATCCGTGATGGAATGGTCAGGACCCAAACATTTTAGACACCAGTCATGGGTGTCGGTGACAGAAATAGTACCGCCACACTTCGTGCACTTTTTGAACCCGGAAGCGGGCTTCTCCATGAGGAGAAATATGTTCAGGCCTAAGGCCCAAACCGAAAATACACAGTTGAAGAAAGAAAAGGGTTTTTTTTTTTTTTTTTGTAAGAAAGAAAAGAAAAGACCGGTGGTACCGGTCTGACGTCGAAGAAGGCAGACGCGACACAGAAAAATAAAGAAAAAAATAAAGAATTCTTCTGCGGTGACAGGAACACGACCTGCTGGCTCCGCGAAAAAGAAGAACTGGAGAGAGGCGGTTGGGAAAGGCAGGAAGGCAGCGCGCAGGCGCTGTGGGATGCTTCCAAAAGCTTTCTTACTGGACGCTGGGGAGCGTTCCCGCACAGGCTCCGTCGGTACCGACGATACCCATATGTGAAGACTCATTCCTGCTTGTTCCTGGAGATAACATCGTGACCTGGTTGGACTAAGCACTGACTGGTTCCACAGGCAGCGATGAAAGGCCTTGATCGCTAGAAAAATGGCCCAGAGCTCCAGCAGGTTGATCTGCTGCTAGCTATCCTCCAGAGACCAGTGGCATGCCAGCCTAGTAGGGAGGACCCTCTGGGGATTTGGGTGTTGAAACAGTATGCCCTTCTGCAGGTGCTGTGTGTCCTGCCATCAATCGAGTGACTCTGTAAGTTGATGGGACACAAAGACCTTGTCCCAGACCCTGCATGTGGCTTGAGTCCACTGTGAGCGGAGGCATCACTGAGATGCCTGCATGTGGAGGCAGGCGTTGGAGACCACATGGACTGTGGAAGCTATGTGGCCTAGCAGGTGGAGCATGGATCATGACAACACAACATGGTGGTGCTGCACCTTGGTCGACAGGGCCCTGAGATGATCTGCCCTGTCCAGTGGGAGAAAGGCCCTGGCTTGGAGGGTATCCAGACGAGTCCCTATTAACTCCAGGTCCTGTGTTGGAGTGAGGTGGGATTTGGGTTGGTTTATCACAAACCCCAGATGTTGTAGGTCCTTGTTGGTGCAAGGCCATGGCCCCTTTTACTAGCCAGTTGTCCAAGTATGGGAAGATGAAGGTCCCTTGGAGACAGAGGTAGGCAGCTACTACTGCCAGGCATTTGGTGAAGACTCTTGGTGCAGAGGCAAGGCCGGATTGTAGTACCCTACACTGGTAGTGGTCGCCCCCGAACACGAATCTTAGGTACTGTCTGTAGCTGGGATAGGTAAGGAGGTGGGTATAGCCATCCTTTAGGTCCAAGGAGCATAGTCAATCTCCATACTGGAGGTACGGCAGCAATATTCCAAAGGAGAGCATTTTGAACTTCTCCCGCACCAGGAATTTGTTCAGGTTTCTCAAGTCCAGGATGGGCCTTAGGCCTCCTGTTCTTTTTGGGGCCAGAAAGTACCTGGAGTAGAACCCCTTTCCTTTAGGTGGTGTGGTACGGGCTCCACGGCCCTGTCCCTGAGAAGGCCTGCAGGTTCCTGCAATAGCAGGGACTGGTTCAGGGGAGTCCGGGGGCTCTCCTGGAAAGAAAGGGGGAGGCGTCTGGTCCAGGTGAAGGAAGTAACCTTCCCTGACCATCTATAGTGTCCAGAAGTCAGTGGTGATGGCAGTTGGTCCTCCATGGGTAGAGAGGCTATGCCCTGAGTCAAAACCCAAACCCAGCCTGGGCTGGAGCTGGTGTCTGAGGCTTGCATGGGCCTTGGCCCTCTCCCTCTCCCTTGCCCTGACGACCCTGCTGTGGGGTCTGGGAGGCTTGGTATGGGGGATAGTCTCAGTAGGGCTGGCCTTTGCAGTGGAAGGGAGGCCTTTTTCCTGGTGGTTTCTTCTTGGGAAGAGTGGAGGTCTTCCTGGAGAGTCGAGTCCTGGTGACATACTCAGTCTCTATCTCTGCTGCCTTATTCTCCATTGGCTTGCCAATGAGGTTTTCACCAAGCTAAAGGACGTTGAAGAGTTTTTCCTGGACTCATTGCTCGAGGTCCGATGCCTGGAGCCAGCTGGCATCGGGCACCAATGCCTGCGGCGACCACCCTTGTGTTGGACTCGAAGCCATTGTAGGCTGATTTAGACAAGTATTTTGAGCACTCCCCGAAGGACTTCGTGAGGGTTTGGAATCGCTGGAGGTGATCCCCCGCTGAGACCGGCCGAAAAATCTACAAGTTTCTTAGTTAGGTCTTGGAGATACATGCCAATATACAGCTGATATACTTGTATTCAGCAAGCCAGCATCAAGCCCTGGTAACATTTTTGCCCGAGGTGTCAAGGGCACGGGACTCCATGCGCGGAGGCATAGAAAAGTGAGTCTTCGGGTTTTTCTGTCAACGCATGGCCGACTCAACCACCACAGAGGTGTGAGGGAGTTACACCTTCCTGAAGCCAGGGCCGTGCTGAACCCAATACATAGTGTTCAGGCGCCAGCTAACGATCAGCAGCAATGCCAGTGTTTCCCACATCCCGGAAGAGGAAGCACCTGAGGATGGTCGGGACAGGGACCTTAAGGGCTTCCTTAGGTGGTGCCTCATATTGGAAGATTTCAAGTTCCTCCATGTGAGGGTCCTCCTCCGACTCTGTGGTGAGGGACAATGCCTTTGCCATGTCCTGGACAAACTCGAGGAACAGGGACTGGTGCCTTGACACCGGCGGAGATGGATTCGAGGGGAGATCATGGTATGCTTGTGTCTCTGGAGAAGCCTCGTCCTCGGACTCCCAGTCCGAGTAGTCCGTAGAGGACTAGAGGCCTGACGCCTCTAGGAGTGTCGTCAGGTCTGGCCTTCAGTGGACCGCAGCTGTTGCTTGGCCGGAGCCAGAAGCGCTCGCTGGGGAGAATCTCGCACCTGAGGACTGGGAGCAGGATCGAGACCCTTGCCGAGGATTGGCTCGAGGCATGGGGTTCTCGAGGATCTTTTCGGTGGCCCGGGGAGTCCTCGAAATTGAGGTCTCTGCGGCCTCAGCACGTGCGCCAGCAGGGCTGGGCATCAACGTTTGCTTGTGAGGCAAGGAAGGCAGAAACGCCATTAGACAGTTGCAACATCTATAGGTGTAAAAGAGGTTGCAAGCTACGTGCTAGAAGAAGGTATGGTCTCAGACTTCCTATCTAGAATTGTTGCTGTGATACCTAGGTTATGGAATGAAAGCTCATGACACTACAGCCCATTAGGAGACAGCTTATATGAAAATCTACCAGCCTTGAAAAATAAAAACTAAGATTGTTTTTTATTTACATAATAGCCTGTGGAAGCTCTGTCTCTCCATTCTGGTGTAAGGAAGAAATGCAATAATCCTAATATATAAAAAAAACCCAGAAATTAAATTATGAACATTACAGAGAATGGGAAAAATAGGATACCACTATATAGACAATCACTGCAATCTGACAGAAGAGGAAGCTTTACAATGATAACGTCACAGAAAGCTACAGTTAATTCTTTGAAAACTGCAGCAAAACATGAGGAATTCTGACAAAGTGTTATTAATAATGCCTTCATTTGACTACTAAATACGTGTCTAATTTCTAAATGCCAGCTACAGTAACACATAATTAGCTGACAGTAGAAGACAATATCAAGTTGACAATGTAAAGGCAGTTCCGTTTTCTTCTCATTATCCCTGTGCTACTCTTATTTCCCTCTCATTATAATTTTTATTTCTGAAAAAGAAGTATTTGTGGTTATTTTATTTCTATTTTTTAAGAGAATACACCTTGAATAATGCAGCATTTATAAGAAAGCAAAGGAAGGTCAGTATAGCCTGTCCCTTAATTCCATTATCTTGGCTCTGGTTTAACTTACCAGGGGGAGGGATTTCCAGATCAGTTGTCTGCTGAACATTAGTCCGACCAGGTCGTGGGTCAAAAGCAGGAACTAAAGCAGAGAACTGTCGTTTCAGCACATAGTCATCATCCCATGTTCTCCGACGGCCCCCTTTAGTTTCATATTCTTCTTCTTCCTGTTAGATAACAAAGTCTGAATGATATGACAACATATTCCATACCTCACATTCAACTCATACTCGCAAACTTTTCTTTGCATCCTGGAAAAAAAACAGCGTTCTCAATCTGAATTAAATTATATACCTAAATACAGATGCACCCTGAAGCATGCCAGACTGACAGCACTTAAGCGAAATTCTTTATACATACAGGTACAGCACAGACAGAAGCATTTTCCATCACTTTCTTGCAAAATGCTTAACTCTATTAAGAGACTAATTCTAAGAGTGATATGATCAATCTTTAATTTCACTACAGACTGCCACGAAGAATTATGGGAGGATATACAAAGGCATTTACACATTTTGCACTTAGTGCCGTTGCTACACACCCTGATGCTAACTGGTTAGCATCGAGGCAGCACCCATCGCTAAACCAGGCAGCGGCGATATTCAGTCGCTGCCTGATTAGCGATACATGACGAAAGTAAGGCACAAGAAACCCTGGCCTAACTTTCGCTGAAGAATCTAACAGCATATCGCTGCTGCCCGGTTAGCTTTGCGGCAATCCAGGCAGCCTATACATTCAATGCTGGAGCCCAGATATGGCCCTGGCACTGAATATCCAGGCTTTAAGTACAACCCTGGCATCTAGCTGCTTTAGCAGCACTAACTGCCAGTGCTGAATATCAGGCCCTATGATTTTAACCCCACAAACACCCATATATGAAGAAATGAAATAACAAACTTGCTCTATACAAAACGCTGAGAAAAGGTTAGTGAATTTGGTAGGATGGTTTGTATTTTAGCACAATTTGGATCCAATCACGTTTTGAATATAATCTAAACCCTGATATCAGAGAAAGCGTAGTTACTCACCTGTAACAAATATTCTCCGGGGACAGCAGGAATCAGTCCTCACATATGAGCGACGTCAGCGCAGATGGCGCCCGTGCAGAAGCATCTCCCCAGCTTCCGAAGAAAACCTTTGGGAGATGCACCACTCATGCATGGTCCACTTCCCGCCAAGAGTGCCATCTTGCCTCAGTCCAATGACATAGCTAAGATGGTAAAAATAAAATATGGTAAAGAAGCAACTCCAAGGGCAGAAGGAAGGGTTGTGAGGACTGACTCCTGCTGTCCCCAGAGAACACCTGTTACAGGTGAGTAAAGTGTAGTTACTCACCTGTAATAGGTGTTCACCAGGGACAGCATGAATCAGTCCTCACTTATGGGTGACGTCGGCACCGACGGAGCCCACATGGAGCAATTCCCCAGCTTTCAAAGTAAGCCTTTGGGATTGCTGCCACACATGCGTGGTCCTCTTCCCGCCCAAGGGTGCCATCTTGCTCAGTCAGGTCCCTAAGCTCGATCGAGCCCTACCAAGCAGATGGCAAGGGAAGGATAAAAATCCAGCAACTCATCAGGGGAGGCGGGAGGGTAGTGAGGACTGATTCCTGCTGTCCCTGGAGAACACCTGTTACAGGTGAGTAACTATGCTTTCTCCAGGAACAAGCAGGAAGTCAGTCCTCACTTATGGGACTCCCCAGCTACAAGCTACCAAATCTGTAACCAAAAAACATCTCCGTGAGATCGTGAGCAGAAGCCGATGCCCAAAGGAGCCAGAGTCCTCTGGTCCCTGGGGCGAGGCCCTCGGTAGCCGTGAAAAAGGGTTGGAGGGCCGGAGTTGCTTATACCCCGAACAGATTGCGGAGTACAGCTTGGCCGAAGGCGCTGATCCAGCGGAACTCACTCTCCAGGTAGTAGTGTGCAGCGAAAGTGTTCGCTGAAGACCAGGTCACCGCCCAGCAAATGTCCATCAGGGGCACGGAGCACAGCAATGCCACCGAAGCCACTTTGGCCCGGACCCCATGCGCAGTGACTCGATGATCTAACGGGGCACCTGCCTTCGTGTGAGCAAAGGCAATGCAGTCCGCTACCCAAATGGATAGGATGCGTTTAGTGACTGCCTGTCCCATTCGATGGGGATCGTAGGTCACAAAGAGTCGGCCAGATCTGCGATAAGCCTGGGTGTGCTGCAAATAGAAGGCAAGAGCCCTTTTGCAGTCAAGTGTATGAAGAGCTGTCGACGCCTGGTCTGCATGAGGTCTCAGAAAGAAAGTCGGTAAGACTATCTCCTGATTGAGATGGAAGTCCAAAACAACCTTCGGCAGGAACTTGGGGTGGGTATGGAGGACCAATCTATTCCTATAGAATCTTGTGTAAGGGGCATCAGCCATAAGAGCCTGGAGCTTACTGACTTGGCAGGCCGAGGTCAGGGCCTCCAGGAAGACCACCTTCCAGGAGAGGTGCCGCAGCGAGAATGTCGCCATTGGCTCGAAGGGTGAACCTTTAAGCTGCATGAGCACTACGTTCAGGTCCCATTCCTATGGGGGCAGTCGGAAGGGCGGTTTGGACAGTAAAAGACCCCACATAAAGCGGGAGACCAATGGCTGCCCTGAGAGGGGCTTTTCCTCGACGGGGAGGTGATTCGCCGAGATGGCGCTCAGATGCACCCTGACAGAATTCGACTTCAGACCTTCCTTTGAGAGATGGAAGAGGTATTGAAGGACCCACCGAGTGGAGCAGGAGAATGGGTTGATCTGGAGCCCTGAGCACCAGACCGAGAAACGCCGCCACTTGAAGGCATAAGCTCGCCTAGTCGAGGTCTTCCCCAACGCGAGGAGAACCTCATCGAACTCCTCCGGGAGATGAAGTGGGACTAGGGAAACCCGATCAGCCTCCAGGCTGTGAGGGATAATGAGGCCAGTTTCAGGTGCCACACCCGTCCGTCCTCCTGCGTTAGCAGGCCCAGGGCATAGCCCAGGGCGACTGGAGACTCCATCGACAGTCAGATCAGGGCTGTCGAGGCCATGAAGTAGCTACAAGGATCATCGATGCCTGGTCCCACAGAACCTTGAGGAGGGTCCTCGCAATGAGAGGGGTGGGAGGGAACACATAGAGCAGACCGGAGGACCAGCTCAGAAAGAACGCATCCGGGCACTCCCTACTCGGGTGTGGCACTGGCCCTCAGAAGCGGAGGAGCTGTGCATTCAGTGGACTGGCTAATAGGTCCATAGCCGGCCACCCCTGGATCCAGCCGCCATTCGTGAGGGCTGAGGATTCTGCTGAGCCTGTCTGCTAGGACATTCTCCTGGCCCGGGAGGTAGACTGCCCTGAGGGTCATCCCGGCAGAGGGAACATGATCCAGTCCCCCTTCCTTGTTGACGTAGAACATCGCCTCGCGGTTGTCGGTCCACACGAGCACCGACCTCCCCTTGAGGTGGTCCTCTAAGGCCCTGAGGGCACACCGAATCGCCCAGAGCTCGAGCAAGTTTATCTGCCGCTGAGACTCCTCGGGTGACCACTACCCCTATGTGCACAACGCAGTGGGCACCACACCACAGCAGGGAGGTATCCGTTGTCAGCACTATGTCGTGCTGCGGTGTCTGGAAGGGCAACCCCTGGAGAAGGTTGCAGGGGTTTCGCCAACAACCCAGACTTTACAAGAAACCAGAAGAATCTCTTCCATGTCCCGTGGGAGGATGAAGGGAGCTAACGCTATCCTTTCATCAGCCAAGCCGTGAGTGCGAGGGACCACAGATTGGGGTGCAGGAGACAGCCCTGCTCCTCAGAGTAGCCCTGGAGCTCAGGTCTGGGAAATCGGCGACACCACCGATAGGATGAGGAGAAGTGGGAATCAAGGCTTCCAGGGCCACCGAGGGGCTATCAGCACTAGCGATGTTCTGTCGCTCTGGATCTTGAATAGTGTCAGTGGGAAGGTGTACATGAGGCCTTCCCATCCACGGAATGAGGAATGCATCCACTGCCACCCGGGACGGGTGCGACAGGTGTGAGCAGAATTGTGGCATCTGAGTGTTGTCTGGGCTGGCAAACAGGTCCATTGAGGGGGCACCCCAGAGATGGAACAGCTATGAGGCTACCACTGGATCCAGGTGACACTCGTAAGGCCGGAGGACCCTGCTCAATTTGTCTGCTAGGGCTTTGTCCTGGCCCGGGAGGTACACTGCCCTTAGAAGCATTGGACGACTGCCTCCTGGCAGAGGAGGGAGGGGGGGTATGACTTTGTACCACTCTGATCGAATAGAACACTGAGACCTGATTGTTGGTCTGGATCAGTACCGAGTGGTGGTGGAGTTGGTGGCAGAAGGCTCGGAGGATAGGTATATTGGATTCCTCCTGGGACAAGCAACCTTGCGTCTGGAGGCTCCCGCAATGTGCTCCACAGCCCATTAGTGAGATCCATGGTGCTTCTGAGGGTTGGGTGTCTGGAAGGGCATCCTGGCCTGAAGCTGGCGTGGATTCTGCCACCATCTGATGGAGTTCGCCAGCTGACAGGTCACTTTCACTCTGTCCCTGAGCCTGCCTGTGGCTTGTGTCCACTGTATTAAAGCAAATTAATCTGTGAACCCACTGTTTTTTGTTAAATCAGTCAAGGCCTAGCAGCAGCAGATTAAGTTTAAATTTAAAACACAGAAGAGAAATTTCTGGTTACATTTCACACCCAGCAGAGAGCTTGTAGTTTAAATTTAATAGTCACTCAGGGCCTAGTATCAACAAAGTAATTTTAGTTCAGATTTAAAAAACAGAAGAGAGCTTTCTGGTTAAATATAGAACCCAGCAGAGAGTTTGTAGTTTAAATTTCATAATAAGTCAGAGCCTAGCAGCAGCAAAGAGCTATAATTTAAATCAAATCAGAATATAGCTTAGCATAAAAAGCAAAACAGGGTCAGTACTCTTTGAGCAACAAATAAAGTCTTCTAGAGACCTTTACAAAGAGGCCTTCTACCTAGGGGGCAAGAGACCTGTGAAACATTTTCAATAGGTGTTAACACCAGGTGGCAGGTCAAAAGGCCATTTTGAAAGACTCCTTCTATCCAAGCAAGGACTGTTAATCACCCAGGAAGATGATTACAGCTTACCTCAGCAGCACAGGACAGGGTACTGTGTAGCAGCCCTCTTTTAATAAGTGTTATTTCCCTCCCTCCCTCCCCCCAACACCCACCCACCCCTGGGATAATCGTAGCTTTATAGGTACTTACACATCTTAAAGGACAGGAGGTGCTCTCAGGTGAAGCTCGTTACCCAAATCAGTCATACACTAAGGACCTGAGATTAATTAAGCTTCAGGTGAACATGGTATATTAAACGTATTAGGTACGGTTTTATTAGTATAAATATCCATAGCAACCCTTAGTAAAGATCTAAACATAAGCTTAAAACTAAGATGCAGACAGCAGTCCAGCAGTGAGATAGGGGCTTTCCAAACTTTTGCATTGAGCGTCACATGTATGATTTTCTCCCAGTTGGTGAAAGGTCTTACGTGTGCACTAGGTGCAAGGAGCTCTTTGCTCTCAGGGAACGAGTCCGTTCTCTAGAGGCTAGAGTAGCAGACTTGGAAAACATAAGACAGAGAGGTACATAGACGAGACCTACAGGGATATAGTCCTGAAGTCCCACCTCCAGTATGGCAGCACCCCTGTTGCCATGGAGGAGAGAGGTCACGTGACAGGAGAGCATCACCCTGGTGTGGCAGGAAGTGATCCTGTAACTAGGACCTGTCCTCCAGGTGATGTAAAACCCTCCCGCACCGAGGAAGTTTCTCCAGGGCCATGTGCTAAGCTGTTATAGTTGGTGATTCGATCATTAGGCATGTAGATAGCTGGGTGGCTGGTGGACGTGAGGATCGCCTGGTAACATGCCTGCCTGGTGCGAAGGTAGCGGACCTCACGCGCCACCTAGATAAGGTCTTAGATAGTGCTGGGGAGGAGTCTGCTGTCTTGGTACATGTCGGTACCAATGACATAGGAAAATGTGGTAGGGAGGTTCTGGAGGCAAAATTTAGGCTTTTAGGTAGGAAGTTGAAATCCAGAACTTCCAGGGTAGCGTTCTCCGAAATGCTTCCTGTTCCACGTGCAGGACCCAAAAGGCAGGCAGAGCTCCGGAGTCTCAATGCGTGGATGAGACAATGGTGCAGAGATGAGGGTTTTGGATTTGTTAGGAACTGGGGAACATTCTGGGGAAAGGAGGGGCTCTTCCGAAGGGATGGGCTTCACCTTAACCGGGATGGAACCAGGCTGCTGGCATTAACCTTTAAAAAGGAGATAGAGCAGCTTTTAAACTAGATATTAGGGGAAAGCCGACAGTCGCCCAAGAGCGGATGGTTCGGAAGAATGTATCCTTGAAAGATACTACCAAAAGCAGAGAGGTTCCACAAAAGAGTAAAGTAGCCCAAATGCCCTCAAGTATGGAGCAGACAGAGCTTAAAGATCCCAATTTACCCATGTCTAACAATAGCCAAATTAACATGAATAAAATACATTCTCTAAAATGCTTGTATGCAAATGCTAGAAGTCTAAAGAATAAGATGGGAGAGTTAGAATATATAGCACTAAATGAAAGGTTAGATATGATTGGAATATCAGAGACATAGTGGAAGGAGGACAACCAGTGGGACACTGTGATACCTGGGTACAAACTATATCATAATGATAGAGCTGATCAAATTGGTGGAGGGGTTGCGCTCTATGTTAGAGAGGGCATTGACTCAGAAAGGATTAAAGTTTTGCAGGAAACAAAATCTGCTGTAGAATCTATATGGATTGAAATTCCATATAAAAGGGGGAAGGCGATGGCAGTGGGGGGTGTACTATCGAGCACCTGGCCAGAATGAACAAATGGATGATGAAATGCTCAAAGAAATCAAGGAAGCTAACAAAGGTTACAGCGCAGTAATAATAATGTGTGATTTCAATTACCCCGGTATCGACTGGGTCATTGTCATGTCAGGACATGCTAGGGAGATAAAGTTCCTAGATGAAATAAATGACTGCTTCTTGGAGCAGCTGGTTCATGAACCGACCAGAGGGGAAGCCATATTAGACCTAGTCCATAGTGGAACACCAGATCTAGTGCAAGAGATAAGGGTGTTGGGGCCACTTGGCAATAGTGATCATAGCATGATCGCCTTTGATTTAATTAGTGGAGGGATAGTAAGGAAATCCACAGTACTACCTTTTAACTTTCGAAAGGGAGACTATGATAAAATGAGGAAAACAGTTAAGAAAAAACTAAAAGGAGCAGTTGCGAAGGTTAAAGACGTACATCAAGCTTGAGTGTTGTTGAAAAATACTATCTTGGAAGCCCAGACCAGCTGTATTCCACGCTTTAAGAAAAGTGGAAGGAAGTCCAAAAACTGCCAGCATGGTTTAAAGGTGAGGTCAGAGAGGCTGTTGTTGCCAAAAAAGCATCTTTCAGGAAATGGAAAAAAGAGCCAAACGACGAAACCTGGAAACAGCACAAGCACTGGCAAGTCAAATGCAAGGCATTGATAAAGCAGGCAAAGAGAGAATTTGATTAGAAGCTTGCTGCGGAAGCAAAAACGCGAAATAAAGACCTTTTCAAGTACATTCGTAGCAAAAAACCTGTGAGAGAGTCAGTTGGTCCATTAGATGATAAAGGGGTTAAAGGAGCACTAAGAGGCGACAAGGCGATAGCGGAGAGACTGAATGAATTCTTTGCTTCGGTCTTTACTGAGGAAGATGTAGGGATGTTACCCATGACTGAAGTGGTATTTAAAGGTGCGGAAGAATTGAAGGAAATATTGATACATCGGGAAGATGTCTTACAACTATTAGATAAACTGAAGAGTAGCAAATCACCTGGGCCGGATGGTATACATCCAAGGGTGTTGAAAGAACTGAAATATGAGATTGCAGAACTGCTATCAGTAATCTGTGAACTATCATTAAAATCATCTCTAATACCTGAAGATTGTAGGATCGCCAATGTAACACCAATTTTTAAAAAGGGTTCCAGGGGTGATCCGGGAAACTACAGACGTCAGTACCGAGAAAAATGGTAGAAACCATCATAAAGAATAAAATTACTCAGCATGTAGATAGTCACAACCTAATGGGAGACAGCCAACATGGCTTTAGACAAGGAAGATCTTGTCTTACTAATCTGTTATGTTTTTTTGAAGGAGTGAATAAACAGGTGGACAAAGGTGAGTCGGTTGATATTGTGTATCTGGACTTTCAGAAAGCCTTTGACAAGGTCCCTCATCAGAGACTTTTGGCAAAACTAAAGAGTCATGGGATAGGAGGCAGTGTACTATTGTGGATCAGGAACTGGTTAAAAGATAGAAAGCAGAGGGTAGGGCTAAATGGCCAATTTTCCCAATGGAGAAAGGTGAATAGTGGTGTACCCCAGGGATATGTGCTGGGTCCGCTGCTTTTTGACATATTCATAATTGACCTGGAAAGTGGAATAACGAGTGAGGTTATCAAATTTGCAGATGACACAAAACTATTTAAAGTTGTTCAAACCCAAGAGGATTGTGAAAAATTGCAAGAGGATCTTGATAAATTGGAAGACTGGGCATCAAAATGGCAGATGAAATTTAATGTGGACAAGTGCAAGGTTATGCACCTAGGGAAGAACAACCCAAACTATGTTTACACGATGCAAGGATCCACATTAGGAACCACCACCCAGGAAAAAGATTTAGGCGTCATTGTGGATACCATGTTAAAACCCTCGGCTCAGTGTGCAGCGGCGGCCAAGAGAGCAAATAGAATGCTAGGTATGATAAGGAAAGGAATGGAAAATAAAACAAGAGATATTATAATGCCTCTATATCGTTCCATGGTGAGACCGCACCTTGAATATTGTGTGCAATTCTGGTCACCGTATCTTAAAAAGGATATAGAGATTTTAGAAAAGGTACAGAGAAGAGCCACCAAAATGGTAAAGGGGATGGAAGGATACTTCTATGAAGATAGGCTAAAAAGGTTAGGGCTCTTTAACCTGGAAAAGAGACGGCTGAGGGGAGATATGATAGAAGTCTATAAATTAATGAACGGAGTGGAACGGGTAAACGTAGATCGATTGTTTACCTTATCAGAATATAGAAAGACTAGGGGACATGCAAAGAAGCTACAGGGTAAACTATTTAAGACTAATAAAAGAAAATATTTTTTCACTTAACGTGTAATCAAACTCTGGAATTTGTTACCGGAGGATGTAGTAAAGGCTGTTAGTGTAGCTGGGTTTAAAAAAGGTTTGGACAAGTTCCTGGAGGAAAGGTCCATAAACCATTATTAAGAAGTGACTGAAGATATCAATGCTTGACCCAGTACAAGCATTGTGGAACTTGTGTCTGTTGGGGAAACTGCTAGGTACATGTGACCTAGATTGGCCACTGTTGGAAACAGAATACTGGGCTTGATGGACCTTGGTCTGACCCAGTATGGCATATCTTATGTTCTTATGGAGGAATAGCAATAGTGTCCCCAAGGGAAAGCATCTTGAACTTCTCCCTGACCAGAAACCTGTTGAGCTCTCGCATGTCCAGGATGGGCCTGAGGCTCCCCCCCCCCCGTCCTTTTGGGAACGAGGAACTATCTGGAATAGAAGCCTGTGCCCCAGAGATGTTCGGGCACTGGCTCGACTGCTTTGTCATTGATTAGGCCTGTTAGCTCGGTGAGGAGCAGGGTCTGGTGAAGGAGAAGCCTGCTGGGCTCTCCTGGGAAATACATGGGAGGCACCCGATGTAGGTGGAGAAAATAGTCCTCCTTGACCACCTGTAGCACCCATGTATTGGTGGTGATGGCTATCCACCTGTGGGCAAACTTGGCTAGGCACCCCCCTGTGGGCAGCAGAGGATCCCCTGGAGGTAGGGAGGTTGTGCCTAGGCTGGGCTGAGGCTGGGCTGGTGCCTGGGACTTTGGGGCTTTTTGTTTTCTGGGATCATGTCCTTGTCCTTTTTGTTGCTGACTCTGTTGAGGTGTCGAGAAGGCCTGGAAGTGCGGAATAAAGCTGAAGTCTCCTTTCTTCCTCAGGAAGAAGGGCTTTTTGCCCAGGGCTTTCTTCCTGGGGTGCACAGAGGTCTTTTTTGAGAGCCTGGTTCTCATCACATACTCTATCTCTACTGCCTTATCCGCCTGGGCTTCCCGAATAGGTTTTCATCTATGCAGGGGATATCTATCAGTTTATCCTGCACTCATTATTCCAGGTCGGATGAACAATGAGCCATGCCTGGCATCGAGCACCAATTTCTGTAGCGACCATCCCGGTCGATGACTTGAAGCCATCGTAGGCTGCCCAGGGAAAAAACAGCATAGTTACAAACCTATAACAGGTGTTCTCCAGGGACAGCAGGAATCAGTCCTCAGAGGAAAGGCATACAAGAGGCCCGTGGACCATGGAATCAGAAAAGCATCCGCCGCTACTCTGTAGTGAGGTCTCCCGATTCAAGCTCGCTCTTTTAAAGGAGCCTGGGACTGCCCCGATTGGGCAGACAAAGCTCAGCTGGGCGGTGCAGTCCTTGTGCAGAGCTCAATCCCTCCTGGGAGAGCTTCGGGCTGTAGTGAGGTCTCCCGATTCAAACTCGCTCTTTTAAAGGAGCCTGGGACTGCCCCGATTGGGCAGACAAAGCTCAGCTGGGCGGTGCAGTCCTTGTGCAGAACTCAATCCCTCCTGGGAGAGCTTCGGGCTGTAGTAATGCTTGTGGGAGGGGTGGGTCAGGATGTGGGTGTAAGCCTCCTTGAGATCCAAGGAGCACAGCCAGTCTCCCTGGCTGAGGTAGGGCAGCAGTGTCCCAAGGGACAGCATCTTGAACTTTTCCGTCACCTGGAACTTATTCAAGTTACACAGGTCCAGGATGGGCCGGAAACCCCTTGTTCTTTTTGGGACAAGGAAATGCCTTGAGTAGAACCCCTTTCCCCAGAGGTGATGGGGTACCGGTTCCACCACCCTGTCCCTGATCAAGCCTGCAAATTCTGTGATGAGCAAGTCCTGGTGGAGGAGACGCTCTGGTGGCTCTCCTAGGAAGATGTCTGGAGGGTTCTGCTGCAGATGGAGGAAATACCCCTCTCTTGCACGACCCGCAGAATCCACTGGTCTGTGGTGATGCTGGCCTATCTGTGGGTGAAAGAGGCCAGTTGACCCCCTGTGGGCTGAGGTGGGCCTCCCGGGGGAGGGAAGACCCAGCCCAGGGAGTCAAAAGCTTCCTCCTGGTTGGGTGGGAGCTGGTGTCTGTGGCTTGGAGAGGCTTTGGCTTCCTAGGTCCATGTCCCTGGCCTTTTGGCTGAGAGGACTGGTCAAGCTGCCCCGAGTAAGGCGGGTAGTGGCCAGCCTGGGAATAGCGCTTTTTTCCTCGGGAAAAGCATAGTTACTCACCTGTAACAGGTGATTTCCGGGAACAGCAGGAATTTAGTCCTCACATATGGGTATTGTCGGTACCGATGGAGCCTGCGCAGGAATGCTCCCCAGCGGCCAATCAGCAAGCTTTTGGGAGCATCCCACAGCGCCTGCGTGCTGCCTTCCCGCCTTTCCCAACTGCCTCTCTCCAGTTGAGTTTTAAAGCTGAGACAAAGAGAGAGAGAGAGGGAAAGGAAAGAGAGATACAACTCCTAGGGGAGGTGGGTGGGTGGGTGGGTTCCTGCTGTTCCTGGAGATCACCTATTACAGGTGAGTAACTATGCTATCTCCAAGAACAAGCAGGAATGTAATCATCACATATGGGGACTCCCTAGCTTTAGGTGCCAGGGAGAGAACCCAGAAGTTGTGTGTCCCTGAAGAGGGCTCCACTTCCCCCCATGGATCTCTGGCATCCTACCAGGGATGGTGGGTAGGAGTTGATTAGGTATGGAACAGGTGTTTGAGAACAGCCTGACCAAACAAGGCATCCTGTCGGGAGTCCTTGTCCAAGCAGTAATGGGCTGTAAAGGTATGAACCGAGGCCCAAGTGGCTGCTCGACAGATGTCATCGATAGACACAGAGTGCAGATGAGCTATTGAGGCTGCCATGGCTCTCACATTGTGAGCTGTGACATGGCCCTCCAGAGAAAGGTTCTTACTCTGATAGGCGAAGGAAATACACTGAGCAATCCAGTTAGACAGTGTTCTCTTGGAGACTGGAAGTCCCAAATGAGAAGGATCAAAAGCAACAAAGAGTTGAGAGGACTTTCTATGTTGCTATGTTCTTTGTAAGTAAAACGCTAGAGCTCTTTTAAAGTACAAGGTATGAAGATTCCTCTCTGCATTTGATGCATGAGGCCCTGGAAAAAACACAGGTAGGTAGACCGCTTGGTTCAGATGAAAAGGCGATACCCACCTTTGGCATAAAGTGTGGATAAGTCCTAAGGACGACCTTCTCATGATGGAACCTTGTATAAGGTGGATCAGCTACTAGCGCTTCCAACTCACTAATGTGGCGTGCTGATGTGATTGCAATGAGAAAGATAACCTTCCAAGAAAGGAATTTCAAGGAGGTGGTAGCTAAAGGTTTATGAGCTGCCCGAGAACCAGGTTTAAGTCCCATGCCACTGGTGGTGGTCTAATGAGAGGCTTAGTTAGAAGAAGGCCTCTCATAAATCTTGCTATAAGAGGATGAGAGGAAATAGGTTGTCCATTTAGAGGCTTAAGGGAAGCTGCAATAGCACTCAAATGGACTCTTATTGAATTTGTCTTAAGGCCTGCATTAGATAAATGAAGGAGATACTCCAGCAAAGATTCCAGAGGTATCGCAAGAGGGTTAAGACCCTTTTCCGAACACCAAACGGTAAACCTTTTCCACTTGAAAGCATAAGAGCATCTAGTGGAAGGTTTTCTGGAAGCATAAAGAACATCTTTCACTTTGCTGAGAAAGATTAAGAACTAGGAGATCTAGGCCTTCAGCAACCAAGCCCTGAGATGCAGAGACTGGGGATTGGGATGCCATAACATTCCGTCCTCCTGAGATAGGAGATCTGGAGCAGACCCTAACTCCAGGGAAGGAGCCTGAGAGAGATGTAGAGGCAGAGGGTACCACACTTACAGCGGCCAATGTGGTGCTATGAGAATCATATGGCCTCTGTCTCTCTGAAGCTTGAACAGGGTTTTGGGAATTAGGGGAATGGGTGGAAAGGCATACAGGAAGTCTTGACCCCAGTAAAGGAGGAAAGCATCCCTACCCTGAGCCCCCTGAGCCGGAGTTCTGGAACAGAACCGGGGAAGTTTGGCATTCCACGGACTAGCAAAGAGGTCTATGTCCGGCATTCCCCAAAGTTGAAATATCCTGGTCACCAGGTCTGCATGCAGAGACCACTCGTGTGGAAGCAGAACTCGACTGAGTCTGTCCCCCCAAGAGTTTTGAATGCCTGGAAGATACACTGCCAGAAGATGAATCTGATGCTCTCTGGCGAGGGCCCATAGTTGCAAAGCTTCGTTGCAAAGCGACAGAGAGCCCGTTCCCCCATGCTTGTTCACATAGAACATGGCTACTTGATTGTCCGTATGAATGAGGACTGTCTTGTAGCTGAGCAGGGAGTGGAACACTCGCAGAGCAAGAAAGATTGCTCTGAGTTCCAAGAGACTGATATGTAGACAACTCTCTTGTGCCCTGGGTGGAGAGGTCTTGCAGATGAGCTCCCTAACCCATTGGAGAAGCATCTGTTGTGAGAGTTGCTTGGGGTAAGGGTTACTGAAAGGGGGACGCCAGCAACAGGTTTTGAGTGGACTTCCAGGACAAAATGAGGCGACTTGTGTTTGCTATTTTGTCTGACAGGCACCCTGATGCCTGGGTCCATTGGGTGGATAAAGTCCACTGAGCTGCCCTCATGTGGAGGCGAGCGTATGGAACCACATTCACGGTGGATGCCATGTGGCCTAGTAGTTGCAACATTTCTCGAGCAGTTAGGTAAGGCTTTAGCACTGCTTGAGAAGCTAACTGCACCAAGCGAAGGCAACGGGCCTGGGGGAGATAGGCCCTTGCCCTTGTGGTATCCAGGAAAGCTCCTATGAACTCTAAAGACTGAGTGGGAGTTAGACTGGATTTTGGGATGTTTATTACCAGCCTTAAATACTGAAGGATACGCATTGTGCAGGATAGAGAAGTCCTGGCCTCTGACTGTGTAGGAGCTCGTATGAGCCAGTCATCCAAGAAAGGGAAGACAAATATCCCTAGAGTGCGGAGAAATGCTGCTACAACAGCCATGCATTTCGTGAACACCCTTGGTGCCGAGGCCAGACCAAAAGGAAGCACCCTGTATTGGTAGTGCTTTCCTTGAAAAAGGAACCGAAGGAACCTTCTGTGGGTTGGATGGATGAGGATATGGGTGTACGCATCCTTGAGATCTAGAGAACAAAGCCAATCCTGACTGTGAAGGTATGATAGCAGAGCTCCGAGAGAAATCATCTTGAATTTCTCCTTGACAAGGAATTTGTTCAATTCTCTGAGATCTAAAATAGGCCTGTAACCCCCTGTTTTCTTTGGAATAAGAAAATAAGGGGAGTAGAACCCTGTGCCGTGTTGATGAAGAGGTACTTCTTCTATTGCCCCTTGGGCAAGAAGGATAGCCACCTCTTGACCTAACAGGCTGATGAGAGAGGTCAGAGAATTGAACAGCTTCACTATTGTGTGAGGGGCATGCTTGAAAAATGAAGCTTGTACCCCTCCTTTATGATGGAGAGTGTCCAATGCTCTGCTGTTATTTGTCCCCATCTGGGGGCAAAATGACATAACCTTCCTGGAATGGTGGAAGGTTCTGGTCCCTCCAGAACCAGAAAGGCTAAGTTCTCTAGCTGAAAGTCAAAGACCCTGAGGAGGCGAGGATGCTGGGCCGATGGAGGCCTAGCAGCCTTTGCTTTCTTCTGTTTGGGTGGTTGCTGACGTTTCCTTGAAAACTGACCTGCAGAAGATGCCTGATGAACATAAGCAGGATAGAATCTTTTCTTTTTAGAAAAAGATGGTTTCTTGAACAATTTCTTTCTAACAGGATCAGCAGAGGACTTGGATAGTCTATCCAAGGTGGAATTTTCAGCATCCATTTCATTGGCTTTTTCCTGCCAATCTTTACCAAACAGGTTTTCACCAGTACAAGGGATATTCCCCAATTTGTCTTGTACCCAGAGCTCTAGATCAGATGCCTGGAGCCAAGCAATTCTACGTGCACCTATGGCGATAGCTGAGGTTCTGCTTATACACTCAAAGCAGTCAAAGGCTGCATGGTTGGAAAATTTAGAAACATCTTGGGCATGTTTGACCCAAGTGAGAAAATCCTGTCTTTTATCCTCAGAAATGAAAGGATTTAAAGTCTGTAAATTATCTGTGACCTCCTTTAGGAACATTCCCATGTAGAGACTATAGAAACTGATCCTGGCAGAAAGCATGGAAGCTTGGAAGACTCTATGTCCAAAAGCATCCAGGGTTCTGCACTCACGTCCTGGAGGATTAGAGGCATGCCTTTTTGGACTTCTGATCCTTCTCATAGCTGACTCCACCACAATAGAGTGGTGAGGAAGCTGAGTCTTATGGAATCCAGGACAAGGAGGGACTCGATACATAGTATCCAATCTATGAGAATGAGGTGAGGTGGTAAGAGGTGTTTCCCACATCCTCAACATGAGATCATATAAAATCTCATGAATGGGCAAGGTAGCTGCCTCCTTAGGAGTTTTGGGATATTGTAGAATTTCCAACTCCTTGGCCCTTGGCTCTGTTTCAGGGGCCACAGTAATGGACAGGCCCCGAGCCACCTCCCTGATGAAGTCTTGGAAGGACATATCCTCTGGAGGAGACATCCTGCATTTAGGGGAGGAAGACTCCTCTGGAAGAAGCATCGCTGCATTGACAGAACTTTCAGAATCGCAGATTCTTCTGAGGACTCGAAGTATCGCCTGTCCGGATGCTCTTGCAGAGCCTGATACCTGTACCGACCAAGGTCGGTACCTGGAATAACCGGTACCGGAGAATCGGTACTGGAGGGCATCGGAGGACAGGGTACCAGCAGAGCAGACACCGATGCCAATGTCAATGCTATCAGTACCGGTACCGATACCGATGCCGGTTCCAGTACCGGTGGAGTTGTCTGTTGCGGTACCAAGGGCGTCGATGCCACAAGGAGAGCCGCCAGACTGCGTTCCATAGCCAGAACTCTCTGGTCTATCGATGCTGCCAATGCCTGGATGTCAGTACCGGAGGAGACCACCGATACCCCAGAGCATGGCACCAGGAGATCTGTCGAGGCCGAGCCATCAAGAACATCCTGGAACCGCGATAATGCTTTGGAAACCGAAGCCTCCCACCGGGGGCAGAATCCTCGAGGGCAACGGCAGAGGCATCTCGATGCTTAGAAGGAGATCTACCCTTCGAGGACCGGCTGGATTTATGTTTAGTTACCTGAAATCCACGGGAGGAAGAAGCAGCCCTGGAAGACGTCGATGCCACCGAAGCTGCATCAGAGGGAAACAGGGTACTGAGCTTGGCCGCTCGGTTCTGCCGACTTCTTTTAGACATTATGGCACAGGACACACAATCCGTGATGGAGTGGTCAGGACCTAAACATTTTAAACACCATTCATGGGTGTCGGTGACGGAAATGGTACCGCCACACTTTGTGCACTTTTTAAAACCTGAGGCAGGTTTTTCCATGTTAAGGAAAAATATTTGGGCCTAAGGCCCAAAAAGGCACATGCACCTGAAGAGGAGGAAAAAAGATTTTTCTTTTTACAAAAATAAGAAAAGAAAGACCGGCGGTACCGGTAGAGCGTCGAAGAAGGCAGATGCGACCACAAAAAGAAAGAAAGAAAAAAGGAATTCTTCTGCTGTGACAGGAACACGACCTGCTGGCTCCGCGGAAAAAGAAGAACTGGAGAGAGGCAGTTGGGAAAGATGGGAAGGCAGCACGCAGGCGCTGTGGGATGCTCCCAGAAGCTTTCTGATTGGACGCTGGGGAGCGTTCCCGCGCAGGCTCCGTCGGTACCGACGATACCCATATGTGATGACTACATTCCTGCTTGTTCCTGGAGATAAGGGCTTTCTCCCCCAATGATTTTTAACTTGAGAGAGCTGAGGTCTTTTTGGACAGCCTCTACCGGGTCACTACCTCTGCCTCAATCTCTGCAGCCTTATCAGACATTGGTTTCCCGAATAGGTTCGCACAATTGCAGGGGACATCCAGGAGCTTTTTCTGTACCCACTGCTAGAGGTCCGAGGTCTGTAATAATGCCTGGCACTGGGCACCGATGCTGTCGGCTGCAACCCTGGTCGCAGACTAGAACCCATCGTAGGCGGCCCGGGAGAGAAATTTGGAACAGTCCCGAATACCTGCCGCTAGGGATTGGAACCTTTGCAGAGGTTCCCCGACGAGGCCCGCTGAGAACCCTGAGAGCTCCTGTATCAGGCATTTAAGGTACATTTCAATGTACAATTTGTATGCCTGTATTCATCACCCGAGCATGGTGCCCTGGTGGCACTTGCGCCCCATGGCGTCGAGGACCCGGGCTTCCCTGCCGGGGGTAACTGAATAGTAGATCTTCTGACACTTCTGTTTTTTGCATGGAGGAGTCAACCACCATCGAGTTGTGGGGGAATTGTGGCTTATGGAACTCAGGGCCCTTCCAAACGTGATAGATGGCGTCCAGGTGCTGATTGACCACCGGCACCAAGGCTGGGGACTCCCACATCTGAGGAGCAACTTCTTAAGGATGCATGGAACTGGCACCGTGAGAATCTCCTTGGGAGGGGACTCTCATTGTAGGATGTCCAGCTCCTCGGTGCGTGGGTCCTTCAACTTCATCTGGATCGAAAGAGCCCGGGCCATGTAATGAACAAAGTCATGAAAGGCCACACCCTCAGGAGGGGAGTGGCGCTGAGGCTCCGGGGGAGACGGCTCGGAGGGAGTGGCGCCGAGGCTCCGGGGGAGACAGCTTGGAGGGAATGTCTCTGGAGAGGCCTCATCCTCGATCACCCAGTCGGAGCCAGAGGACATCAAGGAGCCAGCCTCGGGGCAGCTCTGAGGAACCGGGCACCCAAGAAAATCTGGGGTCGGACTCCCAGAAATTCGCCGGAGAGGACTGGAACCCCGAGGAGCGTGATCAAGACCTCGATCGACACCGAGGACTTACCCGAGGCTGGTGGCTCTCGGTGCCCAGTTCGACAACTGGAGGCTCCCCCAAGGCCGGGGGCCTGGTGTCGGGTCAATGCCAGGGAGCCCAACATGAACACCTGCTGCAAGGCCAAGATGGAGGAGAGCTCTACTCCATGGCCGTCATGTAGAACTCGAGGCCCGAAGGCTGTGCAGCACTCTGTGCGGACACCGAAGCCCTCGGGTCAGATTCGGGCACGCCGGAAAGTGCATCCTCGAGGACGACTATAGGTTCATGGGCCCTGGTGTGTTCTCCACAGGCAGAGGGCTCTTGTCTTGAGACTTTCTGAATCCGCTGCTCAGAGTCACCCATTGAGGGACCTTGCCAGGTTTGATCGGAGACACCTCCATCCAGACTTCCTTTTTCTTTTTGGGGGGGGTCCAGGGCCGCATCGGAGGAGCCACCGCTGCGGGACTCTGAGGATGCCTGGACCTCTTGCGATGGGCCGGCTTCGGGGCTCAGAGATGGGGAAGCTGGGGCAGAATCAGACTGCCTCCTATTAGTTTTAAGGGTCATGGCCTGGCACCGGTCACAGGTGGAACTGTCGTGGTTCAGGCCCAGGCAGTCGTGAATATCAGTGACTGAGAGTCTTACTGCAGTGATCATATTTCTTGAACCCACCGGGAGTCATGGTAGGAACACACCCGGCTGGGGTCGAGGATCCCTGGGCAAAAAAAGGCACGAAGGACGGTTAAGGTGGAACCTCAAGGAAACATGGGAAAAAAGGGAGCCGAGCCCAGCATGCCTCGAGGCAGGAAGGGAACAGATACGCAAACCGAACAAAGGGAATGAATCAAAGAACTTTTACCGGGAGAGTAGAGGACCACGTACGTTGGGCTCCACAGAAAAAAAGGAGTCTGAGCAAGATGGCACCCTTGGGCGGGAAGGGGACCACGCATGTGTGGTAGCATTTCCTAAGGCTTTCTTTGAAAGCTAGGGAAATGCTCCACGTGGGCTCTCTCGGTGCCGACATCACCCATATGCGAGGACTGACTTCTTGCTTGTTCCTGGAGAATTCGAGCATTCTTTTACTACTGAGGTTAGGGTCTTGAACCTCTGTAGAGGTTCCCCCCTCGAGGCCTGCCGAGAATCCACCAAGCTCTTTCGACAGTTCCTTCAGATATATGTCAATATAGAGCTGGTAGGACTGGATCTGGCATGCTAGCATTGAACCCTGAAAGGCCTTCTGGCCGAGGACATCAAGTGTTCGGGCCTCACTGCCGGGTGACACAAACAAATGGTTTTCTGGCTCTTAAGCCAGCGCGCTGCTGACTCCACAACTGTGGAGTTGTAGGGAAGCTGAGTTTTTTGGAACCCAGGGCTTCGGCTCACCCGGTACATAGTGTCAAAGCACCTGCTAATGACTGGTACCGACGCTGGTGTTTCATACATTCGGAGGAGGATCTAGAGCTCCGGGACTGTAAAGGTTTCCTTCGGGGGGTGCCTTATATTGGAGTATCTCCAATTCCTCGGTGCGAAGGGTCCCCTTGTCCTTGGCGAGAGCTTTAGTCAAGTTGAGCACAAAAACAAGGAAAGCAACATCCTCGGACGGGGAGCAGTGTTGGGTTGTCGGGGGAGATGGGACTGAGGGCATATCACAGTGCTGACTCATGTCTGGGGACTTTTCGTCCTCTGTCTCCCATTCGGACTCAAAGTCCAAGTACGAGTCTGATGCCGCACGATCATCTCAACCGAGGGCTGCTCTCAGCAGGCCGTGACATCTGGGAGATCACCGATCCAAGGCAAAGGCTCTCACCAGGGAGGACCGGTGTCCCGAGGAAAGGGAACAGGACCTCGACTGGGGCAGTGGGCTCTCTTGAGGCCAATGGTTCTCGAAGACCGGCTCGATGTCGAGGGTCCCGCCATCAGGGCAGATGAACCAGATGAGCCGGAGGTGTATACCCCCACTTCATGGCCACTAGGGCACATATACTGCTCTCTACGGCTGCCATTCTGGTCTCCATACCGGAGAGGAAGGAGTGGCCTAGTGGTTGGGGCAAGGTACTTCAGGCCGGAAGGTCAGTGGTTCAAATCCCACTAGAGGACAGCAACCTTGGGCCGGAAGGACTGGGGTTTCTAGTCCCACAGGTGCTCCTTGTGGTCTTGGGCAAGCCACTTAACCCTCCATAGCCCATGTTCCCTGTAAAATAGTTATCTCCAAGTTATAATGCCCTGTTCAATGTAATTTCAGTTTGTTCAATGTAAACCGCACTGATGCAGAATAGCGCGGTATATAAGAGAATGTAAATAAAATAAATAAATACCAGTTGGTTCTGTAGCCTTCAATGTGGGCAGTGAGGGTTTGGGCCCTGCGTCGGTACTGTCGGGGGGAGTCCTCGATGAGAAAGGCCTCAGAGGCTTGAGACCGGTTGGCGGGTGCAGATGACTCTTTACGGGGCAGCTTGGTGGACCGCTCCTGCCCAACTCCTTGGACTCATGCTTGGGACTGCGGGTACTGGCGTGAGATTTCTCCTTTTTCCCAGGCCTGTCCTCCGAGGCGGTCTTCGAGGATTTCTTCTTCTTGTGCTCCACTTCCGGTGATTTCTGCTCGGAGGAACCGTGGCCGTGCGACTCTGAGGCGGTTCTGGCTTTAAGGGACATTGAAGTATCAGAGCAAGCCATGGAGAATGGTGTCATCGGAGAATCCGGTGTGGAATCAGACTTCTGAAAGAAACTTATCTGCTGCAGATGGCGGCTCTTAAAGACCTTTGAGGCCATGGTTCTGCAGAGTCGTCGTGATCCGGGCCAAGACATCAAAGACAGCAGCCGTGTGGGGTGAGGGAATGACATAATTTTGTCAAACTGGTCACACCTTTTGAAGCCACTGGAGGCCATCGTAAAAAGGGGGTCCCTGCCTCCCAAAAGGGATCCAAGGCCTTTGGCTGGAAAAGGGCACAAACATCGGTTGAGGAGCACCTCAATGAAAAATGAAAAAACTAATAGATGAAACATAGAAACATAGAAATATGACAACAGAAAAAGATCACATAGCCTATCTAGTCTGTCCTTCCATAACAACTACAACAGTCCCTTTTTTACCTTTAGAGATCCTCTGTGTTTGTCCCATGCTTTTTTGAATTCAGTTACTGTCCTCATCTCTACCACCTCCACTGGGAGACTATTCCACGGATCCACTACTCTTTCCGTAAAGAAATATTTCCGCATATCACTCCTGAATCTATCTCCCTTCACCCTCATCCCATGTCCCCTCGTAGCAGAACTTGCTTTCAATTGAAAGAGGCTCTCTCCCTGAACATTTATGCCACGGAGGTATTTAAACATCTCAATCATATCACCTCTATCCCGCCTTTCCTCTAAGGTGTACATATTAAGATCCTTCAGTCTGTCCTCATATGCTTTATAATGAAGACCACTAATCATTTTAGTAGCCACCCTCTGCACCGACTCCATCCTGTTCACATCCTTTTGAAGGTGCAGTCTCCAGAATTGCACACTATACTCCAAATGAGGTTGCACCGAAGACTTATACAGAGGCATTATCACCTCCTTTTTTTCTGCTAGCCATTCCTCTCTGTATGCACCCAAGCATCCTTCTAGCTTTTGCCATCGCCTTTTCTATCTGTTTAGCTACTTTAAGATCATCAGACACAACCACGCCTAAGTCGGGCTCTTCTTTAGTGGACAAAAGTACTTCACCCCCTATACTATACTGCTCCCTTGGATTGCTGCAGCCCAAATGCATGACCTTACATTTTTTAACATTAAATCCCAGTTGCCAAATTCCAGACCATTCTTCAAGCTTAGCTAGATCCCTCCTCATGTTATCTACCCCTTCCTGGGTGTCTACTCTATTGCAGATTTTGGTATCATCCGCAAAGAGGCAAACCTTACCTGAAAGCCCTTCCGCTCTATCACTAACAAAGATGTTAAAAAGAATCGGACCAAGGACAGATCCCTGGGGCACACCACTGATAACATCCTTCTCCTCAGAGTGAGCTCCATTTACTTGTACTCTTTGTTGCCTCCCACCCAACCAATTTCTAACCCAAGCAGTAACTTTAGGGTCCATCCCTAGGGTGCTCAGTTTGTTTATAAGTCGCCTGTGAGGAAAAGTGTCAAAGGCTTTACTGAAATCTAAATACACCACATCTAGGGCTCTCCCTCGGTCCAACTCCCTGGTCACCCAGTCAAAGAAATCAATCAGATTTGTCTGACAAGACCTGCCTCTGGTGAATCCATGCTGCCTCGGATCCTGTAATCCGCTGGACTCCAGAAACCTCACTATTTTCTCTTTCAGCAGCGTTTCCAATAATTTACTCACCACCGAAGTTAAACTAAACGGCCTGTAGTTTTCAACCACATCCTTACTTCCGCTTTTGTGTAAAGGCACCACATGAGCCTCTCTCCAGTCCTTTGGCACCACTCCCGACTCCAACGAGGCATTGAAAAGGTCAGTCAGTGGAGCTGCTAGAACGTCACCAAGTTCCCTCAGTATTCTCGGATGCATCCCATCCGGTCTCATTGCTTTGTCTACTTTAAGTTGAGATAGTTTCTCACAAAAACAGTCTTTTGAAAAATGTTCAAGATGTCCTTTGCTTCTGTTCCTATTTGTGGGTGTTTTCTGAGGTCCTGTTCCTGGTTCTTCATCTGTGAACACAGAACAAAAATATTTGTTAAGCAATTCCGCTTTATCCTTATCAGCTTCTACATATTCCTCCCCTGCACCCTTGAGTTTGACAATACCACTCTTGCCCTTTCTCTTCTCACTAACATATCTGAAAAATCTCTTATCCCCCCATTTTATTGCATTGGCTATTTCCTCCTACTTTTGAATCTTTGCCTTCTTGACTACTTTGCTAGCTTCTCTAAGTTTTTCCAAATACAGATGCCTGTCTTCCTCTCTCTGTGATCTCTTGTATTTCATGAAGGCCTCCCTCTTTTTCTTCACTTTTTCAGCTACTTCTTTCGAAAACCATAGCTGTTTCCTTTTCCTTTTACCTTTATTTACCATTTTAACAAAAAGTTGGTTGCCCTTAAAATATACCCTTTCAGTTTTTCCCACTGTTTTTCTACATCCCTCAGCTGTTCCCATCCAACTAACGACTCCCTGAGGTATTGGCCCATCTTCGCAAAGTTAGTCTTCCTAAAGTCTAAGATCCTCGCCTTTGAATGGATTCTAACAGCCCTAGTCCTAATACTGAACCACACCATCTGGTGATCACTGGATGCAAAATGATCTCCCACTACAACATCAGAAACACTTTCACCATTGGTAAGCACCAAGTCCAGTATGGCCCCTTCACGTGTGGGGTCTGTTACCAATTGCCTGAATAGTTCTGCCTGTAGAGAATCCAGGATCTCCTTACTTCTAGATGATACTGCAGCAGGAATGTGCCAATCAACATTTGGCATATTGAAATCTCCTATCAGTAGCACTTCCCCTTTCCTAGCAATGCTGCACATGTCTTCAATTAACTCTCTGTCCACCTCTTCCTCTTGTGAGGGAGGTCTGTATATCACACCAATGTAAATAGATTTCTCTTTCCCTCTTTCTAGTTTAACCCACAATGCCTCCCCCCTCTCCCTTTTAAGCTCTGTAATTCCAAAGCTTTAATAGTAGTTTTTACATATAGTGTCACTCCTCCTCCCCTACTTCCTACCCTTCCTACTTCTGAATAAAGTATAGCCAGGTATAGTTACATCCCAATCATGGTTTTCTGTGAACCATGTTTCTGTAACTGCCATTAAATCCAAGTCAGCCACTACCACCAAAGCTTCAACATCAGGGATCTTATTTCCCATGCTACGGGCATTTATACACACTGCTTTCCATATGTTACCCCTGTTACCCATTTCCATAAAGTTATTTAATGTATCACCTACCTGGGGGCTTTCTTCACCCATCCCCAACGAATCTAGTTTAAAGCCCTCTTCAGTAGATTAGCCAGTCTACTACTGAAGACGCGTTGACCTTTCTTGGACAGATGGATGCCATCTCTGCTCTGCAACCCTTGGAACAGCAACCCATGGTCTAGGAAACCAAAACGCTCTCGATGACACCATCCACGCAGCCATGCATTCATCTCTAGGATGCGAGCCTCTCTGCCTTGGCCTTTACCCTCAACAGGGAGGATTGAAGAGACCACCACCTGTGCACCTAACTGCTTCACCCTCTGTCCCAGAGCCATGAAGTCACTTTTGATACGTTCTGAGGTATACCTGGCAGTATCATTTGTTCCAACATGGATTAGCAACATTGGGTAAAAGTCAGTGGGCTTGATGAGTCTCGGCAAACTCTCCGTAACATCTTGGACTTTGGCACCAGGCAGACAGCATACCTCTCTGGACATCAAGTCTGGTCGGCAGATGGACGCCTCAGTACCCCTCAGAAGAGAGTCTCCAACTACCCTTCGTTTCCTTGTGGTTACTGATTCTGCAACTTTGGGATACTTGAGCTCTGGTTCTTCCCTTTCCAGGGATGCTTTTACCTCCTCCACTTCCAGGGCTGCATAATGGTTCTTGAATTCAAGGGCTGGAGAAGTTGGATTGGTGATTTTGCAGGCCCTGGTGACTTTTGTCCAACCATCGACATTCTGTTGGCACCCATCTTCTCCTCTGCTGGAGAGCTTGGTTGCTGCAAGAAGCATCTCATCAATGTACTTCTCACTGTCTTGAATGCTCCTCAGCCTCGCCACCTCCTCTCTGAGTTCCTCCACTTGTTTCCTCAGAGCTTCAGCATGCAGGCACCCTGCACATGGAACCGGTCCTTCAACTGGCATTGGGACCTCTGTCTGGACCGAGGCAGAAGCTGTAACAGGGGCAACAGCTTTAGCGATACGATTTTTCCCAGCCATTGTTCTGTTCGTGGAGCTTAGGTATCTGTTAAAGCAAAAGAGAGAGATCTACCAAGTACCAGCCGGGTTCCCAGCTGTCCTTTCAGAGAAAAAGCAGTTAAATCTTCCTTAATTATATTCAAAATGTGCTGGTCCAATTCTCTGTGCTTTGTCAAATGGGGAGGTGCCCTATAAAGCAAGACTACTCGCTAGGGGTGGGTGAGAGTCGGCGTGGGTAAGGAGGGAACTAACATCTGATTAGGTGTTAGCAGTTCCCAAAGCTGAGGAGGTTACTGGAGTTCAACCACCTACTGTGCTCAAGGAAAGTCCCACTAAAGCACCAAAAAAAGTAACCTTGCTTTAAAAATGTACAAAAAACCCTTTTAAGAGCTCCCAGTCAGAGCTAACAACTTAATATAATAAAACAAACCCTTAAATCCTTACTGTTGGTTGAACCCAAGGAGCGACGCCAAGGCAAGCTAGCTTGGGGTCGGGAAGGAACCGGTATGGAACGGAGAAAACACAACAATAAAAAACAGACTTATTCCGGGGAAAACTGGACAACGTCCTATGAGCTCCATGGAAAAAAGGAGACTGAGGCAAGATTGCACACTTGGGAAGGAAGTGGACCACGTATGTGTGGTGCATCTCCCAAAGGCTTTCTTCAAAACCTGGGGAGATGCTTCTGCACGGGCTCCTTCGGTGCAGACGTCACCCATATGTGAGGACTGACTTCCTGCTTGTTCCCGGAGAAAGATAACCCCACTGAATAAATAACTAAATAAAAGGGATGTATTTAGATGTTTTATTCAACCGGAGGATTCGATAGCAAGCATCCTTGTGTGAAAAAGTATGTGAACCCTCCAATCAGTAACAGGTGGCACCTCACTGAGCAGCAATAATTTTAACAAAACATCTATTGAAACAGTTGATCAGCTTCTCACATTGACTTTGAGGATTTTTAGCCCCTTCTTCCATAAAGAATTGTTTTAACTCTGTGACAGTCGAGGACCTGCTTGCATGAACAGTTCCCAACAGATCCAGAAGAGCAACAGCTGTAAACCTGCTAATAACCCCGAAGGCATTGACAAAATGCAACATTACAACGGCAAACAGGGCCTTCAGTCTCTACGTCCCCAAATGCTGGAATGCTCTACCATCCGACATTCGGGCCATTGTAGACCTAACTCAGTTCAGGAAGGCACTCAAATATCACCTGTTCCTCCAATACTACCCAGTAAGCAACGAAATCTAGGTAACCCTACCTAAGGAAGTAACCATTGTTAGTTCTGAGACAGTGCCAGCACCCCGCCTGCAATCTATGCACATATCTTCATTATGTTATTGTTGCTTCAATCTTGTTCTTTGTAATTATTTCATGTACATAGTTTGCCCCTGTTACCCAAGTTTGCACTCCTGTTCTATGTAAAACCAAACAGCTTGTTGTTATGGTCATTTTGTTATAATGTAAACCGCGCTGATATCGAAAAGTGCGGTATATAAGAAATTGTAATAAATAAATAAATAAATAAATTTCAGGTCTTGCCACAGCATCTGAATAGGATTTAGGTCAGGACTTTGACCTGGCCAATCCACAACACAAAATCTCTTCAACCATTCTGTAGTACGTTTACTTGAATGTTCAAGGTTGCTGGCTTGCTGCATAAACCATTTTCATTTCAACCTCAGCTAATAGACATGGCTGGACGTTCTCCTCAAACGTTTTCTGATTATAAAGCAGAATTCATGGATCCATCAATGATGGCAAGCCATCCAGGTCCTGAAGCAGTAAAGCAGCCCATATCATAAACACCAATATTATTCTGAGTACAACTTCTGCACAAAAAAACAGAAAAAGTTTGCTTACCGATAATTTCCTTTCCAGGAAACTTGCTAGACTAGTCCAGACTAGTGGGTTGTGTCCCCCTGCCAGCAGATGGTGAGACAGAGAAAAATTCCCAAAGCTTTGTGACATCATGCTTGTATAAAAATCCATCCCCCAAGAGGAGCTTCAGTATAACCACAACAAGCAGCAGGAGTTCAAATAGCCAAGGAAGCACAAAACCAGACCAAAAATGAGTTCAAAACCAAATAACTCTTATAACAACAAGCTAAATTGGAGAATGTGAAACAGAACTCACAAGCCAAGGAAGAATGTATATGGCGAGGTACAGCAATGTCACTGATATGTAAAGAGGGTCTTAGCTAGGTGACGGACTAAACAGTTTAGAGGAGAGGGTCTGGACTGGTCTAGCAAGATTCCAGGAAAGAAAATTATCGGTAAGCAAAATTTCTGCTTCCAAATACATACTGCTAGATCAATCCAGAACAGTGGGGAGTACCATAGCTAAACCACTCCAGGGCGGGAAGAAACAGCTGCAGCCAAGACAAAGGTTCCGAAACAAGCTGCTTTTCGAGCTTGGACATCCAAGCGATTGTGACATAGAGAGGGAGGACCAGGTGGCTGCCCTGCAAATATCTAGTGGAGTTACCTGTGAGCATTCTGCCCAGGTGGTAGCCTAGGCCTGCATAGAATGAATGTGCTTGAAGACCTACAGGTACAGGTTTGTTCAATAAATATAAGCTGACTCAATGGTCTGCTTGATCCAGCATGCAATGGTTGCTCTGGAAGCGCCTGCTCCTTTTTGTGGACCAGAAGCCAGGATAAAAAGGTGATCACAGAGATGAAACTTATTAGTGAGTTTGAGGTAACAGCGTAATGCCCTACTATCATCCAACAGGTGAAGGACTCGGTTGTCACTCTTAGACTGCTCCTTAAAAAAGCGAGGAAGCACAACCGATTGTTTGACATGAAAATCCGAAAGGACCTTAGGCAGAAAAGAGGGCACTGTTTGAATGATAACCCCCTCCAGGGAAAAAGACAAAAAAGGATCCCAGCAAGGAGGTGTCTGGAGCTCCAAAAGGTGCCTAGCCAAACTGACTGCTATAAGAAAAACAGTTTTGAGGGTCCTATCTTTGAGAGATGCCCTATGGAGAGGCTCAAATGGAGCACGAGTGAGAGCACAAAGCTCTAAGTACAGATTCCAAGAAGGGACAATTGGAGGAATGGGGGGCCTCAGGGAGCTAATGCACCGCAGAAAACAGGAAACGTCTACATGAGAAGCAAGAGACCACCTATGGAGAAGCCCCCGAAAGTATGTCAAGGCCGCAATATGCATCATTAAAGAAATAAGGGTGAGACCCTTATCAAATCCATCCTAAAGGAAGGAAAGAATGCCTGGAATATCAACTCGCCAAGGAGCGAGGGATCTCTTATTACAGCACAAAGAAAAAAGATGCCAGATCCGAGCATAGGCACATGAGGTAGAAAACCGTCGAGCCCAGAAAGCATAGTTACTCACCTGTAACAGGTGATCTCCGGGAACAGCAAGAATTTAGTCTTCACATATGGGTATCGTCGGTACCAACGGAGCCTACGCGGGAACGCTCTCCAGTGTCCAATTAGAAAGCTTTTGGGAGCATCCCACAGCGCCTGTGTGATGCCTTCCCGCTTTTCCCAACTGCCTCGCTCAAGTTGAGTTTAAAGCTGAGACAAAGAGAGAGAGAGAGAGAGAGAGGGGGAAAGAGAGAGAGATACAACTCCTAGGGGAGGTGGGTGGGTTGTGAAGACTAAATTCCTGCTGTTCCCTGAGATCACCTGTTACAGGTGAGTATCTATACTATCTCCAGGAACAAGCAGGAATGTAGTCTTCACATATGGGGATTCCCTAGCTTTAGATGCCAGGGAGAGACCCCAGAAGTTGTGCCTCCCTGTGAATAAAACATCTAAAGGGCTCCACTTCCCCCCATGGATCTCCGGCATCCTACCAGGGATGGTGGGTAGGAGTTGATTAGGTATGGAACAGGTGTTGGAGAACAGCCTGACCAAACAAGGCATCCCGGTGGGAGTCCTTGTCCAAGCAGTAATGGGCTATGAAGGTATGAACCGAGGCCCAGGTGGCTGCTCGACAGATGTCGTCGATAGACACAGAGTGCAGATGAGCCACTGAAGCTGCCATGGCTCTCACATTGTGAGCTGTGACATGGCCCTCCAGAGGAAGATTCTTACTCTGATAGGCAAAGGAAATACACTGTGCAATCCAGTTGGACAGTGTTCTCTTGGAGACTGGAAGTCCCAAATGAGAAGGATCAAAAGCAACAAAGAGTTGAGAGGACTTTCTATGTTGCTGTGTTCTTTGTAAGTAAAAAGCTAAAGCTCTTTTACAGTCCAAAGTATGAAGATTCCTTTCTGCACTTGATGCATCAGGCCTTGGAAAAAACACAGGCAGGTTCAAATGAAAAGGCGAGACCACATTTGGCATAAAGTGTGGATGAACTACCTTGTCATGATGGAACCTTGTATAAGGAGGATCAGCCACTACTGCCTGCAACTCACTGATGCGACGTGCTGATGTGATTGCAATGAGAAAGATAACTTTCCAAGAAAGGAATTTCAATGAGGTAGTAGCTAAGGGTTCGAAAGGAGGCTTCACGAGCTGGCCAACAACCAGGTTTAAGTCCCATGCCACCGGTGGTGACTTAATGGGAGGCTTAGTTAGAAGGCGGCCTCTCATAAATCTTGCTATAAGAGGATGGGAGGAAATAGTTTGTCCATTTAAAGGCTTGAAAGAAGCTGCAATTGCACTCAAATTTACTCTTACTGAGTTAGTTTTAAGTCCTGCATTGGATAAATGAAGGAGATACTCCAGTATGATTCCAGAGGTATCGCAAGGGGGCTAAGACCCCTCTGCGAACACCATATGGTAAACCTTTTCCACTTGAAAGCATAAAGGATATCCTTTACTTGCTGAGAAAGGTTAAGATCTTGAAGATCTAGGCCTTCAGCAACCAATCCCTGAGCTGCAGAGTCTGGGGATTGGGATGCCATAACATTCCGTCCTCCTGGGAAAGGAGATATGGAGCAGACCCTAACTCCAGAGAGGGAGCTTGAGAGAGATGTAGAAGCAGAGGGTACCACATTGGCCGTGGCCGTGGAGCTATGAGAATCATAAGGCCTCTGTCTCTCTGAAGCTTGAACAAGGTTTTGGGAATCAGGGGAATGGGTGGAAAGGCATAAAGGAAGTCTTGACCCCAATGAAGGAGGAAAGCATCCCTGGCCTGAGAGCCCTGAGCCAGAATTCTGGAACAGAACCGGGGAAGTTTGGCATTCAACAGACTTGCAAAGAGGTCTATGTCCGCGGTTCCCCAAATTTGAAAAATCTTGGCCACCTGGTCTGCATGTAGAGACCATTCGCGTGGAAGCAGAACTCGACTGAGTCTGTCTGCCCAAGAGTTTTGGATACCTGGAAGATATACTGCCAAGAGATGAATCTGATGCTCTCTGGCGAGGGCCCATAGTCGCAAAGCTTCGTTGCAAAGTGACAGAGAGCCTGTTCCTCCCTGCTTGTTCACGTAGAACATGGCTACTTGATTGTCCGTCTGAATGAGGACTGTCTTGTAGCTGAGCAGGCTGTGGAACACTCGCAGAGCAAGGAAGATTGCTCTGAGCTCTAAGAGATTGATGTGTAGATGAGTCTCCTGTGGAGTCCAAGTGCCTTGGGTGGAGAGGTCTTGCAGATGAGCTCCCCAACCCATTGGAGAAGTATCTGTTGTGAGAGTTGCCTGGGGTAAAGGTTGTTGAAATAGGGACCCCACCAACAGGTTTTGAGTGGACTGCCACCATTGGAGGGACAAAATAAGGCGATTTGTGTTTGCTATTTTGTCTGACAGGCATCCTGATGCCTGGGTCCATTGAGTGGATAAAGTCCACTGGGCTGCTCTCACATGGAGGCGAGCATAAGGAACCATATGCACGGTAGATGCCATGTGGCCTAGTAGTTGTAACATTTCTCGAGCAGTGAGATGAGGCTTTAGCACTGCTTGAGAAGCTAACTGCACCATGCGAAGGCAACGGGTCTGGGGGAGATAGGCCCTTGCTTTCCTGATATCCAGCAAAGCTCCTATGAAGTCTAGAGACTGAGTGGGAGTTAGGCTGGATTTTGGGATGTTTATGAGAAGACCCAAATACTGAAGGATACGCATTGTGCAAGATGGAGAAATCCTGGCCTCTGACTCTGATGGGGCTCGGATGAGCCAGTCGTCTAAGTAGGGGAAGACGAATATTCCCAGAGTGCGAAGAAATGCTGCTACCACAGCCATGCATTTCGTAAACACCCTTGGTGCTGAGGCCAGGCCAAAAGGAAGCACCCTGTATTGGTAGTGCTTTCCTTGAAAAAGGAACCGAAGGAACTTTCTGTGAATTGGATGGATGAGAACATGAGTGTACGCATCCTTGAGATCTAGAGAACAAAGCCAATCCTGACTCTGAAGGTATGGCAGCAGCATTCCCAGAGAAATCAACTTGAATTTCACTTTGAACAGGAATTTGTTCAATTCTCTGAGATCTAAAATAGGTCTGTGTCCCCCTGTTTTCTTTGGGATAAGGAAATAGGGGGAGTCAAACCCTGTACCCTGTTGAGGAATGGGTACCTCTTCTATTGCCCCTTGGGCAAGAAGCATAGTGACCTCTTGATCTAACAAGTTGATGAGAGAGGTCTGAGAATTTAACTGTCTTACCATTGTGGGAGGGGGCATGCAGAGAAAAAGAAGCTTGTACCCCTCTTTTATAATGGAGAGAGTCCAATGTTCTGCTGTTATCTGCCCCCATCTGGGGGCAAAGTGACACAACCTTCCTGGAATGGTGAAAGGTTCTGGTCCGCTGAGGGCCAGGAAGACTAAGTTCTCTAGATGGAAGTCAAAGGCCCTGCGGAGGCTGAGACTGCTGAGACGGTTGAGGCTTAGCAGTCTTTGCTTTCCTTTGTTTAGGTGGTTGATGACTCTTCCGGGCAGGTTGACCTACAGAACGTCCCTGCTGAGAATAAGGGGGATAAAACCTCTTCTTTTTGGAGAAGAATGGTTTCTTGAAAGATTTCTTCCTTGCAGGATCAGCTGTGGCTTTGGATAATCTATCTAAAGTGGAGTTGTCAGCATCCAACTCATTGGCTTTTTCTTGCCAATTTTTGCCGAATAGATTCTCACCTGTACAAGGGATATTGCCCAGTTTGTCCTGCACCCAGAGCTCCAAATCGGATGCCTGGAGCCAGGCAATTCTACGTGCACCTATGGCAATGGCAGAGGTTCTGCTTATGCACTCAAAACAGTCAAAAGCTGCACGATTGACAAACTTAGAAACATCCTGGGCGTGTTTAACCAGTGTGAGAAAAACCTGCCTCTTATCATCAGGAAGAAGAGAGCTCAAAATCTCTAAATCTCCTGTGACTTACTTAAGGAACATTCCCATATATAAAATATAGGAACTGATCCTGGCAGAAAGCATGGAAGTCTGGAAAGTATGACGTCCAAAGGCATCCAAAGTTCGACACTCACGTCCTGGAGGTTTAGAGGCATGCCTCTTTGCACTTCTGATCCTTCTCATAGCTGATTCCACTACAATAGAGTGGTGAGGAAGCTGAGTCTTCTGGAAACCAGGACACGGAGGTACTCGATACATGGTACTCGAGTACAAGGTACGAGAGTGAGGAGAGGTAGTAAGAGATGTTTCCCACATTCTCAACATGACATCATGTAAGATCTCATGGATAGGCGAAGTAGCTGCCTCCTTAGGAGCCTTGGGATACTGTAGAATCTCCAACTCCTTTGCCCTGGGCTCTGTTTCAGGAGCCACAGTAATGGAAAGACCTCGAGCCATCTTCCTGATAAAATCTTGAAAGGAGATATCCTCTGGAGGAGACATCCTACTTTTAGGATAGGAAGGCTCCTCCGGGAGGAGTACTCCGGTACCGACGGAGCTGTCAGAATCCTCAGACTCCTCCGAGGATTCAAAGTACCTTCTGTCCGGATGCTCTTGTAGATCACGATACCCGTACCGACCGAAGTCGGCGCCGGGGGGAATCGGTACCAGTGTATTGATACCGGAAGGCATAGCATGACTGGGTGCCAGCGATGTCGGTACCGGTTGAACTGTCTGACGCGGTTCCGAGGGTGTCGATGCCGCAAGGAGAGCTGCATTCAATAGCCAGGAATCTATCGTCTATCGACGCTGCCGATGCCTGGGTATCGGTACCGGAGAAAACAGCCAGTACCCCAGAGCATGGTACCAGTAGTTCTGCCGAGGTTGAGGCCTCGGGAACATCCTGGAGCCCCGATAATGCTTTGGAAGCCGAAGCCTCCCGCCAGGGCAATTTTGTCGGTACAGAACCCTCAAGGGCAACGCCAGAGGCATCTCGATACTTGGAAGGAGATCTACCCTTTGAGGACCGGCCAGACTTATGTTCAGTTACCTGAGATCCATGGGAGGAAGACGAAGCCCTTGAAGACGTCGTTGCCACAGAGGCTGCATCGGAGGGAAAAAGGGTGCTGAGCTTAGCAGCTTGGTTTTGTCGACCCTTCTTGGACATTATGGCACAGGCCATACACTCTGAAATGGAGTGGTCAGGCCCAAACATTTAAGACATCACTCATGGGTGTCGGTGACAGATTTGGTACCGCCACACTTGGTGCACTTCTTAAAACCCGAAGCGGGTTTTTCCATAGCAAAGGAAATTTTGGGCCTAAGGCGGGAGGTGGGAGGAGTGGCCTAGTGGTTAGGACAAGGTACTTCAGGCCGGAGGGCCGGGGGTTCAAGTCCCACCTGGGGACAGCAATCTCAGACCGGAGGGACTGGGATTTCTAGTCCTATAGGCACTCCTTGTGGTCTTGGGCAAGCCACTTAACCCTCCATTGCCCATGTTCCCTGTAAGTATTAGCGTATGTGTGTCATATCCCCTCGTGTTAAATGTATCTCCCAATTGACCGCTTTGACCCGGTGAAAAGCGGGATATAAATACAGCTAAATAAAATAAATAAAAATAAATAAAGGCGCGTGCACCTGAAAAAGAAAGGTTTGGAAAAAAGAAGATTTTTTTTAAAGAAAGAAAGAAAGAACCGGCGGTACCAGTATAGCGTCGAGGGAAGGCAGACGCGACCACAAAAAAGGAGAACAGAAAAACATTTCTGCGGTGAAAGGAACGACAACCTGCTGGCTCCGCGGAAAACGAAGAACTGGAGAGAGGCAGTTGGGAAAGGCAGGAAGGCAGCACGCAGGCGTTGTGGGATGCTCACAAAAGCTTTTTAATTGGATGCTGGGGAGCGTTCCCGCACAGGCTACGTCGGTACCGACAATACCCATATGTGAAGACTACATTCCTGCTTGTTCCTGGAGATTACAGTAGCCACTACTTGCGGTGAGTAACCTTTGCGAATGAAGCAATGCCACTCAATAGCCAAGCCGTAAGCGAGTATGGAGGGGGAGTTGCCATGAGAACATTGAGGGGTAGGGGGGCACCTACTGCAGGAGGCAGAGGAGATCAGCATACCATGGATGTCAAGGCAAATCCAAGGCCACCAGCACTACTCATCCAGAGTGTGACTCTATCTGACAGAGTACACGGCCGATTAGTCGCCTAGGAGGAAAGATGTAGAGAAGCTGGTTTGAAGGCCAAGTCTGAACCAGAGCATCTAGGTTGCGAGAATTTGGTTCCTTTCGATGACTGAAAAAGATTCATGTCTTGGCAATGGAAGAGGTGGCCATTAGGTCTAGAGTCGGATGACACCACTGACACACAATGTTTGCAAATAGCCACAGAGTTCGCTACCACTCGCTGGGGTCCAGGATATGACAACTCAGGAAATTTGCTTGAATGTTCTCCATTCCCACAACGTGCTTCGCAGAAAGTGTCAGGAGGTTGGATTCTGCCCAGGGAAACAGAAGACTCACTTCCAGGGCCACTCCAGGACATTTGGTCCCGCCCTGTCTGTTGAGATAAGTCAAAGTGGTGGAATAGCTGGGCTTCGAGGCGATTGATGATCCAAGAGGCTTCTTGAATGGACCAAGATCCCTGTGCTGCCTGTCCCTGGCAGTGCATTCCCCAACTTGCAAAGCCGGCGTCCATCGTGACCCTTAACCAATGTGGAATTTCCAAGGGAACACCCTTCAACAAGTGATGAGGACAAAGCCACCAGCAAAGACTATGGCGAACAACTGAAAAGGGTAGACTAATCTGATAGTCCTGGGTGGATGGGGACCAGAACAACAGGAGAGAGTACTGAAGTGGATGCACGTGAGCACAGGCCCAGGGGACTACGTCGAGAACAGAAGCCATGGTGTCAAGGAGTTGTAGGTAATTCCAGGCAGTGGGAGCTGCCAGGCACCGAAAGGCATGAACCTGAACTCAGAGCTTCTTGCATCTGTCATAAGACGCGACCCACTCAGGTCAAAGCAGGCGCTGAGGTATTCCAGAGACTGAACTGAGCACAGATTGCTTTTGGCATAATTAACCACCCAGCCAAGACGGTCCAGAAAGGAGTGGACCTGAGAGATCGCAGAAGTAGCCTCCTCGAAACTCTGCTCTGATGAGCCAATCGTTTAGATAAGGATGAACCGAATACCTTGGCACCACAGAGAAGCTGCAACTACTACTATCACCTTGGAGAAAGTGCGAGGAATTGTGGCAAGACCAAAGGGCAGGGCACAAAACTGATCATACTGACCAAGGACCGTGAAAGGTAAATACTGCTGATGATTTTGGCAGATTGGAATGTGAAAATATGCTTCCACCAGGTCCAAAGACATGAAAAATTTGCCTGGATGAACAGCTTGAATGAATGTCCTGAGGGTTTCCATCCAGAATCGTGGCACCTGAAGACAGCAATCGACTCTCTTAAATTCCATGACAGAATGGAAGGAACCGTCCTCCTTTGGAATGATAAAGTAAATGGAATAGTGACCAGAACCTCTTTCTGAGGGATGAATTGGGCATACAGCATTAATCTGAAGGTGGGGGTGGAGAGTCAGGCATACAGCCGCTGTCTTGGTCGCAGAACTGCATGGAGAGATGAGGAAGACATTGGTGAAGTTGAAAGCATAACCCTGTGTTACTACCTCGAGTACCAACTGGTCCGATGTTATCTGGGTCCATTCATGGGAAAAAATACCGTAAGCGTCTGCTCACAGGAGGCACCCTGGAATGGATCCAGAAACCGTCAACAGGAAGATATGGCGGAACCGGAAAACTTGTTGGAAGAGGAGAAATTGTCCTGGTTGCAACATATACCCCAAAATGAACCAGCCCTATTCAAAGAAGAACCGGATTTGGCAGGCTGGTAGCGACAAACATCTCTGAAGCAGACTCTATAAGATGAGGATGCAGACAATGATGTGGCAGAACGATGAAAAATGGATTTGGGCTTATCCTCCGGCAAATCTTAAGGCTTGACTTTCCCCAAATCCTTCACAAGTTTTTCCAAATCCTCACCAAAAATGCGACAGCCCTTGAAAGGAATCTTGGCGAGACTAGATTTGGAAGCAGCATCCGCATTCTGACGACAGAGCCACAGTCAACGCCAAGCCACTGTAACAGCAGCCACAGACTGAGCAGATCAGTGCAGCAGATCATAAAAGACATCTGCAAGAAAGGCAGTGACTAACGCTAAACAAGGCAAAGCCGGATCATCCGGAAGTGACTGAAGCTATTGGAGCACAGCACGTGCAGCGAGACCTCTGCAAACAGAGGCCTGCAATGACAAGGTCAATGAGAAGAAAGTGGTTTTTAAGAGGCCCTCCACCTTAAAAACATAGAAACATAACAGCAGAAAAAGATCATATGGCTTATCTAGTCTGCCCTTCAATATCAACAACTACAACAGATCACTTTTTCTCTTTAGAGATCCTCTGTGTTTGTCCTATGCTTTTCTGAATTCAGATACTGTTGTCATCTCTACCACCTCCACTGGGAGACTATTCCACTCATCTACCACTCTTTCTGCAAAGAAATATTTCCGCATATTACTCCTGAGTCTATCCCCTTTCACCCTAATTGTATGTCCCCTCGAAGCAGAGCTTGCTTTCAATCGAAAGAGGCTCCCCTCCTGTGCATTTATGCCATAGAGGTATTTACATTTCTGTCATATCACCTCTATCCCACCTTTCCATTAAAGTATACATATTAAGATATTCTGTCCTCATATACTTTATAACGAAGACTACTAACCATTTTAGTAGCCACCCTCTGTACCGTCTCCAACCTCTTTATATCCTTTTGAAGGTGAGGTCTCCAGAATTGCACACAATACTCCAAATGAGGTCGCACCAAAACCTCCTTTTTTCTGCTGGCCATTCCAAGAGTGTTGAAAGAACTGAAATATGAGATTGCAGACCTGCTATTAGTAATCTGTGAGCTTTCATTAAAATCATCTGTAATACCTGAAGATTGGAGGATCGCCAATGTAACGTCAATTTTTGAAAAAGGGTTCCAGGGGTGATCCAAGAAATTACAGACCGGTGAGCCTGACGTCAGTACCAGGGAAAATGGTAGAAACCATCATAAAGTACAAAATTACACAGCATGTAGATAGTCATGGCCTAATGGGAGACAGCCAACATGGCTTTAGACAAGGAAGATCTTGTCTTACTAATCTGATATGTTTGAATAAACAGGTGGACAAAGGTGAGTCGGTTGATATAGTGTATCTGGACTTTCAGAAAGCCTTTGACAAGGTTCCTCATCAGAGACTTTTGGCAAAATTAAAAAGTCATGGGATAGGAGGCAATGTACTATTGTGGATCGGGAACTGGTTAAAAGATAGAAAGCAGAGGGTATGACTAAATGGCCAATTTTCCCAATGGAATAAGGTGAACAGTGGAGTACCCCAGGGATCTGTACTGGGTCCGCTACTTTTTGACATATTCATAAATGACCTGGAAAAGGGAATAACTAGTGAGGTTATCAAATTTGCAGACGACACAAAACTGTTTAAAGTTGTTAAAACCCAAGAGGACTGTGGAAAACTGCAGGAGGATCTGGATAAATTGGAAGACTGGGTATCCAAATGGCAGATGAAATTTAATGTGGACAAGTGCAAAGTTATGCACCTAGGAAAGAACAACCCACACTACGGTTACACGATGCAAGGTTCCACATTGGGAACCACCACCCAGGAAAAAGATTTAGGAGTCACTGTGGATAACATGTAAAAACCCTCCGCCCAGTGTGCAGCTGCGGCCAAGAAAGCAAATAGAATGCTAGGTTATCAATCCTTGGGCTGGGGAGTGGCTAATTTCAAGATGGCGATACTTGGTGTTTGATCCAGAATGCCGAAGCGGAAGGGCAAGTCTAAGACTTTTCCCGCTGAGTCGGGACTTGCGGTGGTGGGCCCGATGGATCGCTTCGTTCAACTTTCAGACTATCAGCGTGGGGAGATTAGAGCGGGCTTGGCTGCGCTTGTAGCGGAGACCTTGGAGTCTGCCGCCCTGGAGTTGTCTCTCTCCCCTGAAGAACGTTCTCCTCCGCTTCCATCTGCTGCTTTGAGGACCCCTCAGACGCTCGATCCTTCGGCTCTACCCGAAGAGGTGGGGGCTATCGAGTCTGTGCGGGGAGCGCCGGGGGGTTTTCCCTGAAGCCCGGAGGCTGCTTTTGGCGGATATCTCTCCTGGAGGAGAAAGCATAGTTACTTACCTGTAAACAGGTGATCTCTGGGAACAGCAGGAATAAATCTTCACATATGGGTACGCCGGTACAGACGGAGTCTGCGCGGGAACGCTTCCCAGCGTCCAATCAAAAAGCTTTTGGAAGCATCCCAACACGCCTGTGTGCTGCCTTCCCAACTGCCTCTCCTCAGTTAAGTTTTAAAGCTGAGACAAAGAGAGAGAAAGATGTAGATAGAGAAATGCAACTCCTAGGGGAGGTGGGTGGGTTGTGAAGACTTATTCCTGCTGTTCCAAGAGATCACCTGTTACAGGTAAGTAACTGTGCTATCTCCAGGAACAAGCAGGAATGAGTCTTCACATATGGGGACTCCCAAGCTCAGATGCCCGGAGGGAGTCCTAGCATGTTGCAAGTCTAGAACGAGCCATGCTATTCCTCAGGACCTCAGGCATCCTGGGGATGGAGGGTAGGAGTTGAATACAGAAAAGGAGCTGTGGAACAGCTGGCTAGAACAGGGCTTCAAAAGGGGAAGACCCTGTATCAAGGGCATTTAGTAGGGAAATATTGTAATCTGGGCCTCCCTTGTTGGCATGGCACAAGTGCACTGAGCTACATATGGATGTGATAGAAGAGCCAGTGAATGTGCTCAAGAGGTACCTCACTGAGAAGTAGAGGTAATAAAGTAGAACAAAAACAAGTGGAGGTCAGAACCCTTCAGGGTGAGAAAATAGCCCCAGGGGAAAAACTGGGGTAGTAAGAGAGGTACAGCTTCAGCGGAGACGCAGAAGGAACTAGTAAAGAAAGCTTAAGCTGTTTTGGTCCAAAAATAGTAGAAATCTAGGACCAAGAGAAAAAATGAGTCTGACCCAACTGGACTGGGGTTGGAACCAGTCCATGTAGGGGAGAAAGGGTATGGAGACCCTTGTATCTGATAAGGAAGTAAGGACAGACTCAGGAGCGCTAAAGCTTTAGAGCAACTGAAGCTCCGCAATATCTTTCCTAAATGGGGTCAATTAGGAAAGAAAAAGGTACATGGATTGCTTCAGGAGTACCTAACCTGAAAAGGTTATGGTAAGGAAAAAGTTTGATAATTACCACAGGAAGTGGTTATAGGTGTAGCCCCCTAAGTATGCTGGCACAGCATTGATAGGGGTAGTGCCCATCTGTCAGAATCATATAGGAATGTAAGGATATTTGAACCTAACAGACAGATAGATATGTAGATGGGTACAGATCTAACTAAAAATATATTTCATTATATCTATAAATATATATGTGTGTGTATATATATTTATATATATATATATTTATATTTAAATATATACCCATATAGGGTATATATGCATATATCTATAAAGAGATATGTATGGGCAGAAGACACACAGATAGATATAGATAAATATAAATATATATATACCTAGATGAATAGGCAGGCACATAGACAGATGTCTCCAGGTATATGGATGGAGAGATGTCCATAGAACCCCATCCCCCCTTGGGATATAGGGAGAGAGGAAGATCCATCTGACAGCAAGAAGGTTGATACCTGCTTGAAAAGATAAATAGAGAATCCTTTTTTCCTGGTTATGACTGGCAGAGTCAGAGGAAAGGTCTCTCTGACGAGAAGGCGGCTGAATTCTTTGCAGAATTTGAGCTCTTGAATAACCAGGATGGCCTACGTGTAAAGTGCAGAGGATAACTTCAGTCTGCAGACAGGAAGTCCAAATATCTCCAGAATTGCAGTATGGAGAATGGATAGAGGACGCCTCTGGAGGAAAATACCCTAGTGATCCGCCTATGAGGGCAAAAAGCGTAGTTACTCACCTGTAACAGGTGTTCTCCAGGAGCAGCAGGAATCAGTCCTCACTTATGGGTGACGTCGGCGCCGACGGAGCCCTCGCGGAGCAATTTTCCCCAGCTTTCAAAGAAAGCCTTTGGGAATTGCAGCGCGCATGCGCGGTCGTCTTCCCGCCCGAGGGTGCCATCTTAGCCAGTCAGATGACATAGCTAAAAAAGACAGCATAAAAATTTGCAAAAAAGAACATAAGCAGACGATTGCAACTCCAAGGGGAGGAGGGAGGGTAGTGAGGACTGATTCCTGCTGCTCCTGGAGAACACCTGTTACAGGTGAGTAACTACGCTTTCTCCAGGACCAAGCAGGAAGTCAGTCCTCACTTATGGGACTCCCAAGCTCAAGGCTACCGGAGACCCTAAGCACAAAAATGAGCTCCCTCTAGCTCAGCAGCACAGAAGGATAGAATCTTCGCTGAATTATCACCCACCGGTAGCCCACATCCGGGATGGAGGGTAGGAGTTGCTCAGACCTCAAAGAGATTACGGAGGACTGCCTGTCCGAAAGCACTGTCCCTACGGGACTCCCTCTCGAGACAGTAATGGACCGCAAAAGTCTGGCTCGAAGACCAAGTAGCGGCCCGGCAGATGTCTGCCAGCGGAACAGAGCGGAGGTAAGCCACTGACGTGGCCTTTGCCCGAACGCAATGAGCCGTGACTCGACTTTCTAAGGAGAGTCCGGCTGCCCCATAAGCCCAAGAGATACAGTCCGCAACCCAGATGGACAGAGTACGCTTGGAGACCGGGAGCCCCAATTTATTGGGGTCAAAAGACACAAAAAGCTGAGCAGCTTTACGGTGCTCCCGCGTACGGTCAAGGTAGAAGTTCAATGCCCTTCTACAGTCCAGGGTATGGAGGACCGTTTCAGCTCGGCTGGAGTGTGGTCTGGGAAAGAAGGTTGGAAGTACCACCTCCTGATTGATGTGAAAAGGGGAGACCACTTTAGGCAGAAATTTTGGGTGAGTCCGTAGGACTACCCTATTCTTGTAGAACCTAGTGTAAGGGGGATCAGACACGAGGGCCTGCAATTCACTTACGCGTCTAGCGGAAGTGAGGGCTATCAAGAACAGTGTTTTCCAAGACAGAAAACGGAGAGAACAGGTAGCCATAGGTTCAAAAGGCGGACAGGTGATCCGCTGCAAAACCACATTCAGGTCCCAGTCAGGCGCTGGCGGGCGCAGAGGTGGTTTAAGTAGAAGGAGACCTCGGAGAGAAACCTCGCTACGAGAGGGTCATTGGAGAGAGGTCTGCCGTCCACTGGCACATGATGTGCTGAAAGAGCACTGAGGTGAACTTTGACGGAGTTGGACTTAAGTCCCAGATTAGAGAGGTGCAGCAAGTACTGCAAGATCACCGACACCGGGCAGGAGAAGGGATCCTGAGACTGTTGGGTACACCAGACTGCAAAGCGACGCCATTTAAGGGCGTAGCATTTGCGGGTAGAAGGCCGTCGCGAAGCTAAGACGACCTCCTCCACCTCCGCCGGCAGGAGAAGGGGAGCAAGGACTACCCTCTCAGCAGCCAGGCCATGAGGTTGAGAGACCTGAGGTTGGGGTGCAGAAGGGACCCCTGATCCTGAGTGAGGAGATCCGGTTGAACCCCCAGAGGGATTGGATCCTCCACCGCCAGTTGCAGCAGGAGCGGAAACCACGGCTGCCTGGGCCAGCGAGGGGCCACCAGGATCATGAAGGCTTTGTCTCGGAGAACCTTGAAAAGAGTCCGAGAGACCAGCGGGATGGGAGGGAAAGCGTACAGAAGGCTCCCCGACCACGAGATCAGAAAGGCGTCCGCCGCAACCCGAAGGGGGTGTGGCTGACGAGAGCAGAAGCGAGGAAGCTGCCGGTTGGGAGGACTGGCAAAGAGATCCACCGTGGGGAGACCCCACTTGAGGAAGAGCTTCTGAACTACCAAGGGATCCAGACGCCACTCGTGCAGCTGGAGGACCCTGCTGAGTTTGTCTGCAAGGCAATTTTCTTGGCCCGGGAGATAAACTGCCTTGAGGAGAATGCCGTGACTGACGGCCCAAGAGCAGAGCTTCTGTGCCTCCCGGCAGAGGAGGAAGGAGCCCGTGCCCCCCTGCTTGTTCACGTAGAACATGGCAACTTGATTGTCCGTCTGGACAAGGACGGACTGTTGGGAAGTCAGGTGGGAGAAGGCCTTGAGAGCTAGGCGGATCGCCCTGAGCTCCAGGAAGTTGATCTGCTGAGCAGACTCCCACGTGGTCCAGAGGCCCTGAGTACGTGCCTCTTGGCAATGTGCTCCCCAGCCCAGGAGGGATGCATCGGTGGTCAGCACCCGGGTCGGCTGAGGTGACTGGAAAGGCATTCCGAATATCAGGTTCGGCTGCCGGAGCCACCACCGGAGAGACGAGAGCAGCGGCTCGGAGACGCGCACTAGGTCTGCCAGGCCGCCTGTGGCTTGTCGCCACTGCTGGCGGAGACACCATTGAGCAGACCGCATATTCAGGCGGGCATTGGGGGTCACATGGACGGTGGAAGCCATATGGCCGAGCAGTCTCAGGAAGCGCCTGGCGGAGACCAGGGGCTGGCTGCGAAAGCGGTCGGCTAGGTCCATGAGCCGTTGAGCCCTGTCGAGCGGTAGGTACGCTCGTGCCCGAGGAGTGTGCAGCCTTGCGCCGATGAACTCGAGATCCTGTGAGGGGAGCAAAGTGGACTTTGCGAAGTTTATGACAAAGCCCAAGTGCTGCAGCAGAGTCACCGTGCGGCACGTGGCGTTGGTGACCTCCTGAGCGGACGCTGCTCTGATGAGCCAGTCGTCGAGGTACGGAAAGACATAGAGGCCGTGAAGCCGGAGATGGGCCGCCACGACCGCGAGACATTTTGTGAAGACTCGCGGTGCGGAGGATAGGCCAAAGGGCAGTACTCTGTACTGGTAATGATTTCCTGCCACCACAAACCTTAGGTATTGGCGGTGGCTTGGGTGGATGAGGATGTGCGTGTAGGCATCCTTTAGATCCAAGGAGCATAGCCAATCTCCCTGCTGGAGGTAGGGCAGAAGGATTCCAAGGGTAAGCATTTTGAACTTCTCCCGCACAAGGAACTTGTTGAGGTTGCGCAAGTCCAGGATGGGTCTGAGGCCCCCTGTTCTCTTTGGTATCAGAAAATACCTTGAATAAAAGCCTTGACCTCTCAGGTGGTGGGGCACCGGTTCCACCGCCTGTTCCTGCAGAAGACCTGCTAACTCCTGAAGGAGCAACTCCCTGTGCAGAGGGGGCGCGAAGGTTCTCCCGGAAAATAGGAGGGAGGGACCTGATGGAAGTGGAGAAGGTAGCCTTCTCGCAGGACCTGAAGTACCCAGGCATCTGCGGTGATGCTGGACCACCTGTGGGCGAAGTGAACCAGCCGGCCTCCGGTGCTGGGAGGAACCAGCGGGGGGGGAGAGGCTATGCTGAGCGAGTCAAAAACCCCCACCCTGCTGAGCAGGGGCTGGTGGTGCAGGCTTGGGGGCTTGCTGCCTACGGGACCCGTTACCCCGTCCCTTGGCCTGCTGGCCCTGTTGGGGAGCTGCAGGGGCCTGATAATGGGGGTACTGTTTGTAGGCAGCCGCCTTCCTCGGGTAAAAGGACTTTTTTCCCGAGCCCTTCTTTTTCTGGGAAGGGGCGGAGGTCTTCCTAGAAAGCCTGGTCCTGGTGAGAGTCTCAGTCTCAATTTGTGCAGCCTTTTCCGCCATGGGCTTGCCAAAGAGGTTTTCGCCTCGGCAGGGGACATCGACCAACTTGTCCTGTACCCAGGGCTCAAGGTCCGACGACTGAAGCCAAGCCTGTCGGCGGGCACCGATGCCGGCTGCGGCCACTCTAGCCGAGGCCTCAAAGCCATCATAGGCTGCTCGGGACATGAACTTTGAGCATTCCCGAATGCCCGTGGACAAGGCTAGGAACCTCCGCAAGGGCTCCTCGGAGAGACCAGCGGAGAATCCGGCTAGCTCTTTAGCTAGATCCCGGAGATACATGCCCATGTAGAGCTGGTAAGTCTGGACACGACATGCGAGCATAGAGCCCTGGAAGCACTTCTTGCCAAGGCCATCCAGGTTACGGGCCTCCCTTCCAGGAGGCACCGAGGAGTGCATCTTCTGGCTCTTAAGACGATGCATGGCCGATTCCACTACCATGGAATGGTGTGGCAGCTGTGCCTTCTGAAAGCCAGGGCTCTTGCGGACCCGATAGATAGAATCGACCCGCTTGCTCAGGACCGGCGAGGAGGCCGGACTCTCCCACATGCGGAAGAGTAGTCGTTCCAGCATAGGAGGAACCGGCACAGTAAAGTGCTCCCTCGCGGGAGAGTCATACTGGAGGGCGTCGAGCTCTTCGGCTCGAGGCTCCTCCTCGGGATCCGCAGGGAAGGCCAAAGCCTTGGCCATATCCCTAACGAAGTCCGAGAACCGGGCATCCTCCGGGGGGACTGCTTCCGAGGCTCGGACCCCGGTGAGTCCGATGGGACACACCGAGTCCGGAAAGAATCAGGTGACTCTTCCTCCTCAGACTCCCAGACCGACTCCGACGAGGACTCGGTGGGGTCGGCCCGGGCAGGGTGCGGCGCCAGCCGTCCCGACGTCGAGGGAGTCGGCGTCGGCGACCTCGGTCCCGAACGGGAGGCCGAGGGTGACCTCGACCGAGGATCGACTGGAGTTCTCATTGACTCGAGGATCGGCTCGGTCTCCGGGGTCGACTTGGACGTCGACGTCCCGGCGGTCGGGGCAGCGGCGCCAGCGAGGCCAGCGAGCAGTGCCCGCTGCTGGTCCATGAAGGCAGACAGTCTGCTCTCCAAGGCCGTCAACCTGAGTCCGAGCTCAGGTGACCCAGCAGCCCCCGACTCGGGCCCCGACGGCGTCGGGCCCGACGTCGGCTGTCGCGGAGGCGAGTCCAGAAGGACCACAGGACTTACCCGGGCAGGCATCTCCGACTCCAGGCGAGGTCGCTTCGGGATGTGTTCCTTCTCCAAGGACCCGGGGCGGCTGTCGGGGCTATGCGACCTGGCCCTCGCGGAACCAGGAGCGTCCACCGACGCCGCCCTCGCGGGTTTTTCCTTCCGACGATGGTCCCCGGAGGGAGAACCCCGGTCGGAGGAGCTCCGGCGACGGTCCGAGCTGGAGCCTTTCGACGCGGAGGCCTCTGACGAGGTCCGGGTACGGCTGGGGTCAGCGAAGATTCTCTCACGCTGATGCCGCCGACTCCTCAACGCCTTTGAGGACAGTTTGCTGCAGGGCCCACAGATCAGTTCCTCATGATCCGGGCCCAGGCAGCGGAGGCAAAAGTCGTGTGTGTCGGTTAGTGACATATTTCGGTCACACCGACCACACCGCTTAAACCCACTGGCAGCCATCGGGGGAAAAAGGGCCCCTGCGAGGTCAAAGGACCGGGCTGCCAGGGAAACCGAAAACGAAAGCTGACTAAGTCAGAAAAACCGAAAAAAGTAAGCGGACTCGAGACCGGCGTCGCGAGTCCGGGCGGGAAAGCGATCGGCGTCGAACCGAAAGGAAAAAGAATAAAATAATGAAGAAAATCGACTTTTTCGCGGGGACAAGACGGGGACGTCTGTAGGGCTCCGCGGAAAAAAGAAGACTGGCTAAGATGGCACCCTCGGGCGGGAAGACGACCGCGCATGCGCGCTGCAATTCCCAAAGGCTTTCTTTGAAAGCTGGGGAAAATTGCTCCGCGAGGGCTCCGTCGGCGCCGACGTCACCCATAAGTGAGGACTGACTTCCTGCTTGGTCCTGGAGAATGGGTATTAGGCATCCTCTAGCTGCCATTGAAGAAATTTATCTCTGACGAGAAGACTCAAGGAGATATGGGCCAAGCCAGGGAAGTGGCCCTTCTTTAGGCTTTCACGTAATGAAAGGCCTGAGGCTTATGCCTCAAAAGAGATTTACGATAAGATGGAAAGGGCAGGGAATACCCGCCAGACATGACTGGGGGAACCCCCTCCCCCTAACCATCTGGGGTTATCTGCTAGGCAAGATACTAATGCTCTCTAGCAAGGGCCCATAGTGCAAAACTACTCTGTAGAGATGCAGAGAGCATGCTGCAGGTTGGTTAGAAGAAAAAGCTGACATTGGAAATCCAGCAGGTGACCAGCTATTCTGCCAAGGCAAAGAATAGAAGCTAACCAACCAGACTGTGATAATAGGGTTTCCCAAACAAGGTTAATAACCTGTTTGGGACTTAGCACTAAGGCTAGGAGGATTGCTAGTGGAGGGGAAGCCCTGGTTGCGTAGAGAACACAACCAGTGGCTTAACCACTAGGAATTGCTGTATGTGCAGCAACTACCAGGGCAGCATAGAAAAAAATAATAATTTTCTCTTTTTTCCTGTTTTTTAGATTGGGAAAAAGAAACAGTCCTGATAGGCCTTCCTATTGTGTGATGAGCTGCCCTAAGGTAACAAGGGGGAAAAAGAACTCCAGAAGGGAGAATCCCCCAGTAGAACAGGTAGAGGACTATAGGAGCTTACCGGTGTAAAAGAACCACTCTTACAACCAAATGTTGTAAGAAGAGGGAGGTAAGACAGAGTTGCAAGAGACCGACTATGGAGGAAGTCTCTGACAGGTGAGATGAGATATGCCAGTACAGGGAAACAACTGTCCATTGAGTTGTTACCACTCTTTCCTTCAAGAGGAAGAGGAAACTGTTAAGTATGGGCATGATCATCATAAAGACTCTTAGAAAAAAAGATGTCTCATGAAGAGATATCTAGGTAGGTTAGGATAAATTTAGTGCAGATACTGCCAGTGAAAGAAGCAGACTGCCACCCTAACCACCAACCAAGAGGGACAATGATCTATTTGAAACCCTGCTACTGCTGGGTTTGTTGACCCTGTTGAGGTTGTGGATTCTTCAGACCAGGGCGATGTTTCCCGTGTTTGGGAACATCTGTATGATGGGCAGATGATGGGTAAAACCTTCTCCCCCTAGGGGAAGAAAGTTTGGTAGGACATTTCCTACCTACTGGGAAAGAAGGCGGCGCAGAATAGCCTCTGGAAAAAGGAAAGTCAGTGGATAACTGAGTAACCTGGAGTAAAGACTCCTTGTTGAAGAGATTTTCTCCAGTGCAAGGAGTATTTCTCAGTCTTTCTTGTGTCCATTTGTCCAAGTCTGAAGCTTGAAGCCAGGCTCTACGTCGTGCCCCTAAAGCTACAGCAGAAGTTCTGCTAACAGACTCAAAGGAGTCTAGGGTAGCACGAGTAAGATACCTAGAGATATTGTGAGTATGACTAACCAGTGAGGAATAGTCGTTACACCTGGGCTCTTGAAGAAAAGGAGTCAAAAGATGTAATTTCTTTGTGACCTTCTCAAGAGATAAAACCATATAAAAAATATATGAGAGAATTCTTGCTGAAAGCATGGATGTCTGGAAGGTTTGACGTCCAAAGGCATCTAGTGTCTTAGACTCACGACCTGGCGGACAAGAAGAGTGCTTTTTATTACTCTTCACTCGCCTCATTGCTGATTCTACCACAATGGAATGATGAGGAAGTTGAGTCTTTTGAAACCCTGGAGAGGGGGGCACCTGATATAGGAGATCAGTTGCTCTGGAAGGTGGGGGTACCTTTAAAGGAGCTTTCCACATTCGTAGAAGAAGATCCTGCAAAGAATGATGCAAAGGAAGCATTATATTCTCCTTTGCTTTGCTAGGAACAGAGAGGTATTCTGTGTTCCCTTGTGTAGGATCTTGTCCAGGAATAGGAATGGCAAGTGATTTTGCCATATCCAGGAGGAAAGTCTGGAAAGAAGGATCCCCAGAGGGAACTTCCCTTGGATAGTCTAGATCTGATGAAGAACTAGCGTTGGCACCGAGGGATCTATTCAAATATATAGGAATAGAAGATCCCGAATGGTGCAGTATGGGATCCTTAGATGGTGGTTGCTGGTACTGCAGGTCAGAACCAGCGACAGTCGGTAACAGACAGTCCATGCTAGGGATCGATTCCAAACTCGGCATCAAGGGAAGCGAGCCTGACAAGAGAAGCATGGAAGGTACCGACAGCAATGGTACTGTGGATATCGGTACCGACCTCGGTACCGTATCTGATACCGGTGGATGAAGACCAGCCGGTGGCAACTCTAACGGTATCAAAGGAACCGAGAGTTGCGGATCCAAATTATCGGAACCGAGCCTTCGGTACCGACGGAAGTCGGTACCAAGGCGATTCAGTACCCAGTCCTCCAGACTGGAGATCGATTCCAGACTCGGCATCGAAGGAAGCGAGTCTATCGATGCACGTCTGGAGGGTACCGACGTCGGTACTAGTATCGGTGTCGGTACCGATACTGGAAGGTCGATCTGGAACGTATCCACCGGCCCCGCAGGTACCGAGGACGCCAGATGACGATCCTTGGTGAGGAATGTTTCATCCAACACCAGTGCCGATGCCGGGGTATCGGTACCGCTCGAAGTGAATGCCCTCACCGGGCATGGCTCAGGTATGTTCTGTGAGGGATGAACCTCAGGAACAACCTGAAACTCCACACAGGCTTTGGAGGCCGAAGACTCCCACCGGGGTTTTGAAGCCAGTGGATTCTCGAGGACAAGGCCATAGGCATCTCTATGCTGTGCATGAGAACTGCCACTCGAGGACTGGCTAGTCTTAACAGACTGTTTTTGGGTTACCTGATCCTGTGAAGAAGAAGATATGGTCGGTGCCCTGAAGTTGGAGGGGGACCGCGTGTCGAGGGGAACTCGATGTTGAAAACTTCTTCTCACAATAGTATTGCCCGAGGGCTCCAGAGGAAAATGGTCAGGACCCAAGCAGGTTAGACACCAATTGTGAGTGTCTAAAAATAAAGTTGTACCGCCACAGTTTGTACATTTCTTGGGGAAAGTGACTGGCGGTTCCATGAAAGAAAATGGAGAGGCCTAGAAGGCCTGAGAACTGTGAGACACTAAGGAAGAAAAATATATTCCTTAAAAAGGAAAAAAAATTTACAAGAAAGAAAAAAGAAACACCGGCGGTACCGGTGGCGTCGAGAAAGGCAGCTGCGACCACAAGAAAACGAAAAAATAAAAGAAGAATTTTCTGCGGTGACAGGAGGGCGTTCTGCCGGCTCCGCGGAAAAATGAAAACTGAGGAGAGGCAGTTGGGAAGGCGGGAAGGCAGCACGCAGGCGTGTTGGGATGCTTCCAAAAGCTTTCTGATTGGACGCTGGGAAGCGTTCCCGCGCAGACTCCGGTGGTACAGACGTACCCATATGTGAAGACTCATTCCTGCTTGTTCCTGGAGATGGCCAGGTTCCAGGTCCCGTTGGTAGTGGTGATTCCTTTATTGCCGCTCGGGATGTTACATCTTCACCTGTATAGGCCATGTTCTTTATATATTTGAAGGTTGTCTGTTCCTCATTTTTCTCGTAGTTTTCTATAAATAATTATGTCGTGGGTGGCTCCCCCACTTATATGTTTCTGTCGCTCCCTCAAGTGGACTTATGATATATTAGTGATGATTGATTGCCTATATTATTTCTTTGTTTTATTTCTTACATAATACATCTTTCTGTACAAATGTAATACTTGGTATAAAACTGTAAATTTGATAAATATAAAATAAAAAAAAAAAGAATGCTAGGTATCATAAGGAAAGGAATGGAAAATAAAACAAAGGATATTATAATGCCTCTGTATTGTTCAATGGTACGACCCCACCTTGAATATTGTGTGCAAGTCTGGTCGCCGTATCTTAAAAAGGATATAGCGTTATTAGAAAAGGTACAGAGAAGAGCCACCAAAATGGTAAAGGGGATGGAAGGCTACTCCTATGAAGAGAAGCTACAAAGGTTAGGGCTCTTCAACCTGGAAAAGAGATGGCTGAGGGGAGATATGATAGAGGTCTATAAATTAATGAATGGAGTGGAACGGGTAAACGTAGATCAATTGTTTACGCTATCAGAATATAGAAAGACTAGAGGACATGTAATGAAGCTACAGGGTAAACTATTTAAGACAAATAAGAGAAAATATTTTTTCACTCAACGTGTAATCAAACTCTGGAATTTGCTACCGGAGGATGTAGTAAAGGCTGTTAGTGTAGCTGGGTTTAAAAAAGGTTTGGACAAGTTCCTGGAGGAAAGGTCCATAAACCATTATTAAAAAGGGACCCGGGATATCAATGCTTGACCCAATACAAGCATTGTGGAACCTGTGTCTTTTGGGGATACTGCTAGGTACGTATGACCTAGATTGGCCACTGTTGGAAACAGGATACTGGGCTTGATAGACCTTGGTCTGACCCAGTATGGCATATCTTATGTTCTCCCTATGCACCCAAGCATCCTTCTAGCTTTTCCCGTCGCCTTTTCTACCTGTTTAGCTACTTTAAGATCATCAGACAAAATCACACCTAGGTCCTGTTCTTTTATGGAGAGAAGTATTTCACCCTCTATACTATATCCCTCCCTTGGAATGCTGTAGCCCAAATGCATGACCTTGCATTTTTTAACATTAAATCCCAGCTGCCAAATTCTAGACCATTCTTCAAGCTGAGCTTATCTACACCTTCCTGGGTGTCTACTCTATTGAAGATTTTGGTATCATCTTCAAAGAAGTAAACCTTACCCGACAGCTCTTCTGCAATATCACTAACAAAGATGTTAAAAAGAATTGGACCAAGGACAGACCCCTGGGGCACACCACTGGTAACCTCCGTCTCCTAAGAGTGAGCTACGTTTACCTGTACCCTTTGTCGCTTCCCACTCAACCAGTTTCTAACCCAAGCAGTAACTTTAGGGTTCATCCCTAGGATGCTCAGTTTGTTTATAAGTCGCCTGTGCGGAATGATGTCAAAGGCATTACTAAAATCTAAATATACCACATCTAGGGCTCTCCCTCAGTCCGACTCCCTGGTCACCCAGTCAAAGAAATCAATCAGATTTGTCTGACAAGACCTGCCTCTGTCTGATCACGGAGGGCAGTGCCAACCTCTACAGAAATGGTTATGCGTTTAGTGACTGCAGTGAAAAGGGCATCTACTTTAGGGAAATGCAACCACTTGTCAAGATCATCTGAAGACTAAACATAAACATGCTCCTAACGTCGAGCGGAGTGTAGAGACACAAGATGGGAATCCCACTCTCTGTTGTAGTTCCAGGGGAAAAGGGAAAAGTCTTAAAAGATTTCCTGATGCGCACGATTATTGGGTCTGCCTGAGGATTCGAGGAATTTGAAAGCTGTTGCACTTGCGAGTCTGAGAGGTGTAGAGCCTCTGTAATTTGAGCAATGTGAGCAGGAAGCTATTCCTTACAGAATAACTGGATATCCTGACCATCTTCTCGAGGCTCCTGGTCGTCTTCCAATGGCGAGTGCTCTCCTTCTTCCCAGCCAGACTCAAAAGTGAAAGAATGTTCATCTGAAAGACCGTCACTGTCTTCCCCTGCAGGACGCCATTACCATGGAGGAGAGGAGGTATCCTTGGCCAGATCTAAAGAAACTCCAGCCAGAGAGAATTTGAGAAGAAACTTGCTGTGGAAGCAAAAACACACAAAGACTTTTTCAGTACATTCATAGCAAAACACCTGTAAGTTAGTTGGACCATTAGATGATACAGAGGTAAAAGGGGCAGTAAGAGGGGACAAGGCTATAGCGGAGAGACTGAATGAATTCTTTGCTTCGGTCTTTACTGAGGAAGATGTAGGGATGTTACCCATGACTGAAGTGGTATTTAAAGGTGATACTGGAGAAGAATTGAACGCTACACCAGGAAGATGTATTACAACTATTTGATAAACTGAAGAGCAGCAAATCACCCGGAACGGATGGTATACATCCAAGGGTGTTGAAAGAACTGAAATATGAGATTGCAGACCTGCTATTAGTAATCTGTGAACTATCATTAAAATCATCTGTAATACCTGAAGACTGGAGGATCGTCAATGTAACGCCAATTTTAAAAAGGGTTCCAGGGTGATTCGGGAAACTATAAACCGGTGAGCCTGACGTCAGTACAGGAAAAAATGGAAGAAGCCATCATAAAGAACAAAATTACTCAGCATGTAGACCGCCATGGCCTAATGGGAGACAGCCAACATGGATTCAGACAAGGAAGATCTTGCCTTACTAATCTGTTATGTTTTTTTGAAGGTCTGAATAAACAGGTGGACAAAGGTGAGTCGGTTGGATATAGTGTATCTGGATTTTCAGAAAGCCTTTGACAAGGTCCCTCATCAGAGACTTTTGGCAAAACTAAAAAGTCATGGGATAGGAGGTAATGTACTACTGTGGATCAGGAACTGGTTAAAAGATAAAAAAGCAGAGGATAGGGCTAAATGGCCAATTTTCCCAATGGAATAAGGTGAATAGTGGAGTACCCCAGGGATCTGTGCTGGGCCTACTGCTTTTTTGACATATTCATAAATGACCTGGAAAAGGGAATAACGAGTGAAGTTGTCAAATCTGCAGACGACACAAAACTATTTAAAGTTTATTTATTTATTTATTTATTTGCAGTCTCTTTTATACCGCGCTATTCGACATCAGTGCGGTTTACAATGAACATAAGAGTTGCACATCTCAATTTCGTGATTTGTGCTTACAGTGAAACAGGTATAATAACTTGGGTATACATTAAACAGGAAAATTAAACTTGGGTATGCATTAAGCAGGTATAACAGGTAAAATAGGGTATAAATAACCAGTCCCTTAACAAGGAGACACGATGAATAAATACAGTCTACTTTATGCAACAATATAATGAGTTATGCGGCACTGCATACGTTTCTCATGGTGGTTGAAGGGGAAGGTGTGATTGCGAGTGATCAGTCTGGAAATGTGACGTGCATGAGTTTGAGGTGCTGCATTGAGATGTGAGAGTGGGTGAGTGTGGGGAGAAGACTGCATCATCGTAGTGATGAAGAAAGAGGTGCCGTTTCAGTGCCTTCCTAAATTGGGAGAGTTCACTGATGGTTCTGATAGTTGCTGGTAGTGCGTTCCAGCAGGATGGAGCAAAGGAGGAGAAGGCTCTGGATCTAGTGAATTGAGAACACTTCGTGCTTGCCTTAGGTAATATGAGAGTATTTGCGGCATTCGATCTCCTTGCTCGATTGGGAGGTGTGATTGAAATTAGATCAGTAATGGCAGTAGCAGGGTATTTATTGATGGCTTTATTTGTTAAAACCCAAGAGGATTGTGGAAAATTGCAAGAAGATCTTGATAAATTGGAAGACTGGGCATCCAAATGGCAGATGAAATTTAATGTGGACAAGTGCAAAGTTATGCACCTAGGGAAGAACAACCCAAACTATGGAACGATACAAGGTTCCACATTGGGAACCATCGCCCAGGAAAAAGATTTAGGCCTCATCGTGGTTAACATGTTAAAACCATCGGCCCAGTGTGCAGCGGCGGCCAAGAGAGCAAATAGAATGTTAGGTATCATAAGGAAAGGAATGGAAAATAAAACAAGAGATATTATAATGCCTCTATATCGTTCCATGGTGAGACCACACCTTGAATATTGTGTGCAATTCTGGTCGCCGTATCTTAAAAAGGATATAGCGTTATTAGAAAAGGTTCAGAGAAGAGCCACCAAAATGGTCAAGGGGATGAAAGGATACCCCTATGAAGAAAGGCTAAAAAGGTTAGGGCTCTTTTACCTGGAAAAGAGACGGCTGAAGGGAGATATGATAGAAGTCTATAAATTAATGAACGGAGTGGAACGGGCAAACGTAGATCGATCGTTTACGTCATCAGAATATAAAGAGACTAGGGGACATGCAATGAAGCTACAGGGTAACCTATTTAAAACTAATAAGAGAAATTTGTTTTTTCACTCAATGTGTAATCAAACTCTGGAATTTGATACCGGAGGATGTACTAAGAGCTGTTAGTGTAGCTGGGTTTAAAAAAGGTTTGGACAAGTTTCTGAAGGAAAGGTCCACAAACCATTATTAAAAGGGACCCAGGATATCACTGCTTGACCCAACACAAGCATTGAGGAACCTGTGTCTTTTGGGGAAACTGCTGGGTACTTGTGACCTGGTTTGGCCACTGTTGGAAACACGATACTGGGCTTGATGGACCTTGGTCTGACCCAGTATGGTATATCTTATGTTATGTTTAAACTTCGGCAGGCACACTTCCTAGACAGAACATCAGCGGCAGTCAGAGTAGCCGAAGTCCCCTAGCGCCACATATCCTAGGCTTGACGGAATAGCTGCATAAACTGGAGATCGGAGCTGTCAGCTGAAGTCTGCATAGGCTGAATAGAGAGTTGTAGAGGATGAGCAGGCTGCTCAGACAACAAAATTGGAGAAAGGGCACCTTGAGATGTAGCATCACCCTGAGATAACCCAGAGGGAACTAAAGCAAAAGACCTGGAAGTGCTACTGAAACCAGGACCTGCAGACTGAGAAGGTTCCCCTTGAACAGAACCACAGGAGGAAAAGAAACTACCTGCATTTATATCATGGTAACTTGCTGTTCCGTGTCCTTCTCTTCCTCTTATCTGTTTGACTGTCTCTGTCCTATCATATAAATGGCGTTCTTTTCTTATTTCCCTAAATGATATAGTATTGTAAACCGCTCTAATACCTTTTGGTCTGAGCGGTATATCAAATTCAAATAAACATAAACCTGGCCAAGTCTTACATTTCTTCTCACAGCCCAGGCAGCATTGTAGAAAAGGAGGCATTTTCACAACAGGATAAAAGAAAAAGTCACAAGAAGAGCCGGGGAGCCAAAAATGAACAGACAATGAAGAAAGAATGGCAGCTGCGGCACATTATGGTTGGAAAGAGCAAAACCAAGCCAGGAAGCAGACGCAGACTGACCGTGAAGCAGGAAAAAGGCAACTGCAGAAAACTGAGCACAGCATAAAAAGAAGGGAGGCGTACGTGGTCAGAAAGTGTAGTTACTCACCTGTAACAGGACTTTTTACCCAAGCCCTTCCATCGGGAAGGGGCAGAGGACTTTTTGGAGAGCCTGGTCCTCATCATGAATTCAGTCTCCAGTTCCAGCCTTGTCAGTCATGGGTTTGCCAAAGAGATTCTCTCCTTGGCAGGGGACATTGACCAATTTGTCCTTAACCCATTGCTCGAGGTCAGATGACTGTAGCCAAGCTTGGTGGCGTGCACCAATGCCAGCAGCCACTACTCGAGCTGCCGACTCGAACCTGTCACGAATATGGAGCATTCATGGATTGCCTTGGCCAGGTTCTTGAACCGCTGCAAGGGTTCCTTGGAGAGACCAGCTGAGAACCCGGAGAGTTCCTTCGCCAGGTCTTTCAGGTACATGCCCATGTACAGCTGGTAGGCTTGGATGTGGCCGATGAGCATTGAGCCCTGGTAGCACTTTCTGCCAAGGAGTCCAGGGTGCGGGCCTTCCTGCTAGGGGGCACCAAGGAGTGTCTCATCTGGCTTTTCAGCCGACGCATGGCCGACTCCACCACCATGGGGTTATGCGGCAGTTGTGACTTTTGAAAGTCCGGGCTCCGGCAGACTCGATACATCAAGTTGAGCAGTTTACTCACCACTGGTACTGAAGCCAGGTGTCTCCCACATTCGGAGCATCAGCTGTTCCAGGATGGGAGGGATGGGCACTGTGAGCGATTCCTGCGAAGGGGCCTCGTACTGAAGGATTTCCAAATCATCCGCCTGAGGGTCCTCCTCCGACTCGGTCGGGAACAACAGGGCCTTAGACATGTCCTTGACATCCTTAGGCGGGGACTGCCGTCGAGGCTCCAAGACTGGAGAGTCAGAAGGGACGTTGCGGTGGCGACGGGTATCGGGGGGACGACTCATCCTCCATCTCCCACTCAGAGTAGTCCGTCGAGGACTTGTAGGAGGGCTGCTCCATGGGCCTTGGGGTCTCTGATGCCCTGCGGCTGGTGCCTGATATACTTGCCAGGGATGACTATGGTCTCGTCAAGCGGGACTCAGATTGCGACCTCGGCCAAGGATTGACGAGTCCGAAGGACCTCTAGGATCGGCTCAGCCTCCGGGGGATGTCTTGGATATTGAGGGCCCAGTGGTCGGGGTGGATGAACCGTTGTGCTGGACAACAGCACCCACTACTGGTCCATGAAGGCTGACAAACTGCGTTCCAGGGCCGTCATTCTGGACCAGAAGGCTCCGCAGCCTTTGCAACGGGAACCGAGGGACTCGGGCCCAACACCGGCTCCCCTGAAGGGGAATCCTCGACAAGGATGGTGTCTGTGGAGTGATGCTGGTCCTCGGTCTGATCCTTTCGGGGGACCATCGCACACCGCTCCTTCTCTGATGCCTTGGATGAATATCTCAGACTGTGGGACCGGGGCTGGGGAGCACCCAGCCAGTTGGAACCGTCCAAGGACGCTGCCTTCAAGGGTTTCTTCTTCTTCCTGGGTTTCCTCAAGGGAGATCCCCTTTCTGAGGACCCATGGCAAGGCTTGGGTTTGGAGGGCTCCGCCAGAGATGTCGGGGCCTCAGACGAGGCCCTGGCCTTCGGCGCACTGGGGGATTCGCGGAAAAACATTGTGCTGCTGCTGGCGGCTCTTGACCCCTTACTGGACATCCTCTTGTAGAGACTGCAGGCTGCCGGTCTGGCCCAAGGCAGCAGAGACAGCAGTCATGTGTGTCAGTTAAAGACATAATTTTAGAGCACCGATCACACTTCTTAAAGCCACTGGTAGCCCATGGGGGAAAAAAGTACCCCTGCGAGGTCGAAGACTCTCCTGGCTGCCAGTGGGAGAAAAAGGGCGCGAATAAGCCAGGAAAAGAAAAGAACAAAAACTACAAAAATAGGCCAAACTCGACACAGAGGCAACGAGGTCAGTAGGCGGGAAGAGTACTGGGTGAGATACCGGAAACTCGAAGAGAAAAGAGTATGAAACTCGAAGAGAGAAATCAACTTTTTCCGGGGACAAGCCAGACAAATGTCTGAAGGGCTCCGTTGAAGAAAGGAGACTGAGCAAGATGGCACCCTTGGGTGAGAAGGGGAACAAGCATGCGTGATGGCATCTTCCAAAGGCTTTCTTTGAAAGCTAGGGGGATGCTTCCGCGTGGGCTCCGTCTGTGCCGATGTCAGCCATATGTGAGGACTGACTTCCTGCTTGCTCCTGGAGAAGAACAAGATACCGCTAAAAAATAGATCGGGATGCTGCTTTAAAAGAGAACCGGGAAAGAAATAAAACACCCACTGCTCTTGAAGGAGGAAAAAAACAGATGGAGGAAGGGTCCGGAGAAGAAAAAACTGCCTGACAACTTCCTCAGCCACTGGGTCCTTGAATAACGTTGTTTTTGGGTTTTTTTTTAAAACAAACTTTAAGGAGTCAGAAAAATAACAAAAGGTGACTGCCAACTTTGCTGATAGAAGTCTTGCTTGCATAACAGTCAGAACGAAAGGCTACAACTGCTCCTCATGAGCAGGAGAAGAGGTGCTCTACTGGTCCTCTTGAACAGGAGCATCTCTGGAAAGTGAAGAAAGGAAAACTGTCGGCAAAGAAGGGGCACCATAGTATACAGAACTGCCAAAGATAGCTATACTGACACCAAATCTCTTCTCAGAGAACGCCAGGAGCTAGGAGAAGTCCACCATCTGTTGAGACAGAGAAAATACTGAAGCTCCCCTTGGGGGATGGGTTTTTACACCAAGGGTGATAGTGAGAAGTAACAAAGCTTCGGGAATTTTTCTATCTGCTGGCAGGGGGACACAACCCACTAGTCTGGACTGATCTAGCAGGATGTATTTGGAATGCTATTTATGTACCAGATAGCATTCCGGCATAAACGGATAACAATGATCCAGAACACTACCTTTGCCTTTATTTTTCCAACACTCTCCAGTAGAGCCATAAAAAAGTTGCAGGTGATGTAAGCTGAATTAACAGGCACACTAGCACTGATGGCAGACTTATGAGCTAACCTTTAATGTCTCCTCAGACGTTGTGTTAAAATCTCAGCGTCACACTCAGCCTTCTGGTTGTCTTCAAACCTCTCTGCATCTGCACTACATAGGCTAATTGCTTCATTACAATACATTTAAATGCAAAGATTCAGTATCTGCACATTGATTATGCTCATGTTAAGATGCCTTCCTGCATTCTACGCAAACACTGCACTATTGTCTAGACCAGGAATGGGCAAACTACGGCCCGCGGGCCGTATACGGCCCGGCGGACCTTTTAATCCGGCCCGCTAGCCCACCTCTTCCATGTGGCGCACACTATGGACAATCATCCCTTCCTATTTCTACTGCAGCACTTAGTTAAAAGGCATGTTTACTTCCGCGCCTTTCAGGCGGTGCGCATAGGCAATGACGCGCGCACTTGAGGATTCCCGGGCTCGTCGTGAGGAGAGAGACCGCCGAGGTGCCACGCGGCATGCTGCTTGCGCCCGCTCCATGGAGGCTGGGAAGAGGAAGATTAAGAGCTTGCAGGATGGGGTGGAGCACACCGAGGGGAAGAGCAAGCGGCTGCAGAAGGAACCGGAGCAGCAGAGGAACTGCATAGAAACTGTAAGTACCCGTGGTGCAGCTCTGCTTATGAATCTCCCCCTGCACAGGCCCGGTGGTGGTAGTTCGGTAACGCTCTTAGGTGAGTCACATATGTTAAAACCCCGAAGGAGTGGTAGGGCCTGCATGGGATTTATCCTTGAACTGTGCGTTCAGGTGCTTTGCTTGCCTGGCTGCTCTGGAGAGTTGCTTAGAGTCCGCGAATGACATTTCTAGTTCTTGCCAAGGAAAGTAGGAGGCTGGCAGTGGAATGTTAGCCATAGGACCAAGTGATGTGCAAATTCTGCTCAGATGATTCAGTCCACTGCATGAAACCCTGATTTGACCACTTACATAAATTGTCATGGACAGGTGGTTAATTTTGGGATTCATAATTTAAAATGAAATATGTCTTTTGGTATCCAAAATATAGCAGAGCGCTAGCTAATTTATTCATTTATTCACCTCACTTTCTAGAGGACGCAGCGTAATCTCGCGATGGCCGGCTAGTGTAGTGCAAGGGAGACCACCAACACTGTTCCCACTAAAATTGAAGGTACTATTTTATGAAAGAAATACATTGCATAAAAGTTTTGTAAAATAACTCTTTTTATGCTTTTCTACCTTAAATTAATCTAAACATTTAATGTTACAAATTTAAATTTAATTTATATTAATTCACACATACACACCGTCCCATCTACTCTTGGTCCGGCCCCCGGGTCCAATATATGAACCCATTGCGGCCCTCGAGTCAAAAAGTTTGCCCACCCCTGGTCTAGACTGATGACAGCACACTTTGCTGCATCGATCTGTTAGATTGTAAGCCCTCTTGAGCACAGCAAATACCTACTGTAACTGAATGTAACTGGTCTTGAGCTAGTCCTGAAAAAGGACTGGGTGAAATCCAAAATCCTTTCCCGTATGGGCTTATCCACGTGATCTATAGCGAACCTGAGACAGGCAAGCATATTTATTTATTTTAAGAGAGCAGCAGTTTCTTTCTAATAATCCTCCCATAAACACCAATCCCATTCAGCCTTTTTCTTAATGATTGATACATGAAACCTCACATCAGCTACAACAAGAGAGACCTGCAGATCTATGGGCTTCTTTGCGACTTCATGGTTGATTTCTCAGTTTGCTTTTGGGAAGATCTTGGCAGGACAACTATTTTTTTTAGTGCCGCCACTGTAGCCTTCAACTTTTTCAATTTCTACATTGTCTGTCTGACAGTTCACAAATGGAGGTCCTAATGTTTAAATATGATCTAGTAACTCTGTCCAGCTGGATTAGCATCAACTTCTCTTTTTTTGGAGGTTCTCTGAAATTTCTTTCGACTGTTGCATGTTAGCTTAGAATATAAAAACATAAAGACATTTTATAGTGAAGACTAAACTCAAAACCTTTTGGACCTTTATACAGAACATGTCAAAACTCAAATGTGCTGAATTACACTGCAGAGTGGTTAACTTGGTTCCCTTTTAAGTACTTGATTCTAATCAATCAATTAAATATGCTAAGGAAGCTAAAGGTTCACATACTATAATCACACAATGATTCTGAATTAGAGGCATTTGGAGGCAGCAGCTAGCCGTTCCAACATGGCTAGCTGCCACCGCTGAAACAAACCTGGATATTCAATGCCAGGGGGTCATATCCAGCCCCGACATTGAATATCCAGGTTGCCTGGATTGGCAGGAAAATAACCAGGCAGCAGTAATATTCAGCCGCTACCCAGTTAGCTTCTGCAGAGAAAGCTAGGCCTGACATTTGCTATGCTATGCTATGTTTCCGACGCTTTGCCACAACCGGGCAGTGGCTCAATATAGATGCTGCTCGGTTATGGCTGAGTGCTGCCACTGGAATACTCCGATGTTAACTGGTTAGCATCAGGGCTTGCAGTGACGGCACCCAGGAATATTCAGCGGTACTAATATCCCGGCTAGCGTAGTTACTCATCTGTAACAGGTGTTCTCCAGGGACAGCAGGACTCAGTCCTCACATATGGGTAATGCCGGTGCCAATGGAGTCCACCCAGCAGCATCTCCCCAGCTTTCAAAGAAAGCATTAGGGAGATGCCACCATGCATGCATAGTCCCCTTCCCGCCCAAGGGACTCATCTTGCTCAGTCAGATGACATAGCTAGGACGGTAGTAAAAATAAAACAAGGTAAGGAGACAACTCCCAGGGAAGGAGGGAAGGTTGTGAGGACTGATTCCTGCTGTCCCTGGAGAACAACTAACTATGCTATCTCCAGGAACAAGCAGGAAGACAGTCCTCACATATGGGACTCCCTAGCTCCAGGCTGCCAAGGACCAAACCACAATAGCACCAACGGCGACCAGCCGGGTAGCCGTGAGTTGCAGAATTTGAGTCCCCACTGAGAAACTCTGCAAGACCCCAGTGTCTAGCGGCACTATCACTCCAGTAGGAGTTGCCTATACCCTGAAGAAATTACAGAGTACCGCTTGGTTGAAGATACTGCCCCGATGGGACTCACTCTCCAGGCAGTAGTGAGCTGCGAAAGTATGAAATGAAGACCATGTGGTGGGGCTTGCAGATCTCCGTCACCAGCACTGAAAGCAGGTTTGCCACCGATGTGGCCATCGCTCTCATGCGATGTGCTGTGATCTGGTGTTCCAAGGAGAGCTCAACTCGCTCACAGGTGAGGGCAGTACAGTCTGCCACCCAAGTGGACAGAATTTTCTTGGTCACAGGGAGCCCCAGCTTTCTGGGGTCGTAAGAAACAAAAAGCTGAGTAGCTTTGCTGTGGCCCTCCGTCCGCTGAAGGTAGGAGGACAGGGCCTGCTTGCAATTCAGTGTATGGCGCATAGTTTCCTCCCAACCTGCATGAGGCTGCGGGAAAAAGGTGGGAATGACCACCTCCTGGTTGAGGTGGAAGGAGATACCACCTTTGGGAGGAATTTGGGGTAAGTGCGGAGCACCACCCTGTTCTTGTAGAATCTTGTATATGGCCATCAGGGCCTGAAGTTCGCTTACTCTGCGAGCTGATTTGAGAGCCACCAAGAAGACAACCTTCCATGAAAGATACCACAGATGGCAAGTGGCTAGAGGCTCAAATGGCAGTCTGATAAGTGTGAGAGCACCATGCAGAGGTCCCATTCTGGGGGGGGGGGGCCCAGATGGAGGGCTTAGACAACAGGAGGCCCCAGAGGAACCAAGAGACCAGGGGCTAACCAGAGAGGGGCTTCCCCTCGATAGGGAGGTGGTGTGCGCAATCGCACTTAGGTGCACCCTGAATTTGACTTTAGTCCAGCCTGCGACAGATGCAGTAGGTACTGGAGCACTAGTTGTACAGGGCAGGAGAACGGGCTCTCCTGCCTCTCCGCATACCATATGGAGAATCTTCGCTATTTAAAGGCATAAGCTTGCCTCATAGAGGGCTTGTGGGAGGCCAACAGGACCTCCTCGACTTCTTGTTGGTGTTCGAAAGGGGCCAAGGCTACCCTTTCAGCAGCCACAGTGTTACAATTAGGGACCCCAGATTGGGGTGCAGAAAGGAGCCCTCCTCTTGAGACAGGAAGTCCGGGGCACAGCTCAGCGGGACCAGGAGTGTCGTCGACAAGGTGAGCAGAAGCAGGAATCAAGGCAGTTTGGACCACCTGGGGGCAATTAGTATCAGTGCTGCCTCCTCGTGCTGGACCTTGAAAGGCCTTGGCAAATGGGAAAGGGGGGGTCGGCAGAAAGGCTTAGAGGCGGCCTTCTGGCCACGGGATCAGGAAGGTGTCCGCCGCTACCCTTGCCGGGCGCTGTGAGCAAAAGCAGAGCAGCTGCACATTATCCAGGGTGGCAAAAAGGTCCATCGCGGGCACCCCCCCAGAGGCCAAAGAGCCATGTGGTCACTCTGGTGTTCAGGCGCCACTCGTGTGGTTGGAGCACCCTGCTCAATCTGTCTGCCAGAAAGTTGTCCTTGCCGGGAGGTAGATCGCCCGCAGGAGCATGCTGTTGCGAGCTGCAAAGGACAGGAAGGCCATTGCCTCCTGGAAGATGGGGTACGACCTCGTGCATCCCTGCTTGATGATGTAGAACATGGCGACCTAGTTGTCCATCTGTATCAGCACCGGCTGGTGTCATAGGTGGTGGCAGAATGCCTGTAGGGTCTAGAATATCGCCCCAAGTTCCAGAAGATTGAACTGCAGCAGGGATTCCGCCTGGGACCAGCTGCCTTGTGTTCAACTGTCCTCCAACTGAGGAGGGAGGTGTATGTGGTCAGGACCCTTTAGAGCACAGGTACCTGAAAAGGCACCCCGGCTCGGAGGTGGTAGGGAAGCTGCCACCAGTCAAGGGACACTGCCAGTTGGTGGGTCACCTTGATCCTGTCCCGCAGTCTGCCCGTGGCTTGCGTCCACTGAGAGTGGAGCACCACTGAGCTGTCTGCATATGTAGGCAGGCCAGCAGGGTCACGTGGACCGTGGAGGCCATATGGCCCAGAAGGCGGAGGAGAAGGTGGGCTGGCACTGAGCGATGGCTGAGCCTTCGCTGCTAGTTCCCTGAGGCAGTCTGCCCTTTCCCTGGGAAGAAAATCTTTGGCCTGTCGGGTTGTATAAGTGAGCTCCTATGAATTCCAGGCTTGGGCTGGAGTGAGATGAGACTTGGGGTGGTTGATGATAAACCTCAGGTGCTGCAGCAGGAGGAATATGTGCCCTGTGGCCTGCTGGGCCTCTGCGGCCATGCTTTCCCTGATGAGCCAGTCATCCAGGTATGGGAAGACAAAGGCCCCTTGCAGACTGCTGGGCACTTTGTGAAGATCCTTGGCAAGGAGGCCAAGACGAAGGGTAGGACCCTGTATTGATAGTGTTCTCCTCCTGCCACGAACCTTAAGAACAGCCTGTGGGAGGGGTGGATCAGGATGTGTGTATAAGCATCCTTTAGGTCCAAGAAACAAATCCAGTCTCCCTGGTGGAGATAGGGTAGCAGTGTTCCAAGAAAGAGCATCTTGAACTTTTCCTTCACCAGGAACTTGTTTAAGTTTCACAGGTCTAGGATGGGTCTGAGGCCCCCAGTTCTCTTTGGGACAAGGAAATTCCTGGTGTAGAAGCCTTTGCCCACAGGTGTCTGGGTACAGGATCTACTGCTTTGTCCCTGAGAAGACCTGCAAGTTCTATGAGCAGCAGGGTCTGGTGAAGAAGGTATTTTACTGGCTTTCCGGAAAAGAACCTGGGTGAAATCTGCTGCAGATGGAGAAGATATTCCTTCCTGACGACCTGAAGTATCCAAAGGTGATTGAGACTCATCTGTGGGCAAAGAGCGCCAGGCACCACCCTGTGGGCTGGTGAAGGACTCCTGGGGGAGGGAAGGCCCTGCCCTGGGAGTCAAAAGCTCCCCCCAAGCTGCGTGGTAGCTGGGGTCTGGGGCTTAGGTGTTTTTGCCTTCTGAACCCTGTGCCCCTGCCTTTTGGAGTAAGAACCCTGCTGCTGGCCAGAGTAGGGCTGGTACTGGTGACCTTGTGCAAAGGCACAGGTCACAGGAGGTGTTGTAGTGGTCTGGCCTTGGGCCTGGGCCCGGGCCCAGGTAGTGCAGGCAGCAGTCATGGGTGTCAGTAACAGACATAGTTTGACTGGAGCGGTCACATTTTTTAAACCCACCAGGGGACATGGTGGGAGACACACAGATGGGGTCGACAACTCCTGGGCGAAAAAAGGCATGAACGCCAGTTGAGGGAGACCTCAAGAAAAACGAGTTGAGAATGGTGCCGGGAAGTGCCAGCTCGAGACGGGAAGAGGAAGCGGTATGCCTACCGGAAAACTAAGTTTTAAGAACAATTCTGTTAAGGATTTTTCCAGGGGAACAGGACATACATCCGTTGGGCTCCACTGAAAAAAGGAGATTGAGCAAGATGGCACCCTACAGGGGGGGTGGGGGGGGGGGAAGAGGACCACGCATATGTGTGGTGGAATCTCCAAAAGGCTTTCTTTGAAAACTGGAGAGATGCTTCCACATGGGCTCCATCGGTGCCGATGTCACCCATATGTGAGAAACCATAGTTACCTGTAACAGGTGATCTCCAGGAACAGCAGGAATTTAGTCTTCACGTATGGGTATCGTCTGTACCGACGGAGAGTGCGCTGGAACGCTCCCCAGCATCCAATTAGAAAGCTTTTGGGAGCATCGCACAACGCCTGCGTGCTGCCTTCCCGCCTTTCCCAACTGCCTCTCTCCAGTTGAGTTTTAAAGCTGAGACAAACAGAGAGAGAGGGAAAGGAAAGAAAAGAGAGATACAACTCCTACGGGAGGTGGGTGGGTTGTGAAGACTAAATTCCTGCTGCTCCCGGAGATCACCTGTTACAGGTGAGTAACTATGCTATCTCCAGGAACAAGCAGGAAAGTAGTCTTCACGTATGGGGACTCCCTAGCTTTAGATGCCAGGGATTGAACACCAGAAGTTGTGTGTCCCTGTGAGAGGGCTCCACTTCCCACCATGGATCTCCGGCATCCTACCAGGGATGGTGGGTAGGAGTTGATTAGGTATGAAACAGGTGTTGGAGGACAGCCTGACCAAACAAGGAATCCCGGCGGGAGTCCTTGTCCAAACAGTAATGGGCTGTGAAGGTATGAACCGAGGCCCAAGTGGCTGCTCGACAGATGTCGTCGATAGACAGTTTGCAGATGAGCCATTAAAGCTGCCATGGCTCTCACATTGTGAGCTGTGACATGGCCCTCCAGAGGAAGATTCTTACTCTGATAGGCAAAGGAAATACACTGTGCAGAGAGATCATCTTGAATTTCTCTTTGAACAGGAATTTGTTCAATGAGGTCTAAAATAGGTCTGTGTCCCCCTGTTTTCTTTGGGATAAGGAAATAGGGGGAGTAAAACCCTGTATCCTGTTGAGGAATGGGTACCTCTCTGCCCCTTGGGCAAGAAGCATAGTGACCTCTTGATCTAACAGGTTGATGAGAGAGGTCTGAGAATTGAACTGTCTTAACATTGTGGGAGGGGGCATGCAGAGAAAGTGAAGCTTGTACCCCTCTTTTATAATGGAGAGAGTCCAATGCTCTGCTGTTATCTGCCCCCATCTGGGGGCATAGTGACACAACCTTCCTGAAATGGTGGAAGGCTCTGGTCCGTTGAGGGCCAGGAAGGCTAAGTTCTCTAGATGGAAGTCAAAGGCCTTGTGGAGGCTGAGACTGCTGAGATGGTTGAGGCTTAGCAGTCTTTACTTTCCTCTGTTTAGGTGGTTGCTGACTCTTTCGGGCAGGTTGACCTGCAGAACGTCCCTGCTGGGAATAAGAGGGATAAAACCTCTTCTTTTTGGAGAAGAATGGTTTCTTGAAAGATTTCTTCCTTGCAGGATCAGCTGTGGCTTTGGATAATCTATCCAAAGTGGAGTTGTCAGCATCCAACTCGTTGGCTTTTTCTTGCCGAATAGATTCTCACCTGTACAAGGGATATTGCCCAGTTTGTCCTGCACCCAGAGCTCCAAATCGGATGCCTGGAGCCAGGCAATTCTACGTGCACCTATGGCAATGGCAGAGGTTCTGCTTATGCACTCAAAACAGTCAAAAGCTGCACGATTGACAAACTTAGAAACATCCTGGGCATGTTTAACCAGTGTGAGAAAATCCTGCCTCTTGTCATCAGGAAGAAGAGGGCTCAAAATCTCTAAATCTCCTGTGACTTCCTTAAGGAACATTCCCATATATAAAATATAGGAACTGATCCTGGCAGAAAGCATGGAAGCCTGGAAGGTACGACGTCCAAAGGCATCCAAAGTTCGACAATCACGTCCTGGAGGATTAGAGGCATGCCTCTTTGCACTGCTGATCCTTCTCATAGCTGATTCCACTACAATAGAGTGGTGAGGAAGCTGAGTCTTCTGGAAGCCAGGACATGGAGGTACTCGATACATGGTATCCAGTCTACGAGAGTGAGGAGAGGTGGTAAGAGGTGTTTCCAACATTCTTAACATGAGATCATGTAAGATCTCATGGATAGGCAAAGTAGCTGCCTCCTTAGGAGCCTTGGGATATTGTAGAATCTCCAACTCCTTTGCCCTGGGCTCTGTTTCAGGAGCCACAGTAATGGAAAGACCTCGAGCCACCTCCCTGATAAAATCCTGAAAGGAGATATCTTCTTGAGAAGACATCCTGCATTTAGGAGAAGGCTCCTCCGGGAGAAGTACTCCGGTACCGACGGAGCTGTCAGAATCCTCAGATTCCTCCGAGGATTCAAAGTGCCTTCTGTCCAGATTTATTTATTTATTTATTTACATTTCTTATATACTGCACTATTTGACATCAGCGCGGTTTACATCTAACACAAAAATTCAGCACAAAAACAAGTGTCTGTGTTACAGTAAACAGGGTCTATAAACTTGGATAACAAGGTAAATATGAATCACAGGAAGGTAAACTTGGATTGCAAAGTAAATTATTTACATCTTTAAATTATCGCACAAATGAGACATAATTAATGGTAAGTGAATACTTATGATTAATGATCAGTGGACCTTACTATGTGGGGAATTCTAGCACACTAGGTGATTCGGAGTTCCTGTAACTAACGGAGAGAGGACGTGCTTCTGCACTTACCGGGAAGTATTTAAGGAATAAGTAATGTTTGAGGGCCTTTCTAAACTGAAGTAGGCTGGTGGTTGCTCTAATATCTAGTGGCAATGTATTCCAAAGTTTTGGGGCATGGAGACTGAAAGCCCTGTTTGCTGTAGATGAGGAGCTTCTTGTAAGTTCACGAGGAACCCTTAGCATATTTAATGCGGTTGATCTTCTTGATCTATTCGGGGTTATGGGTTTGATGAGATCAGCTAAAGAAGTGGAGGAGAGACTATTTACCGCTTTGAAGGTAAGTAGTAATGTCTTAAAGATAATCCTGGCCTGTATAGGAAGCCAGTGTAACTGCTTCAGAAGGGGCGACACATGCTCACTCCTAGATGCACCATAGAGAACCCTCGCAGCGCTATTCATTGCAAGCTGTAAGGGGTTCAAGGTTGATTGAGGGAGGCCTAGCAAAATGACATTAGCATAGTCAAAGTGAGGCATGATCAGAGCCTGGTAGATGGTATGGAAATCCTCAGGTTCGAGAAAGGGGCGAAGATGTCTTAGTGACCGGATTTTGTAGTATATGGCTCTTACAGTGTTGGCTATATGTGCCTTCATGTTCAGGTTCTGATCGAGAATAACACCCAGATAATGTATATTTGGTTTTGATTGTAGCTCAGCATCTTTCACCTTCAGGAATTGCGGAGGGGTAAAGTTCGGGTTCTTTGACATGAAGAGCACCTCTGTCTTCTTATGTTGTATCCTTAGGTTTTGTGACAAGAGCCATTCCGATATGGCATCAAAGCAGTTGCTCAGGGGGGATAGGTCCAATTTGTCTATGTTGAAAGGCATATAAAGCAGGACATCATTCGCATATACCATGCAACTTACATTGAAAGACCGGATGATCTTACAAATAGGTTGCATATAAATATTGAACAACAAAGCAGAAAGAGGGAGGAACCTTGTGGGACCCCTTGCCCTTGGTGAAATGGGTCAGACATCGCTCCACCAGCACGCACGTGTTGCCATCTTTCGGATAAGTACGATCTGCACCATTCAAGGGCAGTTCCGCCAACTTCTTTCTCTTTTAGCCGTATTAGGAGGTGGTCATGGTTCACAGAGTCAAAAGCTGCAGCTATGTCCAGGAACACAAGTGCAAAACCCTGCCGGATGTTGTTGATACCAGAAATTATGTTATTGAGGAGCGATGTAGGGAGTGTCTCTACACCGTGTGACTCTCTGAAGCCATGTTGGCAAGGATCAAGGGGAGCAGCGGCATCGATGTGGTCTTGCAGTTGACATTGAACCTCCTTTTCTATTAACTTTGCGAGAAAAGGAATACTTGAGATGGGTCTGTAGGAGTCTACCTTTTGAGGATCTAGCTTACAATTTTTTAGGAGTGGTCTGATGGAAGTTTGCTTGAGGGCAGAGGGGAATGAACCAGAGTTGAAAGACAGGTTTATTATTTTAGTTATTATTGGGCTAAATTCAGAACGCAATTCCTTTATCCAGAAAGCTGGGCAAGGGTCCGTCTGAGCAGTTGTGGAATGAAGAGACATGATCAGATCTTCAATTCGCTTCTTGGAGGGTGTAGATAAAATGGTTAGAGCTGCTGGGCAATCTTGAGCTGTGAGGGCAAATTCTAATGGAGGTTTATTTGTTTGTGTAAGCTTGGATTGTAGGTAGACTGCAAAGTCCTGAGGATGGATCTCGCATTTCTTTTCAGGGGCTGGCTCTTTAGATAAGGTTTTTACAAGGTTAAACAAATCATGAGGTTTGTTTAGGGCATGCTTCAAAGTGTCCGTGTGGTACCGTTTCATTTTCTCTGAGATGGCTTTGCAGTGGATGGATAGTTGGATTGAGGTAGGCTGTCTGGTCTACAGTGGAGCGTAGAGCACGATACCCGTACCGACCGAAGTCAGTGCCGGGGGAAATCGGTACCGATGTATCGGTACCGGAAGGCATAGCATGACTGGATGCCGGCAATGCAGACACCGATGTTGATGCTGATGCTGTTGGTACCGATACCGATTCCGGTGCCAGAGTCGGTGCCGTTACCGGTTGAACTGTCTGACGCAGTTCCGAGGGTGTTGATGCCACAAGGAGAGCCACCAGACTACGTTCAATAGCCAGGAACCTCTGGTCTATCGACGCTGCCAATGCCTTGGTATCGGTAGCGGAGAGAACAGCCGGTACCCCAGAACATGGCACCAGTAGTTCTGCTGAGGTTGAGGCCTCGAGAACATCCTGGAGCCCTGATAATGCTTTGGAAGCCGAAGCCTCCCGCCGGGGCAATTTTGCCGGTACAGAACCCTCAAGGGCAACGCCAGAGGCATCTCGATGCTTGGAAAGAGATCTACCCTTTGAGGACCGGCCAGACTTATGTTTAGTTACCTGAGATCCATGGGAGGAATACGAAGCCCTGGAAGACGTCGATGTCACAGAGGCTGCACCGGAGGGAAAAAGGGTGCTGAGCTTAGCAGCTCAGTTTTATCAACCCCCCTTTGGACATCATGGCACAAGCCATACACTCCGAGATGGAGTGGTCAGGACCTAAACATTTAAGACACCACTCATGGGTGTCGGTGACGGAGATGGTACCGCCACACTTGGTGCACTTCTTGAAACCCGAAGCGGGTTTTTCCATAGTAAAGGAAATTTTGGGCCTAAAGCACAAAATGGCGCGTGCACCTGAAAAAGAATGGTTTGGAAAAAAGTTTTTTTGTTTTTTTTTTAAAGAAAGAACGAACGAACCGGCGGTACTGGTATAGCGTCGAGGGAAGGCAGACGCGACCACAAAAAAGAAGAATAGAAAAAATTTTCTGCGGTGACAGGAACGACAACCTGCTGGCTCCGTGGAAAACGAAGAACTGGAGAGAGGCAGTTGGGAAAGGCAGGAAGGCAGCACGCAGGCGCTGTGGGATGCTCCCAAAAGCTTTCTAATTGGACGCTGGGGAGCGTTCCCGCACAGGCTCCGTCGGTACCGACGATACCCATACATGAAGACTACATTCCTGCTTGTTCCTGGAGATCTGACTTCCTGCATGTTCCTGCAGAAACAGGGATCAACACTGCTCCTACCTTGTACACTGTGTTTCAAGAAATAAAAAAATTGTTTACTTAATCTTAATAAATGTAAAACTGTTTTGGTCATTAATTATGCAACTTGAATTTCAATATTATTTTAATATCATCTCATTCATTTAAAAGAACTGGCTGCTGTTAGGACAAGCACCATACCATAACCTCTTCATATTCTTGATCTTCTTGATTGTCATCTTCATTTTCGTCATCTTCCTCATCTGGCTCAGGCAGATCTTCATCATCATCCAGCTCTGCTAATAAAGTGCTAGCACGACAACTATCCAGGAAATCTATATACAAAAGAAAATAACCAGTAACATCTCTCAAAGATAGACAAAAAGATGGATGCAGGGCAGCAGTACAGCCCAGATTTCTTTTCATCAAATCATTTCTCTAGTTTAGTCATGTGGTTGGATTTTGTGGCAACGCCTAACCATAATATTACCCTCCTGCTAACTCAACCCACCATACTATTCAATATTCCATAGTACAAATGTCACTGTCTCTGGTTAGTAGCATCATGACCTGAGGAGTACAAAATGCTAATGTAGCAGCACCTTTGATAAGTATAATCCCATAAGGGGCAAAAGATGAGCTTCTGCATCAGGAACCTCAATCAAGAGAGAACAAACTACAGCAGCATAATAGAAATGCAACAACAATAGACTGAAGCAAGGTTCATAGTAGAAGCAGTCAATGATTAATTCTGGAAGTATCAAGGTGAAGTACATGGATATTTCAGAAGACGGAGTATATCCATCTTTCTTACCATTTTGGGAAACTGATATTTTATGCATACTAACAGGCCCTTTTACTAAAGGGTGCTAGCTGTCAACATGGGTCTGGAGTGTATTGGACACGCACTGACAGCTAGCGTGGGGCCATGACAGCACAGCTAGATTTTGACACTGTCCATGGCACGTTAGGGTTGCAAGTGAAAGGGTAGGGGCGGAGAGTGGGCGAGGTGAGAACTGCACTACCTGCAAGGCAGGCAAGTACTGTAGCATGGGTACCCTCACTGCCTCTTCCATAGGTAGCATTGAGGGTGCTAACTGCTGGGTACATGCTTTCCATGGTCATGGCAGTTAACATTATAGTGTTGCCCTTATGCAGCATGGATTTGTACATTATCGGCACATTAGGTGCAACACCCAAGTGCCCTTTAGTAAAAGGTTTCCAAAGAGACATTAAGGATTAAATTCAAATAGGGCTTATACTAGAGTGATTCAACAGTGAATGCTGGTGCTAATAGAACAAATGGTAAAGTGAGTAATATCAAATTTTAGAAGTCACAGCCAAAACATAGGCAACCATGTAGTTTGGTAGGCTAGAATATATAGCACTAAATGAGAGGTTAGATATGATTGGAATATCAGAGACATGGTGGAAGGAGGACAACCAGTGGGACACTGTGATACCTGGGTACAAACTATATCGTAATGATAAAGCTGATCAAATTGGTGGAGGGGTTGCACTCTATGTTAGAGAGGGCATTGAGTCAGAAAGGATTAAAGTTTTGCAGGAAACAAAATTTGCTGTAGAATCTCTATGGATAGAAATTCCATGTAAAAAGGGGAAGGCGATGGCAGTGGGGGTGTACTATCGATCACCGGGCCAGAATGAACAAATGGATGATGAAATGCTCAAAGAAATCAAGGAGGCTAACAAAGGTTACAGCGCAGTAATAATAATGGGCGATTTCAATTACCCCGGTATCGACTGGGTCAGTGTCACGGCAGGACATGCTAGGGAGATAAAGTTCCTAGATGACATAAATGACTGCTTCTTGGAGCAGCTGGTTCATGAACCGACCAGAGGGGAAGCCATATTAGACCTGGTCCTTAGTGGAACACCAGATCTAGTGCAAGAGATAAGGGTGTTGGGGCCACTTGGCAATAGTGATCATAGCATGATCGCCTTTGATTTAATTAGTGGAGGATGTATAGTACGGAAATCCACAGTACTACCTTTTAACTTTCGAAAGGGAGACTATGATAAAATGAGGAAAATAGTTAAGAAAAAACTAAAAGGAGCAGTTGCAAAGGTTAAAGACTTACATCAAGCTTGGGTGTTGTTGAAAAATACTATCTTGGTAGCCCAGACCAGCTGTATTCCACGCTTTAAGAAAAGTGGAAGGAAGTCCAAAAATCTTCCAGCATGGTTTAAAGGTGAGGTCAGAGAGGCTGTTGTTGCCAAAAAAGCATCTTTCAGGAAATGGAAAAAAGAGCCAAACGACGAAACCTGGAAACAGCACAAGCACTGGCAAATCAAATGTAAGGCATTGATAAAGCAGGCAAAGAGAGAATTTGAGAAGAAGCTTGCTGTGGAAGCAAAAACGCGAAATAAAGACTTTTTCAAGTACATTCGCAGCAAAAAACCTGTGAGAATGTCAGTTGGTCCATTAGATGATAGAGGAGTTAAAGGGGCACTAAGAGGCGACAAGGCGATAGCGGAGAGACTGAATGAATTCTTTGCTTCAGTCTTTACTGAGGAAGATGTAGGGATGTTACCCATGACTGAAGTGGTATTTAAAGGTGCGGAAGAATTGAAGGAAATATTGATACATCGGGAAGATGTATTACAACTATTAGATAAACTGAAGAGTAGCAAATCACCTGGGCCGGATGGTATACATCCAAGGGTGTTGAAAGAACTGAAATATGAGATTGCAGACCTGCTATTAGTAATCGGTGAACTATCATTAAAATCATCTCTAATACCTGAAGATTGGAGGATCGCCAATGTAACACCAATTTTTAAAAAGGGTTCCAGGGGTGATCCGGGAAACTACAGACTGGTGAGCCTCACGTCAGTACCGGGAAAAATGGTAGAAACCATCATAAAGAATAAAATTACTCAGCATGTAGATAGTCACGACCTAATGGGAGACAGCCAACATGGCTTTAGACAAGAAAGATCTTGTCTTACTAATCTGTTATGTTTTTTTGAAAGTGTGAATAAACAGGTGGACAAAGGTGAGTCGGTTGATATAGTGTATCTGGAATTTCAGAAAGCCTTTGACAAGGTCCCTCATCAGAGACTTTTGGCAAAACTAAAAAGTCATGGGATAGGAGGCAGTGTACTACTGTGGATCAAGAACTGGTTAAGAGATAGAAAGCAGAGGGTTGGGCAAAATGGCCAATTTTCCCAATGGAGAAAGGTGAATAGTGGTGTACCCCAGGGATCTGTGCTGGGTCCGCTGCTTTTTGACATATTCATAAATGACTGGAAAGTGGAATAACGAGTGAGGTGATCAAATTTGCAGATGACACAAAACTATTTAAAGTTGTTAAAACCCAAGAGGATTGTGGAAAATTGCAAGAGGATCTTGATAAATATGGCAGATGAAATTTAATGTGGACAAGTGCAAAGTTATGCACCTAGGGAAGAACAACCCAAACTATGGTTACACAATGCAAGGTTCCACATTAGGAACCACCACCCAGGAAAAAGATTTAGGTGTCATTGTGGATAACATGTTAAAACCCTCGGCCCATTGTGCAGTGGCGGCCAAGAGAGCAAATAGAATGCTAGGTATCATAAGGAAAGGAATGGAAAATAAAACAAAAGATATTATAATGCCTCTATATCGTTCCATGGTGAGACCGCACCTTGAATATTGTGTGCAATTCTGGTCGCCGTATCTTAAAAAGGATATAGAGTTATTAGAAAAGGTTCAGAGAAGAGCCACCAAAATGGTAAAGGGGATGGAAGGATACTCCTATGAAGAAAGGCTAAAAAGGTTAGGGCTCTTTAACCTGGAAAAGAGACGGCTGAGGGGAGATATGATAGAAGTCTATAAATTAATGAACGGAGTGGAACAGGTAAACGTAGATCGATTGTTTACGTTATCAGAATATAGAAAGACTAGGGGACATGCAATGAAGCTACAGGGTAAACTATTTAAGACTAATAAAAGAAAATATTTTTTCACTCAACGTGTAATCAAACTCTGGAATTTGTTACCGGAGGATGTAGTAAAGGCTGTTAGTGTATCTGGGTTTAAAAAAGGTTTGGACAAGTTCCTGGAGGAAAGGTCCATAAACCATTATTAAGAAGGGACCCAGGATATCAATGCTTGACCCAGTACAAGCATTGCGGAACCTGTGTCTTTTGGGGAAACTGCTAGGTACATATGACCTAGATTGGCCACTGTTGGAAACAGGATACTGGGCTTGATGGACCTTGGTCTGACCCAGTATGGCATATCTTATGTTCTTATGTTATGTTCTGCAATGGCACAATCAGCTGTCTGTCTGAACGGCTTTCAAGCCCTGTAATGGCAAGAAGGCCGAGCAGACACAGAGGCATCCACACAGCCAGGTCTGCCTGGCAGATTATGCATGGGGCTTAGGAGGCTGGCTGCTTGGGTAACAACCATGCTTTTGTAGCGCTATATAAATGATAAATAGTAGTAGTAGTAATTTTGCTGGATATTTAGATTTCAGAGCATTGTGATTAAAAACATGAGAATAGTAAGAGTGTAGAAAAGAACCAAGACAGACATATCAAGGAGGAAGACAGAAAAAAAATAACCTATGACGACGACACTTTGCAGGTGGTCACACTCTGTGGCTGACAGTTAGGAAGTACTCTTAGCAGTGTGGACAGAACAGGACAGACTGGATGAGTCAACTGGTCTTTTCCTGCATATTATTTATTTATCGCTATTTGATATACCATCCTTGATCAGTGGAGCAGTTTACAAAATAGGAATTTAGAATGAAAGAAAATATAACATAATAAAAAGTGTCATCCTTTTATAAAATTGTAACATCTGATAATGCACAGGAGTGAGGGAGCGTATACAACAATTTAAGTCCAAGACCATGAAATCAATGGTTAAACAATAAAGTGATTTACCACATGCTAAATTTTGGCAAAAGAAAAATGTATCATTTAGAGAGAACCAAAGGAAATTAGGAACAACTAGAATTGAATCCCTTTTTAAATCCAATGAACAAACTTTCTAGTCTTAGGTCCACTGGTAGGAAATTTCATAGGGTAGAGGCCAAGAAAGCGTAGTTACTCACCTGTAAAAGGTGTTCTCCGGGGACAGCAGGAATCAGTCCTCACATATGGGTGACGTCGGCACCAACGAGTCCTCGCTGAAGCATCCCCCCAGCTTTCAAAGAAAGCCTTTGGGAGATGCCACCACACGTTGTGACGTGGTAGCTTCCCCAGAAGCCATGGAAACAGATGGTGACACGGTGGAAGGTATTGGTACTGCAGGTAAATGCAGGATTTTCTCTGCTCAGAACAAGCAGCACATGGCTAATCAGTTAACACAGCTCACCTCGGGGGAAGGGAGAAACAGAGTTACTGATTGGGCACGCCCTAGCAGGAGGCGGGCTGCCCAAAGCAAACGCAGCTTGTTAAACAGAGAGAGACAAGACAGAGAGAGTCAGGACGGAAGGAGGCAGGACAGAACAAGGCAAGAAAGGCAGGAAGCAACCTTTGATACAGTAACCTTTGACTTAGCAAGAGAAACACTGCCCAGCTGTAATACAAGGAGAAGGGATTCAGAACCAGGAAGCAGGTACCAGGGATACTCAGTGCCTGAAAGAACCTTCTGGGAACAAGAGAGGTTGGAAGCACTGAGGGACCCAGGGATAAAGCCTAAGCTTCTGGAGGAGAGAGCTGACCCTTGGAGACGAAGGCAGCATGGCAAGGCATTTTCAGACAAGCCTCGATACAAGGTATATGGTGTATTTAATTCAAATGACAAGTTTTATGAGAAGCCAGAAAGAGTGAATGCTGATTTTAAAACTCAGGACAGTCTCAGGCATTGTGAAGGCAGTTGGCTGCAGCCTGAAGTTCATTTAAACAAACCCAGCTTTTCTCACCAGACAGCTGAAGGATTTAGCAAGCAGGCTAATATAAAGAACACAGCTGAATTGTTTGGGAGAGAAATAAGCCAGGAAGACTTAGGTGGTCCTATGTTTGAATCATTCTTTAGAAGCACTCCTCATACAAATGAACTTGCTAACCCGACACCTGCTTACAGAGACAAGTGGGGGAGGGGTAACTCCACTGCAGTGAATGAATGCTTTAATAGAGATGGCATTACTTGCTTTCCAGAAGTAAACTCTGCAAACGATTACTTACCCAAGGAAGGAGCAAATCCTCAGTCTAGCCCAGTCAGAAAGCAAGCTGAATTACTCCTTAAAGAGTTCAAAGAGTTTTTAGATAAACGAGCAATCCCTGACCAGAAACTAATACAAGCAGGAAAGAGTCCTGAGGCAGAAATACCATTAGCTTCTCCTTTGCCCATGATTGAACTGAATCAACCAATGGACTGCTCAACCTGTCTTATTGACAGAAGTAAAGCAAAGCTTGAAGGGTCATTTACTATGCTATGCTGAAATGTATGCTGTTTAAGTACCTGACTGAAGAGCTTATGAAGCGGTGAAAATAAGCTAAAGCATAATTTGGATACAGCTCAGGAACAGTATTGTTTTTCCCTTGTTTAACTGCTTTAAAAGTAGAGGTCACATGACGGAATGTGATCTCCAGTGTTGAAGGACATTTTAAGCACAGCATTGAAAAGCCTGTTTTCCTTTTGATTCTTACTTTGGCTAAAAATACATTCCTTACGCCTGTTCCATTCCACCACGGAGCGGGAGAAATAAATAATTATGTAAAAAAATATTCTTTTGCCTGCCTTATCATTCGACCTTCACAACTACAACTTCAACCTCAAGGCCGACCCCTCCTTAAACCCTCAAGGTTAGGGAGCGGGTGGTGGCAACGTGTAGTCCCCTTTCCACCCAAGAGTGCCATCTTGCTCAGTCAGATGACATACCTAAAAGATGGCAAAAATCAAAGATGGTAAAGGAGCAACTTCAAAGGGAGGACGGAGGGTTGTGAAGACTGATTCCTGCTGTCCCCGGAGAACACCTGCTACAGGTGAGTAACTACGCTTTCTCTGGGAACAAGCAGGAAGTCAGTCCTCACATATGGGACTTCCCAGCTACAGGCTACCGAAAGCCCATAGAAAACACAGGGCTCCCCCATGGGGAACCGCAAGCAGCAAGAATTGAGTTTGCGCCCACAGACCACAGTAGGATCCCTGTGTCCGATGAAACCAGCACTCCGGTAGCCTGTACACAGAAAGGTCGGATGGTAGGAGTTCTCTAAACCCCGAAAAGCTTATGGAGCACAGCTTGGCCAAAGGCGCTGTCCTGTCGGGACTCTCTTTCCAGGCAGTAATGGGCTGCTAAGGTATGGACTGAAGACCAGGTGGCAACTAGGCAGATGTCCACCATCGGGACAGAGCGCAAGTTTGCCGAGGCTGCCATGGCTCTGACACAGTGTGCTGTGATGTGACCTTCCAGCAGGATTCTCACATGCTCATAAGCGAGGGTGATACAGTCCGCCACCCATGTGGACAGCGTATGCTTGGTCACCGCCTCCCTCAGCCTACTGGGGCTGTAGGAGATGAAAAGCTGAGAAGCTTTGCGGTGGCCCTGAGTGCATTAGATATAGAAGGACAAGGCCCTCTTATAGTCCAAAGTGTGAAGGGCCACCTCCGCCCGACTGGAGTGAGGTCTTGGAAAGAAGGTAGGAAGCACCATTTCATGGTTGAGCTGGAAAGGCGACACTACCTTCGGGAGTTATTTGGGGTGCGTGCAAAGCACCACTCTGTTCTTGTAGAAACTGGTATAGGGCGCCTCCACTACAAGAGCCTGAAGCTCGCTAACTGTGAGCGGAGGTAAGCGTGACCAGGAAAACCACCTTCCAAGAGAGGTAGCGGAGATGGCAGGTGGCCAGAGTTTCAAAGGGTGGGCGAATGAGCTGCCCCAACACCACGTTGAGGTCACATTCAGTTGCCAGAGGGCAAACCGGGGGCTTCGATAACAGCAGGCTCTGAAGGAAACGGGTCACCAACGGTTGGACCGAGAGGGGCTTACAACCCACCGGATGGTGGTGCGACGCTAGGGCACTAAGGTGCACTCAGACAGAGTTAGACTTGAGTCTGGACTGGGAGAGGTGGAACAGGTACTGTAACACCGGAGTCACTAGGCAGGAAAAAGGGTCAGCCTCATGTTCGGCGCACCAAATCGAGAACATGCGCCATTTGAGGGTATAAGCCTTCCTAGTAGAGGCCTTGTGAGAGGCCAGCAGGATGTCTTCCACCTGAACAAGGAGGATGAAAGGGGCCAGAGTCACCCTCTCAGCAGCTAGGGTGTCAGCAACAGGGACCCCAGGTTGGGGTGTAGGAGAGAGCCCACCTCCTGAGACAGGAGTTCTGGGGCAGTCCCCAAGGGGATTGGGGTCTCCACCTTCAACTATAGAAGCAGCAGGAACCACGGTTGCCTGGGTCACCGAGGAGCTATCAGGATGGGTCCTCAACAAGGTTTGGGTGATCAGTGGCATACATGAGACCTTCCGACCATGAGACCAGGAACGCGTCAACTGCCACCCTGGAGGGGTGGGCCTGCCAGGAGCAAAAGCGGGGCAACTGAAAGTTGTCCAGGCTGGTCCCGGCATCATGGGTTCACCCCAGAGCCAGAAAAGCCAACTGGCTACTCTGGGGTCCAACTGCCACTCGTGCAGCTGGAGAACTCTGCTGAGCCTGTCCGTCAGCAAGTTGTCCTGGCCTGCCAGGTACACTTCCCGCAGGAGGATACCCTGTTGGATTGCATACAAGCAGAGGACCAGTGCTTCCCAAAAAAGGGTGCGAGACCCCGTGCCCCCCTGTTTGTTCACGTAGAACATTGCCACCTAGTTATCTGTCTGGACTAGCACCGACTGGTGACGCAGGTGGTGAGAGAAGATCCTCAGAGCTAGGTGTATGGCTCAGAGCTCCAGGAGGTTGATCTGCTGGGTGCTCTCGTCTGGTGACTAGTTGCCCTGGGTGCGGAGATCTCCTCAGTGGGCTCCCCAGCTAAGCAGGGAAGTGTCCGTGGTGAGGACACTTGAGGGGGTTGTGGCCTGAAAAGGCATGCCCGCACCAAGATCCTGGGGCAACTGCCACCAGACCAGGGATACTGCCAATTGGCGGGTCACAGAAACTCTGTCTCGGAGGCGGCCCATAGCCTGAGTCCACTGGTCCCAGAGACATCACTGCACCGCCCTAATGTGGAGGAAAGCGTCTGGGGTGACTTGGACCGTGGAGGCCATGTGCCCGAGGAGGCACAGGAGAAGCCGAGCGGGCACCGAGGGATGGTACTGTACGTCCCGAGACGATTGGCTCGGTCCTCGGGCAAGAAAGCCTTCGACTGCAGCGTGTCGCTCCTTGCCCCAATGAACTCCAGACACTGGGTCATGAGAAGGTGAGACTTGGGGTACTTTATGATAAAGCCCAAGTGCTGCAGAACATGGATGGTACGTGCGGTAGCCTGCTGTACCTCTGAGGCCATGCCTCCCTTTATGAGCCAGTTGTCCAGGCTGGGAAAGACCAAGAACCCTGGAGCCAGAGGAAGGTGGCCACGACCGCCAGCCATTTTGTGAAGACTCTTGGAGCAGAGGCTAAGCCGAAGGGGAGCACACTGCATTGAAAGTGCCTGCCCCCACTACAAACCGCAGGTATTGCCTGTGGTTGTGGTGGATGAGGATCTGGGTATAAGGATCCTTGAGGTCTAAGGACCATAGCCAGTCTCCCTGCTGGAAGTATGGCAGCAACGTTCCAAGGGAGAGCATCTTGAACTTCTCCCTCACCAGGTATTTGTTGAGGTTGTGCAGGTCGAGGATGGTCCTTAGGCCCCCCTGTTCCTTTAGGCACTAGGAAGGTACCTGATGAAGAACCCCTTGCCCTTGAGGTTGTGGGGCACTGGTTCCACCCCTTTGTCCTCAAGAAGACCTGCCAACTCCTTCAGAAGGTGGTCCCGGTGGAGGGGAGACCTGAGGGGCTCTCCTGGAAAAGTAGGGGGAGGTGTCTGAGTCAGGTGGAAGAGGTAACCCTCCCTGACTACCCTTAGTGACCAGGAATCGGTGGTGATGGTCACCCATCTCTGGGCATACAGGGTCAGACGTCTCCCTGTGGGCTGCTGATCGCCTTGGGGTAGCGAGGCTATGCTGAAGGAGTCAGAAACTTCCCCGTCAGTCCCGGAGCCGGTGCCTGGGGTTTTAGAGCCTTCTGCTTACGTGGGCTATGCCCATGTCTCTTGGCCTGCTGACCCTCTTGGGGAGCTGGGGAGGCCTGTTGTGGGTAGTTTTTGTAAGCAGCTCCCTTCCTTGGGTAGAAGGACTTTTTGCCCGAGCCCTTCCATCGGGGATGGGCAGCGGTCTTTTTAGAGAGCCTCATCCTCGCCATGAACTTTGTCTCCAGCTCAGCAGCCTTGTCGGTCATGGGTTTGCCAAAGAGATTCTCTCCTTGACAAGGGATATCGACCAATTTGTCCTGAAGCCACTGCTTGACTGTAGCCAAGCTTGGCGGCGTGCACCAATGCCAGCCGCCACTACTCGAGCCGCCGACTTGAACCCGTGAAAGGCTGTTCGAGACATGAATTTGGAGCATTCATGGACTGCTTTGGCCAGGTTCTTGAACTGCTGCAAAGGTTGCTCGGAGAGGGAATATGAGAACCCGGCGAGTTCCTTCGCCAGGTCTCTCAGGTACATGCCCATGTACAGCCTGGATGCGGCCGATGAGCATTGAGATCTGGTAGCACTTTCTACCGAGGGCATCCAGGATGAGGGTCTCCCTGCTGGGGGGGCACTGAGGAGAGCATCTTCTGGCTTTTCAGCTGACGCATGGAGTTATGCGGCAGCTGTGACTTTTGGAAACCCGGGTTCTGGCGGACTCGATACATCGAGTTGAGCTGTTTGCTCACCACTGGCACCGAAGCCGGCGTCTCCCATATTCGAAGCATCAGCCATTCCAGGATGGGAGGGATGGGCACCATGATCGATTCCCGTGGAGGGGCCTCATATTGGAGGATTTCCAACTCATCCGCCCGAGAGTCGGGAATGCTAGGGCCTTAGACATGTCCTTGACAAAATCAAGGAAGCCCATATCCTCGATACTTTATGATAAAGTCCAAGTGCTGCAGAACATGGATGGTGCGTGCGGTAGCCTGCTGTACCTCTGAGGGGACCGCCATCGAGGCTCCGAGATGGGAGAGTCAGATGGGATGTCGTGGTGGCGACGGTATTGGGGGAATCCTCATCCTCCGTCTCCCACTCAGAGTAGTCCGTCAAGGACTCGTAGGAGGGCTGCTCCGCAGGCTTCGGGGTCCCCGAAACCCTACGGCCGGTGCCCAGCAAACTTGCCAGGGATGACCACAGTACAGTCGAGCGGGACTTGGATCACGACCTCGGCCGAGGATCGATTTGAGGCCTAAGGACCTTGAGGATCGGCTCGCCTCCAGGGACATCTTGGACATCGAGGGCCCAGTGGTCAGGGCAGAGGAACTGGTCATGCCAGATAGCAGCACTCACTGCTGGTCCATGAAGGCAGACAAACTGTGCTCCAGAGCCACCATTCTGGACTCCAGACCAGACAGCTCTGCATTCTTTGGTGCAGGCACCGAGGGACTCGTGCCTGACGCCGGCTCTCCCGAAGGGGAATCGTCAACAAGGATAGTGTCTGGGGACTGAGGCCGGTCCCATGGTCAAACCTTTCCAGGGGATCTTTGCAGGCTGCTCCACCTCTGACACCTCAGACGAACGTCTCGGACTGCGGGACCAGGCCCGGGGAGTGCCCGGCCGGTCGGAACCGTCCAAGGACGCCACCTTCGAGGCTTTCTTCTTCCTGGGTTCGCTCGAGGGAGACCCCCATTCTGAGGACCCACAACGAGGCTTGGGTTCAGAAGGCTCCGCCCGAGATGTCGGGGCCTCAGACGAGGCCCTGGCTTTCAGAGGCACCATGGACTTGGGGGAAAAATTATTGTGCTGCTGCTGGCGGCTCTTGAGTGCCTTACTGGACATCCTTTTGCAGAGACCACAGGTTGCCAGGTTGTGGTCTGGCCCGAGGCAGTGGAGACAGCAGTCATGTGTGTCAATTAAAGACATAATTTTGGAGCACCGATCACACTTCTTAAAGCCACTGGTAGCCATGGGGGAAAAAAAGTACTCCTGCAAGGTCAAAGACTCTCCGGGATGCCAGTCGGAGAAAAAAAGGCGTGAAGACGCCAGGAAAAGAAAGAACGAAAACTACAAAAAATAGACCGAACTCGACTGAGACAATGAGGTCGGTAGGCGGGAAGAGTACCAGTACGATACCGTAGATGAGTATGAAACTCGGAGAGAAAAAAAATCAACTTTTTCTGGGGACAAACATCTGAAGGTTTCCACGGAAAAAAGGAGACTGAGCAAGATGGCACCCTTGGGCAGGAAGGGGACCACGCATGTGTGGTGGCATCTCCCAAAGGGGTTCTTTGAAAGCTGGGGGGATGCTTCTGCGAGGGCTCCATTAGTGCCGACGTCACCCATATGTGAGGAGTGACTTCCTGCTTGTTCCCAGAGAAACTAATATATAATATTTAATAACTATGGCATTTAAATAAGTTCTGTTAAAAAGTCAGATCATAAAGTAGGACAAACACAAACTAACAGTTACAACATAAAACATATAAAATTGTAGTTAAATGTAGGAACATCCGTCAAGTCAGGGGACAGGAAACCCCCTCGTATGAGCGGACTTCTCCCTTTAATCTTTTTTATTATTATTTCAACTTCTACAACAGTCTTAAGGAAAACATAGCAGACCCAAAGAGCCACAATGCTAAGAATATAAATTCTGAATGACCAAAACTTAAAGTCAAACTTAGCTGGCAATGGGGTCCTGCAACATACGTCCACCTCCCAAGGTATTTCAACAGGAAGGCATCTTCCGAAGAGTTCCACAAAATTATTTAACGAGAAAACAATTCTTCAGGATTCCATAATTCCATAACCCAGCGCTGCGTTTCGGGTTCTCCAACCCTGCATCAGATGGTACAAAAACAGTCGTCTTCAGATTTCAGCCGTTATTTCTTTCCATGGAACGTCCTTCCAAAAGACTGGCATCTCTTTTGGAAGGACGCCACTCTTTTGGAATGACGTTCCATGGAAAGTAATAACGGCTGAAATCTGAAGACGACTGTTTTTGTACCATCTGATGCAGGGTTGGAGAACCCGAAACGCAGCGCTGGGTTATGGAATTATGGAATCCTGAAGAATTGTTTTCTCATTGAATAATTTTGTAGAACTCTTCGGAAGATGCCTTCCTGTTGAAATACCTTGGGAGGTGGACGTATGTTGCAGGACCCCATTGCCAGCTAAGTTTGACTTTAAGTTTTGGTCATTCAGAATTTATATTCTTAGCATTGTGGCTCTTTGGGTCTGCTATGTTTTCCTTAAGACTGTTGTAGAAGTTGAAATAATAATAAAAAAGATTAAAGGGAGAAGTCCGCTCATACGAGGGGGTTTCCTGTCCCCTGACTTGACGGATGTTCCTACATTTAACTACAATTTTATATGTTTTATGTTGTAACTGTTAGTTTGTGTTTGTCCTACTTTATGATCTGACTTTTTAACAGGATTTACTAAACAGATCTTAGATTTGGCAATTGTTTTGGATTTAAATAAGTTCAGCAGCGGTATCCAGATAGGAGCTACTGCTGAAAATTCCGGCTGTGCATCGATAACTGGATAAGTACTGGCACTTATCCAGTTATCCGATATTTGGCTGGGACTTCTGCAGATAGCAACTCAGAACAGCCTTTTTGGCGGCCCAAGCTGTCTGCATAAGTCCTGGCTGAATATCAGGCTAACTGGAGAAGTGCCGGCACTTATCTGGTTAGTGCCAACACCCCCTTTCTCTCTGTCTACAGACCTCCCACGTACTAACCAAAGAGTCCTGGGGCGGTCCGTGGAGATATTCTGAACACAATCTGGATAGTGCTGCTGAATATTCCATTCAGCATCCTTGGCTGGCCAGCTAAGGGCTTTAAATATCAGATCCTAAATGTTGATGAGCATGAGTTCCAATTAAAAATGGGGAGGAGGAAGTATTTGTTTTGCAAGGCTATAGTGTGCAATTCAGACAGGAGGGGATGACAAGATTACGCAGCTATAACAATGTTTCTGACCTGTAGCAGGTGTTCTCCATGGATAGCAGGGTAAGTTCGCACATATGTGTGATGTCATCAGATGGAGCTCACGTGGGAACAGTTCCCCAGCTCCTTCTGGAAACACTCCACTGATCACGTGTGCCACTTCCTGCCTGCCACTGCAGTGCAGGACTGCCTTAGTCTGATACTTAGCTAAGCAGAATACAAATCGAAAGGGAGGTGGGAAGGTTTTGTGAGAATTCATCCTTTTGTCCATGAAGAACACCTGCTACAGTTAAGTAACTGTTTTCTCTGTGGAGAAGTGTAATAATGCTCTCATATATGGGAATTATTTGTTAAAGGGTACCTCTAAAGAAAAAAAAAGGAATAAATTATAACACATTTTGAAATGAACAGAGACAATATTTTTCTGTTGCCAATGAGCTTTTTGTATGAGTTTCTTATTCCTTTTTTTTTTTTTTTAAGAGGCAGCCTGGAAAGAAAAATAACTGGACCAAGGAGTGGATAAAATTGGGTTCTAATCCCCCAAATAAATTCTGGAGAACAGACTGGCCAAACCTATCATCATATCAGAAATCACTTTATACATAGTAGTGGGCTGTGAATATGTGAAAAGAAGTCCATGTTGGGCTTTGTGAATCTCCTTCTGGAGACAGACCTCAAATTGGCCACCGACACAGCCATGGCTCAGACATTATAAGCCATGACATGACTCTCAAGAGTCAAGCCTGCCTGGGCATAAGCAAAGGAGATGCAATCCGCTGCTTAATTGGAGAGTGTGTGACAGCAGCCTCCAGTTTGCTCATCTCTTTACTCCACTCCAAACAGAATGCCAAGGCTCACGTACAGTCAAACATGTGCAATGCACTTTCCCCTTTGTGAGTATAAAGTCTGGGTTAACTGACTGGTAATGGAAGAACCAGTCATTGTTGGTATACAGTGGATCAGTTAATAGAGTCTGAAGCTCACTACTCTGTGCACTGAAGTTACTGCAACCAAAAATATGACCTTCCAAAGTCAGATACTTCAATTCATAGGTATTTAGTGGCTCAAAAGGAGCTTTCATCACCTGGTTTAAGACTACATTGAGGTTCCTTGACAATGTGTGCTGCTTGATGGGAGGCTTCGTAAGAAGCAAACCCTGCATAAAATAAACTAAAGGCTACTTTCTGTATGCAGGTGATTTGTGTCAATTGCATTGAGGTGTACCCTTACTAAGTTGTTTTCTAGACCTGATAGATGTAAAAGGCACTCAAGCAGTTTTGTGTGGATTAAGTAAAAGGATAGTTTCATCAGAGCAGATGGCAAACCTTTTCCACTAGAAGCTGTGAGATCTCTTGGCGGAGAGGAATTTGGTGATGGGATGCAACTGTGTTTCCTGATTCTGTGCAATTTGCATCAATGAATCACCCAGGCAAATAGGTTTCTCCAACAAGAGCTTGAGGAGAAGAGGAAACAATGGTCGTTTGGGCCATGATAATCATGATTTCTTTGTTGTCTGAGTTTCAGAAGAGTTTTCGCTATGAGAGATATTGGAGGATACTCATAAAAAAGACTCTCTCCCCAATGTAAGAGAAAGTTATCTGAGGCTAGTTTGCCATGTGTTTCTCTCTTGGAGCAAAATTCTGTGCACCATAATCGGAGCGGTTTACATTATTAACAACTGAATTATATTATAACACATTAAACAAGTGGTAACAGGTGCAGATAAATTTCGATCACAGATATGTACATGATTTGAACTCTGTTATTTACAATTCCTGAATAAATGATGACCTTGGGTGTTCATATTTAAATTTTTTCATGGTTATCATATCTAACTAATCATTTTATATTAGTGAGTGGTGTGAGATGTAAAAAAATTAATGGATGTTGAATGGGTATCTGGAATTTGTCGGGTCACTGTTTGCATTTTCTCTGCTGTGTACAAAGTGATCTAAGAAGGTTGGGGCTCTTCAACCTGGAAAAGAGACGGCTGAGGGGAGATATGATACAGGGCTATAAATTAATGAATGGAGTGGAACGGGTAAACGTAGATCGATTGTTTATGTCGTCAGAATATAAAAAAGACGAGGGGACATGCAATGAAGCTACAGGATAACCTATTTAAGACTAATAAAATAATTTTTTACTCAACATGTAATCAAACTCTGGAATTTGTTACCGGAGGATGTAGTAAAAGCTGCTAGTATAGCTGGCTTTAAAAAAGGTTTGGACAAGTTCCTGGAGGAAAGGTCCATAACCCACTATTAAAAGGGACCCGGGATATCACTGCTTGACCCAATACAAGCATTAAGGAACCTGTGTCTTTTGGGGGAAACTGCTAGGTACTTATGACCTAGATTGGTCACTGTTGGAAAAAGGATACTGGGCTTGATGGGCCTTGGTCTGACCCAGTATGGCATATCTTATGTTCTTATATCATGCATGTTTTATAGTAAATTTTTGTGCAGAATTCCTCCATCATAAAGTCTAACTTCTGTAGACCAGAAATTCCTATTGCCTTTTCCTTTGTTGGCTCTCTCCCCAACCACCAAGTCTTCCCTGCCCCTTCTATTATCTCCCCCTCTAACTTTTAGCATGATCCCTACTGCTGTCCTTCCCTAAAGGTCTAACACCTCATGCATATACCCCCCCCCCTTCCTGTTCCTCATGCACCTACCCCATCTCTCCCTTACCGCTCGTCCTTTCTTCCCAAGCATATACCTCAACCTTTCTTTCTCCCCACCACAATGCATACACCCATCTCCGGCTCCCAGCCACCCCCCTCAACTAACCATTAGCACATCCCAGCCATCCCCCTAGATTCACCATCAGCCTATCTCCAGTCCCCCAGACTCACCATCAGTCTCTCTCCAGCCCGTCATCCCCACAACTCACCATCAGCCTATCTCCAGCCACCAGCCCCCTGACTCATAATCAACCCATCTTCAGCCACTAGCATTGTTTCACATCCTGAGTTGTGTCTAGCAGAGCTCCAACGAATTCCAAATGAGGTGACAGGCTTAGATGTGACTTAGGATTGTTTATGATGAAACCTAGTAACTCTAGAATCTAGATGGTCATGCACACAGATCATCTGAAATGCTCTTGATCAATCATCCAAAAAGGGAAATGCATGCCCAGTGTGCACAGATATGACGCAACTACAGTGAGACATTTTTCAAACATGCAAGGAGCTAATGCGAGACCATAGGGCAGTACACACTACTGGTAGTGGCGTTTCCCTATGATGAATCGTCAATATTTCCTGTGATTGAGATGTATCTGTATATAGGTGTGGCCACCCTATAAGTCCAGAGAACAAAGACAGTCTCCTTTTCGTAGTAAGGGAATGAGGGTGCCTGGAGAAACCTTTCTGAACTTTTCTCCAACAATAAACTTGTTAGATTTCTCAGATCTAGGATGAGATAATCTTTGTGGCTAGGAAGAATCTGGAGTAGAATCCCTTTCCTCCTTCTTCTGGTGGAATGGGTTCTCCGACATTGGCCGTGAAAAGTGAGGAGAGCTCCTTTCAAGCACTTCCTGGTGTTGAGAGCTGTGGAAAGATGCTCTCAGAGAGCAACTTGGCAGGATGTTGAATAGGTGCAATCTGTATCTGAAATGGATGATGGTTAGCATCCAGCTGCTGGAGGTTACAAGGGACCATTGGTTTGCAAAGAATTGTAGCCTCCTTCCTGCTGAATGGTTGTCTGGTACTAGTACTGCAACATCGGTTATGTTCTCATAGAGAGAGCCAAAATCCTGTCCCAGGTTTTGGCAGTGGAGCCAACTGGGACTTCTGGACAATCCACTGTCTGGGATGAGAGCGAGGACCCTGTTTTGTGATAGTACCTATGTCTATAAGAGTAATAGGACCTACTTTGCTCCCCTCTCACAGTGACACCTCCTGGATGATGAGTATGTAAGGTTGGAAGTGGACCTGGACAAGTGTTTAAAATCATCACTATGCTGCTTGATAAGAGCAGCAGCCTTCTGCACTTTACCTCCAAAAATATTCTCTCCACTGCATGGCACATTAACAAGCTTCGCCTGAACATCAAACTGCAAGCCTGAAGCATGGACCTATGAGAGTCTCTGGGCACTCATGGAGATGGCTCTTGATTCCATATCGAAAATGTAAGTCGCTAGGACTATGTATTTTCAGAACTCCTTCCCTTTGCTCACTAGGGAACTGAGTTGCTTGGCTTTCCCTGGAGTGAAAGAGTCAGCAAAATCCTGCATACTGCACATGACGTTCTGCAGTGCCCATGGTGAGCAAGTAAGACACACTGTGGGACATTAGCATACAGTTCTGAAAAACGTTTTCCCCAAAACTTCCAATGTCCTGGCCTTCCTCCCCAGGGGCACCAAAGAGTGGATCTTGGAATTTTTGGCTCTTTGGAGAGTGAATTCAATTACCTCAGAGTGGTATGGCAGCTGTAGTTTTTCAAATTTGGGAGCCTTTTAATTTAATACATTGAGTTGACCTTCCTATTCATATGCTATACAGACAGGGTTTTTTTCCCACATCTTTATCTGTACATCCTTCAGGATTCTGTGCACTCCTTGGGAGACTGTCAAGGAGTTGGATGATTTCCAGTATCTGCCCTGGGCTCCTCCTCCATCTTTAACTTAAATGGCATGGACTTATCCATCTCCCCTACAAAACTAATGTAGGACAGCTCCTCTGGCGGCAACTTTCTTCTCTCATGGAGGTGTGTAATCTGAGAGCAAACCTGGAAAGGTTTCCTCTGAGAAATACTCCTACTCAGATTCCCAGGAGTGCTCTATCTGACCCAGAGTCACATTCAAAAGATGTCTCATTCACTGTCCTCTGCTCCTCCTGAAATGCGGCTCTATGACCAGAATACTGATGCACCGATGCTCACAGATGACTCGGAAAGCAGTCATACTGCCTGATATATTGGAGATGGACACCGGCCAGGCAATCACTGGAGTCTAGCACCTTTGATGCCTTGATGACAATGAATCGCCTGCAGGAGGTTGGCGAGTTTCAAGAATAGGCTTGATGTCTCGATGTACAGATTGATTGAACAGGCGGTTGAAGCAGCTAGCTCATGCTGTGCAAACAGACTCCATCCTATCCTCAAATCTCTTCAAAAAACTTTCCTGAAGGGCTGCCATCAACAAAGGTGGCTGCTCTAAAGTAAGGATGGCTGGTGGTTCTCGAGAGTGCAGGGGAGTATAGGCAGGATGGTCCTAGCTTCTTGGAGACTAGCACAGTCCCTCAGATACTAAGGAAGATGAGCAGTCTTCACACTGGGGCTGCTTCAAGGACACCGGGGCTCCTCCAGTGCCTCAATGCTCACAACATATTTATTTATTTAGCTAAGCTTATATATCGTCCAAAGAAATAAGTGAGCCAGTGCGGCTTTACATAGAACAAGTAGATAAACGAGGGAGGGTAAAAACATGGGAGTGACTATAAGGTAAGTAACAGAAATTCAGTGATATTTGATTTACGAATCATATTTAAGCAGTCGATGTTTACTGCACCATCTTGTTAACCTCAAAATAGTTGGTGAAAATAAATGTTTTTCGTTTCTTTCAAAATTCTTGAAGGTCACTGATGCCACATAGTGCAGGGGGGGAATGTATTTCACAAAATGGGGGCAAAGAGGGGGAATGCTCTTTTAGAGGTAGAGCAGATAGTTTTAACATTGGTATGTCTAACATGTTGGCGGAGCTGGATCTTCTGTCTCTGTTACTGGGCGCTTTCAAAATGAGACTTTCAAGATTGACTGCAGAAAGATTGTGAGTTACTTTGAAGGTCGTTAGCAGGGACTTAAATTGAACCCTCTCAGAGATGGGAAGCCAATGTAGTTGCTGCAAGATGGGGGTTATGTGATCATTACTTGATTTATTGCTGAGGATATGTGCAGTTGTGTTTAATGATTTCTGCAGTGAGTAGGTTGTAGATTTCGGGAGACCATGGAGAACAATGCTGCAGTAGTTGATGTATGGAAGGCCAAGGGCCTGCATAACATTGAGGAAATCATTGTGGTCCAAGAGACACTTAAGGTGTGAGATGATGCTGAGTTTGTGGTTTAGCGTAGTTACTCACCTGTAACAGATGTTCTCCAGGAGCAGCAGGAATCAGTCCTCACATATGGGTGACGTCGACGGAGCCCCTGTGCGGAGCATTTCCCCAGCTTTCATAGAAAGCCTTTGGGAATGCAACGAGCATGCGCGGTCCACTTCCCGCCCAAGGGTGCCATCTTGCTCAGTCTGATGACATAGCTAAGACAGCAAAAACAAAAATGAAATATATGATATGACCGCAACTCCAAGGAGAGGAGAGAGGGTTGTGAGGACTGATTCCTGCTGCTCCTGGAGAACACCTGTTACAGGTGAGTAACTACGCTTTCTCCAGGACCAAGCAGGAAGTCACTCCTCACATATGGGACGCACCAGCTTAAGGCTACCGGGGACACAAAGCTGAAAAATGAGCTCCCTCTAGAGCCCCAGCATGTGCGAAAAGAATCTTCTCTGATATCGCCCCCATACGGTAGTCCAAAACCAGGGCCGGAGGGTAGGAGTTGCCTATACTTCAAAGAGATTACGGAGTACCGCTTGCCCGAAAGCACTGTCCCTGCGGAACTCCCTCTCGAGGCAGTAGTGGGCCGCAAACGTCTGGCTTGAAGACCAAGTATTGGCCCGACAGATGTCTGTCAATGGAACAGAGCGGAGATGAGCCACTGACGCAGCCTTCGTCCTGACACGGTGGGCCGTGACTTGACCCTCCAAGAAGAGGCCGGCTGCCTTATACGCCCAGGCGATACAGTCCGCTACCCAGATGGACAAGGTACGCTTAGAGTGACAGGCAACCCTAGCTTATTAGGATCAAAAGAGACGAAGAGCTGCACAGCTCTTCGGTGTCCCTGCGTACGGTTGAGGTAGAAGGACAACGCCCTCCTACAGTCCAGGGTATGCAAGACGATCTCAGCCCGGCTAGCATGCGGCCTGGGAAAGAAAGTCGGAAGAACCACCTCCTGGTTGAGGTGGAAGGAGGAGACAACCTTTGGAAGAAACTTAGGGCGAGTCCGCAAGACTACTCTGTTCCTATAGAACCTAGTGTATGGGGCATCTGACACCAGGGCTTGAAGCTCGCTCACTCGCCTTGCTGAGGTAAGAGCCACCAAAAACAACGCTTTCCAGGAGAGAAAACGCAAAGAGCAAGTAGGCATAGGCTCAAATGGTGGGCAAGTAAGCTGTTGCAAGACCACATTCAAATTCCACTCAGGGGCAAGTGGACGAACCGGAGGCTTAAGCAACAGCAGGCCTCTGAGGAAGCGAGTCACCAAAGGGTGGCTTGAAAGAGACTGGCCCTCCACTGGTGAGTGGTGCGCTGAGAGAGCACAGAGATGGACCCTAACAGAGTTGGATTTAAGGCCAAGGTTGGACAAGTGAAGCAAATATTGCAGCACCACTGGTACCAGGCATGAGAAAGGATCCTCCTTGTGTTGAGCACACCAGGTGGAGAACCTACGCCACTTGAAGGCATAAGATTTCCGGGTGGACTGCCTCCTGGAGGCCAAGACCACATCCTCCACTTCCCTAGGCAGCAGCAAGGGTGCTAGAACTACCCTTTCAGCAGCCAGGCCATCAGATTGAGGGACTGGAGGTTGGAGTATAAGAGAGATCCCTGCTCCTGAGACAGGAGAGCTGGTTGCATCCTCAGAGGAAGAGGAGTGTCCACCGCTAGATGCCAAAGATGTGGGAACCACGGTTGCCTTGGCCACCTGGGAGCCACCAGGATCACCGAGGCCTTGTCCCAGATCACTTTGACCAGTGTCTTGGGCACTAGAGGCGTGGGAGGAAACGCATATAGGAGGCCTGTAGACCACGGAATGAGAAACGCATCCGCTGCTACTCTGAGAGGATGCGGTTGTCTGGAGCAGAACCTGGGCAGTTGACGGTTCAGTGGACTGGCAAAGAGATCTATGTTTGGAAGACCCCATCTTAGGAAGATTTGTTGAACCACCAGGATTCAACTGTCATTCGTGGGGCTGTAGCATCCTGCTCAATTTGACTGCTAGATAATTCTCCTGTCCAGGGAGATAGATCGCTTTGAGAAGTATGCCATGCTTGACTGCCCAGGTGCACAGGTCCTATGCTTCCTGACAGAGAGGGTGGGACCTGTGCCCCCCTGTTTGTTCACATAGAACATAGCAACTTGATTGTCCGTCTGAACTAAGACGGACTGGTGAGAGAGGACATGAGAGAAAGTCCGTAGGGCCAAGCGGATAGCTCTCAGCTCCAATAGATTGATCTGTTGTGCAGCTTCCCATGGAGACCACAGGCCCTGAGTGCATGCTCCCTAGCAATGTGCACCCCAACCGTGAAGAGAAGCATTGGTGGTGAGTGCCTGGGAGTGTGGAAGTGCCTGAAACGGCACTCCTCGTAGCAGATTCGGAAGATGAAGCCACCACTGCAAAGAAGATGCTAGCAACTGGGACACCCTCACCTTGTCCGTCAGGTTTCCTGTGGCCTGCAGCCACTGAGTCCGGAGGCCCCACTGAGCCGGCCTCATGTGCAGAAGGGCATTTGGAGTGACATGGACCGTGGATGCCATGTGGCCTAAGAGCCTCAGGCATTGTCTGGCAGAGACCAGAGAATTTCTGCGGAATTGTCTGGCCAAATCCATCATTCTGTGGGCCCTGTCCACAGGCAAAAAAAGCCTTTGCCTGAAGAGTATCCAGTCTCGCTCCTATGAACTCCAGGCTCTGTGAGGGGTGCAAAGTGGACTTTGCGAAGTTTATGACAAACCCCAGATGCTGGAGAAGAGAGATAGTGTGGAGAGTGGCTTGACTGGTCTCCTGTGGATGACTGGCTCATTGGGGGTCAGTCTCCCCCGATGAGCCAGTCGTCCAGGTATGGAAAGACAAAAATCCCTTGAACTCTGAGGTAGGCCGCCACCACTGCTAGGCACTTGGTGAAAACCCTGGGGTGGAGGTTAGACCAAAAGGGAGTACCCTGTACTGAAAATGGTTTCCTCCCACCACAAATCTGAGATACTGTCTGAGGTCTGTATGAATAAGGATGTGAGTATAAGCATCCTTTAGGTCTAAGGAGCATAGCCAATCTCCCTGCTGGAGGTAGGGCAGCAGTATTCCAAGGGTAAGCATCTTGAACTTTTCCCTCTGCAGGAACTTGTTTTGATCTCGCAAGACTAAGATGGGCCGGAGGCATCCTGTCCTTTTTGGTACCAGGAAGTATCTGGAATAGAAGCCTTGACCTCTCAGGTGTTGGGGCACCGGTTCCACCGCCTGTTCCTTTAGAAGACTTTGCTTACTCCTGCAGGAGTAGGTTCCTGTGCAGAGGGAGTCTTGGAGGCTCCCCTGGAAAGTAGGAGGGGGGTACCTGGTGGAAATGGTGCAGATAGCCCCTCTGGACTATGCTTAGCACCCAGGTATCCCTTGTTACGGCCGACCAACTGCGGGCGTACAGGGTCAACCGGCCTCCTGTGCTGAGAGGGGCCAGCTGAGGAGGAGAGGCTATGCCACTGGAGTCAAAACCCCGCTCCCTGCTGTGCAGGAGCCGGAGCTGGTGGCTTGGGGGTTTTCTGCCTACGGGTCCCCTTGGCCTGCTGACCCTGTTGGGGAGCTGTGGAGGCCTGGTACTGAGGGTAAGATTGGTAGGCAGATGACTTTCTCGGGTAAAAGGACTTTTTCCTCGAAACCTTCTTCTTTTGAGAAGGGGCAGAGGTCTTCCTGGACAGCCTTGTCCTGGTGAGAGTCTCGGACTCGAGTTCTGCAGCTTTTTCAGCCATGGGCTTGCCAAAGAGGTTTTCACCTCGGCAGGGGACATCGACCAACTTGTCCTGCACCCATGGCTCGAGGTCCGATGACTATAGCCAGGCCTGACGGCGTGCACCAATGCCGGCCGCAGCTACTCAGGCCGAAGCCTCGAAGCCATCATAAGCTGCTCGAGACATAAACTTCGAGCATTCTCGGATCCCAGTTGACAAGGCTGTGAACCTCTGCAAAGGCACAGAGAACCAGGCAATCTCCTCTGCCAGGTCTCGAAGGTACATGCCCATGTACAGCTGGTAGGTCTGGACACAGCAAGCAAGCATAGAGCCCTGGAAGCACTTTCTACTGAGGGCATCCAGGTTCCGGGACTCCCGGTCGGGAGGCACCGAGGAGTGCATCTTCTGACTCTTCAGCCGATGCATGGCCGATTCCACAACCATGGAATGGTGTGGTAGCTGTGCCTTCTGGAACCCGGGGCTCTTAATGACTCGGTAAATGGAATCGACCCGCTTGCTCAAAACCGGCGTCGAGGCCCGCGCCTCCCACACGCGGAAGAGCAACCGTTCCAGCATCCGAGGAACCAGTACAGTAAAGGCCTCCTTGGGAAGAGAGTCATACTGCAGGGCCTCGAGCTCCTCGGTTTGAGGCTCCTCCTCGGGTTCCGCGGGGAAGGCGAAGGCCTTGGCCATGTCCCGCACGAAGTCCGAGAACCGGGTGTCCTCCGGGGTGGACCGTCTCCGAGGCTCCGACTCCGGTGAGTCCGACGGGACACACCAGGTCCGAAAAGTGTCCGGAGACTCCTCGTCCTCCGTTTCCCAGCCCAACCCCTCGGAGGAGGAATAGAGTAGTTACTCACCTGTAACGTGTTCTCCAGGAGCAGCAGGAATCAGTCCTCACATATGGGTGTCATCGACGCCGATGAAGCCCCAGCGGAGCATTTCCCCAGCTTTCCGTGAAAGCCTTTGGGAATGCTGGCATGCATGCGCGGTTCCCTTCCCACCTAAAGGTGCCATCTTACCTCAGTCAAATGACATAGCTAAGAATAGCACACAAAAATGAAAAATAAACTATGTACAACTGCAACTCCAAGGGGAGGAGGGAGGGTTGTGAGGACTGATTCCTGCTGCTCCTGGAGAACACCTGTTACAGTTGAGTAACTACTCTTTCTCCAGGACCAAGCAGGAAGTCAGTCCTCACATATGGGTGACTCCCTAGCTCTGGGCTACCAGAAACCCAGGCTGAACAAGAGAACTCCCTCTAGTCTCAGCAGCAAAGAAAGGCTTTTCAAGGACACAACCTCCACCGGTAGCCCAACAGAGGGTAGGAGGGCAGGAGTTGCCTAAACCTCAAAGAGATTCCGGAGTACTGCTTGGCCAAAAGCACTGTCCCTACAGTACTCCCTCTCCAGACAGTAATGGGTCGCAAACGTCTGGCTTGAAGACCAAGTTGCAGCCCTGCAGATGTCTACGAAGGGCACAGAGCGGAGATGAGCCACTGAGGCAGCCATTGCCCTGACACGATGGGCCGTGCCGTGACCCGACCATGCAAAGGAAGGTCAGCCGCCTTGTAAGCCCAGGTGATACAGTCAGCCACCCAGAAGGACAAGGTACGCTTGGACACAGCCAATCCCAACTTATTGGGGTCAAAGGAGACGAAGAGCTGAGTAGGCCTTCGATGCCCTTGCGTACGGTCAAGGTAGAAGAATAAGGCCCTCCTTCAGTCCAGGGTATGCAGAACTGCTTCAGCCGGGCTTGCATGAGGCCTAGGGAAGAATGGTGGAAGAACCACCTCTTGATTGAGGTGAAAAGAGACGACAACCTTTGGGAGGAACTTTGGATGAGTCCTGAGGACTACCCTGTTCCTATAAATCCTGGTGTAAGGCCTATCACAGACCAGGGCCTGAAGGTCACTCACTCGCCTAGCCGAGGTGAGGGCTATCAGGAAGAGAGTCTTCCAGGAAAGGAAGCGTAGAGGGCAAGTAGCCATCGGCTCAAAAGGTGGGCGAGTCAGTTGCTGCAAGACCACATTCAGCTCCCACTCAGGAGCAGGAGGACGGATGGGAGGTTTGAGCAAGAGCAAGCCTCTGAGAAACCTGGACACCAAGGGGTGTCCCGACAGGGAATGTCCTTCCACCAGTGAGTGGTGAGCTGCTAGAGCTGAGAGGTGGACCCGAACAGAATTGGACTTAAGTCCCTGATTGGATAAGTGCAGTAAATACTGAAGCACTACTGGTACCGTACAGGAGAAAGGATCCTCTGTATGCTGCTGACACCACACAGAAAAACCTCTTCCACTTTAGAGCATGGGTTTTCCTAGTGGACTGTTTCCGAGAGGCGAGGACAACCTCCTCAACCTCCTGAGGTAGGCCCCAGGGAGCTAAAACTACCCTTGCAGCTTCCAGGCCATCAAATTGAGAGCTTTGAGATTGGGGTGCAGAAGGGAACCCTGCTCCTGTGAGAGAAGGTCGGGTTGCAACCCCAGAGGTAGTGGGCCCACTGCCAGCTGAAGCAGAAGTGGAAACCAAGGCTGTCTCGGCCACCTGGGAGCTATCAGCAGGACCGAGGCCTTGTCCTGAAGAGTCTTGAAAAGAGTTCGGGCCACCAAGGGCGTGGGAGGAAACGCATATAGGAGGCCCTGAGACCAGGACATCAGAAAAGCATCCGGTGCCATCCTCAAAGGATGCGGCTGCCTGGAGCAGAACCTGGGCAGTTGCTTGTTCAGCAGCCTGGCAAACAGATCTATCCAAGGGAGACCCCACTTCAGGAAGATCTTCTGAACCACCAAGGGATGCAGCTGCCACTCGTGGGGCTGCAGAATTCTGCTCAACCGGTCGGCCAGGCAGTTCTCCTAGCCTAGAAGGTACACCACCCTGAGAAGTATGTTGTGCCTTAGGGCAAAGGAACAAAGGTCTTGAGTCTCCCGACAAAGGAGCTGGGACCCAGTCCCGCCCTGTTTGTTCACATAAAACATGGCTACCTGGTTGTCTGTTTGAATCAAGACTGAGCGGTGAGCCAGGGCAGGAGAAAAAGCCTTGAGAGCTAAGCGGATAGCTCAAAGCTCCAGGAGATTGATCTGTTGGGCTGCTTCCCAAGGAGACCAGAGGCCTTGGGTGCACTTGTCTAGACAATGAGCACTCCAGCCCCGCAGAGGCGCGTCGGTGGTGAGGACCACCGAGTACTCTGGCATTTGGAAGGGCATCCCCTTCAGCAGATTGGGTGGATGTAGCCACCAGCTGAGGGAGGCCAAAAGGGGTTTGGACACCCTTATCCTGTCTCTTAGGCGGCCTGAGGACTGTGACCACTGAGTCCGAAGGCACCACTGTGCAGGCCTCATATGGAGCCTGGCATTGGGAGTCACATGTACTGTCGAAGCCATGTGGGCCAGAAGCCTGAGGCAGAGTCTGACGGAGACCAGGGGCTTGGTTTAGGAACTTTTTGGCAACGTCCATCAGTCTTTGGGCCCTGTCTTCTGGCAAGAATGCCTTTGCCAGTTGAGAATCTAACCTTGCTCCTATGAACTCCAAGTTCTGGGAGGGGAGCAAAGTGGACTTTGCGAAGTTTATGACAAAGCCCACGTTTTGAAGCAGAGCAATGGTTCTGAGGGTGGCTTGTCTGGCCTCCAGGCACGTCCGACCCCTGATGAGCCAGTCGTCCAGATAGGGAAAGACAAAGATGCCTTGATTTCTCAGGTAGGCCGCAACCACTGCCAGGCACTTGGTAAAGACCCTGGGAGCGGAGGTCAGGCCAAAAGGTAGTACTCTGTACTGATTACACAGGTACACTAAAAAAAATTTTTTTTAAACTGCCTCTAATGTTTCGATTGATTTTTACGTTTTTTGGTGCGCTGAATCCAAATCTGGTAACCGATTTGCTCCATCACGTACAGATTTTTTGCTACATTGGGTTAGCAGTTTGAGGTGAACGTTTCAGATTGAGTGCGATCGAGATAAAAGTTTCTTGGATGAATTCTTTATACTAATTGTTTAGTAGTTATTCAAATAAGAATAAAGAAAATTGTAACAAGGCAGCACATAAGAATAGAGTAATGTCAACAAAACACACTGTGATGGTAGCAAAATTGTCTGCACTTAAAACAGCCACATACATGTGCACAAACATTGAGCATATAAGAGCGAGGTTAGACACAAAGCAAAGCAAAGAAATGTGCAAAAAATGTTGTACAGGTATGTATGTAAGAATAGAAAACGCAAACCGCACCATTGCAATACATGAAGACAAACACCCGATGGTGTGAAAATAAAATTCTAATAAATGAGATCCGACACTGTGGTAATAACTAGCAAATTTTTATTTCAAAGTTTAGTAAAAACACGATATTTGTCAACACAGTTTAGATTTTAAAGTCATTCTTGGGTCAATCAATCTCCTGGTGGGCCCGTTTCTTCTTCCCCCGAATGCTTCTCTTGGTGCGCTGCTTGGCGTATTTTTCATCTGGGGTTTCCCGCAGCAGCAACCAGCAGAAATCAGCCATCATAGTGGTGTTCCATCTTCCTTGGTACCTTCTCTCTGCGTCCTTGATGTCCTGGTGAAACCTTTCACCTTGTTCTTCACTGTACGCCCCCAAGTTTTCGGGAAAGTAGTTCACATGGGAGTGCAAGAAATGGACTTTCAGGCTCATGTTACAGCCTTGTTCTTTGAAGGCATTGAGCATCCTGGCAACAATATCCTTATAGTTCTCATCCCGCCTGTTCCCCAAGAATTTGAGAACAACATCCTTGAAGGAATCCCAGGCTTCTTTTTCCTTCTCAGACATCGTTTCAGCGAATGCTCCATCTGAAATGAGTTTCCTTATATCAGGGCCAACAAACACTCCTTCCTTTAGCTTTGCTTCAGAAAGTCGGGGGAACTTTGAGCAAAGGTACCGAAAGCACTCACCATCTTTTGGAAGGGACTTGATGAATTGCTTAATGAGACCCAACTTAATGTGGAGAGGTGGTAATAGAATTTTATCACGAGGTACCAAGCTCTCATGAAGAACATTTTTCTTACCGGGTCTCAAATACTCCCGAATTGGCCAGTCTTTTTTCCCCCAGTGTAAGTCGCGGGCCCGGCTATCCCACAAGCAAAGGAAGCAGGGATATTTGGTGAAACCGGATTGCTGCCCTAATAGCATGGATAGAATTTTAAAGTCTCCACAAATCATCCACTTATGCTCATCATAACGAATCTTCTGAAGAATCAGGGCCAAATTCTCGTATTTTTCTTGGAGAATAACAGAGTGAGCAATAGGAACTGAAGCGAATGTGTTGCCATTATGAAGAAGAACACCTTTTATGCTGTCTTTTGACGAATCAATGAACAGCCGCCATTCAGCAGGATCATACTTGAGTTTAAACTTTTCCATCACTCCGTATATATCGTTGCAAAATACCAAATCTTCCTCTTTGCTGAAATACATCAAAAATTGTGTCTCGCGGTTGCGGTACCAATAAAAAGTTGTTCCTGGTGACAATAGATTTTTATTTTATTTATTTTATTTACAGTCTCTTATATACCGCACTATTCAGCATCAGCGCGGTTTACATGGAACAGAAATGCTCAGTACAGTTAACATGTATGAGTTTACAGATAACAGGGCAAGTAACTTGGATAACAGGGGTAAACTATTTACAGAACTTGCTACATAAACTTGGATACCGGTGGTAAACTATTTACAAATATTGCTACATAAAGTCGTATGATCAAGAATTCCATAGAAACAACTGCACCACTAAGGGTTAGGGAATCTTTCTTGGCATTTTGTTGGGAAACCACATGTTTGCTTAGTGGGTTGCATCTCTGTCTCGGTGGGTGAGGTTGGGTTCAATGAGGTACTTATTGAAAAGATGGTATTTGAGGGCTTTCCTAAACTGTGTAAGGCCCTTAATAGCCCGGATATCTGGAGGTAATGCGTTCCAGCATCTTGGTGCGCTGATACTAAACGCCCTATTGGCTGTAGATGCAGTGCAAACTGTTAATGCTTTCGGGACTTTTAGGGTGTTTGTAGCTGTGGATCTCCTTGCTCTATTAGGAGATATGGTATGGATGAGGGCCATTATTGATTCAGGGGAGAGCTTGTTAATAGCTTTAAAAGTGAGTAGCAGAGTCTTGAAAATGATTCTAGCCTGGATAGGTAGCCAATGTAATTGTATCAGCAAAGGTGTCACGTGGTCGCATCTGGGGGCTCCATGGATGACCCTTGCTGCAGCGTTCATGGCGAGCTGCAGGGGGTGTAAGGTGGATAGGGGCAGGCCTTGAAGGATGGCATTGGCATAGTCAAAATGAGGTATGATCAATGCCTGGTATATATTTTTCTGTTTAAGCCGAGAACCTAGCAGTTGGGCAGCATCTTTTGGGAGTCCTAAATCCCGGACTAAATCATTCAATTCAGCTTGAGAGAAAAGTTCAGGTTTCGGATCTGGTTCAGTTTCAAACTCGGAAGTACTGGACTCATCGGGAAAAGCCATCTGATGAGTCTCATCATGATCAGAACCGTCCACACAAATATGATCCAAAGATTTTGGTGGTTCAGGCACAGGTACTTCCTTGCTATGAGGCATAGGCCTAATTGCTGAGGGAAGGTTGGGGTAACTTATTACGTTCTTATTTTTTAAGTTGTATCCCTTCACAATGCAAGAGCAAAAATAGCAGTCACTGCTGTGGTCTCTTTGTTCACGCCACATCATAGGTATTCCAAAACGAAATGCTTGTTTTTTACCTTTCATCCATAAGCGTAGATCTTCCTCACATGTCTTGCACACTTTGTGAGGAGCCCACGGTTTGTCTTGATCGCCTAACTTCAAACCGAAATAGGCGAAATATACTTTTTAATAAATGCAGAAATGTTCCTCTGCCGCTTTTTCACGGTATATTCCCCACAAATAAAACAAAAACTGTCCGGAGAGTTGACGCAACCTCTGGCTCTGTGAGCCATCACAAATACACAGCACTGCAAACTACAACTGTAGTGAACCACTTCGGAATAAAGCTGGATTACGGCTGAGCAAACAAAAGGTAATAATGAACTTGCAAGAAACTGAAATTTGACAGGAACGTTCATGTCGCAACCACCGTGTTTGAGCGAGCGAACGAGGCCAGGCGAACAGGAAAGAACATGCACCAGCACGAGTACTGGATTTAGCCCCCCGCCTCCCAATTGTCCTGTTAATGTATAAAATGAATACAAAACACTCTAAAATATCATGAGGGAGTGTTTCTAGTTAGTTAACCATTACAACCTCTATTTTGGGCCAAGAAAATAAACTGCAGTCGGCTAAAAATAAATTATGTGAATATTCCTTATATGGGTAAGAAATCTAATTTTGCAAGAAAATGTGACGTGATGGAACATTTTGGCTATTTTTCCTGGATTCAGCACCCCAAAATCTATAGGAATCAGTTGCAAAACTGGAGGCAGTTTTTTGGTAGTGTACCTGTGTTATGGTTTCCTCCCACAATGAACCTGAGGTACTTTCTGTGGTCTGGATGAATGAGGATGTGAGTGTACACATCCTTTAGATCTAAGGAGCATAGCCAATCTCCCTGCTGGAGGTAGGGCAGAAGTGTCCCAAGAGTAAGCATCTTGAACTTTTCTTTCTCTAGAACTTGTTGAGGTTTCTGAGATCCAGAATGGGCCGAAGGCCACCGGTCCTTTTGGGTACCAGGAAATACCTGGAGTAGAAACCGTGACCTTGGAAGGGAGGAGGCACAGGCTCCACCGCCCTGTCTTTCAACAGGCCTTGAAGTTCCTGAAGGAGAAGGGCTGTGTGCAGGGGAGGCCTCAAGGGCTCTCCTGGGAAGTAAGGAGGAGGCAGTTGATGAAAATGCAGGGCATTGCCCTTTTGGATTATGTCCAGCACCCAACTGTCGGTGGTAATGAGAGGCTACTGGTGGGCAAAGAGTACAAGGCGACCACCTGTCTAGGGCTGAGAGAGCAGGGACGGAGTGACTATGCTCAAGGAGTCAAAAAACCCCACCCCGCTGAGTGGAAGCAGGGGCAGAAGGCTTGGGGGTCCTCTGCCTACGGGGCCCATTACCCTGGCACTTGGCTTGCTGACCCTGGGGGGCAGCTTGGGCAGCCTGATACTGAGGGTACTGTTTGTAGGCAGTGCCTTTCCTCGGGTAAAAGGACTTTTTACCTGAGCCCTTCTTCTTGTATGAAGGGGCAGAGGTCTTCCTTGACAGCCTTGTCCGGGTAAGTTGCTCGGTCTCGAGCTGAGCGGCCTTCTCGGTCACGGATTTGCCAAAAAGGTTCTCACCACGGCAGGGGACATCGACCAACTTGTCCTGAACCCATGGCTCGAGGTCCGATGACTGCAGCCACGCCTGACATCGAGCCGTGATGCCGGCAGCCGCAACTCGGGCCGAAGTCTCGAAGCCATCGTAGGCGGCGCGGGAAATGAACTTTGAGCATTCCCGAATCCCCGAGGACAAGGTCTTAAATCTCTGCAAGGGTTCCCCGGAGAGACCAGCAGAGAATCCGGCCAATTCCTTGGCCAGGTCTCGCAAGTACATGCCCATGTACAGCTGATAAGACTGGACACGGCAAGCAAGCATAGACCTCTGGAAGCACTTTCTACCGACGCAATCGAGGTTGTGGGCCTCCCGGCCGGGTGGCACCGCGAAGTGCATCTTCTGGCTCTTCAGACGATGCATGGCCGATTCCACAACCATGGAATGATGTGGTAGCTGTGCTTTCTGGAAACCAGGGCTTTTGCGGAGTCGATAGATGGAATCGACTCGCTTGCTCAGAACCGGTGCCGAGGCCGGTGCCTCCCACATCCGGAAGAGGAGCCGTTCCAGCATCGGAGGAACCGGAACAGTAAAGGCCTCCTTCGGAGGAGAGTCATACTGTAGGAGCATCGAGCTCCTCGGCTCGAGGCTCTTCCTCGGGGTCGGCAGGAATAGCCAAGGCAGCGGCCATATCCCGGACGAACTCCGAGAACCTAGTGTCCTCCAGAGGGGATCTACTCCGGGGCTCAGACTGCGGTGAGTCCGACGGGACGCACTGAGTCTTAAAAGTATCGGGAGACTCCTCGATCTCCGTCTCCCAGGCGGACTCATCCGAGGAGGAGGCAGGGTCCGACCCTGCAGGGCCCCGAGGCACCCGACCCGACGCCGGGGGCACCGGCGTCGACACCCTCGGTCCCGAACGGGAGGTCGAGGAAGACCTTGACTGATGACGAATTCGAGCGACGAGGGTCTCGAGTATCGGCTCGGTCTCCGGGGTTGACTTTGAAGTCGACGTCCCGGTGGTCGGGGCAGATGCACCAGACAGGCTGGCCATCAGTGCCCGCTGCTGCTCCATGAAGGCAGACAATCTGCTCTGCAAGGCTGTCATCCTGAGACTCAGCTTGGGAGATGCAGCAGCCACCGACTCGGGCCCCGGCGGTGCCGGGTCCGACGTTGGCTCTCTGGGAGGAGAGTCCACGAGGACTACGGGGCTTATGTGTCCAGCAGACTCCGGCTCCACGCGAGGAACTTTGGCAGGCTTCTCTTGGTCCACGGGTCTGGGACGGCGGTCGGGGGTCTTAGACCTGGCCCTCGAGGGACCAGGGACCTCCTCCGACGCCGCCCTCACGAGCCGCTTCTTCCTCTTGTGTTCCCGGTCGGGGGACCCCCTGTCCAAGGAGCTTCGACGGAGCTCGGGATCGGAATCCTGAGATGTTGAGGCCTCAGACGAGGTCAGGGCCCGGCCGGAGGCTGAGTCCGAGAAAAGCCTTTCCTTCTGATGCTGTCGACTTGAGTGCCTTGGAAGACATCTTCCCACAAGGCGCACACGACTTGGAATCGTGGTCAGGGCCGAGGCACCGAAGGCAGCAGTTGTCTGTGTCAGTGAGAGACATAAGTTTCTTACACTGATCACACTTTTTGAAACCACTGGAAGCCATCGGGGAAAAAAGAGCCCCTGCGAGGTCAAAAGACCGGCCTTCCAGGGAAAAACGAAAAAAGGGTGCGAACACCAGCCACGAAGGGCAAAAACCGGAAAAGAAGATAAACCAGCTTGATACCGGTGTACCGAACCCAGCGGGAGGGGAACCGGCGTCGAACCGGAGAAAAATAGCGAAAAATCGCCGAAGAAAAAAATCACTTTTATCCGGGAGAACAGGACACACGTCCGGTGGGCTTCTCGGAAAAAAAGAGACTGAGGTAAGATGGCACCTTTAGGCGGGAAGGGAACCGCGCATGCGTGCCAGCATTCCCAAAGGTTTTCATGGAAAGCTGGGGAAATGCTCTGCTGGGGCTTCATCGGCGTCGATGACACCCATATGTGAGGACTGACTTCCTGCTTGGTCCAGGAGAACGAGCGGCTCCGGTCGGGCAGGCACCGATGCCATCCGACCCGACACAGAGGGTATCGGCGTCGATGACCTCGGTCCCGAGGGAGACCTTGGCTGAGGGAGACCTTGGCCGAGGATTGACTCGCGAGCGCATGTTCTCGAGTATCGGCTCGGCCTCTGCGGTCGACTTGGACATCGATGTCCCGGTGGTCGGGGCAGATCCATCGGTGAGACCAGCGATCAGTGCCCGCTGCTGTTTCATGAAGGCAGTCAAGCTGCTCTCCAAGGCCGTCAACCTGAGTCCGAGCTCAGGAGACTCAGCAGCCCCCGACTCGGGCCCCGACGGCGTCGGGTCTGACGTCGGCTCCCCCGGAGTAGAGTCCACGAGGACTACAGTACTCACGTGACTCGGGGACTCCGTCTCTACATGAGGTTGTTTAGCAGGCCTCTCCGACTCCGAAGACCTGGGACGGCATTCGGGGCTATGCGACTTGGCCCTCGAGGAGCCAAGTGCTCCACCGATGCCACCCTCGCGGGTTTCTTCTTCCTGCAGTGCTCCCGCGAAGAAGACCCCCTCTCAGAGAAACCCCAGCGATGCTCAGGACCGGAGTCCCGGGATGTCGAGGCCTCTGACGAAGGAGTCAAAGATTCTTTCCTTCTGAAGCTGACGGCTCCTCAATGCCTTTGAGGACATTTTCCCACATGGGCCAAAGATCAGCGGCAGCAGTCATGTGTGTCGGTGAGAGACATCAGTTTCTTACACCGATCACACTTTTTAAACCCGCTGGAAGCCATCGGGGGAAAAAGGGCCCCTGCAAAGTCAAAAGAAAAATAGAAAAATAGAGCGAACGCTAGTCACAAAGCACAAAAACCGAAAAATGAAGTCCGGGCTCGATACCGGTGTACCGGGCCCAGGCAGGAAAGGGAAACCGGCGTCGAACCGAAGAAAAACACGGATCCACGCAGAAAATTAACTTTTTTCTCGGGTGAAAAGAAAACACGTCCGTCGGGCTCCGTGGAAAAAATAAGACTGAGCAAGATGGCACTTTTGGGTGGGAAGGGGACTGCGCATGCGCGCTACATTCCCAAAGGCTTTCTATGAAAGCTGGGGAAATGCTCAGCACGGGGGCTCCGTCGGCGCTGACGTCACCCATATGTGAGGACTGACTTCCTGCTTGGTCCTAGAGAAACATTGTTTGCAACATTGCTCACATGCATAACAAGGGATAGATGTTGATCTATAATTATAATGGTAACGAACCTGACGCTTAACTTGCAATTTGAACCCACCGATGGAAACAAAATTTGGTGGTGTAAAATTAGCATTTCTAGTGATGTAGAGGGCATCTGTCTTGCTATGATTTACTGCAAGGTTATGAGCAGATAACCAGTTGGTAATAGTTGTGAAGCAACTTTCCATATTTGTGATCAGGTGTTTAGTTATACTGAGAGCATAGAGCATAATGTCATCAGCATAGATGTGATACTGTATGCTGAATTCCCTCATGATTGTACATAAAGTTGTAAAAATATATTGAAAAGGAGGGAGGATAGTGCTGACCCCTGTGGAACTCAAAGTTTCTCCAGGGCCATGTGCCCATGAGGGAAGAGTTAGGACATCCGTTATAGTTGGTGATTCGATCATTAGGCATGTAGATAGCTGGGTGGCTGGTGGACACGAGGATCGCCAGGTAACATGCCTGCCTGGTGCGAAGGTAGCTGACCTCATGCGCCACCTAGATAAGGTCTTAGATAGTGCTGGGGAGGAGTCTGCTGTCTTGGTACATGTCGGTACCAATGACATAGGAAAATGTGGTAGGGAGGTTCTGGAGGCTAAATTTAGGCTTTTAGATAGGAAGTTGAAATCCAGAACTTAAAGGGTAGCGTTCTCCGAAATGCTTCCCGTTCCACGTGCAGGACCCAAAAGGCAGGCAGAGCTCCAGCGTCTTAATGCGTGGATGAGACGATGGTGCAAGGATGAGAGTTTTGGATTTGTTAGGAACTGGCGAACATTCTGGGAAAAGGAGGGGCTCTTCCGAAGGGATGGGCTTCACCTTAACCAGGATAGAACAAGGCTGCTGGCATTAAACCTTTAAAAAGGAGATAGAGCAGCTTTAAACTAGATAATAGGGGAAAGCCAACAGTCGCACAAGAATGCATGGTTCGGAAGAATGTATCCTTGAAGGATACTACCAAAAGCAGAGAGGTTCCAAAAAAGAGTAAAGTAGCCCAAATGCCCTCGAGTATGGAGCAGACAGAGCTTAAAGATCCCAAATTACCCATGCCTACCAATATCCAAATTAATATGAATAAAATACAGTCTCTAAAATGCTTGTATGCAAATGCTAGAAGTTTAAAAAATAAGATGGGAGAGTTAGAATATATAGCACTAAATGAGAGGTTAGATATGATTGGAATTCCCCTAGACATGGTGGAAGGAGAACAATCAGTGGGACACTGTGATACCTGGGTACAAACTATATCGTAATGATAGAGCTGATCAAATTGGTGGAGGAGTTGCACTCTATGTTAGAGAGAGTATTGAGTCAGAAAGGATTAAACTTTTGCAGGAAAGAAAATTTGCTGTAGAATCTCTATGGATTGAAATTCCATGTAAAAAGGGGAAGGCGATGGCAGTGGGGGTGTACTATCGACTGCCTCGCCAGAATGAACAAATGGATGATGAAATGCTCAAAGAAATCAAGGAAGCTAACAAAAGTTACAGCACAGTAATAATAACGGGTGATTTCAATTACTCCGGTATCGACTGGGTCAGTGTCACGGCAGGACATGCTAGGGAGATAAAGTTCCTAGATGAAATAAATGACTGCTTCTTGGAGCAGCTGGTTTATGAATCGACCAGAGGGGACGTCATATTGGACCTAGTCCTTAGTGGAACACCAGATCTGGTGCAAGAGATAAGGGTGTTGGGGCCACTTGGCAATAGTGATCATAGCATGATCGTGTTTGATTTAATTAGTGGAGGAGGGATAGTAAGGAAATCCACAGTACTACCTTATAACTTTCGAAAGGGAGACTATGATAAAATGAGGAAAATAGTTAAGAAAAAACTAAAAAGGAGCAGTTGCAAAGGTTAAAGACTTACATCAAGCTTGGGTGGTGTTAAAAAATACTATCTTGGAAGCCCAGACCAGCTGTATTCCACGCTTCAAGAAAAGTGGAAGGAAGTTCAAAAAACTGCCAGCATAGTTTAAAGGTGAGGTCAGAGAGGCTGTTGTTGCCAAAAAAGCATCTTTCAGGAAATGGAAAAAAGAGCCAAATGATGAAAACTGGAAATAGCACAAGCACTGGCAAGTTAAATGCAAGGCATTGATAAGGCAGGCAAAGGGAGAATTTGAGAAGAAGCTTGCTGCGGAAGCAAAAACACGTAATAAAGACTTTTTCAACTACATTCATAGCAAAAAACCTGTGAGACAGTCAGTTGGTCCATTAAATGATAGAGGGGTTAAAAGGGCACTAAGAGGAGACAAGGCGATAGCAGAGAGACTGAATGAATTATTTGCTTTGGTCTTTACTGAGGGAGATGTAGGGATGTTACCCATGACTGACGTGGTATTTAAAGGTCAACCACAGACCTCCCATCAACCACAGACCTCCCATCTCCGCTCCCTGCTACCCCAGCCCACCCACAACAGAACGACCTGACAAACCACCACCAGCAACCTCACCATCCCCTATCAGCGAACAAAATATAACGGACCCGCAACAGAGCCTTCGTACTATATGCACCCTCCCTCTGGAACTCACTACCAAGCCAAATCAGAAACATCGCTGATCCAACTGCGTTCCGAAGACAACTAAAAACCATCCTCTTCCTGGAATATCTTGGACCAGATCCAGGCAACCTCCACTGATATCTCACAACCCCGCAACCGAAATGCCAATCTACCCTCTAAGAGACCCATGTCTATTCCCTAAGACTTCTCCACCTGTTTGAATCATCAATGTTGGCCCCCTGGTGAAGGCCCCCCCTACACTGATTTCTGTCCCCTCCCCCCTTTTATGTTACACCGCTTTGACCCGGTGAAAAGCGGTATATAAATGCAGTGAACTAACTAACTAAATAAATAAAATAAATAAAGGTGCGGAAAAATTGAAGTTAATATTGATACATCGGGAAGATGTATTACAACTATTAGATAAACTGAAGAGTAGCAAATCACCTGGGCCGGATGATATACATCCAAGAGTGTTGAAAGAACTGAAATGTGAGATTGCAGACCTGCTATTAGTAATCTGTGAACTATCATTAAAATCATCTGTAATATCTGAAGACTGGAAGATGGCGAACGTAACACCAATTTTTAAAAAGGGTTCCAGGAGTGATCCGGGAAACTACAGACTGGTGAGCCTCACGTCAGTAACGGGAAAAATGGTAGAAAGCATCATAAAGAACAAAATTGCGGAACATGTAGATAGTCATGGCTTAATGGGAGACAGCCAACATGGCTTTAGACAAGGAAGATCTTGTTTTACTAATCTGTTATGTTTTTTTGAAGGTGTGAATAAACAGGTAGACAAAGGTGAGTCGGTTGATATAGTATATTCGGACTTTCAGAAAGCCTTTGACAAGGTCCCTCATCAGAGACTTTTGGCAAAACTAAAGAGTCATGGGATAGGAGGCAGTGTACTATTGTGGATCAGGAACTGGTTAAAAGATAGAAAGCAGAGGGTAGGGCTAAATGGCCAATTTTCCCAATGGAGAAAGGTAAATAGTGGTGTACCCCAGGGATCTGTGCTGGGTCCGCTGCTTTTTGAGATATTCATAAATGACCTGGAAAAGGGAATAATGAGCGAGGTTATTAAATTTGCAGATGACACAAAACTATTTAAAGTTGTTAAAACCCAAGAGGATTGTGGAAAATTGCAAGAGGATCTTGATAAATTGGAAGACTGGGCATCCAAATGGCAGATGAAATTTAATGTGGACAAGTGCAAAGTTAGGCACCTAGGGAAGAACAACCCAAATTATGGTTACATGATGCAAGGTTCCACATTAGGAACCACCACCCAGGAAAAAGATTTAGGAGTCATTGTGGATAACATGTTAAAACCATTGGCCCAGTGTGCAGCGGCAGCCAAGAGAGCAAATAGAATGCTAGGTGAAAGAAAGCTTGATTGTACCGGGTTGGATACACAGTCAGGCCCTGTGTATAACATTATATTACTATAAGCCCTAAGAAAGAGTTAATATCATTTGTAGCTCCTTATTTAATACCATCCTTGAAAACTCTGTAGAAGAAATTGGGTGAAAGGTTTTCGATAACATAAACATTAGTCTTGTTATTAGAAAGATAAGTAAAAGGCAAGTTGTTTACCCAGCTTAGCAGTCTCTCAGTCTCTGGTTAGAGATATCAAACTGTCAGTGTTAGGATTAATTAGAATTAAGGCCTACATAGTCATGCCTGAGAATATATGTATGTCTTTTCATGATGGTCTATGACGTGCATGCCTATAGAAAAGTATATTATGAATATACGTAACACTATACGTAGAATAGAATATGTTTATTATGAATATACGTGATGTGAGACGTAGAATAATAAAGTGAAATTATGCTGTGTAATGGAATCTTTACCTATAAATAAAGTGGCCTATAGCTATATCATCAGAGTAAACATAGGCAAAGGCCTAGCTTACTCTCCCAAAGCTTTGGTGGATTTTATAATACAAGTGTGTTGTGTATTATTTACAGATTTGTGTATTATTTAAAGATTGTGATCAATTAACCTTCTCCTTGCTTTGTGTGTGGATTACTGTGACCCAAGAGCCCTATCTGTTATAGGTGAGGGGGGGGGGGGGGTGCAGAGTACTCTTTCAGTTGGTGCCGTACCGGATAGTTCTCTGCATACAAGGAAAGGGCAGAAGGTGCCTGAAGATTTGTGAGTATTACCAGCGATGGGTAATCTGTTAAGTAGCCAGGCTCAGTCTCAGATGCAGGAATGGCATGACAGAGCTAAGGTGTTAGCATATAAGAAAGGGAGCCCTTCTTATTGTATGTGTGAGAAATATGGGGATGTGGCTACCGGTTTCATTGTACATTGGCATGCAATGACTAAAGATAAAGTGATTCTGCAGTTCCCCTTGGACGGAACTTTTTCTGTAGATAAGATTCGTTACCTGCGATGTGCACTGACGGCTAAGAATAAGCCGTGCAATACCTCTGAGTGGATTTTATTTACATGGTGGGAACGAATAGCATATGAGGAGAAACATGAGGAAAATGTTCAGAATTTGAAAAATGATTTATTTGTGTTAAGAGAACTCTAAACCGAGTAAGTTGTGCTGTGATCCAGTGCTCCAGAGAGAGGCCCGCCCGCACAGATGCGAGGGCGATACAGTCTGCCACCAAAGAGGATAGGGTACGCTTGGTTACAGAGAGTCCCAATCTACTGGGATCATAGGACATGAAAAGCTGAGGTGCTTTGCGGTGGGCCCTGGGTCCGTTGCAGATAGAAGGACAGAGCCTGTTTACAGTCCAGTGTGCGGAATATGAGCTCCACCCTGCTGGCATGAGGCCGCACGTAGAAGGTGGGGGAGCACCATCTCCTGGTTGAGGTGAAATAGGGATACCACCTTTGGGAGGAACTTAGGGTGAGTGTGGAGCACTACACCCTGTTCTTGAAGAACCTGGTATACGGAGGATCCACCACCAACGCTTGAAGTTCGCTGACTCTCTGAGCTGAAGTCGGGCCACCAAGAAGACCACCTTCCAGATAAATATATGAGGTGGCAGATGGCTAGGGGCTCGAATGGTGGTTTGGTCAGCTGGGAGAGCACCATGTTAAGGTCCCATTCTGCTGCCGGAGGGCGGACAGGGGGCTTGGAAAGCAGAAGCCCCGTAGGAACCGGGAGACCAGGGGCTGGCTGGATAGGGGTTTTCCCCCTTCTGGGTGGCAGTGAACAGCTATGGGGCTCAGATTCACCTGGACTGAGTTAGATTTCACCCATGAGCATGACAGATGCATGAGGTACCGGAGTACCAGCTGTACATGGTAGGAGAATGGGTTCTCCTTCCTTTCCGCGCACCACAGGGTGAACCTGCACCACTTAATGGCTAAGCCCTCCTCGTGGGCTTCCTGGAGGCCAACAGGATCTCCTCAACCACTTGTGGCAGGTTGAGCGGGGCCAAGGCTATCCTCTCAGCAGTCAGGCCATTAAGAGTCAGTGAGCCCACATTAGGGTGCAGGAGGGAGACTTCCTCCTGCATTAGGAGGCCCGGGCTCAACCCAGGGGTACTGAGAGTGTCGCCACTAGTGAGAGCAGTAGTGGGAATCAAGGTTGCCTGGGCCTTCTGGGGGCAATCACTACCATTGATGCCCTCTTTTTCTGAATTTTAAACAGTCTTGGCGTCCAGAGGAGTTGGTGGGAATGCATATAGCAGTCCCTCGGACCATGAGATCAGGAACGCATCTCTGTGGGTTTGGCTGCCTGGAGCAGAAGCGATACAGCTGCATGCTGTCCGGAGAGGCAAACAGGCCCATCTCGGGCCAGCCTCAAAGGCGGAAGAGCTTCTCCGCCACTGTGTGATCAAGACGCCACTCATGAGGATGCAGGACTCTGCTGAGAATGTCCACCAGGTAAGTTGTCCTGGCCCAGGAGGTAGACTGCTCTAAAGTGCACAGGTCCTCCTCAGACTTGGTGGGGACCAAGAGGATTTGGGCCATGTCCTGGACGAAGTCGTGGAATACCACGTCCTTGGTTGGGGAAAGGTGTCAGAGTTCCAGAGGAGACGGCTCCGAGGGGATGTCTCGGTGACGAGAGGTCTCAGAGAATGAGTCCAAGACTTGGAGCGCCAACGCCTTGAGGCCTGCGTTGGGGAATCGAGATCCCCCAACGTCTTGGATCAGACTCCCGGAAACTAACTGGGGAGGACCAGACACCTGAGGATTAGGAGCAGGACTGCGATCAGTGACAAGGGCTAGCCCGAGGCCGTTAGCGCTCGGGGCCTGGCTCGACACCCTGGGGATGCCACTGCAGTCGGGAGCCCGGTTGTAGGGGCAGATGATGTGGAAGAACTTGATGATATCGCCTGCTGCATGGTCAGGATGGCAGAGATAGCATAGCTACTCAGCAGTAACAAGTGTTCTCTGGGGACAGCAGGAATCAGTCCTCACATATGGGTAACGTCAGCACAGACAGAGCCCTCGTAGAAGCATCCCCCCAGCTTTCAAAGAAAGCCACTGGGAGATGCCACCTCACATGCGTGGTCCTCTTCCCACCCATCTTGCTCAGTCAGATGATATAGCTAAAACATAGCAAAAATAAAAGATGTTAAAGGAGAAACTCAAAGGGGAGGAGGGAGGGTTGTGAGGACTGATTACTGCTGACCCCAGAGAACACCTGTTACAGGTAGGTAACAAGCAGGAAGTCAGTCCTCACATATGGGACTCCCCAGCTACAGGCTACCAAAAGCCCATAACAAAAATAGGGGCTACATCATGGGGAGCCAAAAGCAGCAGCAATTTAGTCCGTGTACACAGACCACAGTAGGATCCCTGTGTCCGATGAAAACAGCACTCCGGTAGCCTGTACACAGAAGGGTCGGATGGTAGGAGTTCCCTAAACCCCGAAAAGCTTATGGAGCACAGCCTGGCCGAAGGTAATGTCCTGTCAGGACTCTCTTTTCCATGCAGGAATGGGCTGCTAAGGTATGGACTGAAAACCAGGTGGCAACTAGGCAGATGTCCACCATCGGGACAGAGCGCAAGTTTGCCGAGGCCGCCATGGCTCTGACATAGTGGGCTGTGATGTGACCTTCCAGCAGGATTCTCACGTGCTCATAAGCGAGGATGATACAGTCCGCCACCTATGTGGAAAGCGTACGCTTGGCCACCACCTCCCCCAGTCTACTGGGGTTGTAGGAGATGAAAAGCTGAGCACCTTTGCGGTGGCCCCGAGTGCATTAGATATAGAAGGATAAGGTCCTTTTACAGTCCAGATTGGAGTGAGGTCTTGGAAAGAAGGTAGGAAGCACCATTTCATGGTTGAGATGGAAAGGCGACACTATCTTCAGGAGTTATTTGGGATGCGTGCAAAGCACCACTCTGTTCTTGTAGAACTTTGTATAAGGCGCCTCCGCCACAAGGGCCGGGAGCTCACTAACTCTGCGAGCGGAGGTGAGCGCAACCAGGAAAGCCACCTTCCAAGAGGTAGCAAAGGTGACAGGTAGTCAGAGGCTCGAAGGGTGGGCGAGTGAGCTGCCCCAACACAACATTGAGGTCCCATTTGGTTGCCGGCGGGCAAACCGGATGCTTCGATAAGAGCAGGCCCTGAAGAAAACAGGTCACCAAATGGCTGGACTGAGAGCAGCTTACCATCCAAGGGATGGTGGTGCGCCGCCAGGGCACTCAGGTGCACTCGGACAGAGTTAGACTTGAGCCCAGACTGAGAGAGATGGAAAAGGTACTGTAACACCAGAGCCACCAGGCAGGAGAAAGGATCAGCCTCATGTTTGATGCACCAAGTAGAGAACCTGCGCCATTTGAGGGCGTAAGCCTTCCTATTAGAGGCCTTAGGAGAGGCTAGCAGAATGTCCTCAACTTCAACTGGAAGGTTGAAAGGGGCCAGAGTCACCCTCTCAGCAGCTAGAATGTCAGCGACAGGGACCCCAGGTTGGGGTGCAGGAGAGAGCCCCTCTCCTGAGACAGGAGTCCCATGGCAGTCTCCAAGGGGATGGGGGCCTCCACCGTCAACTCTAGAAGCAGAGGGAACCACGGTTTCCTGGGCCACCGAGAAGCTATCAGGATGAACATAACATAAGAACATAAGATATGCCATACTGGGTCAGACCAAGGTCCATCAAGCCCAGTATCCTGTTTCCAACAATGGCCAATCTAGGTCATACGTACCTAGCAGTTTCCCCAAAAGACACAGGTTACGCAATGCTTGTACTGGGTCAAGCATTGATATCCTGGGTCCCTTCTTAATAATGGTTTATGGACCTTTCCTCCAGGAACTTGTCCAAACCTTTTTTAAACCCAGCTACACTAACAGCCTTTACTACATCCTCCGGTAACAAATTCCAGAGTTTGATTACACGTTGAGTGAAAAAATATTTTCTTTTATTAGTCTTAAATAGTTTACCCTGTAGCTTCATTGCATGTCCCCTAGTCTTTCTATATTCTGATAATGTAAATAACAGATCTACGTTTACCCGTTCCACTCCGTTCATTAATTTATACACTTCTATCATATCTCCCCTCAGCCGTCTCTTTTCCAGGTTGAAGAGCCCTAACCTTTTTAGCCTTTCTTCATAGGAGTATCCTTCCATCTCCTTTACCATTTTGGTGGCTCTTCTCTGAACCTTTTCTAATAACTCTATATCCTTTTACGATACGGCGACCAGAATTGCACACAATATTCAAGGTGCGGTCTCACCATGGAACGATATAGAGGCATTATAATATTTAATGTTTTATTTTCCATTCCTTTCCTTATGATACCTAGCATTCTATTGGCTCTCTTGGCTGCCGCTGCACACTGGGCCGAGGGTTTTAACATGTTATCCACAATGACACCTAAATCTTTTTCCTGGGTGGTGGTTCCTAATGTGGAACCTTGCATTGTGTAACCATAGTTTGGGTTGTTCTTCCCTAGGTGCATAACTTTGCACTTGTCCACATTAAATTTCATCTGCCATTTTGATGCCCAGTCTTCTAATTTATCAAGATCCTCTTGCAATTTTCCACAATCCTCTTGGGTTTTAACAACTTTAAATAGTTTTGTGTCATCTGTAAATTTGATAACCTCACTCGTTATTTCACTTTCCAGGTCATTTATGAATATGTCAAAAAGCAGCAGAACCAGCACAAATCCCTGGGGTACACCACTATTCACCTTTCTCCATTGGGAAAATTGGCCATTTAGCCCAACCCTCTGCTTTCTATCTCTTAACCAGTTCTTGATCCACAGTAGTACACTGCCTCCTATTCCATGACTCTTTAGTTTTGCCAAAAGTCTCTGATGAGGGACCTTGTCAAAGGCTTTCTGAAAGTCCAGATACACTATATCAACCGACTCACCTTTGTCCACCTGTTTATTCACACTTTCAAAAAAACATAATAGATTAGTAAGACAAGATCTTCCTTGTCTAAAGCCATGCTGGCTGTCTCCCATTAGGCCATGACTATCTACATGCTGAGTAATTTTATTCTTTATGATGGGTTCTACCATTTTTCCCGGTACTGACGTGAGGCTCACCGGTCTGTAGTTTCCCGGATCACCCCTGGAACCCTTTTTAAAAATTGGTGTTACATTGGCGATCCTCCAATCTTCAGGTATTAGAGATGATTTTAATGATAGTTCAAAGATTACTAATAGCAGGTCTGCAATCTCATATTTCAGTTTTTTCAACACCCTTGGATGTATACCATCCGGCCCAGGTGATTTGCTACTCTTCAGTTTATCTAATAGTTGTAATACATCTTCCCGATGTATCGATATTCTTCCGCACCTTTAAATACCACTTCAGTCATGGGTAACATCCCTATATCTTCCACAGTAAAAATTGAAGCAAAGAATTCATTCAGTCTCTCTGCTATCACCTTGTCGCCTCTTAGTGCCCCTTTAATTCCTCTATCATCTAATGGACCAACTGATTCTCTCACAGGTTTTTTGCTGCGAATGTACTTGAAAAAATCTTTATTTCGCGTTTTTGGCTCTTTATTTGGCTCTTTTTTCCATTTCCTGAAAGATGCTTTTTTGGGAACCGCAGCCTCTCTGACCTCACCTTTAAACCATGCTGGAAGTTTTTTGGACTTCCTTCCACTTTTCTTAAAGCGTGGAATACAGCTGGTCTGGGCTGCCAAGATAGTATTTTTCTACAACACCCAAGCTTGATGTAAGTCTTTAACCTTTGCAACTGCTCCTTTTAGTTTTTTCTTAACTATTTTCCTCATTTTATCATAGTCTCCCTTTCGAAAGTTAAAAGGTAGTACTGTGGATTTCCGTACTATACATCCTCCACTAATTAAATCAAAGGCGATCATGCTATGATCACTATTGCCAAGTGGCCCCAACACCCTTATCTCTTGCACTAGATCTGGTGTTCCACTAAGGACCAGGTCTAATATGGCTTCCCCTCTGGTCGGTTCATGAACCAGCTGCTCCAAGAAGCAGTCATTTATGTCATCTAGGAACTTTATCTCCCTAGCATGTCCTGCCGTGACACTGACCCAGTCGATACCGGGGTAATTGAAATCACCCATTATTATTACTGTGCTGTAACTTTTGTTAGCTTCCTTGATTTCTTTGAGCATTTCATCATCCATTTGTTCATTCCGGCCCGGTGGTCGATAGTACACCCCCACTGCCATTGCCTTCCTCTTTTTACATGGAATGTCAATCCATAGAGATTCTACAGCAAATTTTGTTTCCTGCAAAACTTTAATCCTTTCTGACTCAATGCCCTCTCTAACATAGAGCGCAACCCCTCCACCAATTTGATCAGCTCTATCATTACGATATAGTTTGTACCCAGGTATCACAGTGTCCCACTGGTTGTCCTCCTTCCACCATGTCTCTTATATTCCAATCATATCTAACCTCTCATTTAGTGCTATATATTCTAACTCTCCCATCTTATTTTTTAGACTTCTAGCATTTGCATACAAGCATTTTAGAGACTGTATTTTATTCATATTAATTTGGATATTGGTAGACATGGGTAAGTTGGGATCTTTAAGCTCTGTCTGCTCCATACTTGAGGGCATTTGGGCTACTTTACTCTTTTTTGGAACCTCTCTGCTTTTGGTAGTATCCTTCAAGGATACATTCTTCCGAACCATGCGCTCTTGGGCGACTGTCGGCTTTCCCCTATTATCTAGTTTAAAAGCTGCTCTATCTCCTTTTTAAAGGTTAATGCCAGCAGCCTGGTTCCATCCCGGTTAAGGTGAAGCCCATCCCTTCAGAAAAGGCCCTCCTTTCCCCAGAATGTTCCCCAGTTCCTAACAAATCCAAAACCCTCATCTCTGCATCATTGTCTCATCCACGCATTGAGACTCCGGAGCTCTGCCTGCCTTTTGGGTCCTGCACATGGAACGGGAAGCATTTCGGAGAACGCTACCCTGGAAATTCTGGTTTTCAACTTCCTACCTAAAAGCCTAAATTTAGCCTGCAGGACTTCCCTACCACATTTTCCTATGTCATTGGTACCGACATGTACCAAGACAGCAGACTCCTCCCCAGCACTATTTAAGACCTTATCTAGGTGGCGCATGAGGTCCGCTACCTTCGCACCAGGAAGGCATGTTACCAGGCGATCCTCACATCCACCAGCCACCCAGCTATCTATATGCCTAATGATCGAATCACCAACTATAACGGCTGTCCTAACCCTTCCCTCATGGGCACATGGCCCTGGAGAAACGTCCTCGGTGCGAGAGGGCTTTACTTCACCTGGAGGACATGTCCTAGTTACAGGATCACTTCCTGCCACACCAGGGTGATGCTCTCCTGTCATGTGACCTCTCTACTCCATAGCAACAGGGATGCTGCCAGACTGTAGGTGGGACCTCAGGACTATATCCCTGTAGGTCTCGTCTATGTACCTCTCTGTCTTTCTTATGTTTTATGAAGAGTGAGGCCCTGCCTTGGAGGGATCTAAAAAAGGTCTTGGCGATCAGCGGCATCGGAAGGAAGGCGTACATGAGGCCTTCCGACCAAGAGACTAGAATGTGTCCACTGCCACCCTGGATGGGTGGGCCTGCTGGGAGCAGAAGCAGGGGCAACTGAAAATTGTCCGGGATGGGGAACAGGTCCATCACATGTTCGCCCCAGAGCCGGAAAAGCCGACTGGCTACCCCGAGGTCCAGCTGACACTCGTGTGGCTGGAGAACTCTGCTGAGTCTGTCTGCCAGAAGGTTGTCCTGGCCTGGCAGGTACACTACCCGCAGGAGGATACCCTGTTGGATTGCGTACGAGCAGAGAACAAGTGCCTCCTGACAAAGGGTATGAGACCCCGTACACCCTAGTTTGTTCAAGTAGATCACCACCAGCTGGTTGACCAGCACCGGCTGGTGACGAAGGTGGTGATAGAAGAACCTCAGGGCTAGGTATATGGCTCAGAGCTCCAGGAGGTTGATCTGCTGGGTGCTCTTGTCTGGCAACCAGTTGCCCTGAGTGCAGAGATCTCTGCAGAGGGCGCCCTAGCCTAGCAGGGAAGGCGTCCGTGGTGAGGACGCTCGAGTGGCTTGGGACCTGAAAAGGCATGCGCGCCTCGAGGTGTTGAGGTGACTGTCACCAGACCAGGGAGTCCACCAATTGGTGCGTTACTGTCTTGGAGCCTGAGACCACTGGTCCCGGAGATACCACTGCGCTGCCCTCATGTGGAGGCTAGCGTCTGGGGTGACGTGGACCATGGAGGCAATGTGCCCGAGGAGGCACAGGAGAAGCCGGCGGACATCGAGGGACGGTACTGTACATCCCGAGCTAGAGACCTACGATGACTGGCTCGGTCCCTGGGCAAGAAAGCCTTTGACTGGAGAGTGTCGATCTTTGCCCCAATGAACTCCAAGCACTGTATCAGGAGGTGGTGAGACATGGGGCAGTTTATGACAAAGCCCAAGTGTTGCAGAACCTAGATGATATGTGCGGTGGCCTGCTGCACCTCTGCGGCTGTGCCTCCCTTAAGGAGCCAGTCATCCAGGTAGGGAAAGACAATGACCCCCTGGAGCTGGAGGAAGGCGGCCACAACTGCCAGGCATTTTGTGAAGACTCTTGGGGCAGAGGCTAGGCCGAAGGGAAGCAACCTGTATTGAAAGTGCCTACCCCCCACTACGAACCATAGATACTGCCTGTGGTTTGGGTGGATGAGGATGTGGGTATAAGCATCCTTGAGGTCTAATGAGCATAGACCGTCTCCCTGCTGGAAGTATGGCAGCAATGTCCCAAGGGAGAGCATCTTGAACTTCTCCCTCAGCAGGAATTTGTTGAGGTTGCGCAGGACAAGGATGGGCCTTGGGCCCCCTGTTTGTTTATTTATTTAACTGTATTTACATCCCGCCTTTCACCGGGTCAAAGCGGTTTAACAGAAAAAGGGGGGGGGGGCAGTAATCAATACTTGGGTAGGGGGCTGTCACCGGGAGGCCAACATTAATGATCTAAACAGATATTAAGGATGTAAACAATGGACATTAGTCTCTTAGGGGGGAGATCTGTGGGTATGTTAAAGGGTCAGGGAGGGAGTCAGTGGTGGATGTTTGTTTCTGGTCCGAGGTATTCCCTGTCCTTTTGGCACGAAGAAGTATCTCGAGTAGAACCCATTGCCCTTGAGGTGGTGGGGCTTTGTCCTCGAGAAGACCTGTCAACTCCTTCAGAAGAAGGTCCCAGTGAAGGGGAGACCTGAGAGGCTCTCTCTGGAAATAAGGGGGAGGTGTCTAAGTCAGGTGGAGGAGGTAACCCTCCCTGACTACTCTTAGTGCCCAGGAATCGGTGGTGATGGTCACCCATCTCTGGGTATAGAGGGCCAGACATCTCCCCGGTCACCCACCTCTGGGTATAGAGGGCCAGACATCTCCCCCATCAGGCCCGGAGCCAGTGCCTGGGGTTTTAGAGCCTTCTGCTTACGTGGGCCAAGCCCATGTCTCTTGGCCTGCTGACCCTCTTGGGGAGGTGGGGAAGCCTGTTGTGGGTAGTTTTTGTAAGCAGCTCCCTTCCTCGTGTAGAAGGGCTTTTTAACAGAGCCCTTCCGTCAGGGATGGGCTGCGGTCTTTTTAGAGAGCCTGGTCCTAGTTATGAACTCGGTCTCCAGTTCAGCAGCCTTGTCGGTCATGGATTTGCCAAAGAGATTCTCAACTTGGCAGGGAATATCTACCAATTTATCCTGAACCCACTGCTCGAGGTTGGATGACTGTAGCCAAGCTTGGCGGCGTGCACCGATGCCAGTCGCCACTACTCGAACTGCTGACTTGAACCGCCTGAGACATTAACTTTGAACATTCACGTACTGCTTTGTCCAGTTCTTGAACCGCTGCAAAGGTTCCTTGGAGAGACCAGCCAAGAACCCGGCGAGTTCCTTTGCGACGTCTCTCAGGTACATGCCCATGTACAGCTGGTAGGCCTGGATGCGACCGATAAGCATTGAGCTCTGGTAGCACTTTCTGCCAAGGGCATTCAGGGTGTGGGCCTCCCTGCCAGGGGGTGCCGAGAAGTGTGTCTTCTGGCTCTTCAGTCAACGCATGGCCAACTCCACCATCATGCAGTTATGCGGCAGTTGTGACTTTTGGAAGCCTAGGATCCGGTGGACTCAATACATCGAGTCAAGCTGTTTGCTCACCACCGACACAGAGGCCGGTGCCTCCCACATTCCGAGCATTAGCCATTCCAGGATGGGAAGGATCAGCACTGTCAGCGATTCCCGTGGAGGGGCCTTGTAATGGCGGATTTCCAACTCATCTGCCCGAGAGTCCTCCTCCGACTCGGTCGGGAATGCCAGGGCCTTAGACATGTCCTTGACAAAATCAAGGAAGCCCATATCCTCGGAAGGGGACTGCTGTGGAGGCTCTGAGACGGGAGAGTCAGATGGGACATCGTGGTGGCAACGGGTATCGGAGGACTCCTCGTTCTCTGTCTCCCACTCAGAATAGTCCATCGAGGACTCATAGGAGGGCTGCTCCGCAGGCCTCGGGGCCTCCGATGCCCTGCTGCCGGTGCCCGGTAAACTTGCCGGAGATGACCGCGGTCCCATCGAGTGGGATTCGGATCATGACCTAGGCCGAGGCCGGTGGTCAGAGCAGAACAACCAGTCATGTCGGACAACACCGCTAACTGCTGGTCTATGAAAGCAGACAAACTGCACTCCAGGGCTGCCATTTTGGACTCCAGAGCAGAAGGCTCCACAGCCTTCGGCACGGGCACTGAGGGGCCCGATGCCATCTCCCCCAAAGGGGAATCCTCGATAGTGTCTGGGGACAGAGGCCGGTCTGTGGTCAGATTCTTCCGGGGGACCTTCGCAGGCCGTTCCTTCTCTGATGCCTCGGACCAACGTCTCAAACTACGGGACTAGGACCAGGGAGCACCCGGCCGGTCAGAACTGTCCAAGGACGCTGCCTTGGAGGGTTTCTTCTTCTTCCTGGGTTCCATCAAGGGAGACCCCCTTCCTGAGGAGCCACGACGAAGCTCGGGTTCAGAGGGCTCAGACCGTGATGTCGGGGCCTCAGAGGCACCAGGGATTTGGGGAAAAACTTATCGTGCTGCTGCTGGCGGCTCTTGAGGGCATTACTGGAATCCTCTTGCAGAGACCGCAGGTGCTGGGTCGTGGTCTGGCCTGAGGAAGCAGAGACAGCACAGTTACTTACCTGTAACAGGTGATTTCTGGGAACAGCAGGAATAAGTTTTCACATATGGGTATCGTCGGTACCGACAGAGCCTGCGCGGGAACGCTCCCCAGCGTCCAAAAGGAAAGCTTTTGGGAGCATCCCACAGCGCCTGTGCGCTGCCTTCCTGCCTTTCCTAATTGCCTCTCTCCAGTTCGAGTTTTAAAGCTGAGACAAAGAGAGAGAGAGAGGAAAGGAAAGATAGATAGAGAGATACAACTCCTAGGGGAGGTGGGTGGGTTGTGAAGACTTATTCCTGCTATTCCCAGAGATCACCTGTTACAGGTAAGTAACTGTGCTGTCTCCAGGAACAAGCAGGAAGGAGTCTTCACATATGGGGACTCCCCAGCTAGAGATGCCTGGGAGATCACCCAGATTGTGAGTCCCGGGGAAGGGCTCCACTTCCACCCATGAATCTTAGGCATCCAGTCAGGGATGGAGGGTAGGAGCTGATTAGGTATGGAACAGGTGTTTGAGAACAGCCTGACCAAACAAGGCATCCCGGCGGGAGTCCTTGTCCAAGCAGTAATGGGCTGTGAAGGTATGAACCGATGCCCAGGTGGCCGCTCAACAGATTTGGTCGATGGAAACAGAGTTTAGATGAGCCATAGAGGTTGCCATGGCCCTCACATTATGAGCTGTGACATGGCCCTCCAGAGAAAGGTTCTTACTCTGGTAGGCGAAGGAAATACACTGAGCAATCCAATTGGACAGAGTTCTCTTAGAGACTGGAAGTCCTAAATGAGAAGGATCAAAAGCAACAAAAAGTTGAGAGGACTTTCTATGTTGCTGTGTCCTTTGTAAGTAGAAAGCGAGTGCTCTTTTACAATCCAGGGTATGAAGATTCCTCTCTGCACTTGATGCATGAGGTCCTGGAAAAAAGACAGGTAAATACACCTCCTGGTTCAGATGAAAAGGTGAGACCACTTTAGGCATAAAGTATGGATTAGTTCTGAGGACTACCTTGTCATGATGGAACCTTGTATAAGGAGGATTAGCCACTAAAGCTTGCAGCTCACTGATACGGCGAGCTGAGGTGACTGCAATGAGAAAAATAACCTTCCAGGAAAGGAATTTCAAGGAGGTAGTGGCTAAGGGTTCAAAGGGTGGCTTCATAAGCTGGCCAAGAACCAGATTCAAGTCCCATGCCACTGGAGGTGGTCTAATGGGAGGTTTAGTCAAAAGAAGGCCTCTCATGAATCTTGCTATAAGAGGATGAGAGGAAATAGGTTGTCCATTGAGAGGCTTAAGGGATGCTGCAATAGCACTCAAATGGACACTGATTGAATTTGTTTTAAGGCCTGCATGGGATAAATGCAGCAAATAGTCTAGTAAAGAATTCAAAGGTATTGCAAGAGGGTTGAGACCCTTCTCTGCACACCAAATGGAAAACCTTTTCCATTTAAAAGCATATGAACGTCTGGTGGAAGGCTTTCTGGAAGCATGAAGGATATCTTTCACTTGCTGAGAAAGGTGTAAATCCTGAAGGTCTAGGCCTTCAGCAACCAGGCCCTGAGATGAAGAGACTGAGGATTTGGGTGCCACAAGGTTCCCTCCTCCTGGGAGAGGAGATCTGGAGCAGACCCCAGGTCTAGGGAGGGAGCTTGAGAGAGATGCAGAAGTAGAGGGTACCACACTTGGCGTGGCCAAAGTGGTGCTATGAGGATCATAGACCCCTTGTCTCTCTGGAGCTTGAACAGAGTCTTGGGGATGAGGGGAATAGGTGGAAAGGCATAGAGGAAGTCTTGCCCCCAATGAAGGAGGAAGGTATCCCTGGCCTGAGCTCCCTGACATGGAATCCTGAAACAAAACCGGGGAAGTTTGGCATTCCACGGACTTGCAAACAGGTCTATGTCTGGGGTACCCCAAATCCGAAAAATCCTGGCTATCTGGTCCCCATGGAGGGACCATTCGTGCGGAAGCAGAACTCGACTGAGTCTGTCTGCCCAAGAGTTTTGAACCCCTGGAAGATACACTGCCATGAGATGGATTTGATGCTCTCTGGCGAAGGCCCACAATTTCAGAGCTTCGTTGCAAAGCGACAGAGAGCCAGTCCCTCCCTGCTTGTTCATGTAGAACATGGCTACCTGGTTGTCTGTGTGAATGAGGACTGTCTTGTAGCTGAGCAGGGAGTGGAAGACTCTGAGAGCTAGAAAGATTGCTCTGAGCTCCAAGAGGATGATATGTAGAGATGTCTCCTGTGGAAACCAGATGCCCTGGGTGGAGAGATCTTGTAGATGAGCTCCCCAACCCTTTGGAGAGGCATCTGTTGTAAGGGTTGCTTGGGGTAACACCTGTTGAAAGGGGGACCCCAGCAACAGATTTTGAGGGGACTTCCACCAGTGGAGGGACCAAAAGAGGCGACTGGAGGTTGCTATTTTGTCTGACAGGCAACCTGAGGCCTGGGTCCATTGGGTGGATAGAGTCCACTGAGCTGCCCTCATGTGAAGGCGAGCATAAGGAACTACATGCACCGTGGATGCCATGTGGCCTAAGAATTGCAACATCTCTCGAGCAGTTAAATGGGATTTTAACTGAATCTGGGAGGCTAACTGCACCAAGCGTAGGCAACGGGCCTGGGGAAGTCAGGCCCTTGCAGTTGTGGTATCCAGAAAGGCCCCTATGAACTCTAGAGACTGTGTAGGGGTGAGGTGGGATTTTGGAATGTTGATTACCAGTCCCAGATACTGAAGAATACGCCTTGTGCAGGCTAGAGAAGTCTGGGCCTCTGACTGGGATGGAGCTCGGATGAGCCAGTCGTCCAGATATGGGAATACGAATATTCCTAGAGTGCGCAGGAATGCAGTTACTACTGCCATGCATTTTGTGAACACTCTTGGAGCAGAGGCCAGACCGAAAGGAAGCACCTTGTATTGGTAATGCTTTCCTTGGTAAACAAACCGAAGGAATCTTCTGTGTGTTGGATGGATGAGGACATGGGTGTACGCATCCTTGAGATCTAGAGAACAAAGCCAGTCCTGACTCTGGAGGTATGGAAGGAGAGTTCCGAGAGAAGTCATCTTGAATTTCTCCTTGCATAGAAACTTGTTCAATTCTCTGATATCTAATATGGGTCTGTAGCCCCCCGTTTTCTTTGGAATGAGAAAATAGGGGGAGTAGAACCCTGAGCCCTGTTGAAGAAGGGGTACTTCTTCTATTGCCCCTTGGGCAAGAAGGGTAGCAATCTCTTGACCTAGAAGGTTGAGGAGAGATGTTGGAGAATTGAACTGTTTCACCATGGTGTGAGGAGGAAGGTTTAAGAAATGAAGCTTGTATCCCTCCCTTATGATGGAGAGGGTCCATTGCTCTGCTGTGATTTGTTCCCATCTGGGAGCAAAGTGAGCTAACCTTCATGGGATGGTGAGAGGCTCTGGATGTTCTAGAGCTAGAAAGGCTAAGTTCTCTAGTGGAAAGCAAAGACCCTGAGGAGGCTGAGGCTGTTGGGCCGTAGCAGTCCTCGCAGCCTGAGGTCTGGCCTGTTTTGGTTGTTGCTGTCTCTTTGTAGCAAAATGACCTTGAGAAGAGGCCTGACCATAACCAGAAGAAAATTTCCCTTTCTTTGGGAAAGATCCTTTTTTGAACAACCTCTTTTTAAAAGGAGCAGTAGTAGACTTTGAAAGTCTATCTAAAGCAGAATTTTCAGCATCCATCTGGTTGGCCTTTGCTTTCCAATCTTTGCCAAACAGGTTTTCCCCTGTACAGGGGAGGTTACCTAGACCATCCTGTACCCAGGATTCCAAATCAGAGGCTTGCAACCAAGCAACTCTGTGTGCACCTATGGCAATAGCCGAGGCTCTACTGGCCTCCTCAAAAGAGTCAAAGGCTGCATGGTTAGAAAACTTGGATACATCCTGTGCATGTTTAAGTCAGGTGATATATTCTTCTCTCTTATCTTCTGACATAAAAGGAGATAAGGTTTGCAGATGATCTGTAACTTCTTTTAGAAAGATCCCCATATAGAGACTATAGGAGTTGATTCTGGCTACAAGTATACTGGCCTGGAAGATTTTCCTGCCAAAGGCATCTAGGGTTCTGCATTCTCTTCCTGGAGAAGCAGAGGAGTGCCTTTTTGTACTCTTGATCTTTTTCATAGCAGACTCTACCACAATGGAGTGGTGAGGAAGCTGAGTCTTATGAAACCCAGGACAAGGAGGAACACGATACATGGTGTCCAACCTTCTAGAATGAGGGGAGGTGGAAAGAGGAGTCTCCCATATGCCCAACATGTGATCATAAAGAATCTCATGTATTGGTAAGGTGGCTGCCTCTTTAGGAGCCTTAGGATACTGTAGGATATCTAATTTTTTGGCTCTAGGTTCAGTTTCAGAGGTCACTGAGATGGACAGGCCTTTGGCCACCTCCCTAATGAAGTCCTGAACAGACAAGTCTTCAGGAGGAGACATTCTCCTTTTTGGAGAAAAGGGTTCCTGAGGAAGGATCCCCGATGCTTCAATTGAGGCCTCTGAAGTATCAGAGTCTTCAGAGGAATCGAAGTATCGACTGTCTGGATGCTCTCGCAGAGCCCGATACGCGTACCGGGAGGTATCGACATCGGGAGTAATCGGTACCGAGTCGGTACTGATGGGCATCACTGGATAGCGTACCGCTGCCGTCGATGCTGATGTCGATGCAAGCGGTACTGGTATCGGAACCGATTTCGGATCCGGTACCGGTACCGACAACGGGGTTTGTTGCGGTACCGTAGGCGTCACAGCTTGTATGAATGCCGTGATGGCACGCTGCATGGTCAGAATATTCTGATCCATTGATGCCACCAATGTCTGGATGTCGGTACCGGTGGTAACCGCTGGTACCCCAGAACATTGTAACAGGTGATCGGTCGAGGCCGAGCCATCGATGTCAACCTGTGACCCCATAGGTAGAGCTTTGGAAGCCAGAGCCTCCCGCCGGGGTAATTTTGCAGGTGTGGATTCCTCAAGAGTAAGCCCGGGGGCATCTCGATACTTAGAGGGAGATGAACTCTTTGAGGACCAGCCGGATTTAAGTTTGGTTACCTCAGATCCATGGGATGAAGAAGCAGCCCTGGAAGACGTCGATGCCACAGAAGCTGCATCAGAGGGAAACAGGGTACTGAGCTTGGCTGCCCGATTTTGTAACCCTCTCAGACATCATGGAACAGGACTCACAATCCGCAATGGAGTGGTCAGGACCTAAACATTTTAGACACCAGTAATGGGTGTCAGTGACAGAAATAGTGCTACTGCACTTCGTGCATTTTTAAAACCCGGAGGCGGGTTTTTCCATGAGGAAAAATATATCTGTAGGCCTAAGGCCCCAGAAGAAAAAATGCACTGAAAATAGTAGTTTTTTTATTTTTTTTAAAAGAAAGAAAAAAGACCGGTGGTACCGGTCCGGAATCGAGAAGGCAGACAAGCGACTAAAGAAAAATAAAAGAAAATAAGAAATTCTTCAGCGGTGACAGGAAACACGACCTGCTGGCTCCGCGGAAAAGAAGAACTGGAGAGAGGCAGTTAGGAAAGGCGGGAAGGCAGCACGCAGGCGCTGTGGGATGCTCCCAAAAGCTTTCCTTTTGGACGTTGGGGAGCGTTCCCGCGCAGGCTCCGTCGGTACCGATGATACCCATATGTGAAGACTCATTCCTGCTTGTTCCTGGAGATAGCAGTCGTGTGTGTCGGTCAAAGACATAATTTTGGAGCACCGATCACGTTTCTTAAAGCCACTGGTAGCCATGGTGGAAAAAAGTAACCCTGTAAGGTTGAAGATTCTCCGGGCTGCTAGTCGAAGAGAAAAGGCGCGAAGATGCGAGGAAATAGAAAAGAATGAAAGCTACAAAAAACAGACTGAACTCGATTCCGAAGCAACGAGGTTGGTAGGCGGGAAGAGTACCTGTGCGATACCGGAAGAGAGTATGAAACTCAGAGAGAAAAATCAGCTTTTTCCAGGGACAAGCCAGACAAATATCTGAAGGGCTCCATGGAAAAAAGGAGATTGAGCAAGATGGCACCCTTAGACGGGAAGGGGACCACACATGTGGCCTCTCCCAAAGGCTTTCTTTAAAAGTTGGGGGGATGCTTCCACAAGGGCTCCTTAGGTGACGTCACCCATATGTGAGGACTGACTTCTTGCTTGTTCCCAGAGAAACTCTCTTCCTGGACGCCTGAAGGTTCTGCAGCTTTCGGTGTGGGCACCAAAGCTTTTGGGCCTGGGGCCAGCGCTCTAGCGAAGATGGCCTCAGAGAGCCTTGCGCGGTCACTGCCGGCTGAGGACACCTTTCTGGAGACCTTAGGGGGTTGCTGCTCTGAGTTGCCTGAGTCCCGTCGCGGGACCTTACCAGGTTTCTCCGGTCGAACCTTGACTGGCTTAAAGGATTTTTTCTTTTTCTTGCCAGGGTCCAGCGTCTTTCCTGAGGAGCCGCCGCCGTAGGACTCCTAAGACGACTGGGCCTCACGGGAGGTTCTTTGCTTCGGGCTCAGCATCAGGGAAACCAGAGCAGAGCCGGATCGCAGGAACATCATCTCCTGCAACTCTGACCTTTTCTTGTTGGTCCGAGGGGTCACGGCCTGACACAGGTCGCAGGAGTACTGTTGTGGTCCGGGCCAAGGCAGTGCAAACAGCAGTCGTGGGTGTCTGTGACAGACATTAATTTGACAGCGATGATCACACTTTTTAAAGCTACTAGGAGACATGGTGGATCACACCTGGACGGGGTCAACGACCCCCAGATGAAAAAGGGCACGAACGCCTGTCGAGGCAAGCCTTGATGAAAAAAGAGAAAGGGAGCCGAGAACAGCACTGAGGATGGCGCCAGCTCGAGGCGAAAAGAGGAACCAGAATGCAAACTGGGAAAAATTCAACTAAGAGGATAATTTTTAAGAAATTTTCCAGGGAAACAGGATACGTGTCCATTGGGCTCCGCGGAAAAAAGGAGATTGAGCAAGATAGAAACCTTGGGCAGGAAAGGGACCATGCATGCGTGGTAGCATTCCCAAAGGCTTTCTTTGAAAGCTGGGAAAATGCTCCGTGCGGGCTCCGTCGTCACTCATATATGAGGACTGACTTCCTGCTTGTTCCTGGAGATTTTATTATAGCTAACAGGATCAAAGGATATCAGAAATTTCTGAAAACAACGACAAATTGTGTTGCTGATGAAATGCTTTCCAGAAATGGGGCTATTTTAAAGCATTTCCACCCATAAAAAGCAGCACTGATGGGTGTAGATTGGATTACGTGTGTCAATGCCATTTTAAAAAAGGTTTTTTGTAGATGTTGGAATGTTCTCACATCCACCTTCCCTGTGGGAATAGTGGAGGTGGAGAGAAGGAGTGGTTTGAAAATTTTCAGACATCAGCATTTACACCTGTCCCTAGGCACAAATAAGTGTCTGCTAGCAAGGACAGCTGCGCATGCCAATGTCAGCCCCTCTCAATCACTTCCTCAATCTCAGGAACCCTTCTATACCAACCCCAGACCCTACTCCCTTCCCTACCCAGTGTCCCCCTCCCCCCAAAGCGGCCTCCACCCCCAAAGTGGCCTCCCATCTGACAGATCCTTTCCCACCACCAGGCAACTCCTACCCCCCCCTCCCCTTGAATGTCTCCCCCTGCATTACAAGAGACACTTCTCAACTTCCTCTCAAATCACCTATACCTTACTCCCTAATCCCCAACCCTGAGCTTAATAGGGGTTATTGGTGGACAGTGGGAGTAGAAGCAATACCCAATCGCTCCAGTTCAGCACAATATCAGCTCCAAAATGGTGCTCATAACCCCTAGTGGAGAGCCTGGTGTTGAGGACTGGGGAGTGAGAAAACTGTTGGGGGAGGCCAATTGGGATGGGAGATCAGGAAAGTGTCCTATGTTGCAGGACTGGAGGGGGGGGGGAGCCTTGGTTGTGCTTCTGGGGGAGGGGGGAATCAGAGCTGCTTCAGGGGGAGGGGAGACAGACACTATGGAAGGAAGGGAGCAGAGTCTGAGCATAGCACAGGGTGGCTAGCGGGGGAGTGCAGCAGATCCGTGCTCTGTGCCAGAAAAGCAATTATAACAGGCTGCTCTCATTTTTTATTTTTATTTACATTCTCTTATATACCGCGCTATTCTGCATCAGTGCGGTTTACATTGAACAAACTGAAATTACATTGAACAGGGCATTATAACTTGGAGATAACTATTTTACAGGGAACATGCCTCATGCCTATTTGAGCAGTTTTACATGGCTCTCCCCCGCCATGCAGCTTCCTAAAATTACTGCTTCTGTCAGATGTGCTGTGGCATACCTATTTCACTAGAGGCTTTGTGTTTGGCAGAACCTCTTATAAAATACAGTCATAATTCTCCATGCTCTGACATAGACATGTTAATTCCCCACTCTATGTCCTTTCTAAAATGGGTCTTAAAATGCATTATATGCTGCAATGACATAATTATTTTTAAGACCTCTTACCCTAAACTCGTAACTGCTTTCTCTTCCACATAAAAGTTAACTTTAAAACAACAGAATGACACAGAGCAAAGATCAGCCAAACCAGTGAAACAAGAGAGATTGATATTTATCTGGAGAAAGCGAGACATACCATAGAGAGAATATTCAGCCTCTTGTCCTGTATCACTTTCACTAGATGTGGAGGTCAGACTGGTGGTCAGCGTGTTACTGAGAGACTGTCCCACGGATAAGCCTGTAGTTGCAGTGGCTACATTGCTGCTGCTGGTAACACTTGATGTAGACATGGTCACTGTTGATGTAGTCCCAGTTGTAGTGAGGTTGGGGAAACTTTGTGCTCCCATTAGAGGGGAAGCTGGAGATTGAAAAATGAATAACTCAAGATTACACTTCACATTCCTCAAATTATCTCCAGCTATCTAACAAAAAATATGCTCTCCCCCATGTAAACACACACACACACACATATACCAATTCCACATCATTCCTGTTTTTTTGCCACACAAAAGAAAAATGACTTTTTTTTTCTGTTGAGTTGTAACCCTACTAGTCACTTTATTGGATACGTGAAAAGGTGACATTTTACTTACCGGATAAAGCACAGTTACTTACCTGTAACAGGTGATCTCTGGGAACAGCAGGAATAAGTCTTCACATATGGGTACGTCGGTACCGACGGAGCCTGCGCGGGAACGCTCCCCAGCGTCCAATCAGAAAGCTTTTGGGAGCATCCCACAGCGCCTGCGTTCTGCCTTCCCGCCTTTCCAACTGTCTCTCCTCAGTTGAGTTTTATAACTGAGACAAAGAGGGAGAGAGAGGGAAAGGAAGAGAGATAGAGACAACTCCTAGGGGAGGTGGGTGAGTTGTGAAGACTTATTCCTGCTGTTCCCAGAGATCACCTGTTACAGGTAAGTAACTGTGCTATCTCCAGGAACAAGCAGGAATGAGTCTTCACATATGGGGACTCCCTAGCTCTTGATGCCAGGGAGAGAGCCCACCTGGGACAGGGCTACACTTCCCCACCTGGATCTCTGGCATCCCATGAGGGATGGTGGGTAGGAGTTGATTAAGCATGGAACAGGTGTTTGAGAACAGCCTGACCAAACAAGGCATCCCGGCGGGAGTCCTTGTCCAAGCAGTAATGGGCTGTGAAGGTATGAACCGAGGCCCAAGTGGCTGCTCGACAGATGTCCGTCGATAGACAGAGTTCAGATGAGCCATTGAGGCTGCCATGGCCCTCACATTGTGAGCTGTGACATGGCCCTCCAGAGAAATGTTTCTTGCTCTGATAGGCGAAAGAAATACATTGGGCAATCCAGTTGGAAAGAGTTCTCTTGGAGACTGGTTGTCCCAAATGAGAAGGATCAAAAGCAACAAAGAGTTGGGAAGACTTTCTATGTTTCTGTGTCCTCTGTAAGTAAAAAGCCAGAGCTCTTTTACAGTCCAGGGTATGAAGATTCCTCTCTGCACTTGATGCATGAGGCCCTGGAAAAAAGACAGGTAGGTAGACCTCTTGGTTGAGGTGAAAAGGCGAGACCATCTTAGGCATAAAATGTGGATTAGTCCTAAGGACCACCTTGTCATGATGGAACCTTGTATAAGGTGGATTAGCTACTAGTGCTTGCAATTCACTGATGCGGCGTGCTGATGTGATTGCAATGAGAAAGATAACCTTCCAAGAAAGGTATTTCAAGGAGGTAGTAGCTAAAGGTTCAAAAGGCAGCTTCATAAGCTGACCAAGAACCAAATTTAAGTCCAATGCCACCGGTGGTGGTCTAATGGGAGGCTTTGTTAAAAGGAGGCCTCTCATGAATCTTGCTACAAGGGGATGAGAGGAAACAGGTTGTCCATTTAGAGGCTTGAGTGAAGCTGCAATAGCACTCAGATGGACTCTTACTGCATTTGACTTAAGGCCTGCATTAGACAGATGCAGGAGATACTCCAGCAACGATTCCAGAGGTATGGCACGGGGGTTAAGATCCTTTTCAGAACACCAGATGGTAAACTTTTTCCACTTGAAGGCGTAAGAACGTCTAGTGGAAGGTTTTCTGGAAGCTTGAAGAACATCTTTCACTTGCTGAGAAAGAGGAAGATGCTGGAGATCTAGGCCTTCAGCAACCAAGCCCTGAAATTCAGAGACTGGGGATTGGGATGCCACAACTTTCCGTCCTCCTGAGAGAGGAGGTCTGGGGCAGACCCTAACTCTAGGGAGGGAGTTTGAGAGAGATGTAGAAGCAGAGGGTACCACACTTGCCGTGGCCAATGTGGAGCTATGAGAATCATGTGGCCTCTGTCTCTCTGAAGCTTGAACAGGGTTTTGGGAATTAGGGGAATGAGTGGAAAGGCATACAGGAAGTCTTGACTCCAGTGAAGGAGGAAAATATCCCTTGCCTGAGCCCCCTGAGCCAGAGTTCTGGAACAGAACCGGGGAAGTTTGGCATTCCACGGACTTGCAAAGAGGTCTATGTCCGGGGTTCCCCAAATTTGAAAAATTTTTGACACCTGGTCCATATGTAGGGACCACTCGTGTGGAAGCAGAACTCGACTGAGTCTGTCTGCCCAAGAGTTTTGAACCCCTGGAAGATAGACTGCCAGAAGATGAATGTGATGCTCTCTGGCGAGGACCCATTGCAAAGCGACAGATAGCCAGTTCCCCCCTGCTTGTTTAGGTAGAACATTGTGGCAGCACTGATAGCATGCAATAAATAATACCCGGAGTCAGTACAAGGATCCAAACCAATTTATTGTGCACAAGGCACAAGCATCAAAGGACTGAGCAATGGCGAACAGGAACAACTTCCTTAAATACAAGCTTCACAGTTTGATACAGGCAGACTTTCTATTGGTCCCAACGCCCCCTGCACCTATCCAATTGGGGACCCCCTCACTGGGCCCTCTTCCTCCTTCTCAGGCTATGCTAACACAGGCTCATTTTCGAGACATAATACATTCCTGCTACAAGGTCACTGCATCAGCATAAAAGCATGGAATAAAGGATTAATACAAACTTATCAAAAGCAGTTTAGAGCAGTTTAAGGCAGATCCTCAGCCTTCACTGACTTTGGTCTTTCTCAGCACTACTATTTCTAGCAGTGGGGGCGGGGACTCCGGCCTAGCTTGCAGGCTCATACATGTACAGGCTATTATATAGGCCATAGCCTACCACATTCCCCCCTTTGATTATTCTCACCCGCAACTTAGAAAGGGTGGGAATTAAATCACATATTATTCTTGTGTAACAGCATCATCTTGGGGTATATAGGGTAATATTGCCACATAGCCAACACTTTAGTTGCTGTCTGCCGCTTCACAGTGCTATCAATAACTGAGGTTATAGTGCGCAAGCAATGGGGTAGGAGACATGGGAGAAACAAGCACACAGCCAATATTAAGAATACAACACAAGAGTTTTCAGGCCACCCAGTCCTGAAAACATGGAACCAAACCATCCATCAAGCTCCAGTCTACGCCATTTCCGGACGGCACATAGGCTTGCTTCCGCATCTGTTCGGCTATGTCCTCGACAACTTGGCCTTCATTATCAATCTGCAAACAACGGTTAGTTAAATTCAATTTTCCATACACTCCACCTTCAGCTGCTAACAAATAATCCAGTGCTAAACAAGTTCAGGAGCATTTACACCTGTCCACCAGGACGTCTTTCTAGTGGTGGCATCATAAGACTTAGACGAGCAATCTGTATTCCAGTCTGAGTAGTAGTGATGCAGGCTGCACAGGGGGGAGAGTACGGCAAACGTTATTCCAAGGGACCCCAGGGCTGCCCAAAGTCTTTCTCCCACAGCTTCCATTGCACCCTGGCTCCGACGTGTGACAGAAGTAGGGGTGTAGATTCTTAGTCTCTTACAGTAGTGGTTGTCGTCGCAAAGTGAGCCACAATGGAGTTTCAGGGTCATTTACGCAAGTCCAATGACCAAGTTCAGGTGTGGCTGCTGGCTTTACTTGACTGTGATGGATCCAAGGTTCAAGCTCTGCAACTTTAACTGCTGTTGGGGTTATCAAGATGACAACATAAGGTCCCTTCCAATGCGGTATCAACGGTGTCCTTCTCCACGCTTTGATCCACACCGAGAGCCGAGACTTCAGGCTTGAGAGGATGTAGAGGTTGATGGGCAGCTGATGAATCTGCAAAACAGAACTTAAAACCAATAGTTCTTGCCTAGTAATTTCAGATCCATTCTGTTACATATCACCTTTTGTTCCTTGTACCATAGGCGGGGGTCACCTATACAGAATCTCAAAAGGGGAAACTCCTAAAGACTTAGTAGGGGCTAAACCTATCCTGAGAAGGGCTATAGGAAGAACTCAGAACTGGGGCTACTTCAGGTAAACTTCATGGCAAAGTTTAGATTACTGAGATTCCAGGATTCCATTCATACAGTCTACTTTTCCTAAGTTCTGAGGTCTGCAGGCAGTATGCATCTGATAATCTTAATATCTCGGGATCATACTTAATGGACTTGTTTCCTGAGGTTATCAACCCGCATTCTTTGTACAGGGCCTCGTGTGCATGCAAGGTTGTAAGGGCATACATGGAATCTGTGTACACTTTCCCTATTGTTCGTGCTCTAGTGAGGGCTATCAGTTCAGCTTTCTGTGCTGCAGCTTCTGGGGCCAGAGCTGTGGATTCAACTACCAGATCAAGGGTCACCACCGCATATCCGGCACAACAATGTCCATTAATGATGATAGGACTGCTTCCATCTACAAAGGAAGTCCGTTCAGGGTTCTCCAAAGGAACATAGAAACTGAAAGGTTTTCTGGACATCTGGTAGACCCAGAGCATAGAACATGGCTACCTGATTGTCCGTGTGGACAAGGACTGTCTTGTGGCTGAGCAGGGTGTGGAAAACTCGTAGAGCAAGGAAGATTGCTCTGAGTTCCAAGAGATTGATGTGGAGACAAGTCTCCTGTGGGGACCAGATGCCCTGGGTGGAGAGGTCCTGAAGATGAGTTCCCCAGCCCATTGGAGAAGCATCTGTTTTAAGAGTTGCTTGGGGTAGAGGTTGTTGAAAAGGACACCCCAGCAAGAGGTTTTGAGGGGACTTCCACCATTGGAGGGACAAAATGAGGCGACTTGTGTTTGCTATTTTGTTTGACAGGCAGCCTAATGCCTGGGTCCATTGGGTGGATAAAGTCCACTGAGCTGCTCTCATGTGAAGGCGAGCATATGGTACCACATGAACGGTGGAAGCCATGTGGCCTAGCAACTATAACATCTCTCGAGCAGTTAGTAGGGGTTTCAACTCTCCTTGAGAAGCTAACTGCATCAAGCAAAGGCAGCGGGCTTGGGGAAGAAAGGCCCTTGCCTTTGTGGTATCCAGCAATGCCCCTATAAACTCCAGGGACTGAGTAGGGATCAAATTGGATTTTGGGATGTTTATTACCAGCCCTAAATATTGAAGGATACGCATTGTGCAGGTTAGAGCAGTCTTGGCCTCTGATTGAGTGGGAGCTCGAATGAGCCAGTCGTCCAGATAGGGGAAGACAAATATTCCCAGGGTGCGCAGAAAAGCAGCCACCACTACCATGCATTTCGTGAACACCCTTGGTGCAGAGGCCAGGCCAAAGGGGAGCACTCTGTATTGATAGTGCTTCTCCTGGAAAAGGAACCGAAGGAACCTTCTGTGAGTTGGATGGATGAGAACATGAGTGTACGCATCCTTGAGATCTAGAGAACAAAGCCAATCCTGACTCTGAAGGTATGGCAGCAGAGTTCCTACAGAAACCATCTTGAATTTTTCCTTGACTAGGAATCTGTTCAACTCTCTGAGATCTAAAATGGGTCTGAAGCCCCCTGTTTTCTTTGGGATAAGAAAATAGGGGGAGCAGAACCCTGTGCCTTGTTGTTGAGAAGGCACATCCTCTATTGCCCCTTGGGCTAGAAGAGTGGCAACCTCCTGCTCTAACAGGTTGAGGAGGGAGGTTGGAGAATTGAACTGGTGCACTCTTGTGAGAGGGGGCAAGCTGGAAAAATGAAGTTTGTACCCCTCTCTTATGATGGAGAGTGTCCAATGCTCTGCTGTGATTTGCCCCCATCTGGGAGCAAAGTGACATAACCTTCCTGGAATGGTGGAGGGCTCTGGTCTTTCTAGAGCCAGGAAGGCTAAGTTCTCTAGCAGAAAGTCAAAGGCCCTGAGGGGGCTGAGACTGCTGGGCTGGAGCAGGCCTCGCAGCCTTTGCCTTGGTCTGTTTGGAGGATTGCTGACGTTTGAAAGGGAACTGAGCTACAGAAGATGCTCTCTGACTATAAGCAGGATAGGATCTTCCCTTTTTAGAAAAAGGTGTTTTCTTGAACAACCTTTTCTTAGCAGGAGCAGCTGTAGATTTGGATAATATATCCAAAGCAGAATTTTCAGCATCCATCTGATTGGCTTTTGCTTGCCAATCCTTACAAAACAGATTTTCACCTGTACAAGGGATATTTCCCAATTCATCTTGGACCCAGGTCTCCAAATCAGATGCTTGAAGCCAAGCAATCCTATGTACACCTATAGCTATAGCTGAGGCTCTGCTTACGCATTCAAAGGAGTCGAAAGCTGCAAAGTTGGAGAATTTGGAGATATCCTGGGCATGTTTGAGCCCAGAGAGAAATTCTTGCCTTTTATTGTCAGACATAAAAGGACTTAAAGTCTGAAAATGGTCAGTGACTTCTTTTAAGAACATTACCATGTAGGGACTATAAGAATTAATTCTCGCAGCAAGCATGGAAGCTTGGAAGACTCTTCTACCAAAAGCATCCAGGGTTCTACATTCACGTCCTGGAGGATTAGAGGCATGTCTCTTGGCACTTCTAATCTTTCTCAATGCAGACTCAACCACAATAGAGTGGTGAGGAAGCTGAGTTTTATGGAAACCAGGACAAGGAGGGACACGATACATGGTGTCCAACCTGCGAGAATGAGGAGAGGTGGTTAGAGGTGTTTCCCACATCCTTAACATGAGATCATACAGAATCTCATGAATAGGCAAGGTAGCTGCCTCTTTAGGAGTTTTAGGATATTGTAGAATATCTAGCTCCTTAGCTCTAGGCTCTGACTCTGGGGCTACTGTAATAGAGAGACCCCGAGCCACCTCTCTGATAAAGTCTTGAAAAGACAAGTCCTCTGGAGGAGACATCCTTCTTTTAGGAGAGGACTCCTCCTGTGGAAGAAGCATCGCTGCATCGACAGACTCTTCAGAATCCTCAGTGTCATCAGAGGAATCGAAGTATCGTCTTTCGGGATGCTCTTGCAAAGCCCGATACCCGTACCAACCGGGGTCGGTATCGGGAATCATCGGTACCGGGGTATCGGTACCAGATGGCTGCAGAGGGCAGGGTACCGGCATGGCTGACAACGATGCCGATGTCGATGCCACTGGTACCGGAATCAGTACTGATGGCGATACCGGAGCCGGTACCTGCGGAGTAGTCTGTTGCGGTACCACGGGCGTCGATGCCACAAGGAAAGCCGCCAAATCTGATCCATCGACGCTGCCAATGCCTGGAAGTCGGTACCGGTGGAGGCCACTGGTACCCCAGAGCATGGCACCAGGAGATCTGTTGAGGCCACACCATCTAGATCATCCTGGAACCCCGATGATGATGCTTTAGAAGCCGAAGCCTCCCGCCGGGGTAATTTTGCCGGTGCAGAATCCTCGAGGGCAAGGCCAGGGGCATCTCGATGCTTAGAAGGAGATTTGCCCTTCGAGGACCGGCTGGATTTATGTTTAGTTACCTGAGATCCATGTGAGGAAGAAGCAGTCCTGGAAGACGTCGATGCCACCGAAGCCGCATCAGAGGGAAACAGGGTGCTGAGCTTGGCAGCTCGGTTCTGTCGACCTCTCTTAGACATCATGGAACAGGACACACAATCTTTAATGGAATGGTCAGGGCCTAAACATTTGAGACACCAGTCATGGGTGTCGGTGACGAATATAGTACCGCCACATTTTGTGCACTTCTTAAAACCTGAGGCAGGTTTTTCCATATTTAAGGAAAAAGGTTTTGAGTCTAAGGCCCAAAACTGAAGTACACCTGAAGAAAAAATAGAAGGTCTTTATTTTTTTTTTTTTTAAGAAAAAAAAAAGAACCGGCAGTACCGGTGTAGCGTCGAGGAAGGCAGACGCGTACAGAAAAGAAATAAAGAAAAAATAAGGAAATTCTTCTGCGGTGACAGGAACACGACCTGCTGGCTCTGCGGAAAAAGAACAACTGAGGAGAGACAGTTGGAAAGGCGGGAAGGAAGCACGCAGGTGCTGTGGGATGCTCCCAAAAGCTTTCTGATTGGACGCTGAGGAGCGTTCCCGCGCAGGCTCCATCGGTACCGACATACCCATATGTGAAGACTCATTCCTGCTTGTTCCTGGAGATTTTACTTTTCCTTATCCTGTTAGACTAGTCCAGACAACTGGGTTGTGTCCCCCTACCAGCAGACCCTGAGACAGCGAAAGCTTCCTGAGGCTTCTTATGACATCATCATGCCATATCAGTCAGAACACCTGGAACAGCTTAATGGTTAGAGCACTGGCTTGGGAGCCAAAAGACCAGGGTTCAATTCCCACTAGCACTCCTTGTGGCCTTGGGTAAGTCACTTAACCCTTCATTGCCTCAGTAGAATCCAAGTTATTAATGTCCCTGTTTAATGTACATTACCAAGTTTAAGTTACAATGTAAACCGCTTTGACTAAAATGATAAAGTGGTATTTGAAAAAACAGTTAAATAAATAAACAGCAAACACTTAGAGGGAGCCAGCAATATTCATACCAAAGCATATGGTGAGGAACCTTAGACCTCAACACAACCTCAGTGAAGGAAATCAGTTTCAACAAAACAATACCAAAAATATGTACAGGTTCAGCTTCAACAGAAGGCTTGCCAGAAGGGTATGAGCCCACAGGACCAACTACAGAGAATAGCAGACCAAGCAGTTTTTCAGGGTGGGTCCTGGAATGGTCTAGCAGGACTCAAGGAAAGGATATCATCTGGTAAATAAAATGTTACCTTCCACATCATCTGGCTAGACCAGTCAAATGATTGGGACATACCAAAACTATGATTCCAATGGGTGGGAAAAAGACATGGCAGCTTTTAAGACCCCTGAGCCGAAGGCTGTGTCTGCTCGAGAGTGGATATCCAAGCGGTAATGCCTGACAAAAGTGGAAAGCGATGCCCAGGTTGCTGCTCGACAAATGTCTGAGAGGGGTTACCGAGCTATGCTCCACCCACAAGGATGTTTGCTCTCAAATGGAATGCACACGCAAACCCTCTGGAACCGTCAGGTTCCGCAAAAGATACGCAGAGGCAATCACCTTCTTGATCTAGCGCCCAAATTAGACTTGGAGGCTGCATCATCTTTACACAGTCCCGTAAACAGCACAAATAGATGGTCTGACTTATGGAAAGAGTTAGTAACCTTAAAGTACCGGAGAAGCACTCTCCAGACATCCACTAGGCTAAAGTCCTTCCCTTGGCACTGCTCCTTAGAAATGTACTACTACTGCTGCTGATCATTTATATAGCACTACAAGGTGTATGCAGCGCTATACAGACACATGTAAAAGACAGTCCCTTCTTATCAGAGCTTACAGTCTAATCAAGACAGACAACACAGCAGCTGTGGACAAGGATACATCTAGGAGATCGAGTGGATCAGGATCCAAAAGCGGCCTCGAAGAGGTGAGTTTTCAGCCTGGATTTGAAAAAGGCCAGAGAAGAAACATGACGTACAGACTCACATAATTTGTTCCAGGCCTAAGGAGTAGCAAGGTAAAAGGACTGAAGTCTAGAGATGGCATTAGAAGAGCACAGATAGAAGTGATCTGCCAGAAGATTGGACTTCCCCAAGAGGGGTGTAAGGAACAGATGTAAGAGGAAAGGTAGTGAGGATCAGTAGAATGAGTGCACTTGTAGGCCAGCAGGAGAAGTTTTAACTGGATGTGGAAATGGATAGGGAGCCAGTGAAGTGACTTGAGAAGAGAGGTTGAGCATGTTGAGGATGGCGGAAGATTAGCTGTGCAGCTGATTTTTGAATAGATTGAAAGAAACCGAGGAAGATCGGCAAGGAGGAAGTTGCAAACAGACTGCCTGATTCACATGGAAAGGCAGATATCCCCCTGGGCAAGTAGAAAGGAACAGGCTTTAGCACACAGCCTCCTCCAAGAACGATAAGCAAGGATCTCTGCATGAGAAGGCTTGCAGCTCGGAAATACATCTCACCGAACAGATTGCAACCGGGGTCAGATCTTTAAGCATAGCCCGCTTCAAGGGCTCGAAGGGCCCAGAACACCAGGCAAAAATACCAGAGGAATAATTAAATGCAGGGAAGGGTTGATGCTTATGTCATAATCCCTGGATAAAATGGGAATGCAAGACAATGGACTGCCCTGCCACGGGACTCATGAAGCAGAAGGGCTGCCACCTGAAGAAAGGCAAGCAAGGAAGGTAAGACTACTGAATCTGGTCTAGCTTGATGCTGAAGGCACCAATGCCCAAATAGAGACCAGATGTGCAACTAGGCTAGGCTGCTAGTTCTTCTCCTAGTCTTGGGGACCATGGAAACCATGGCGACAGAATAGACTTTACCCACTAAGCAGCATGTCTTAGAAGCCAAGCCCTAAATGAGAAGCAAGCATAGTCTCCATGGCCAATCTGGCGCCACCCAGCCCTGATGCTGCTCTATGCATCAAAGCACATGATCCACTAGCAGCCATGAAGGAAACACATACAGCAGGACACAATTCAGCCAGGGTTTTACTAGGGCATCAACATCCTCAGAGCCTGTTTCTCTGTGGTGACTGAAGCATTGGATCAGGTCACCATCAGATCCATTTCTGGATGATCCCTGTGACACAGAATCTGTTGAAAGGCCATTTGACTCAGCTTCCACTCCCTACGATCAAAGGGATGACTGAGGATGCATTGTGCTGACAGTGCTAGCAGATTCCTTTCTGACCAGGAGAACAGGAGGGTTATCTCCAGGGCTACTCCAGCACTCTTTGTGCCCCCTAGCTGATTGATGCACACCACTGCTGTGGCATTGTCCAAGTTGACCCAGATTGCTTTGCTCGGAAGTGCAAACGGGCCAACCAAATGGTCTTTGCCTCGAGACTATTGATGGGTCATGCTGACTTGTGGCTGTTGCAACAGCCCTGAACTGCTCGGGTCCCGCAAAGAGCTCCCAAGCCAAACAGATGGCATCCATCAACAGGAGAAGCCATGAGTGATCATCCAGTGGCATAACCTTCCCCTCAGGTCCTGTGGCTGCTGGCACCACTGCAAGCTGGACACATCCTCGACTGGAGGAGTAGCCTGACTCCTGAGAGCTGAGAGACTACTGAGAAAGCAAGGAGTTCTAAAGTGGCATCATATGAGCTCGTGCCCAAAGTACCAAGGTGACTGCTACCGCCATCAAGCCGAGAAGCTGTAGATAATCACAAACTCGAGGAGCCTGGAGATCAGAAAGCTGCCAACTGGGCCAACAACATTTCTTTTTCATTTTTACTCTCTCCTCAAGCAGGAAGACTTTGCCTAGCCAAGTGTCCATACACTCCACCAGCTACTCCAGTGACTGGGAATACATCAATAGGCTCTTTCCTCAATTTATCACCCAACAGACTCTCTAGGAACTGCATCACCTGGGCCAAAATCCAAGACACTTTGGACTGCGACCTGGCCAAATGAGACAGACCATCCAGATATGGAGGAACATAGATCTCCTGATGCCTCAGCACAGAAGCTGCCACCACCATCATTTTTGAGAATGTCCTTGGGGAGGTGGAAAGGCCAAAAGGGAGAGCGGCAAATTGAAAATGAAAGCCAAGAATGGCAAAAATAAGAAAACATTGTTGATCCTCTTGGATAGGATGAGGATGTAAGCCTCAACTAAATCCACAGACATGAGGAACTCTCCGTGGTGTACTGCCTGAATCACTGACAACAGGGCCTCCATATGAAAGTGAAGGGTGCACATGTGAGCATTGACTTCCTTGAAGTAGAGGATTGGCCAAAAGAAACTGCCTTTCTTTGCCATCACAAAATAGATGGAGTATCAGCCAAGGCCCTTGTCAGCTGGGGAAACTGAGACCACTGCCCGTAGATAAAATAATCTGTCCAAGGTACACTGAATTGTGGCTCTCTTGGCTGCTGAGCCACAATGAGAGACAAAGGCATCCAGAATAGACTTTCTGCATTCTAGAACATAACCATACTGAATGGTGTCTAGCACCCCATGATCCTCAGTGATCCGGGCCCACAACTGAAAGAAAGGTTGAAGCCTGCCTGCCCACTGGGGGCATCCCAGAATGGACTCCCTAAGCTGTCACTGTACTAGACCGGAGGCAGCATTTCTGGAGGTGTTGGAGTCCTGGGACCCTTGAGGTCCACGAAAGGACTGAGTCCAAGACTGAAACCCAGAAGAGGAGGAAAAAGGAGGGCTTCCTGGAGCAGTATCAATGAAAGTCTTGGGAGTCACACGAGTCCGAAAAACGTGTACAAGGAACGTGTATGTCGAAAAGGAAGATGCAGCTGCACACCTCCCAGGCCCTTTTCATCTATCCTCTGGGAGGCAATGAGGTTGCCCAAGTCCTTCACCAAAGACCGCCCCAAACAAGAGCGTCCCTTTAAAAGTGAGCAGAGACAATTGGGATTTGGAAGACAAATCCGCCACCCGCTGCAGTGAAGAAAGCAATGTCTTTAGCCCCCAAGCAGATTAGACCATACACAGTGTCCAACAAAATGCAACTGCTAACTCCTAGAGAGGCGCAATATCCTCTGGCACAAGAGACTGCACCAAATGAAGCAGAGCTTGAGTCACTAGATCTGCACACACTGTCAAATGAAGGATAGTGAAGGCCACAAACTGATTCTTCAAAACAGCATCCAGCTTATGATTAAGGAGTTCCTTCAAGCCAATTCTGCCCTCCACCGGGATGGTGACCTTCTTCATAACTGTTTTAACATTATTGGTGTGTTAAACCACTTGGTGTAGACCTCCAGAGGCAGGGCATAAAGCCTCTTGCACTTTGAGACCCTTCACTGAGAAGTTGGACAAGTCCCAATCCGAGCGTATCATGCTCTTCATAACCACAGGAAAGGGAAAGGTCATCTTAGACTTCTGAACCCCCTGCAAGAGGTGGTGAATCTGTGGCCTTTGTTCAGTATCTGGAAGGTGCGTCAAACGTAGGGCAGAGGGCACATGGGCAATCAGGGACACCAGTTAGTCCTTTCTGAGTAGGCAAATACCGGACTCATAGCGATCTTCAGAGTGAGAGGACAATTCATCTTCCAAGTTGGAATCAGCACCCGAAGCATTGTGACTGGACTCCAGTCTCAGTCAAAGGACAGTCAATTCAAATCTCCAGACTCCAAGCATTGCAGAAAGCGCTTGGCCAGAATGAACAAATGGATGATGAAATGCTCAAATAAATCAAGGAAGCTAACAAAAGTTACAGCACAGTAATAATAATGGGTGATTTCAATTACCCCGGAATCAACTGGGTCAGTGTCACGGCAGGACATGCTAAAGAGATAAAGTTCCTAGATGAAATAAATGACTGCTTCTTGGAGCAGCTGGTTCATCAACCGACCAGAGGGGAAGCCATATTGGACCTAGTCCTTAGTGGAACACCAGATCTGGTGCAAGAGATAAGGGTATTGGGACCACTTGGCAATAGTGATCATAGCATGATCGCGTTTGATTTAATTAGTGGAGGAGAGATGGTAAGGAAATCCACAGTACTATCTTTTAATTTTCGAAAGGAAGACTATGATAAAATGAGGAAAACAGTTAAGAAAAAACTAAAAGGAGCAGTTGCAAAGGTTAAAGACTTACATCAAGCTTGGGTATTGTTGAAAAATACTATCTTGGAAGCCCAGATCAGCTGTATTCCACACTTTAAGAAAAGTGGAAGGAAGTCCAAACACCTGCCAGCATGGTTTATAGGTGAGGTCAGAGATGCTGTTCTTGCCAAAAAAGCATTTTCAGGAAATGGAAAAAAGAGCCAAATGACGAAAACTTGAAAGAGCACAAGCACTGGCAAGTTAAATGCAAGGCATTGATAAGGCAGGCAAAAGGAGAATTTGAGAAGAAGCTTGCTGCGGAAGCAAAAATGTGTAATAAAGACATTTTCAAGTACATTCATAGCAAAAAACCTGTGAGAGTCAATTGGTCCATTAGATGATAGAGGGGTTAAAGGGGCACTAAGAGATGACAAGGCGATAGCGGAGAGACTGAATGAATTCTTTGCTTCGGTCTTTACTGAAGAAGATATAGGGATGTTACCCATGACTGAAGTGGTATTTAAAGCTGCGAAAAATTGAAGGAAATATCGATACATCGGGAAGATGTATTACAACTATTCAATAAACTGACGAGTAGCAAATCACCTGGCCCGGATGATAAAAATCCAAGGGTGTTGAAAGAACTGAAATATGAGATTGCAGACCTGCTATTAGTAATCTGTGAACTATCAATAAAATCATCTGTAATACCAGAAGATTGGAGGATGGTCAACATAACGCCAATTTTTAAAAAGGATTCCAGGGGTGATCCGGGAAACTACAGACCGGTAAGCCTGACATCGGTACCGGGAAAAATGGTAGAAACCATCATAAAGAACAAAATTGCTGAACATGTGAATAGTCATGACTTAATGGGAGACAGCCAACATGGCTTAAGACAAGGAAGATCTTGCCTTACTAATCTGTTATGTTTTTTTTGAAGGTGTGAATAAACAGATAGACAAAGGTGAGCCGGTTGATATAGTGTATTTGGACTTTCAGAAAGCCTTTGACAAGGTCCCTCATTAGAGACATTTGGCAAAACTAAAGTGTCATGGGATAGGAGGCAGTGTACTATTATGGATCAGGAACTGGTTAAAAGATAGAAAGCAGAGGGTAGGGCGAAATGGCCAATTTTCCCAATGGAAAAAGGTGAATAGTGGTGTACCCCAGGGATTGTGCTGGGTCCGCTGCCTTTTGAGATAGTCATAAATGACCTGGAAAAGGGAATAATAAATGAGGTTATCAAATATGCAGATGACACAAAACTATTTAAAGTTATTAAAACCCATGAGGACTGTGGAAAATTGCAAGAGAATCTTGATAAATTTGAAGACTGGGCATCAAAATGGCAGATGATATTTAATGTGGACAAGTGCAAAGTTATGCACCTAGGGAAGAATAACCCAAACTATAGTTACACGATGCAAGGTTCCACATTAGGAACCACCACCCAGGAAAAAGATTTAGGCGTCATTGTGGACAACATGTTAAAACCCTCCGCCCAGTGTGCAGCGGCAGCCAAGAGAGCAAATAGAATGCTAGGTATCATAAGGAAAGGAATGGAAAATAAAAACAAAAGGTACTATATAATGCCTCTGTATCGTTCCATGGTGCGACCGCACCTTGAATATTGTGTGCAATTCTGGTCGCCGTATCTTAAAAAGGATATAGCCTTATTAGAAAAGGTTCAGAGAAGAGCCACCAAAATGGTAAAGGGGATGGAAGGATACCCCTATGAAGAAAGGCTATAAAGGTTAGGGCTCTTTAACCTGGAAAAGAGACGGCTGAGGGGAAATATGACATAAGTCTATAAATTAATGAACAGTGGAATGGGTAAACGTAGATCGATTGTTTATGTTATCAGAATATAGAAAGATTAGGGGACATGCAATGAAGTTACAGGGTAAAGCATAGCTACTCACCTGTAACAGGTGATCTCTGGGAACAGAAGGAATTTAGTCCTCACATATGGGTATTGTCGGTACCGACGGAGCCTGAGCGGGAACGCTCCCCAGCGTCCAATTAAAAAGCTTCTGGGAGCATCCCACAGCGCCTGCGTGCTGCCTTCTCGCCTTTCCCAAATGCCTCTCTCCAGTTGAGTTTTAAAGCTGAGACAAAGAGAGGGAAAGGGAAAGAGATAGATAGATAGATACAACTCCTAGGGGAGGTGGGTGGGTTGTGAGAACTAAATTCCTGCTGTTCCCGGAGATCACCTGTTACAGGTGAGTAACTATGCTATCTCCAGGAACAAGCAGGAATATAGTCATCACATATGGGGACTCCCTAGCTTTAGGTGCCAGGGAGAGACCCCAGACGTTCTGTACCCCTCAACAGAGCTCCACTTCCCCCCCATGGATCTCCTTCCAAGAAAGGAATTTCAATGAATTAGTAGCTAAAGGTTCGAAAGGTGGCTTCATGAACCAGATTTAAGTCCCATGCCACCGGTGGTGGCCTAATGGGAGGCTTAGTTAGAAGAAGGCCTCTCATAATCCTTGCTACTATAAGAAGATGAGAGGAAATAGGCTGTCCATTTAGAGGCTTAAAGGAAGCTGCAATAGCACTCAAATGGACTCTTACTGAGTTAGTCTTAAGTCCTGCATTGGATAAATGAAGGAGATACTCCAGCAATGATTCCAGAGGTATCGCAAGGGGGTTAAGACCCTTTTGCGAACACCATATGGTAAACCTTTTCCACTTGAAAGCATAAGAGCGTCTTGTGGAAGGTTTTCTGGAAGCAAAAAGAATATCTTTTACTTGCTGAGGGGAATTAAGATCATGGAGATCTTCAGCAACCAAGCCCTGAGATGCAGAGAGTGGGGATTGGGATGCCATAACATTCCGTCCTTCTGAGATAGGAGATCTGGAGCAGACCCTAACTCCAGGGAGGGAGCTTGAGAGAGATGTAGAAGCAGAGGGTACCACACTTGCCGTGGCCAATGTGGAGCTACGAGAATCATATGGCCTCTGTCTCTCTGAAGCTTGAACAGGGTTTTGGGAATCAGGGGAATGGGTGGAAAGGCATAAAGGAAGTCTTGACCCCAATGAAGGAGGAAAGCATCCCTAGCTTGAGCCTTCTGAGCCGGAATGCTGGAACAGAACCGGGGAAGTTTGGCATTCCACGGACTTGCAAAGAGGTCTATGTCCGGGGTTCCCCAAATTTGAAAAATCTTGGCCACCTGGTCTGCATGCAGAGACCACTCGTGTGGAAGCAGAACTCGACTGAGTCTGTCTGCCCAAGACTTTTGTATGCCTGGAAGATACATTGCCAGGAGATGAATCTGATGCTCTCTGGCAAGGGCTCATAGTCGCAAAGCTTCGTTGCAAAGCGACAGAGAGCCTGTTCCCCCCCTGCTTGTTCACGTAGAACATGGCTACTTGATTGTCCGTATGAATAAGGACTGTCTTGTAGCTGAGCAGGGTGTGGAACACTTGAAGAGCAAGGAAGATTGCTCTGAGCTCCAAGAGATTGATATGTAGATGAGTCTCCTGTGGAGACCAGGTGCCTTGGGTGGAGAGGTCCTGAAGATGAGCTCCCCAACCCATCGGAGAAGCATCTGTTGTCAGAGTTGCTTGAGGTAAGGGTTGTTGAAAAGGGGACCCCAGCAACAGGTTTTGAGTGGACTTCCACCACTGGAGGGACAAAATAAGGCAACTTGTGTTTGCTATTTTGTCTGACAGGCATCCTGATGCCTGGGTCCATTGAGTGAATAAAGTCAACTGGGCTGCCCTCATATGGAGGCGAGCATAGGGAACCACATGCACAGTAGATGCCATGTGGCCTAGTAGTTGTAGCATTTCTCGGGCAGTGAGATGAGGCTTTAGCACTGCTTGAGAAGCTAACTGCACCATGCGAAGGCAGCGGGCCTGGGGGAGATAGGCCCTTGCCTTTCTGGTATCCAGTAAAGTTCCTATGAACTCTAAAGACTGAGTGGGAGTTAAACTGGATTTTGAGATGTTTATTACCAGACCCAAATACTGAAGGATACGCATTGTGCAGGATAGAGACGTCCTGGCCTCTGACTCCGTTGGGGCTCGAATGAGCCAGTCGTCTAAGTAGGGGAAGACGAATATCCCTAGAGTGCGGAGAAATGCTGCTACTACAGCCATGCATTTCGTGAACACCCTTGGTGCTGAGGCCAGGCCAAAAGGAAGCACCCTTTATTGGTAGTGCTTTCCTTGAAGAAGGAACCGAAGGAACCTTCTGTGAGTTGGATGGATGAGAACATGGATGTACACATCCTTGAGATCTAGATTACAAAGCCAATCCTGACTCTGAAGGTATGGCAGCAGAGTTCCCAGAGAAATCATCTTGAATTTCTCTTTGACAAGGAATTGGTTCAATTCTATGAGGTCAAAGATAGTTCTGTATCCTCGTTTTCTTTGGGATAAGGAAATAGGGGGAGTAAAAGTCTGTACCCTGCTGATGAATGGGTACTTCTTCTATTGCCCCTTGGGCAAGAAGCATGGTGACCTCCTGATCTAACAGGTTGATGAGAGAGGTCGGAGAATTGAACTGCCTTATTATTGTGGGAGGGGGCATGCTTGAAAAAAGAAGCTTGTACCCCTCTTTTATGATGGGGAGTGTCCAATGCTCTGCTGTTATCTGCCCCCATCTGGGGTCAAAGTGACATAACCTTCCTGGGATGGTGGAAGGCTCTGGTCCCACGAGAGCCAGGAAGGCTAAGTTCTCTAGCTGAAAGTCAAAGGCCTTGTGGAGGCTGAGACTGCTGAGGCTTAGCAGTGTTTGCTTTCTTCTGTTTGGGTGGTTGCTGACCTTTCCTGACAAGCTGACCTGCAGAACGTCCCTGCTGAGTATAAGCAGGATAATATGTTTTCTTCTTAGAAAAGAACGGTTTCTTGAAAGATTTCTTTCTAGCAGGATCAGCTGTGGACTTGCATAATCTATCCAAGGTGGAGTTGTCAGCATCTAACTCATTGGCCTTTTCCTGCCAATCTCTACCAAACAGGTTTTCACCAGTACAAGGGATATTTCCCAATTTGTCTTGTACCCAGAGCTCCAGATCAGATGCCTGGAGCCAAGCAATTCTACGTGCACCTATGACAATGGCAGAGGTTCTGCTTATGCACTCAAAGCAGTCAAAAGCTGCACGGTTGACAAATTTAGAAACATCTTGTGCATGTTTGACCAATGTGAGAATATCTTGTCTCCAATCTTCAGGAAGAATAGGAGTCAAAGCCTCTAAATCACCTGTGACCTCCTTCAGGAACATTCCCATGTATAGTCTATAGGAACTGATCCTGGCAGAAAGCATGGAAGCTTGGAAGATACGACGTCCAAAAGCATCCAGGGTTCTGCACTCACGTCCTGGAGGATTAGAGGCATGCCTCTTTGCACTCTTGATCCTTCTCATAGCTGATTCCACTACAATAGAGTGGTGAGGAAGCTGAGTTTTTTGGAAACCAGGACAAGGAGGGACTCGATACAGAGTATCCAGACTGCGAGAATGAGGAGAGGTGGTAAGAGATGTCTCCCACATTCTTAACATGAGATCATGCAAAATCTCATGAATGGGCAAGGTAGCTTCCTCCTTAGGAGTTCTGGGATACTGTAAAATTTCCAACTCCTTAGCTCTGGGCTCTGTTTCAGGGGTCACAGTAATGAAGAGACCCCGAGCCACCTCCCTGATAAAATCCTGGAAGGAAATATCCTCTGGAGGAGACATCCTGCGCTTAGGGCAGGAGGGCTCCTCTGGGAGAAGCACTGCTGCATCGACAGAACTGTCAGAATCCTCAGATTCTTCTGAGGACTCGAAGTACCGTCTGTCCGGATGCTCTTGAAGAGCCTGATACCCGTACCGAGCGAAGTCGGTACCGAGAGTAGTTGGTACCGGGGTATCGGTACCTGAAGGCATCGGATGACTGGGTACCGGCAATGCAGACACCGATACTGATGTCTATGCCATCAGTACCGGTACCGATGCCAATGGGAACCAATGCTTCAGTAGCCTGAACACGGAAGGGTCAAAGAGTAGGAATTGCTTAGACCCCGAAAAGATTAGGGAGCACGGCCTAGCCAAAGGTGCTGTTCCGTTGGGACTCCCTCTCAAGGCAGTAATGAGCTGCGAAGGTATGGACTGAAAACCAGGTGGAGGCCCGGCAGATGTCCAACATCGGGATGGTGCACAGGTTTGCCACAGAGGCCACCGTGACCCAGCCATCCAGCGTGAGCCCAGTCTGCTCATAGGCAAGGGCGATACAGTCCACCACCCAGGTGGACAGGTTTTGCTTGGTCACTGCTGGCCCAGACGACTGGGGTTGTAGGAAATGAAGAGCTGAGAAGCTTTGCGGTGGCCCTGGGTGCGTTATTTATTTATTTATTTTATTTACATTCTCTTATATACCGCACTATTCGGCATCAGCGCGGTTCACATCGAACAAAAATCTCAGTACAATCAACATGCATGAGTTTACAGATAACAAGGGAAGGAACTTGGATCAAACGGGGAAACTATACACAGACTATTTACAGATGTGGTATAACTAAATAGTAACTGTTACTAGTAACAGGTGCTAGGAATATATTCACTTGTTATATGGAATCAGCCAAGCATGCTATTGAGGTATCATGGGATTGGGTAATTGGGTGAGGTCACGGAGGTCAATAGGTGTGGATGACTTTATAAGAAACTTGTTGAAGAGAAAGAATTTGAGGGCTTTCTTGAATTGTAATAAGCTGTTGATAGCCCGGATGCCAGGGGGTAGTGCATTCCAGCACCTAGGGGCACAAAGGATAAAAGCTCTGTTGGCCGTAGAGGATGCACAGCTTGTAAGGGCCTTAGGGAGCTTTAGGGAGTTGATGGTTGAGGATCTTCTTGCTCTGTTTGGTACAGTAGAGTGAATAAGGTCAGATAAGGATGTAGCAGAGAGGTTATTAAGAGCTTTGAAAGTGAGCAATAAGGTTTTGAAGATAATTCTGGCCTGAATGGGTAGCCAATGTAATTGAATCAGCAGAGGGGTAACGTGGTCAGTTCTGGAGGCTCCCTGAAGTACCCTGGCTGCGACATTCATTGCCAGCTGTAGCGGGTTTAAGGTGGATTGAGGAAGACCTTGAAGAATGACGTTAGCAAAATCAAAGTGGGGGATAATCAGTGCTTGGTATATTGTCCTGAAATCTTTTGGTTCCAGCATGGATCGTAGATGTCTCAACGAGCGGATCTTGTAGTATATGGTTCTGACGGTGTTTCCAATGTGGGATTTCATATCTAGGCGTTGATCCAGAATGATTCCAAGGTAACGTATTGAGGGTTTGGATTGCAATTCAGCTTCCTTAGTCTTGAGATGTTGAGGTGGGTTGAAGTTGGGATTCCTTGTGATAAAGAGGACCTCCGTTTTCTTATGTTGTATACGGAGGTTTTGAGAGAGAAGCCAGTCAGAAACCGCATTGAAACAGTTTATTAGAGGGGAGAGATCCAAATGTTCAGTGGAGATTGGGGTGTAAAGAAGAACATCATCGGCGTAGAGCATGTAGTCAACCTTAAATGACCGTATGATCTCACAGAGTGGTTGCATGTAGATGTTAAATAGGAGGGCAGAAAGTGAGGAGCCTTGAGGGACTCCCTGATTTAGGTGGAAGGGTTCAGAAGTTCTGCCTCCTGAGCGGACATGCTGCCATCTTCCGGATAGATAGGACCTGCACCATTCAAGCGCTGTTCCAGTGATGCCCTTCTCAGTTAGTCTCGCTAAAAGGAGTTCGTGATCTACTGAATCAAACGCTGCGGCGATGTCCAGAAATATGAGGGCAAAACCTTGGCGGATGTTATCTATGCCAGAGATCAACTTACTGAAGAGTATGGTGAGGAGAGTTTCGACTCCATGGAGTTCTCTGAAGCCATGTTGGCATGGGTCTAGTGGTGCAACACAGTCAATATGGTCCTGTAGCTGTCGTTGGACCACTTTTTCTATGATCTTAGCAAGTAGAGGTATGCTGGAGATGGGTCTATAGGATTCTACCTTTAGGGGGTCGAGCTTGCAGTTTTTCAACAGGGGTCTAATTGAGGTATGCTTAAGGGCTGTGGGGAATAATCCAGTTGAAAAGGAGAGGTTCATTATGTTGGCGATAACTGGGCTAAAGTGACTGCGAAGCTCCTTGATCCAGAAGGCAGGGCATGGATCGGACTGGGATGTGGTAATGTTGAGGGCTGTAATGGTGTCTTCAATTCCTTTCTTGGAGGGGATTGAGAATGCAGAAAGAGTGCCAGGGATGACCTGCACAGGTGTAGCGGTTGGTACAGAGGATTTGTTGATAAGGCACATCTTGGATTGTAGGTGCGTTGCGAAGTCTTGAGGGTGTATCTCCACTTGAGGTCCTGAGGCTGGCTCCTTGGATAGGGACTTAACTAGGTCAAAGAGGTCATGTGGTTTATTGAGGGATCTCATCAAGGTATCAGAGTGGTACCGTTTCATTGATTCGGAGATTGCCTTGCGGTGAGCAGCTAGGTGGCTGTTGAATGTTGTCAGGTCTACAGAGGCATGGGAGCGACGCCAGCGTTTTTCAAGTTTCCGTAATAGGATGAGGGAGTCTCTGAGGTCCTTTGTGTACCAAGGAGCATTTTCTCTTTTTCTTAACTGCTTTATTGATGAAGGACGCACAGCGATAGCACTGAGACTGTTGTTCCAGTGAGAGATTAGGTCATCGAGGTTTGTGGTAGTGGTAGTGATGAGCTGTTGCGTTTCAGCAAGGATGATCTCTCTGTTAAATGGCTTAAAAGATCTAGAGTTGAATGTAGAAGGACAGGGCCCTCTTACAGTTCAAGGTTTGAAGGACGGTCTCCGCCCTGTTGGAATGAGGCCTTGGGAAGGTGGTGGGTAGCACCACCTCTTGGTTGAGGTGGAAGGAGGACACTACCTTCGGTAGGAATTTAGGATGTGTGCGTAGCATGACCCTATTCTTGTAGAACCTGGTGTATGGCACCTCTGCCACCACAGTAACATAGTATACAAGTATGACGGCAGATAAAGACCAGTATGGTCCATCTAGTCTGCCAGCAAAGCGGCAAGAGTAGGTGTACCTGTGGCTATGTGCAGGTCACCCCTCCCCATGCCTTTGTTTAGGGGTATACCCACCACTCTGTGTAGGTCACCCCTATTTGTTAAAAAAAAAAGAGAGTATTATGTTTATTTTGAATTTAATCCCGTTGATATAAAGGGTTCTACTGTGTCTGTCACATGCTATTTTGAATTCTGTCACTGTATTTGCCCCTACCACTTCCATCGGGAGGGCATTCCAAGCATCCACCACCCTTTCAGTGAAAAAGTATTTCCTGACATTGCCTTTCAGTTTACCCCCTTGCAGCTTCATGTTATGCCCTCTAGTTTTACAGCTTCCCTGTCTTTGGAAGAGGTTTGTTTGTTCATTCATGCTCTTATATGTGATAGGGAGCGAGAGATTGGTGTGAACGGACCAGGAGGACCTTGGAGCGATTGTTTCAGAGGATCTCAAGATGGTGAAACAGTGTGACAAGGCGGTGGCAAAACCCAGAAGGATGCTGAAGAGGCCTCACTTGGAATATTGTATTTAGTTTTGGAGACCATATCTCACAATGGATATAAAAAGGCTGGAAGCAGTTCGGAGGAAGGCTTGGAGCTTGCTGACTTTTTGAACAGAGGTGTGCGCCTCCGGGAACATAACTTTTCATGAGAGATACTGCAGATGGCAGGTAGGCCAGGGGCTCAAAGGGCGGGCGGCTGAGCTGTGACAGCACCACATTGAGGTTCCACTCCATTGCTGGAGGGCGGGGGGGGGGGGGCGCGGGTTGACAGCAGGAGCCTCCTCATAAAGCGACCGGGTCACCAGAGGTTGAGCAGAGAGTAGCTTGCCTTCAACAGGATGGTGGGTGTGCTGCCAGGGCACTAAGGTGCACTCTGATAGAGTTTGATTTGAGGCTGGATTGTGAGAGATGGAGAAGGCACTGCATCAGGCAAAAGAAAGGGTTCACCCTTTGTTCCGCACATCACACTGAGAACCTGTGTAATTTTAAGGCATAAGATCTCCTGGTGGAAGCCTTACGGGAAGCCAACAGGATCTCCTCCACTTCCCCGGAGAAGCTGAAGGAGGCTAAGGCTACCCTTTCAGCAGCCATGCTGTCAATGATAGGGACCCCAGATTAGGGTGCAGGAGAGAGCCCTCTTCCTGAGGCAAAACCCTGGGGCACTCCCCCGGGGGGGGGGGGGGGGGTTGGTGCCTCCACTGATAACCGAAGGAGCAGCGGTAACCACAGCTGCAGGATCAGCGATGCTGTGTCGCAAAGAACCTTGAAGAGGGTCTTAGCAATTAAAGGCGTGGGTGAAAAGGCGTACATGAGTCCTTCCGACCACGAGATGAGGAATGCATCTGCTGCTACCCGGTCAGGGTGGGGCTGACGGGAGCAGAAACGAGGCAACTGTTTGTTGTCCGGAATGGCAAAGAAGTCCACCTGCTGGATCTCCCAGAGTTTGAGGAACCAGGTGGCCACTCTGGGATCCAGCTGCCACTCGTGCGATTGGAGGACTCTGCTCAGTTTGTCTGTCAGGGCATTGTCCTGGCCTGGCAGATACACCGCCAGTAGGAGCATTCCTTGACAGAGGGCATAGGAGCAGAGTGTCAAATGACTCGCAGCAAAGGGTGCGAGACCCCGTGCCCCTTTGCTTGTTCATATAGAAAATCGCCACTTGGTTGTCTGTTTGGATCAGCACCGGCTGGTGACTAAGATGGTGGCAAAAAGCTCGTAAGGCTAGATATATGGCTACAGGAGGTTGATCTGCTAGTTGCCCTCGGCTTGTGACCAGCTGCCCTAGGTGCTAAGTTCCTCGCAGTGGGCTCCCCATCCCAGCAGGGAGGCATCCATCATGAGGACCCTTAAAGGGCTTGGGGCTTGGAAGGACATCCCCTGCAGGAGGTGCTGTGGTTCTACCACCATGTCAGGGAGTCTTCTAGCTGTTGGGTCACTGTCTTGGAGCTGACCTGTGGCCTGTGTCTAATGGTCTCTAGGGCATCACTGGGCAACCCTCATGTGCAGACGGGCATTCAGAATGACATGGACTGTGGAGGCCATGTGGCCAAGTAGGTGCAGCAGAAGCTGGGCAGACACTAAGGGACGGTGTTGCACGTCTGCGGCTACTGCTCCAAGATAGTTGGCCCGATCCAGGGGAAGGAAGGCCCTTGCCTGGACCATGTCCAGCCTTACTCCTATGAACCTAAACCTGTGTCAGGAAGAGATGGGATTTGGGGTGGTTTATTACGAACTCCAGATGTTGTAGGACATGGATGGTGTGAGCCGTAACTTGCCTCACCTCAGCGGCTCTGCTTCTTTTTATGAGCCAGTCATCCAGGTAGGGGGAAGACGAATACCCCTTGAAGACGGAGGTAGGTGGCCACCACTGCAGGGCATTTAGTGAAGATCCTTGGGGCAGATGCCAGTCTGAAGGGTAGTATCCTGTATTGGTAGTGGCCTCCCCCCACCATGAAGCGAAGGTATTGCCTGTGACTGTGGTGAATGAGGATATGGGTATAAGCATCCTTCAGATCCAAGGAATATAGCCAGTCTCCCTGCTGCAGGTAAGGCAGCAATGTTCCAAGGGAGAGCATCTTGAACTTCTACCTCATCAGGAAGTTGTTCAGGCTTCGCAGGTCCAGCATGAGGAAATAATTTAAGTAGAATCCTTTGCCTCTGAGATGTTGGGGTACTGGTCTGCGAGTTCTTGTAGTAGTAGATCCCAGTGAAGGGGAGACCTGGGGGGCTCTCCTGGGAAGAAGGGGGGAGGTGTCTGTGCCAGGTGGAGAAGGTACCGTCCCTGACCACCTGGAGTGCCTATGAATCGATGGTGATTGTTGGCCACCTGTGGGCAAAGTGAATCAGATGTTCCCCTGCGGGCTGTTGTCCTCTTTGGGAAAAAGACTATGCACAAGGAGCAAAAAGCTCCCCCCAGGCTGGGCCGGGGCTGACACCTAGGGCTTGGGAGCCTTCTGATTACGAAGGCCATGCCCCTGTCCCTTAGACTGCTGACCCTAACTGGGGAAGCTTGAAAATGTGGGTAGTTTTGGTAAGCTGCCACTTTCCTCGGGTAAAAGGTCCTTTTCCCCAAGCCCTTCTGTCAGGGAAGGGTAGCAGTCTTCTTGGAGAGCCTGGTCCTCATCACTAGTTCGGTCTCCAACTCAGCAGCCTTCTCCATCATGGGTTTGCCAAAGAGGTTCTCCCCTTGGCATGGGACATCGACCAATTTGTCCTGAACCCATTGCTCGAGGTCAGAAGACTGTAGCCAGGCTTGGCATTGGGCACCAATGCTCACTGTGGCTACTCTAGTCACCGACTCAAACCCAACATAGGCTGCTTGAGTCAAACTTAGAGCACTCATGAACGGCTTTGGACAGATTCCTGAACCACTGTAGGAATTCCTTGGAGAGACCAGCTGAGAACCAGAAGAGCTCCTTCACTATGTCTCTCAGGTGCATGCTCATGTATAGCTGGTAGACCTGGATCCGGCTGATGAGCATCGAGCCCTGGTAACACTTTTTGCCGAGGGCATTCAAGGCGCGAGCCTCCCTACCCGGGGGCACCGAGGAGTGCATCTTCTGGCTCTTCAGCCGATACATGACCGACTCCACCACCATGGAGTTTTGCGGCAGCTGTGCCTTCTAGAAGCCAGGGTTCTGGCGGACCGGATACATAGAGTCAAGCCGCTTGCTCACGATGGGCATCGACACTGGTATTTCCCACACGTGGGTGGGATGGACACAGTCAATGAGTCCCTCGGTGGAGTCTCGTATTGGAGGATTTCTAGCTCCTCTGTACAAGGGTGGTCCCCAGACTCCGTTGGGAATGCTAGAGCCTTCAACACGAAGTCGAGGAACACCATGTCCTTGTATGGGGACTGATGTCAAGACTTGGAGAGGGATGGGTACAAGGGAACACGGTGGTCGCGATGAGTATCGGGAGACTCCTCATCCTTGGTCTCCCATTCCGAATAATCAGTGGAAGACTCAAAGGGAGGGCGACCCGAGGACTCCAGGCCCGAGCCCGGCCCCAGCCACTCAGAGGCTCCTTGGCTGGTGTCATTTACGCAAGCCAGGAAAGACCTCTGTCCCATCGAATGGGACCCAGATCAAGACCTCAGCCGAGGACGACCCTGAGCCATATGACCTCGAGGACCAGCTCAGCCTCGGAGATGTCCTCAATGTCAAAGGCCCGGTGGTCTGGGTGGAGGAACCAGCCGTAGTGGAAACAACGCCCGCTGCTGGTTCAGGAAGGCAGACAGGCTGCGCACCAAAGCTGCCATTCTGGACTCCAGTCCAGATGGCTGTGCAGCTCTCGGCGCGGGCACCGAGGAACTCGGGCCCGGTACAGCTTCCCCTGAAGACTAGTCCTCAACGAGGATGGCCTCGGGTGTCTGGGGCCGATCTCCTGGCAATTCCTTCTGGGTGACCATGGTAGGCTGCTCCCGCTCCAAGCAGCGTAAACTGCGGGACCTGGCTCGGGACTTAGCCGGCCTGCTGAAATCATCCAGGGATATTGCCTTCGAGATTTTCTTCTTCTTCCTGTGTTCCCTCGAGGGAGATCCCCTTTCTGAAGGCCCACAGCATTGACTGGGATCTGCAGGGGTGCCATAGGAGTCTGAGGCTTCAGACGGGGCTGGGTTCTTGGCCTTTGGATGCCTCAGAGACTCCAGGAAAAACTTGTCCTGCTGCAGTTGGTGGCTCTAGAGGGCCTTGGTGGACATCTTTTTACAAAGATCACAGGCCGTGGGGTAGTGGTCTGGTCCGAAGCAGAATAGACAAAAATCGGGTGTATCGGTGAAAGACAATCTTTGTAGACCGATCAGACTTCTTAAAACCACTGGTAGCCACGGGTGAAAAAATTACCCCGGCGAGGTCGAAGACCCGCAGTGCTGCCAGTTGGAGAAAAGCGCGAAGGCGCCAAAGGTGAAAAATTGAGTACAGACCCGAGACTCGAAGTCAAGGCAGCGGGAGGGGGGCGGGAAGAGTACAGGTGCAACAGGAGAAAAGAATATGAAGCTCAAATAGCAAATAATAAACTTTTTCTGGGGAAAGGCAGACAGACATCTGATGGGCTCTGTGGAAAAAAGGAGACTGAGTAAGATGGCACCCTTGGGCAGGAAGGGGACCATGCATGTGCGGTGGCATCTCCCAAAGGGTGAAGGGGAGGAATATGTAGAAGCTGATGAGGATAAAGCAGAATTGCTTAACAAATATTTCTGTTCTGTGTTCACAGATGAAGAACCAGGAGCAGGACCTCAGAAAACACCCACAAACAGGAACAGAAGCAGGGACATTTTGAACAATTTTCAGAAGACTGTGTTTGTGAGAAACTAGCTCAACTTAAAGTAGACAAAGCGATGGGACCGGATGGGATACACCCTAGAATACTGAGGGAACTTGGGGACGTTCTAGCAGCTCTACTGACTGACCTCAATGCCTCGGAGTCGGGAGTGGTGCTAAAGGACTAGAGAGAGGTTTGTGTGGTGCCTTTACACAAAAGCGTAAGTAAGGATGTGGTTGAAAACTACAGGCCGGTTAGTTCAACGTCGGTGGTGAGTAAATTATTGGAAACGCTGCTGAAAGAGAAAATAGTGAGGTTTCTGGAGTCCAGCGGATTACAGGATCTGAGGAGCATGGATTCACTAGAGGCAGATCTTGTAAGACAAATCTGATTGATTTCTTTGACTGGGTGACCAAGGAGTTGGACCGAGGGAGAGCCCTAGATGTGGTGTATTTAGATTTCAGTAAAGCTTTTGACACTGTTCCTCACAGGCGACTTACAAACAAACTGAGCACCCTAGGGATGGACTCTAAAGTTACTGCTTGGGTTAGAAATTGGTTGGGTGGGAGGAGACAGAGTACAGGTAAATGAAGCTCACTCTGAGGAGATGGATGTTACCAGTGGTGTGCCCCAGGGATCTGTCCTTGGTCTGGTTCTTTTTAACATCTTTGTTAGTGATATAGCAGAAGAGCTGTCGGGTAAGGTTTGCCTCTTTGCGGATGATACCAAAATCTGCAATAGACACCCAGGAAGGTGTAGATTACACGAGGAGGGATCTAGCTAAGCTTGAAGAATGGTCTAAAATTTGGCAGCTGGGATTTAATGTTAAAAAATGTAAGGTCTTGCATTTGGGCTGCAGCAATCCAAGGGAGCAATATACGTAGTATAAGGAGGTGAAGTGCTTTTGTCCACTAAAGAAGAGTGGGACCTAGGCGTGGTTGTGTCTGATTACCTTAAAGTAGCTAAACAGGTAGAAAAGGCGACGGCAAAATCTAGAAGGATGCTTGGGTGCAAACGGAGAGGAATGGCTAGCAGAAAAAAGGAGGTGATAGTGCCTCTGTATAAGTCTTTGGTGCGATCTCATTTGGAGTATAGTGTGCAATTCTGGAGACCGCACCTTCAAAAGGATATAAACAGGATGGAGTCAGTACAGAGGGTGGCTACTAAAATGGCTAGTGGTCTTCATTATAAAGCATTTGAGGACAGACTTAAGGATCTTATTATGTACAACTTAGAGGAAAGGCGGGATAGAGGTGATATGATTGAGATGTTTAAATACCTCCGTGGCATAAATGTACAGGGGGAGAGCCTCTTTCAACTGAAAGCAAATTCTGCTACGAGGGGACATGGGATGAGGGTGAAGGGGGATAGATTCAGGAGTGATATGCGGAAACAGAGTAGTTACTCACCTGTAACAGGTGTTCTCCAGGAGCAGCAGGAATCAGTCCTCACTTATGGGGTGACGTTGGCGCCGACGGAGCCCTCGCGGAGCAATTTTCCCCAGCTTTCGCAGAAAGCCTTTGGGAATTGCAGCACGCATGCGCGGTCCCCTTCCCGCCCAGGGATGCCATCTTGCTCAGTCTGATGACATAGCGGAAAGACAGCAAAAACTTGCAAGATATGCAATAAGAATGACTGCAACTCCAAGGGGAGGAGGGAGGGTAGTGAGGACTGATTCCTGCTGCTCCTGTAGAACACCTGTTACAGGTGAGTAACTACTCTTTCTCCAGGACCAAGCAGGAAGTCAATCCTCACTTATGGGACTCCCAAGCTTAAGGCTACCGGAGACCTCAAGCCCAAAGAGCTTCCTGAAGGAAGGAATCCAGTACAGAAGGAAGGAATCTTCTCTAAATACGCATCCGGCCGGTAGCCAACACCGGGGCCGGAGGGTAGGAGTTGCCTAAACCTCAAAAAGATGGTGGAGGACTGCCTGACCGAAAGCACTGTCCCTGCGGGACTCCCTTTCCAGGCAGTAGTGAGCCGCAAAAGTCTGACCTGAAGACCAAGTAGCGGCCCGGCAGATGTCTGCCAACGGAACAGAGCGAAGGTGAGCCGTGACGCGACTTTCCAAGGAGAGGCCAGCTGCCCCGTAAGTCCAGGCGATACAGTCGGCCACCCAGGTGGACAGAGTGCGCTTAGAGACAGGCACCCCCAACCGATTGGGATCAAAAGACACGAAAAGCTGCACCGCTTTTCTATGCTCCCGCGTACGGTCAAGGTAGAAGGACAAGGCTCTTCTACAATCCAGGGTGTGCAGGACAGTCTCAGCTCGGCTGGCATGCGGCCTGGGGAAGAAGGTCGGAAGAACCACCTCTTGATTGATGTGAAAGTGGGAGACCACCTTTGGAAGGAACTTAGGGTGAGTCCGCAGGACCACCCTATTCCTGTAGAACCTAATGTACGGAGGCTCCAACACTAGGGCCTGCAGCTCACTTACGCGCCTGGCGGAAGTGAGGGCTACCAAGAAGAGAGTTTTCCAGGACAGGAAACGAAGAGGGCAGGTAGCCATGGGTTCAAAAGGCGGGCAGGTAAGCCTTTGCAGAACCACGTTGAGGTCCCAGTCAGGAGCTGGAGGGCGCAACGGAGGTTTAAGCAGAAGGAGGCCTCTGAGGAAACGCGCCACCAAGGGGTGCGAAGAGAGAGGCTGGCCTTCAACCGGTGAATGATGTGCAGAGAGAGCACTGAGGTGGACTCTGACAGAATTGGATTTGAGACCTAGATCGGAGAGGTGAAGCAAGTATTGCAGTACCACCGATACTAGACAGGCGAAGGGGTCCTCAGATCGCTGAGAACACCAGACCGAGAAGCGACGCCATTTGAGGGCGTAAGACTTCCGGGTGGAAGGTCGCCGAGATGCTAGGACGACGGCTTCCACCTCCGGGGGTAGCAGCAGTGGGGCTAGGACTACCCTTTCAGCAGCCAGGCCATCAGGTGCAGGGCCCTGAGGTTGGGGTGCAGAAGAGTACCCTGATCCTGGGTCAGGAGATCGGGCTGAAACCCCAGGGGAAGAGGGGTGTCCACCGCTAGCTGTAGGAGTAGAGGGAACCACGGCTGAATCGGCCACCGGGGCACTACCATGATCACGGAGGCCCTGTCCTGGACAACTTTGAACAAGGTCCGGGACACCAGTGGTGTGGGAGGGAAGGCATACAGCAGACTCGTGGACCACGGGATGAGGAAAGCATCCAGCGCCACTCGAAGAGGGTGAGGGTGCCGGGAGCAGAATCTGGGGAGCTGCCTGTTCAGGGGACTGGCAAAGAGATCCACAGTGGGAGAGCCCCACCGGCGGAAGATCTGCTGGACCACCGCGGGGTTCAACTTCCATTCGTGCGGCAGCAGAATCCGGCTCAGTTTGTCTGCCAGGCAATTGTCCTGCCCTGGCAGGTAAACCACTTTGAGGAGGATGTCGTGATCGACAGCCCAAGAGCACAGCCTCCGGGCTTCCTGACATAGAAGGAGGGAGCCCGTGCCCCCTTGTTTGTTCACAAAGAACATGGCAACCTGATTGTCCGTCTGCACCAGTACGGCCTGACCGAACGTCAGGTGAGAGAAGGCCCGCAGAGCTAGGCGGATCGCCCGTAGCTCTAGGAAGTTTATCTGCTGGGCGGCCTCCCAAGGTGCCCAAAGGCCTTGAGTGCATGTCCCCGGACAATGCGCCCCCCAACCCAGGAGAGAGGCATCTGTCGTGAGCACCCGGGACGGAGGGGGCGACTGAAAGGACATGCCGAGCACTAGGTTGGGCAGGTGAAGCCACCATTTCAGGGAGGAGACCAGACGGTCGGAAATCTGTATCAGGTCCGACAGTCTCCCTGTGGACTGATGCCACTGAGTGCGAAGGCTCCACTGAGCAGGTCTCATATGTAGACGGGCATTCGGAGTAACATGGACCGTGGAGGCCATGTGCCCGAGCAGTTGCAGGAACTGTCTGGCAGGGGCCGGCGACTCGCTGTTGAACCTGCCGGCTAGAGCCATAAGCCTGTTGGCCCGTTCCAGAGGCAAGAAGGCACGAGCCTGCCGAGTGTCCAGCCGTGCCCCTATGAACTCGAGGTCCTGAGAGGGAAGCAAAGCGGACTTCTCGAAGTTTATGACGAAGCCCAAGAGCTGAAGCAGAGCCACCGTACGCCGGGTGGCCTGGGCGACCTCTGGAGCAGACGATGCTCGGATGAGCCAGTCGTCCAGGTACGGGAAGACGAAGAGGCCTTGAAGCCTTAGGAAGGCTGCCACCACTGCCAGGCACTTCGTGAACACCCTGGGAGCGGAGGATAGGCCAAAGGGCAGTACTCGGTACTGATAATGGTTCCCTGCCACCACAAACCTTAGGTATTGTCGGTGGTCCGGGTGAATAAGAATGTGGGTATAAGCATCCTTTAGATCCAAGGAGCATAGCCAATCTCCCTGCTGGAGGTAGGGCAGTAGGGTTCCAAGGGTAAGCATCTTGAACTTTTCCCGCTGCAGGAACTTTTTGAGGTTGCACAAGTCCAGAATGGGTCTGAGGCCTCCTGTTCTCTTTGGCACCAGGAAGTACCTCGAGTAGAAACCGTGACCGCACAGATGCTGGGGCACTGGTTCCACCGCCCGTTCCTGCAGCAGACTTTGCAGCTCCTGAAGGAGTACGTCCTTGTGCAGCGGGGGTCTGGGAGGCTCCCCCGGGAAGTAGGGGGGGGCACCTGGTGAAAATGCAGGAGGTAGCCCTTTTGAACCACCCGCAACACCCAGGCATCGGATGTTACGGCTGACCACCTGTGAGCAAAGTGGGTCAGCCGGCCCCTCGTGCTGAGCGAGGACCCCTGGGGGGGAGAGGCTATGCTGGCATAGTCAAAAAACCCCACCCTGCTGGGTCGGGGCCTGCGTGGTGGGCTTGGGGGCTTTCTGCCTCCGGGATCCGTTACCCTGCCCCTTAGGCTGCTGCCCCTGATGAGGGGTTGTCGAGGCCTGATAGTGTGGGTGGTGCTGCTTATAAGCGAACACCTTCCTCGGGTAAAAGGGCTTTTCTCCCGAGCCCTTTTTCCTCTGAGAAGGGGCAGAGATTTTCTGGAAAAGAAAAAAAAACGTGAACGGGCTCAAAAGCCCGGCGGGAAGAGGACACACGAACCGAGAAAAATTCTTTGAGAAATCAAACTAAAGAAATCAACTTTTTCAGCGGCGGTAACAAACTACGTTTGTAGGGCTCCGCGGAAAAAAGAAGACTGAGCAAGATGGCATCCCTGGGCGGGAAGGGGACTGCGCATGCGCGCTGCAATTCCCAAAGGCTTTCTGCGAAAGCTGGGGAAAATTGCTCCGCGAGGGCTCCGTCGGCGCCGACGTCACCCCATAAGTGAGGACTGACTTCCTGCTTGGTCCTGGAGAAATTTCTTTACGGAAAGAGTGGTGGATCCGTGGAATAGTCTACAAGTGGAGGTGGTAGAGATGAGGACAGTATCTGAATTCAAAAAAGCATGGGACAAACACAGAGGATCTCTAAAAGAAAAAAGGTGACTGTTGTAGTTGTTGATATGGAAGTACAGACTAGATAGGCCATGTGGCCTTTTTCTGTCGTCATATTTCTATGTTTCTGTTTGAAAGCTGGGAAGATTCTTCCACAAGGGCTCCGTCGGTGCCGTCACCTGTATGTGAGGACTGACTTCCAGCTTATTTTCGGAGAAACACTGGCACTGAAATAAAAGATGCCCAAAGCAGCCCAAATCCATCTTAATGCTATGGAAGTGGGTGAGGTTGGAGCCCCCACAAATAAGACAGACAAGCTTAGTCTTTGGTACTCAGCCCCAGGGAGCCCAAGAAAGGTAAAAACCATACTGGGCTCAGTGCTACACCCTAGTTGGAAGACCTGCAGTTACATAACTCTGAAGCGCCCTCCTCAAATCTTCATGGAAGAGCAGGGGGAAGGAGGGGGAAACGGGGCACTGAAGTTGTGTGAAGCTTGAAGAATCTTCCCAAAACTCCTTTTCCAATCTTCAGGTTGCTCAACATGTCCTTAGCAAGTTAAGGGCTTGGAGCCAAACCAATTTCCCCCCTCATACGGCATCCAAAAAGAGCATCTGTTTTACAGGTGACTCTAGTAGAGTCTCCCACATAGCGCTCCAGTGAGAAGTCCACCAGCATGGATGGCTGCTCATGAGCGAAATCAATCTTTTCCTCTCAAATCTGCCTTGTAATCTCACATCTTTTCACAGAGCTGAATACGTCCATCCACCATCCATTGGAGACAGAGAATTACTGAAGCCTCCCTCTAGGGGTTCTGGCTGATATGTGCTGATGTCATAAAAAGTCTCTGGAAGCTTTCTGTCTCCACATCTGCTGGTAGGGGGCAGAGCCCAACTGTTTGGACTGATCTAAAAGGACGATATGGAAGAACTATTTCATAGTTACAATTGTCATCAGTATCCTTGCCTGCACCAAAGTAGCATTATATACAGGATGACATACCACATGGTATGCTTGATTTTCTGAAAGAATCACTATTGGAAAAAATGCAATCGGTAGCAAACACAGATTCGCAGCAACTATGTATTAAAAGAATAATAAATATTGATTGATAAACATAAAAAATTGGTAACAGGAACAAATCTTCCTCAAGTGGAGAGAGGTCAACAAATATCTTGTATATGATCCAATTTTACTGTCAATCTAAGACAGGACTAACGTAAAACATAGTTACCTGTAACAGGTGATCTCCGGGAAAGCACAGTTACTTACCTGTAACAGGTGATCTCTGGGAACAGCAGGAATAAGTCTTCACATATGGGTACGTCGGTATCGACGGAGCCTGCGCGGGAACGCTCCCCAGCTTCCCAAAAAGGAAAGCTTTTGGGAGCATCCCACTGCGCCTGCGCCTGCGCGCTGCCTTCCAGCCTTTCCTGACCAGCTCTCCTCAGTTCGAGTTTAAAGCTGAGACAATAGAGAGAGAGAGAGGAAAGGAAAGACAGAAAAGAGGTACAGCTCCTAGGGGAGGTGGGAGGGTTGTGAAGACTTATTCCTGCTGTTCCCAGAGATCACCTGTTACAGGTAAGTAACTGTGCTATCTCCAGGAACAAGCAGGAATGAGTCTTCACATATGGGGACTCCCTAGCTAAGATGCCTGGGAGATCCCCAAGGATATGAGACCCTGGGAGGGGTCTACTTCCTCCTATGGATCTCAGGCATCCATCCAGGGAAGGAGGGTAGGAGTTGATTAAGAATGGAACAGGTGTTTGAGGACAGCTTGACCAAACAAGGCATCCCGGCGGGAGTCCTTGTCCAAGCAGTAATGGGCTGTGAAGGTATGAACCGAGGCCCAGGTGGCTGCTCGACAGATCTGGTCGATGGACACAGAATTCAGATGAGCCATAGAGGTGGCCATGGCCCTCACATTATGAGCTGTGACATGGCTCTCCAGAGAAAGATTCTTGCTCTGGTAGGCGAAAGAAATACATTGAGCAATCCAGTTGGACAGTGTTCTCTTGGAGACTGGAAGTCCCAAATGAGAAGGATCAAAAGCAACAAAAAACTGGGAAGACTTTCTATGTTGCTGTGTCCTGTGTAAGTAAAAAGCAAGAGCTCTTTTACAATCCAAAGTATGAAGATTCCTCTCTGCATTGGATGCATGAGGAGCTGGAAAAAAGACAGGTAAATATACCTCTTGATTAAGATGAAAAGGTGAGACCACTTTAGGCATAAAGTGAGGATTTGTCCGAAGGACTACCTTATCATGATGGAACCTTGTATAAGGTGGATTAGCCAGTAAGGCCTGCAGTTCACTGATGCGGCGAGCTGAAGTGACTGCAATGAGGAAAATAACCTTCCAGGAAAGAAATTTCAAGGAGGTAGTGGCTAAGGGTTCGAAAGGTGGCTTCATAAGCTGGCCAAGAACCAAATTTAAGTCCCATGCCACCGGAGGAGGCCTAATGGGAGGTTTAGTCAAAGTTAAGCCTCTCATGAATCTTGCAATGAGAGGATGAGAGGAAATAGGTTGTCCATTGATGGGCTTAAGAGATGCTGCAATAGCACTCAAATGGACTCTTACTGAATTTGTTTTAAGGCCTGCATCGGAAAGATGCAGGAGATAGTCTAATAGAGAATTTAAAGGTAGTGCTAGAGGGTCAAGACCCTTTTCAGCACACCAAATGGAAAACCTTTTCCATTTAAAAGCATAAGAACGCCTGGTGGAAGGTTTTCTGGAAGCATGGAGGATATCCTTCACTTGTTGAGAAAAATTCCAGTCTTGAAGGTCTAGGCCTTCAGTAACCAAGCTCTGAGGTGTAGGGACTTGGGGTTTGGGTGCCACAAAGTCCCTTCCTCTTGGGACAGAAGGTCTGGAGCAGCTCCCAAGTCCAGAGAGGGGGCTTGGGAGAGATGTAGAAGTAGAGGGTACCACACTTGGCGTGGCCAGCGTGGAGCTATGAGGATCATAGATCCTTGATCCCTCTGGAGTTTGAACAGAGTCTTGGGAATCAAGGGAATGGGTGGAAATGCATACAGGAAGCCCTGACCCCAATGGAGGAGGAAGGCATCCTTGGCCTGAACTCCCTGACACGGAATTCTGGAACAGAACCGGGGAAGTATGGCATTCCACGGACTTGCAAAGAGGTCTATGTCCGGGGTTCCCTATTCTTGGAAGATTCTGAGTACCTGATCCATGTGCAGGGACCATTCGTGTGGAAGCAGAACTCGACTGAGTCTGTCTGCCCAAGAGTTTTGGACTCCTGGGAGGTATACTGCCAGGAGATGGATTTGATGCTCTCTGGCAAAGGCCCACAATCCTAAAGCTTTGTTGCAAAGCGACAGAGAGCCAGTTCCTCCTTGCTTGTTTATGTAAAACATGGCTACTTGATTGTCCGTATGAATGAGGACTGTCTTGTAGCTGAGGAGGGTATGAAAGACCTTGAGAGCTAGAAAAACTGCTCGAAGCTCCAAGTGGTTGATATGAAGGGAGGTCTCCTGTGGGGACCAAGTGCCCTGAGTGGAGAGGTCCTGTAGATGGGCTCCCCAACCTGTTTGGGAGGCATCTGTTGTGAGGGTTGCTTGGGGCAACAACAGTTGGAAGTAGGACCCCAGCAACAAATTTTGAGTGGACATCCACCATTGGAGAGACCAAAAGAGACGTTTGGTGGTTGCTATTTGGTCTGAGAGAGCTCCTGAAGCTTGAGTCCACTGGGTGGACAAAGTCCATTGAGCTGCTCTCATGTGTAGGCGAGCATAGGGAACCACATGCACTGTGGAAGCCATGTGGCCTAGCAGTTGTAGCATCTCCTGGGTAGTTAAGTGGCTTCTTGACTGAATCTGGGAGGCTAACTGCATTAGACGTTGGCAACGGGCCTGAGGAAGGTAAGCCCTTGCAGTAGTGGTATCCAATCAGGCCCCTAGGAATTCCAGGGACTGAGTAGGGGTGAGCTGAGACTTTGGGAGGTTTACCACAAGTCCCAGATACTGCAGAATGCGCCTTGTGCGGTCCAGAGAAGTCTGGGCCTCTGACTGAGATGGGGCTCGGATGAGCCAGTCGTCCAGGTATGGGAAGACAAATATTCCCAGAGTGCGTAGAAATGCAGCAACTACTGCCATGCATTTGGTGAACACTCTTGGGGCAGAGGCCAGACCGAAAGGAAGAACTTTGTATTGGTAATGTTTTCCTTGGAAAAGAAAACGTAGGAATCTTCTGTGAGATGGATGGATGAGGATATGTGTGTACGCATCCTTGAGATCTAGAGAACAAAGCCAATCCTGACTTTGAAGGTATGGAAGGAGAGTGCCCAGAGAAAGCATCTTGAACTTCTCCTTGCATAGAAATTTGTTCAATTCCCTGAGATCTAAGATGGGTCTGTATCCTCCTGTTTTCTTTGGAATGAGAAAATAGGGGGAGTAGAACCCTGACCCTCGTTGAAGAAGAGGGACTTCTTCTATTGCCCCTTGGGCAAGAAGGGTAGTCACTTCCTGACCTAAAAGGTCGAGAAGAGATGTGGGGGAATTGAAATGTCTCACCATGGTGTGGGGAAGAAGGTCTGAGAAATGAAGCTTGTAGCCCTCTCTTATGATGGAGAGGGTCCACTGCTCTGCTGTTATGTGCCCCCATCTGGGGGCAAAGTGACATAACCTTCCTGGAATGGTGGAAGGCTCTGGTCCCACGAGATGCAGGAAGGCTAAGTTCTCTGCTGTTATGTGCCCCCATCTGGGAGCAAAATGAGCTAACCTTCCTGGAATGGTGAGAGGTTCTGGCTGTTTTAAAGCCAGAAAGGCTAAGTTCTCTAGCATCAAATCAAAAACCCTGAGGAGGTTGGGACTGCTGAGTTGCAGCAGCCCCTGTAGACTTAGGCCTGGCCTGCTTAGGTTGCTGACGCTTAGCGGTAAAGCGACCTGTAGAAGATTGTTGGCCAGAAGTGGAAGGAAACCTGCCCTTTTTGAAAAAAGACTTTTTAAAAGCCTTTTTCTTGGCAGGAATGGAGGTAGACTTTGAAAGTCTATCCAGAGCAGAATTCTCTGCATCCATTTGAGTGGCTTTTATTTGCCACTCTTTGCCAAATAGATTTTCACCGTTTTCTTTCAGATAAGGAAATAGGGTGAGTAAAACCCTGTACCCTGCTGATGGATAGGTACTTCTTCTATTGCCCCTTGGGCAAAAAGCATAGTGACCTCCTGACCTAACAGGTTGACGAGAGAGGTCGGAGAATGGAACTGCCTTATTATTGTGGGAGGGGGCATGCTCGAAAAATGAAGCTTGTACCCCTCCTTTATGATGGAGAGTGTCCAATGCTCTGCTGTTATGTGCCCCCATCTGGGGGCAAAGTGACATAACCTTCCTGGAATGGTGGAAGGCTCTGGTCCCACGAGATGCAGGAAGGCTAAGTTCTCTAGCTGAAAGTCAAAGGCCTTGTGGAGGCTGAGACTGCTGGGATGGCTGAGGCTTAGCAGTCTTTGCTTTCTTTTGTTTGGGTGGTTGCTGACCTTTCCTGACAAGCTGACCTGCCGAAATTCCCTGCTGAGAATAAGCAGGATTATATCTTTTCTTCTTAGAAAAGATTGGTTTCTTGAAAGATTTCTTTCTAGCAGGATCAGCTGTGGACTTGCATAATCTATCCAAGGTGGAGTTGTCAGCATCCAACTCATTGGATTTTTCCTGCCAATCTCTACCAAACAGGTTCTCACCAGTACAAGGGATATCTCCCAATTTGTCTTGCACCCAGAGCTCCAGATCAGATGCCTGGAGCCAAGCAATTCTACGTGCACCTATGGCAATGGCAGAGGTTCTGCTTATGCACTCAAAGCAGTCAAAAGCTGCACGGTTGACAAATTTAGAAACATCTTGAGCATGTTTGACCAATGTGAGAAAATCCTGTCTTCTATCCTCAGGAAGGATAGGACTCAAAACCTCTAAATCACCTGTGACCTCCTTCAGGAACATTCCCATGTATAGTCTATAGGAACTGATCCTGGCAGAAAGCATGGAAGCTTGGAAGACACGACGTCCAAAAGCATCAAGAGTTCTGCACTCACGTCCTGGAGAATTAGAGGCATGCCTCTTTGCACTCTTGATCCTTCTCATAGCTGATTCCACTACAATAGAATGGTGAGTAAGCTGAGTTTTTTGGAAACCAGGACAAGGAGGGACTCAATACAAAGTATCCAGTCTACGAGAATGAGGAGAGGTGGTAAGAGGTGTCTCCCACATTCTTAACATTGAGATCATGCAAAATCTCATGAATGGGAAGGTAGCTGCCTCCTTAGGAGTTTTGGGATATTGTAAAATTTCCAACTCCTTAGCTCTGGGCTCTGTTTCAGGGGCCACAGTAATGGACAGACCCCGAGCCACCTCCCTGATAAAATCCTGGAAGGAAATATCCTCTGGAGGAGACATCCTACGCTTAGGGGAGGAGGGCTCCTCTGGGAGAAGCATTCCTGGATCGACAGAACTGTCAGAATCCTCAGATTCTTCTGAGGACTTGAAGTACCGTCTGTCTGGATGCTCTTGAAGAGCCCGATACCCATACCGACCGAAGTCGGTACCGGGAGTAATCGGTACCGGGGTATCGGTACCGGGAGGCATCGGATGACTGGGTACCAGCAATGCAGACACCGATGTCAATGCTATCGGTACCGGTGCCGGGGTCGGTGCCGGTACTGGTTGGATTGTTTGTCGCAGTTCCGAGGGCGTTGATGCCGCAAGGAGAGCCGCCAGACTGCGCTCAATAGCCAGGACTCTCTGGTCTATCGATGCTGCCGATGCCTGGATGTCGGTACCGGAGAAGATCGCCGGTACCCCAGAGCATGGCACCAGTAGTTCTGCCGAGGTCAAGGCCTCGAGAAAATCCTGGAGCCCCAATAATGCTTTGGAAGCCGAAGCCTCCCGTCGGGGCAATTTTGCCGGTGCAGAATCCTCAAGGGCAACGCCAGAGGCATCTCGATGCTTAGAAGAAGATCTACCCTTTGAGGATTGGCTAGACTTATGTTTAGTTACCTGAGATCCACGGGAGGAAGACGAAGCCCTGGAAGACATTGATGCCACCGAAGCTGCATCAGAGGGAAACAGGGTACTGAGCTTGGCAGCTCGGTTCTGTCGACCTCTTTTGGACATCATGGCACAGGCCATATATTCCGAGATGGAATGGTCAGGACCTATATATTCCAGACACCACTCATGGGTGTCGGTGACAGAGATGGTACCGCCACACTTGGTGCACTTTTTAAACCCCGAGGAGGGTTTCTCCATCGTGGAAAAATTCCTGGCCTAAGGCCCAAAATGGTGCGTGCACCTGGAAAAAATGGGAAAAGTACTAAGAATTTTTTATTTTTAAAGAAAATAAATAAATAAATAAATAAAAACCGGCGGTACTGGTAAAGTGTCGAGGAAGGCAGACGCGACCACAAAAAGAAGAACAATTTTCTGCGGTGACAGGAACACGACCTGCTGGCTCCGCGGAAAACGAAGAACTGGAGAGCAGCAGTTGGGAAAGGCGGGAAGGCAGCACGCAGGCGCTGTGGGATGCTCCTAAAAGCTTTCTAATTGGACGCTGGGGAGCGTTCCCGCGCAGGCTCCGTCAGTACCGACGATACCCATATGTGATGACTACATTCCTGCTTGTTCCTGGAGATGAGTTGAACCCCCTTCTACCTGGTCATTCACACCAACTTGATGAAGGGAAGCACAACTCTCAAATGCTAGTCATAAAAAGTTCAATAAAATGTCATCATCTACCACTGGTTTGTTGAACTGCATTTGTACATAGTTAAGTCAACTATTAGTGGCCACATTATTTCATTTCTCTGGCAAAAATCTCAATACTCCATGTCAACCTGTATATACTTACCATGTATTCTCTATCTATTCTGACCAAACTCAGCGTGTATATAGTTACTCTGTATTTGTATCGTTTAAAGATATCGCAACATGTAAATAGTTACCCTGTATGGTCCAAGTTCTAACTCCTGTTATAATGTAAACTCAAACAGTCTTGACTGCACTGAGCTCTCGTTGTTGAATGTAAACCGCACTGATAACAAATAGCGCGGTATATAAGAATTGTTAAATAAACAAATAAATAAAAAGTACTGTAGAATTTATGCACTTATAAGTTATACTTCATAGAATATACAAACAATATTTTAAATTTTGTTTTTTATACAACTTCTATCCACACAGGTGGCATCTCCAGACTTTCATCTCAATCAGAGAAACCCAAGTCCTGATCATGGATATTTGAAAGTTGGGAATGAAAGGGGAGATGCAGTTGCTGGGAGATTTCAACCTGCCAGATGTGGATTGGAATGTCCCCTCTGCAGAATCAGAAAGTGGGGAGGATCTTGGATGCCTTTCAAGGTGCTGGGCTCAGACAAATGGTAAAGGAGCCCATGAGGCAAGGGGCAATGTTGGATCTACTACTCACAAATGAAAAAAGTGGGTCTAAAATCCAGGTGGCTGCCCACTTGAGCAACAGTGATCAAGGCATGGTATGGGTTGAAACAAAAGCAAAAGCAGAGTCCAGCCACAGCAAACTTAAGTGCTCGATTTCAAAAATGCTGACTTTAGTAAAATGGGGAAGTATTTCAAGGAAGAGCTGGCAGGATGGGAAGAGATGAGGGAAGTGGAAAGGCAGTGGGCCTAGCTGAAAGGAGCTATAAAAATGGCAACAGTTCTTCATGTAAGGAACAAATAAAAGCAAGAGGAAAAGGAACATGATAGATTCCCCAGGTAGTGCTCACAAAATATAGAACCATCAAAAAGAACACAAAAAAGAATACCAGATAAAGCTCAAAGAGGCAAAGAAAGAAATAAGGATGGCAAAAACATGCGTAAAAGAAAAAAAAATCGCTAAAGATGTAAAGTGAGGCTATAAAGCATAGTTACTCACCTGTAACAGGTGATCGCCGGGAACAGCAGGAATTTAGTCTTCACATATGGGTATCATCGATACCGACGGAGCCTGCGTGGGAACGCTCCCCAGCGTCCAATTAAAAAGCCTTTGGGAGCATCCCACAGCACCGGCATGCTGCCTTCCCGCCTTTCGCAACTGCCTCTCTCCAGTTGAGTTTTAAAGCTGAGACAAAGAGAAAGAGAGAGAGGGAAAGAAAAGAAAAGAGAGATACAACTCCTAGAGGAGGTGGGTGGGTTGTGAAGACTAAATGCCTGCTGTTCCCGGAGATCACCTGTTACAGGTGAGTAACTATGCTATCTCCAGGAACAAGCAGGAATGTAGTCTTCACATACGGGGACTCCCTAGCTACAGATGCCAGGGAGAGACCCCAGAAGTTGTGTGCCCTTGTGAAAAGGCTCCACTTCCCCCCATGGATCTCTGGCATCCTACCGAGAATGGTGGGTAGGAGTTGATTAAGTATGGAACAGGTGTCGTAGAACAGCCTGACCAAACAAGGCATCCCAGTGGGAGTCTTTGTCTAAGCAGTAATGGGCTGTGAAGGTATGAACCGAGGCCCAAGTAGCAGCTCGACAGATGTCGTCAATAGACACAGAGTGTAGATGAGCCATTGAGGCTGCCATGGCTCTCACACTGTGAGCTGTGACATGGCCTTCCAGAGAAAGGTTTTTACTCTGATAGGTAAAAGAAATGCACTGTGCAATGCAATCCAATTGGACAATGTTCTCTTGGAGACTGGAAGTCCCAAATGAGAAGGATCAAAAGCAACAAAGAATTGAGAGGACTTTCTATGTTGCTGTGTCCTTTCTAAGTAAAAAGCAAGTGTTCTTTTACAGTCCAAAGTATGAAGATTCCTTTCTGCATTTGAAGTATGAGGCCTTGGAAAAAACACAGGTAGGTAAACTGCTTGGTTTAAATGAAAAGGTGAGACCACCTTTGACATAAAGTGTGGATGAGTCCTAAGGACTACCTTATCATGATGGAACCTTGTATAAGGAGGATCAGCCACTAATGCTTGCAATTCACGGATGCGACGTGCTGATGTGATTGCAATGAGAAAGAGAACCTTCCAGGAGAGGAACTTCAAGGAGGTAGTAGCTAGAGGTTCAAAAGGCGGCTTCATGAGTGTTCCAAGAACCAGATTTAGGTCCCATGCTACCGGTGGTGGCCTAATGGGAGGCTTAGTTAGAAGGAGGCCCCTCATAAATATCGCTATGAGAGGATGAGAGGAAATAGGTTGTCCATTTAAAGGCTTGAAAGAAGCTGAAATAGCACTTAAATGGACTCGTATTGAGTTAGTCTTAAGCCCTGCATTAGATAAATGAAGTAGAAATTGAAATCGTGAACAACTTTAACCTACTTGGATCAACTATCAATAAAGAAGCAACAAGCAGTCAAGAAATCAGACGACGCATTGCTCTTGGCAGAATGGCTATGAAAGACCTAGATAAGATCCTCAAGAGCAGAGATGTCTCTCTCCATACAAAGATTCGACTTGTTCAAGCCATGGTATTTTCTATATCATATGGATGTGAAAGCTGGACAGTGAAAAAGACAGACAGGAAGAAAATTGATGCCTTTGAATTATGGTGCTGGCGGCGAATACTGTGTATACCATGGACTGCCTGAAGAACAAACCAGTCGGTACTAGAGGAGATCAAACCTAAGCTTTCTTTAGAAGCTCAGATGACAAGACTTCGACTTTCATACTTTGGACACATCATGCGAAGAGAGAGATCATTAGAGAAAGACATCATACTTGGCAAGATAGAAGGTCAGCGCAAAAGAGGAAGGCCAGCAATGAGATGGATCGATACAATAACAGCAGCTATGGGTACCAGTCTGTCAACAATGAGCCGCCTGACTCAAGACCGAACACAATTTAGGATAGCTATCCAGAGGGTCGCTATGAGTCGTCTCCGACTCGACGGCACTTAACAACAACACTCCAATAATGATTCCAGAAGTATCGCCAGGGGGTCAAAACCCTTCTGTGAACACCATATGGAAAACCTTTTCCACTTGAAAGCATAAGAGCGTCTTGTGGGCTTTCTAGACGCATAAAGGATATCCTTCACTTGTTGAGACAGGTTAAGACCATGAAGGTCTAGGACCTCAGCAACCAGGCCTTGAGATGCAGAGAGATAACACAACATCCCATCCTCCTGAGACAGGAGATCTGGAGCAGATCCTAACTCCAGAGATGGAGCTTGAGAGAGATGTAGGAGCAGAGGGTACCACACCTGCCGAGGCCAATGTGGAGCTATGAGAATCATATGGCCTTTGTGTCTCTGAAGCTTGAATAGGTTTTGGGAATTAGGGGAATGGGTGGAAAGGCATATAGGAAGTCCTGACCCCAATGGAGGAGAAAAGCATCCCTGGCCTGAGAACCCTGAGCCGGAATTCTGGAATAGAATCAGGGAAGTTTGGCATTCAACGGAGTTGCAAAGAGGTCTATCTCCAGAGTTCCCCAAATTTGAAAAAGAGTAGTTACTCTCCTGTAACACGAACCTCAGGTATTTTCTGTGGTCTGGATGAATGAGGATGTGAGTGTGCGCATCCTTCAGATCTAAGGAACATAATCAATCTCCCTGCTGGAGGTAGGGCAGCAGTGTTCCAAGAGTAAGCATCTTGAACTTTTCCTTTTCCAAGAACTTGTTGAGATTTCTCAAGTCCAGAATGGGCCGGAGACCTCCAGTCCTCTTTGGCATAAGAAAGTACCTGGAGTAGAAGCCCTGCCCCAGCAAGTGGGGAAGTACAGGTTCCACCGCCTTGTCTTGAAGAAGACCTTGCAGTTCCTGGAGAAGGAGTTCCTGATGCAGAGAAGGCATTGGAGGCTCCCCTGGGAAGTAGGAGGGGGGTATCTGAGTGAAATGGAGCAGACAGCCCTTCCGGACTATGCTCAGTACCCAAGCATCCTTTGTGATGGGCGGCCACTGGTGGGCAAACAGGGCCAACCGACCTCCCGTGCTGAGGTGGGTCAACAGAGGTGGAGAGGCTATGCAGTGGGAGTCAAAAACCCCCTCCCTGCTAAGTAGGAGCAGGAGCTGTAGGCTTGGGGGCTTTCTGCCTACGAGGCACATGTCCCTGCCCCCTGGCCTGCTGACCCTGCTGGGGAGGCCTGATAATGAGGGAAAGGTTTGTAGGCAGAGGCCTTCCTCGGGTAAAAGGTCTTTTTCCCCAAGCCCTTCTTCTTATGAGAAGGGGCAGAAGTTTTCCTGGACAACCTCGTCCTTGTCAGAGTCTCGGTCTCGAGCTCAGCGGCCTTTTCGGCCATGGGCTTGCCGAAGAAGTTTTCACCCCGGCATGGGACATCGACCAACTTGTCCTGTACCCATGGCTTGAGGTCCGATGACTGTAGCCATGCCTGATGTCGAGCACCAATGCCGGCCGATGCTACGCGGCCGAAGCCTCGAAGCCATCGTAGGCCACCCGGGAGATGAATTTGGCGCATTCCCGGATCCCCGAGGACAAGGACTTGAACCTCTGAAAAGGTTCCCCGGAGAGGCCAGCCGAGAACCCTGCTATCTCCTTAGCCAGGTCCCGCAAGTACATGCCCATGTACAGCTGGTAGGACTGGACATGGCAAGCAAGCATCGAGCCCTGGAAGCACTTTCTGCCGATGGCATCTATGCTTCGGGCCTCCCTGCCGGGGGGGGCACTGCAGAGTGCATCTTCTGACTCTTCAGACGATGCATGGCCGATTCCACAACCATAGAATGGTGCGGCAGCTGCGCCTTCTGGAACCCAGGGCTCTTCTGGACAAGATACATGGAATCGATCCACTTGCTCAAAACCGGTGCCGAGGCCGGTGCCTCCAACATTTAGAAGAGGAGCCGTTCCAGCATTGGAGGAACCGGCACAGTAAAGGCCTCCCTCGGGGGAGAGTAATACTGGAGGGCATTGAGCTCTTCGGCTCGAGGCTCCTCCTCGGGATCCGCAGGAACATTCAAAGCCTTGGCCATCTCCCTGACAAACTCCGAGAACCGGGTGTCCTCCTGTGGGGACCTACTCCAGGGCTTGGACTGCGGCGAGTCCGAAGGGACACACGGAGTCCGAAAAGTATCGGGGGACTCCTCATCCTCCGTCTCCCACGCAGATTCAACCGAGGAAGTCGAGGGGCTCCAACCGCGTGGGCTCTGGCAACACCTGCCCTGATGCCGGGGCCATTGGCGTCGACGCCCTCGGTCCCGAACAGGAGGTCCAGGGAGACCATGACCGGACTCGGGCCTTCATGGCTTCGAGAACCGGCTCTGTCTCCGGGGTCGACTTAGACGTCGACGTCCCAGTGGTCGGGGCAGATGCACCAATCAAGCTGGCCATCAGCACCCGCTGCTGATCCATGAAGGCAGAGAGTCTGCACTCCAAGGCTGTTAGCCGGAGTCCAAGCTCAGGAGAGACTCAGCAGCCACCGACTCGGGGCCCGGCGGTGCCGGGCCTGACGTCGGCTCCCTGGGAGGAGAGTCCTCGAGGACAACAGGCCAGCTCCAAAGGCCCGAGGCGGCGGTCAGGGGTCCGAGACCTGGCCTTCGAGGAACCAGAGGCCTCCTCCGACGCCGCGCTCACGAGCTTTCTCTTCCTCTTATGCTCCCGACAGAGGGACCCCCTTTCAGAGGAACCCCGACGAAGCTCGGGGTCAGACTCCCGAGACGACGAGGTCCAGGCTCATCCGGAGGCAGAGTAAGAAAAAATCCTCTCCTTCTGATGCTGCCGGCTTCGGAGTGCCTTAGTGGACATTTTTCCACATGGGACACAGACCTTGGGATCATGGTCCGGCCCAAGGCAACGCAGGCAGCAGTAATATGTGTCGGTAAGAGACATGAGCTTCTTACAACGATCACACTTTTTAAAACCACTGGAGGCCATCAGGGAAAAAAGGGCCCCCACGAGGTCAAAAGACCGGTCCTCCAGGGAAAAAGAAAAAAAAAGAGCGCAAACGCGTGCCACGAAGGGAAAAAAAACGAAAAATAGAGATCGGGTCGATACCGGCGTACCGAACCCAGGTGTGAAGGGGAACCGGCGTCGAACCGGACAAAAAGAGACTGAAAATCGCAGAAAAAAAATCAAACTTTTCCGGGTGATACGGACACACGTCCGTTGGGCTCCACGGAAAAAGAAAGACTGAGCAAGATGGCACCTTTGGGCGGGAAGGGGACCGCACATGCGTGGGTGTACTCCCAAAGGCTTTCTTAGAAAGCTGGGGAAATGCTCCTCATGGGGGCTCCATCGACGTCGATGTCACCCATATGTGAGGACTGACTTCCTGCTTGGTCCTGGAGACATTTTTGCTACCTGGTCTGCACGAAGAGACCACCCGTGCGGAAGCAGAACTCGACTGAGTCTGTCTGTCCAGGAGTTTTGAATGCCTGGCAGATACACCGCAAGGAGATGAATCTGATGCTCTCTGGCGAGGGCCCATAGTCGCAAAGTTTCGTTGCAAAGCGACAGAGAGCCTGTTCCTCCCTGCTTGTTCAGATAGAACATAGCTACTTGATTGTCCATCTGAATTAGGACTGTCCTGTAGCTCAGCTGGGTGTGGAACACTCGAAGAGCAAGGAAGATTGCTCTGAGCTCCAAGAGATTGATGTGTAGATGGGTCTGCTGTGGAGTCCAGGTGCCTTGGGTAAAGAGATCTTGCAGGTAAGCTCCCCAACCCACCTGTGAGGCGTCTGTTGTTACAGTGACTTGGAGTGGGGGCTGTTCGAAAGGGGACCCCAGCAACAGGTTTTGGGTTGAATGTCACCATTGTAGGGACAAAATAAGACGACTTGAGATTGCTATTTTGTCTGATAGGCAGACTGATGCTTGGGTCCACTGAGTGGATAGAGTCCACTGGGCTGCTCTGATATGGAGGCAAGCATAGAGAACCACATGCACGGTAGATGCCATGTGGCCTAGCAATTGCAGAATTTCCAGAGCAGTGAGATGAGTCTTTAACACTGCTTGGGAAGCTAACTGCACAATGCGAAGGCAACGGGGCTGTGGAAGATAGGCCCTTGCTTTCCTGGTATCCAGCATAGCTCCTATAAACTCTAGAGATTGAGTGGGAGTTAGGTTGGATTTTGGGATGTTTATGGCCAGGCCAAAATACTGAAGTATACGCATTGTGCAAGATAGGGAAATTCTGGCCTCCGACACTGATGGGGCTTGAATGAGCCAGTCTTCTAAGTAGGGGAAGACGAATATTCCTAGAGTGCAAAGAAATGCTGATATTACAGCCATGCATTTCATAAACACCCTTGGTGCTGAGGCCAGACCAAAAGGAAGAACCCTGTGTACTGGTAGTGCTTCCCCTGAAATAGAAACCGAAGGAATCTTCGGTGAGTTGGATGGATGAGAACATGGGTGTACGCATCCTTGAGATCTAGAGAACAAAGCCAATCCTGACTCTGAAGGTATGGCAGAAGAGTTCCTAGAGAAATCATCTTGAACTTCTCCTTGAACAGGAATTTGTTCAATTATCTGAGGTCTAAAATGGGTCTGTGTCCCCCTGTTTTCTTTGGAATAAGGAAATAGGGGGAGTAAAACCCTGTACCCTGTTGGGAAATGGGTACGTCTTCTATTGCCCTGTGGGCAAGAAGTAAATTGACCTCTTGACCCAACTGATTCTCGAGTGAAGTCTGAGAATTGAACTGTCTTACAACTGTAGGAGGGGGCATGTTGAGAAAATGAAGCTTGTACCCCCCTCCTTTACAATGGAGAGAGTCCATGCTTCTGCTGTTATCTGCTCCCATCTGTGGGGACAAAATGACACAATCTTCCTGGAATGGTGGACGGCTCTGGCTCGTTGAGGGCCAGGAAGGCCAAGTTCTCTAGATGGGAGTCAAAGCCCCTGTGGAGGCTGAGTCTGCTGGGCCGGTTGAGGCTTAGCAGACTTTGTTTTTCTTTGTTTTGGTGGCTGCTGTCCCTTTCGGGCAGACTGACCTGTAGAATGCCCCTGCTGGGTATAGGAGGGGTAAAACCTCTTCTTTTTAGAGAAGAATGGTTTCTTGTAGGATTTTCTCCTTGCAGGATCAGCTGTAGCCTTGGATAGTCTATCCAAAGTGGTATTATCAGCATCCAGCTCATTAGCTTTCTCTTGCCAATTTTTGCCAAAGAGATTTTCGCCTGTGCAAGGGATATTCCCCAGTTTATCCTGTACCCAGAGTTCTAAGTCAGATGCCTGGAGCTAGGCAATCCTACGAGCACCTATAGCAATGGCAGAGGTTCTGCTTATGCACTCAAAGCAGTTAAAAGCTGCACGATTAACAAACTTGGAAACATCTTAGGCATGATTGACAAGCGTAAAATAATCTTGCCTCTTATCAGGAAGGAGAGGGCTCATAAGCTCTAGATCTCCTGTAACCTCCTTAAGGAACATTTCCATATATAAAATGTAGGAACTAATCCTGGCAGAAAGCACAGAGGCCTGGAAGGTTCGACACCCAAAGGCATCAAGAGTCCTACATTCACGTCCTGGCGGATTAGATGCATGTCTTTTTGCACGCTTGATCCTTCTCATAGATGATTCCACTACCATGGAGTGGTGTGGTAACTGGGTTTTCTGAAATCCAGGACAAGGAGGTATTCGATACATGGTATCAAGCCTACAAGAATGAGGAGAGGTGGTAAAAGGTGTTTCCCACATTCTTAGCATGAGAACATGCAAGATCTCATGAATAAGCAAAGTAGCTGCCTCTTTGGGAGATTTAGGATATTGTAAAATCTCCAATTCCTTTGCTCTGGGCTCTGTTTCAGGAGCCACTATGATGGAAAGTCCTCTAGCCACCTCCCGAATGAAATCCTGAAAGGATATATCCTCTGGAGGAGTCATCCTACGTTTAAGACAGGAAGGCTCCTCAGAGAGAAGTACTCCGGTACCGACAGAGCTGTCAGAATCTCAGACTCATCGGAGGATTCAAAATATCTCCTGTCCGGGTGCTCTTGTAAAGCACGATACCGGTACCGATCGAAGTCGGTACCGGAGGGGTCCGGTACCGGCCTGTCGATACTGGAGGAAACAGCATGACTCGTTGTGGGCAACACAGTTGCCGATGTCGATGCTGTCGGTACCGGTACCGATATCAGTGCCGGAACTGGTGTCGATACCGGTTGAACCATCTGAAGCAGTCCCGAAGGCACCGAAGCCCGAAGGAGAGCCACCAGACTGCGTTCAATAACCAAGAACCTCTGGTCTATTGACACTGCCGATGCCTGGGTATCGGTACCAGACGAAGCGGTTGGTACCCCAGAGCATGGCACCAGTAGTTCTGCCGAGGTTGAGGCCTTGAGAACATCCTGGAGCCCCGATAGTGCTTTGGAAGGCGAAGCCTCCCGCCGGGGCAAGTTTGCCGGTACAAGTCCCTCAAGGGCAACGCCAGAGGCATCTCGATGCTTGGAAGAAGATCTACCCTTTGAGGACCGGCCAGATTTATGTTTGGTTACCTGAGATCCATGGGAGGAAGACGAAGCCCTAAAAGACATTGATGCCATGGATGCTGCATCGGAGGGAAAAAGGGTGCTAAGCTTAGCAGCTCGGTTTTGTCGACTCCTCTTCGACATCATCCCACAGGCAACACACTCCGAGATGGAGTGGTCAGGAACTAAACATTTAAGGCACCACTCATGAGTGTCGGTGACGGAGATGATACTGTCACACTTGGAACACTTTTTAAAACCTGAGGCGGGTTTTTCCATTCTGAAGGAAAAGTTGGGCCTAGTGCCTATAATGGCGTGTAGCACTTGACAGAAAAAAGACTGGAAAGTCCAGAAAAAGAGATTACAAATTTTATTTTTTTGAAAAAAGAAAGAAAGAACTGGCGGTACCGGTATAGCGTCGAGGAAGGCAGACGCTACCACAAAAAAGAATGAAAAAGATAAGATAATTTCTGCGGTGACAGAAAAAACGACCTGCTGGCTCCATGGAAAACGAAGAACTGGAGAGAGGCAGTTGGGAAAGGCGGGAAGGCAGCACGCAGGCGCTGTGGCATGCTCCCAAAAACTTTCTAATTGGATGCTGGGGAGCGTTCCCGTGCAGGCTCTGTCGGTACCGACGATACCCATATGTGAAGACTACATTCCTGCTTGTTCCTGGAGATAGACCTTTTCGGGTATGTTAAGGGAGAGGAAAAAATCTAGAGGTGGAATTGTGAGAATGAAAGATACTGAAGACCACTGTGTAGAAGTGATGAAGAAAAAGCAGAAATGCTAAACAAATACTTTTTTTTTCTGTGTCTATAGAAGAAAATCCTGGAGAAAGACCACAATTGGCTGACAAAGGTACACATGGGAATAAAGGAAACCACACCGTTCATGGAAGAAACTATTTATAAACAACTTGAAAAATTAATAGGTCGGCAAAGCTATGGGGCTGGATGAGATACATCCCAAGATACTAAGGGAACTCAAAAAGGTTCTGGCAGTTCCTCTTAAGGATGTATTTATTAGATCCTAGAAGCAGGAGGGGTTCCACAGGACTGGCAAAGTGCTGATGTGATACTTCTTTAAATAAGGAGGTGGGAAACTACAAATAGACAGTTGAAAAAAGTAAAAGAGTTAATGCTGAAAAAAAGGATAGTGGACTTTGTATAATCTAATGGATTGTACAATTTAAGGCAACATAGTTTTACCAGAGATCGTGCCATATAACTCTGATAGATTTCTTCGACTAGGTGACCAGAGAATTGGATTATGAGCATGCCTTTGAAACTATTCCTTACAAGAGGCTCATAAACTGAATAGCTTCAAGTTAGGACCCAAAGTGGTGAACTGGATTGAAAACTGGTTGATGGACAATCACAGAAGATAGTGGTAAATGGATTTCACTTGAAAGGAAGAAAGGTGAGTAGTGAAGTGCCTCAAGGATCAGTCCTGGGGCTAAGTGTTGGAAGAGAAAGTCTGCCTTTTAGTGGATGACACAAAGATTTTCAATAGGGTGGACCACCCCAGAAGGAGTTAAGATCATGAGAAATAAGCTATAAAAATTAGAAGAACGGTCTAATTTTGGCAGTTTTAATTTAACATGAAGAAATGCAAAGTATGCACTTGGGGTGCAGACATCCAAAGGAGTAGTATGCAGTATGGGGCAAAAGGAAGACGTGCATAGACTGGCGAGAAAACTTGAGGTGGTAGTATCAGAGGACCTCAAAGTGGCGAAACAATATGAAAAGATGAAGGCCAAATCCAGAAGGATGCTAGGCTACATAGAGAGGAGCATAACCAGCCAGAAGGAAGAGGTAATAATACCCTTGTGTGGGTCAGATGAGGCCTCACTTGGAGTATTGTATTTAGTTTGGAGGGCGTATCTCACTAACAAGAAAAAGTGGTATGGAGGAAAGTGACTAAATACTATGAAGTTTACGCCATAAGAGACCTGAATATGTATACTCTAAAGCAGGGGTTCTCAACCCAGTCCTTGGGACACACCTAACCAGTCAGGTTTTCAGGATAACCACAATGAAAATGCATGAGAGAAATTTGCATGCACTGCTTCCACTAAATGCAAATCTCTCACATGCATATTCATTGTGGTTATCCAGAAACCTTGACTGGCTAAGTGCATGCTGAGAACTCTGTTGAGAACCCCTCCGCTAGAGGAAAGGAGAACAGGGGAGATATGATACAGACCTGTAAATACTTTAAAGGTGTTAATGGACAAACAAACCTTTTTCAAAGATGTGGAAACTGTAAAACCAAAGGACATGAAAAGAAGTTACAAGGTGATCTTCAGGAACAGCAGGAATAAGTCTTCACATATGGGTATCGTCGGTACCGACGGAGCCTGCGCGGGAATGCTCCCCAGCGTCCAATAGGAAAGCTTTTGGGAGCATCCCACAGCGCTTGTGTGCTGCCTTCCCGCCTTTCCAACTCTCCCTCTTCAGTTGAGTTTATAGCTGAGACCAAAGGAGAGAGTAAACAAAACGGTAATTACACTTACCTGGTAATTGTTCTTCCTTGAGGGACGACAGTTTAGTCCTCCACCTCTGAGTTGTGCACCTCCTCTTGCAGCTTGGAGACTGGGCATGTCACAAAAAAGTGACATCACTGGATGTAGTCTGCTGGTCTCTCCCATCATCCCCAGTGAACTATTGACAAAGCATACTTAAAGGAGCAACAAATAAGTAGCTAATAAAAAAACAAACATTTTAAGTGAACGTATAATAACTACTTTATACAAGAGACTTTCTCGTCTCGAAAGATAGGCTTTACTTCTTGTGCCTTCGCCTTCCGCCTGCGCCAAAAGAGATAGACAAGAACGAACCAGAAGAGACAAAGAATCCTAGGAAGCCATCTATCTACCGGTAATCTCACCCTTCGACCGGTTGAACCTCCACTGCTTAGCTCTATACTACCCCTGGTGGAAATGAGGACTAAACTGTCGTCCCTCAAGGAAGAACAATTACCAGGTAAGTGTAATTACCATTTCCTTAATGGTCCTCCAGTTTAGTCCTCCACCTCTGGGATGTAACAGAGCAGTACTCATCGGGTGGGACCCTTCCAGCCGGCTTGCAACACTGCCGCCCCAAATACAGCATCCTTTGCTGCTAAGACATCCAGGCGGTAGTGTTTACTAAAAGTGTGAAGAGACGACTAAGTAGCCGCCCTACAAATTTCCACATGCGACACCAAACTGTGTTCTGCCCATGAAGCCGCTTGCGCTCTGGTAGAATGAGCTCACAATCCAGCTGGCGCCTGGCGCCCCGACAACAGATATGCCAAAGCAATCGCCCCTCTAATCCATCGAGAAATGGAGGCTTTCGCTGCCACCTCCCCCTTACGGGATCCTCCGAACAGACGGTCGGATTTGCGAAAACCCTCTGAGACCTTCAAATACAGATGCAACACTCGCTTTAAGTCCAAGCGGCGCAATCCCCGGTCCGCCGCGATGTCCTCTAACAAACCCAGCACCGGAAGAGAAACTGTCTGGTTTATATGAAATGCAGAAACTACCTTGGACAAAAACAAGGGAACTGGCTGGAGCACCACCTTTTACCTAGAAAACGACAGAAACGGCTCTCTACACGACAACACCTGTAACTCAGAAATTCGCCTCGCTGAGCAAATGGCTACCAAAAACACCATCTTCAACATAAAATCCTTCATGGACGCTTGTCGTAAGGGCTCAAAAGGCTCCCTAGCCAGAGCTGCTAAAACCAAGTTGAGATCCTATGGAGGAACCACAATCCTATGAGAAGGACATAACCTCGTTACTGCTTTGAGAAAACGCAACATGTCAGCATGCGCACCTAGCGCTATTCCCTGCACCTTGCCTCTATAGCAAGCCAGCGCGGCTAACTGTATCCTCAAGGAGCTGGCTGCCAGGCCCTTTTCGAACCTGTCCTGCAGGAAGCTTAAAACCACTGAAACGGAAGTGGTCGCCACTCGCACCTGCCTCCTGGAACACCAATCCTCAAATATGCGCCAAATGCGAACATATGTCAGAGACGTAGAGGACTTCCGAGCTAAATGACTGCTCCTGAGTAAACATTTTTCTTTAAAAGTGCCCTTTCAATGGCCAGACCGTAAGCGAGAACCGATCCACTTGAGGCATCTGCAGAGGCCCTTGAAGTAACAGACTGTCTGACATCGGCAATCTCCACGGATCCCCGTCGAGGAGGCGGATAAGATCAGCATACCACGGACGCCTTGGCCAGTCCGGAGCCACCAGCAACACTCTTTCCGGGTGAGCCTTGATCCACTGTACCACCCGAACTATGAGCGCCCACGGAGGGAATACATAGAGGAGACCCGACACCTTCTAGCGTTGCAGCAGGGCATCGATCCCTTCCGACATCCTTTCTCGCCATCTTCTGAAGAATAAAAGGTCGCCATAAGATCCATGATCGGCGGTCCCCACCTGTGCAAAGACCTGCGGATGCAAATCTCATTCGCTGGCATCCACCTGGACTCTGCTGAGAAAATCCGCCATCACACTGTCCTTCCCGGCAATGTGTGCCGCCGAAATCGCTGGCAGCCGAAGCTCGACCCAAGCAAAGAGTGTCTCTGCCTCCTCTTACATGACTGTACTTCGTGTACCACCTTGCCGATTGATGTAGGCCACCGTTGCAGAGCTGTCTGATAGAACTCTTACCGCCAGACTCTGCACCGTCCCCTCAAATGCCTGCAACGCTACCGCTACCGCTATGAGTTCCAATCTGTTGATTGACCATGTGCTCTCCCGAGCTGACCACAGACCCTGCATGAAGAGCTCCCCGCAATATGCTCCCCATCCCGCGAGGCTTGCATCTGCCAACAATGGTAGCCACTCTGGCTGTTTGAGGGGCATCCTAGCCTTCAACGACTCTGGAATTAGCCACCACTTCAACGCTCGTCTGACCCCAAGAGGGCAGGGCAGACGGCTGCTCAGCGGGTCGGCTTGATGAGACCAATGGTGAAGCAACGATCACTGCAACGGCCTCATATGAGCTCTGGCCCAAGGCCCACCTCCAAGGATGCTGACATCATACCTAACACCCAGAGGTAATCCCAGGCTGAAGGAACCAGTGTAGTCCTGAACTGGCGAATCACTTGACGTAGGGCTTGGACTCGACTATCCGGCAGAAATACCGCTCCCCTCTGAGTGTCGAATTGCACCCCGAGGTACTTGAGGCTCTGGGACGGAATAAGATGACTTTTGCTCGTACTGACTACCCAGCCGAGCTTCTCCAAGAATTTCACCACCTTGGCCATAACTTGTACACTCTCGGCTCTGGACTTTGCTCAAATTAACCAATCGTCGAGGTAGGGATGAACCAGAATACCTTCCTTTCGTAACGCCGCCACTACCACCACCATGATCTTGGTGAACTTCGCGGAGCCATTGCGAGACCGAAAGGCAACACCTGAAACTGATAGTGCCCCCATGGCAGAGCGAAATGGAGAAACCTTTGATGACCCGCTCTGATTGGTACGTGCAAATACGCCTTCGAGAGATCGAGGGATGTCAAGTACTCTCCTTGGCGCACCGTCACAATGACAGACCACAGCGTTTCCATCCTGAAATGCAGTACTCGAAGACAGCGGTTCACCCCTTTTATATCTAAAACTGGACGAAGCGACCCGTCCTCCTTTGGCACCACAAAATACACTGAGTATCGACCACTGCCGTAACCTTCCTTGGGCACCGGGACGACCGCACCTAAGTGCAACAGTTGATTCAGCATACAGCGGACTGCCTGAGCTTTCTGCTGCCCTCTGCAGGGTGACTGCACAAATGAATCCCGAACGGGCCATACAAACTCCAGCGCATAGACCTCCTGGATTATTTCTAACACCCACTGGTCGGCCGTTATTTGGACCCAGGCAGGAAGAAAGTTCCGAAGTCGCCCGCCTATCCGCAAACTTCCTGCCAAGGTCCCCCTCACTTCATTGCGGTTTCTGAGCCAGTTTTGCAGAAGTTGAGAAGCCTCCATTAAGCTAAGAACAAACCTTTCTATCTTCTCTGCTGGCTTAAAACTATAAATTCTAACTGTTGATTTTTGGGGGGGATTACTATCTCTTAACTGTGGTTTTAGGCTAAGCTTGGGGGCATTTAGACTGCTTTCCTTGTATAGACTTACATCAGATATCGGTGTGTGCCCACGGTTCAGGAACAGCCTACTCGCCAGAGATACTTAGGTTCCCGCCCACCCTACCCCTCACCCCACCCACCCCAGGGGCTACATTACCTTTATAGTGGTCACATACATGCCATCTATCCTTTCTTACTTGGGTTAAAAGTCCACATCATCTTCATCCTTTCTTCTTTTTTCTTCTGGGACTGCTTAACCAACATGTCATGTATTCAGTGCAATAACTGCGGTACTTTCATTCCAAGACGAATCATTTGGAGCCTAAGAGCTTGTCCTATGTGCCTCAGGTCAGCTGCCATGCATGATGAACTGACTCTACTAAGGAAAGACCTAACTGCCATGCATAAAGAAGTGACTCTACTGAGGGAGGAAATGGCTGCAATGAAACGCACCTCTTCTAGGATACAAACTGAACAAAGTCCACCACCGTTCCCACAAATAATCAAACACCCCAGGAACAAATGGATCACAGTGGGTTCTGGAAGATTGCGAACTGTAACGCAGAGAGAACCTATACATCAAGTGATATCCCTGCATGCTGCCTTCTCTGCCTTGGCTAATGAGGATGCTCAATCCAATGAAACTGAAGGGCCCTTAAATGAGTCAGACAATGCCTAATCTCCTGCTAAAGCACCAAATATGAAGAAACCCTCACCAAACAGAAAACTACTACTACCTGGAAATTCCATCATCAGAGGCACCAACTTGGGAACACAGTTCAAAGGAGAGAAGATAGTCATGTGCCTACCAGGCTCAACAGCCAACAAGAATACAAACCAAGTTGTTGAAGTATTTAGCGCAAAAAGTGAACTCTCCAAACTTGATGTTGTTATGCACTTGGGCACAAATGAACTGGCTAGAAACAGTGCCTCTACAGTCCAAAAGGACTTCCAATCTCTGGGAGAGAAACTCAAGTCCACTGTTAACACTGTTGCATTCTCAGAGGTTCTGCCTGTCCTTGGTTAAGGGGACAAAAAGGCTGCATCGCATTAACAGCTTTAATACATGGCTCCAGACCTGGTGCAAACAAGGAGGATTCAGATTTATTGGCGACTGGGGAAACAGATGGACCAACAAGAGACTATACTGTGCTGATGGCCTACATCTCTCTATCGTAGGGAAAGAGTAGTTACTCACCTGTAACAGGTGTTCTCCAGGAGCAGCAGGAATCAGTCCTCACATATGGGTGTCATCGACGCCGATGAAGCCCTAGCGGAGCATTTCCCCAGCTTTCCATGAAAGCCTTTGGGAATGCAGGCAAGCATGCGCGGTTCCCCTCCCGCCCAAAGGTACCACCACCTTACCTTGGTCAAATGACATAGCTAAGAACAGCACACAAAAATGAAAAAATAAACTATGTACAACTGCAACTCCCAGGAGAGGAGGGAGGGTTGTGAGGACTGATTCCTGCTGCTCCTGGAGAACACTTGTTACAGGTGAGTAACTACTCTTTCTCCAGGAACAAGCAGGAAGTCAGTCCTCACATATGGGTGACTCCCTAGCTCTGGGCTACCAAGGAACCCAGGCTGAACAAGAGAACTCCCTCTAGTCTCAGCAGCAAAGAAAGGCTTTTCACTGACACAACCTCCACCGGTAGCCCAACAGAGGGCAGGAGTTGCCTAAACCTCAAAGAGATTCCGGAGTACTGCCTGGCCAAAAGCACTGTCTCTACGGGACTCCCTCTCCAGACAGTAATGGGCCACAAATGTCTGGCTTGAAGACCAAGTTGCAGCCCTGAAGATGTCTACCAGCGGTACAGAGCGGAGATGAGCCACTGAGGCAGCCATTGCCCTGACACGGTGGGCCGTGACCCGACCCTGCAAAGGAAGGTCAGCCGTCCTGTAAGCCCAGGTGATACAGTCAGCTACCCAGATGGACAAGGTACGCTTGGACACAGCCAACCCCAACTTATTAGGGTCAAAAGAGACGAAGAGCTGAGTAGCCCTTCTATGCCCCTGCGTACGGTCAAGGTAGAAGGATAAGGCCCTCCTACAGTCCAGGGTATGCAGAACTGCTTCAGTCTGGCTTGCATGAGGCCTAGGGAAGAATGTTGGAAGAACCACCTCCTGGTTGAGGTGAAAAGAGGAGACAACTTTAGGGAGGAACTTTGGATGAGTCCCTGTTCCTATAGAAGCGAGTGTAAGGCCTGTCACAGACCAGGGCCTGAAGCTCACTCACTCGCCTGGCCGAGGTTAGGGCTATCAAGAAGAGTGTCTTCCAGGACAGGAAGCGTAGGGGGCAAGTAGCCATCGGCTCAAAAGGTGGGCGAGTCAGTTGCTGCAAGACCACATTCAACTCCCACTCAGGAGCAGGACGATGGATTGGAGGCTTGAGCAAAAGCAAGCCTCTGAGAAACCTGGACACCAAGGGGTGAACCGAGAGAGAATATCCTTCCACCAGTGAGTAGTGAGCTGCTAGAGCTGAGAGGTGGACCCGAACAGAATTGGACTTAAGTCCCTGATTGGATAAGTGCAGTAAGTACTGAAGCACTACTGGTACAGTACAGGAGAAGGGATCCTCTGTACGTAGCTGACACCACACAGAAAACCTTTTCCATTTGAGAGCATAGGTTTTCCTAGTGGACTGTTTCCTAGAGGCTAGGACAACCTCCTCAACTTCCTGAGGTAGGCCCCAGGGAGCCAAAACTACCCTTGCAGCCTCCAGGCCATCAAATTGAGAGCTTTGAGATTGGGGTGCAGAAGAGAACCCTGGATCCTGAGAAGGTCGAGTTGCAACCCCAGAGGCAGTGGGGGATCCACTGCCAGCTGAAGTAGAAGTGGAAACCAAGGCTGTCTCGGCCACCTGGGAGCCACCAGCAGGACTGAGGCCTTGTCCTGAAGAATTTTGAACAGAGTTCAGGCCACAAAAGGCGTGGGAGGAAACGCATACAGGAGGCCCGGAGACCATGGTATCAGAAAAGCATTGGCGGATGCGGTTGTCTGGAGAAGAACCGAGGCAGCTGTTTGTTCAGTGGACTGGCAAACAGATCCATCAAAGGAAGACCCCATTTGAGGAAGATCTTCTGAACTACCAAAGGATGCAGCTGCCACTCGTGGGGCTGCAGAATTCTGCTCAACCTGTCGGCCAGGTGATTTTCCTGGCCTGGAAGGTATACAGCCTTGAGGAGCATGATATGCTTGAGGGCAAATGAGCAAAGGTCCTGTGCCTCCTGACAAAGGAGCCTGGACCCAGTTCCGCTTTGCTTGTTCACATAAAACATGGCTACCTGGTTGTCTGTCTGAACCAGGACAGATTGATGAGCCAGGGCAGGAGAGAAAGCTCTGAGTGCTAATCGAATAGCCCTGAGTTCCAGGAGATTGATCTGCTGTACGGCCTCCCAGGGAGACCACAGGCCCTGGGTGCACTTGTTCAGACAATGAGCCCCCCAGCCTTGCAGGGAGGCGTCATAAGAACATAAGATATGCCATACTGGGTCAGACCAAGGTCCATCAAGCCCAGTACACCACTGTGTACCCAGGAATTTGAAAAGGCACCCCTTTCAGTAGATTGGGTGGGTGCAACCACCAGTTGAGGGAGTCCAGAAAAGGTCTGGACACCCTTATCCTGTCTCTGAGGCTGCCTGTGGCCACTGACTCCGAAGGCACCACTGTGCCGGCCTCATATGGAGCCTGGCATTGGGGGTGACATGTACTGTCGAAGCCATGTGGCCTAGAAGCCTCAGGCAGAGTCTGGCGGAGACCAGTGACCTACTGAGAAACTGGTTTGCTAAGCTGATGAGTCTTTGAGCTCTGTCTTTTGGCAAGAATGCCTATGCCAGGACAGAGTCTAGCCTCGCCCCTATGAACTCCAAGTTCTGGGAGGGGAGCAAAGTGGACTTTGCGAAGTTTATCACAAACCCCAAGCTTTGAAGAAGAGCAATAGCCCTGAGGGTGGCCTGTCGGGCCTCCTGGCACGTCTGACCTCTTAAGAGCCAGTCGTCCAGATAAGGAAAGACAAAGATGCCTTGATTTCTCAGGTAGGCCGCCACCACTGCCAGGCATTTGGTAAAGATCCTGGGAGCGGAGGTGAGGCCAAAAGGAAGTACTCTGTACTGATAATGGTTTCCTCCCACAATGAACCTGAGGTACTTTCTGTGGTCTGGATGAATGAGGATGTGAGTGTACGCATCCTTTAGATCTAAGGAGCATAGTCAATCTCCCTGCTGGAGGTAGGGCAGAAGTGTTCCAAGAGTAAGCATCTTGAACTTTTCTTTCTCTAGGAACTTGTTGAGATTCCTGAGGTCCAGGATAGGTCAAAGGCCACCGGTTCTTTTGGGTAGCAGGAAATACCTGGAGTATAACCCTTGACCTTGCATTTGAAGAGGCACAGGCTCCACCGCCCTGTCCACCAACAGACCATGGAGCTCCTGGAGAAGATCTGTGTGCAGGGGAGGCCTTGGAGGCTCTCCTGGAAAATATGGAGGAGGCAGTTGGTGAAAGTGTAGTGCATAGCCCCTGTGGACTATGTTTAACACCCAACTGTACCCTGTGATGCTGGGCCACTGGTGGGCAAAGAGGGCGAGGTGACCTTCTGTGCAGGGTTGGGGGAGCAGGGACGGAGATGCTATGCTTGAGGAGTCAAAAAAACCCACCCTGCTGAGAGGGAGCAGGGGCCGGAGGCTTGGGGGTCCTCTGCCTACGGGGCACATTACCCTGCCCCTTGGCCTGCTGACCCTGGGGTACAGCTTGGGCAGCCTGATACTGAGGGTACTATTTGTAGGCAGTGCCCTTCCTCGGGTAAAAAGGGCTTTTTACCCGAGCCCTTCTTCTTGTGAGAAGGGGCAGAGGTCTTCTTAGACAGCCTTGTCCTTGTAAGGTGCTCGGTCTCGAGCTGAGCGGCCTTCTCGGCCATGGGCTTGCTAAAAAGATTTTCACCTCGGCAAGGGACATCGACCAACTTGTCCTGAACCCATGGCTCGAGGTCCGATGCTGCAGCCATGCCTGGCGTCAAGCCGCGATGCTGGCTGCCGCAACTCGGGCCGAAGCCACGAAGCCATCGTAGGCGGCGCGGGACATGAACTTGGAGCATTCCCGAAACCCCGAGGACAAGGACTTGAATCTCTGCAAGGGTTCCCTGGAGAGACCAGCAGAGAACCCGGCCAACTCCTTGGCCTGGTCTCGCAAGTACATGCCCATGTATAGCTGGGTAAGACTGGACACGGCAAGCAAGCATCGCGCCCTGGAACCACTTTCTACCAAAACCATCGAGGTTTCGGGCCTCCCTGCCAGGGGGCACCACGGAGTGCATCTTCTAACTTTTCAGGCAATGCATGGCCGATTCCACCACCATGGAATGGTGTGGTAGCTGTACCTTCTGGAAGCCAGGGTCTTCCTGAGTCGATAGATCGAATCGATCCGCTTGCTTAAAACCGGTGCCGAGGCCGGTGCCTCTCACATCCGGAAAAGGAGCCGTTCCAGCATCGGAGGAACCGGGACAGTAAACTCCTTCAGAGGAGAGTCATACTGCAGGGCCTCAAGCTCCTCGGCTCTTCCTCGGGGTCCGCCGGGATAGCCAACGCAGCGGCCATATCCCGGACAAACTCCGAGAACTGGGTATCCTCCGGAGGAGATCTACTCCGGGGCTCAGACTGCGGTGTCCGACGGGACATACCGAGTCTTGAATGTATCAGGGGATTCCTCATCCTCCGTCTCCCAGGCGGACTCGTCCGACGAGGAGTCAGGGTCCGGCCCGGGAGCACCCGCCCCGATGCTGGAGGCACCGGCGTCGACACCCTCGGTCCCGAACGGGAGGTTGAGGGAGACCGCCTTCATGGTCGACTTCGATGTCGATGTCCCGGTGGTCGGGGCAGATGCACCAGACAGGCTGGCCATCAGTGCCCACTGCTGCTCAATGAAGGCAGACAGTCTGCACTCCAAGGCTGTCATTCTGAGACTCAGCTCGGGAAACGCAGCAGCCACCGACTCGGGCCCCGGCGGCGCCGGGCCCGAAGTCGGCTCTCTGGGAGGAGAGTCCTCGAAGACAACAGGACTTACGTGTCCAGCAGACTCCAGTTCCACGCGAGGAACCTTGGCAGGCTTCTCCTGTTCCACGGGCCCGGGGCGACGGTCGGGGGTCTTAGACCTGGCCCTCGAGGAGCCAGGGACCTCTTCCGACGACGCCTTCACGAGCCGCTTCTTCTTCTTGCGTTCCCGGTCGGGGGACCCCCTGTCCGAGGAGCCCCGATGGTGCTCGGGATCCGAATCCCGAGATGTCAAGGCCTCAGACGAGGTCCGGGCCCAGCGGAAGCTGAATCAGAAAAAAGCCTTTCTTTCTGCTGCTGGCGACTTTGCAGTGCCTTGGAAGACATCTTCCCACATGGTCCACACGTCAGAGTCGTGATCAGGAACGAGGCACCGAAGGCAGCAGTCGTGTGCGTCGGTGAGAGACATCAATTTCTTACACCGACCACACTTTTTAAAACCGCTGGAAGCCATCGGGGATAAAAGTGCCCCCGCAAGGTCAAAGGACCGGCCTTCCAGGGAAAAAGCAAAAAAGTGTGCGAACGCCAGTCACGAAGGGCAAAAACCGAAAAAGTAGAAACGGGCTCGATACCGGTGTACCGAATCCGGCGGGAGGGGAACAGACGTCGAACCGGGAGAAAACAATAGCGAGAATCGCCAAAAAAATCAAACTTTTATCCGGGATGACAGGACACACGTCCGGTGGGCTTCTCGGAAAAAGAGATACAGGTAAGGTGGCACCTTTGGGCGGGAGGGGAACCGCGCATGCGTGCCTGCATTCCCAAAGGCTTTCATGGAAAGCTGGGGAAATGCTCCGCTAGGGCTTCATCGGCGTCAATGACACCCATATGTGAGGACTGACTTCCTGCTTGGTCATGGAGAAAAGAAGCTTAAGTGAAAAATTCAGTCAGTATGTGGATATGCATTTAAACTAGGAAAAGGGGACGACGGATGTAGAAGATCAAGACCTGCACGCCACTCCCTGCAAAAGCAGAACATCAGAAACAGCCACACTTTTAAACCACACAAACAAGTGGGAAGATGTGGGCAGAACAAAATCAACGCAAAATACACACAAGTCAGGTAAATGCTGGAAAGCAATGAGCACAAATGCTCGAAGCTTAGCCAACGAAGTTCCGGACCTGGAAGCCCTCATGATGGAAATGGATTTGGACATTGTGGCCATTACAGAAACATGGTTTAATGAATCACATGATTGGCATATAGCCATAGCTGGCTATAATCTATTCAGAAGAGAGAGAGAAAATGGAAAAGGAGGAGTAGCCTTGTATGTAAAAAGCAATATTAAAGCTACTAAAATGCAGGGGACATGGGGAAAAGAAGAAGTGCTCTGGATTGCCTTGGAAAGAGGAGATGGCACTGTCATCCTTACTGCTGTAGTCTACAGACCTCAGACTTAAATTGAAGAGATAGATAACGAATTGATTATAGATATTGCCAAGATAGCCACAAAGGGGGAAGCGATCATTTTGGGTGACTTTAATCTACCTGATGTGGATTGGTTTACTACTTCTGCACATCTGGAAAGAAGCAAAAAAATTGTAGATTCTCTCCAAGATGCATCACTTAGACAAATGGTCATGGAACCAACCAGGTAAAGTTCAACGCTGGATTTAGTGCTCACCAACGGTGATAGCGTGTCGAATGTCTGCGTGAGTGCCTCTGTGACCAACAGCGATCATCACACGGTGTGGTTTGAGATAAAGGCCAAGATACAGGCCAAACATAGCAAGCTCAAAGTCCTAAACTTCAAAAACACTGACTTCAATAAAATGGCCGAGAACCTAAAGGAGGAGATGACAGGGTGGAAGGAGATAAGGGAAGTGGAATTGCAAGGGGCTATACTAAAGATGGCAATAAAAGGAGCAACAGATAAATATGTAAAAAAAGTAAATAAAAACAAGAGGAGAAGGAAACCTATTTGGTTTTCCAAAGAAGTGCCTGCTCAAATAAAGGCAAAAAACATAGCTTTCACAAAATTCAAAAGCTTGCAAACAGAAGAACACAGAAATGAATACAGGATTAAACTCAGAGTCAAAAAGAGAAATAAGAATAGCAAAATAAAAGGCAGAGGAAAAGATGGCTAAAGATGTTAAGGGTGGCGGGCAAAACTTTCTTCAGGTATATTCGGGAAAGGAAGAAGATCAGAGTTGGAATTGCAGGACTCAGAAGTGCTGGTAAAAGTCTCGTGGAAAGTGACTTGGAAAAAAGCAAAATTGCTAAACAAATACTTCTGCTCTGTTTTTACTAAAGAAAATCCTGGATATGGACCAGCTGTGACTCCCAAATATAAAAATGGGAATGAAGTAGATACCACACCATTCACAGAAGACGAGGTGTTGGAACAACTTGCTAAAATGAAAGTGGACTAAGCCATGGGACAGGATAGAGTAGCTACTCACCTGTAACAGGTGTTCTCCAGGATCAGCAAGAATCAGTCCTCACTTATGGGTGAAATCAACGTCGATGGAGCCCCCGTGCGGAGCAATTACCCAGCTTTCTAAGAAAGCCTTTGGGAATACTGCACGCATGCGCGATCCCCTTCCCGCCTAAAGGTGCCATCTTGCTCAGTCCAATGACACAGCTAAAAGACAGCACACAAAAATGTAAAAATAAACTATGTACAACTGCAACTCCCAGGGGAGGAGGGAGGGTTGTGAGGACTGATTCCTGCTGCACCTGGAGAACACCTGTTACAGGTGAGTAACTACTCTTTCTCCAGGACCAAGCAGGAAGTCAGTCCTCACTTATGCGACTCCAAAACTTCAGGCTACCGGGGGGACCCAGAGCTGAAAAAATGAGCTCCCTCTAGCAGCAACATCAGAGAAAGGATTTCGCTGAAACATACCCCCACCGGTAGCCCAACCAGAGGGCTGGAGGGTAGGAGTTGCCTAAACCTCAAAGAGATTCCGGAGCACTGCCTGACCAAAAGCACTGTCCCTACAGGACTCCCTCTCCAGGCAGTAATGGACCGCAAAAGTATGGCTTGAGGACCAAGTTGCAGCCCTGCAGATGTCTGCCAATGGTACAGAGAGGAGATAAGCTACTGAGGCAGCCATTGCCCCGACACGGTGGGCCGTGAACTGACTCTGCAAGGGAAGGTCAGCTGACCTGCAAGCCCAGGTGATACAGTCAGCCACCCAAATGGACAAGGTACGCTTGGAGACAGGTAACCCCAAGTTATTAGGGTCAAAAAATACGAAGAGCTGAGTAGCCCTCCTATGCCCCTGCATACGTTCAAGGTAGAAGGATAAGGCCCTCCTACAGTCCAGGTTATGCAGGACTGTCTCAGCCCGGCTGGCATGGGGCCTAGGGAAGAACGTTGGAAGAACCACCTCCTGGTTGAGATGGAAAGAGGAGACAACCTTTGGGAGGAACTTAGGATGAGTCCTAAGGACTACCCTGTTCCTATAGAAGCGAGTGTAAGGCCTGTCACAGTCCAGAGCTTGAAGTTCACTCACCTGCCTGGCCGAAGTCAAGGCCACTAGGAATAGAGTCTTCCAAGAAAGGGAGAGGACATGTAGCCATCGGCTCAAATGGTGGGCGAGTCAGTTGCTGCAAGACCACATTCAACTCCCACTCAGGGGCCGGTGGACGGAGAGGAGGCTTGAGCAAGAGCAAGCCTCTGAGAAACTGGGACACCAAGGGGTGAACCGACAGAGAGTGTCCCTCCACCAGCGAGTGGTGAGCTGCTAGGGCAGAGAGGTGGACCCGAACCAAATTGGACTTAAGGCCTTGATTGGACAAGTGCAATAGATACTGAAGTACTACTGGTACAGTGCAGTTGAAAGGATCCTTTTTGTGCTGCTGACACCACAGGGATAACCTTCTCCACAAGGGCATAGGTTTTCCTGGTGGATTGCTTTCTAGAGGCCAAGACCACCTCTTCCACTTCTCGGGGTAGGCCCCAAGGGCCAACACTACCCTTGCAGCCTCCAGGCCATCAAATTGAGGGATTTGAGATTGGGGTGCAGAAGGGAACCCTGATCCTGAGAGAGAAGATCGGGCAGAAACCCCAGAGGTAGTGGCGTGTCCACGGCTAGCTGGAGCAGAAGTGGAAACCAGGGCTGCCTCGGCCACCTGGGAGCTACAAGAAGTACCGAGGTGTTGTCCCTTAGAATCTTGAACAAGGTTCGGGCCACAAGAGGTGTGGGAAGAAACACATACAGGAGGCCCTGGGACCAAGAAATTAGGAAGGCATCCGCTGCTAATTTCAGGGGATGCGGTAGCCTGGAACAGAACCTGGGCAGCTGCCGGTTCAGGGGACTGGCAAAGAGATCTATGGATGGAAGTCCCCATCTCAGGAAAATCTTCTGAACCACCAAGGGGTGTAGTTGCCACTCGTGGGGTTGCAGAATCCTGCTCAACCTGTCCTGCCAGGAAGTTTTCCTGGCCCGGGAGATAAACAGCCTTGAGAAACATGTTGTGTTTGAGAGCAAAAGAGCACAGGGCCTGTGCCTCTCGACACAGGAGCCTGGACCCCGTGCCTCCCTGTTTATTCACATAGAACATGGCCACTTGATTGTCCGTCTGTATCAGAACAGACTGGTGTGCCAAGGTGTGAGAAAAGGCTTTGAGGGCTAAGCGAATAGCCCGGAGTTCCAGGAGGTTGATTTGCTATGTGGCCTCCCATGGAGACCAGAGGCCCTGGGTGCAACTGTCCAAGCAATGTGCACCCCAGCCCTGCAAGGAGGCATCGGTGGTCAACACCAGCGTGGAAGCAGGCACCTGAAAAGACACCCCCTGTAATAAGTTGGGGGGGGGGTGTAGCCACCACTGCAGGGAGTCAAGGAATGGTTTGGACACCCGCACTTTGTCGGTGAGGCTTCCTGTGGCTTGTTTCCACTGAGTTCGGAGACACCATTGTGCAGGTCTCATGTGGAGGCGGACATTGGGGGTCACATGCACTGTCGATGCCATGTGGCTCAGGAGCCTCAGACAGAGTCTGGCGGAGACTTGTGGCCTGCTCAGAAACTGGTTTGCCAAGTCTATGAGTCTTTGAGCCCTGTCTCTTGGCAAGTAAGCCTTTGCTTGCAGGGAGTCCAACCTTGCCCCTATGAACTCTAGGTTCTGGGAGGGGAGCAAAGTGGACTTTGCGAAGTTTATGACAAACCCTAGGTGTTAAAGGAGGGAGACAGTTCTGAGGGTGGCTTGCCAGTCCTCCTGGAAAGTCTGACCACTGATGAGCCAGTTGTCCAGGTAGGGGAAGACAAAACCCCCCTGATTCCTTAAGTAGGCCGCCACCACCGCCAGGCACTTTGTAAAGACCCTTTGGGCGGAGGTCAGGCCAAAGGGTAGCACCCTGTACTGGTAATGGTTTCCTCCCACAATGAACCTGAGGTACTTTCTGTGGTCTGCATGAATGAGGATGTGAGTGTATGCATCCTTTAGATCTAAGGAGCATAGCCAATCTCCCTGCTGGAAGTAGGGCAGAAGTGTTCCAAGAGTAAGCATCTTGAACCTTTCTTTCTCCAAGAACTTGTTGAGATTCCTGAGGTCGAGAATAGGCCTGAGGCCCCTGGTTCTCTTTGGTACCAGGAAGTACCTGGAGTAGAACCCGTGACTTGGCAGATGGGGAGGCACCGGCTTCACAGCCTGGTCTAGAAGCAGACCTTGAAGTTCTTGAAGGAGGAGGGCTGTGTGCAGAGAAGGTCTTGGAGGCTCTCCTGGGAAGTAGGTTGGAGGCAACTGCTGGAAACGGAGCATATAGCCCTTGTGGACTATGCTCAATACCCAAGCATCTCTTGTAATGGGTGGCTACCTGTGGGCAAACAGGACTAGATGACCTCCAGTGCAGAGATGGGGCAGCAGAGGTTGAAAGGCTATGCTGTGGGAGTCAAAACCCCCTTCCCCTGCTGAATGTGAGCAGGAGCCGGAGGCTTGGGGGTCTTCTGCCTACGGAGCCCATGTCCCTGCCCCTTGGCCTGCTGACCCTGCTGGGGAGCTGGGGAGGCCTGGTACTGAGGGAAAGGTTTGTAGGCAACCGCCTTCCTCAGGTAAAAGGACTTCTTACCCGAGCCCTTCTTCCTCTGAGAAGGGGCAGAGGTTTTCCTGGACAGCCTAGTCCTAGTTAGGTGCTCGGTTTCAAGCTCAGCCGCCTTCTCGGCCATGGGCTTGCCAAAAAGGTTTTCACCTCGGCAAGGGACATCGACCAACTTGTCCTGCATCCAGGGCTCGAGGTCCGATGAATGCAACCATGCCTGGTGTCGGGCCCCGATGCCGGCTGCCGCTACATGGGCCGAAGCCTTGAAGCCATCGTAGGCCGCTCGGGACATGAACTTGGAGCATTCCCGGATTCCCGAGGACAAGGTCTTGAACCTCTGCAAAGGCTCCCCGGAGAGGCCAGCAGAGAATCCGGCAAGATCCTTCGCCAAGTCCCATAGGTACATGCCCATGTACAGCTGATAAAACTGGACACGGCAAGCAAGCATCGAGCCCTGGAAGCACTTTCTGCCGAAAGCATCCAGGTTTCGGGCCTCCCTGCCAGTAGGCACCGCAGAGTGCATCTTCTGGCTTTTCAGATGATGCATGGCCGATTCCACCACCATGGAATGGTGCGGCAGCTGTGCCTTCTGGAAACCAGGGCTCTTACGGAATCAATAAATGGAATCGACCCACTTGCTCAAAACCGGCGCCGAGGCCGGTGCCTCCCACATCTGGAAGAGGAGCCGTTCCAGCATCGGAGGAACAGACACAGTAAAGGACTCCTTCGGAGGAGAGTCATACTGGAGGGCCTCGAGCTCTTCGGCTCGAGGGTCCTCCTCGGGATCCGCAGGAATCGCCAAAGCCTTGGCCATGTCCCTGATGAACTCCGAGAACCTAGTGTCCTCCAGAGGGGACCTACTCCGGGTCTCGGACTGAGGTGAGTCCGAAGGGACGCACCGAGTCTGAAAAGTATCGGGGGGCTCCTTGTCCTCCGTCTCCCACGCGGACTCATCTGAAGAGGAGTCGGGGGGCTCCGACCGCGCGGGCCTCGGTGGCACCTGCCCCGACGCCAAAGGCACCGGCGTCGATGCCCTCGGTTCCGAGCGGGAGTTTGAGGGCGACCGTGACCGAGGGCGACCTTGAACCTTCATGGTCTCGAGTATCGGCTCAGTCTCCGGGGTCGACTTAGACGTCGATGTCTTGGTGGTCGGGGCAGATGCACCAGCGAGTCTGGCCATCAGTACCCGCTGCTGATCCATGAAGGCAGACAATCTGCACTCCAAGGCTGTCAGCCTGAGTCCAAGCTCAGGAGACTCAGCAGCCACCGACTCAGGCCCCGGTGGTGCCGGGCCCGACGTCGGCTCCCTAGGAGGAGAGTCCACGAGGACAACAGGACTTACATGTCCGACGGGCTCCACACGAGGTATTTTGGACGGCTTCTCCTGCTCCAAGGGTCCGGGATGACGGTCGGGGGTCCGAGACCTCGCAGTCTGGGGTCCGAGACCTGGCCCTCGAGGAACCAGGGACCTCCTCCGACACCGCCCTCAAGAGCCGTTTCTTCCTCTTACGTTCCTGATCGGGTCACCCCCTGTCCGAGGAACCCCGGCGATGCTCGGGGTCAGACTCCCGAGACGTCGAGGCCTCAGACAAGGTCCGGGCCCGGCCGGAGGCAGAGTCAGAAAAAATTTGTTCTTTCTGATGCTGGCGGCTTCGTAATGCCTTTGTGGATATTTTGCCACACGGAACACAGACCTAGGATCATGATCCGGTCCGAGGCATCGAAGGCAGCAGTCGTGTGTGTCGGTGAAAGACATCAGTTTCTTGCACCGATCACACTTTTTGAAAAAACTGGAAGCCATAGGGGGAAAAAATGGCCTCCGCGAGGTCAAAGGACCAGCCTTCCAGGGAAAAGACAAAAAGGGCCCAAACGCCAGCCACGAAGGGCAAAAACCGAAAAAGAGAAGACGGGCTCGATACCAGTGTACCGAACCCGGCGGGAAGGGGAACCGGCGTCGAACCGGAGAAAAAACACGATGAAATCGCAAGAAAAAATGTCAATTTTTCCAGGTGACACGGACAGACGTCCGGTGGGCTCCACGGAAGAAGAAAGACTGAGCAAGATGGCACCTTTAGGCGGGAAGGGGACCGTGCATGCGTGCAGTATTCCCAAAGGCTTTCTTAGAAAGCTGGGGAATTGCTCCGCACGGGGGCTCCATCGACGTCGATGTCACCCATAAGTGAGGACTGACTTCCTGCTTGGTTCTGGAGAAGGGATACATCCCAGGATACTGAAAGAGCTCAGAGAGGTTCTTGCAGGGCCTTTAAAGGATGTATTCAACAGATCTTTGGAAACAGGAGAGGTTCCTCAGGATTGGAGAATGGCTGATGTCGTACCTCTACACAAAAGTGGTGACAGGGAAGAAGTGTCAAACTACAGACCCGTGAGCCTTACCTCGGTGGTGGGAAAGTAATGGAGGCGCTCCTGAAAGAGCGAATAGTGAACTTTCTCAAAACCAACAGGTTGCAAGATCCGAGGCAACATGGTTTTAGTGAAGGACGGTCTTGCCAAACAAATCTGATTGAGTTCTTTGACTGGGTGAACAAGGAACTAGATCAGGGGCATGCGATGGATGTCCTCTACCTGGATTTCAGCAAAGCCTTTGATACTGTTCCTCATAGGAAGCTTGTCAATAAACTCAGCAGCTTGGGGATAGGTCCCAAGATAGTAAACTGGATTAAAATTGGTTGACTGACAGACGACAGAAGGTGATGGTACATGGAGCTCACTTGGATGAAAGGAAGGTGATTAGCGGGGTGCCCCAGGGTTCAGTCCTGGGCCCGGCACTGTTCAATGTATTTGTGAGTGATACTGCTGAAGGACTGAATGGAAGGGTCTGTCTTTTTGCAGATGACAAAAATTTGCAACAGAGTGGACTCCCCTGAGGGAGTGGATAACATGAGGAGAGATCTACAAAAGCTGGAAGAATGGTCTAATGCTTGGCAATTACGATTTAATGCGAAAAAGTGCAGTGTCATGCACTTGGGTAGAAGAAATCCAAGGGAAATGTACGCAATAGGGGGCGAGAGGTTGGTGTGCATGGTTCAGGAGGAAGACCTTGGTGTGATTATCTCTGATGATCTCAAGGTGGCAAAATAGTGCGACAAGGTAGTGGGAAAAGTCAGGAGGATGTTGGGCTGCATACAAAGAGGGATTACCAGCAGAAGGGAAGAGGTACTTATGCCACTGTACAGGTCGCTGGTGAGGCCTCACTTGGAATACTGTGCTCGGTTTTGGAGACCATATCTTGCAAAAGATGTAAAAAGACTGGAAACTGTTCAGAGGAAGGTGACCAAAATGATTTGGAGCCTGCGTAGAAATCTTATGAGAAGAGACGTGAAGACAATTGTACAATTTGGAGGAGAGGAGGGATAGGGGAGATAATCACTAATTTAACACAGTTTAGGAAAGCTCTGAAATATCACCATTTCCTCAAGCATTACCCGGATGACAGCACCTCAAATGCCTCATCAGTAAACTAACCACGTCAAACAGACGTTCAGCCTGATCTTTCTGTACAGTTGTAAATAGTTCCCCCTTGTTGTCTATCCAAGTTCTGTTGCCTGTTAATTGTAAACACAAATCAAATGTTTTGAGATGTGTATTTAACTGATTCTATGTAAACCGCACTGATGGAAAATAGCGCGGTATATAAGTGCATGCAATAAATAATAAATAAATAAAACTATACATTTCTGTTATATTGTAAGTTAAAAATGTTTCATTTCTGTTATACTGTAAGTTCAGTGTAGATTGTCTTCACTGAACAGTTATTGTTACATGTAAACCGCGCTGATGCTGAATAGTGCGGTATATAAGAAAAATAAATAAATAAATAAATGATTCAGACCTTTAAATACTTTAAAAGGAACGATGAACAAACAAACCTCTTCCAAAGATGGGGAAACTGCAAAACTAGAGGGCATAACGAAGCTGAAAGGTGGTAAATTGAAAGGCAATGTTAGGAAATATTTTTTCACTGAAAGGGTGGTGGATGCTTGGAATGCTCTCCCGATGGAAGTGGTGGGGGCAAACATGCTGACGGAATTCAAAAAAGCATGGGACAAGCACAGCGGATCCCTTTACAGCAACAGGATAAAAACAAAATAAACTGAACCATCTAACTTCTCAACAAATAGGGGTGTCCTACATGGAGTGGTGGGTCCACCCCTAAACAAAGACATGGGGAGGGGTGGCCTGCACGGAGCGACAGGTGCACCTACACTTGCCGTATTGCTGGGCAGACTGGTCTTTATCTGCCGTCATTTACTATATTACTATGATTGGCTGCTGAGGCTTTCGCCACAAAACCTCTACCTGCTCCTTGAAACCCCCGAAACCCCTGGGTCCGAGGAGCAAATCTTCCTCTTTGGAATCCCCCCAAGCGAGAAGTCCGAAATCTCCGAAAATCTCTAAAGAAACCCCGAAAGGTTGACGCGGACTTCCCCTGTTTGGGCTTATCCTCCGGCAGTCGGCCACCTTTAGACTCCCCTAAATCTTTTACCAACTTATCGAGATCTTCCCCGAACAACAACTTTCCTTTGAAAGGGAGTTTACCGAGATGTGCCTTGGAAGACCCGTCTGCCGCCCAATTCCGCAACCACAGGGATCTGCAAGCGGCAACGAGCAACGCCATACTATTAGCTAGGGCTCTGATCAAGTCATAATGAACATCTGACAGATAAGCCGACCCCGACTCCAGGCTGAGCAGACTGTCTCAAACGCTGTGACCATTGAAGACAAGTTCTTGCCACCCACACCCCACAAATGGAGGCTTGTAATGACACCACGTTGGCTTCAAAGGATTGTTTCAGCAAACTATCCAACTTTCTATCCTGCGCATCCTTCAAAGCTGAGCTGCCTTCCACCGGAATAGTGATTTTCTTTGTCACTGATGAGACCTCTGCATCAGTCCTCGGAGACCAAAACCTCTCCTTGTCCTTATCTGCTAACGGATACAGTCTATTCATAATGCAAACACTCCTGAGCCCTGCTTCCGGCTGGTTCCACTCATCCTGTATCATTCTGTAAACTACCTTGTGAACGGGAAACACCACCTGCGTTTGTCTCACTGCCTGAATAATGGGGTCTTCACCATTGTCGTCCTCCAAAGGCTGTTCTGTGGCGAGCTTAAGCGTCTGAAGGGCCTCCGTGATAAGCGCTGTCAACTCCTCCCTCCGGAACACCCGAATAATTTTCACCTGATCCTCTGGCTCAGGAATCTCTCTTTCTTCCAACTCTTCATCTTCCAAGTCGACCTAGTTCTCCTCGGACTCCTGCCCCTCCAACTCAGAAATCGAGGACTCCCGAGTCCTTGCTCATTTTGGTGGTCGAAGAACTGGCACTCGCCTCAGCCAGGCCTGGCTGTCACGGCGCCACCGACAGAGCCTCCAGCACCTTCCCTTGCCATCGCAAACAGAACGCCTGATGCATAATTAACACAAAGTCGGGGCAAAAATCCTCAGGTTGCAGTCCCGAAGTCAAAAGAACCTCAGAAGGACCGGCTGGCGTCTCAAGACCGGCCCCTGGCACAGGGGGCTGCAGTCCCTCTGCGTCCAATCCAGTCGAGGACCCCTGAAGATCCTGTCCTACCTTAGCCTCCATTTGCTGCTCCACACTCGTAGAAACTTGCATACAGCCTCGGCAAATGCCAGAGTTGGTGATAGCAACTCTACGGGTACCGCACAGTACACATTGAGGCCGCGACGCCGTTGCCTCAGTAACTGTATTTTTTTATGTTCTTTTCTTTTTTTTAACTTAAACTATTCTCCAATTATTCCTTAAGTATTGCCTTTTTTTTTTTTACGTCGCCAAAGCGGTCAATCAATACAACTCTGACCAGTACCACAAATGAAGTGGCTCTGCCCCCTGACTCAGGTAGCCAAATTGAGCCATCTAACCAAGAACTCCCAACAACAGAGCCTTCAATAAAATCACCCAAACATAAAGGCAACTGAAAAATAAATTAAAGTAAAGGCAGAGAAGGAATTAAGTATCCAAAAATTGAACTGAAGAGAACTAAATGGAATTGAGTGCCGCCGAATTCAGCTGCCTGCATGCAGATGGCACACTGATAAAATGGCCGCCGCTGCCTGTCAGAGACAGAAACAAAAAGGCGCCAAAAACCTCCAGTCCCTGCTTGGCGAGTCTGTGGCCATCTCCCTGCTCAAAATTCAGTACATTTGCCCCTACTCACTGGATAAGCTGAAATCTGCGCTCCCACTATCGCTGCAGCCCACATGGGCAGGCTTCCGGCCAAAAAATATAGCGAGGCTTCAGAGTCGCGGCAGTTCCGTGCTGCCGAAGCCCAAACTGGCTCTCTGTGATGCTGAGCTCTCCCCTGTACTGACCAGGGAGGAGAGATCTGCATCGGCAGGGAGTTGCAGAGGCGAAAATAAAGACTGACCGGGCTAGCAGGACCAGGCACAAGAAACAGCACGCTTCCTTTTAGTTTTTCTTTTTCAAAGATACAGCCCCCCCCCCCCCAAAAAAAAAAAAATAGAAAATACCAACTAGGGTCAAATTAACCAAAAATCAGCTGCTAAACCTAATCTAACTGCTCCTTAACTGTTCTCAAGTGAGCCCAGCACTTAGGATCACTACATCCTCCTGCTGCATGGAGACTGCACACACTGGGGATGATGGGAGAGACCAGCAGACTACATCCAGTGATGTCACTTTTTTATGACATGCCCAGTCTCCAAGCTGCAGGAGGTGGTGCACAACCCAGAGGTGGAGGACTAAACTGGAGGACCGATAAGGAAGAGAGAGAGATAGAGACAACTCCTAGGGGAGGTGGGTGGGTTGTGAAGACTTATTCCTGCTGTTCCCGGAGATCACCTGTTACAGGTGAGTAACTACGCTATCTCCAGGACAAGCAGGAATGTAGTCTTCACATATGGAGGACTCCGAAGCTGAGAGATGCCAGGGGGATGACCCCAGAAAGCTGTGAACCCCAGGTGAGATGGGTCATGCTTCCTCCCATGGATCTCTGGTATTGAAACCCGGGACGGTGGGTAGGAGTTGTACTAAGTCTGAAAGAGATGCTGGAGCACAGCCTGGCCAAACGAGGCATCCTGACGGGAGTCCTTGTCTAAGCAATAGTGGGCTGTAAAGGTGTGTACCGAAGCCCAAGTGGCTGCTCTACAGATGTCATCAATGGACACAGAACGAAGATTAGCCATTGAGACTGCCATTGCTCTCACATTGTGAGCTGTGACATGGCCTTTGAGAGAAAGTCCCTTACTCTCATATGCAAAGGATATGCAATTTGAAATCCACCTAGAGAGAGTTCTTTTGGAAACTGGAAGTCCTAAATGACTAGAATCAAAAGCAACAAAAAGTTCTTTGAAGGTAAAAAGCTAAGGCTCTTTTACAATCTAAAGTATGAAGATTCCTTCCTGCATTAGAGGCATGAAGCCTAAGGAAGAATACAGGAAGGTAAACCGCTTGGTTTAAATGAAAAGGCGAAACCATATCTGGCATAAAGTGAGGATGAGTTCTACCTTATCATGGTGAAATCTTGAATAAGGAGGATCCGCCACTAAAGCCTGTAACTCAGTGATGCGTCTTGCAGAAGTGAGGGCAACTAGGAAGATGACCTTCCAGGAAAGAATCTTTAGAGCTGTAGTGGCTAAAGGCTCAAAGGGCGGTTTCATGAGCTGCCCGAGAACAAGATTCAGATCCCATGCCACCGGCGGTGGCTTAATGGGAGGTTTTGTTAAAAGTAAACCTCTCATAAATCTCGCTAAGAGAGGAAATAGGTTGTCCATCCAGAGGTTCGTGAAAAGCAGCAATAGCACTAAGATGGACCCTTACTGAATTGTTTTCAAGACCAGAATCTGATAGATGGAGTAGATACTCCAGAAGCGATTCCACAGGCACTGTATGGGGATTAAGTCCCCTTTGAGAACACCATACAGAGAATCTCTTCCACTTAAAGGTGTAGAATCGCCTTGTGGAAGGCTTCCTGGAAGCCACAAGAATATCTTTTACCTGTTGAGATAGGTTGATATCCGGGAATCCTAGGCTTTCAGTAACCAGGCCCTGAGATGCAGGGACTGGGGATTCGGGAGCAATAGCGTCCCGTTCTCCTGGGAAAGAAGATCTGAAGCACATCCCAACTTCAGAGGTGTGGCTTGAGAGAGACGCAGAAGCAGAGGGATACCACGTCGGCCGTGGCCAATGTGGAGCTATGAGTATCATATGATCTCTGTCTCTCTGAAGCTTGAACAAAGTTTTGGGAATGAGTGGGAAGACAGAGGAAGTCCCGACCCCAATGGAGGAGGAAAGCATCCCTTGCCTGACAGTTTTGAGCCAGAATTCTGGAACAGAATCGGGGAAGTTTGGCATTCTGTGGATTTGCAAAGAGGTCTAAATCTGGTGTTCCCCAGATTCGAAACACTCGAGCAAGCTGGTCTGAGTGCAGAGACCATTCGTGTGGCAACAGTATTCGACTGAGTTTGTCTGCCCAAAGATTTTGAATGCCCGGAAGATATACCACTAGAAGGTGGATTTGAAGCTCTCTGGTGAGGGCCCACAGTCGCAAAGCTTTGTTGCATAACGACAGAGAGCCTGTTCCGCCCTGCTTGTTCACACAGAACATGGCTACTTGATTGTCGGTCTGGACCAGAACTGTCTTGTAGCTGAGGTGGGCCTGAAAAACTCGGACAGCATGGAAAATGGCTCTGAGCTCTAGGAGGTTTATGTGAAGATAAGCCTCCTGTGGGATCCAGAGACCCTGAGTTGATAGATCGTGCAAGTGAGTCCCCCAACCCAACTTGGACGCATCTGTTAGGGTGGTTTGGCATAGAGGCTGCTGGAAAAGAGAACCCATGAGAAGGTTTTCCAGTACCTGCCACCATTGCAGGGACAAAATGAGACGTGTGGAGTTTCTGATTTTGTTCGTTAGCCGACCCGAGGCCTGTGTCCACTGAGAGGATAGGGTCCACTGGGCTGCTCGCATATGAAGGCGAGCATAGGGAACCACATGGACCGTGGATGCCATATGCCCCAGAAGCTGAAGCATCTCCCGAGCAGTCAGGAAGACCTTCATAGCTGCTTGGGGGGCCAGCTGTACAATATGAAGACAACGTGGCTGTGGCAGGAAAGCCCTTGACTGCCTTGTGTCTAGACGAGCCCCTATGAATTCTAGAGACTGAGAAGGGGTGAGATGAGATTTTGGGAGGTTTATGACCAGTCCCAAGTATCGAAGGATTCGCATGGTACAAGAAAGAGTGAAGCTGACTTCTGGAGCTGTTGACGCTCGAACGAGCCAGTCATCTAAGTAGGGGAAGACAAATATTCCTAGAGTTCTCAGGAATGCTGCTATTACTGCCATGCATTTTGTGAAGACTCTTGGGGCAGAAGCCAGACCGAAGGGAAGAACCCTGTATTGGAAGTGTCTTTCCTGGAAAAGGAATCAAAGGAATTTCCTGTGATCTGCATGGATGAGAATATGCATATATGCATCCTTTAGATCTAGAGAACATAGCCAGTCCTAACTCTGAAGGTATGGCAGGAGTGTTCCGAGGGAGATCATCTTGAATTTTTCCCAGAACAAATACTTGTTTAATTCTCTGAGGTCCAGAATAGATCTGTCCCCCCCCCCCCGTTTTCTTTGGGATGAGAAAGTAAGGGGAGTAGAGTCCCGTACCCTGTTGGGATATGGGTACCTCTTCTATTGCTCCCTGAGCAAGAAGTGATGCGACCTCCTGACCCAAGAGATTGGTGTCTCGTTCACCTGAGAATTGAACTGTCTTATGATTGTAGGAGGGGGCATGCTGTGAAAATGAAGTCTGTACCCCTCTCGTACAATGGACAGGGTCCAGTTTTCTGATGTTATTTGTTGCCATCTTCTGGCAAAATGACAATCTGCCCGGGATGGTAAGAAATTACCCCTGAGGAGGATGAGTCTGCTGAGCCGGTTGGGCTCTAGGAGCTTGTGGCTTCCTTTGCTGTCTGGTCTGTTGCTGTCCCTTTTGGGGAACATGAACTGGACAGTGGCCCTGATGGGTGTAAGATAGGTAAAACCTCTTCTTGTTGAAAAAGGGTTTCTTGGCTGACACTTTCTTTGCTGGGTTGGCTATAGACTTTGATAGTATGTTCAAGGTAGTATTTTCAGATTCAATCTGATTAGCCTTGTCTTGCCAATCCTTGCCAAAGAGATTTTCTCCTGTGCAAGGAATATTTCCCAGTTTATCTTGCACCCATTGTTCTAAGTCTGATGCCTGAAGCCAGGCAATATGACGTGCACCCATGGAAATAGCAGAGGTTCTGCTAATGCATTCAAAGCAATCAAAAGTTGCACGGTTTACAAATTTAGAGACATCCTGGGCATGTTTGACCAGAGTAAGGAATTTCCCCCTTTTTTTCTCAGGAAGAAGAGGGCTCATGAGCTTCAAGTCACCTGTAACTTCTTTGAGGAACATTCCGATATAGAGAATGTAGGAGCTAATCCTGGCTGCCAACATGAAGGATTGGAAACATCGACGCCCAAAGGCATCGAGCATCCTCGATTCATGGCCTGGAGGATTGGGAGAATGTGTTTTTGCACTCTTAATCCTATGCATCGCCAATTCCACTACGGAGTCTTTTGAAAACCAGGACAGCTTGGAACTCGGTACATGGTATCGAGTTGTCGAGAGCATGGAGACACCGTTAAAGGAGTTTCCCACATTCTTAGCATAAGATCATGCAAGATTCTCTAAATGGGCAGAGTAGCTGCTTCTTTAGGAGCCTCAGGGTACTGAAGAATTTCTAATTCTTCTGCTCTGGGTTCCTTCTCTGGAGTCACTGTGATTGCAAGACTCTGAGCTAAATCACGTATAAAATCCTGGAAGGACATGTCTTCTGGAGGAGACATTCTGCGTTGAGGAGAAGAAGATGGACCCTCCGAAAGGATAGCTCTAGTACCGGCAGAGTCATTGGAATCGGATGATTCAAAGTATCTCTGCGTCGGGTATTCCTGCAACACACAGTACCGGTATTGCTTGAAGTCGGTATTGGGGTGTCTCGGTACCGATCCGTTGATACCTGAGATAGACTCAAGTCTTGGCATGGGGGAGGCATTCGGTACTGATACCTGTGGAACCGTCTGTAGCGGTCTTACCGGTACCAAAGTTGCTAAGAGGCCGCTAGACTGCGTTCGATAGCGAGGATTCTGTGATCCATCGCTCCTGCCGATGCCTAGGTGTCGGTACCGGTGGAAGCGGCTACGACCCCAGAACATGGCACCAGTAGTTCTGCAGAGGTGGAAGCCTCTGGAATATTCTGGAGCCCCGTTAATGCTTCGGAGACCGAGGCCTCCCGCTGGGGCTGTTTTGCCGGTGAACTTTCCTCAAGGGTAACGCCAGTGGCATCTCGATACTTGGAAGGAGATCTACCCTTTGAGGACCGGCCAGTCTTAAAAGACTTAAATTTAGTTACCTGAGATCCATGGGAAGAAGATGAAGCCCTGGAAGACGTTGATGCAACTGACATCGTATCTGCAGCAAAAAGGGTACCGAGTTTTGCAGCTCTATTCTGCAGGCCCCTCTTGGTCATCTTTCTGTAGGAGAGACACTCCGATGGAGAATGGTCAGGACATAAACACTTAAGACACCATTCATGGGTGTCGGTGACAGATATGGTACCGCCGCATTTAGAACATTTCTTGCATTTAGAACATTTCTTGAAACCACTAGCTGGTTTCTCCATGTTTGAAGAAAAGTGGGCCTAGTGCCCAAAATGGCGCCTAGTCCCGAAAGAGGAAAGGCCCCTGAAAGAAAGTCTTTTAGAAAGCTAGGGGTTTTTTTTTGAAAAAGAAGAACAGAGAACCGGCGGTACTGGTAGGTGTCGAATGAAGGCAGATGCGACCACAAAAAACCCAAAAGAATAAGGCTAACTTTTTCTGCGGCGACAGGGTATGTGTCCTGTTGGCTCCGCGGAAAACGAAAAACTGAAGAGGGAGAGTTGGAAAAGCAGGAAGGCAGCACGAAGGCACTGTGGGATGCTCCCAAAAGCTTTCCTATTGGACGCTGGGGAGCGTTCCCACGCAGGCTCCGTCGGTACAGATGATACCCATATGTGAAGACTACATTCCTGCTTGTTCCTGGAGATACTTAAAAGCAAACATCGGGAAGTACTTTTTCTTGGAAAGGATAGTGGATGACTGGAATGCCCTTCTAGTGGAGGTGATGGGGCCAAATGTCAGTGAATTCAAAAAGGTATAGGACAAACCCAGAGGATTTATGCACAGCAAGAGGAGCATTCCCACTCAAAACGCTTAAAAAAAGGCACAGAGAGGGTAACCTCCATGGAGTGGCAGTTACAAGCTAAAGTAAAAGCACCTTTCTGGGCAGACTAGATTTGCCATGCTGGTCTTTATCTGCTGCTATTTACTATGGGCTTGATATTGAGTGCCGGCAGCTAGTGCTGCTAAAGCGGCCAGCCGCAAACGCTGAATATTAAACCTAGATATTCCATGCCAGGGTCATATCTGGCTCCGCCATTATACGTCTGGAGTCGCCGTATAGGCTGCTCACTAACCGGGCAGCGGCGATATTGAGCAGCGATTATATTAATAAGCGGCAAATGTTAGGTCTGGGTTTCCTGCACCTGGCCTTTGCCACATGTTGCTAATCAGTCAGTGGCAATATTGAGCTGCTGCCTCATTAGCTAACCTCCACTCTGCCCTGGAACACCCCTGTCATGTCCCAGTGCTAAGCGGGTAGCATCGGGGCATGCAGAGCTGGCAGCTGTGGATATTCAGCAGCACTCACTGTGTTAGTGCCAGTGAATTTCCCGTTCACTGCTTTGAATATCAGGCCCTATGTTACTAATAACATCTAAGTATGGTGACGCTATCAAATCACTAGACTATTTTTGATAGCTGAATATCAAAATATAGCATTACTAACTTGAACTGAAAATAACCTTGTTTTTTTATGATATGAAATAGCCATCATAGGTTTCAATGGCCTACCATGATTTTACTGTGCATTGTTGTATCACCATGTGATTTCTCTATATTGTCCACCAACTACAACATATCCACTGTAAATAGCCCACCCTGTATATAGCTCAAACAAATCAAGCACCCAACACATCCCTCACACAACTAAGTTTTATCCTCACTGCATGTACAACACACACACTTTACCTGATTGCTTGCTGTGATACCACCTTGATTATTAAGATAAGGCGGTTTAGAAATACTGTTAAATAAATAAATATCCCATCTTACATCTTAAATGTACGCTTCCTTTTTCCCCCACTATACAGTTTCTGTAATGTGGATCTTAATTTCAGTGCACCACCCATTTATAATGCTTTGTGTATGCATTCTATTTGATGCAAGGCTGTACAGAATCTCAACTCTACTAAACATCATTTTAAAAGCATACTTCTTCTAAGAGTTTCTGCCATCACTTCTTAGCACCCAACTTTAATGTACACATTATACATATAGCAGTATTTTCTAAAGTTTCATCTGACGTAATACTTTGCCTCCAACTGCATGCAATTCTAATACAATTTCTGTCATAATAATTCAAAATATTCTTGGCTCCTAGACACATTCATGTAGAGAATATCATGTGTATTTCTGTCAGGGAATGTCTGCTTGCTTTAGTAAGAAAAAACAACAGTAGTACTTACTTGCACTGGTCATGACATTCCTTCCCAATGTATTAGTATTGTTGTCACTGCTGCTGCGACTTAAATTCATGTTGTTGGTGGCATTAGTACGTGCTATGTTTGCCACTCTTCTGACAAAGGACTCCAGACTAGAAGTTTCCCGTGAGGAGAGGTTAGGAACACTGGCACTGGAGCTCATCGGGGCACCAGCAGCCAACAAAGAGCTCACCGAGAGTCTGTTGCTTGCTGAAGAGCTAAGAGGTCGCTGTGAAGCCGCCTCTTTATTTGTCAGCTCTGAGACAGAACTGACATCAGGAGAGCTGATGCTAACGATACCCATTGAGATTGCACTGGATTCTCCAGCATTACGTATGGAACCATCAGTACCTAGTTTTCTCTCAGCATTTTCACTCATGTCTGCCGTTAGAGTACTGGTGCTTGTACTGGATGATGACTCTACGTCAGCTTGGGGGATGCTATCCGCAGAAGACAAAACCACGATTGGTTCCTGGATGTCAGTACCTGAAACTATGTTTTGCTCCATTACACTTTCCGATCTCCGCTCCATTTTGGTCAAGCCCAGGCTGATGTCACTGCTGCTGGCCACACTACATACTGAGCTGCTGCTTCCTTTCCTGCTTGAGGAGCCTGCGCCAGCAGCAGATGTCTTATCTGGACAGTTGTTTTTCACCAAGGTGCTCCATGACTGTGTTGTGCCTGAAACAGTGGATGAGACAGGTTTGGGTGATGCCGCTGAATCAGGATCGTACCCTGGGGCAAGCTTGAGGTCAAATTTTCCTTCTGCACCCATACGGTAAGAGTTAGAGCCACCAGCATCCCAGGTGACATCAATCCAGCCTGGAAAGGGACAGGAGTTTATGAGACCCAGCAGAAAGCAGATAGGAGCATGTCAGACAGTAGCTCCACCACATGGGATCAGTATCTTACATGTGCTGTGATGTGATATTTCTACTTTCAATCTACTACCAAAATTACCAACAGCACTTTCTGCCAAAGGCAAAATTAGCTTTGGAACTAAGACAAAATTTGTAAGAAAAGGCATGCCCTGGTTAGGGGAGCCAAACCTACAAAGACTACGTTTAAGTCTGCTTTTATGTTCTTGTCTATTTTTACACCCTTTACCAATGCATTCTGGTGCAATGAAATTTGCCTCACTACTATGCCAAGAAAACCCAGGGGATAATCACAACATGGACAGCTATCCACGTGCACATCACTGTGTTTAAAGGATACTATCTCTGGTCCCGAATCCCAATTTTTCACAGAAAAACAAAGACCAAAATGCACTGGAAGTGGAGGTAAATGATCAGCACTATTTCAAGTCTTATTCAAGTCCTACTGTATAGAACTATAAATATTGGTATATTTTAAAATAAAAGTAAAATGTAGCCTGATCCCAGTGAAGCTAGTGGCATAGGAAAGTCATAGAACAAAATAAAAGGCCGAGAAGAATTAGCAAATGCTAAGCTAAAAGACAGAAAGAAATCTTTGGATAATATGAAAAAAAAGCTTAGATTCAATTTTCAGAAGAATATTTGTGTTTTTAAAACTATCATGATACATTTTTGCTTGTGAACAGTTAGACAGCAATGGAAACAGAAGTCTTACTTATCTACTCATCAAGTTCAGTGCAAGACAGCAGCAGAGCATACTTTTCTGCTCTAGTGGAGCCTCCATATTTCTGGATTGTCTAGAGATGATAGGATGGCTATGTTTCACATCTATATTTTTTGGTGCCTCTGCCCAGACCATGCAGATGCCAAAATGTAATGCAAGTTTTAATTTTAGTAGAAATCTACAAATGAATTCACTCTGCAATTCTCATTATTTTGTCTTCTTTTCTTTCCCTACATCCTTCCTCCTTAATTCCATTCATCTGGGAAATCACTTTTATCTATATCCTTCTTTACCATTGCTAATTCTCAACTCTGCTCTTTCAACCTTGCTGGGTCATTACCTGGAACAGATTTCTTCATTTAGTGTGTCTGGCATGTGCTCCCCCTAGCAATATTCAAATTCAAAACCCCACTTTTTTGAGATTGTATTTATTAAAGGTAAGTGGTCAAAAGTATTCTCCCAGACTCTCTTGTTTGTCATGTATGTTTATCTTGAATAGAATGTAAGCTCTATAATACAGCACTGTGTATGTTGGGTAGTGCATTATAAATTGTAGAAACAGTAAAGCATAGTTACTCACCTGTAACAGGTGATCTCCAGGAACAGCAGAAATTGCTTCACATATGGGTATCGTCGGTACCTACAGAGCTTGCGCGGGAACGCTCCCCAGCGTCCAATAGAAAAGCTTTTCGGAGCATCCCACAGCGCCTGCGTGCTGCCTTCCCGCCTTTCCCAACTGTCCCTCTCCAGTTGAGTTTAAAGCTGAGACAAAGAGAGAGAGATACAACTCCTAGGGGAGGTGGGTGGGTTGTGAAGACTAAATTCCTGATGTTCCCGGAGATCACCGGTTAATAGGTAACTATGCTATCTCCAGGAACAAGCAGGAATGTAGTCTTCACATATAGGGACTCCCTAGCTGCAGATGCCAGGGAGAAGGTCCCAGAAGTTGTGTGCCCTTGTGAAAGGGCTCCACTTCCCCCCATGGATCTCTGGCATCCTACCAGGGATGGTGGGTAGGAGTTGATTAAGTATGGAACAGATGTTGAAGAACAGCCTGACCAAACAAGGCATTCCGGCGGGAGTCCTTGTCTAAGCAGTAATGGGCTGTGAAGATATGAACCGAAGCCCAGGTAGCTGCTCGACAGATGTTGTCGATAGACACAGAGTGAAGATGAGCTATAGAGGCGGCCATAGCTCTCACATTCTGAGCTGTGACATGGCCTTCAAGAGGAAGGTTTTTACTCTCATAGGCAAAAGATATACACTGTGCAATCCAGCTGGACAGTGTTCTTTTGGAGACTGGAAGTCCCAAATGACTGGGATCAAAAGCAACAAAGAGTTGAGAGGACTTTCTATGTTGCTGTGTCCTTTGCAAGTAAAAGGCCAAAACCCTTTTGCAGTCCCAAAGTATGAAGATTCCTTTCTGCATTTGAGGCGTGAGGCCTTGGGAAGAACCCAGGAAGGTAAACCGCTTGGTTTAAATGAAAGGTGACACCAACTTTGGCATAAAGTGTGGTTGAGTTCTAAGGACTACCTTATCATGATGGAACCTTGTATAAGGATGATCAGCCACCAACGCTTGCAATTCACTGATGCGACGTGCTGATGTGATTGTAATAAGAAATATGACCTTCCAGGAAAGGAATATCAAAGAGGTAGTGGCTAATGGTTCAAAAGGCGGTTTCATGAGTTGCCAAAGAACCAGATTTAAGTCCCATGCCACTGGTGGTGGCTTAATGGGAGGCTTAGTTAAAAGAAGGCCTCTCATAAATCTCGCTCTGAGAGGATGAGGGGAAATAGGTTGTCCATTTAGAGGCTTGAAAGAAGATGCAATAGCACTCAAATGATACTCTCACTGAAATGGTCTTAAGCCCTGCATTTGATAAATGAAAGATACTCCAGTAATGATTCCAGAGGTATCGCAAGAGGGTTAAGACCCTTCTGCGAGCACCATATGGTAAACCTTTTCCACTTAAATGCATAACAGCGTCTTGTGGAAGGCTTCCTGGAAGCATAAAAGATATACTTTACCTGCTGGGAAAGGTTAAGACCATGAAGTTCTAGGCTTTCAGCAACCAGGCACTGAGATGCATAGACTGGGGATTGGGATACCACAGCATTCCGTCCTCTTGAGAAAGGAGATTTGGAGCAGATCCTAACTCCAGAGGCGGAGCTTGAGAGAGATGTAGGAGCAGAGGGTACCACTTTTGCAGTGGCCAACGTGGAGCTATGAGGATCATATAACCTCTATCTCTCTGAAGCTTGAACAGGGTTTTGGGAATTAGAGGAATGGGTGGAAAGGCATACAGGAAGTCCTGACCCCAATGGAGGAGGAAAGCATCCCTGGCCTGACAACCTCGAGCCAGAATTCTGGAACAGAACCGAGGAAGTTTGGCATTCAGCGGACTTGCAAAGAGGTCCATGTCCAGGGTACCCCAAATTTGAAAACTATTGGCCACCTGGTCTGCATGGAAAGACTATTCGTGTGGAAGCAGAACTCGACTGAGTCTGTCTGCCCAAGACTTTTGAATGCCTGGAAGATAGACCGCAAGGAGATGAATCTGATGCTCTCTGGCGAGGGCCCATAGTCGCAAACCTTCGTTGCAAAGTGACAGAGAGCCTGTTCCGCCTGTTTGTTCACATAGAACATGGCTACTACATTGTCTGTTTGAACTAGGACTGTCTTGTAGCTGAGCTGGATGTGGAATACTCAAACAGCGGAAAATTGCTCCGAGTTCTAGGAGATTGATGTGTAAATAGGCCTCCTGTGGAGTCCAGATACCCTGGGTAGAGAGGCCTTGCAGGTGGGCTCCCCAACCCACCTGTGAAGCATCTGTTGTTAGAGTGGCCTGGGGTGGGGGTTGCTGAAAAGGAGACCCCACCAAAAGGTTTTGGGGCGATTGCCACCATTGGAGGGACAAAATAAGGCGATCAGAGTTTGCTAGTTTGTCTGACAAGCAACCTGACGCCTGAGTCCACTGAATGGATAAAGTCCACTGGGCTGCCCTCATATGGAGGCGAGCATAAGGAACCACATGCACGGTGGATGCCATGTGGCCTAGCAATTGTAACAATTTCCGAGCAGTGAGGTGAGGTTTTAGCACTGCTTAGGAAGCTAACATGCACAATGCGAAGACAGCGGGGCTATGGAAGGTAGGCCCTTGTCCGTCTCATATCCAGCAGAGCTCCTATAAACTCTAGGGACTGAGTGGGAGCAAGGTTGGATTTTGGGAAGTTTATGACAAGTCCCAAATACTGAAGGATGCACATTGTGCAAGAGAGGGCAACCCTGGCCTCTGGCTCTGAAGGGGCTCGAATGAGCCAGTCGTCTAAGTAAGGGAAGACGAATATTCCTAGGGTGCGGAGAAATGCTGCCACCACAGCCATGCATTTTGTGAACACCCTTGGTGCAGAGGCCAGGCCAAAGGGAAGAACCCTGTATTGGTAGTGCTTCCCTTGAAGCAGAAAGCGAAGGAACTTTCGATGAGTTGGATGGATGAGAACATGAGTGTATGCATCCTTGAGATCTAGAGAACAAAGCCAATCCTGACTCTGAAGGTATGGCAGCAGAGTTCCTAGAGAAATCATTTTGAACTTCTCTTTGAATGGGAATTTGTTCAATTCTCTGAGGTCTAAAATGGGCCTATGTCCTCCTGTTTTCTTTGGAATAAGGTAATAGGGGGAGTAAAACCCTGTACTCCATTGAGGAATGGGTACCTCTTCTATTGCCCCTTGAGCAAGGAGCACAGTGACCTTTTGACCTAACTGGTCATTGAGAGAGGTCTGAGAATTGAACTGTTTTACCACTGTAGGAGGGGGCATGCTGAGGAAATAGAGTAGTTACTCACCTCTAACAGGTGTTCTCCAGGAGCAGCAGGAATCAGTCTTCAAATATGGATGACGTCGGCGCCGACGGAGCCCCCTTGCAGAGCATTTCCCCAGCTTTCATAGAAAGCCTTTGGGAATTAAGCGCACATGCGCGGTCCCCTTCCCGTCCAAGGGTGCCATCTTGCTCAGTCTGATGACATAGCTAAAAAACAGCAAAAATAGCAAAAAGAAAGCATATGACTGCAACTCCAAGGGGAGGAGGGAGGGTTGTGAGGACTGATTCCTGCTGCTCCTGAAGAACACCTGTTACAGGTGAGTAACTACTCTTTCTCCAGGACCAAGCAGGAAGTCAGTCCTCACATATGGGACTCCCTAGCTCAGGGCTACCAGAGGCCCCAAACTGAAACAATGAGCTCCCTCTAGAGCCTCAGCATGCAAGAACAGAATCTTCTCTGATAACGCCCCCGAAAGGTAGCCCAACACCAGGGCCGGAGGGTAGGAGTTGCCTAGACCCCAAAGAGATTATGGAGTACCACTTTCCCGAAAGCACTGTCCCTGCAGGACTCCCTCTCAAGGCAGTAGTGGGCTGCAAAAGTCGGGCATGAAGACCAAGTAGCAGCCCGGCAGATGTCTGCCAACAGAACAGAGTGGAGATGAGCCACTGACGCAGCCTGACACGGTGAGCCGTAACTCGACCCTGCAACGAGAGGCCGGCTGCCCTGTAAGCCCAGGCGATGCAGTCAGCTACCCAGATGGACAAAGTACGCTTGGAGACAGCCAACCCCAACTTATTGGGGTCATAAGAGACGAAGAGCTGAACCGCCCTCCGGTGCTCCCACGTACGGTCAAGGTAGAAGGACTACGCCCTCCTACAGTCCAGGGTATGCAAGACCATCTCAGCCCGGCTAGCATGAGACCTGGGAAAGAAAGTCGGAAGAACCACCTCCTGATTGAGGTGGAAGGAGGAGATAACCTTTGGAAGGAACTTAGGGTGAGTCCATAAGACTACTCTGTTCCTATAGAACCTAGTATATGGTGCTTCTGATACTAGGGCCTGAAGCTCACTCACTCGCCTTCCTGAGGTAAGGGCTACCAGAAATAGCGCTTTCCAGAATAGAAAACGCAGAGGGCAAGTAGCCATAGGTTCAAATGGTGGGCAAGTAAGCCGTTACAAGACCACATTTAAATCCCATTCAGGGGCAGGTGGACGCAGTAGAGGCTTCAGCAAAAGCAGGCCTCTGAGGAAGCGAGCCACCAAAGGATGGCTGGATAGAGACTGACCCTCCACCTGTGAGTGGTGTGCTGAAAGAGCACTAAGATGAACTCTAACAGAATTGGACTTAGGGCCTAGGTTGGACAGGTGAAGCAAATACTGCAGTACCACTGGTACCAGGCATGAGAAGGGATTCTCGTTGTGTTGAGTACACCAGGTAGAGAACCTACGCCACTTAAGGGCATAAGACTTTCTGGTGGACTGCCTCCTAGAGGCCAAGACTACGTCCTCCACTTCCCTAGGCAGTAGTAAAGGCGCTAGGACTACCCTTTCAGCAGCCAGGCCATCAAATTGAGGGAATGGAGATTGGGGTGCAAGAGAGATCCCTGCTCCTGAGACAGGAGATCGGGTTGCATCCCCAGAGGAAGAGGAGTGTCCACCGCTAGTTGCAACAGTAGTGGGAACCAGGGTTGCCTTGGCCACCTGGGGGCCACCAGGATCACTGAGGCCTTGTCCCGGATCACCTTGAATAGTGTCTTGGACACTAGAGGCGTGGGAGGAAACGCATATAGGAGGCCTGTAGACCATGGAATGAGAAATGTATCCGCTGCTACTCTGAGAGGATGCGGTTGTCTGGAACAGAACCTGGGAAGTTGACGGTTCAGAGGACTGGCAAAGAGATCTATGGTTGGAAGACCCCATCTCAGGAAGATCTGTTGAACCACAAAAGGATTCAACTGCCATTCGTGGGGCTGCAGGATCCTGCTCAATCTGTCCGCCAGGTAATTCTCCTGACCTGGGAAATAGACTGCTTTGAGAAGAATGCCGTGATTGACTGCCCAGGAGCACAGCTTCTGCGCTTCCTGACATAGATCCTGACATAGAAGGCAGGACCCTTTGCCCCCTTGTTTGTTCACATAGAACATAGCAACTTGATTGTCCGTCTGAACCAAGACGGACTGGTGAGAGATGAGATGGGAGAAAGTTCTCAGGGCTAAGTGGACAGCTCTCAGTTCTAATAGATTTATCTGCTGAGCAGCCTCCCAAGGAGACCACAGGCCTTGAGTACATGCCCCCTGGCAATGGGCACCCCAACCTTGAAGAGAAGCATCTGTTGTCAGCACCTGAGAGTATGGAGGTGCCTGAAAAAACACCCCTTGCACCAGGTTCGGAAGATGAAGCCAACACTGCAGAGAAGACTGAAGGAGGCTGGACACCCTCACTTTGTCCGTGAGGCTCCCTGTGGCTTGGTACCACAGACTCCTGAGGCCCCATTGAGCTGGCCTCATGTGTAGACGGGCATTGAGAGTTACATGGACCGTGGATGCCATGTGGCCTAAGAGCCTCAGGAATTGTCTGGCGGAGACCAGAGAATTGCTGCGGAAAAGTCTGGCTAGATCCATCAATCTGTGGGCCCTGTCCACTGGCAGAAAGGCCTTTGCCTGAAAAGTGTCTAGCCGAGCTCCTATGAACTCCATGTTCTGGGAGGGGTGCAAACTGGACTTTGCGAAGTTTATGACAAACCCCAGGTGCTGAAGCAGAGCGACAGTGCGAAGGGTGGCTTGACTGGCCTCTTGCGGGGATTGACCCCTGATGAGCCAATCATCCAGATATGGAAAGACAAAGAGGCCTGGAACCCTGAGGTAGGCCGCTACCACCGCCAGGCACTTGGTGAATACCCTGGGGGCGAATGTAAGGCCAAAAGGCAGTACTCTGTACTGATAGTGGTTTCCTCCCACTACAAATCTGAGATATTGTCTATGGTCTGGATGAATAAGGATGTGAGTATAAGCATCCTTTAGGTCTAAGGAGCATAGCCAATCTCCCTGCTGGAGGTAGGGCAGCAGGATTCCAAGGGTAAGCATCTTGAACTTTTCCTTCTCCAGGAACTTGTTCAGATTTCGCAAGTCTAGGATGGGTCTGAGGCCTCCTGTTCTTTTTGGTACCAGGAAGTACCTGGAATAGAAGCCTTGACCTCTCAGGTGGTGGGGCACCGGTTCCACTGCCTGTTCCTTCAGAAGACCTGCCAACTCCTGCAGGAGTAAGTCCCTGTGCAGAGGGAGTCTGGGAGGCTCCCCTGGAAAATAGGAGGGGGGTACATGGTGGAAGTGGAGGAGATAGCCCTTCTGGACTATACTTAGAACCCAGGTATCCCTTCTGACGCCTGACCATCTGTGGGCGTACAGGGCCAGCCTGCCTCCAGTGCTGATAAGGACCAGTTGAAGAGGAAAGGCTATGCCGTTGGAGTCAAAATCCACCTCCCTGCTGAGCAGGAGCCAGAGTAGGAGGCTTGGGGGCCTTCTGCCTACGGGGCCCATGTCCCTGCCCCTTGGCCTGCTGACTCTGTTGGGGAGCTACAGAGGCCTGATAATGAGGGTACTGTTTATAGGCAGATGACTTCCTCGAGTAAAAGGTCTTTTTTCCCGAGCCCTTCTTCTTCTGAGAAGGGGCAGAGGTTATTCTGGACAGTCTTGTCTGGGTAAGAGTCTCGGCCTCGATTTCTGCAGCCTTGTCAGCCATGGGCTTGCCAAAGAGGTTTTCACCTCGGCAAGGGACATCGATCAACTTGTCCTGCACCCATGGCTCGAGGTCCGATGACTGTAGCCAGGCTTGACGGCATGCACCGATGCTGGCCGCGGCTACTTGGGCCGAAACCTCGAAGTCATCATAGGCTGCTCGAGAGATAAACTTCGAGCACTAATGAATACCCGAGGACAGAGCATTGAACCTCTGCAAAGGTTCCTCGGAGAGACCAACAGAGAACCCGGCAATCTTCTTTGCCAGGTCTCGAAGGTACATGCTTATGTACAGCTGGTAGGTCTGGACATAGCAAGCAAGCATAGAGCCCTGGAAGCACTTCTTACCGAGGGCATTCAGGTTCCGGGCCTCACGGCCGGGAGGCACCGAGGAGTGCATCTTCTGACTTTTCAGACGATGCATGGCCGATAACACAACCATGGAGTGGTGCGGTAATTGTGCCTTTTGGAACCCGGGGCTCTTGCGGACTCGATAGATGGAATCGACCCGCTTGCTTAAAACCGGCCTCGATGCCGGCGCCTCCCACATGCAGAAGAGCAACCGTTCCAGCATCAGAGGAACCGGAACAGTAAAGGCCTCCTTCGGAGGAGAGTCATACTGTAGGGCCTCGAGCTCCTCGGCTCCTCCTCGGGATCCACGGGGAATGCCAAAGCCATGGCCATATCCCGCACGAAATCCGAGAACCGGGTATCCTCCGGAGGGGGGGGGGCCTTCTCCCAGGCTCGGACTTGTCGGGCGACTCCTCATCCTCCGTTTCCCAGCCGGACTCCTCGGAGGAGGAATCGAGCAGCTCCGGTTGGGCAGGCATTGATGACATCGGCCCCGACGCTGAGGGTACCGGCGTTGACGACCTTGGTCCCGAACAGGAGGCCGAGGGGAACCTTGGCCCAGGATCGACTCGAGCTCGCATGGACTCGAGGATCGGCTCGGCCTCCGGGGTCGACTTGGACGTCGATGTCCCGGTGGTCAAGGCAGATGCACCGGTGAGACTGGCGATCAGTGCCCGCTGCTGTTCCATGAAGGCAGCCAAGCTGCTCTCCAAGGCCGTCAACCTGAGTCCGAGCTCAGGAGACTCAGCAGCCCCCGACTCGGGCCCCGGTGGCTCCGGGCCAGACGTTGGCTCCCCTGGAGGTGAGTCAACGAGGACTACAGTACTCACGTGACCCGGGGACTCCATCTCCACACGAGGTGGTTTTGCAGGCCTCTCCGACTCTGAAGACCCGGGATGGCGCTCGGGGCTATGCGACTTGGCGCTCGAGGAGCCAAGTGCGTCCACCGACGCCGCCCTCGTGGGTTTTTTCTTCTTATGATGCTCCCGCGAGGGAGACCTTCTTTCAGAGGAGACTCGATGCTGCTCGGAGCCGGAGTCCCAAGATGTCAAGGCCTCTGACGAGGTCTGGGCCCTAGCGGATGCGGAGTCAGAGAAGATTCTTTCCTTTTGGTGCTGTCGACTCCTTAACACCTTAGAGGACATCTTCCCACACGGACCACAGATCATCGGGTCATGATCGGGTCCGAGGCACCGGAAGCAGCAGTCATGTGTGTCGGTGAGTGAAATAAGTTTCTTACACTGATCACTCTTTTTAAACCCACTGGCAGCCATCGGGGGAAAAAGGGCCCCTGCAAGGTCGAAAGACAGGGCTGCCAGTGAAAAAAGAAAAAATGGCGCGAATGCTAGTCACTAAGGACAAAAACCGAAAAAGAGATCCGGGCTCGATACCGATGTATCGGGCCCAGGCGGGAAAGGGAAACCGGGGTCGAACCGAAGAAAAACAGGTAAACGCAGAGAAAATCAACTTTTTCCTCGGGTGAAACGAACATACATCCATCGGGCTCCGTGGAAAAAAGAAGACTGAGCAAGATGGCACCCTTGGGCGGGATCTGGACCTCGCATGCGCGCTGCATTCCCAAAGGCTTTCTATGAAAGCTGGGGAAATGCTCTGCACGGGGGCTCCGTCGGCGTCGACATCACCCATATGTGAGGACTGACTTCCTGCTTGGTCCTGGAGAACAAGCTTGTACCCCTCTCTTACAATAGACAGCGTCCAATTTTCTGCTGTTATCTGACCCCATCTGGGGGCAAAATGACATAACCTTCCTGGGATGGTGGGGGGTTCTTTGCTCTCAGGGAACGAGTCTGTTCTCTAGAGGCTAAAGTAGCAGACTTGGAAAGCATAAGACAGAAAGAGAGGTACATATACGAGACCTACAGGGATATAATCCTGAAGTCCCACCTCCAGTCTGGCAGCATCCCTGTTGCCATGGAGGAGAGAGGTCACGAGACAGGAGAGCATCACCCTGGTGTGGCAGGAAGTGATCCTGTAAGTAGGACCTGTCCTCCAGGTGATGTAAAACCCTCTCGCACCGAGGAAGTTTCTCCAGGGCCATGTGCCCATGAAGGAAGGGTTAGGACAGCCGTTATAGTTGGTGATTCGATCATTAGGCATGTAGATAGCTGGGTGGCTGGTGGACGTGAGGATCGCCTGGTAACATGCCTGCCTGGTGCGAAGGTAGCGGACCTCACGCGCCACCTAGATAAGGTCTTAGATAGTGCTGGGGAGGAGTCTGCTGTCTTGGTACATGTCGGTACCAATGACATAGGAAAATGTGGTAGGGAGGTTCTGGAGGCTAAATTTAGGCTTTTAGGTAGGAAGTTGAAATCCAGAACTTCCAGGGTAGCATTCTCTGAAATGCTTCCTGTTCCACGTGCAGGACCCAAAAGGCAGGCAGAGCTCCGGAGTCTCAATGCGTGGATGAGACAATGGTGCAGAGATGAGGGTTTTGGATTTGTTAGGAACTGGGGAACATTCTGGGGAAAGGAGGGGCTCTTCCGAAGGGATGGGCTTCACCTTAACCGGGATGGAACCAGGCTGCTGGCATTAACCTTTAAAAAGGAGATAGAGCAGCTTTTAAACTAGATATTAGGGGAAAGGCGACAGTCGCCCAAGAGCGGATGGTTCGGAAGAATGTATCTTTGAAGGATACTACCAAAAGCAGAGAGGTTCCACAAAAGAGTAAAGTAGCCCAAATGCCCTCAAGTATGGAGCAGATAGAGCTTAAAGATCCTAAATTACCCATGTCTAACAATAGCCAAATTAATATGAATAAAATACATTCTCTAAAATGCTTGTATGCAAATGCTAGAAGTCTAAAAAATAAGATGGGAGAGTTAGAATATATAGCACTAAATGAAAGGTTAGATATGATTGGAATATCAGAGACATGGTGGAAGGAGGACAACCAGTGGGACACTGTGATACCTGGGTACAAACTATATCTTAATGATAGAGCTGATCAAATTGGTGGAGGGGTTGCTCTCTATGTTATAGAGGGAATTGAGTCAGGAAGGATTAAAGTTTTGCAGGAAACAAAATCTGCTGTAAAATCTATATGGATTGAAATTCCATGTAAAAGGGGGAAGGCAATGGCAGTGGGGGTGTACTATCGAGCGTCTGGCCAGAATGACCAAATGGATGATGAAATGCTCAAAGAAATCAAGGAAGCTAACAAACGTTACAGCACAGTAATAATAATGGGTGATTTCAACTACCCCGGAATCAACTGGGTCAGTGTCACGGCAGGACATGCTAAAGAGATAAAGTTCCTAGATGAAATAAATGACTGCTTCTTGGAGCAGCTGGTTCATGAACCGACCAGAGGGGAAGCCATATTAGACCTAATCCTTAGTGGAACACCAGATCTAGTGCAAGAAATAAGGTTGTTGGGGCCACTTGGCAATAGTGATCATAGCATGATCGCCTTTGATTTAATTAGTGGAGGAGGGATAGTAAGGAAATCCACAGTACTACCTTTTAACTTTCGAAAGGGAAACTATGTTAAAATGAGGAAAACAGTTAAGAAAAAACTAAAAGGAGCAGTTGCAAAGGTTAAAGACGTACATCAGGCTTGGCTGTTGTTGAAAAATACTATCTTGGAAGCCCAGACCAGCTGTATTCCACGCTTTAAGAAAAGTGGAAGAAAGTCCAAAAAACTGCCAGCATGGTTTAAAGGTGAGGTCAGAGAGGCTGTTGTTGCCAAAAAAGCATCTTTCAGGAAATGGAAAAAAGAGCCAAACGACGAAACCTGGAAACAGCACAAGCACTGGCAAGTCAAATGCAAGGCATTGATAAGGCAGGAAAAGGGAGAATTTGAGAAGAAGCTTGCTGCAGAAGCAAAAACGCGAAGTAAAGACCTTTTCAAGTACATTCGTAGCAAAAAACCTGTGAGAGAGTCAGTTGGTCCATTAGATGATAAAGGGGTTAAAGGAGCACTAAGAGGCAACAAGGCGATAGCGGAGAGACTGAATGAATTCTTTGCTTCAGTCTTTACTGAGGAAGATGTAGGGATGTTACCCATGACTGAAGTGATATTTAAAGGTGCGTAAGAATTGAAGGAAATATCGATACATCGGGAAGATATATTACAACTATTAGATAAACTGAAGAGTAGCAAATCACCTGGGCCGGATGGTATACATCCAAGGGTGTTGAAAGAACTGAAATACAAGATTGCAGACCTGCTATTAGTAATCTGTGAACTATCATTAAAATCATCTCTAATACCTGAAGATTGGAGGATCGCCAATGTAACACCAATTTTTAAAAAAGGTTCCAGGGGTGATCCGGGAAACTACAGACCGGTAAGCCTGACATCAGTAACGGGAAAAATGGTAGAAACTATCATAAAGAATAAAATTACTCAGCATATAGATAGTCATGACCTAATGGGAGACAGCCAACATGGCTTTAGACAAGGAAGATCTTGTCTTACTAATCTGTTATGTTTTTTTTGAAGGAGTGAATAAACAGGTGGACAAAGGTGAGTCGGTTGATATTGTGTATCTGGACTTTCAGAAAGCCTTTGACAAGGTCCCTCATGAGAGACTTTTGGCAAAACTAAAGAGTCATGGGATAGGAGGCAGTGTACTATTGTGGATCAGAAACTGGTTAAAAGATAGAAAGCAGAGGGTAGGGCTAAATGGCCAATTTTCCCAATGGAGAAAGGTGAATAGTGGTGTACCCCAGGGATCTGTGCTGGGTCCGCTGCTTTTTACATATTCATAAATGACCTGGAAAGTGGAAAAACGAGTGAGGTTATCAAATTTGCAGATGACACAAAACTATTTAAAGTTGTTAAAACCCAAGAGGATTGTGGAAAATTGCAAGAGGATCTTGATAAATTGGAAGACTGGGCATCAAAATGGCAGATGAAATTTAATGGCTAAGGCCATACCTATGTTTCACATCTTTGTGCACAATGTTTCCAATATTACAATGTTGCTATCTCACCACTGTGTCTGCTAATACCTTACCGCTTATTGTTACTAGCATCCTCTCAAGTAACAGTTTGTCTCAAGTATGACTAGTACATTTCATACATTGTTACACTGTATCATCCTGTAGACACTCTTCTCAGTACTTGCTCATCTGATAAGCAATTTTCTCTCCCTCTTTAAATTCCAGTAAAGATCATTGCCTAATCAAATCGCAACTATCTCTTGGTAAGCTTTGTACCAATTTTCTTGTATCTAACTAATTCCTAGTGAACTTTTTTCCCCTAGTCAAAGACTAAACACTTCACCACATAAATTACAAACCCTATCCTTTATTTCCTCCTCTTAAACGACATTCAGCTCAGCCTCACAATGGCCCTCCACTGCAAAATTACTCTAGGCCTATACCTCCTCCTCATAGGTCTGATACCAGAGATACTGGCTCTAATTTCCTCAGGCAATTCCATACCTATCTTACATAACAACTGGCAAAAATGGTCACGCACCAATTACCACAATGTAAACTGGGACCAACGTTCTCATCACCATTATTTATTATACATACCTCTTCAACACACTACAAAGTCAAACTCAGAAAACTACAATCAACCATGCCCCCTCAAATGTGCCCTCATTAATGCTCGCTCCCTTCGTAAGAAATGGCCAGCTGTCACAGATATAATAACATCTAATAACCTTGACATACTTATGGTTACCGAAACATGGCTTTCTCCAGAAGACAATATAATTCTCAACCAGCTCCTCCCCATTAACTATGAGGTTTTCACCAGCTGCAGACAAGGCAAAAGAGGTGGAGGAGTTCTTATCATTGCTAAGAACGGACTCCAACTTAAAATGGTCGACTCTTTTAGCAACAATCATCTAGAAACAGTCTCTATCTCTAACAACCTTTACTCTATAAACTTAGTCTACAGAGCGCCATCACCTTCCCCAGATGATCTCTCAACCATTATAAATCTTGCCTCCAATTCACAGAATCCAAACAGACCCAATTGGATCTTAGGAGACATTAACCTACCATCTCTACAAGACAACCAATCTGACGCCTTCATAGATGCCCTAGAAACACTAGGCTATAAGCAAGTCATACAACAATCCACACATATAAAAGGCAACATCCTTGATCTCATATTTGCCCCTCTATCCGCTCTCAACCAACTTCAGAATATTATTCTAGCAATTACAGAGGTTCCATGGTCAGATCATAACCTCATTATGTTCCAGATTCCCATTCAAAAGAAGCAATATTCCGATGACAAGAACATAAACAAATATGCAAATACCACATCCAGAAGCTTCCAACCTTTTAACAGGGAACAAATCCTTGAGGAAACCGATGCTCTCTTTAATGATTCTACCCTAAACCTGGAAGAGATTATCACTTCTTGGAACAACAGACTTAACCGCATCTCATCTCGTCCCACCAGAAATAAGTCATTAAGAAGAAAAGCTACAGCACCTTGGTTTACATCTGATCTGAAAGAATCCCTAAAACATTTGCGAAAACTTGAGAAGAAATGGAGGAGATCACGCAACGATACTAATCAGTCTGCATACATGCAACATCTTGAAACCCACCGCAAAGCTATTTCTGAAAAAATGAGACTATATCATACAGACATCCTTAAACGTGCTATAAACAAACCTCACGACCTATTTACCCTTGTCAAGAAATTATCCAAAGAACCCTCACAGGAGCACCAGTGTGAAATCAACCCACAAGCTTATGCCCTTTACATACAATCTAAGTTATGCTGCACAAACAAAATTACAATACCCACTATCCTGAATGATCATGCACTCCCAGCCCCTTTAGCTTCTTTCTCCACCCCTTCTTTGAAGCTAATTGAAGATATTATCTCATCTCTCAACTTATCCACAGCACACACCGATCCGTGTCCAGCTTTTTGGATAAAGGACCTCCGCAAAGAACTTGCTCCAACAATATCCAGAATCATAAGCCTATCATTTGACACTGGCTCATTCCCTTCTGCCCTCAAACAGACTTCCATCCGACCTCTACTAAAAAACCTCAAATTAGATCCGCAAAAAACAGACTCTTACCGACCCATCTCCAGCATACCCACCCTTGCGAAAATAATCGAAAAGATAGTCTACAGACAATTGCAAGACCATATCGACACTGAAGCGCCTCTTGATACCTGTCAACATGGATTCCGGGAATCTTACGGGGTCGAAACGCTCCTCACCTCACTTCTCAACAGCTTAAACTCTGGCATCGACAACATCAAACAAGGCTTTGTTCTCATCTTTTTAGATATTGCGGCTGCTTTTGACTCGGTCTGTCACGACATTCTTATTGTCCGCCTAAGAGAGAAGGGCCTCTGTGGAAATGCTCTTGAATGGTGCAACTCTTACCTCTCAGAAAGATGGCAGCAAGTTCGCTCAAATGGTGAAACATCAGAGCCATTTCACCAAGGTCAAGGAGTCCCACAAGGTTCCTCTTTGTCATCATTATTATTCAACATCTACATGCAACCCCTATGCAACATTATCAGGTCCTTCAAAGTCAATTATATGATCTATGCTGATGATGTCCTATTATATATGCCATTTTGCATTGATAAGATGAATCTCACCACCATAACCAACTGTTTTAACGCCATCTCAGACTGGCTACTGACTCAAAATCTCAGAATCCAGAACAAGAAAACAGAGGTACTTTTCATTTCAAGAAACCCCAAGTTCACACCACCTTCATTCCTTGAAGTCCAAGATGCTAAGTTGCAAGTAAAACCCCACATCCGTTATCTTGGTGTTACCCTGGATCAGAATCTAGACCTGAAGACCCACATAGCCAACACTGTAAAGGCAATTTATTTCAAGATTCGCTCCCTTAGAAACCTTCGCCAACTAATTGATCCAGATGATTTCCGTACTGTCTACCAGGCTTTAATTATCCCACATTTTGACTTCGCAAATTGTATACTACAGGGGCTCCCCCAATCAACCCTCAACCCGCTTCAACTCGCATTAAACAGTGCTGCAAGAGTGCTCTTCGGGACACCAAAAAGAGAACATGTAACACCTCTCCTGAAACAATTACACTGGCTCCCTATCCAAGCGAGAATCACCTTCAAGACCCTGCTACTAGTCTTCAAAGCTCACAAAGGACCTGCTCCCTCCTCTCTATCAGAGTTGATCCAACCTATCCCCTCCAACAGGCTTAGAAGAATCTCGGAACTAAACATGCTTAAAGTTCCAAAAGAATCCTTAAAATACATCTCTGCAACTGTGAACCGATCATTCAGCTTATGTGCTCCAAAACTGTGGAATACCCTCCCACCACACATTAGGGCCATCTCTGATATCCCCCAGTTCAAAAAGGCCTTGAAGCATCACCTTTTCATCATATACTTTCCAGAGAACACAATAACACAAGTTCATCTAAACAGCTCCAATCCCATCCCTATCTAACATGATACTTTTTTCAAGTAATATTACTATCATATGTATATAGTTCAAGTTCTATTATCCTTTGTTACTATTACCCCTGTTTTCCAAGTTTTTCTTCCTGTTCCATGTAAAAACAGATATATGTATCTTATCTTATCTGATGTTTTGTAGTTCTATGTAAACCGCGCTGATGATGAATAGTGCGGTATATAAAAATGTTAAATAAATAAATAAATGTGGACAAGTGTAAGGTTATGGTTACATGATGCAAGGTTCCACATTACGAACCACCACCCAGGAAAAAGATTTAGGCGTCATTGTGGATACCATGTTAAAACCCTCGGCCCAGTGTGCAGCGGTGGCAAAGAGAGCAAATAGAATGCTGGGTATGATGGGGAAAGGAATGGAAAATAAAACAAAAGATATTATAATGCCTCTATATCGTTCCATGGTGAGACCGCACCTTGAATAGTGTGTGCAATTCTGGTCGCCGTATCTTACGGTTAATCTGTTTTTTATTCAGAAAGTAAACCACAAGAAACAATAACAGCAACAATAACAACAGCAGGGCCTATACAGCAAAAAAAAAAACATCCTCCGCTCAAGGAAGTGATGGAAAACATAAGATGCACAGGATACAAATATTGCGTAGAAATGTATACAAGAGTACATTATGTACACAAAGGACCAGCCCACCAAGGCCCCTAATTTCCTGAGTAACATAATTTCTGCCTCTGGCCCCTAAGAGCCAAAAGCCCCCCCCCCCAGCAAGAATCTTTTCAGCAAAGTGTACTGAACAATAAAGAAGAAAAAAGACGAAAAAGAAGAAAAAAAAAAAAAAAGAATGAAAGAAAGACCCTAAAAGGGTACACCGGGTTTGAGTTGTGCTCTGCTCCCAAACCCGCCTCCTAGTACCACAGCACACGCAAACAACCTGCACTTATCCCCCCACCCCTCCCAGCCGCACCCACTCCCCCCCCCCGTCCACCCCCCTACGACCCCCTCCTCCCCACCCCCCCTTAGGTAACCGAGGGAATGACGGACAGACAAACATTCACAGACCCATGCGGAGTTGGCAGGGAAGTAAGCCCAACAGACCCCACATGCCTCAACTAGTGCCTTCATGGCCGCCTCAGAATCCGACTACGAGCTCGCCAAGGCAATAGGTGCAAGTGTGGCCCCCACCCCTCCAGGAACCGATGCCATCGCCGCTCCGACGACCAGGCCCACAACTGCTCCATGAGCATTATCCTGTGCAACTGGATCCACCAAAGGCCATACAGGGGACCCCTAGCCTCTAACCACTGCTGCAACACAGTCACGCGAGCAATCACCAACATCAAACGCATCCATCTCCCACTCACTTCTCCCAACTCATGCAACCACTCCAAATCCCATACATCCAACACAACAGTCTTAGCAGTCCAGGGAACAGACTGTGTCAAACAGGCAGATAAATAGGTACGCTCCTTATCCCAAAACCTCTGGACACACCAACAGTGCCAAAACATATGGCCTAACGTGGCCCGAGGGGCTGCACACCGTGGGCAACAGTGATCGCCGCCCACCCCCGCCCGCCAAGCCCGGAGAGGTGAAAAGTATAACCTTCGTAAAAGCTTGTATTGGGTATCACGATGAGGGACGAAAATACTCACTGATGGTATTTCAACCAGCCCCCGCAGTAGCTCCTCCGCGCACACCACTACCCCTAAATCGGCCGTCCAAGCGGACGCAAGAGGTGCCAAATCAAGGGGAAGGACCCCTTCCCATAGCATCCTATTCAGCCATGACATCCGCATACCCTGCTCACCCCCCAACAGCGCCGTCTCTACCGTCGTACTCACCTCACCATGCAGAGAGGTCACGGGAATCGATTGAACATAACTACGGAGTTGAGCATACCGAAAAACATCATTGGGAGCTAAGGGGTATTGGCAACACAGAGTGGCAAAGTCAACCATCCCCCCCTTCCGGTGTCACCACCTGCTCTAAGTTTATGATTCCCATCCGATCCCATGCCAGGAAATGCGATGCTCCCAAACCCGGCATAAAATCCTCATTCCCCCGAATAGGAAGATAGGGGGTATGTACTGCCACCGGGTCCAGGAGAAGGGGGGTATGTACTGTCTCACCGGGTCCAGGAGAACTCACCGAAGGAGAGGACCACCCCCCACCCCCCGTATGCCTTTAGCATGGAGAAGATAGCGCAGGTGTAGTGGAGATACCACGGCCGCAAGAGCATCAGAAGGCGAGTAATCCTCGAGATCCCACAACCAGTCACGAACAAACAGTAGCAGACAAGCTATATTATACTTCCTTACGTCCGGAAGACCTAATCCACCCAACTCCCGAGGTTGGCTGAGGACGCTCAGCCGTACCCGAGGCCTACCCCCTCGCCAAAGCAACCGATTGAACTCCCGGTCCACCCGCCGAATATCAGAGCGTTTAAGAAACAGCGGGAGCGTCTGAAGTACATAAAGAAGCTGTGGGAATAAAGTCATCTTACACAGGGCCACACGCCCTCCCAGGGATAACGGCAGAGCGCGCTACTTAGCCACCGCGGACGATATTGAGGCGATCACTCGATCCACATTCAGGCTATAGAGGTCCCCGAGGTTTGCCGGCAAATAGATCCCCAGATACTTAAAACAGCCCGCCGCCCAACGCAAGGGAAAAACACCCTGCCAAGTCTGTCCCATCGCAGCCCCCAATAACATCGCCTCGGATTTATCTAAGTTAAGTTTAAAGCCCGAGGCCTGCCCGCAGTCCCGAATGAGATGTAAAAGAGGAGGCAGCCCAGCCTGCGGATCACCCAAGTGCACTAATAAGTCGTCCGCAAAGGCCGCCACACGGAATTCCTCCTTGCCCATCGGCACCCCTCGGAACTGCGTAGCCGCACGGATCTTATGTAATAGAGGTTCTAGCGTGAGAACAAATAAGAGAGGGGACAGTGGGCATCCCTGCCGCGTCCCTTTCTGAATAGCAAATTCTTCCGTCACCGCGCCATTCACGAGAAGGGCTCCAATCGGAGCCGCGTACAACAGCCGAATCACATCGACAAAGAAGCCCTCGAAGCCCATCAACTCAAGAACTTGATACATAAAGCTCCATTGGACCCTATCAAACGCTTTTTCAGCGTCAAAGCTTATGAGTAAGGAGCCATGCCTCTCAACGTGTTCCGCACAGATAGAGAGCAAAATCCGGTGCAGATTATGGGACACCTGGCGGCCCCGGACAAACCCCACCTGGTTGGGATGTATTAAAGTCGGAAGCATAGGGGCCAGCCGATCCGCCATAATTTTAGCGAAAAGTTTAATATCCACGGTAAGAAGTGAAATGGGACGGTAAGAACCCGGAAGAAGGGGATCTCTCCCTGGTTTAGGCAAAACAGTAACTAATGCCTTATTCGAGTCATAAGGAAACCTCCCTGCATGTACCAAAGCCTCATAGTAACTCACCAGAGGGGCCACCAGGGCGGTGCCTAAAATCTTGTAAAATTCCCCGCGAAAACCGTCAACCCCCGGAGCTCTGCCATTCTTCAGATGCTTGATACCCTCCTGCACCTCCCTACCCTCGATTGGCCGGTTGAGGAGCTGCAGTTGTTCAGCAGTAAGGCGTGGTAGGGTACAGCTGCGCAGGAAGAGCCGACCCTCCTCCACCCTGTCTCCCTCATTCGCATACAAATGTCTATAAAATTCGGTGAAGACTACCTCAATCTCCTTCTTGTCCCACCTAACCGCCCCATCGGGGTGCCGAATGGCCTCAATATGTCTGGCTCCAGCCGGGCGCACCAGAGCCGACAGCAACTTGCCAGCCCTATTACCATGTTGGTAGAGCCTGAAGCGATAGTACAGCAAAGACTTCTGAGCCCGGCGGTGTAGAAGCGTTTCCAGTTCCATTTGAGTGTCACGCATTGCCCGTTGGGTCAGGGCAGTCTTGTTCGTAGCTACCCTCCTTCGAGCCCTGACCAGATCCTTTTCCAACGACAATATCTGTTGGTTTAATCTTTTACGTCGCATTCCGTGATAACTAATGATCTCCCCGCGCATAACTGCTTTTCTAGCTTCCCAGAGAAGAGCGGGAGAGGTCTCCGGCGTATCATTCAGGGACACATAGTCTCCCCAGCACTTCCGAAGGTGGACCCCAAACTGAGCGTCGTCACTAAGATCCAAAGGGTATCTCCAAAGGCGGTTGCCCGCGGGGCCAGGGTCGCAGAGCTCCAACACCACAATCGCATGATCAGAGAGAACCAGGGACCCAATAACTGAAGCTGCTACCCGTCCAAACAGAGCCTCGGAGATCAAAAAATAGTCAATGCGGGACCATGTCCCATGGGCCCGGGACATATGCGTGTAATCACGTTCCCCTGGATGAAGAACCCGCCAAATATCCAGCAGGCGATACGCCTCACATATCCCCCACAAGTGTTTACGAGCCCTCGGGCTCCCGCCCCTCCCCTTCCAGAGCGGTCCAGTGCACAGTCCAGCACCTCATTGAGATCTCCCCCCAGAACCACCTGATAGCCCCCTGTGTCCTCCAACAGATTAGCCAGAGCCCGATAAAAACCTGCCTCATAAGCATTAGGCCCATATACAGAGCAGATGGCCACCTTCAATCAATTGAGTGCCCCCCAAACACAGACATACCGGCCTTCCGGGTCCGCAACGACACGTTCCTCAACCCAGGCTACTGATTTGGTAATTAAAATGGCCACACCTCTCTTCCGTCCCACTGCTGGGGCCCCATAAACATGCGAAACAGAGCCCCTGCAAAGTTTTGCATGCTCCTCCGCCGATTGATGCGTTTCTTGAAGCAAGATCACATTAACACGTTGACGTTTCAGATGCTGCAGCACCTTGGATCGTTTAATCGGTGAGCCTAACCCACAGACATTCCAAGTGGCGAAGCGAACAGCACTACCCAGTATCCACACTCCACTTATGCCTCCAATAGAAAATGACCCCGCCATCCAATAGGCGAAGACCCCCCCAGCCCAGGGTCTCCCCCCCCATCCAGTTCCACGCAATCCATAATCTCGCCAGCCACAACCACACCAACCATCCAACATACAAACCCACCCAACCAGCATACCAACTCAGCAACACATACATGCCATACAGACAACTAGTAGCCCCGTCACCCCTCTGAAGTAGGTCAATCCGATTACCTCCCCCCACCCCCCCCCTAACTATAACCATCCTCTCCTTGTCCGCCAAACCCCTTGGACCCCTCCCCCTTTCCCCATCTATCCGAACTATCTTTACCCGCCTACCCGAGGCTGGCAACTTCCTATGGCGTTCGGGTCCACCCCATTTCAACATCCTATGCTCCTCCCCCCGTTCGTCAGCTTGCAGCCCCCCCTACTTCCCTGACATGCCCCAGGGCCAAAAATCCTTTCTGCATTCCCAGGAGCCCCACCCCCATTCCTCGGGCGCCCCGGACCCGGCCTGCTCCACCCTCACCCAAGTTGCTACTGCACCTAGTTGGACCAGAGGAGCGGAAACCCGGGAGTCAGCCGCCCCACTCCCCCTCCCAAGTCACTCCGGGCGCCCACATTTGGGCTGCACGCGCAGAGGGGCGCGTTATAGCCGCCCTCACGAGAAGGAGACGAGCGGAAAAAAAAGGAAGGAAGGGAAAAGAAAAGAGAGAGGAGAGTAAACGAAGCGAAGGTGGGGAGAGGAGAGAGGCACCCGGAACCCCGGGTACCGCCCCCCGGTTCCCCCAACCGCCACCACACGCGGTGCAGCCCTCGTAACAGCACTCTAAACAGCATTCCCCCCTCACCATGCCAGGGCCAGAATACCGGCCAAAATCAGGTGGGGGAGGGATTTGCCCGGGGAAATGGTGCCCCTATTCAACCCCTATCCCACGCCATAAATACCCTCAGAGAACAGCCGGCATACAATGTTGCTAGAGAGAAAGATACAAAGATACAGATATACAGCGATACATAAATACCTGGAAACAAGGAAACCTTTAAAGGAAGCCTTTAAAGAGAGGCCCTTAAGGAAAGGCAAGCCCGGGTCAAGGCAGCAACGCCCGCCCAACGGGCTGAAGACGTCCCTGTGGGCTACAGCAATAGGCACTGAGTGACCCCAGGCTTAATTCGCTGAGACATCCCGCCAATCAAACAGTTAAACACACCCATTCCTCCCCCTTGGCAGAGTCAAGCCGGTTCCATCCTACAGGCATTGCCCACAAAAAAGAAGGAGAGAGGAGAGGAAGGAAGGGAGGAAAAAGTAAAAGGAACAACGCAGGAAAGGAGGGACCAAACCAGAGACCCTGCAGTCCCGGCCTAAAACTAAATGAAAAAGCATACCCTAAATAAGTAAAATAACGAAACTTAATAGTGAGCACAGAAGACACATCCCTCCTCCCGCCCGCTCCTACCCCCCCTCCCCCCCCGTCTCCCCTGCCGCTTCAGGCTGGCCCGGATCCCCAAGAAAAGGAGGGAAGAAAGAAAGAAAGAATCGAGGGAGATACACCCCTCCGTCCCAAGCAGGGATTAGAGTTAAGAGCATAGGGAAACCACATGGAAACCACAAGCCGGTAGGAAAGAGGGAGAAACAGCCCTCCAAGTGGGCCCCAAGCCAAAGCCCCGGACCCATAGCAGCCATCCAAAAGCTAGGCAAGGAGCGTAGTCTCACCCAGGCTTTGTACCCCCCAACTCCCAGTACAATACCATCCAAACATATGTCTATGGGCTAGAGTACTGCATAATAGAGTTCTACCGAGGGACACGGCCCTCGTTGAATCCTACCGGCCCAGCAGGAGCAGTACTGCAGTTTCCAAGCAACAACTCTCCCACAAAGTTACATTCACAAAACCTTCGTCCTCCTTTTCAGGTTCCCGTCACGGGAGGCTCCCCCAGCTGTGTTAACCATGAGCGCGCCTCTTCCGGGGTCCCCAACACTCTCAGTCGTCCTTGGTGTTCCACGCGAAGTTTGGCCGGGTATAAGAGTGTGAAGCGGATAGCCCTGTTGGCCAGCTGGGCACAGATCGGCGAAAAAGCTCGGCGTTGTTGGCTGACCTGCTGGGAGTAATCCTGGAACACCAATATTTGCGGTCCCCCCTCTCCACGTCGCCGCTGAGCCCTGGCCACCCGCAAGACCATCTCCTTCTGCCTGTAGTCCAAAAAGCGGGCAATCACCACACGTGGTCTCACCGCCTCCTCACGCCGCGGGCCCAAGCGATGCACGCGCTCCAGTTGTATCGGAGGCGCCAAATCTCCCGCCACCAATTGCTCCATCCAGCTGGAGCGATATTTGGAAAGAGCCGAGTCCAGCACAGATTCGGGGACCCCGACGAAGCGCAAGTTTTTCCTGCGGCCCCGATTCTCAAGATCATCCAATTTCTCAGCTTGGGTTTTCGCCAGCGCCTCGAGAGCTCGCAGCCGGGCATCCATAGTATGTTGAGCATCCTCCACACCAGATATTCGCTCTTCCGCCTGCTCCATGCGATCTGTAAATTCGGCGATCTTTTGTGCCACCGCACTCAGCTGGCCTCCGAGGTCGCTGAAGCGCTCATCCAGCGCTTTCACCACAGCTGCGCTCACCTCCGCCACCATATTGCAGTCGCCATCCGATGATGGGCTTTTAGGTGCCCCGGGCTCGCTCCTTCCGCGGCATTTTTGTAGCCATCGAGCCTCCGCCGACGCTTGCTATCGGCGCGAGCACTACCCTGTCTCTCTCCCCGAGACAATCAACGCCAGCCAGGGGTTGTCAGCTTGTCAGAAATATTGGTAATAGCAGATTAATGGGGTGGTTGCCCGGAGCTGATCTGGTTGCGACCGATCAGCTCAACGCCATACCGGAAGTCTTCCTGGTCGCCCTATCTTAAAAAGGATATAGCGATTTTGGAGGGGGTTCAGAGAAGAGCCACCAAAGTGGTAGAGGGGATGGAGGGATACTCCTCTGAGGAAAGGCTAGAAAGGTTAGGGCTCTTTAACCTGGAAAAGAGACGGCTGAGGGGAGATATGATAGAAGTCTATAAATTAATGAACGGAGTGGAACGGGTAAACGTAGATCAATTGTTTACCTTATCAGAATATAGAACGACTAGGGGACATGCAATGAAGCTACAGGGTAAACTATTTGGGACTAATGGGGGAGGATGTTTTTTCACTCAACGTGTGGTCATGCTCTGGAGTTTGTTACCAGAGGATTTAGTGAAGGCTGTTGATGTGGCTGGGTTTAAAAAAGGTTTGGACAGGTTCCTGGAGGAAAGATCCATAAACCATTATTAAGAAGGGACACAGGATATCAATGCTTGAACCAATACAAGCATTGTGGAACCTGTGTCCCTTGGGGAAACTGCTAGGTGCATGTGACCTAGATTGGCCACTGTTGGAAACAGAATGCTGGGCTTGATGGACCTTGGTCTGACCCAGTATGGCATATCTTATGTTCTCGGCCGTTCAGGGCCAGGAAGGCAAAGTTCTCCAGATAGGCGTCAAAGTCCCTGTGGAGGCTCAGTCTGCTGAGCCAGTTGAGGCTTAGCTACTTTTGTCTTTCTTTGTCTAGGTTGTTGCTGCTGTCCCTTTTGGGCAGACTGACCTAAACGATGCCCCTGCTGGGTATAGGAGGGATAAAACTTCTTCTTACTGAAGAATGGTTTCTTATAGGATTTTTTCCTCGCAGGATCAGCTGTAGATTTAGATAATCTATCCAAAGTGATATTGTCAGCATCTCACATAGCTATAACCCAGAACAGAGGTAATAAAACTGCGGAAAGTGCTGCTTTTCTGTAAATATCAGGCCACGATGTTACCTGTTTAATTGTATATAGTTTTCCCCTGTTCATACCCGGTTTATATTCCCTGTTATCTGTAAACCTATGTCAGTTTTATCCTGTCTAGGTAATATGTTGTTTAATGTAAACCGCACTGATGATGAATAGTGCGGTATATAAAAACTGTTACATACATACATAAATAAATAAATAAATAAATAAATCTCTCTCATTAGCTTTTTCCTGCCAATTCTTGCTAAAGAGATTCTCTCTTGTGCAAGGAATATTCCCTAGTTTATCCTTTACTCAAATTTCCAAGTCAGATGCCTGGAGCCAGGCAATCCTACGTGCACCTATGGCAATGGCAGAGGTTCTGCTTATGCACTCAAAGCAGTCACAGGCTGCACGATTCACAAACTTGGAAACATCCTGGGCATGTCTGACAAGGGCGAGGTAATCTTGCCTGTTATCATCAGGAAAGAGAGAGCTCATAAGCTCTAAATCTCCTGTGACCTCCTGAAGGAACAGTCCCATATATAAGATATAGGAACTCATCCTAGCAGAAAGCATGGAAGCCTGGAAGGTTCGAAGTCCAAAGGCGTCAAGAGTCCTACACTCACGTTCTGGAGGATTAGATGCATGCCTTTTTGCACTCTTTATCCTTCTCATAGCTGATTCCACCACCATGGAATGGTGTGGTGTGGTAATTGAGTCTTCTGAAACCCAGGACAAGGAGGAACTCGATACATGGCATCGAGTCTTCGAGAGTGAGGAGATGTGGTTAGAGGTGTTTCCCACATCCTTAACATGAGATCATGCAAGATCTCATAAATAGGTAAGGTAGCTGCCTCCTTGGGAGCTTTAGGGTATTGCAGGATTTCCAATTCCTTTGCCCTAGGCTCTTTTTCAGGGGCCACTGTGATGGAAAGACCTCAGGCCACATCTCGGATAAAATCCTGAAAGTACATATCCTCTGGTGGAGAAATCCTACGCTGAGAAGAGGAATCTCCTCAGGAAGAAGTACTCTGGTATCGGCAGAGCTTTCAGAGTCTTCAGACTCATCCGAGGATTCTAAGTATCTCCGATCCGGGCGATCGTGCAAGGCACGGTACCGGTACCAATCGAAGTTGGCATCGGAGTGGTCCGGTACCAACTTGTCGATGCCAGATAGACACGCATGACTCGGTCCCGGTAGAATACCTGCCGATGTCGATGCAGTCGGTAACGGCACCGGAGTCAGTGCCGGTACTGGTTGAATTGTCTGAAGCAGTTTCAGGGGCATCGAGGCCGTGAGAAGAGCCGCCAGACTGCGTTCAATAGCCAAGAATCTCTGGTCTATCGACGCTGCTGATGCTTGGGTATCGGTACCGGATGAAGCGGCCAGTACCCCAGAGCATGGCGCCAGTAGTTCTGCCGAGGTTGAAGCCTTGAGAACATCCTGGAGCTCTGTTAGTGCTTTGGAAGCCGAAGCCTCCCGCTGGGGCAATTTTGCTGGTGGAAGTCCCTCAAGGGCAACGCCAGAGGCATCTCGATGTCTAGAAGGAGATCTACTCTCTTTGAGGACCGGCTAGATTTATGTTTAGTTACCTGAGATCCATGGGAGGAAGACGTCGATGCCACGGAGGCTGCATTGGAGGGAAAAAGGGTGCTAGGTTTAGCAGCTCGGTTTTGCCGGCCCCTTTTCGACATCATCCCACAGGCAACACACTCAGAAATAGAGTGGTCAGGACCTAAACATTTGAGGCACCACTCATGGGTGTCGGTGACGGAAATGGTACCGCCACACTTAGAACACTTTTTTAAAACCCAAAGCGGGTTTTTCCATTTTGAAGGAAAAAGTTGGGCCTAGTGCCCAAAATGGCACGTGGCACCTGAAGTGAAAATTACTGGAAAGACTCCTGAAGAAAGGTTTTTTTTTTTTAAGAAGAAAGAACCGGCGGTACTGGTGTAGCGTTAAGGAAAGGCAGACGCGACCACAAAAAAGAAGAATAGAAGGGATTTTTTTCTGCAGTGACAGGTGACCTGTTGGTGCCACGGAAAATGAAGAACTGGAGAGGGACAGTTGGGAAAGGCGGAAAGGCAGCACGCAGGTGCTGTGGGATGCTCCCAAAAGTTTTCCTATTGGACGCTGGGGAGCGTTCCCACGCAGGCTCCGTTGGTACCGACAATACCCATATGTGAAGACTACATTCCTGCTTGTTCCTGGAGATTAGTAGTAATGGGGACATTATTGAGAGACAGTGCACATTTACCACAGTAGTAGGGCAAAATTTATCAAGGATGGAAAAAGACAACAATCAATTAGACCTCACAATTTGTGGTCACTTAAGGAGAAATTTCACTTACCGTTAATTTCCTTTCCTGGAATACTGCTAGACCAGTCCAGACAAACGGGTTATGCACCCCTGCCAGCAGATCTTGGAGACAGAGAATTCTACCAGAGCTCTGATAGGCTGGAGCCTGGTGATATAATCCTACCCCTAGGGGTCTCCCTCAGTTACGTCCACAAGCTAATGCAACATGAACTGTAACATCACCCCAAAGGGTCCCAAGTGAACTATATACAAGGGAGCCGAAGAACTCCCTAGAGCTGAAAGCAGTATCCACCTACGAACCCATGGACTGCCCAGGGCGAGGCATATCGGCAAAGAGAAGAACCGCGGTCGGCGGCTGCACCGCACCAGCGGCACTCCAACCAACAGCAGGGCGGGTCCTGGACTGGTCTAGCAGTATTCCAGGAAAGGAAATTAACGGTAAGTGAAATTTCTCCTTCCAGTTCATACTGCTAGACCAGTCCAGACAAACGGGCAGTACCCAAGCTACCTGCTTTCAAGGGGGGGCAAGGCCGCCGACAGCTCAGCAACTCCAAAACGGACTTCCTGACGGGCATGAACGTCCAAACTATAATGACTGACAAAGGTGGACAGCGACGACCAAGTCGCCGCCCGGCGAATATCGAGAGGAACTACATGAGACCTCCCGGCCTACAAAGTCGCTTGCGCCCGAGAGGAGTAAGCACGGAGTCCCGGTGGAGCTTGTTCTCCTTGAAGAAGGTACGCCGCCTCAATGGCCTCCGTAACCCATCTAGAAATGGTAGATTCGGAGGCTGCGGATCCCCGACGAGAACCCGCGAACAAGACAAAGGAGGAACAGTCATATGGAAGGGTCTGGCGACCCCCAGATACCGAAAAAGAACCTTCTTAAGGTCCACCGCCCGCAACGGAGACCGACCACTGTCACACTGCGTCTTTGGAAAAGACGGAAAGGAAAGAGGCTGGTCAACAGCGAACGGCGTCAGCACTTTGGGCAACAAAGGAAGGGACAGTTCTCAGAGAAACGCCTTCGGAGGAAAACGAGAGATAGGGATCTCGACACAGAGAGCCTGGAGCTCAGAAACATGGCATGCCGAAGTTATGGCCACCAAGAAGACTGCCTTCAGAGTCCAATCTAGAAGAGAACAGGCCCTCAGAGGCTCAAAGGGAGGAGCAACGAGGGCACAGAGGACAAGCACGAGAGCCCACGCCGGCACAGGCGAACGCAGAGGAGGCCGGAAGGCCCAACTCCACGGAAAAACCGAGACACGTCCGAATACGAAGCTATCGATCGCCCCGGTATAGGATCCCGAAAACAAGTTAAAGCGACCATTTGTACTCGCAAGGAATTGAATGCTAATCCCTTATCCACTCCGGCCTGTAAAAAGGACAGGATGTCCGGAATACCGCAACGCCAGGGTGTGAGGTTATTTCATGAACACTAACCATCAAGAGACGCCAAACCCGAGCGTAAGTCAGCGTCGTGGAAGACCGCCGCGCCGTGAGAAGCGCCACGACCATGCTAGGCGAAGAGCCGTAGCGAGCAAACCGGTGGCGGTTAATAGCCAGGCCGAAAGCGAGTAAGGAGCCGGGTCTTCCATCTCCACCGGTCCGTGAATCAGAAGGCTGAGAAACGCCTCGAGGCGGAGCAGCCACGCCTCAGACAGACGGAAGAGATCCGCATACCATGATCCGCGAGTCCAATTCGGAGCCAGCAGGAGTACAGGGCCGCGACGGTCTCGGAGCCGCCGGAGAACTATGCATATCACGGATCAGGGAGGGAAAACACACAGGAGAAGATGAGCCAGCCACGGTTGAGAGAGAGCATCTATGCCGTGCGCTCCCTCGTCCCTTCAATGGCCGAAGTACAGCGAAGCCTTGGCAGTCTGCGCCGTAGCCATTAGATCCATGGTCGGCAGTGCCCACAGGTGAACAATGGACCGGAACAGCCGCCGGGCTCCAGAGAGCGCTGGCTGAGAAAATTGGCTTACACATTGTTCACGCCTGCGATGTGCTACGCCGATAGCCTGAAGATATTCCTCCGCCCACGGGAGGAGCAAACGCCTCTCCTGTGAGACATCCGGACATTGCATGCCGACTAGGCGGCTTAGGTAAGCAACCGTCGTGGCGTCGGACAGGAACCGAACCGCACGCCGCCGCAGAAGAGGCTGAAACTGAAGAAGGGCGAAGCGCACTTTCCGCGTCTCGAGACGATTGATAGACCCCCTTGGGCTGCGCGAGGTGACCAACTCCCCTGCGCCGAGGCCAAGCCGCAAGGCGCTCCCCAACCGGAGAGGTCGGCGACTGGCGTCACCAAGATCCAGCGCAGAGACTCCAGAGGGACCCCCCGTAGAAGATTGTGTGCCTGAAGCCACCAGCGGAGGCTGCGGTGCACCGGCAGAAGCAAAGGTAACCGGATTAGATAACTGTCCGACACCGGCGACCAACGAGATAGAAGCGCCATCGGCAAGCAGTGCATGTGCGCTTCCGCCCACGGAACGAGGGCTATCGTTGCTGCCAAGGACCCCAAGAGTTGAAGGTAGCCCCCAAGGCCGAGGTGCCGCTTGATCCAAGCAGCGGCGGAGCTGAAGAGAGATCTTCTGAAAACGTTCCTGAGGTAGAAACACCCGCCCCTGACGAGTGTCGCACCCAGCCCCTAGAAAATCCAGGATCTGAAGCATCCCAAAATAGACAGAGTAACGGCCCAGTCCTCCTTCCAACGGTGGACCGGGACAAATGGCATCTAAACGCTGGAGCCTGGAAATGAAGCAACATCCGCTGCCCATTGCCGCAGGCTGAGCCATCTCCGAGCTACCGACACCGGTGCTAGGAAGCGAGCTGAGCCGCAAGAGATCACAGAATGCCTCTGCCTGGAATGCAGAAGGAGTCCCCAATCGGGGGACTGGACACCGTCGCGCTCCCGCTGCTGCATCGCTGTCCAATCGGGGCAGGCAGCCGGGATATATAAGCAGAAGCGCCGTCCGGCGCTTGGGAGAGCAGAAGGAGTCCCCAATCGGGGGACTGGACACCGTCGCGCTCCCGCTGCTGCATCGCTGTCCAATCGGGGCAGGCAGCCGGGATATATAAGCAGAAGCGCCGTCCGGCACTTGGGAGAGCAGAAGGAGTCCCCAATCGGGGGACTGGACTCCGTCGCGCTCCCGCTGCTGCATCGCTGTCCAATCGGGGCAGGCAGCCGGGATATATAAGCAGAAGCGCCGTCCGGCGCTTGGGAGAGCAGAAGGAGTCCCCAATCGGGGGACTGGACACCGTCGCGCTCCCGCTGCTGCATCGCTGTCCAATCGGGGCAGGCAGCCGGGATATATAAGCAGAAGCGCCGTCCGGCGCTTGGGAGAGCAGAAGGAGTCCCCAATCGGGGGACTGGACACCGTCGCGCTCCCGCTGCTGCATCGCTGTCCAATCGGGGCAGGCAGCTGGGATATATAAGCAGAAGCGCCGTCCGGCGCTTGGGAGAGCAGAAGGAGTCCCCAATCGGGGGACTGGACACCGTCGCGCTCCCGCTGCTGCATCGCTGTCCAATCGGGGCAGGCAGCCGGGATATATAAGCAGAAGCGCCGTCCGGCGCTTGGGAGAGCAGAAGGAGTCCCCAATCGGGGGACTGGACACCGTCGCGCTCCCGCTGCTGCATCGCTGTCCAATCGGGGCAGGCAGCTGGGATATATAAGCAGAAGCGCCGTCCGGCGCTTGGGAGAGCAGAAGGAGTCCCCAATCGGGGGACTGGACACCGTCGCGCTCCCGCTGCTGCATCGCTGTCCAATCGGGGCAGGCAGCCGGGATATATAAGCAGAAGCGCCGTCCGGCGCTTGGGAGAGCAGAAGGAGTCCCCAATCGGGGGACTGGACACCGTCGCGCTCCCGCTGCTGCATCGCTGTCCAATCGGGGCAGGCAGCTGGGATATATAAGCAGAAGCGCCGTCCGGCGCTTGGGAGAGCAGAAGGAGTCCCCAATCGGGGGACTGGACACCGTCGCGCTCCCGCTGCTGCATCGCTGTCCAATCGGGGCAGGCAGCCGGGATATATAAGCAGAAGCGCCGTCCGGCGCTTGGGAGAGCAGAAGGAGTCCCCAATCGGGGGACTGGACACCGTCGCGCTCCCGCTGCTGCATCGCTGTCCAATCGGGGCAGGCAGCCGGGATATATAAGCAGAAGCGCCGTCCGGCGCGCCCGCGCCTGGCGGGCCCGCGCCTGAGGGCCTCGCCAGAGGGCCCTTTGGCGTGGCCCTTAGGCGGTGGACCGCTCCAACCCAGCACATAGGCAACCGGGGCCCGCGACCAGACCCACTCTAGCCCTGACTGCCTACACGGATCGAGCACCACACCCGAAACAGTCTAATTTCAAAGATAGCCTGGACTTAAAGGTCTAAAAGTTGAACACTTACTGGCTACACGGCAGCAGCAGCACAGCACAGCTTGAGCTCCCAGGTCAGGTAGAGCTCGCTGAAACCTCCCTTCTCAGCGGACCTCGACGAACCCAGGACGTGGCCGGTAGCGTGGCCCATCCCGCGGAGAGGCTGTGCAACAGTTGAGGGCCGTAAAGCAGTGATAGCCGGATCACGCCCAACCTTGGCTTAAACCCCAGAAGTAGATATAAGCTCGACGGCAACACCTACCTAACATATTGAGACCTCCCGGTCCTGGCAAACCTGCAAAGCGCAGAACATCAGCGCCTACTGCATCACACCGCACACCACACAGAACCGTCAACCAACGCCACCTACCTAAGAAAACTCAAGGCAGCAACAGGGTTCAAAGGAAATCAGAGGGTATGAGCTCCCCTGATTGGGTATGAGCTCCCCGAACGACAGACACATTAGATAGTGATCAGATGCAAGTGAACTGACGCTCCACCCAACGGCAGGGACCTTGAGAGCAAACCGCGCCACTACAACAATCACAGAAAGCGCCTGGAGGGTAAGCTAAACGTCAGCTAACACAATGAAATGACTAAATGACAGTATAACATGTTGTCAAACGGATTTTACTTGCATTTGTTTGTTGCATTTGATTGCTGCAATTGTTTGTTGATTTGCCTCTTAAGTGAACGGTAGCTACTTATTATACGGGGCCCGTTGACTGATCCTAGTCCAAATAGAAAACTGTAATAGTTATGTAAAACGATAACTGCATTACCGGAAGCTCGATGCTCCTTTGATTTCAAGCACCTAAATAACTTGTACAACTTTCGATAATACATGTATAGTGACTGTTGCATTGCTTAATTCACGTATTGCAGTTAGCTACATTATCTAGATACCTCACACAGTTAGCGGCAAATCTTGCTGAGTATTGATATTCTCATGCCTAACTGACTTGCATAGACTCTGAATCAGCATCTTGTGTCCCAAGAGTACTGCTAATAGCACCCATCACTGTATATTCTGCCTAAACGTAACTTGCCAAGACAGGTGCTATAAAGATACCTGAACGTAGTGGAATAAACCATACCCCAAGGCGAAGCTGACCGCCCTGTATTTTGAGGCGAGCTGCCCACTAAAAATGGCCCACATCAGCGCCTGCCTCATATGGTGTATTTATGCCCTACTAATCGCATGTAACTGCAACCATGTTTATCAATATCATGCTATGTTACTATGGAGGCCAGTACACCTCTATTACCCAGTCATACTCACACCTGAAATTTTACCTAACTCACCACCAACTACACACTGGCCAGCAACGCCATCACACAACCAAGACGAGAACGCACCACTCATAAACGTCCCAGTGAGCCCACATACTAGATCACACAAGGGGAGGAGCCGTAGGGGAACCGTTAAACAAGGACCTAAGTTAAAAATCAGCTCTAATGCCAGCGAGCCCATACCAACCACAATATCTTTTATGCTTATAAACGCAAGATCCATCCGAAACAAGACACACATCATATACAACATCCTCACAGATATACAACCCGATATTCTATGTATCACAGAAACATGGATCACTGATGCAGACTCAGCCATCATCAATCAAATTGTGAAGCCAGGATACCGGATCTTCAATTGTCCCCGTGACAGGAAAAGGGGAGGAGGAGTAATCATCCTTGCTAAGGACTCCTTTGCCCTAGCAACCACGTCCCAAAGCACAGACACCAGTATTGACATACTCAGAGTAGAAAATAAATCCATGGCGATATGTCTTATTTACAGACCGCCATCAGCTCCCTATGAGACCCTGGCAGATGCGCTGGAAGTTATCACCACCACTACGATCAAGAAACAGCAAATCATCCTCGGTGACCTAAACATGGCATCGGTCCCAACAGCTCAAACAGAAATCTTTCATGAAACCATGACCCAACTCGGCTATGAACAAATAATCTGCGGGGCCACCCACGCCAAAGGCAACATATTGGACATGGTGTTTTTACCCACCAAGCACCACGGGGTGCGAAAACCCAATGTACACATAACCCCAGTACCATGGTCTGACCATCACCAAATTGAGTTCACATTACTCCTTTCCACCATCCATGAACATACATCACACAATCCAACTGCAAGCCAAAAAAGGAGATTCCAGAAGTACGACAAACCAACACTGGTGTCATCCATAACAACGCACATAAATACGGATCTCAGAGACATGGACACGCTAGTAAGCCAATGGAATGAAGCCATTGAAGCAGTATCTGTCGCAACACAGACGCACCCAAGAAACCCACCCAGAAACAAGAGCGAACCATGGTTCTCCCCAGCACTCCGCGAGCTCAAGAAATTACTACGGAAACAAGAAAGGAAGTGGAGACGCCATGCAACCGAGGACCATAAGGTTGCATACAACAAAACTCTGGCTGAATACAAGAATGCAATCAATCTTGCGAAAAGAACTCACCACACCAACACGCTTAATAAAGCTCTCAATCGACCCAGGGAACTCTCTGCGCTGGTCAAATCACTCACGAAGAATACACAAGAATCTAATACTTTTGGGGAGATGTCTGCACAAATCCTGGCAGACCATTATGCAACTAAACTCAACCCTCAAACCAGAAGCACAACAACACTGACTCCTGAAGATCCCTCACAAGATCTAAATACAGGCACAATGCTACAAGCAACTAACCCCACTGGAAGCCCTACACTCTACCACGAGTGGGCTGCATTCACTAAACTAGATGAAAAGCAAATTCTAGGCGTAATCACTGCATTAAGGACCACTACCTCCCCACTGGACCCCTGCCCAGCGGCATGGGTCAAGGGTGCAAAGCAGGATCTTACACAAATCATCACCATCATAGTGAACCAATCTTTACAACAAGGACTAATGCCAACACACCTCAAAAAATCAGTCATCAGACCCATACTGAAAAACAAATCACTCAACAAGAATGATCCAACATCATACCGCCCGGTATCAAGCATATCATTCCTTGCCAAGATCACTGAAAAGGCAGTGCAGCAACAACTTCAAGACCACATAGATGACACCAACGCATTGGACATCCACCAATATGGTTTCCGACAACATCATGGTGTCGAAACCCTCCTATTAGCCCTGATGGACAAACTTCTAATAGGTCTTGAGAACAGAACCAAAATGTTCATGCTCATATTCATAGAGATATCTGCCGCTTTCGACACAGTGCATCATCCCACTCTCTTGAAAAGACTCGATGCATTAGGCATCAGAGGAATCCCCCTGAAATGGTTCGCCTCATACATTACAGACCGAATGCAGCAAGTTCACTTTGGCGATGAAACAGCGACGCCATTCCCACAAACACAAGGCATCCCGCAGGGCTCAGCACTATCTTCGCTCCTGTTCAACCTTTATCTGAGACCAGCCTGTGAAATCTTCAAGAACAACGACATCAGTTACCATATATATGCTGATGACATTATGCTCTATACCCAATTGGATATAGATCACCCAAACATCAGCCAGCTCGAGAAATGCCTTGACGAGCTACAAACCTGGTTGAGACGCAACAATATGTCCATAAATCACAAAAAAACTGAAGTGATGTGCATATCCAGGAAAACGGACTTCAACCCACCACCAACAATAACCATGAACGGCAATGTATACGCAACAAAAAAAGAAATTAAATACCTTGGAGTGACGCTGGACTGCAACTTAAAGATGGAGAAGCATCTTAGAATTACAAATCGGGTCATTTTCCATAAGTTAAGGATTTTACAACCTCTCCGTTCTATCTTAGATCATGCGGACTTCCGCAACGTAGCGCAAGCCCTCATCATTCCTCACATAGACTATTGCAACGCCATACTTCAAGGGCTCCCTAAAAAGACCATCAGTATCCTCCAGTTGGCGCAGAATGTGGCAGCTAGAATCATAACGGGAACAAGACTAAAGGATCACATCACACCTACTTTAATTGACCTGCATTGGCTCCCAATCAGTGCCCGAATACAGTATAAAATCATAGTCACCACATTCAAGCTCCTCCATAACATCGCGCCCTCTTACCTCGGCTCACTTGTGTCAGCCCAAACAAATAACAGGAGCAGACGTTCCCCGAGCCTCAACACCCTACTGGTCCCCGGCCGCTTGAGGCACGTCAATGTCCAGACCAGCAACCGAGCATTCTCGTTCATAGCACCTCAACTCTGGAACAAGCTACCAGTAGATCTAAGAGCGTGCAGTGACTTAATGGTCTTCAGAAAACAACTCAAGACGTACCTATTCCAGTCACACTTCAACACTACATAATCTCAATCCACAAAGCAAATTGTATGAATCATGTCAGCAATGAGATCGCCACCAATAGACTCACTGATGTGTGAATATGTATCTGCTTGTGTAAATTGTAACTTCTTTTGTAAATACTAATTGTAAATATTCCCTTATCAATGTGTCTAAACCTTATCCCTGTGTGCTGTGAACTGTACTATTCCCACTAATCATACTGTGTGCTGTGAACTGTACCTCTTCCACTAATCATCCTGTGTATTGTAAATTATGGCCAGTACAGCCACTCTTTTTCTGTATTGGAAAACCGCTGCTGATCGCTGGAAGTAGCGGGATATAAGTGTACACTAAATAAATAAATAAATAAAATGAACCAACTCGGGAACACCTGGAAGCTGCTGAATCCAGCGAAGGGAGGCCCGAGCTGCTAGACCTCTGCACACCCCTGCAAGAAGGAAATAGCGGGCGAAGGAAAACCCGTCTTCAGCAGCCTCCCAACTCTTTAGGTCTTGCTGGTCGCTGAGTGCCACTCCGCCCTCAACCGGAAGTGTGGTATGCCTGATGATCCTGGTCAGAATGCATCAACTGTCGGGTATGTCAGCCAACGGTCCAAGTGAAAGGGAGACCAAGGGTATAACTGACCAATACCGCGTGCCGTACGAATGCCCTGGAAAATGGGATCCAGCTGCAACCAGATTTGAGAATCCGGAGGATCAGGCGTGTCGGCCAGGGGGAGCGACTCCATCACCTGTGTGATTAGAGCCGGCAACTCCTCTTTCCGAAAAAGGCTGAGAACCGTCAGCGAAGAAAACAGACGGAGAATATTCCCCATCTCCGTACTCCGAGTCAGGGCTGACCTCCGAAGATTTAAAGTCTTCCTGAATATCCATAGTACCCCGCAAGGCACATGCAACGCTCCAAGGAGGACGTACTGCTCTAAGGTCTGAGGACTTATGGGACCACTTGAGAGACCACGCCATATGCTTGCCTGCTACTGGGCAGGTGTAGGAGATATTCCAAAAGACTCCAAAAGTCACAGGCGTCATGCCAGATGGAAGAGTGTGAGGAAGGCCCTGTCAGTCAAGGCTGCTGTGGCCTCCAGCGGCTGTGGAAGCGACATGGGAGCTGATTAAATCGTTTCCTGCAGGAAGATCCTGCAGCAGGGGCTCTGAGGAGGGAGGAGATAAGGTGCTGATGAACCCATCTAGCAGCGCAGTGGGAATGGGGAAAGAGTCTCCGGGATGCAGCGTGCAGGTGGAACACAAGCAATCTCTTAATTCCCCATTCGGCTGATTACTTATTACATATAATACAGCCAAAGAAACAAGCATTGTAGAGACTTAAGCCACCTTTCCTCTTTTTTTCCCTTTTTTTTTTTTTTTTGCATTTAAAACAAAAATCAAGGTAGGCTCAGGGAAACCGAAGACTCTTCAAAGAAAAGGATTTTGAAACTCTCCGTGCCTCCACAGCATGTTTAAATGTGTGGAAACTGCTGTCTAGAGCTGTTCCCTCCAAAAAGAAACACTGAAGAAAAACAAAATGGCCGCTGGCACAGAAAAACTGTCAGGTATTCACTGAGCTGAGAAGGGAACTGTCAGTCATTCACTGTGCTGGTACAGAGAAACTTTCAAAGTCAGGGTAAGGCCATTACAGTGACTGAAAGTAGGGAAATTAGAGTTTGATTCCTCCGCAGCCACTCAGACCTCCATGGTAGGGGCTGAAAGGTGTTTCTGGGGAGGGATGTAGAAGCTCAAACCCAGCCATACGGAAGATGACTGAGTATGTTTAATTAGGTAGAGCCCAAAACAGTCAGGATCCAAAACACTGACTTAAAATTCCAATCAAATGGTATATTGAAAAAGACAGGTACAATATTCCAGTAAGACGTACAAAGTAACCCGGCTGCAGTATGTGGATTAAAAATTTTAAAGTAGGAACTTCAAAACTCAGAGGCAGCCGGTCCGGGATCAGTAGCTGAGGCAAGTGAGAAAAAAAAAACAGGCTACTCAGTTTCCTTTCAGGAATTGATACCTGAACTTCCCGGGGATGTCCGTGGCAAAGACTCAGCGCAGCGTAAAGCCAATGGAGAGCTCCACTGAAGCCAGGCTCAGGAGATCCCAAGTTTATCTGGGGAATCAAGACGCTGGGGGAAGAGCACAGTTGATTTCTGAGGTCCCTGTGTGTCTTCTGACAGCTTATGCAGCGTAGACCTGAATAAGGCATAGGGAGAACTAAAAAAAAAAAACCTCTGCCCCGGAGGAACAGGCATTTAACAATATTCCCCATACTATGCAATGCCTCAGCCAGCCTTCTTTGTTGGGCACAGTGGGGGATGGAACCCATGAGCCCTGCACCAGTGGTCAGTGTCTTAGCATTGTACTGTGGCTCTGAATTGCATCCGGTTCTCTAATCATGCCTTCCGTACTTTTTATTCATTATGTTAATACATAGGCAGAGAAAAAGGAACCCCCACACAACTCACAGCTAGCCAGTGTTGTGGAAAAATTTAAACAGCAATTTTATTTTTTTTTTGGTGCTAGAAGCCAGCAAAGAGAGAAGGAATCTCGCTTCCCGCCAAAAACCAGGGCTCATTAGCTATTCAAAATGGCCTCCGGCAAAAATAAACTTCAAAAAGAGTGAATTAAAACCCCCAAAAGCTAAGGAATTAACTTAAAAAGTCAAATGACAAGGTGGGGGGGGGGGGGGGGGGGTTTGCAGGCATGAGAGAAATGCCTAAAATCGCTGAAAAATCAAGAAAAATAAATCCTGTCACCACAGAGTTGCAGACAGCAGTGGGAGAAAGACAGGTTTTGTACTCACAGTACCGAAAGTGCAGAGAATCCACGGACCGCTGCTGAGAGCACTGCCAGCTGCCTCACCACTAAAATCAGCCCCAGGGACTGGATTTTAGGAGGCTTACCATCCAGCTAAATAGTCTTCTTGACTAGTGCTGTGAAGTCTGCACATCAGCGAGCTCTACTGTGACCCGCAGGACACAGGAGCTCAGCTGGAATTCATCCTGGTGCCCAGATAAGTACACTGGCAACTACAGGGTATAATCTCTCCCAGAGAAATCAAAGAAATAAAGCATCTTAAATTTTTTTGAAGGAGCAAAAAAAAAAAAAAAGCATCCAGATCTGCTGGAGACAGAGAAAAACTGAGGGAGACCCCTAGGGGTAGGATTATATCACCAGGCTCCAGCCTATCAGAGCTCTGGTAGAATTCTCTGTCTCCAAGATCTGCTGGCAGGGGTGCATAACCCGTTTGTCTGGACTGGTCTAGTAGTATGAACTGGAAGTGCAGTTTTTCAATAAAGCAAAATTGCTTTCCTGTAACAGGTTTTCTATGAATAGAGCAGTTCAGTCACATACATGAAAGATGCCATCTGATGAAACCAACTATACAGAATAATTCTAGAGCTTACTAGTTAAAAACAAAAGGGCCTTCCAAACATGCACAGCAATTCCCATAGCCATGTAATGTGCCCTACTTTCAGGGCCGGCCCAAAGGTTTCTGCCGGCCTAGGCAGGCCCTCCATGCTGCCCCCGCCTGTGATGCCACCCCCCCAAATCCATTTTCTCATGGGGGGGGGGAGGCAGCACAGCGATCCCTTCTTGTACTGAAACAGCAGTTCATCTGCAACTTCAGCATGTTGGGCCTTAAAGTGCCCATGCACATGTGCACTCATGGTCCGCCACTCCTACTCCCCTCCAACACAACTTCCTGTTGGAGGGGGCAGGGGTGGCAGGCTATAATTGGCACACACATTCATTTTAAAGCTGATGCAACGCTAAACAGGGGGGGGGGGGAGCCATGCAACCCACAAGGGTCTGCTGCCCTAGGTGACTGCTTAGTGGACGGATCAGCCCTGCTCACTTTCATAAATAAGCTCAACTTTAGAAAGTAAAGAGGGAAAAAAGTCTGTATGATTAGTGAATTGCTGCCTTCAGAGAAAAACTGTTTTAGAAAAATAGGAGTGGAGTAGTGTATGGTTACAGAAGAGGGCTGAGAATCAAGGAAGACAGATTCAAATCCCACTGCCGCTCCTTGTGATCTTGGGGAAGTCACTCAACTTTCCACTGCCACAGGTACAAATTTACAGGCTAATGCAGAAAGCTGGTGCTGAAGTCGCGTGCTGTAAGATGTGTACATGTTTTTGTAAAACGCCGATAGTACGAGGCTTCAGCACCACTAAACAACAAAGGGCACGTATGCAAACGAGCTGTGCACAAAAGTTGAGCAAAAAATTTAAAGAGGGGAACTAATGCATGCGCAAACAGACATGCTACAAGTGGCTATGTGTGCATGTGCGTAAATGTCAAACGCTCACGTTATGTGCACAGGACGTGAAAGTTCTTTTGGCGCTCAGCCCATAATAAAAAACATTTTCACCCAAACACATTTTTTTATGAAATCACAACAGAGACCTAACAGTAAATGGAGAATGATATAAGTTACTCCAAAAAACACACAAGGATAAAAAGCAAGTCATTTGTTCTTGTACACTGAACCTTTGATTATATGCTGAAAGATACACGCAGAAAATTTCCACATCAAAGATAACTGTTCATTGGTACATATGCTGAAACATTCTTTCCCTAAATGTGCAAGAAGATTAAGTCATCTCAGACCAGGCGTAGAAATACTGGCGCTCCTGTGGTTATATAATCCTCTCCGCACATCTCTGCATTGGGCACAGACCTTATTAGCAGACATTTTAATATGTGCAGTCATTTGCATATTATTTAAATAGGCTTGGGGCTGCTGTGCGCACATACTTTTTTTTTGTTGTTTACATGCACATCAATCCCTTCTGCATTTGGTGTGGCAGAACTTGTGTATATAAGTTGTGTTATCTGAGTGCAAAAACTTTCTGCATCAGCCCTTTAGAGTGTAAGTTCTCTGGGGACAAGAAAATTGATTGCAACCAACATGGAACTTCTGAGAAAGGCACAAGCTATATCAAATTCCCTCTGTTTTCTCTGAAGACAAGACATTCACAGTAGTCGCACATATATGAAATACCCTAGGCTAATGGTTATATTCAATAAAACCTTTTTCATTTACTCATATTTGATGTTCCACCCTATCAATTTAAGCCCAGAACAGATATCAAAGCTTAAATAATTCATAAACACCACAAAACACATATAAACATACATATACATGGGGAAAGAACAAAAATAATATCCTGCCAATAGGGTAGCAAACATTTTGTGTGGTATTTTATTTAAACAGAAATACAACCCAAAATTATAAAACAGTCACTTGGTGAGAGAGAGGTTGGGGGAGATTGGCTCTAACTCTTGAAAAGAACAGAGAATGGGTTGCCAAAATCTACTGTTGTGGCAGGTGCAGGCCTGTGACCCACGGTGTCTGACATAGGCAGGCCAGCATGGCTAGCTTGACCTGTAAATGAGGCCTGTGGAGAGGCATATAGGATTGCACATCCCCCAATATGCTGCTATTGTAAGAAAGAACTCAGTAGAAATATTGAATTAGCTTAGGTAAGCAGAACTGCAGAATTAAGAAATGGAAAAATACAGAAAAGACATGTTTAAAAGTTACTGATAAGAAAAGTACATTTGCAGAGAAATAATGAGGAGTGCTGACAGATGAGTTACAGAACCTTGCTCTTCTGCACGCACAAACTGGTCCCATAACCTTGAAAGTGTGAAAGTAACAAGTTGATGAACTGACCATTGTAATTGGGACTAGAAGGGGGGCAGGCAGGTGTCATGCCCACAGAAGCCCACAGAAGGAACATAATTGGAGAAATCTATCAGTACCGGGACCAATAGAAGGGCTACGGGAGGTACGGGAGGTTACCGGGACCAATGAAATGTTTTTCTATACCTAGAATGGAACAGAAGTCTATAAAAGTTGTTGTAATGCTTGAAAACTTTGCTCAGCCATTTTGAATTTGACTTGCTTGAGACTTGTGCACAAATAAATGATTTGGACCTTCTGAACAGACTCCTGGTATCATTGGTTTGTCTGCGCTTTGCTGCTACATATTCCTTGGTGCGTTGGCCGGGAAGTTGTGGAATCAAAGTGTATATAGGGCAATATACCACGACTTTCCGCCTCTATAGGCTTGGTCCTGCCGGGATCGCGCCCTTCCGACGAGGGCCGCTCCCTGGCGCCACCGGTCCCTTGTATCGGAGGGAGCTGGTCGGACCTCGGCGGGTGACGAGCCCGGCTGGAGTCAACGCCTCGAACCCGAGTGAGGGGAGTCCGAGGTCCAACTCATGCGCCTGCTTGGGAAGTTTGAGGACCGGATCCGGTGAGTATAGTTTTGATTTTGGGTCTAGACAGAAATACAAAGAGCAGTACTGCCGTTGGAATTTGGAATTTGTAATCTCGAGATATTGGGAATTGGTAAGAGAGCATGATCAACTCTCAAGGAAGAGCCGAGTAGCCTGGCATGGGAATTCGCTGGGTGAAACCCTCATCCTTTTTGTAATTGGGAAAAGACTAGTCAGAACAGATAGAAACAAATGCATTCTGGGAATACGTTGCTAGCATGATTGTGTGAACGAAGTGTGAATGAGAGGTCTGGCAGCATGGACCAAGTGAAGGCGGACCCCTGAGTAGCGCATTTCCTGACCGGGCGACCGCGTTCAGGTCGCGAAAAGGGGGAAGCGATTGTCGTCTTGTCTTGTTATTTGTATTCCCTATACGTTTCCAGGGCCGTGAGGACCCCTTACCCACGGTCCGCCCGCCTTTTCCCTTCTGTCTGTTGTTGCGCGCACACATCGAAATGGGAGGGGCGGGGTCTACTAGAAACACTCCATTAGAATGTATGATCGCACATTTTAAAGAGGGATATTCAGGAGATTATGGTATTAAAATGACAGCAGCCCGTTTGCAGATTTTGTGTACTAGGGAGTGGCCCGATCTAGACCCCATCTGGCCCCGAGAGGGAACGTTCACTGTAGAAATTATTCAGTCAATACATCGTAGAGTGCGGGTAGCGCACCCTGATCAGTACCCCTATATAGATTCCTGGTTAAGTATTTGTGAAGATCCGCCCTCCTGGGCGCAGCGCTGCTATGAGGAACAGTGCAGAATAATGTTAGCTAAAACAGATTCTAGACAGAAAACGGAACAGCCTAGAATGAAAGAGCAGGATAAGAAAGCCACGAAGAAACCCATCCTGGCAGATCCTGATTCCCCAGAAGTAGTCCTCAGGCAGCCCCGAACCCCAGGTCCAGTAAGAGTAGCCCGGCGGCGTCCTGCCCCAGGACCCCAGAGACGGCCAGAGCCGAGGCGGGACCCAACCCCCGGTCCCCCTCCTAGAGAAGAGAAAGAGGAAGAATTAGGGGAAAGAGAAGTGGAGGACGTAAAAAGTGAGTCAGAAGCGGAGATAGAAGAAGGAGCAGAAGGGAATTCCCCAGAAGAAGAGGAGGACAGTGTACAAATAATTGAGAAAGCCAGCGCTAGCACTAGCACGCCAGCGAAAGAAAAACCCAAAGCAAAACCAGTTGAGAAAAGGAAAGCGACTCCTGCAAAGGCAACGACAATAACCCTTAGATCCCAAACGACGCCTGGGACAGCCAAACTGTTTCCCTTAAGGCAAGTCCCGGGAGTGCCCGTAAAGAATGATAATGATGAAGTGGTAGCGGGACCCTTAACTTATGTGTATATTCCTTTCTCTACAACTGATTTATTAAATTGGAGGTCGCATTATGCCTCCTATACTAGCAAGCCCCAGGAGCTGACAGAATTAGTAACTAGTATTATGGAAACTCACCAACCCACTTGGCCAGATTGCCGTCAGCTCCTGACCACCCTATTCACTACAGAAGAACGAGCGAGAATTAGAAAAGCAGCTATTGAATGGATGGCAGAAAACCCTGCAGCTCCGGCGCAGGGGCAGAATATAATAGATCGTAGAGAAGCAGCTCAGAGAGAATTCCCGAATGAAGACCCCCAATGGGATCCAAATACAGATGAAGGATCCACAGCCCTAGCCCGCTTTCGCCAAGGCTTTTTACAAGGCCTGAGAAGGGGAGGCCAAAAAGCTATGAACCTTTCCAAAGTCGCAGGAGTTATCCAAGGAATAGATGAGAGCCCAGCAGATTATTATGAAAGATTAACTGAAGCCTATAGAATGTATACTCCCTATGATCCCGAGGCACCAGGAAGTTTATGCATGGTGAATTCTGCTTTTGTAAACCAGTCTCAACCAGACATTAGACGTAAATTACAGAAATTAGAAGGGTTTGCGGGCATGAATGCAACACAGTTATTGGAAGTCGCTCATAAAGTGTATGTGAATCGTGATACTGAAAGACAGAGAGAATGTGATAGAAAGATGAAGAAGAAAGCTGATTTTTTGGCTGCGGCCATAGTTGAAAAGAAAAGGGGAGGTGTCCCTAATCGAAGGAGCAGAGGAAGAGGGCGGGGTCAAGGCGGAGGCCGGACCCAGAGACTAGGCGTGAACCAATGCGCCTATTGCAGAGAGGAAGGACATTGGAGAGATACGTGCCCGCAACTCGAAGACGCCCAGCAAGATGACGACAACGATCATCAGTGGCGAGAAGAAAGACGAGGCAGTCCCCGAGGCCGAGGAGGAGCCAATCGAGAACAATTCCAGAGAGAGAGGGGAGGAGGAGCCATCCAAGCATTGGCCACACAAGCCCATGATGAGGATGACGTGGATTAGGACAGACCGGGCTCCAAGTTTGCTTTAGGTCTCCAGGAGCCTATGGTCGGAATACAAATAGGAGACCAAATTATGAACTTTATGGTTGATACTGGAGCAGAACATTCAGTAATAGACAAAAAGATAGCCCCATTCACTAAAAAAGCAGTCACCATTATAGGAGCAACTGGTGCCAAAGCCACAAAGTCTTTTCTTCAAAACCGAATATGCAGTCTGGGAGGACAGCAAGTAACTCATCAATTCCTTTACATGCCCGAATGTCCAGTACCACTATTGGGACGAGATATGCTAGCCAAGCTTCAAGCACAAATATCTTTCTCTGAGCAAGGAGAAATGCAAATGACCGTAAATTCCCAAGCCAAACCAGCAGGAGTAATGCTGCTGACAGTACCCCGAGAAGAAGAATGGAGGTACTACGTTGATGACTCCATCCAAGATACCTATTTTGAACAAACTTTAAAGAACATTCATGCACCACCTGGAGTATGGGCAGAAGGCAGTCCCCCAGGCCTAGCCAAGCATATAGCTCCAGTGATTGTAACCCTCAAGCCTAGTGCTACACCAGTGCACGTCAAACAGTACCCTCTCCCAAGAGCCGCAATTGAAGGCATCCATCGCCACCTACAGAGATTGCTCGAATATGGCCTACTAAAAGTATGTCAATCCCCATGGAACACCCACTTTTGCCAGTAAAGAAATCTGGGACAGATGATTATCGCCCAGTGCAAGATTTGAGAAGAGTAAATGATGCAGTTGAAACTATACATCCAGTTGTACCCAATCCTTACACTCTTCTAGGACTGATACCTGCTGAAGCTACCCATTTCACTGTACTGGATTTGAAAGATGCATTCTTTTGCATAAGATTAGCCCCTGTAAGCCAAATATTGCTTGCATTCGAATGGCAGGACCCCATCTCTGGAAGAGGGGGCCAACTCACCTGGACAAGATTACCCCAAGGATTCAAGAATTCACCTACCATTTTTAGTGCTGCACTAAATCAAGACCTTTCAAGCTATCCAGTAGCCCCGGGGAAGAGAGTGCTTCTTCAATACGTGGATGATCTGTTGATAGCTGCCGTATCAGAAAGTGAATGTATACTAGCCACAAAAGATCTCTTGCAGTTACTAGATGAAGCTGGATACAAAGTTTCCAGAGCCAAAGCACAGCTATGTCAAAAAGAAGTGAAATACTTGGGTTTTTGTATTACCCAAGGAAGTAGAAGATTAGGCAGAGAAAGAAAAGAAGCCGTATGTAGAATTCCAACTCCAACAACCAGAAAGCAGGTCAGAGCCTTTCTGGGAGCAGCAGGATATTGCCGAATCTGGATACCCAACTTTGCCCAAATTGCCAAGCCACTGTATGAAGCCACAAAAGGAGAAGAGAAGTCACCACTGGAGTGGGGACTTGAGCAGGATACAGCCTTCCAGAAATTGAAAGAAGAATTGATGTCATCACCAGCACTTGGGCTACCAGATGTCCACAAACCTTTCCACTTGTTTGTACATGAGGCACAGGGAAATGCCTTAGGCATGTTGACTCAGAAATTAGGAAATTGGGAGCGACCTGTAGCCTACCTATCAAAACAATTGGACCCCGTGGCCAAAGGATGGCCACCTTGCTTGAGAGCAGTTGCAGCTACAGCGCTACTAGTGAGTGAAGCAGACAAACTCACATTAGGACAGAACATACGAGTCACTGTGCCACATGCAGTCCTTGCCCTTATGGAACAAAAAGCAAATTATTGGCTCACCAATTCCCGAATGTTGAAGTACCAGAGCATGTTATGTGAAAACCCACAGATACAACTTGAAGTGAGCCATGCCTTGAATCCAGCTACCTTGATACCCATCAGTGAAGAACTCCCAGAACATGACTGTATCGAAGTCATGGAAACTGTGTTCTCTAGTCGACCTGATTTAACAGATGTGCCCATAGACAATCCCGACCAGATCTATTATGTTGATGGGAGCAGTCTCATCCTTGATGGACGACGCTGTGCCGGATATGCAGTCGTCACTCAACACGAAGTAGTTGAATCATCAGCTCTAGCCTCAGGCACATCAGCCCAGAAAGCCGAATTGATAGCACTCACCAGAGCATTGTTGTTAGGAGAAAAACTTGTGCTCAATGTATATACAGATTCCAAATATGCCTTCACTACCTTGCATGCCCCATGGAGCTCTCTATAAAGAAAGAGGACTCATCACATCTGGAGGAAAATCAGTCAAATATGGTCCCGAGATATTGATGTTACTTGATGCAGTCTGGGCCCCAACACGTGTAGCTGTCATGCATTGTCGAGGACATCAAGCAGGAAAAGGAGAAGTTGCCCGAGGAAACAGATTTGCAGATGCCTCAGCACGACAAGCAGCTATGACAGGACAAATTGCCCCACAAGCTATGCCAATGCAAGCAGCATTGTTTCCAGTACCCTTGAATCTATGGACCCCACGATATACCACCAAAGAATTGGATTACTATTGTGACAAAGAAAATGGAGTATTGAAAGACGGATGGATTGAGCTGCCACCAGAAGAGGGCAGACAACCTCCGGGACGAATAGTAATTCCAGAACTGTTAGGACCATCCTTTGTCAAAGCTTTCCATGAAGCCACCCACTATGGGAAGAGTGCTATGGAGAAAGCACTCAGACCACATTTCTACATCCCTTTGATGACAACCATCTCAGCCTCAGTAGCACGTCAATGCGTAACTTGTGCCAAAAATAATGCCAAGCAAGGCCTTATTACAGCACCCCGAGTTCAGTCAGGAGGTGTCACCCCCATGCACAACCTCCAAGTTGATTTCACCGAAATGCCAAAAGTCAATGGATACCATTATCTACTAGTATTAGTTTGTACTTTCTCTGGGTGGGTAGAAGCATTCCCAACCAGAACGGAGAAAGCCCGAGAAGTTACCAAAGCCTTAATGAGAGAGATTGTCCCCAGATTTGGAATTCCAGCAGTAATAGGGTCAGACAATGGACCCTCATTTGTCTCCCAAGTTACTCAGCAGTTAGCAAAAGCTTTGCAGATACAGTGGAAACTCCACACTGCATACAGACCCCAGAGTTCAGGGAAAGTTGAGCGAATGAATCGTACCTTGAAAGCCCAAATGTCCAAGCTTTGTCAGGAGACACACTTGAAATGGCCTCAAGTGCTTCCCATAGCTTTACTCAGAATACGCTCAGCCCCTGTAAAATCAACAGGATTTTCCCCTTTTGAAGTTTTGTATGGTAAACCCCCACCAATAGTGCAGGGAGTCAAAGGAAGTCTAGCCCAGATTGGTTCAGAAGTAACCAGACAAGAACTCCTAGCTCTTAGTTTTGTTCTGCAGACTCTCCATACGTGGATCCAAGACCAGTTGCCTATCAACTTGACGGAACCCTTGCATCCCTACCAGCCTGGAACTTCGGTGTGGATCAAAGATTGGAAGAAGATACCGTTGGAACCCCATTGGAAGGGACCGTACACCGTCATCCTGTCTACCCCAACTGCAGTAAAGGTAGCCGAGATCGACGCCTGGATCCACCACAGCAGAGTCAAGCCCGCCGTCGATCCTGAACCAGAGCGGTGGACAGCAGAGCAGCACCCTGATGTACCCTTGCGAGTTACTTTGAGACGGCAACCAGCAGCATAGACACTTCATCACAAGTGCTTTGCAGTAGCCAAGTCTTTCGAAGAGGATTGCTGTTTTCCATACAGCAACAGTTTTGTTTCAACGAACCCAATTTGTGTGTGATTTGACACACTACTTTGAGACTACATTGACTAAGCCAGACTTCACAAGCCAACTGAATTGCTAAGTTGGTTAATGTGTACTGGACATCTTGAGGATCTTCAATCAACACTCAGCACCCGTTAAATTGCTTCATTAGCAAACGGGACGAAGAATAATAGACCGTCGTAATCAAGATCAGCAAGCTGAGGATTCAGAAGAACTCCAATCAACATCAACATGTATCTTTGCTTCTGCTTTGCCTTGGTTGCCTTCTTTGGAGGTTTTGAACAGACTTATGCTCTACCTCCATGCACTGCTTGCATTACTTCTACTAGAACTGGACTGAAAGTAACTCAGACTTTGCTTTACCATTCTTACTATACCTGCAAGGGAACAATAACTCGGTGTATCTATAACACCACTGAACTAAATGTTTGCACTCATGGCAAAATCAAAGCATGCTATAATCCGCATCAGAATCCATCCTATTACACGTTGGAAATAAGATGGAAGGATGCAGATGGACCTATATTAGCTGCTACACCACCACTTAAGGACATTACTAAACCTGCTGTTTTGAATTTTGATGCATGTAATGCTATTAATAGAGATAGTCAGTCCACCTGTGGTACATGGGAGAAAGCGTATCGAAATGACCATAAGTATATGTGTCCAGAAGGTGCCACAAATTGGTGGAAGTGTACAGGTAAAACAGGATCAGGGTATAGTACTGCTACGGCGGCAGATTACTATTGCCCATATTGGGAATGTGTTTTCTATGCTACCTGGAACACTGGTATAACTGATGAGAAAATAGATAAGCGGATGGCTACTCTAACCAAGCCAACCACAAATGATAAATGTCAGAAAGATGCTTGCAACCCCTTACACTTGCGTGTACATAATCCCCATGCATGGAAACAAGGATATAAGTTTGGTTTGCGAATTGCTGGAGGGGGAACAGACCCAGGGACCATTGTGTATATTAGATTGAATACTCAAGCCCACAAGTCATCCAAATATCATATTCATAATACCTTTTATGAAGCTATGCATGTAAATAAGTTTGAGATCCCTCACCCTTCACAGAATTTGTTTCTAGAATTAGCCGGAGCAGTAGTATCTAGTCTTAAGATCACAGATTGTTATTTCTGTGGCGGAACCCAAATGGGAGATCAATGGCCCTGGGAAGCCCAAGAATTGAATTATTCCATGATTTACAATCAGACTGAATTACACAAGACTACCAGTGAATGGGTGTTAGCGCACTCAATCGTTGGACGTCTTTGCTATGCCAGAACTGGACCCCAGTTCACCCAAAAGGTAGGACAGCTGGTCTGTCTTAGCCAGAAATACTATAATGCCACGACCAAAAAGACAGCATGGTGGTCAGGAATCAGACATCCTGAACCTCCTAACCCATTAGCTAGATTTCCTGAACTTGCAGGTCTATGGACTAACCTTGCCAAAGTCCAAGCCTGGCAAGCCCCACCTGGCCTGTATTGGATCTGTGGAAACCGAGCATATGCGCAACTCCCGCCACAATGGGGAGGAGCATGTGTCTTAGGAACCATCAGACCTTCTTTCTTCCTGTTAAACACTGAACATGGAGAACAATTAGGATACCCTGTATACACTACACACAAACACAAAGGAGCATCAAGACAGAAAAGAGAGGCCTTACAGATAGGCAAGTGGGAGAAGTGGCGAGGTGATGATTGGCCACCAGAAAGAATTATTGAGTATTATGGACCTGCCACTTGGAATGATGATGGTATGTATGGTTATCGTACCCCAATTTATATGATCAATCGTATTATTCGCTTACAAGCAGTAGTTGAAATAATAACCAATGAAACTAGTCATGCTCTTACGCTCTTAGCTAGACAAAGTACTCAGATGCGCACTGCCATATACCAGAATCGCTTAGCACTTGATTATTTGCTAGCAGCTGAAGGAGGAGTATGTGGTAAACTGAATTTAACTAATTGCTGTTTGAAAATAGATGATAAGGGTCAAGTAGTTGAAGAAATTGCTAAAGATATGCAAAGACATGCTTATGTGCCAGTACAGACTTGGCACGCCTTGAAATTTCCTAATTGGTTTGCTAACCTTTTCTCTTGGCTGGGAGGATTTAAGACTTTCATTATCTTAGTACTAATCCTTGTTGCTGTTATCCTCTGCTTACCATGTTTAATCCCATGTTGTATGCGTTCCATTCATAGTGCTATTGATAGTACTGTAGAGCGGAAGACCGCAACTAAAATAATGGCTTTATACAAAGCTAGCCCTAGTGGAACTAGTAAGAATCCTTTAATCAGGATGTGATTCTTCTCAAAAGTGATTTAATTCTCACACCTTATTGAGTAATAGGGTGAGATTAATCAAAGGGGGGAATGTGGCAGGTGCAGGCCTGTGACCCACGGTGTCTGACATAGGCAGGCCAGCATGGCTAGCTTGACCTGTAAATGAGGCCTGTGGAGAGGCATATAGGATTGCACATCCCCCAATATGCTGCTATTGTAAGAAAGAACTCAGTAGAAATATTGAATTAGCTTAGGTAAGCAGAACTGCAGAATTAAGAAATGGAAAAATACAGAAAAGACATGTTTAAAAGTTACTGATAAGAAAAAGTACATTTGCAGAGAAATAATGAGGAGTGCTGACAGATGAGTTACAGAACCTTGCTCTTCTGCACGCACAAACTGGTCCCATAACCTTGAAAGTGTGAAAGTAACAAGTTGATGAACTGACCATTGTAATTGGGACTAGAAGGGGGGTATGCAGGTGCCATGCCCACTGAAGGAACATAATTGGATAAACTTATCAGTACCGGCACCAATGGAAGAGGTACGGGAGAGTACCGGGACCAATGAAATGTTTTTCTATACCTAGAATGGAACAGAAGTCTATAAAAGTTGTTGTAATGCTGGAAAACTTTGCTCAGCCATTTTGAATTTGATCGTGCTTGAGACTTGTGCACAAATAAATGATTTGGACCTTTTGAACAGACTCCTGGTATCATTGGTTTGTCTGCGCTTTGCTGCTACAGCACTATTTCAGCACAATTTAGTCCATAGTTTGGGGTTGTTTTTTTATCTGTGAAAACTGCTTTTCTTTGAAAAGAATCCATTGAAAGTGTTCAACTGAAGGAATACTACATATTTAGCTAAAGATTCATTAACAAAAACTCCTCCATAGAGGAGGTGAAAAAGCTCCTTCAGAGGATGGTAATTCAAATATTGCCTGTGTTAGTTTCATTAAGGTGAAGTTGGTAGTTGCTAGTATTCCAGATCTTATTTACCTTCAACCTGTATAAAGTGATCAAGCTTTGTAATGTGTGATGATTGTAAATAAAAAATGTGGATCCCTCCCTGCATCATACAACACCATTGGAAATTAATGGAATAAGACAATGAGATGGCTAGAGTCCCTACAGCCCCTACTCATTTAACAACATATGTCTGGGTCTATGACCAGTCATAGGGCCTTGTTGGCTAAGCAAGGCCTAGTTTTGATTGGCTAATTTAACCTTTTCTGGTTAATGAGATGCACATAGAGGATAAGAACAGGGTCCTAGATTATCTGAAATTTGCTTGTCTCACCAGGGCATTTGCCTTATTTATTTATTGATTAGATCATGGCTGCTGTCTTGGGCTACTAAAATGGTCAGTGGTCATCATAAAGCATATGGAGACAGGCTTAAAAGCCTAAATATGCATACTTTGGGGGGAGAGGGGAGATATGCTAGAGACATTTAAAGACCACTGTGTTATAAATGCACAGGTGGTGGCCCTCTTTCAAATGCCTTGTTTTCCTCTGGAAGTAAACTAAAAAGGTATTTCTTTATGGAAAGGATGGTGGCTGCATAGAACAGCCTTCCAGTGGAGATGATGGAGACAAGAATTCCATCGGAATTCAAGAAAGCATGGAATAAGTACAGAGGATCTCTGTAGGAGATGAAGAGATTGTTGAGCTAAATAGTTCTTATGGCTGGGCAGACTGGAAAAGCTATATTATAATGCCTTGTATTGTTTCATGATGCAACCACACCTTGAATAGTGTGTGCAATTCTGGTCACCATATCTTAAAAAGGATATAGCAGAACTAGAAAAGGTACAGAGAAGAACCACCAAAATGGTAAAGAGGATGGGAGGATACTGCTATGAGGAAAGGCTTAAAAGATTAGGGCTCTTCAACTTGAAAAAAAGATGGCCAAGGGGAGATATGATAGAGGACTATAAAATTATGAATGGAGTGCAACGGGTAAACATAGATTGGTTGTTTACTGCTTCAAAAAAATAGAAAGATTAGGGGACACATAATGAAGTTACAATATAGCAAAGTTACTCACCTGTAACAGATAATCTCTAGAAACAACAGGAATGTAGTCTTCACATATGGGTGATGTCGGTACCGATAGAGCCCACGTGGGAACGCTCCCCAGCGTCCAATTGGAAAGCTTTTGGAAGCACTCCACTGCGCCTGCGTAACTGCCTTCCCAACTCACTCTCTTCAGTTGAGTTTGTAGCTGAGAAAAAGGAGAGTAAGAGAAGGAAAGAGAAGTTGTGAAGACTAAATTCCTGTTATTCCTGGAGATCACCTGTTACAGGCAAGTAACTATGTTATCTCCAGGAGCAAGTAGGAATGTAATAGTCACATATAGGACTCCCTAGCTCCCAGATGCCAGATGAAGAGACCTCAGAAGCAGTGGAGATTTGCCTTGGAGTAGGCCTCAAGAGATCATGGATCCCTTATGGATGGTCTGATATCGTTAAAGTCCAGGACAGAGGGTAGGGGTTGCCTCTTAGTCTGAAAGAGGTGCTGGAGAACAGCCTGACCAAACATGGCATTCCCGTGGGAGTCCTTGTCCAGACAATAATGAGCAGAAAAAGCATTGACTGTAGACCAAGTTGCTGCCTTGCAAATTTCGCCGAAGGCTACAGAACATAGGTTTGCCATTGAGGCAGCCATGGCATGAACATTTTGAGCACTGACATGCCCCTCCAGGGAAAGTCCTACTTTGTTATAAGCAAATGAAATTTAGTCCGCTATCCATCTAGAGACCGTACATTTGGATACCACAAGACCCAGGTGACTAGGGTCAAAGGAAATGAACAACTGTGAGGCCTTATGGTGATCTCGAGTTCTCTGGAGATAAAAAGCCACGCATGCTTGCAGTCAAGGGTATGTAGGGTTGCTTCTTCTCTGGATGCATGCAGTCTGGGAAAGAATACAAGAAGATAAACTCACTGATTCAAATGAAAAGGAGACACCACTTTTGGCATGAAATACGGGTGAGTCCTAAGGACGACTTTGTCATGGTGGAACCTGGTACAGGATGGGTCTGCCTCCAAAGTCTGAAGCTTACTAATGCATCTACCTGAAGTGAGGGCAATAAGGAAGATAACCTTCCCTAAAAGGAACTTTAGTGGGGTCGTAGCCAATGGTTCAAAGGGCAGCTTAAGAAGTTGCGCTAAACTGACATTGAGATCCCAATTCACCGGAGGTGGCTTAATGGGTGGTTTGGTCAGCAAGAGCCCTCTCATAAAGCGTGCTACTAGTGGATGTGCGGAGATGGGCTGTCCATCCAATAGATGATGAGAGGCTGCAATAGCACAGAAGTGAACTCTCATTTAGTTGGTCTTGAGACCTGTTGAGGATAGGTGGAGGAGATACTGGAGGAGTGCCTCCACAGGAGCAGAGAAGGGACTGAGATCCTTCACCAGACAAAGAACCTATGCCACTTGTAAGCATAGGAACTGAAGCTGAAAAGGTGAAGAATAAGACGGAGGCCATCATGAAATACAAGAGATCACAGAGAGAGGAAGAGAACCATCTATATTTGGAAAAACTTAGAGAAGCTAGCAAAGTAGTCAGGAAAGCAAAGATTCAAAAAGAGGAGGAAATAGCCAATGCAATAAAATGGGGGGGATAAGACATTTTTCAGATATGTTAGTGAGAAGAGGAAGGGCAAAGGTGGTATTGTCAGGCTCAAGGGGCGGAATATGTAGAAGCAGATGAGGATAAAGCGGAATTGCTTAACAAATACTTCTGTTCTGTGTTCACAGATGAAGAACCAGGAGCAGGACCTCAGAAAACACCCACAAACAGGAAAAGAAGCAAGGGGCATCTTGAACAATTTTCAGAAGACTGTGTTCATGAAAAACTAGCTCAACATAAAGTAGACAAAGCGATGGGACCGGATGGGATACACCCTAGAATACTGAGGGAACTTGGGGACGTTCTAGCAGCTCCACTGACTGACCTTTTCAATGTCTCGGAGTCGGGAGTGGTGCCAAAGGACTGGAGAGAGGCTCATGTGGTGCCTTTACACAAAAGAGGAAGTAAGGATGTGGTTGAAAACTACAGGCCGGTTAGTTTAACTTCGGTGGTGAATAAAGTATTGGAAACACTGCTGAAAGAGAAAATAGTGAGGTTTCCAGAGTCCAGCGGATTACAGGATCGGAGGCAGCATGGATTCACCGGAGGCAGGTCTTCTCAGACAAATCTGATTGATTTCTTTGACTGGGTGACCAGGGAGTTGGATCGAGGGAGAGGCCTAGATGTGGTGTATTTGGATTTCAGTAAAGCATAGTTACTCACCTATAACAGGTGATCTCCGGGAACAGCAGGAATTTAGTACTCACATATGGGTATCGTCAGTACCGACGGAGCCTGCGCGGAAACGCTCCCCAGTGTCCAATTAGAAAGCTTTTGGGAGCATCCCACAGCGCCTGCGTGCTGCCTTCCCGCCTTTCCCAACTTCCTCTCTCCAATTGAGTTTTAAAGCTGAGATAAAGAGAGAGAGACGGAAAGGAAAGAGATAGATAGAGAGATACAACTCCTAGGGGAGATGGGTGGGTTGTGAGGACTAAATTCCTGCTGTTCCCGGAGATCACCTGTTACAGGTGAGTAACTATGCTATCTCCAGGAACAAGCAGGAATGTAGTCATCACATATGGGGACTCCCTAGCTTTAGATGCCAGGGAGAGACCCCAGAAGTTGTGTGTCCCTGAACAGGGCTCCACTTCCCCCCACGGATCTCTGGCATCCTACCAGGGATGGCGGGTAGGAGTTGATTAGGTATGGAACAGATGTTGGAGAACAGCCTGACCAAACAAGGCATCCCAGCGGGAGTCCTTGTCAAAGCAGTAATGGGCTGTGAAGGTATGAACCGAGGCCCAAGTGGCTGCTCGACAGATGTCGTTGATAGACACAGAGTGCAGATGAGCCATTGAGGCTGCCATGGCTCTCACATTGTGAGCTGTAACATGGCCCTCCAGAGAAAGGTTCTTACTCTGATAGGTGAAGGAAATACACTGAGCGATCCAGTTAGACAGTGTTCTCTTGGAGACTGGAAGCCCCAAATGAGAAGGATCAAAAGCTACAAAGAGTTGAGAGGACTTTCTATGTTGCTGTGTTCTTTGTAAGTAAAAAGCTAGAGCTCTTTTACAGTCCAAGGTATGAAGATTCCTCTCTGCATTTGATGCATGAGGCCTTGGAAAAAGCACAGGTAGGTAGACCACTTGGTTCAGATGAAAAGGCGAGACCACCTTTGGCATAAAGTGTGGATGAGTCCTAAAGACTACCTTGTCATGATGGAACCTTGTATAAGGTGGATCAGCTACTAGCGCTTGCAACTCACTAATGCGGCGTGCTGATGTGATTGCAATGAGAAAGATAACCTTCCAAGAAAGGAATTTCAAGGAGGTAGTAGCTAAAGGTTCGAACAGCGTCTTCATGAGCTGCCTAAGGACCAGGTTTAAGTCCCATGCCACCGGTGGTGGCCTAATGGGAGGCTTAGTTAGAAGAAGGCCTCTCATAAATCTTGCTATAAGAGGATGAGAGGAAAGAGGCTGTTCATTTAGAGGCTTAATGGAAGCTGCAATAGCACTCAAATGGACTCTTACTGAATTAGTCTTAAGACCTACATTGGATAAATGAAGGAGATACTCCAGCAATGATTACAGAGGTATCGCAAGGGGTTAAGACCCTTTTGTGAACACCATATGGTAAACCTTTTCCACTTGAAAGCATAAGAGCGTCTTGTGGAAGGTTTCCTGTAAGCAAAAAGAATATCTTTTACTTGCTGAGGGAGATGAAGCTTATTGAGATCTAGGCCCTGAGACGCAGAGACTGGGGATTGTGATGCCACAACATTCCGTCCTCCTGATATAGGAAATCTGGAGCAGACCCTAACTCCAGGGAGGGAGCTTGAGAGAGATGTAGAAGCAGAGGGTACCACACTTGCCGTGGCCAATGTGGAGCTATGAGAATCATATGGCCTCTGTCTCTTTGAAGCTTGAACAGGGTTTTGGGAATTAGGGGAATGGGTGGAAAGGCATACAGGAAGTCTTGACCCCAGTAAAGGAGGAAAGCATCCCTGACCTGAGCCCCCCTGAGCCGGAATTCTGGAACAGAACCGGGGAAGTTTGGCATTCCACGGACTTGCAAAGAGGTCTATGTCCGGGGTTCCCCAAAGTTGAAAAATCCTGGCCACCTGGTCTGCATGCAGAGGATCACTCGTGTGGAAGCAGAACTCGACTGAGTCTGTCTGCCCAAGAGTTTTGAACGCTTGGAAGATACACTGCCAGAAGATGAATCTGATGCTCTCTGGCGAGGGCCCATAGTCGCAAAGCTTTGTTGCAAAGCGACAGAGAGCCTGTTCCCCCCTGCTTGTTCACATAGAACATGGCTACCTGATTGTCCGTATGAATGAGGACCGTCTCGTAGCCGAGCAGGGTGCAGAACACTCGCAAAGGTCGAGCCACGGTATCGGTGATGGACTCGAGGGAAGGCTTGGGTGGCAGAGATGACAGTGCCATGTATCCTGACGCATCATGTACCGGTGCCAATGTCTGTGCTGGTACTGGTATCGACAACCCGGTGCCTGAGGGCAAGGGTTTGATGGGGACAGAAGCTGCCAATACAGCTCCCAATCTCCGCTCGAGGGCCAGTATACACTGGTCTATCAAAGTTGCTGATGCTTGGGACTGGTGACTGATATTTGCGCCACCGTCCCAGGGTCAAGGCCTCAGGAGCATCCTGGGGCCCTTTGATGGCTTTGGAGAGCAGGTCCTCCTGCCGGGGCTGTTTGGCAGACTGATCCATCTTCAAGGCAATGCCTGAGGTATCTCAATGCCGGGAACAAGATCTACCTCTGGAGGACTTTTCTGTCTTCGATGAAGACTTGTGCTCGGACACTTTCGATACCTTAGATCCATGGGAGGAGGGTGAGGTCCTCTATGATGTCGATGCGAAAGACATCGTGTCCGAAGCGAAGAGTGTTACAAATTTAGAGGCCTGGTTCTGTTGGCTGGTGGTCGGGCCTGAGGCATTTCAAGCACCAGTCACGTGTGTCAGTTGCCAAAATGGTACTGTCACATTTGGAACATTTTTAGAAACCACTAGTCCGTTTCTCTATACCGTTGGTGGACAGTATGGTAGGCTTAAGGCCTAAAATGGCATTGATGAGCCTTAAGGGTTCTTTTTTTTTTTTAACCCTTTGAAGGCCTACTTTAAATTTTTAATCCACGTTCTGCAGCCGGGTTAATTTTTGCATATTTCAGGAAAATTGTACCCATCTTATTCAATATGTTCTAATAGTGATTTGCCTTCTGCTATGGTCATGTATTATATACCATTTGATAGGAATATTTAGTCAGAATTTTGGATCCCGAGAGTTTTGGGCTCGGTGTGGAAAGGGTTAAACTAGCAAAAGAAAGAATAAAAGAAATAAGATAACCAGTGGTGTTAAGACAGTGCCGGCGTCAACCACAAAAAACAAAGAATTTTCTGCGGTGACAGAATTTGCTTCCTGCTGGCTCCGTGGAAAATGAAGAACTGAAGAGAAGGAGTTGGGGTTGGGGTTGGAAAGGCAGTCATGCAGGCGCAGTGGAGTGTTCCCAAAAGATTTCCAATTGGAAACTGGGGAGTGTTGCCACGTGGGCTCCATCGGTACAGACGTTAACCACATGTGAAGACTACATTCCTGCTTGTTCCTGGAGATTATTTTTTTCACTCAACGCGTAGGTGGGTTTAAAAAGGGTTTAGACAAGCTCCGGGAGGAAAATTCCATAACCCATTATTAAAGAGGACTAGGGAAATCCATTGCTTAACACTGGGATAAGCAGCATAGAATACACTGGGATAAGCAGCATAGAATCTTGTACCTTTTTGAGATCCTGACAGGTACTTGTGACCTGGATTGGCCGATATTAGAAACAGAATACGGGGCTTGATGAACCCTTGATCTAACGGTAACTCAATATGGTATGATCTGCAATCATTTTCTATGCTTCTATGTAAGAGTAGCTAGAAGAGTTTAGAGCGTCAAAACAGGCTTTCATCAGCTACATTATAAACACACTTTCATGACATTATGGATAGCTTGATGGGCGGTTAAAATGAAGTAAGCCATATATGAATGTTACAACTAAGAATTATACACAAATTAGTCTTCCTTTTAAAACAATAGTGTATCTGGGGGAATAAAAAAACATTCTCCTACAAGAATCAGTATAAGTTTATTTATTAGAAACATCTACATAAGAACATAAGATATGCCATACTGGGTCAGACCAAGGTACATTAAGCCCAGTATCCTGTTTCCAACAGTGGCCAATACAGGTCATAAGTACCTAGCAGTTTCACCAAAAGACACAGGTTCCACAATGCTTGTATTAGGTCAAGCAGTGATATCCCAGGTCCCTTTTAATAATGGTTTATGCACCTTTCCTCCAGGAACTTGTCCAAACCTTTTTTAAACCCAGCTAGAGACAGCTTTTACTACATCCTCCGGTAACAAATTCCAGAGGTTGATTACACGTTGAGTGAAAAAATATTTTCTCTTATTAGTCTTAAATAGGTTACCCTGTAGCTTCATTGCATGTCTCCTAGTTTTTTTATATGCTGATGATGTAAGCAATCGATCTACGTTTATCTGTTCCACTCCATTCATTAATTTATAGACCTCTATTATATCTCTCCTCAGCCATCTCTTTTTCCAGGTTGAAGAGCCTTAACCTTTTTAGCCTCTCTTCATAGGGGTAATCCTTCTGTCCCCTTTACAATTTTGGTGGCTCCTCTCTGTACTTTTTCTAATAACGCTATATCCTTTTTAAGATACGGCAACCAGAATTGCACAATATTCAAGGTGTGGTCGCACCATGGAACGATACAGAGGCATTATAACATCCTTTGTTTTATTTTCCATTCATTTCCTTATGATACCTAGCATTCTATTTGCTCTCTTGGCCACCGTGCACACTGATAAAGGACTGCCAAAATCTGTGATAGTCAAAAGTACCCGTTTAGAATTAAGAAATCAAAATCTTGCTCTTGGTGTCTTAAGTACATCTGGCTTCAAGAAAGTAACCTTCTAGAAGTTCATGTCATTGCAAATGAAGGTGGCATTCTGTCTTGTGTACATGCAAGATCCTAGATCCCTTTTCCTGTGCCATAGAACCAACTGCTTGAATGCCTTCTATATGGTTTCACAACAAAATTTAGTAAATTCCTTATCATGAAATACTCAAAGTTCCATATAGATACTGATTAAAGATTTCCAGTGGAGAAATATGGAGGATTTTTGGGAAGTTGATCCAGTGCAGATTATTCCTTAATATGGTATTCTCTAATTTCTTAATTACAGTCGTCCCTCGTTTATCGCGGTTAATCCATTCCAGACTCTACCGCGATAAGTGAATTTCCGTGAAGTAGGATTCTGTATTTATAAATCTAATATTTTCGTAGTTAGAGCATAGAAAACCTGTTTACGACCTATAACACCCCTTTAGTTACCATTACACTCATATTTGAAAAAAAACACGATAGAGTGAAGCCGCGAAAGTCGAAGCGCGAAGTGGCGAGGGACGACTGTATATACCCAAGACAACATCCCTCAGCATAGATAGTACACATTTGTAATCAAGACAATAGTGCAAATGAATTTTGAAATTCTCTTGGTCAAATTGAAATAGATTTATCACCAAAATAGTCTGTCTGAAATTTCACAGGAAACGGATGTATTCCTGGTTTCCTTGAGACCTCTAATTTTCAACTAGGACTTCATGCTTCATTAAGCATGTCTCATCTGGAGATAAAGAGTAGTTACTCACCTGTAACAGGTGTTCTCCAGGAGCAGCAGGAATCAGTCCTCACATATGGGTGACGTCGGCGCCGACGGAGCCCTCGCGGAGCAATTTCCCCAGCTTTCAAAGAAAGCCTTTGGGAATTGCAGCGTGCATGCGCGGTCCCCTTCCCGCCCAAGGGTGCCATCTTGCTCAGTCTGATGACATAGCTAAAAGACAGCAAAAAAATTAGCAAAAACGAAATGATAGGACTGCAACTCCAAGGGGAGGAGGGAGGGTTGTGAGGACTGATTCCTGCAGCTCCTGGAGAACACCTGTTACAGGTGAGTAACTACTCTTTCTCCAGGACCAAGCAGGAAGTCAGTCCTCACATATGGGACTCCCTAGCTTAAGGCTACCGGAGACCTCAAGTGGAAAAATGAGCTCCCTCTAGCTCAGTAGCACAGAAGGAAGGAATCTTCTCTGAAAACGCCCCCGACCGGTAGCCCAACAACAGGGCCGGAGGGTAGGAGTTGCCTAAACCTCAAAGAGATTATGGAGGACTGCCTGTCCGAAAGCACTGTCCCTGCGGGACTCCCTCTCTAGGCAGTAATGGGCCACAAACGTTTGGCTTGAAGACCAAGTAGTGGCCCGGCAGATGTCTGCCAACGGAACAGAGCGGAGATGAGCCACTGACGCAGCCTTCGCCCTAACAAGATGAGCCGTGACTCGACCCTCCAACGAGAGGCCGGCCACCCCATAAGCCCAAGCGATACAGTCAGCAACCCATATGGACAAAGTACGCTTGGAGACAGGGAGCCCCAACTTATTGGGGTCAAAAGAAACGAAGAACTGAACAGCCCTCCGATGCTCCCGCGTACGGTCAAGGTAGAAGGACAAGGCCCTCCTACAGTCCAAAGTATGCAGGACCATCTCAGCCTGGCTGGCGTGCGGCCTGGGAAAGAAGGTCGGAAGAACCACCTCCTGGTTGAGATGAAAAGGAGAAATCACTTTTGGAAGAAACTTAGGGTGAGTCCGTAAGACTACCCGATTCCTGTAGAACCTAGTGTAAGGAGGATCAGACACTAGGGCCTGAAGTTCACTAACGCGCCTAGCAGAGGTAAGGGCTACCAAAAACAAGGTTTTCCAGGAGAGAAAACGGAGAGGGCAGGTAGCCATAGGTTCAAAGGGCGGACAGGTAATCCGCTGTAACACCACATTCAGATCCCATTCAGGGGCTGGTGGCCGCAAAGGAGGCTTAAGCAGAAGGAGGCCTCGCAGAAAACAAGCCAACAAAGGATGGTTGGAAAGAGGCCTGCCGTCCACCGGTGCATGATACGCAGAGAGAGCACTGAAGTGGACCCTGACAGAGTTGGACTTAAGGCCAAGGTTGGAGAGGTAAAGCAAATATTGCAAGACCACTGCCACCAAGCAGGAGAAAGGATCCTCACACTGCTGAGCACACCATACGGAGAAGCGACGGCACTTAAGAGCGTAGGATTTCCAGGTGGATGGCTGCCTGGAGGCCAAGACGACCTCTTCCACCTCCCGAGGCAGCAGGAGGGGAGCAAGAACTACCCTTTCAGCAGCCAGGCCATCAGATGAAGGGACCGGAGGTTGGGGTGTAGGAGAGTCCCCTGATCATGTGACAAGAGATCGGGTTGAAACCCCAGAGGAAGAGGAGTGTCCACCGTCAGCTGCAGCAGAAGCGGGAACCAGGGTTGTCTCGGCCACCGGGGAGCCACCAGGATCATCGAGGCTCTGTCCCTGAGAACCTTGAAGAGCGTCCGAGACACTAGTGGCATGGGACGGGAGGAAAGGCATACAAGAGGCCCGTGGACCATGGAATCAGAAAAGCATCCGCCGCTACTCTGAGAGGATGCGGTTGTCGAGAGCAGAATCTGGGAAGTTGCCGGTTCAGAGGACTGGCAAACAGATCCATGGTGGGGAGGCCACACTTGAGAAAAATCCGTTGAACCACCAACGGATCCAACCTCCACTCGTGTGGTTGGAGGATCCTGCTCAGCTTGTCTGCCAGGTAATTTTCCTGACCTGGGAGATAGACAGCTTTGAGGAGGATGCCATGGCTGATGACCCAAGAGCACAGTTTTTGTGCCTCCTGACAGAGAAGGAAGGAGCCTGTGCCTCCTTGTGTGTTCACGTAGAACATTGCAACTTGATTGTCCGTCTGGACCAGCACAGACTGGTGAGAAGTGAGGTGGGAGAAGGCTCTCAGAGCTAGGCGGATGGCTCTGAGCTCCAGGAAGTTTATCTGCTGAGCAGACTCCCAAGGAGTCCAGAGGCCTTGAGTACATGTCCCTTGGCAATGTGCTCCCCAACCCAGGAGAGAAGCATCAGATGTCAGTACCCGAGATGGCGGAGGAGATTGAAAATCCACTCCAAGCACTAGGTTTGGCAGATGAAGCCACCACCGCAGAGAAGAGACCAGCAGGTCGGATATCTGTACTGAGTCCGCCAGACTTCCTGTGGCCTGATGCCATTGAGTGTGAAGGCACCACTGAGCAGGTCGCATGTTCAGGCGGGCACTGGGGGTTACATGGACCGTGGAAGCCATATGGCCGAGCAGTCTCAGAAAGTGCCTGGCAGAGACCAGGGAGTTGCTGTGAAAGTTGCTGGCGAGATCCATGAGCCTGTGGGCCCTGTCCTGAGACAGGAAGGCCCGCGCCTGAAGAGTGTCCAACCTGGTGCCTATGAATTCGAGATTTTGAGAGGGGAGCAAAGTGGACTTTGCGAAGTTTATGACAAATCCAAAGTGCTGGAGTAGAGTCACAGTGCGATGAGTGGCCTGAGTGGCTTCCTGGGAAGACTGGGCTCTGATGAGCCAGTCGTCCAGGTATGGAAACACAAAAAGGCCTTGAAGTCTTAGATAGGCCGCCACCACTGCTAGGCATTGGGTGAACAGCCTGGGGGCGGAGGATAGACCAAAGGGTTGTACTGGTAATGATTTCCTCCCACAACAAACCTGAGATATTGTCTGTGGTCTGGATGAATAAGGATGTGAGTATACGCATCCTTTAGATCTAAGGAGCATAGCCAGCCTCCCTGCTGGAGGTAGGGCAGCAGGATTCCAAGGGTAAGCATCTTGAACTTTTCCCTTTCCAGGAACTTGTTGAGGTTTCGCAAGTCCAGGATGGGTCTGAGGCCTCCAGTTCTTTTTGGTATCAGAAAGTATCTGGAATAAAAGCCGTGACCTCTCAGGTGGTGGGGCACCGGTTCCACAGCCTGTTCCTGAAGAAGACTTGCTAACTCCTGAAGGAGTAGGTCCCTGTGCAGAGGGAGTCTTGGAGGCTCCCCTGGAAAGTAGGAGGGAGGTACCTGGTGAAAGTGTAGAAGATAGCCTTTCTGAACTATATGAAGCACCCAGGTATCTGATGTGATGGCTGACCACCTGTGGGCAAAGTGGACCAGCCGGCCTCCTGTGCTGAGAGAAACCAGCGAAGGGGAAGAGGCGATGCTGACGGAGTCAAGCGCCCCCACCCTGCTGAGCAGGGGCCGGTGTTGTGGGCTTGGGGGCCTGCTGCCTACGGGACCCATTACCCCGTCCCTTGGCCTGATGACCCTGTTGGGGAGCTGCTGAGGCCTGATAATGAGGGTAGTGTTTATAGGCAGCCGCCTTCCTCGGGTAAAAGGGCTTTTTCCCCGAGCTCTTCTTCTTCTGAGAAGGGGCAGAGGTTTTTCTGGACAGCCGAGTCCTGGTCAGAGTCTCGGTCTCGATCTGTGCAGCCTTTTCAGCCATGGGCTTGCCAAAGAGGTTTTTACCTCTGCAGGGGACATCGACCAACTTGTCCTGTACCCATGGCTCGAGGTCAGATGACTGAAGCCAAGCCTGTCGGCGGGCACCGATGCCGGCTCCGGCTACCCGAGCTGATGCTTCGAAGCCATCGTAGGCTGCTCGAGAGATAAACTTCGAGCACTCCCGAATACCAGTGGACAAGGCCTGGAACCTCTGCAAAGGTTCCTCGGAGAGACCAGCAGAGAACCCGGCAATCTCCTTTGGCAGGTCCCGGAGATACATGCCCATGTAGAGCTGGTAGGTCTGGACTCGACAAGCAAGCATAGAGCCCTGGAAGCACTTCTTACCGAGGGCATCCAGGTTCCGGGCCTCCCGGCCGGGAGGCACCAAGGAGTGCATCTTCTGACTCTTGAGTCGATGCATGGCCGATTCCACCACCATGGAATGGTGCGGTAGTTGTGCCTTTTGGATCCCGGGGCTCTTGTGGACTCGATAAATGGAATCGACCCTCTTGCTTAACACCGGTACCGACACCGGGCTCTCCCACATGCGGAAGAGAAGTCGCTCCAGCATCGGAGGAACCGGTACAGTAAAGGCCTCCTTCGGGGGAGAGTCATACTGGAGGGCATCGAGCTCTTCGGCTCGAGGCTCCTCCTCGGGATCCGTGGGGAATGCCAAGGCCTTGGCCATATCCCGCACGAAGTCCGAGAACCGGGTGTCCTCCGGCGGGGACCGTCTCCGAGGTTCGGACTCTGGCGAGTCCGATGGGACGCACCGAGTCCGAAAAGTACCTGGTGACTCTTCGTCCTCTGTCTTCCAGCCCGACTCCTCGGAGGAGGAATCGAGCGGCTCCGGTCGGGAGAGCACCGATGCCCTCCGCCCCGACGCCGACGACCTCGGTCCCGAACGGGAGGCCGAGGGAGACCGTGACCGAGGATCGACTCGAGCTCGCATGGACTCGAGGATCGGCTCGGTCTCCGGTGTCGACTTGGACGTCGACGTCCCGGTGGTCGGGGCAGATGCACCGGCAAGGCCAGCGATCAATGTCCGCTGCTGGTCCATGAAGGCAGCGAAACTGCTCTCCAAGGCCGTCAACCTGAGTCCGAGCTCAAGAGACCCAGCAGCCCCCGACTCGGGCCCCGACGGCGTAGGGCCCGACGTCGGCTCCTTCGGAGGCAAGTCCACGAGGACTACAGTACTCACGTGTCCAGGAGACTCCATCTCGAGACGAGGATGTTTTGAAGGCCTCTCCGACTCCGAGGACCCGGGACGGCTATCGGGGCTATGCGACCTGGCCCTGGAGGAACCAGGAGCGTCCACCGACGCCGCCCTCGCGGGTTTTTTCTTCCTATGATGTTCCCGGGCAGGAGACCCCCGCTCAGAGGAACTCCGACGATGCTCAGGACGAGAGTCCCGGGACGTCAAAGCCTCTGACGAGGTCCGGGCCCGGCCGGACACGGAGTCAGAGAAGATTCGTTCTTTTTGATGCTGCCGACTCCTCAATGCTTTTGAGGACATTTTGCCACACGGACCACAGATCATCGGGTCATGATCGGGTCCGAGGCAGCGGAGGCAGCAGTCGTGTGTGTCGGTAAGAGACATAAGTTTCTTACAGCGATCACACTTTTTAAACCCGCTGGCAGCCATCGGGGGAAAAAGGGCCCCTGCGAGGTCAAAAGACAGGGCTGCCAGTGAAAAAAGAAAAATGGCGCGAACGCTAGTCACGAAGGACAAAAACCGAAAAAATAAAGAACGGACTCGATACCGGCGTATCGGGCCCGGGCGGGAAAAGGATCCGGCGTCGAACCGAGAAAAGAATATTAAATAAAATCAACTTTTTCAGCGGCGATCACAAACAATGTCTGTAGGGCTCCGCGGAAAAAAGAAGACTGAGTAAGATGGCACCCTTGGGCAGGAAGGGGACCGCGCATGCGCACTGAAATTCCCAAAGGCTTTCTTTGAAAGCTGGGGAAATTGCTCCGCGAGGGCTCCGTCGGCGCCGACGTCACCCATATGTGAGGGCTGACTTCCTGCTTGGTCCTGGAGAAAGAATGAATAATTTGATTAGAATATTCTAAAAAAAAAAAACCCAAGGAGACATAAAACCACATGTGGGCTGTCTTTTTGTGCTGGTATGAATTACTTATTAACTTTTGGTGGTAAGTATTCTGCTGAGCTCACAAACTTATAATATATATATATATATACACATATATATATAGATAGATAGATAGATATAAAATAGCAAAAAACTTGTGACTGAAAATTAAAAATGCCAAACTTTGAAATGGGAGAAAAATGATTAAAGGATGATTGGTTGATCATAAAGTTAATCTTTTCCCACCTATGGTTTGATGTCTCCTTGAGGAGTTTTTGTTTTTTAGAATATTCTAATCAAATAATTCATTGTTTTGCTCCTTTTGTTGGTTCATATTGTATTTTTGTGAGGCTAACTTATGAACACGTTTTCTTTTTTTTATCTGGAGACATGCCATGAGAATTACATAGACTACTGAGATCAAAAGGCCCAACATCTTCAACATAGTGACAGACATCAAACATACTTGGGAAAGATGTAGGGAAATAAGTAGTAAGGTCTGCAGTGGCACAGGAATTAGAGACAACTGGATAGAACTGATGGACAGTTACCATTGCTGTTACCAGAATTTGCATTCTCCATCCAAATATCATATCAATTTATTTAAAGTAAGGTTATAACATTGTCCAGGACAAACGTCTGACTATACCCTAGGTTTAAATTTTGACAGCATGGAGAAAAGTAATGGCTTGAGTCATGTCTAGCAGAGCTCCTATGAATTTCAACTGAGATGTCAGACTCCATTTGGATTTGGGATGCTTGAGGATGAACACTAGTAATTCCCAGAAGGCGCATTTCACTTCTACCCGAGAAGCGCTTTTTTATGGAATCCTTTTGTAGAAATTGAGAGGATTAGCTGGAATTATAAGCGGAGGGGAAAAAAACCCTGAATTACATACAGCAGAGGTGAAACTACAGAATAAAATAAGAGGTGAAAAATCTTCAGCAAAACAAATTTATTTTCTTGGCTCTGAGCTCTCAGGTCTTTCTGACATTCAGGGTTCCTAAAAATGAGACCAATTGTGTGTTCATGTATGTTCCCATAAGGACAGCTTCAAGAGCTGAAAGTTTATATTATAAAACAGTCACTAGTCTGTATTGAAACACTACATCAGTGGAGGAATGACTGCGTCAGCTGTGGACAATGAAAGCATAATCTGAGAGCGCTAGGAGGGCTGATAAAACGTAGTTACTCACCTGTAGCAGGTGTTCTCCAGGAACAGCAGGAATCAGTCCTCAAATATGGGTGACGTCGGCGCTGACGGAGCAAATCCCCAGCTTTCTAAGAAAGCCTTTGGGAATTGCATCACACATGCGCGGTCCCCTTGCTGCTCAAGGGTGCCATCTTACTCAGTCAAATGGCATAGCTATAAGACGGCAAAAAGAACAAAACTCCAAGGGGAGGAAGGAGGGTTGTGAGGACTGATTCCTGCTGTCCCTGGAGAACACCTGCTACAGGTGAGTAACTATGTTTTCTCCAGGAACAAGCAGGAAATCAGTCTTTACATATGGGACTCCCCAGCTATAGGCTACCGAGAACCCACAGCTGAAAAATAGGCTCCCTTTACGAGAGCTGCAAGCAGCCATAATAGGAATCTAACTGAGAGAGTAACACTCCGGTAGCCTGAAACCAAAGGGTTGGAGGATAGGAGTTGCCTAGACCTCAAAAAGGTTACGGAGTACAACCTGGCCGAAAGCACTGTCCTGTTGGGACTCCCTATCCAGGCAGTAATGGATTGCGAAAATCTGACCTGAAGACCAGGTGGCGGCCCGGTAGATGTCTGCCAGCGGAACCAAGCAGAAGTGACCCACTGATGCCGCCACAGCCCTGATCCGGTGGGCCGTAACACAACCCTGCAACAGAAGCTTGGCCATCCTGTATGCCCAGGCAATACAGTCCGCTACCCAGGTGGCCAGTGTATGCTTGGAGATGGCCATCCCCAGCTTACTGGGGTCATAGGATACGAAGAGCTGAGAAGCTCTTCTATGGACCTGCATACGCTGAATGTAGAAGGCTAATGCCCTCTTACAGAACTCTCTCTGCCCGACTGGCATGCGGCCTGGGAAAGAAGGTAGGTAGTAATACCTCCTGGTTGAGGTGGAACGAAGAGACCACTTTTGGAAGGAACTTGGGATGTGTGCGTAGCACCACCCGGTTCCTATAAAACCTTGTATAAGGCCTGTCAGACACCAGGGCCTGAAGCTCACTCACTCGTCAAGCCGACGTGAGTGTCTCCAAGAAAGGTAGCGTAGATGGCAGGTTGCCATTGGCTCAAAAGGTGGACGAGTAAGCTGTCCTAAGACCACATTCAAATCCCACTTGGTTGCCGGAGGGCGAAACGGGGGCTTCAGCAGAAGTAGGCCTCTCAAGAACTTGGACAAAGGATGTGCAGAAAGAGGCTTTCCTTCCACTGAGAAGTGGTGTGCAGCCAAGGCACTAAAGTGAACTCTGACGGAGTTGGACTTAAGGCCCAAATCTGAAAGATGAAGAAGATATTGAAGCACCACTGCAACCTGGCAGGAGAAAGGATTTTTTCTGCTTTTCGCACCATAGCTCAAATCTATGCCACTTGAAAGCATAGGTCTGTCTAGTTGATTGCCTCCGAGGCTAGCAACACTTCTTCCACATTTTTGGGGAGGAGGAAAGGTACAAGAACTACCCTTTCAGCAGCCATGCCATCAGGTTGAGGGAGCTGAGGTTGGGGTGCAGGAGAGTGCCCCCCTCCTGAGACAGGAGGTTGGGAGAATATTCCAGAGGTATTAGGGCCACCACCGCTAGTTGAAGTAGAAGCGGAAACCAGGGTTGCCTCGGCCATCTGGGGGCTACCAGGATGACTGAGGCCTTGACCTGAAGGATCTTGAATAGAGTCTTGACCACCAGAGGCGTGGGAGTAAACGCATACAGGAGGCCCACAGACCATGAGATGAGAAATGCATCGGCAGCCACCCTGTTCGGGTATGGTTGCCTGGAGAAGTGGGACAACTGGTGATTGTATGGGCTCGCAAAGAGATCTATTGTCGGCTGTCCCCAGGTCTGAAATAGCCATTGGGCCATATTCACATCCAGCTGCCATTCGTGGGGCTGGAGAATCCTGCTTAGCTTGTCGGCTAAGTAATTTTCCTGGCTTGGCAGGTAAACTGCTTTGAGATGCATGCCGTGTCGGACTGCAAAGGAGCACAGGTCCAGAGTTTCTTGACACAGAATGTGGGACCCTGTGCCTCCCTGCTTGTTCACATAGAGCATTGCCACTTGGGTGTCTGTTTGTATTAAGACAAGTCGATGAGTCAAAGTTTGAGAAAAGGCTCGTAGAGCTAGGCGAATGGCACGAAGTTCCAGGAAATTGATCTGCTGTGTGCTCTCCTGTGGAGACCACACGCCTTGAGTACAAAGTCCCTGGCAATGGGCTCCCCAGCCCAGCAAGGATGCATCTGTCATCAGGATTCTCGTATGTAGAGGGGCCTGGAGACCCGCTCCTGCCTCCAAGTTGCTTAGTTGAAGCCACCAGGCCAAGGACTGCACTAGTCTTTTGGACACCTTGACTCTGTCTCGGAGTCTGCCTGTGGCCTGTGTCCACTTGTCCCTGAGGCACCATTGAGCTGTTCGCATGTGGAGGCGGGCATTGGGTGTCACATGTACCGTGGAGGCCATGTGCCCGAGGAGTCGCAGGAAGTGTCTCACTGATATTTGGGACCTGTGACTCACTTGATGTGCCAGGGCCAAATGTCTTTGTGCCCTGTCTGATGGCAGGTAAGCCCTTGCCTGAATGGTATCTAGTCGCCCAATGAACTCTAGTCTTTGAGTGGGGACTAGAGTAGATTTGGGGTAATTGATGACAAATCCTAGATGCTGAAGCACCTGAATGGTGCGAAATGTGGCCTGTTGGACCTCTAGAGCTGATGTGGCTCTGATGAGCCAGTCATCTAGGTAGGGGAAGACAAATACCCCTTGAATTCTGAGGAAGGCGGCCACCACTGCCAGGCCACTTTGTGAATACTCTGGGAGCGGAGGCCAGGCCAAAAGGAAGTACCCTGTACTGATAGTGGTTTCCTCCCACCACAAAGCGTAGATACTTTCTGTGGTCTGGATGAATTAAGATGTGTGTATATGCATTCTTTAGGTCTAAGAAGAATAGCCAGTCTCCCTGGCGGAGGTAAGGCAGCAATATTCCAAGGGAGAGCATCTTGAACTTTTCCTTCACTAGGAATTTGTTTAAGTTGCGCAGGTCGAAGATGGATCTTAGGCCTCCTGTCCTTTTTGGTATCAGGAAGTATCTGGAGTAAAAGCCCGGGGCACAGGTTCTACCGCATGATTCTCGAGAAGACCTGCTAACTCCTTCAAAAGAAGGTCCTTGTGAAGAGGAGGTCTGAAAGGCTCCCCTGGATAGTAAGGGGGAGATAACTGTTGGATTATCTGAAGAACTCAGGTGTCTGTGGGCATACAGGGCAAGCCTTCCCCCTGTGCATTGCCCAACTCCTTTGGTGAGAGGGTCTATGCCTTGAGCGTCAAAAGCCACTCCCAGTCTGAGCCGGAGCCTGTGCCTGGGGTTTGGGAGCTTTCTGCTTACGCGGGCCATGCCTCTGCCCCTTGGCCTGCTGCCCCTATTGGGGAGCTGGGGAGGCCTGAAATGGGGGGCAGTTGCGGTAAGCAGTACTCTTCCTCGGGAAAAATGGCTTTTTACCCGAGCCCTTCTTTTTGGAAAGGGCAGAAGTCTTCTTTGAGAGCCTTGTCCAGGTCAGGTACTCTGACTTGATCTCATCAGCCTTCTCCGTCATGGGCTTGCCGAAGAGGTTTTCACCACAGCAGGGGACATCGACCAACTTGTCCTGTACCCATTGCTCCAGGTCCGACGACTGTAGCCATGCCTGGCGGCGTGCACCGATGCCAGCCGTGGCTACACGGGCCGACACCTTGAAGCTATCATAGGCTGCTCGAGTCATGAACTTCGAGCACTCACGGACTCCAGTGGACAGGGTCTTGAAGTGCTGCAAGGGTCCCTAGGAGAGACAAGCCAAGAACCCAGCAATCTCCTTTGCCAGGTCTCGCAGGTACATGCCCATGTACAGCAGGTATGCCTGGATCCAGCATGTCAGCATAGAACCCTGGTAGCACTTTCTGCCGAGGGCGTCCACATTGCGGGCCTCCCTGCCAGGAGGCACCGAGGAGTGCGTCTTCTGGATCTTGAGCTGGCGCATGGCCAATTCCACAACCATGGAGTTGTGCGGCAAGTGTGCTTTCTGGAATCCAGGACTCTTGCGGACTCGATATATTGAGTTGATCCGCCTGCTGAGTACCGGCATCGACGCCGATGTCTCCCATGTGGAGCATCAGCCATTCCAGGATCGAAGGCACTGGTACAGTAAGGGTTTCCCGAGGGGGAAAGCCATATTGGAGGATCTCGAGCTCCTCGGCTCGAGGCTCCTCCTTGGGCTCCGTAGGGAATGCCAATGCCTTTGATATGTCCCTAACGAAGTCCAAGAACAGAGTGTCCCTGGGGGAGCAGGGGGGGGGGACCTTCTCCGAGGTTCGGACACCAGGGAATCAGATGGGATGTCCCTGGTCTGGCAGTGTCCGAGTACTCTTCCTCCTCTGTCTCCCAGCCCGGAATCGACTGGCTCCGGCTTCGAGGGCTTCGGCTTCAACCGCCCTGATGCTGATGGGACTGGCGTCGATGACCTCGGTCCCAAACGGGAGATCGAGGGAGACATCGGCCGAGGATCGACTAGAGTATGCATGGTCTCGAGGATTGCCTCGGCCTCCGGGATCGACTTGGACGTCGGTGGCCCGGTGGTCAGGGCGGAAGGACCAGTGAGACCAGCTATCAGCGCCCGCTGCTGCTCCATGAAGGCAGACATGCTGCGCTCCAAGGCCACCATTCTAAGACTGAGCTCAGAAGGCTCCACAGCCCCCGGGTCGGGTCCCGGTACCATCAGGCCCGACACCGGTTCTCCCGGAGAGTCCTCAACGAGGACAGGAGTTACCTGCCTCGGCTGCTCCGGGTCCCTTTGAGGGAATTTTGCTGGCCGCTCCAACTCCAAGGATCTGGGCCAGCGGTCAGGGCTCTGCAACCGGTCACACGAGAAACTAGGCCTTTTGGAACCATCCAACAACGCCGCCTTGAAGGATTTCTTCTTCCTCTGATGTTCCCATGAGGAAGACCCCCTTTCTGAGGATACCCGATGCTACTCAGGCTCAGACAGTTCCCGAGACGTCGAGGCCTCAGGCGAGGTCCGGGCCCGGGAAGGTGCAGACTCAGGAAAAATCCTATCATGCTGCTGCTGGCAGCTTCTCAGGGCCTTCGAGGACATTTTCCTACACGAGCCACAGACCTCTGGGTCGTGGTCGGGCCCGAGGCACCGGAGACAGCAGTCATGTGTATCGGTGAGAGACATTAACTTCATACACCGATCACATTTTTTAAACCCGCTGGCAGCCATCAGGGGAAAAGGGCCCCTGCGAGGTCAAAGGATCGGGCTGCCAGTGAAAAAGAAAAAGAGCGTGAATGCTAGTCACGAAGGACAAAAAACTAAAATTTTTAACCAAACTCAATACTGGTGTACCGAGCCGAAGGTGGGAAGGGGAACTGATGTCAGACCGGTCAAAGAGAAACGTTAATTTCTAACTTTAAACCACTTTTTTCTCTGGGACTACAGGACAACGTCCGTTGGGCTCCGTGGAAAAAAGGAGACTGAGTAAGATGGCACCCTTGGGCGGGAAGGGGACTGCGCATACGTGATGCAATTCCCAAAGGCTTTCTTAGAAAGCTGGGGATTTGTTCCGCATGAGGGTTCCGTCGGCGCTGACGTCACCCATATGTGAGGACTGACTTCCTGCTTGTTCCTGGAGAATATAAAAGCTCTTAAAAGTCAATCCATTCACCTGAAAATTTTAAACTTATCTGTCAAAGATCCTTAGCAAATGTCCGAATAGACAACCAGGCATCCAGGCCTTTCCAACAAACACAAGGTGTCCCCCAAGGATCTTCCCTCTCATCCCTACTCTTTAACATCTACATAAGCCAATCTGTGATATCATCCAATCATTCAACATACTATACTCTATCACATCTACGCCGACGATATGCTACTATACACGCCATTCAACACTGATAAGCCGGACTACTCGACCATAATTGAATGCTTCAACACAGTCCCAGACTGGCTCATGACATGCAATCTGAAGGTCAACACCAATAAGAATGAGGTCTTATTCATATCCAAAGACCCCACATTTACCCCACCGCCCTCCCTGAAAGTGAAAGACCTCGACCTCACAACCAAGCAAGAGGTCCGCTATCTGGGAGTAACAATCGATCAACGCCTGTCATGGTTTTTTTTTAAAAATATATTATAAGCTAGGTTCAATATTAATCCATCATGCGGTTTACTTTTACTATTATTTTATAGTATCTAATGTTATGAGGTTAAAATATTGGCAATAGAACAGCATATGTTGTGTTTTTATGCATTAACCATTGATGATTGGATTTTTAAGTGTACACTAGCTAATTAACCTTTTATTGCACACTATTTATTAGCTATGTTATATGGTATTTATTTCTTTATTTAGTAGACACTGATTGTCTCTATTAATCATTTTACATGGTATTTATTGTTTATTGGCTATTTTTATTCATTTTAGTGACAAATGCACTTTGACAGAAGGCTTTTACAGAGAAGGCATTGGTAGATATATTCATGTTTTATATATGTCCCCCTCATCTCATCTCTACCTCTTATGTTTTATATTGTTTTGTAGCATGTTTTACATATGTGTCTTAGGATTTTTCTTTTTACTGTTATATTTATTAAATGAGTATTGATGTTAGCGGTATTGTTTTTCAGTTGCAACACCATTATTTATGATTTTATACATTGTATGTTTTATCAATTTTAATTGTTTTTGATATTGTTTATTTTAATTTGTTTAATTATGATTGTTTGTTTCTTTGAGGTTTGCTCCCTCAAAATATCCCCCTGAAGAAGGGCGGGAGGCCAAAACGCGTAGGGGACAATAAAATGGGTTTTTCAAACCTGAAAACACTGTCAGTCTGGGTATCTGTGTTTTTGTTCCTTCGTATTTTACAGATACTTTGGTTGCTTTCTCCAGCCAAAGAGTTGTGGGCCATTGGACTCAATTCCAGGAGGCAATACTCCCCCAATGATAGTTGTGTATCTTGCAGAAGTCCAGGACAGAGGATAGGAGTTGAGTTTAAGTCCCAAAGAGGTGCTGGAGTACAGCTTGTCCACAAACAGCGTCCCGATGGAAGTCTCTGTCTAGACACTAGTGGGCAGCAAAAGTAGAAGACCAGGTAGCTGCCTGGCAGATCTCCTCAATGGATACTGAAAATTGGTTATGGAGGTTGCCATAACCCACACACTGAGCAGTGACATGACCCTCCAAAGAGAGCCCTGCCTGTGCATAAGCAAAAGAAATTCAATCTGCTATCCATCTGGATAGAGTACATTCATCACCAGTAGACCCAAGTGACTAGGATCAAATGAAATGAACAGGATCTTCTGTGATCTTCAGTTCTATCCAAGTAATAGGCCAGTGCTCGTTTGAGGCCCGAGATGCATGTGGTCTAGGGAAAAAAATCGAGAGGATTACCGACTGGTTTAGATGGAAAGAGAAAACCACTTTCGGGAGGAAGTGTGGATGGATATAGACAACCACCTTGTCATGATGGAACAGAGTACAGGGGAAATCTGCTACTAGAATTTGTAGCTCACTGATGCAGTAAGCTTAAATGAGGGCAATAAGGAAGATGATCTTCCAAAATAGAAACTTCAGTGAAGTGGTGGCTAAAGGTTCAAAAGGTGGTCTTAGAAGTTGTGCCAGAACCACATTCAGATCCCAAGACACTGGAGGTGGCTTAATGGGTGGTTTGGACAGCAGGAGACAACGCATGAAGCGTGCTACTAAGTGGTGTGAGAAGATAGGCTGTCCATCCACTGGTTTGTGAGAGGCCAGTATGGCACTAAGGTGAAATCTCACTGAATTTGTTTTAAGACCAGTCAAGGATAAATGGAGGAAATATTGTAGAAGCGACTCCACCGGGCAAGAAAAGGGGTTAACGTCCTTTGGGGAGCACCAGAGGGCAAACAAACACCATTTGAAGGCATAAGGGCGCCTGGCGGAATCCTTATGAGATGCAAGGAGGACATCCTTGACCACCTGTGGAAGATCGAGGTCAGCAAGCACTAACACTGCAGCAGCCAAGCTGTTAGGCAAAGGGAGTGAAGATTGTGATGAAGGAACATCCCTTAGTCCTGAGAGAGGAGGTCGGGTGCACATCCTAGTTTGAGTGGCTGAGTCTGTGCAAGGTGAAGAAGCATAGGAAACCATAGTTGATGGGGCCAGAAAGGGGCTGTCAGTCTGTAGCTTGAACAGTGTCTTGAGTATCGAGGGAATGGGTAGAGTAGTCCCTTTCCCAAGTAGAGAAGGCAGGCGCCTGGAGCCTGTTGGTGCAGCGACAGAACCCGGGAGCAGAAGTGTGGAAGCTGTGTGTTTTGCAGAGTGGCAAAAAGATCAAAGAGTGAGGTTCCCCATGTCTGTAAGATCCAAACAGCCATCTCCCAATGCAAAGTCCATTTGTGTGGACCAAGGATATGGTTTAGCTTGAGTTCACATGGGAGGTACACCGCTCTGAGGTGAAGACTGATTCCTGCTGTTCCCGGAGATCACTTGTTACAGATAAGTAATTACGCTATCTCCAGGAACAAGCAGGAAGTCACTCTTCACATATGGGACTCCCTAGCCTAAGGCAACCGAGTGAGAGAAGAATCCCGGTGCAGCTAGAGTTTGCAGCAGGGATCTGACAGACTCACCTCGCGAGGTAGTCAGATGGACGGTGGGCAAGTTGTCTAAATTTGAAAAAGGTTATGCAGAACAGCTTGTCTGAATTGAGCATCAATTTTGGAGTCTCTCTCCAGGCAACAGTGCGCTGAGAAGGTATGCAGGGAAGACCATGTCGCTGCTTGACAGATCTCTGAGACAGGGACAGACCAGAGATTAGCTACAGTAGTAACCATGGCTCTGACATGAGCTGTCATATGATGCAAAAGAGACAGCCCAGCCTGCGAATAAGTGAAGGATATGCAATCTGCTAGCCAGTTTGAAAGTGTTCTTTTCGATACTGGTGTCCCCAGATGACTTTGGTCAAAAGAGACAAACTGAGAGGACTGGCGATAGTCCTTAGTACAGTCTAGATAAAATGCCAACGCTCTCTTGCAATCTAGGGTATGAAGTCTGGCCTCAGCCGGGGAGATGTGAGGCCTTGGAAAGAATGTTGGTAGTGAGACAGATTGGTTCAGGTGGAAGGATGTGACGACCTTCGGCAAGAACTTAGGATGTGTGTGAAGGACCACCTTGTCATGGTGAAAAGTGGTATAGGGAGCATAGCTCACCAAAGTTTGCAGTTTGCCGACTCTTCGAGCTCAAGTGACAGCTATGAGAAAAAGAAGCTTCCATGTTACAAATTTTAAAAGAACTAAAACCATTGGTTCAAGAACAACATTTAGATCCCATGGTGCGGGAGGTGGACAGAACGGCGGCTTGGTCAGGAGAAGACCATGCATAAATCTGGCTACTAAGGGGTGTGCTGAGCAATGTTCCCTCTAATTTTCTGTAGGCTGTGTGCGCATAAAATATCAGCTGTGTGCAGCTTTTGAAGAAAGGTTAAATTTTTGTGCGCCACATAATGACACTCGGAGTGTTATACTTTAAAATTTCACTACACGTCAGAATACAGTATGTACACCGCATTGATTTTAATCAAATTAAATGAAAATAGACGATTACTAAATGAAGTGGGAAATTTCTAGTAATTACAATCATAACTTTTAAATTTTAAGATGTCTGTGTTTTCTATCAGAATCAGAGCCGTAATTTTTGTGCGTTCTGTTGTAAATTATGTGCGCTCGTTCGGCGAGGTGTGTGCGCGCGCACATGCGCACAGCTTAGAGGGAACAGTGGTGCTGAGATGGGGTGGTTCTCTAAATTATGGTGGAAGGTCGTGATGGCGGATAAATGTGCTCACAGAGAGTTGGTCTTATGGCCAGAGGAGGACAAATGGAGAAGGTATTGGAGTAAATCCGGAATGGGATATGTTTTAGAACACAAGATGGAAAACCTGCACCATTTAAAAGCTAACATCTGGTTGAATCTTTTCTTGAAGATAGATCTCTAAGAAGATTATTGCAGGTGCTCCTAAGTGCGAGAGGACAAAGTGCTCAGCCTCCATCCATCAAGGGGAGTGTCTTGAGGCTGGGGCACAGAAGGTTCCCTTGTTCCCGAGAGTTGGGATGGTGAATAACTGAGCCTGAGGAGAGATGCTTGAACAAGCTAGAGAAGCAGAGAAAACCACGGTTGTCTGGGCCAGTAAGGGGCAATGAGAATCATTTGTCCCCGGTTGCCTGGAGCTTGAAGAGTGCTTTTGCTATGAGTGGAAGGGGAGGGAAAGCATAGAGGAGATTCTGTCCCCAACAGATGAGGAACACATCTGACGACTCCCTATGAGCGGAAGGAATCTTCGAGCAGAAATGAGGTAGTTGGGCATTGAGGGGAGAAGCAAAGAGGTCAAGTAGTAGCACTCTCCAGAGGTGGAACAAGTATTGCGCTACTTGAGGTTTCAACATCCACTCGTGTGGATGGAGGATCCAGCTTAGTCTGTCAGCTAAGTGATTCTCTGCTCCTGGAAGGTATACTGCACGAAGGTGAATTCCTTGAGAAACTGCCCAGTTCCAAAGATGAATGGCTTCCATACATAGGGCCCGAGAGCCTGTTCCCCCTTGTTTGTTTATATAAAACATAACCACCTGGTTTGTCCATCTGTTTGACAAAAGAATGCCCTTGAGATGGGGAGAGAAGACTCTGACGGCATTGAAGACCGCCCTAAGCTCTAGGAGACTGATCTGGATAAGCACTTCTTGAATAGACTAAAGACCTTGTGCTGTAAGGCCACTGAGATGGGCTCCCCAGCCTAGTTTTGATGCATCGGTCATTAGGGTATACTGTGGTGCAGACTTCTGAAAAGGTGACCCTACAACCAGCTTCTGTGGTATGCACCACCACTGAAGGGCCATTCTCATTTGCGGAGTGATGTTGATGAGGTGACCTGTGGGCTGCTTCCATTGGTGTGAGAGAGTCCACTGCCCAATCCTCATGTTGAGATAGGCATGAGGCAAGACATGGACTGTGGAAGCCATGTGGCAATGTTCTGGCCGTAACTGATGATTGTTGCTGGACCTGTGTGGCTAAAGGCAATGAGGAGGCGGCGTCTGTCCTCTGGCATGAATACCTTGCTTCTTACAGTGTCTAAATGAGCTCCTATGAACTCGAGGTCCTAGGTTGGCGCGAGATGTGATTTTGGATAGTTTATCATGAAACTAACTCCTGAAGGACATGAATGGTTTGATTTAGGGAGGTGACTGCTGAAGCAGTATATGTCCTTAGCAGCCAATCGCCTAACTAGGGGAAACGAAAGATCCCCAAAGTTCGAAGGTAGGCTGCAACAACAGTCAAACAGTCTATGAAGACTCTTGATGCTGAGGCCAGTCCGAATGGGAGGACTCAGTACTGGTAGCGGTTGTTCTGAAAAACAAACCTGAGAAACTTAATCTGCAATCTGGGTGGATCAGAATGCGTGTATACGTATCTCTTAGATCCAGAAAGCATAGCCAATCATTTTGTTGGAGGTATGGGATTAGAGTGCCTAGAGAAATCATTTTGAATTTCTCCTTGACAAGAAATTTGTTGAGATTTCAGAGATCTAATATAGGTCAGTGACCTCCACTCTTTTTTGGAATTAGGAAGTATCGGGAGTAGAACCCTAGGCACTGCTGAGATGGGGGAACCTCCTCTATAGTCCGTTGTCTCAGCAGTGAGAGAATTTCCTACTGAAGCAAGGAGGAGTGTGTTTCTTTAACCCATGCTAATCGGCAGCCACCTCCAGCCCCCAGCCATAGCTCTTCCGGTGAGGATCGAGCCGCCGGGGCTGAAAGACATATCGCTCCGCCTCCCTCCTCCATGTAGCGCCGAGCTTCCCAATCGGGGCAGTCGGCGGGATATTTTAAAGGAAGCGCCACCGGGCGTGCCCGCACCTGAGGGCCTCGCCAAAGGGCCCTTTGGCACGGGCCCCAACGAAGACACCTCAGCCCGTCGAGTACCGAGGTCAGCAGTGATCGACCCTAACGACAGCTGTGCGAGGCTTCCACTCGAATCCCCGCAAAGAACTTCAGCTGTTACCAACCAGACCCTCATCCGTGAGTTTGGGAGACTGCTCCAGTATACCAGTACATGTTATAGCTCGTAGCTGATACACTGTCATATACCAATTAGTACTGTCCATGTTGTACCAATCTAACCTATGCTGTATAGTGCTGTTACACTGTCATAGACTCCATCCAGTGCTATTTAGTGATGCTACACTGCATAGACTCTATCTAGGATTGTCTATTTTATACCAAGCTAGATCTGTACTATGTAGTGTGTCTCTTTAGCCCATGCTAGTCCGCTACTCTCTGCATGAAACACTGCCTGATGTACTAACTGCCTGCACCACAATACCAATACCCACGATGAAGCCCTGCCTTGGTACCTTAACTAGCTGCTACATGCTCTTAGGCGTCCTACAAGGCGCCCTCGCCCTCACATCCTCCCACAATACCATCCCAGTCCTACATTGCTCAGGGAGGAAGTGGTCTGGCCCCCCCACCATCCACCAGCAGGGGGTAAACACACGCCGTGCCCACACCTCATCTATGTCTCCCTCCAGCAAGTCAAACATACCCAGCGGGTGAAGCAAACACATTCCTGCAACCTGAAGTGTGCCCTTATAAATGCACAATCGGTCCGGAAGAAATGGCCAGCCGAAGCCGACCTAGTATCCACACATAACCTGGACATCACTGAAACATGGCTGTCCTCCGCAGACAGTGTCCTACTTCACCAGCTTGTCCCCCCCCCCCAACTTCTCCATCCACTCCTGCCACAGGGCTGACCGAAGAGGTGGAGGAGCACTCATCCTGTCCAAGACGGACCTACGATTCCAGCTGATCTCTTCCAGCAGCATCGCACACCTCAACTCCATTACCATAGCAAATAAGTACAGCACCATCAACCTGGTTTACAGAGCTCCCTCCTCTACCCCGGATGATCTATCCACAATAACTGACCTCGCCTGCAATCCCAAAAACACTTGTAGGCCAAACTGGATGCTGGGTGATCTCAACCTCCCTGCTCTCCAAGACACCCACACCAAGGCCTTCCTTGAGGATCTCAAAGAATTTGGATATAAACAAATAATCGATGCCCCTACCCACACAAAGTGAAACATGCTGGACCTGATCTTCGCCCCACGGGCAGCCCTGGACCCCGGGCACAACCTTGATTTATCCATTAGCCCAGTGCCATGGTCAGATCACAGCCTGATCATATTCCGGATGCCAACACATCCCGACCACAATAGCCCCCAGCCATCAGCTAAGGCCCCCGCGGCATCATAAAGACGTTTCTGGCCATTCAACAAAGAGGAAATTCTGGACAGAGCCCGGCCTCTCCGTAACCCATCAGCACACAGTCTCGATGAGATGGTTTCCACATGGAACACGAGCCTGGATGCCATCGCCCATCTACCCCCCTCAAATAAGCCTCCAGGAAGAAGACAGAAAGCTCCCTGGCATTTCCCCGAGTTACGGACGTCACTGACCCACCTTAGAAAGCTCGAGAGACACTGGCGTCGCTCACAGTCATCTGAGAACCATAAATCATACATTGATCATCTAGAAAGGCACCGTGCAGCAGTAACAGCAACATAAGAACATAAGATATGCCATACTGGGTCAGACCAAGGTCCATCAAGCCCAGTATCCTATTTCCAACAGTGGCCAATCTAGGTCATACGTACCTAGCAGTTTCCCCAAAAGACACAGGTTCCACAATGCTTGTACTGGGTCAAGCATTGATATCCTGGGTCCCTTCTTAATAATGGTTTATGGACTTTTCCTCCAGGAACTTGTCCAAACCTTTTTTAAACCCAGCTACACTAACAGCCTTTACTACATCCTCCGGTAACAAATTCCAGAGTTTGATTGCACGTTGAGTGAAAAAGCAAGAATGAAGCAATTCCATGCCGAGATATTGCAGCGCTTCCTAAATAAGCTGCACAAACTCTTCAACTTAGTCAAAACCCTAACAAAAGAGCCTTCCCCTACTCAACCTAGCCTTCCCAACCCACAGGAGTATGCTGAATACCTGCGCACTAAAATGAACCAGACTATTACGACCACAGCCTTCTCCAACTCCAGCAGGGCACCCCACCCGAACCCTTCACCTTCATTGATGCCACCACGAAGGACACTCAGCACGTCATGACGACCTTTTCGGCCCCAACAGAGAATGACATTCAAGACGTCATCACAGACAAACTCCACCACAGCACCTAATGACCCTTGTCAAACATTTTGGATAAAATCACTGCGTGCTGATCTCAGCCCTTTCCTGACCAAACTCATAGAGCTTTCATTCTCCACTATGACCTTCCCCCAGAGCTTGAAGCAAACAGCTATCAGACCACTACTAAAAAACAACAAGTTGGACCCTGCCAAGACGGACTCCTACAGGCCAATATCGAGCATCCCCCTTCTGGCAAAAATCACTGAGAAGGTTGTCCAACGTCAGCTTCAGCACCACATCGAGTCTAGTGCACCCCTCGACCCGTGCCAGCATGGATTCAGGGAGTCAGATGGCGTTGAAACCCTACTGACCACTCTATTCAACTCACTGACCATCGGGTTAGATAATATCAGACAAGGGTTTGCCCTGATCTTCATGGACATTGCTGCAGCCTTTGACTCAGTTAGCCACAAAATACTCTTAACACGCCTCAAGAAGGGCGTCCATGGTTCAGTGCTAACCTGGTGTGCATCATACTTAGCAGACAGATGGCAGCATGTTCGAACTGGCTCTGCTACCTCCACACCTCTCCCACAAGAGAAAGGCGTGCAACAGGGATCTTCGCTTTCAGCCCTACTGTTGAACATTTACATGCAGCCCATTTGCAACCTCATCCGCTCCTTCTATATCAACTGCCTGATCTACGCCGACGATGTTTTGCTATATATACCTATCTCAACAGAACATCCAGACCTCTCTCCACTATCCACCTGCTTCAATGCCGTCACAGACTGGCTACACACGCAGAGGCTCAGAATAAATTTCAACAAAACTGAGGTCCTATTTGTCTCCAGGAACCCAGCTTTCACCCCGACCACTTCGCTGAAGGTGCGGGATGCAGAGCTCCTTAGCAAGCCCACCTAGGGGTCATGCTAGACCAACAGCTCAACATGAAAGCCCAGATAAGCAACATGGTCAAAGCAGTCTACCACAAAATTTGGACGCTCTGTCATCTACGACAGCTACTCGAGCCAGAAGACTTCCGGACAGTCTACCAAGCCCTAGTAATCCGACATTTTGATTATGCTAACGCAATACTCCACGGACTCCCGAAGAGCACGCTCAATCCTCTGCAGCTGGCAATGAACGCAGCCGCCAGATTCCTGCATGAAGCCTCCAGGAGAGAACACATAACCCACATAACCCCAGTTCTGAAACATCTGCACTGGCTGCCAGTCCACTGTAGACTCTCCTTCAAGGTTCTTCTGATGACCTACAAAAGCCATCAACAAGTGCTCCTCCACCTCCCTCACAGATCTCATCCAGACCACCCCCCTCAACAGAGCTAGGAGAGTAGCCGCCACCAACACTCCGTTACTCCCAAAGGCGATTACAAAGTTCTCAGAGGCAACAAGAAACAGAGCCTTCACATTGAATGCACCCACATGCTGCAACGCCCTGCCTCCGGCCATCCGTGCCATCACCGACTTAGTCCAGTTTAGGAAGTCACTAAAGCACCACCTGTTCCTCCAGCACTTTATAGACTCAGATGCCGTCGCACAGCCAGTCCCACCCTGGAACCAGGCTGACAACCCCAGCGCAGCTGCCATGCACATTTGCAGCCCCACCCTCTAGATCCCAAACAATACATACATATCAACCTGCCAATCTGTATATGGTTAGGCCAACCTGTAAATAGTTGAGCTGCTCACATAGCTGGTGACAGCCAGTTTTTTTTTTGTCTGTACATAGTTACCCCTGTTAGCCTTGTTTGAGACCCCTGTTCATTGTAAGTCCAGTGTAGGTTCTGCCTGCACTGCACAAATTTTTGTTATATGTAAACTGCACTGATTCTAAAGAGCGCGGTATATAAGAGATGCTAAATAAATAAATAAAATAAAATAAAATAAATAAGGAGGATTGGCCAACAAAATGAGTGTGAGGAAGATCCTGGAATTCAGCTGCAGGACTTGACTGAATAGATGTAAAGTCCAGGACAGAGAAGTGATGCTGATCCAACGGTATGCAAAATGCACCAGTCTTCCTGAGATCCTAAGAGGAAGAGGAAAAATTACTGGAGAATTGGCCAGGCTCTTTTTGAAGTAGTCAAAAACTGAGGCGGCTGAGTAGTAGATGCAGGCTGTGGTCTGGAAAAATGTAGTTACTCACCTGTAACAGGTGTTCTCTGGGGACAGCAGGAATCAGTCCTCACATATGGGGACGTCGGCGCCGACGGAACCCTCGTGCGGAGCAATTCCCCAGCTTTCAAAGAAAGCCTTTGGGATTGCATCGCGCATGCGCAGGTCCCCTTCCCGCCCAAGGGTGCCATCTTGCTCAGTCAAATGACATAGCTAAAGAGATGGCAAAATGAACAAAATATAATAATGATAAGACTGCAACTCCAGGGGAGGAGGGAGGGTCGGGAGGACTGATTCCTGCTGTCCCTGGAGAACACCTGTTACAGGTGAATAACTACGCTTTCTCCAGGAACAAGCAGGAAGTCAGTCCTCACATATGGGACTCCCTAGCTATAGGCTACTGAGAACTCATAGCTGAAAAATGTCTCCCTCTAGAAGAGCCGCAGCAGCTGTGATAGGAATTCAGCGGAGACGCAACACCCTGGTAATCTAACACCAGAGGGCTGGAGGGTAGGAGTTGCCTAAACCTCAAATAGGTTACGGAGTACCACCTGGCCGAAAGCACTGTCCCATCGCGACTCCCTATCCAAGCAGTAATGGGCTGCAAAAGTCTGGAGCGAAGACCAGGTGGCGGCCCGGCAGATGTTTGCCAGTGGAACAGAGCGGAAGTGAGCCACTGATGCGGCCTTAGCCCTGACACGGTGGGCCGTAACTCGACCCTGCAACAGGAGGTCGGCCACCCTGTACGCCCAGGCAATGCAGTCTGCCACCCAGGTGGAGAATGTGCACTTGGAGACAGGTAGCTCCAGCTTAGTGGGGTCATAAGAGACGAAGAGCTGAGTAGCTCTTCGATGTCCCCGCGTATGCTCCAGGAAGAAGGCTAACGCCCTTTTACAATTAAGGGTATACAGGACCGCCTCTGTCTGATTAGCATGCAGTATGGGAAAGAAGGTTGGAAGAACCACCTCTTTGCTGAGGTAGAACAAAGAGACCACTTTCGGAAGGAACTTGGGGTGGGTGCGAAGGACCACCCTGTTTCTATAAAACCGTGTGTACGGTATTTCTGAAACAAGAGCTTGTAGTTCACTCACTCGTCTGGCAGATGTGAGTGCCACTAGGAAGAGCACTTTCCAGGAGAGGAAGCGCAGATGGCAAGCAGACATCGGCTCAAAAGGTGGGCGAGTAAGCTGTTATAAGACCACATTCAAATCCCACTCGGTTGCCAGAGGGCGATTCATGGGTTTTAGTAGAAGCAGACCTCTGAGGAATCTGGACACCAAGTGGTGAGCCGAAAAAGGTTGTCCTTCCACTGGAGAGTAGTGTGCCAACAAAGCACTAAGATGGACCCTGACAGAGTTAGACTTGAGGCCTAATTCTGAGAGATGAAGCAGGTACTGCAGTACAACTGGTACTAGGCAAGAGAAAGGGTTTTCATTGTGTTCGGTACACCACACCTCAAACCTGCGCCACTTGAAGGCATAGGTTTACCTGGTGGACTGCCTCCTTGACGCCAGTAACACTTCTTCCACATCTTTAGGTAAGAGGAGCAGAGCCAGCACTACACTTTCAGCAGCCACGCCATCAGTTTGAGGGACCTGAGGTTGGGCTGTAAGATAGAGCCCTGCTCCTGGGACAGGAGGTCGGGCTGCGTACCCAGAGGGAGTGGGGTTTCCACTGCCAGCTGGGGGAGAAGCGGAAACCAAGGTTGTCTTGGCCATCTGGGGGCTACCAGAATAACAGAGGCCTTGTCCTGAAGGATTTTGAATAGAGTCCAGGCCATCAAAGGCGTGGGAGGAAACGCATACAGGAGGCCCATGGACCAGGAGATCAGAAAAGCATCTGCAGCTATCCTTTGAGGATGTGGCTGTCTGGAGCAATAGTTGGGCAACTGATGATTCTGCGGGCTGGCAAAGAGATCTATGGATGGTTGTCCCCAGCAGTGGAAGATCTGCTGGGCCACTTCCGGATTTAGTTGCCACTCGTGAGGTTGAAGAATTTTGCTTAGCTTGTCTGCTAGGAAGTTCTCCTGACCTGGCAGGTAAACTGCTTTGAGAGTTTGATTGCAAAGGAGCAGAGGTCCAGTGTCTCCTGGCACAGGATATGGGACCCTGTCCCTCCCTGCTTGTACACGTAGAACATTGCTACCTGATTGTCTGTCTGCACTAAGACAGGGTGATGCGAGAAAGCATGACAGAAGGTTCGAAGAGCGAGGCGAATCGCCCGAAGCTCTAAGAGGGTGATTTGTTGCATCCTCTCTTGAGGAGACCAAAACCCTTGAGTGCATGAGTTCTGGCAATGGGCTCCGCAGCCCAGCAAGGATGCATCTGTCGTTAGCACTCTTGTGTATGAAGGAGGCTGGAAAGGCAATCCCTCGAGCAGGTTGGAAGGCTGAAGCCACCACACCAACGACTTCAGCAGTTGTGTGCACACACTGATCCTGTCTCCGAGTCATCTGGTGGCTTGTGTTCACTGATCTCGGAGGCACCATTAAGCTGTCCTCGTGTAGAGATGGGCATTTGGGGTCACATGAACTGTGGAGGCCATGTGCCCTAGGAGGCGCAGAAAGTGTCTCGCTGAGATCTGAGACTTGTGGCTGACTTGGTGCAGCAGCGCCAGAAGCCTCTGTGCCATGTCCTTTGGCAGGTAAGCCCTCGCCTGAATGGTGTCTAGCCTTGCTCCTATGAACTCCAAGTTTTGAGTCGGGAGCAAAGTGGACTTTGTTTGACATATGACAAAGCCTAGATGCTGCAGTATGTTGATAGTGCGAGCTGTGGCCTGTTGGGCCTCCTGAGGCGACAGGGCTCTTATGAGCCAGTCGTCCAGGTACGGGAAGACGAAGATTCCCTGGTTGCTGAGGAAGGCCGCCACTACCGCCAGGTATTTGGTAAACACTCTGGGGGCAGAGGCCAGGCCAAATGGAAGTACTCTGTACTGAAAATGGTTTCCTCCCACTAAAAATCTGAGATATTGTCTGTGGTCTGGATGCATGAGAATGTGGGTGCATGCATCCTTCAGGTCTAAGGAGCATAGCCAATCTCCCTGGTGGAGGTAAGGTAGCAATATTCCAAGGGAAAGCATCTTGAACTTTTCCCTCACCAGGAAACTTGTTTAAGTTTCGCAGGTCGAGGATGGGTTTGAGGCCTCCTGTTCTCTTTGGTATCAGAAAATACCTGGAGTAGAAGCCTTGTCCCTGCAGGCTGTGGGGCACCGGCTCCACCGCCTGCTTCTCTAAAAGACCGGCCAACTCCTGCAAGAGGTGGTCTCTGTGTAGAGGGGGGGTCTGAGAGGCTCTCCTGGAAAGTAGGAGGGAGGAGGGAGGTACGTGGTTGAAGTGGAGCAAGTAGCCCCTTTGGACTATTTGAAGGACCCAGGTATCCATGGTGATTGCTGGCCACCTGTGGGCATACAGGCTCAAACTTCCTCCTGTGCAAGACCTCACCCCTGGTTGGAGAGAGACTATGCTTTGGCAGTCAAAATCCCGGCTTGCGGCTCTTCTGCTTACACGGGCAATGCCCCTGTCCCTTGGCCTGCTGCCCCTGTAGGCAAGCTGGGGAGGCCTGGGGAGTGGGGTAGTTGCGGTAAGCAGCACCCTTCCTCAGGAAAAATGGATTTTTACCTGAGCCCTTCTTTTTAGAAGGGGCAGATGTCTTCTTGGAGAGTCTTGTCCGGGTCAAGTACTCGGACTCGATTTTAGCAGCCTTCTCAGTCATGGGTTTGCCAAAGAGGTTGTCACCCTGGCAAGGGACATCAACCGACTTGTTCTGAACCCATGGCTCCAGATCCGACGACATTAGCCACACCTGGCAGTGGGCAACGATGCTGGTTGAGGCTTCAAAGCCGTCATAAGCTGCTCGAGACAAACTTCTAGCACTCCCGAATCCCAGTGGACAAGTTCTTGAAGCGCTGCAAGGATTCATCGGAAAGGCCAGCTGAGAACCGGGCAATCTCCTTTGCCAGGTCCCACAAGTACATGCCCATGTGCAGGTGGTATGTTTGGACTCGGCATGACAGCAATGAGCCCTGGCAGCACTTTCTGCCAAGGGCATCCAGGTTCCAGGATTCCCTGCTAGGAGGCACCGAGGAGTGCATTTTTTGGCTCTTAAGCCTGTGCATGGCTGATTCCACAACCATGGAGTTGTGCGGCAGCTGTGCTTTTCGGAACCCAGGGCTCTTGCGGACCCGATAGATGGAATCGACTCGCTTGCTGAGAACCGGCATTGAGGCCAGTGACTCCCACATGTGGAGCATCAGTCTTTCCAACATCGGAGGAACCGGTACCATAAGGGTTCCCGAGGGGAAAAGTCATACTGGAGGGCTTTGAGCTCCTCAGCTCGAAGCTCCTCTTCAGTGCCCGCCGGGAATGCCAAAGTCTTGGACATATTCCTGATGAAGTCCGAGAACCAGGTATCCTCCGGGGGGGGGGGGGGGACGACCTTCTCCAAGGCTCTGAACCTGAGTCCGATTGGACATACCGGGTCCACTGGGTGTCCGGGGACTCTTCATCTTCTGTTTCCCATGCCTCCGAGAAGGAATCGATGGGCTCCAGCCATGAGGGCTTCGGTCTCGACCGCCCCGACACCGAGGCACCGGCATAGATGACCTCAGCCCCAAACGGGAGGTCGAGGAAGACCTTGGCCGATGATCGACTCGAGGCCAAAGACTCTCGAGGATCGGCTCGGCCTCCGGGGTCAACTTGGACATCGAGGTATTGGTGGTCGGGGCAGATGGACCGGTGAGACCAGCCATCAGCGCCCACTGCTGCTCCATGAAGACAGACATGCTGCGCTCCAGGGCCACCATTCTGAGACCGAGCTCAGAAGGCTCTGCAGCCTCCGGGTCAGATCCTGACGCCGGTTCTCCCGGAGAAGAGTCAACGAGGACAACAGCAGTTACCTTCCTTGGCGTCTCCAGCTCCGTGCGAGGCACCTTTGCAGGCCGCTCCAACTCCGAGGACCCAGGGCGGCGGTCAGGACTCCGTGACCTGGTCTGCGAGGATCCAGGACGATCAGAGGCATCCAACGCCGCCGCCCTTGCAGGTTTCTTCTTCCTCCGCTGTTCCCGCTCAGGAGATCCCCGACGATGCTCGGAGTCAAATGGCTCCCGAGACGTCGAGGCTTCGGAAGAGGTCCGGACCCGGGTCGATGTGGACTCTGAGAAAATCCTTTCACGCTGCTGCTGCCTACTTCTAAGTGCCTTGGAGGACATCTTGCCACAAGGGCCACAGGCCTTCAGGTCATGGTCAGGCCCGAAGCAGCGGAGACAGCAGTCGTGTGTGTTGGTGAGTGACATTAATCTTTTACACCAATCACACTTTTTAAACCCGCTGGCAGCCATCGGGGGAAAAATGGCCCCTGCGAGGTCAAATGACCGGGCTGCCAGTGAAAAAAGAAGAAAACAAAAAGAGCGCAAACGCTAGTCACTAAGGACAAAAAACGAAAAAGAATGACCGGACTCGATGCCGGTGTACCAAACCGAGGCAGGAAGGGGAACCGGCATCGAACCGGTCCGAAGAAGAGAATCTTCAGTAGTTTTGATGCACTTTTTCCGTGAGGGAATTTGGACTATTTCCCTTGGGCTTCGCGGAAAAAGGGAGACTGAGCAAGATGGCACCCTTGGGTGGGAAGGGGACCGTGCATGCATGATGCAATCCCAAAGGCTTTCTTTGAAAGCTGGGGAATTGCTCCATCCGAGGGCTCCATCAGCGCCGACATCACCCATATGTGAGGACTGACTTCCTGCTTGTTCCTGAAGAACCTTGGGTTTCCTGACCTGTCTCTAGCCCTGCTGTCTCTGTTACTGTTTTGGGGCAGAGTAGCCAGAATAGGAATGATATGGAAGATAAAACCTTTTCTTCTCAGAGAAGGAAGGTTTCTTAGTGATAGTTATCTTCTTAGAAGAGTCTGCTGTCTTCCTTGAAAGTCTCTTCATGGTGAGGTCGCCAGTTGCTATCTTACCGGCCTTCTCCTTCCACCTCTGACCAAAGAGGTTTTCACCAATCCAGGGTTTGTTGATTAACTTATCCTGAACCCACTGTTCCAGGTCAGATGCTTGGATCTTTGCCATTCTCCAATCCCCAATGCAGGCTGCAGCAGATCTGCTATTGGCCTCAAAAGCATCAAAAGCTCCTTTTATTTAAAAAATTGATGTATTCTGGGCATGTGCTACCAAGACCTGATGAGCCGCCTGCTCTGACAGTTCTCTCCAGACATCTTTGAGAAACATGCCCATATAGAACATATAGGAGTCTATCCTAGAGGCTAGCATGGCAGCTTGGAATGCCTTCCAAATGCATCCAGAATTCTGGCCTCTCTCCCAGGAGGCACTGAGGAGTGATTTTTCTTGGCTTTTTATCCTCCTCATGGCAGACTCAACAATCATGGAGTGGTGGGGGAATTGTGGCTTCTGGAAACCTGGGGAGGGAGGGACCCTATAAAGTATATCAAGCCTCTTACTCACTGCATGGGTTGACAAAGGGGCCTCCCACATCTGAGCCATTCGATTCTTTAAGATGTTATGCACCAGAAGTGTAGCAGCCTTCTTCAGCGCCGATGGGTACTGAAGAATATCGAACTCCTCTGTTCCATTTCCATAGCCACTGAAATATTAAGAGCTGCCACCATGTCCTCGCGCAGCAAACGTCGACATCCATAAGGTGGCGATGGATCCAACAGCACCTCCCTATGGGTATGGAAATCGATGGATTCCACCTTGGAGGCCTCTTCGGAATCAGAGTCCGGAAGGAAAGCGTAGTTACTCACCTGTAACAGGTGATCTCCGGGAACAGCAGGAATAAGTCTTCACATATGGGTATCGCACGGGAATGCTTTTGGGAGCGTGCATCCACGCATGCGCGCTGCCTTCCCGCCTATCTACCTCCCTCTCTTCAGTTGAGTTTAAAGCTGAGACCGAAGGAGAGAAGTAGATAAAAATAGAGAAAGAGAGAGAGAAAGACAACTCCTAGGGGAGGCGGGTGGGTTGTGAAGACTTATTCCTGCTGTTCCCGGAGATCACCTGTTACAGGTGAGTAATTACGCTATCTCCAGGAACAAGCAGGAATGAGTCTTCACATATGGGGACTCCCGAGCTGAAAGATGCCTAGGGAAGACCCAGCATGTAACAAATATATGTAGATGGGCCATGCTTCCCCCAGGGACCTCAGGCATCCAAGTGGATGGAGGGTAGGAGTTGAACTATGAGTGGAAAAGGTGCTGTAGAACAGCTTGACCAAACAAGGCATCACGGCGGGAGTCCTTGTCTAGACAATAATGGGCAGTGAAAGTATGTACTGAGGCCCAAGTTGCTGCTTTGAAGATTTCATCAATAGCCATTGAACGAAGGTTAGCTGTTGAGGCTGCCATGGCTCTGACATTATGAGCTGTGACATGGTCTTCAAGTGGCATTCCCTTACTTTGATACGTATAGGAAATACAATCTGCAATCCATTTAGAGAGGGTTCTTTTAGTGGCAGAAAGTCCTAAATAGCTAGAATCAAAAGCCACAAAAAGTTGAGAAGACTTTCTGTGAGGCTGGGTCCTTTGGACATAAAAAGCTAGAGCCCTTTTATAGTCCAAAGTATGAAGTTTCCTTTCCGCAGAGGAGGAATGAGGCCTAGGAAAGAAAACGGGAAGATAAATTGACTGGTTTAGATGAAAAGGTGGAACCACCTTTGGAAGAAAATGAGGATGGGTCCTAAGAACCACCTTATTATGATGAAACCTTGTATAAGGCGGATCAGCCATTAAAGCCTGAAGTTCACTAATGCGTCTAGCAGAAGTGATGGCAATCAGGAAAATAACTTTCCAGGAAAGAAACTTTAGATTCGAAGTAGCCAAAGGCTCAAAAGGTGGCTCCATGAGCACACCTAGAACAAGGTTAAGATCCCATGCCACCGGAGGTGGTTTAATGGGAGGTTTGGTTAGAAGGAGTCCTCGCATAAATCTAGAAATAAGTGGATGAGAGGAAATTGGCTGTCCATCTAAGAGCTTATGAGATGCAGCAATAGCACTAAGATGGGCTCTAACAGAATTGGTCTGAAGACCAGAAGCCGACAAATGAAGGAGATACTCTAGAAGAGAGTCTACTGGTACCAAAGAGGGATTAAGTCCTCTCTGATGACACCAGGAAGAAACCCTTTTCCACTTAAAAGCGTAAGAACGTCTTGTGGAAGGTTTTCTGGAGGCCGGAAGAATGTCCTTCACTTGTTGAGATAGGTCTAGATCTTGAAAGCCTAGGCCTTAAGTAACCAGGCCTTGAGATGTAGGGACTGGGGTGCAGTAGAGATCCATTGTACTGGGTCAGGAGATCTGGAGCACTCCCTAACTCCAGAGGGGTGGCTTGAGAGAGATGCAAGAGAAGAGGATACCATGTTTGCCTCGGCCAGGAAGGCGCTATGAGTATCATGCGTCCCTTGTCCCTCTGGAGCTTGAATAAGGTTTTGGGGATTAGAGGGATTGGCGGAAATGCCTATAGGTAATCCTGACCCCAGTGAAGCAGGAATGCATCCCTGGTTTGAGAGTTCTGTGCTGGAAGTCTGGAACAAAACCGGGGAAGTTTGGCATTCTGTGGACTTGCAAAGAGGTCTATGTCTGGTGTCCCCCAGACACGAAAAACTCGAACAAGATGATAGGAGTGGAGTGACCACTCGTGTGGCAGGAGTACTCGACTGAGTCTGTCTGCCCAAACATTTTGAACGCCTGGCAGATAGACTGCCCGCAGATGAATCTGATGCTCTCTGGCAAAAGCCCATAGTTGCAGAGCTTCGTTGCATAGATGCAGAGAGCCTGTTCCGCCTTGTTTGTTGAGGTAAAACATGGCTACTTGATTGTCTGTTTGCACCAGAACTGTTTTGTTTATGAGCTGGGTGCAAAAGACTCGAATAGTATTGGAGATGGATCTGAGTTCTGGGAGGTTTATATGAAGAAGAGCCTCTTGTGAAGACCAAAGGCCCTGCGTTGATAGATTGTCCAAGTGGGCTCCCCAACCCATCTTGGAGGCATCTGTTGTGAGGGTAGCCTGAGGTTGTGGCTGCTGGAAAGGAGAGCCTATTAAAAGGTTTTCCAGAGATTGCAACCAACGGAGAGACAGAACCAGGCGTGTGGTAACCCTGATTTTGTCTGAAAGGCTTCCTGAGGCCTGGGACCACTGGGAAGCTAAGTCCACTGGGCCGCTCTCATGTGAAGACGAGCATAAGTTATTACATGGACAGTAGATGCCATGTGACCTAGTAGGTGAAGCATCTGTCGAGCAGTGAGGAAGGTTTGCAGCGCTGCTTGAGATGCTAGCTCGATGATTCGCAGACAGCGTGGTTGGGGCAGGAAAGCCCTTGCAAGCTGTGTGTCCAAGCGAGCACCTATAAACTCGAGGGTCTGAGATGGGGCGAGCTGGGATTTTGGAAGATTTATGACCAATCCCAAATACTGGAGTATTTGTTTTGCTCGCAATAGGGCCTGATGAGCTTCTTGAGACGACTGTGCTCGGATGAGCCAATCGTCCAAGTAAAGGAAGACAAAAATCCCCATGGTCCTCATGAATGCTGCTATTACTGCCATGCATTTTGTGAAGACCCTTGGAGCTGAGGCCAGCCCAAAGGGAAGGGACTCCGTATTGGAAATGTCTTCCCTGGACTAGGAACCGAAGGAATTTCCTGTGATCTACATGAATAAGGATATGCATGTAGGCGTCTTTTAAATCTGGAGAACATAGCCAATCTTGCCTGTGAATGTATGGCAGAAGAGAGCCGAGGGAAAGCATTTTGAACTTCTCTCGGACTAGATATTTGTTCAGCTCTCTGAGATCTAGGATTGGCCTTAAACCCCCTGGTTTTTTTTGTAATGAGAAAATAGGGGGAGTAAAATCCTGTACCTTGCTGGCATAGAGGAACCTCTTCTATAGCTCCTTGAGCTAGAAGAGTAGAGACTTCTTGTAGCAAGAGGTCTATGCCTAGAGGTTGAGAGTTGAACTGTTTTACTAGTGTGGGTGGTGGCAAGCTGAAGAAACGAAGCTTGTACCCTAGATTTACTATGGACAAAGTCCAGGCCTCTGATGTGATTTGTTGCCATCTGTTGGTAAAGAGGCAGATATGGCCCGGAATGTTTAGAGGTTCTGGGCCTAACACAGGAAGAATGAGTAAGTTCTCTAGACAAAAGTCAAAAACCCTGAGGAGGCTGAGTATGCTGAGCCGGCTGAGGTTTGGGTTTTCTTTGTCTCGTCTGTTGCTGCCCTTTTTGGGGAACATATGCCTGTTGGGTGGAAGATGGATAGAACTTTTTCTTCTTAGAGAAAAAGGGTTTCTTAAAGGACTTTTTCTTAGCTGGGTTAGCAGAAATTTTTGACAATCTATTTAAAGCGGCATTATCAGTGTCAAGCTGATTAGCCTTAGATTGCCAATCCTTGCCAAAAAGATTTTCTCCAGTGCAAGGAATATTCCCCAGCTTTTCTTGCACCCATTCCTCTAAGTCGGAAGCTTGGAGCCAGGCAATCCGTCGTGCTCCTATAGCTATAGCAGAAGTCCTGCTAATACATTCAAAACAGTCAAAGGTAGCACGATTCATGAACTTAGAGACATTCTGAGCATGTTTGACTAGTGATAAATGGTCTGCTCTTTTATCATCTTGAAGGAAGGGGTTCAAAAGCTCTAAGTTTTTTGTAACCTCCTCTAGAAACATTCCCATGTATAAAATATAGGAACTAATCCTTGCTAAAAGCATAGAGGCCTGAAAACATTTATGCCCAAAAGCATCCAGGGTTCTAGATTCACGACCTGGTGGATTAGAAGAGTGTCTCTTTGTACTCTTAATCCGTCTCATGGCAGACTCCACCAACATAGAGTGGTGTGGTAGTTGAGTCTTTTGAAAACCTGGACAGGGTGGCACTCTATACATAGTGTTAAGGCGTTTAGAATGTGGGGTTACTGTTAAAGGAATTTCCCACATTCGTAACATTAGATCATGCAAGATCTGATGTATAGGGAGCATAGCTGCTTCCTTTGGAGCCAAGGGGTATTGTAGAATTCTTAATTCTTCTGCCCTAGGCTCCTTTTCAGGAACCACTGTATTGGCAAGAGCGCTTGCCATATCATGCACAAAATCGTGAAAAGACATGTCCTCAGGAGGAGACATCCTACGTTGAGGAGAAAGAGTTGAATCTTGCAAAAGTTCAGCTCTGGTACCGGTGGAGTCATCTGAGTCATCGGAATCGGAAGACTCAAAAGGAGGAAGCACTGGGTTCTCCTTCAAAAGTTGCCTTCGGTACCGCTCGAGGTCGGTACTGAAGCGAGTTGGTACCTGATCCCCCATGCTTGAGAGTGATTCCAAACTCGGCATCGGAGGAAGTAAGCCTGCCGAAGCAGGTACCGAGGGTACCGGCACCAGTACCGACAGCGATACCGGTGCCTGTGGAACGTTCTGCAGCGACTTTAGCGGTACCGCAGTAGCCAAAAGATTCGCTAGACTGCGTTCAATGGCAAGGAGTCTTTTATCCATCACCATTTTCGATGCCGGGGTGTCGGTACCGATGGAAGCGGCCACAACCCTCGATCACGGAACAGGAACGTCCATCGAGGCCGAAGTCTTGAGAACATCCTGGAGCCCCGATAATGCTTTGGAGCCCGAAGACTCCCACCGGGGCTGTTTTGCCGGGGCTGAATCCTCGAGGGCAACGCCAGAGGCATCTCGATACTTAGTGGGAGATCTACCTCTCGAGGACTGGCTTGATTTAGCTTTATGTTTAGTTACCTGAGATCCCTGGGAAGAAGTAGAGGCCCTGGAGGACACTGATGCTACCGACATTGTGTCCGATGCAAACAGGGCACCGTTGATTTTCTCGATTCTGAAGACTTCTTTTAGTCAGCTTCCTGTAGGAGAGACACCAGTCATGGGTGTCTGTGACAGAAATTGTGCTGGCACACTTTGAACATTTTTTGAAACCAGTAGCTGGTTTCTCCATGTTGAAAAGAAGAGGCCTAGTGGCCAAAAAGGCGCCAAGCACCAAGCAGGGAAAACCCCAAGTTCTGTGGAGGGGTTTTTTGAAGAAAGAAAAAAAAACACTGGTGGTACCGGTGGGCATCAAACTAAGGCAGGCGCAACCACAAAAAATAAGAAATAAAAGTAGAATTTTCTGCGGTGACAGGGTTCACGTCCTGTCAGCTCCGCGGAAAATGAAGAACTGAAGAGAGGGAGGTAGATAGGCGGGAAGGCAGCGCACATGTGTGGATGCACGCTCCCAAAAGCGTTCCTATTGGACGCTGGGGAGTGTTCCCACGCGGGCTCCGTCGGTACCGACGATACCCATATGTGAAGACTCATTCCTGCTTGTTCCTGGAGATGTCAAAATAATCCTTATGAGATGTCTGATACTTTTGCTGCTCAGAGCTTTGCTGTTTTGATGTAGAGGGTATCGGACACGGTGGTGCCGAGGGCTTTGGTATCAGCTGCTCCATGGAACTATGTGAGGCAAGGGGGATGCCTGCTTAAGTATGCTGAGCTCTGTGGCCATTGTCAGCACCGGCGGAACTGGTGCCGGCTGTGGAGCACTCGATGTCATCAACGTTACTGAAGCTAAGAACTCAGTGATGCTGTGCTTGATGGCGATGACATGGTCATCCAGTGACATTTCTGGGGAAGAACCAGACACAGCTGTTTGGGTCACAACTTCCAATGCCGGTATCAGGGCTCCACAGAGGATTGGACGTTGGGGGCATCCCCGAACTCCTGTGTGCCTTTGGAGGGTGGCACCTCCCGCCGGTGTTGCTTCGATGAACGGAATGCGATGAATGACGGAGCTGATACCAATGTTCGGTGTCCGAAGCAGACACCGATCTGAAAGTCGAGGACCTTGATTCCGAGGTCAATGACTTCTTTTTCTTAAGCACTGGTGACTCCGAAAAATGCTTTTCCTTTGCTGGTGAGGACTTGGATGCATGGGAAGACTTTGAAGAAGTCAACGCCCCCGAAGAGTGCACCGAAGGAGCTGAGTCTGTAGGAAGGAGCTTAGCTTTATGTCTGTCCTGGTTCTTTCTACCTTGAGAAGTCATGTGGCGAAAGGATGGACAAGAATAGACATCGTGGTCTGGGCCTAAACATTTTAGGCCCTGAGAATGTTCATCAATGATAGAAATTGTGCTTGAACACTTGGAGCATTTTTTTGAAACCATTCCGGGGGTTTTCTATATTAAGGAATAATACGGAGGCAAAATCGAATTGGGCAATGGTGGCCTCAAAGTTTGTGAGAAAACTGAAAATAAAGTAAAAATTATGTAAAATAAAAATTTAAAAAAAGGAAACAGGAATAGAAGGGAAGTCGAGTCAGTCGACAGGAAGGCAACCTAAGTACTTTGATGGTAACAGCGAAAAAATTATTGAAGTCTCTAGATGTGGCTGACAGGGAAAGGTCCCGATGGCTCTATGGAAAAAAAGATGACTGAGGAGACCAGGAGGGAAGGCGGTAAGTCAGCCACGCATGCGTGGAGGAACGCTTCTAAAAACAGTCCTCACATATGGGTGACGTTGGCACTGACAGCCCACACGGATCCAATCCCAGGCTTTCAAAGAAAACCTTCGGGATCTACACAGAGCATGCACGGTCACCTTCCCACCCAAAGGTGTCATTTTACCTCAGTATGATGACATAGCTCAAAAAGAATAAAAGAAAACAACTCCATAGGAAGGAGGGAGGGTTGTGAGGATTGATTCCTCCTGTCCCCAGAAAACACCTATTACAGGTAAGTAACTACAGTTTCCTCAGGAACAAGCTGGAAGTCTGTCCTCACATATGGGATTCTCCAGTTACAGGCTACTGAAAAAACCTGTAAAAGCCACAGGCGACCCAAAAAGCAGACCACAAGGGCAGCAGGGACGCTTTTTTGCTGGACGTCTGACACTATAGTAGCAGCATCGAGGATGCAATCCCCACCCTGGTAGCCTGGACACCACAGGTTGGAGGGATGAGTTGCCACTCGAAGAGGTGACAGAGTACTGCCTGGCTGAAGGTGCTGTTCCTCCAGGAGGTTTCTTCCAGACAGTAGTGGGACGCCATGGCATGCACTGAAAACCAGGTAGCGGCCCAGCATATCTCCAGTAAGGGCACAGAGTGCAGGCTCACCACTGAGGCCGCCATAGCATGCACAGTGTGCGCTGTTACATGATGCCCGAGAGCCCCGCCTGTTGGTAGGTGAAGGAGATGCAGTCGGCCACCCAGCGTGAAAGGGTGCACTTGGAGACCGTAAGCCCCAGTCGACTGGGGGCAAAAAAGACAAAGCTGCATTGAGCAGCGATGTGACTGCATCCTCAGAATGTAAAAGAACAACACCCCCTTACAGTCGAGAATGTGCAGTGAGACCTCCACCCTAGATGAATGAGGCCTAGGAAAGAAGGTGGGCAACACCACCTCTTGATTTCAATGGAAGGCCAAAACAACCTTCGGTAAGAATTTCAGGTGAATCAGAAAGACAACCCTGTTCTTGTGGAATCTGGTGTAAGGTGCGTGAGCCACCAGCGCCTGCAGTTTGCTCACCCTTCTGGCAGAGGTGTGTGCTGGCAGAGGTGAGTGCCACCAAAAACAAGACTTTGCAGGAAAGAAATCTGAGATGGCAGGTGGCCAAGGGCTCAAAGGGTGGAGCCATAAGCTTCCCCATAACCACACTGAGGTCCCAAGCCACCGGCAGTGGATGGATTGGGGGCCGGGAGAGAAGGAAGCCCGACAAGAATCTGCTCACCAGGGGGTGCAGCGACACCGCTTGGTCCTCCACTATGTGATGGTGAGCAGAAATGGCACATAGGTGCACGCAAAATATGTTGGACTTAAGGCCAGCCCCTAACAAATGCAGAAGGTACTGCAGGATGTCCGGATCATGAAGGAGAAGGGGTTAAGACCTTCCTCCGCACACCAGCGCGAAAACCTGTGCCACTTAAAGGCATATGACCACTGGGTAGAGTCCTTACGCGAAGCCAGGAGAATGTCCTTGACTGGCCTGGAGAGGCCATGGTGCACTATAGCTAGACTCAGCATCCAGGCCGTGAGCATCAGTGATGGGAGATTGGGGTGCAGTAGGTTCCAAAGTCCTGCATGGTGGCTCGAAAGAGCCAATCGTCTAAATAAAGGAAGATGAATACCTCCAGGAGGCGGAGGCAAGCGGCCACGACCACCAGGCTTTTTGGGAATACTCTGGGAGCCGAGGCAAGGCCGACAGAGTACCCATTACTGAAAATGTTGTCCACCGATGATGAACCGTAGGTACTGAGTGCCTCTGGTAGATCAGGATATGGGTGTAGGCATCTTTGAGATCCAAGGAGCATAGACAATTTCCCTGCAGGAGACAGGGCAACAAGGTTCCAAGGGATACCATCTTGAACTTTTCCTTGACCAGGAAGCCTGTTTAGGTCCCATAAAACCAGGATGGGCTGGAAGCCCCCGGTCTTCTTGGGGAAAAGGAAGTAGCAGGAGTAGAACCCCCTGACCAGAAGGTGCAGGACGACAGGTTCTATCACCTGATCTACGAGCAAACCCTCGAGCTCCTTCAGCAGAAGCTCCCTGTGTAAGGTGTCCATCGATAATTCCCCGGGGAAAAAGAGAGGAGGCAGCTGTGCAAAGTGGAGGAGATAACCTTCCACGGCCATCTGCAGCACCCAGGTGTCCGTAGTAATGTTGGATCACCTGTGAGCGAAGTAGACCAGCAGTCCTCCTGTGAACCCTGGGCCCTGTAACTCCTGGGGGGGGGGGGCTATGCCTGAGTCAAACTTCCCATCCCCCAGGCTGCGGCTGAGGCACTCTTTGGTGGCTTTTGGCCTACAGGAACCATGCCAATCCTTGGCTTGCTGCCCCTGCAGGGGAGCCGCTGCCGTGGTGGTATCCGAAAACCCTCAAACCACCTGGCCCTCGATCAGGTCTGGAAACACAGAAGAGCCAACCTGATTGCCTTGCCTCAAGGCAGTTGATTGACCACACCGCTTCCCCGTGGTTCCAATGGCCCTGGGCCATGCAGTCTTGACAATGGGCTCCCCAGCCCGAGAGACTAGCATCTGTCATCAGAAGGATCCAGGAGAAGCTGTCCAGCGGTTTGTCTTTCCTCAAATGACAGGACTGCTGCCATCAACGCAGGCTGCCATCAATAGGAGCTGGAGCCTGCGCTCAAACTCCTGAGAACTCAGGGACCAATGAATCAGCAAGGACTGCTGAAGTGGTTGCATGTGAACACACACCCATGGTACAATCTCTATGGTCGCTGCCATCCATCTGTGGAGCTGAAAATAATCCCAGACTCTGGGTGCCTACTGCACACGGAACAGTGCCAGGCAATCCAACAGTCTTTTGACTTTCTCCTCTGGCAGAAAAACTCTGCCCACTCAAGTGTCAGAGTGCTCCCAGGAACTCAGACAGGGAAGGCAACAGCTGGCTCTTTCCTCGATTGATTACCCAGTTGAGGCTTTCTAAAAAGGATGCCACCACCCAAGACATTTCTAAAAGGGAACAGGCTCGGATGAGCCAGTCGTCCAGATAGGAATGGACACAGATCCCTTGGTGCCGCAGCCGCCACCCATCATTACCTTGGAGAACATACTCGGAGTTGTGGATAGTCCAAAAGGGTGTGCGGCTAACTGACAATGAGAGCCAAACATGGCAAAACTCAGATACTTCTGCTGATCTGCCTGGACTGGAATATGAAAAAAATGCCAAGAGAAGCCAAGAACTCCCCTCGGCACACAGCCTGAGTCATGGAGCACAAGGCTTCCATCATGAAGTGCAGAATGTGCAAGTGCTCGTTGACACACTTGAGGTCCAGAATGGGCCAGAAGGAACCATCCTTTTTTGGCACCACGAAATAGATGGAGTATCTGCCCTTGACCCGCTCGTCCAGAAGGACAGGCACCACCGCCTTCAAGCGCAGCAACTTGTCCAAGGTGATCTGCACAAAAAAAGCAAGGTTACTTTCTTTTTGGTGCTTTAATGGGACTTTCCTTGAGCACAGTAGGTGGTTGAACTCCAGTAACCTCTTCAGCTTTGGGAACTGCTAACACCTAATCAGGAGTTTGTGGGCCTGATTACCCGAGAGCAGCTGAGGGCCTGCATAAAAGGCTCCAGTGCCCTGCCCTGTTCAGGCTTTCCTACAGGAGCTCTCCAGATCAACCAACAGTAAGGATTTAAAGGTTTGTTCTATTGTATTAAATTGTTAGCTCTCTGACTAGGAGGCTCTTAAAAGGGTTTTTTGTACATTTTTAAAGCAAGGTTACTTTCTTTTTGGTGCTTTAGTGGGACTTTCCTTGAGCACAGTAGGTGGTTGAACTCCAGTAACCTCCTCAGATTTGGGAACTGCTAACACCTAATCAGGTGTTAGTTCCCACCCTACCCACCCACCCCTAGAGAGTAGTCTTGCTTTATAGGGCATCTCCCCATTTGACAAAGCACAGAGAATTGGATCAGCACATTTTGAATATAATTAAGGAGATTTAACTGCTTTTTCTCTGAAAGGACAGCTGGGAAACCGACTGGTACTTGGTAGATCTCTCTCTTTTGCTTTAACAGATACCTAAGCTCCACGAACAGAACAATGGCTGGGAAAAATCGTATCGCTAAAGCTGTTGTCCCTGTTACAGCTTCTGCCTTGGTCCAGACAGAGGTCCTAATGCCATATGAAGGACCGGTTCCATGTGCAGGGTGCCTGCATGCTGAAGCTCTGAGTAAACAAGTGGAGAAACTCAGAGAGGAGGTGGCGAGGCTGAGGAGCATTCAAGACAGTGAGAAGTACATTGATGAGATGCTTCTTGCAGCCACCAAGCTCTCCAGTAGAGGAGAAGATGGGTGCCAACAGAATGTCGATGGTTGGACACAAGTCACCAGGGCCTGCAAAATCACCAATCCAACTTCTCCAGCCCTTGAATTGAAGAACCATTATGCAGCCCTGGAAGTGGAGGAGGTGAAAGCATCCCTGGAAAGGGAAGAACCAGAGCTCAAGTACCCCAAAGTTGCAGAATCAGTGACCACAAGGAAACAAAGGGTAGTGGTGGTTGAAGACTCTCTTCCAGGGGGGTACTGAGGCGTCCATCTGCCGACCAGACTTGATGTCCAGAGAGGTATGCTGTCTGCCTGGTGCCAAAATCCAAGATGTTACGGAAAGTTTGCCGAGACTCATCAAGCCCACTGACTATTACCCAATGTTGCTAATCCATGTTGGAACAAATGATACTGCCAGGTATACCTCGGAACGTATCAAAAGTGACTTCATGGCTCTGGGACAGAAGGTGAAGCAGTTAGGTGCACAGGTGGTGTTCTCTTCAATCCTCCCTGTTGAGGGTAAAGGCCAAGGCAGAGAGGCTCGCATCCTGGAGATGAATGCATGGCTGCATGGATGGTGTCATCGAGAGCGTTTTGGTTTCCAAGACAATGGGATGCTGTTCCAAAGGTTGCAGAGCAGAGATGGCATCCATCTGTCCAAGAAAGGTCAACGCGACTTCAGTAGTAGACTGGCTAATCTACTGAAGAGGGCTTTAAACTAGATTCGTTGGGGATGGGTGAAGAAAGCCCCCAGGTAGGTGATACATTAAATAACTTTATGGAAATGGGTAACAGGGGTAACTTATGGAAAGCAGTGTGTATAAATGCCCGTAGCATGGGAAATAAGATCCCTGATGTTGAAGCTTTGGTGGGAGTGGCTGACTTGGATTTAGTGGCAGTTACAGAAACATGGTTCACAGAAAACCATGATTGGGATGTAACTATACCTGGCTATACTTTATTCAGAAAGGACAGGGTAGGAAGTAGGGGAGGAGGAGTGGCACTATATGTAAAAACTACTATTAAAGCTTTGGAATTACAGAGCTTAAAAGGGAGAGGGGAGGCATTGTGGGTTAAACTAGAAAGAGGGAAAGAGAAATCTATTTACATTGGTGTGATATACAGACTTCCCTCACAAGAGGAAGAGGTGGACAAAGAGTTAATTGAAGACATGCACAGCATTGCTAGGAAAGGGGAAGTGCTACTGATAGGAGATTTCAATATGCCAGATGTTGATTGGCACATTCCTGCTGCAGTATCATGTAGAAGTAAGGAGATCCTGGATTCTCTACAGGGAGAACTATTCAGGCAATTAGTAACAGACCCCACACGTGAAGGGGCCATACTGGCTTGGTGCTTACCAATGGTGAAAGTGTTTCTGATTTTGTAGTGGGAGATCATTTTGCATCCAGTGATCACCAGATGGTATGGTTCAGTATTAGGACTAGGGCTGATAGAATCCATTCAAAGGCGAGGATCTTAGACTTTAGGAAGACTAACTTTGCGAAGATGGGCCAATACCTTAGGGAGTCGTTAGTTGGATGGGAACAGCTGAGGGATGTAGAAAAACAGTGGGAAAAACTGAAAGGGGATATTTTAAGGGCAACCAAGCTTTTTGTTAAAATGGTAAATAAAGGTTAAAGGAAAAGGAGACCGCTATGTTTTTCAAAAGAAGTAGCTGAAAAAGTGAAGAAAAAGAGGGAGGCCTCCATGAAATACAAGAGATCACAGAGAGAGGAAGACAGGCATCTGTATTTGGAAAAACTTAGAGAAGCTAGCAAAGTAATCAAGAAGGCAAAGATTCAAAAGGAGGAGGAAATAGCCAATGCAATAAAATGGGGGGATAAGACATTTTTCAGATATATTAGTGAGAAGAGGAAGGGCAAGAGTGGTATTGTCAGACTTAAAGGTGCAGTGGAGGAATATGTAGAAGCTGATAAGGATAAAGCGGAATTGCTTAACAAATATTTTTGTTCTGTGTTCACAGATGAAGAACCAGGAGCAGGACCTCAGAAAACACCCAAAAATAGGAACAGAAGCAAAGGACATCTTGAACAATTTTCAAAAGACTGTGTTCGTAAGAAACTATCTCAACTTAAAGTAGACAAAGCGATGGAACCGGATGGGATACATCAGAGAATACTGAGGGAACTTGGGGACGTTCTAGCAGCTGCACTGACTGACCTTTCAATGCCTCGTTGGAGTCGGGAGTGGTGCCAAAGGGCTGGAGAGAGGCTCATGTGGTGCCTTTACACAAAAGCGGAAGGATGTGGTTGAAAACTACAGGCCGGTTAGTTTAACTTCGGTGGTGAGTAAATTATTGGAAACGCTGCTGAAAGAGAAAATAGTGAGGTTTCTGGAGTCCAGCGGATTACAGGATCCGAGGCAGCATGGATTCACCAGAGGCAGGTCTTGTCAGATAAATCTGATTGATTTCTTTGACTGGGTGACCAGGGAGTTGGACCGAGGGAGAGCCCTAGATGTGGTGTATTTAGATTTCAGTAAAGCCTTTGACACTGTTCCTTCAAAGGCGACTTATAAACAAACTGAGCACTCTAGGGATGGACCCTAAAGTTACTGCTTGGGTTAGAAATTGGTTGGGTGGGAGGCGACAAAGAGTACAAGTAAATGGAGCTCACTCTGAGGAGAAGGATGTTATCAGTGGTGTGCCCCAGGGATCTGTCCTTGGTCCGATTCTTTTTAACATCTTTGTTAGTGATATAGCGGAAGGGCTGTCGGGTAAGTTTTGCCTCTTTGAGGATGATACCAAAATCTGCAATAGAGTAGAAACCCAGGAAGGGGTAGATAACATGAGGAGGGATCTAGCTAAGCTTGAAGAATGGTCTAGAATTTAGCAGCTGGGATTTAATGTTAAAAAATGTAAGGTCATGCATTTGGGCTGCAGCAATCCAAGGGAGCAATATAGTATAGGGGGTGAAGAACTTTTGTGCAATAAAGAAGAGCGGGACCTAGGCGTGGTTGTGTCTGATGATCTTAAAGTAGCTAAACAGGTAGAAAAGGCGACGGCAAAAGCTAGAAGGATGCTTGGGTGCATACGGAGAGGAATGGCTAGCAGAAAAAAGGAGGTGATAATGCCTCTGTATAAGACTTTGGTGCAACCTCATTTGGAGTATAGTGTGCAATTCTGGAGACCGCACCTTCAAAAGGAGGTGAACAGGATGGAGTCGGTGCAGAGGGTGGCTACTAAAATGATTAGTGTTCTTCATTATAAAGCATATGAGGACAGACTGAAGGATCTTAATATGCACATCTTAGAGGAAAGGCGGGATAGAGGTGATATAATGATTGTCCAAGGTGATCTGCACAGTGGAACTTCTGATCGAGACCCACAAGGGGAAATGACAAAGTCATCCAGAATCAGCTCTTTTATTCCAGAACATACAAACTGAATGGTGTCTAGCACCCAACAATCCTTGGTAACCCTGGCCCATTCTGGAAAGAAGAGGTGAAGCCTCCCTCCCACCGGAGGAACCAGGGAATGGGCCCCCAAACCTTTATTGCGCAGCCTGGGAGGGCCCCCCCTCTGGAGGGGTGAAGTCTCTGGGCCCACATGCTCTACAAAAGGACTGAAGACTGGCCCGAAGCCCAGAAGCAGAAGGGAAGAAAGGTTTTCTAGGTCAGGAACGACAAGTGTCCCGAGAACCCTTGGGAATCTGGCCACGAGCCCTTGGTGAATTATTTATTTATTTATTTATGTTTCTAATATACCACGCTATTATAATCAGTGCAGTTTACAGTAGGAACAACTTTACTACAATGAAATAGTACAATGAGCTTACATAGAACAGGATATTCAAAAACTTGGAAGAAACAGGGGGAAACTATATACAGATTATGTACATGTTACAGTAACGATTAATCACGGAAGGTATGTAAGGGGTCTGTACGAATACTAGTACACATGGGTCAGAATGGGGAACCATTATCGGTGGGGGGATGTTCAGTGGGTGGAGTTAAGTGGGGGGTTCGAGGGGTGGGTGGGTGTTTCTCAGACTGGGAGGTCGGGTAGTGCTGTATGAACAGGTGGTGTTTTAGGGCTTTTCGGAACATCACTAGGTTTTGGATGGCTCGGAGTTCTGCTGGGAGGGCATTCCATGCAATCGGTGCAAAAATAGAAAATGCTCTGTTGGCTGCTGATTTTGTACATTTTGTTATAAACTTGGGGATTTCAATTGTGTTCAGCTGCGTATTTCTTCTTGTTCTGTTGATTGTAGTACGGTGGAGAAGTGCATTGATGGGTGTGGGGGGCTGATTCTTGAGGTCTTTGAAGGTTAGTATTAGAGGTTTGTAGGTGATTCTGGCAGTAAGAGGCAGCCAGTGTAGATTTATCAAGATAGGCGTTATATGATCTGACCTTGATGCACCAACTAGAACCCTTGCAGCTGCGTTCATGGCAAGTCTGAGTGGGTTTAAGGTTGACTGTGGGAGTCCCTGTAGGATGATATTCGCAAAGTCAAGATGTGGGATGATTAGAGCTTGGAATATTGATCTATAGTCGGAGAAGTCGAGTACTGGGCGAAGGTGTCTTAGCGTTCGGATCTTGTGATAGATTGCTTTTGTGGTGTTTGTAACATGGGCTGACATATCAAGGCGTTGGTCGAGGGTAATTCCTAGGTATCGGATTGTGGGTTTTGTTTTCAATTCTATATTGTTGATCTGCAGTGATGGGGGAGGCGTGAAATTCCGATTCCTTGTGACGAATAGGACGTCTGTTTTGCTGTTGTTGATCCGGAGATTTTGAGTTAGAAGCCAGTCTGACACTGCTTCAAAACATCTCAATATTGGAGAGAAGTCAGGTTGATCAATCGTAAAAGGTGTATAGATGAGGATATCATCAGCGTAGGCAAGGCAGTGGACATTGAAGGAACGGATTAAAGCACAGATAGGCTGCATATAAATGTTAAAGAACAGGGCAGATAGGGATGAGCCTTGAGGGACACCTTGTTTCAGGGGGAAAGGCTCTGATGTCGTGGGGCCTGTTCTTACTTGTTGCCATCGGTTGCAGAGATAGGATTTGCACCAGGCTAGTGCTGAGCCTTGTATCCCTTTTTCTTTAAGTCAGAGTAGTAGAGTGTTGTGGTTCACGGAGTCAAAGGCGGCCGCTATGTCCAGGAATATCAAGACAAATCCTTGGTGAATATTGTCAAGGCCTGTGATTAGATTATTGAAGAGGGTTGTGAGGATGGTGTCAATACCGTGGGCTGCTCTAAAGCCATGTTGGGAGGTGTCTAGAGGCGATTCAGTATCCACGTGCTGTTGAATTTGCCGGAGAACTACTTTCTCAATAATTTTAGCAAGCAATGGGATACTTGAAATTGGCCTATAGGATTCTACTTTAGATGTGCCGAGTTTGCTGTTTTTTAGTAGGGGTCGGATAGATGTGTGTTTTAAGCTTTGGGGGAAGGATCCTATAGATAAGGACTGATTCAGGATTCTGCAGATAGTTGGGTTGAGGTCGTGGCGTATTTCTTTGATCCAGCTAGCGGGGCAGGGATCATTAGGTGCAGTGGTGAGTTTGATGGAAGTTATGGTGTCGATGATCTCCTCCTCAGAGATCGCAGTGAAATTCAGCAGGAGATTTGTCTGGGAGGTTGTCAGCGGGGTAGAGGTAGGTATGATGTTGGTGCTTGTGTTGGTTTGAATCATCTTCGATTGAAGGTAATTAGAGTATTCCTGCGGTTGAGGCATGGGTGGGTGATCTTGAGATGGGTCTCCTGTTATGGCTTTTACAATATTGAATAAATCATGGGGTCTGTTCAGTGATCGGTTCAATAATTCTGAGTGGTATTGCTGCCTCTTTTCCATGGTTTTTTCTCGGTGTCTCTGTAGGTGCATAGTGTAGGCACTGAGTGTTTCGGGGGTCCGATTGTGGCGCCAATGTCTTTCTAGTTTGCGTAGGTGGATGAGCGAAGCACGGAGGTCTTCGGAGTACCATGGAGTGTGTTCACGTTTCGATGTGGTCTTGTTGGTAGATGGGATGCAGGCAGCAGCTCTGATGGCATTATTCCAGGTGGATACTAGTTCATCGGGATCACGGGAATCATTGTCAAGTAGTGGTAGAATCACCTTGAGGGCACTGTCCTTGTCGAGGGGTTGGAAGCGCGAGGTGCTAAGACTAGGGGGGGTAAACGTTTTGTTGCTAATGTTGTATAGGTCAATAGCAGGTATGTTGAATAGTAGTAGGTGATGGTCTGACCAGGGTACAGGTGTAATGAATTGTATGATATTTTGGGTGGGTTTTGTAGTTTGGGGGGCGAAGATCAGGTCAAGTATGCCACCCTTGTTATGAGTTGGTTCTTCTATGAGTTGTGTATATCCCATTTCGTTCATTGCTTCAAGAAAGGAAGACGAGTGTAGATCTTGTAGTGAGGGCAGATTAAAGTCTCCGATCATCCAGGTTGGGGAGTGCGTGTTATGAGGGTTACAGGCTAGGTTGATTATTGACGATAACTCGTCTGTTGATGGAGATGGTGCTCTGTACAGGAGGTTAATGGAGCATTGAATGGGCGGAAGCTGATGAGATGGGAAAGCAGCCTGCTTCACAGGCTCCCTGGATCTGTCTTCTGGAAGGCGGAAAGACTATCTCATCCAGGTCCTTCATCAGCTTCTCCAAATCAGGTCCAAAAAGAAGCTTCCTCTTAAAAGCCAGTAGGGCCAACCAGGCTTTGGAAAAAAAAGTGTCCACTACCCAGTGCTGGAGCTAAATTTAATGCCATGTCACTGTTGTCAGGGCACTATTCATACATAGCATCAGAAAGGAAGGCCGTAGCTGACTCCAAAAGAAAGCTAAGTATTATCTGGCAAAGAGACTGAATCCACTGGAGCAGAGCTTGAGACGTCAGACTGGCACATGCCATCAGCTGAAAAATAGCAGCTGCCATGGTGAACTGGTTCTTCAACAACGAATCCAACTTATGGTTCAGAAAATCCTTTACGGTTGATCTGCCATCCACAGGAATGGTGGTCCATCTGGTAACCGCCGTGACCTGTGCATCCACCTTGGAAATATCAAACCACCCAATGCGCTCTTTCTCCGGGAGAACGTTGATCTTCTTACACACCCTTAATCCCTTAAGTGGGGGAATTGGGAGAATCCCACTCTGACTGGATCATATCCTTAATCACATCAGGGAATGGGGAACCAGTAGTGGATTTCAGCACTCCTTGAAGGAGAGGGTGAGGGTGCACCACTGGTTCCTGATCCATACCGGGAGCATTTGTCAAGTTCAAGGTGGATGAGACTGCAAGCTCCTCCTTCCGGAAGAGGTGGATTACACTGACCTCTTCACAATGTTCTGGAGGCGAGAGTACTTCTTCATCCACATCAAAGCCCAGTACTGAGCCATCTGAATCCAAGCCACAATCAAAATCACGGACAACTCCCAGCTGTTCCTCATTTCCAGGGGGTGCCCCACGCCAGGGATGCTTAGCAAAGGCAATCGAACAGCTGGCCTCTCATGAGATTGTGCCCGGTGCCACCCAGAGGCCACAGAGTGAATTTCCAGGCCAGAAAATGCTGCAATAAATAAAAGAATTCTGAGGAGGAAAATCCACAGTCCGGAACCTCATCTCTTGAAAATGATCTCCCAACACCACGGAGCATAGCTGTCACAGACCCACTAGAGGACGAGAAGTGGCTCACAGCATGGTTGCCAGACCCTCCCGTTGGCTGGATATCCTTACCCATAGAGTCAGGCAAGGCTGGTCTAACTACATCCCCTGGCTGAGAGAGGAAGAGCAGAGTCCAGAATCCAGAGATGAGGCACCTTGCTTGCTACAGACCAAACAACATTTCTTGGAAGAAGTCATAGTTAAGGCACTTATCACAACAGCGCATGGTAAGGCTGTGGCAGCCCAAAAGATGCACTTTTACTGCAACACGAGTTACAGGCACTAGGGCAGGAACATGTGTTACAGGTGCTAGGGTAGGAATGTACATTGGAGCCGCTTGGGTGGAACACGCACTAGGACCATGCAACCATCAGGTGCACAATAGGTAAAGACGCTATTAAAGCGTGCAGAAAATGGCAGGAAACCCTCACACCATGCCAATGGTCATCAGTGGTCCACCCCAAGTTGCGTCCCAGGCAGACAGAATCTGAAGCCCCCAACAAGGACAATGATGTGGTCATGCTTTGGATACTCACCCCCCTGAAACCCACATGTAGAGAATCCGTGCCGGGCTCAGCTCTATTTCCCTGAAACTGTTTCACTGGCTTTGCAATCTTTGGGAGAGAGCAAGGGGAACAGAGGGAGGGGGCATTGAGGTTGTGAGGCTGCCAAACTCTTCAAGATCCTTCTAATTTCTGGCTGCTCAAAAGGCTCTTATGATAAAAGCTGAACCGATTTTCCCTCCTCCCATTTCTACCAAAAAGACCGCAGTCTAGTGAAGCTTCCCATATCACGTTCAAGTGAGGGAGTCACCCTCAAGATGGTCATTCACGAGTGTTTAAAATCAATCTTTTCCTCCCAATTTTTCAGATTTTCTTCAGAGACGAGAAAATCCACCCACCATCTGCTGGAGACAAAAATACTGAAGAGACCTAGGGCATGGAGTGATGTCATGGAAATCTGGGCTTTTCATTGGCTCTTTGCCTTCACCAATCTGCTGGTAGCGGAACACAACCCACTTGTCTGGACTGGTTTAGCTGGATAATAAGCAATTTTAATTTCACACTATACATTAAATTGCAGCACGGTTTTGGGGGCAAAGATGCTAATAAATGGCACAGGGAAGAGTTAGAGCATGTGATAACGTTTATTTAATACACATTTGGAAGCTCCAGCATCTACTACCAAACAAATTTATTTAACTGTAAGTAGGTGTTCTCCATGGACAGCAGGATAGGAGTCATCGCATATCGGTAATGTCATTAATGGAGTCCAAGTGCAGCAGCAGTTCCCCAGGTTAACAGTTCTAGAAGCTTTTGGAAGCACATCACTGTGCATGTCTGCTACTTCCTGCCTACTGTGTGGGACCACCTCAGTGTAACTGAATAGTTAACTATAGAATACTAGTTCTTGAGGATGTGCGTAAGTTTCTCAAGAATTCATATTCTGCTGTCCACAGAGAATACCTGATAAAGGGTAAGTAACTGTGGACAAGCAGGATGTCAATCTGTATGAGAGTCCCTAGCTACAGGCTGCCTCAAAGTAAAAAAGGGAATATACAAATTAACGAGGTGTTGCAACAAGTAGATCCTAACTAGTACTTTTATCTTTTTTTTTCTCCATGAAGGTAGCTTAGAAGAAAGAAATAACTGACCTAAGTGGATGGAGTTGGATTCTATTCCCTGAATATTCTGGAGAAAAGACCGACCAAACCTATCATCATGTAGGGAGTCCTTTTCTAGACAGTAGTGAAAGGTGAACATATGGAGAGATGTCCACATTTTTTTTTTTTTGTGCCATTAAGTCAATGCTGACTCCAGGCAACCCAGCAGCCCCTGGGCTTTCTGGGCAAGGCATGACCAAAAACAGATTGCCAGATTTTTTCTTCCTAGGCAATAGAGGGTAAGTTGACTTGCCCACAAGTTAAGCGTAGTTACTCACTTGTAACAGCAGGAATCAGTCCTCACTTATGGGTGACGTCACCGACGAAGCCCGTGTGGAGCAATTCCACAGCTTTCAAAGAAAGCCTTTGGGATTGCTGACACCCAAGGGTGCCATCTTGCTCACTCAGGTCCCTTAGCTCGAGCCCTACCAAGCAGATGGCAAGGGAAGGATAAAAATCCAGCAACTCATCAGGGGAGGTGGAAGGATAGCGAGGACTGAATCCTGCTGTCCCTGGAGAACACCTGTTACAGGTGAGAGTACCTATGCTTTCTCCAGGAAGCAGCAGGAAGTCAGTCCTCACTTATGGGACTCCCCAGATACAGACTACCGAACCTGTCGTGAGCAGAAGCTGATGCACGAAGGAGTCCGAGTCCTCGGGTCGAAGCCCTTCGGTAGTCGTGAAGAAGGGTCGGAGGGCAGGAATTGTTTATACCCCGAACAGATTACGGAGTACAGCCTGGCCGAAGGAGCTGTCCCGGCGGGACTTCCTCTCCAGGCAGTAGTGTGCAGCGAAGGTATTCATGGAAGACCAGGTCGCCGCCCGGCAGATGTCCATCAGGGGCAAGGAGGCCGCTTTGGCCCGAACCCCATGTGCGGTGACTCAATGATCTAACGGGGCACCCGCCTTCGTGTGAGCCAAAGCGATGCAGTCCACCACCCAAACAGAGAAGGTGCGTTTGGTAACTGCCTGTCCTGGTCGATTGGAATCGTAGGTCACAAAGAGTCGGCCAGACTTGCGATGAGTCTGGGTGCTCTACAAGTAGAAGGCGAGAGCCCTTCTGCAGTCGAGGGTGTGAAGAGCCGCTGATGCCTGGTCGGCGTGGCGTCTCGGGAAGAAAGTTGGCAGAACTATCTCCTGGTTGAGATGGAAATCTGAGACAACTTTAGGCAGGAATTTGGGGTGGATATGGAGGACCACCCTATTCCGATAGAACATGGTGTAAGGGGCTTCAGCCATGAGAACCTGGAGCTCACTGACACGGCAGGCCGTGGTCAGCACCACCAGGAAGGCCACCTTCCAGGACAGGTGCCAGAGCGAGCACCTTGCCATTGGCTCGAAGGGTGGATGTGTGAGCTGCATGAGCACCACATTCAGGTCCCATTCCGCCGGGGGAGGTCAGATGGGTGGCTTGGATAGCAAATGACCCCTCATAACACGGGAGACTAACGGCTGCCCCGAGAGGTGCTTTCCCTCAAATAGGGAGGTGCTTCGCCGAGATGGCGCTCAAGTGTACCCTGATGGAGTTTGACTTCAGACCTTCCCTAGAGAGATGGAGGAGGTACTGGAGGATCCATCGAATGGGACATGAGAACGGGTCGATCTCGAGCCCCGAGCACCAGACCGAGAAGCGTGTCACTTGAAGGCGTAGACCTGTCTAGTGGAGTCCTTCCTTGAGCCGAGGAGGACCTCCTCGACCTCCTCCGGAAGAGCCAGTGAAGCTAGGGAAACCCGTTCAACCATCAGGCCGTGAGGGATAAGGAGGCTAGATTCGGGTGCTGCACCCACCCCTCCCTCCTGTGTTAGCAGACCCGGGGCAGAGCCCAGGGGAACAGGAGGTTCCATCGACAGCTGGAGCAGAAGCGGGAACCAGGGCTGCCGAGGCCACGAGGGGGCTACAAGGATCAACGATGTCCGATCCTGCTGAGCCTTGAAGAGGGTTCTCGCAATGAGAGGGAATGCATAGAGTAGGTTGGATGACCAGTCCAGAAGGAATGCATCCGGACTCTCCCTGCTTGGGTGTAGTACCGGTCCACAAAAGCGGGGGAGCTGTGTGTTCTGAGGACTGGTGAAGAGGTCTATTGCCGGCGTCCCTCAGCGAAGGAAGAGCCAGCACCTGCCACCCCTGGATCCAGCTGCCATTGGAGGGGGTGGAGGATCCTGCTGAACCTGTCTGCCAGGACATTCTCCTGACCCGGAAGGTAGGTTGCCTTGAGGGACATCATCTGCTCCTTCGCCGTCCGACAGAAGAGGACCAGAGGGAGCGCGATCCAGTGCCTCTCTCCTTGTTGATATAGAAGATCGCCACGCAGTTGTTGGTCTGCACGAGTACCAACCTTCCCTTGAGGCGGTCCTCGAAGGCCCTCAGGACCCACCAAATCGCCCAGAGTTTGAGCAAGTTTATCTGTCACTGAGACTCCTCGGGAGACCACTGCCCCGGGGTGCGCAGCGGCCTGCAGTAGGCTCCCCAGCCTAACAAGGAAGCATCTGTAGTCAGCACCGCATCGTGCTATGGGGCCTCAAAGGCCAACCCACAGAGGTTGCGGGGGTTTTGCCACCAGCCCAGGAACAAGGGAAGGTCAGGAAGGATCTTGACGAGGTCCCTGAGGTGACTGATGGACGTGATCCATTGGACGCTGAGGCACCACTGAGCTGTCCGCATGTGCAGGTGAGCATGGTGGACAACATGTATGGTAGAGGTCATTTAGCCCAGGAGGCGTAGCATAGTCCGAGCTGTGACTCAGGGGGTGGGGGTGCTTTGGACCCAAGTCGCCAGGGCTCGGAGGCGATCGTCACGATCTGCTGGCAAGAATGCGGTCGCCCACTGAGTATCGAGGCATGCCCCGATGAACTCGAGTGACTGTACCGGCTCGAGGTGAGACTTTGGGTAGTTGACCAAGAACCCCAAGAACCTCCTCTAGACAACTTTTTGCAATTCTACGCAAGCTTTCCTCTACCGGTCCAAACTGTAACCAAGCGACCAAAATTCCTGCTCCTCAACTACTGGCCCCTTTCTTTTCAGAAAAAATTCTAAATCTTCGTTCCTCCTTCTCAAACCCTCCCCCATCTCCTCTACTATCCCTACCCTGCTCTCCTGTGTCTCCTGCCACTCCTCCTGAGCTGACTGCTGCAGACCCTCAGTTATTGCCATCTTCCCTTTCCAATCAAGCTCTTGCTCATACCTGGTCTTCTTTCCGCCCTATTGTCTCTGCCGAGCTCTTACAATTGTTATCCAAGTCTCGGAAGACCACCTGCCAATTGGACCCGATTCCATCTCGCTGGCTGACGGAGTCCACTTTACAACTTGTTCCCATACTAACCACCATCATTAATACTAGTCTATCATCTGGCCATTTCCCCACCTTATGGAAAACGGCTGTAGTTTACCCCCTCTTGAAACCACCCTCTCTTGATCCTTCCGTGCTGTCCCACATTCGCACATCAAATCTACCAATACCATCCACCCTCATCAAGCAGGTTTCCGGCAGGAGCATAGTACTGAGACTGTCCTCCTAGCACTTTTGAATGAGATACATGTTGCCCATGATCGGGGAGATATTACCCTTATTGTATTCTCTTGATCTCTCCGCAGCATTCGACTTGATCGACCACCAAACTCTTCTCTCCCGTTTGTTTGATGTCGGATTACGTGGCACTGTTTGGCAGTGGTTCCGCTCTTTTCTTACCGGCCGTTCCTTCACTGTCCAGTCGAATAATCAGTCCTCCACTTCTTTCCCTCTCACTTGTGGGGTGCCCCCAGGGTTCTGTTCTTTCCCCTCTGCTGTTCAACATTTTTCTCTCTCCCCTACCCCTCCTAATACAGCAGTATTCAGTATCCTCCTACATATATGCCGATGACATTATTCTCCTTTTCAATACCTCACCGCTGTCCTTGGACATCTCTCAGATTAACCTTTGCCTCTCTCATATCGCCTCTTGGCTCTCTCAGAACTTTTTGCATTTAAATCCTTCTAAGTCCACAGCTATGTGGGTTTCCCTGAGTAGCTCCTTGCCCTTCTGTTGCACCTCAGATTGGCCCAATTTCGATTCCTCTCACCACCTCCTTCCGTTACCTGGGGGTAATCTTAGATTGCTCTCTTTCCTTCCACAGTCACATTTCTCCTCTTACCCGCCGTTCGTTCGCTGTCTTACGTCGAATTAGGGCTGTCCGCTCTCTTCTCCCCTCTAGTTCCCTGATTACCCTTGTTCTGGCCCTGGTCACCAGCAGGCTTGACTATTGTAATACAGTCAAACCTCGGTTTTCATGATTAATCCGTTCGAAAAAGTCTGACTAAAACCGAAACGTATGAAAACTGAAGCAATATTTCCCATAAGAAATAATGTAAATCCAATTAATCCGTTCCAGACACCCAAAAATATTCACAAAAAATACATTTTATAGAGAATAACTATATTTTTACATACAGAAAACAATGAGAAATAAATATAAATGACTAATGAAATGGATAAATGAACATTTAACATCACTGAAAGCAAGCTAAGTACAGTACTGTACAGTACAGTATGTTAACATCTGGCCTTAGCCACCCCTGACAAGCTGCTGTGCCCAGCTCTCTTCTGAATCACATTGAATTCAGTCCATTAAAATACCTTTACATTATCTGCTCAATGCTTCAGAATGGCAGAAAATCTTAATGATATAGCTTCAGACGTACCCTGCAAGAGAAAGAACTGCCTCCCACATTCATGCAACATCTCCTGCTTACGTTGACAGCTTTTCTTCCCTGCTACCGGGACAAAATCTCAGTCAAAAGACGTTGAAAACCGAAGCAATGCATGAAAACCGGGACAAAATCTCAGTCAGAAAAGATGTTGAAAACCGAAGCGTATGAAAACCGGGGCAAATGAAAACCGAGGTTTGACTGTATTGTCTTCGCTAACCTTCCAAATTACCAGCTTCGACGCGTACAGCTTATTCAAAACACTGCAGCCCGCCTCATTACATTTGCCCATCGTTTTGATCACATCATTCCCATTCTCTTTCATCTGCACTGGTTGCCTCTCCGCTTTCGCTTCCATTATAAATTTCTCATTTTGACGCACCGTGCTATTCATACTAATAATCCTCTTTACCTTGCGGATCTTATCTCCCTTCATACTCCATATCGTCAGCTCCGCTCTTTGCATGCAAATTGTTTGTCCTTACCTTCTCCATCACAGGCACATCTGGAACAAACTCATCATTCAGCCTTCTTTTTTCTCAGTCCTGTGTTGTGGAATGCATTACCATCTTCCCTCCGTTTAGAGCCCTCTTATCCTCAATTTAAGACTCTACTCAAAACTCATCTGTTCCAACTAGCCTTCGATTTACCTCCCGATGTCCCTCCTTCAAGTTTTCAGTTGGTCCATTCGTTTTGTTGCTATTGGGTTTGTCTCTTGTTTTTGTATTTCCTTTGTTTTGTCCTTCGGATTTGTCTACTTGTGTCCGACCCTGCGGAGTTCTGGTCGGGTTTATGGTTTTAATTGTTTTTTACTCTGTACTTTTTCTTCTCTTTCCTGTTGTTTATGGCGTTCCTTTTCTATGATTTGTGGCGCTTGACCTTTGTTTTATTGTAAACCGCTTAATGTTTCGACAAAGCGGTCTATCAAGTGATGTAATAAAGATAAAGATAACGTTGCTTGCTGGGTTTCCTGAACCAAGGATCCCGTAACTAGCCAGTCACAGAGGTAGAGAAAGACCATCACGCCCTGACGCCTGAGACAGGTGGCGACCGTGGAGAGGTATTTCGTGAAGACTCGTGGGGCGGATGCGAGGCCGAAGGGGAGCACCCTGTGCTGGAAATGCTCTCCCCGCACCCTAAAGGCAGGTACTGCCTGTGCTGGGTGTGGATTAAGATGTGGGCGTAAGCGTCTTTTACATCCAAGGAGCATAGCCAGTCGCCCTGCCGGAAGAAGGGCAGCAGAACGCCAAGGAATAACATCTTAAACTTCTCCCGCACCAAAAACGTGTTCAACTTTCGGAGGTCAAGGATGGGCCGCAGAACCCCCGTCTTCTTCGGGATGAGGAATTACCGGTAATAGAAGCCCCGACCTCGAAGGTGCGGAGGGACCTTCTCGACTGCATGTTGGGCAAGGGGAGAGAGTAGTTCCTGCTGCAGTAAAACCTGGTGCGCGGGGAGTCGAGGAGGCTCTGCCGAGGAAAAGGGAGGTGGATCCTGTCAAAGTGAAGGCAATAGCTATCTCGGACGACCTGGAGAACTCAGGTGTCTGAGGTGATGGAAACCCACAAAGGGGCGAAAGAAGACAAGCATCCCCCCACTGGCTGCTACATCGCCGGAGGGCGAGGGGCTATGCCAATGGCGTCAAAACCCCTGTGCGGGCTGTGGTGGAGCCAGAGTTTGGGCTTTTGGCCCTTTCAGCTTGCGATGCCCTTGGCCGAACTTACCCTGCGCCGGAGTGGTCAGAGTGGGGGTAGTAGGGTACGGTGGGTAGGGTATGGTACTGAAGGCCCTTCTTCAGAAAGAAAGGCTTTTTGGCCTGTTGCTCTTTCAGGGCAGAGTGGAGGTCTTGCGCGAGAGACAGGTTCTGGTGTCGAACTCCATCACTATCTCTGCAGCCTTGTCCTCCATCGGCTTGACGAAGAGCTGCTCTGCGAGGCAGGGGACATCCAGGAACTTTTCCTGCACCCACTGCTCCAAATCCGATGATTGGAGCCATGCCTGGCAGTGGGCCCCGATGCCTGCGGCTGCCACCCGAGCTGATGACTCAAATCCATCGTAGGCAGCTCGGGAGAGGTATTTTGAAACCTTCGAGCTCCTTGGCTAAGTCGCACAAGAACATGCCCATGCATAGTTGGTATGCTTGAATGCGATACGATAGCATGGAACCTTGGTATGCCTTGCGGCCCAGGGCATCAAGGGCTCTCGACTCTCGGCCCGGAGGGACATACGAGTGTGATTTTGGGCTCTTCTATTTCCTCATGGCCGACTCCACCACCATAGAGGTGTGGGGAAGTTGGGTCTTTCTGAACTCCGGGCGCTATTCCCTCTAAGCTGTGCGCGCGCACACACACCTAGCCGAGCGAGCGCACATACTTTACAACAGAGCACACAAAAATTACGGTTCTGATAGAAACAACACAGACGTCTTAAAATTTAAAAGTTGTTGTGTATTTACGGATTTCACAAGTTCTACAATATTTTCTAATGCAATCTTATAGACCTTCAGGATATAAGATCTTTGGTCTTAAATTTTAATTGGCGCATTGAGAAACTTCCGCTTCCGTACTTTGGCTTGTGACATGCGTGAGTAGTCCAATTGTAATCTGTAATTCGAATTGCATTATTAAATTTTTTATTACACTGAAAACTGAAAGAAGTTAATTTTTAAAATGTCAAAACCGATAGCAATGAGAGGTACAAAACGTAAGAGAACGGCCAGAGCTTTTAAGCCTGAATGGCTTGAAGAAATTGTTGAAACAGACACTGAAATCTCGGTATAAAACGTGCGTTCAACTGCGTGAAATATTCACTTACAAAGAGGATGACGGAGTAGTCTGTTTATACTGCCGAGATGCAAAAAACATCGGAGAGTTTTCTAGTGGCAAATTTTGGGATGATGTGTGAAAACTGGACTTTTTGAAATGACATCTGTCTAGCAAGTCTCATACTGAAAGTGTTAAGAAACTTAGAGCTAAAAATCCAAATTTAAGAGGAGGATTATTTAACTTGCTTGAGAGCACCGCTGAAAAAGAGAAAAGGCAAATTAGTAATGAATGGTGCATTCTACACCAGAAGAAATTAAAATTCTAATTGATAGTGTTTTGCTGGCTGTTCGGATGAATATTTCCATGCTCTCTGTTCAAGATATTAATGAACACATGTCCAAGTACATAACCATACCTGAAAGCTGGAGAAGCAAAAACTATTTGTTTGAATTTCTTGAAATTATAAACATCAATGTCCAAGATAAGCTCATAGCAGATGTTGCATCAGCAGCGTATCATACATTGATGAAAGCACAGACATTTCTGTAAGCAAATACTTAATACTGTACTTCAAATGTTGGCCAGTAAATTCATGTCTGTATAAAACTTGTGATAAGGAAGCTTATCATAGCTCAGGAAGGAGCTATAGAAAGGGTGAAGTGACTCTGAACAAGCAACCTGTCAGTTCTGGTAGAAATACGAAAACAGAATTTTGCCATAAAAGACTACCAGTCCCAGAATGCACCAGGTTTCCAACAGCCATTAGAGGAGCTGAAGTGAAGAAACGTGTGTTCAATCAGGAGGGCTATGAGGTAATCCCTAAGCACTCATCTCAAAGGGCAAGGCCTGATTCAGCACAGCTGCGCTGTATTAGGGAGGAGCACTCATCTAAGCAGAATAAGAGTAGAGTTTATTCTACAGATGACCATCTTCATGATCACCTTGGATATCCAGAGAATTGTCCTCAGTATCCTGAGAATCAGCTTGAGTTTGATCATCAGTTTCATCTGAAGGATCATCAGAAGCAGAAGCCAAACCGGACGGACAGAGAGGGAAAGAGACCCTTTGGAAGAAGGAAGAGAAAAGCCTTTGAGAGGTCTAGAAGAGTCCAAAGCAGTATGTATACTGGGAGGTATTCCAAGGGCCAGCATACACCATTGGACTGGGGAAAGCCAGAGGAATGGTGCTGCAGAGCTAGGAATCACCAGAGGCTACCTGTGAGGGAGACGGCTGCACGTGGAAGGGACCCTAAGACCTGTGCCAGAAGGTATGTGAAGAGAGATCCAGTGTCCAGGGATCTGGATTGGAAGGCTGGACATAAGAACTGGACTACATACTGGCCAGGCTATATAGAGAGGAACTCTAGCAGCAATGGAAGCTCAGGTATGAACACTGATCTATGCCCTAGCTATAACCTTGAAAGACAGCAGGGAAACAAGTATTCTCCTGAAAATGTTCCATTGAGAGATTCATCTGTGCCAATCCATGATATTGAACCCATGCTTGTTGAACAAGGGGGAATAATAGCAGATGAGGATCCTGTTTATATGGACTGCTCTCTATCTAAACTCCGTTGGTAACTTTCTGTTATAAAGTACAGCAACCATCACAAAGAAATACAAATTTGTTCTTTAATCTACTCAGAAAAGCTCCTGAAGCAGGATTTGACCCACACAGTGGAAGGCAAGCCAGCTAAGGGGTTTCAGCTGGTAACTGCTAGCAATTAAGCCTTACCTAATTGCTTGTGAGCTAGGAGAGAATCACTTCTGTATCTATGTGGGAAGTAATCAGAAGTTAACCTGAAAAGGACAGTTTGTTTCTTGCTTTGTGGCTTTTCATTTGTTGTTTTCCTGATTTTGACTTTGTTTTTCCAAGTTAACACTGAAAGCAAGTTACCTTATTTATGTGCTACCAAGCATATCTGTGTTGGGAGAAATAACCCCATAAATAAATATCTTATTGGCTTTACCCAAGAGCACAACTAAATTATTGTCAGCAGCTGTGTCTGGTGTGAATGAACTACATTGCCCACAATACCTTGCAAATCATATAGAAATATGCACTGGCCAAGAGTGTGAAGATTCTCACCCAGGCAGCCGTCTGACAAACTTCATTTGGTGGGATGCTACAGTTGGAAGCATGTGATGCTGCATCAATAGTCAGTGCACTCCGGGAATTCTATGGGAAATACAAGCTTGACCTTAACAAAATGTTTATTTCAGATGGTGCCTCTGTCATGTCAGGCAGAATAAATGGTGTTGCTGCGCAGCTAAAAAAAAAAAAAAAAGTTTCACATTTAGTGCAGCAGCATTGTGTTGCCCATCGTGAAGATTTGTGGATCTCTGAATCATGGAAGGAAGTAAAGTTGATGAAAGAAAGAGTAGTTACTCACCTGTAACAGGTGTTCTCCAGGACCAAGCAGGAAGTCAGTCCTCACATATGGGTGTCATCGGCGCCGATGAAGCCCAAGGGGAGCATTTCCCCAGCTTTCCATGAAAGCCTTTGGGAATGCTGGCACGCATGCGCGGTTTCCTTCCCGCCTAAAGGTGCCATCTTACCTCAGTCTCTTTTTTTCCGAGAAGCCCACCGGACGTGTGTCCTGTTCCCCAGGATAAAAGTGATTTTTTCTTCGGCGATTTTTCGCTATTTTTCTCTGGTTCGATGACGGTTCCCCTCCTGCCCGGTTCGGTACACTGGTATCGAGCCCGTTTATTTTCTTTTTCGGTTTTTGCCCTTCGTGGCTGGCCTTTGCGCCCCTTTTTCCCTGGAGGGCCGGTCTTTTGACCTCGCAGGGGCTCTTTTTTTCCCCGATGGCTTCCAGTGGTTTCAAAAAGTGTGATCGGTGTAAAACTTATGTCTCTCACCGACACACACGACTGCTGCCTTCGGTGCCTCGGCCCTGACCACGACCCCAAGTCGTGTGTGCCATGTGGAAAGATGTCTTCCAAGGCACTCAGAAGTCGACAGCATCAGAAAAAGGTTTTTCTCGGACTCAGCCTCCGGCCGGGTCTGGACCTCGTCTGAGGCCTCGCCATCTCGGGATTCCGATCCAGAGCGCCGTCGAAGCTCCTCGGACAGGGGGTCCCCCGACCGGGAACGCAAGAGGAAGAAGCGGCCCGTGGACCAAGAGAAGCCTGCCAAAGTTCCTTGCGTGGAGCCGGATTCTGCTGGACACGTAAGCCTCGTAGTCCTCGTGGACTCTCTTCCTAGAGAGCCGACGTATGGCCCGGCGCCGCCGGGGCCCGAGTCGGTGGCTGCTGCGTCTCCCGAGCTGAGTCTCAGGATGACAGCCTTGGAGAGCAGATTGTCTGCCTTCATGGAGCAGCAGCTGGCACTGATGGCCAGCCTGTCTGCAGCATCTGCCCCGACCACCGGGACATCGAATTCAAAGTCAACCCCGGAGACCGAGCTGATACTTGAGACCCTCGTGGCTCGAAGTCGTCCTCGGTCGAGGTCTCCCTCGACCTCCTGTTCGGGACCGAGGGTGTTGATGCCGGTGACCCCGGCGTCGGGGCGGGTGCCTCGGAGCCCCGCGGGGTCGGACCCTGACTCCTCGTTGGATGAGTCTGCCTGAGAGACGGAGGACGAGGAGTCTCCAGATACGTTTAAGACTCGGTGCATCCCGTCGGACTCACCGCAGTCTAAGCCCCGGAGTAGATCCCCTCCGGAGGACACTAGGTTCTCGGAGTTCGTCCGGGATAAGGCCGCTGCCTTGGCTATCCCTGCCGATCCCGAGGAAGAGCCTCGAGCCGAGGAGCTCGATGCTCTACAGTACGACTCTCCTCCGAAGGAGGCCTATACTGTCCCGGTTCCTCCGATGCTGGAACGGCTCCTCTTCCGGATGTGGGAGGCACCGGCCTCGGCGCCGGTTCTGAGCAAGCGAGTCGATTCCATCTATCGACTCCGCAAAAGCCCTGGTTTCCAGAAAGCACAACTACCACACTATTCCATGGTTGTGGAATCGGCCATGCATCGTCTGAAGAGCCAGAAGATGCACTTTGCGGTGCCTCCCGGCAGGGAGGCCCACAACCTCGATGGCATCGGTAGGAAGTGCTTCCAGGGGTCCATGCTTGCTTGCCGTGTCCAGTCTTACCAGCTGTACATGGGCATGTACTTGCGAGACCTGGCCAAGGAATTGGCCAGATTCTCTGCTGGTCTCTCCAGGGAACCCTTGCAGAGATTTAAGACCTTGTCCTCGGGGATTCGGGAATGCTCAAAGTTCATTTCCCGCGCCGCCTACAATGGCTTCGGCCCGAGTTGCGGCTGCCGGCATCGCGGCTCGACGCCAGGCATGGCTGCAGTCATCGGACCTTGAGCCATGGGTTCAGGACAAGTTGGTCGATGTCCCCTGCCGAGGAGAGAACCTTTTTGGCAAACCCGTGACAGAGAAGGCCGCTCAGCTCGAGACCGAGCACCTTACCCGGACAAGGCTGTCGAGGAAGAGCTCTGCCCCTTCACATAAAAAGAAGGGCTCGGGTAAAAAGTCCTTTTACGCGAGGAAGGGCACTGCCTACAAACAGTACCCTCAGTATCAGGCTGCCCAAGCTGCCCCCCAGGGTCAGCAAGCCAAGGGCCCGGGTAATGGGCCCCGTAGGCAGAGAACCCCCAAGCCTTCTGCCCCTGCTTCCACTCAGCAGGGTGGGGGTTTTTGACTCCTTGAGCATAGCCACTCCGTCCCTGCTTTCCCAGCCCTGCACAGGCGGTCGCCTTGTACTCTTTGCCCACCAGTGGCCTCTCATTACCAGCGACAGTTGGGTGCTGGACATAGTCCAAAAGTGCTATGCCCTGCATTTTCATCAACTGCCTCCGTCTTACTTCCCAGGGGAGCCCTTGAGGCCTCCCCTGCACACCGACCTTCTCCTTCAAGAGCTCCAAGGTCTGTTGGTGGACAGGGCGGTGGAGCCTGTGCCTCCCCACTTGCAAGGTCACGGATTCTACTCAAGGTATTTCCTGGTACCCAAAAGGACCGGTGGCCTTCGACCCATTCTGGACCTCAGGAACCTCAACAAGTTCCTAGAGAAAGAGAAGTTCAAGATGCTTACTCTTGGAACACTTCTGCCCTACCTCCAGCAGGGAGATTGGCTATGCTCCTTAGATCTAAAGGATGCGTACACTCACATCCTCATTCATCAAGACCACAGAAAGTACCTCAGGTTCATTGTGAGAGGAAACCATTATCAGTACAGAGTACTACCTTTTAGCCTGACCTCCACTCCCAGGGTCTTTACCAAGTGCCTGGCAGTAGTTGCGGCCTACCTGAAAAATCAAGGCATCTTTGTCTTTCCCTATCTGGACGACTGGCTCATCAGGGGTCAGACGTGCCTGGAGGCCAGACAAGCCACCCTCAGAACCGTTGCTCTGCTTCAAAACGTGGGCTTTGTCATAAACTTCGCAAAGTCCACTTTGCTCCCCTCCCAGAACTTGGAGTTTAAAGGGGCAAGGTTAGATTCTCAACTGGCAAAGGCATTCTTGCCAGAAGACAGGGCCCAAAGACTGATGGACGTAGCCAAACAGTTTCTAAACAAGCCTCTGGTCTCCGCCAGACTCTGCCTCAGACTTCTGGGCCACATGGCTTCGACAGTGCATGTGACTCCCAATGCTAGGCTCCATATGAGGCCTGCAAAGTGGTGCCTTCGGACTCAGTGGTCTCAGGCCACAGGCCGCCTGAGAGACAGGATAAGGGTGTCCAGACCCCTTTTGGCCTCCCTCAGCTGGTGGCTACATCCACCCAATCTGCTGAAGGGGATGCTCTTCCAAATGCCAGAATACTCGGTGGTCCTCACCACCGAAGCCTCTCTGCGGGGCTGGGGTGCTCATTGTCTGGACAAGTGCACCCAAGGCCTCTGGTCTCCCTGGGAGGCAGCCCAACAGATCAATCTCCTGGAACTTCGAGCTATCCGCTTAGCTCTCAAGGCTTTTTCTCCGGCCCTGGCTCACCGCTCAGTCTCGATTCAAACAGACAACTAGGTAGCCATGTTTTATGTGAACAAACAGGGCGGGACTGGGTCACAGCTCCTTTGTCGGGAGACTCAAGACCTTTGTTCCTTTGCCCTGAATCACAACATGCTTCTCAAGGCGGTGTACCTTCCAGGCCAGGAGAACTGCCTGGCCGACCGGTTGAGCAGAATTCTGCAGCCCCACGAGTGGCAGCTGCATCCCTTGGTGGTTCAGAAGATCTTCCTGAAGTGGGGTCTCCCTTGGATAGATCTCTTTGCAAGTCCGCTGAACAAGCAACTGCCCAAGTTCTGCTCCAGGCAACCGCATCCTTTGAGGATAGCACCAGATGCTTTTCTGATGTCCTGGTCTCCGGGCCTCCTGTATGTGTTTCCTCCCACGCCCTTGGTGGCCCAAACTCTTTTCAAGACTCTTCAGGACAAGGCCTCGGTCCTGCTGGTAGCTCCCAGGTGGCCGAGGCAGCCTTGGTTTCCACTTCTGCTTCAGCTGGCAGTGGATTCTCCACTACCTCTGGGGTTGCAACTCGACCTTCTCTCACAGGAGCAGGGTTCCCCTCTGCACCCCAATCTCAAAGCTCTCAATTTGATGGCCTGGAGGTTGCAAGGGTAGTTTTGGCTCCCTGGGGCCTACCTCAGGAAGTTGAGGAGGTTGTCCTAGCCTCTAGGAAACAGTCCACTAGAAAAACCTATGCTTTCAAATGGAAAAGGTTTTCTGTGTGGTGTCAGCTGCGTACAGAAGATCCTTTCTCATGTACTGTACCAGTAGTGCTTCAGTATCTACCGCACTTATCCAATCAGGGACTGAAGTCCAATTCTGTTCGGGTCCACCTCTCAGCTCTAGCAGCTCACCACTCACTGGTGGAAGGACATTCCCTGTCGGGCCACCCCTTGGTGTCCAGGTTTCTCAGAGGCTTGCTCTTGCTCAAGCCTCCCATCCGTCCTCCTGCTCCTGAGTGGGAGCTGAATGTGGTCTTGCAGCAACTGACTCGCCCACCCTTTGAGCCGATGGCTACTTGCCCTCTAAGCTTCCTTTCCTGGAAGACACTCTTCCTGATAGTCCTCACCTCGGCTAGGTGAGTGAGTGAGCTTCAGGCCCTGGTCTGTGATAGACCTTACACCAGGATTTATAGGAACAGGGTAGTCCTCAGGACTCATCCCAAGTTCCTCCCTAAGGTTGTCTCCTCTTTCCACCTCAACCAGGAGGTGGTTCTTCTAACATTCTTCCCTAGGCCTCATGCAAGCCAGGCTGAAGCAGTTCTGCATACCCTGGACTGTAGGAGGGCCTTGTCCTTCTACCTTGACCGTACGCAAAGGCATCGAAGGGCTACTCAGCTCTTCGTCTCCTTTGACCCCAATAAGTTGGGGTTGGCTGTGTCCAAGTGTACCTTGTCCATCTGGGTGGCTGACTGTATCACCTGGGCTTACAATGGCTGCCTCAGTGGCTCATCTCCGCTCTGTGCCCTTGGTAGACATCTGCAGGGCTGCAACTTGGTCTTCAAGCCAGACGTTTGCGACCCATTACTGTCTGGAGAGGGAGTCCCGTAGGGACAGTGCTTCTGGCCAGGCAGTACTCCGGAATCTCTTTGAGGTTTAGGCAACTCCTGCCCTCTGTTGGGCTACCGGTGGAGGTTGTGTCCTTGGAAAGCCTTTCTTTGCTGCTGTGACTAGAGGGAGTTCTCTTGTTCAGCCTGGGTTCCTGGTAGCCCAGAGCTAGGGAGTCATCCATATGTGAGGACTGACTTCCTGCTTGGTCCTGGAGAAAGAGTAGTTACTCAACTGTAACAGATGTTCTCCAGGAGCAGCAGGAATCAGTCCTCACAACCCTCCCTCCTCCCCTGGGAGTTGCAGTTGTACATAGTTTAATTTTTTCATTTTTGTGTGCTGTTCTTAGCTATGTCATTTGACTGAGGTAAGATGGCACCTTTAGGAGGGAAGGGAACGGCACATGCGTGCCAGCATTCCCAAAGGCTTTCATGGAAAGCTGGGGAAATGCTCCGCTGGGGCTTCATCGGCGCCGATGACACCCATATGTGAGGACTGACTTCCTGCTTGATCCTGGAGAAGTTGAAATTTTCATGAGAACTGTTTACACAACCTTTTGTCGATCTTCTATTAAAAGGTCACAATTTAAAGAATTAGCAGATGCTTCTGAATGCGAGTCAATTGCTTTTAGAACTCTGAATGAAGTGTGGTGGTTATCTAGACATTTTGCTCTTCAAGCAATTATTCGAAATTATGATCCATTATTAATATACTTTGAAGAAGAGAAGGATAATGATCCCATTGCAAAGTACTGTTATAAAAAGCTAAACAGCCATCAATTCCATATAACACTGCAAATTTTGAATGATGTTTTATCTGAACTAGCTTCATTAAAAATGGCATTTCAAAAACGTGGGCTAACACCACTGGAAGCATATCATCTTGCACAGGGTAAGCTGAACAAAATCCGAATGCAATACTTGGGTGACACAGTAAAATGGAGTGATAATGTTAAAAATCTTCGACAAGATACCTGGAGACGTTTCAGTGGATACTAGTTCCACACTTATTTTCATTAATATGCTGTGTCTGCATTTAGGGGAAAGATTTCCTTTAAATGAAATTAAGGAATGGTCTGCTTTTGACTTGACAGCAATAGCACAGTGTGATTATGAATTATGAATTGAAAACATCCGATCACTCTGCTTAAAGTACAAACAATTTCTTATGGAGGAACATATTGTTATTCAGCAGTACAATGACTTCAAGTTCTTAGTCGCAGAAAAAATCAAAAGCAAACTGATAAACAGTTTTCCGGATATGGTGACTTTGACGTTTCAGAATGCTCACTTTGCAGATTTAGTGAAATTGATGGATATTGGTGGAACATTTTTGGCTTCTAGTGCAGATTGTGAGCGTGGTTTCAGCTTGATGAACTGTTTAAAAACCAAAATAAGGAATCGCTTACAGTTAGAACATTTGGAAATGCTGATGCGTGTTAAGAGTCATCTTCAAGATGGCGGATCAGTAGACCTTGATAAAATTTATTCAGACTGGTTAAATTTGAAAGAACAGTGGGGTTCCGTAATGTGTTAACAGTGGGGTTCCGTAATGTGGACTTTATCATGGTGCATATTTCTTATTGTAGTATGATTTTTTGCCTTTCATTTTTTTATGGGATTGACCTGTACTTATTTTAGTTGTTGTATATGACAATAAAAAAAAAAAAATTGAAAGAAAAAAGAAAAAAAGTTTGAGAATGAACTGTTAATAGTAAGGTCATTCTCTTCTTCCATACATAAATTATTTACATGAAATAACTGACTTTCAATAAAAATTAACTGAAATAATACCGCATTTGTGATTGTAATTACTAGAAATGTTCTGCTTCATTTAGTAATCGTCTATTTTCATTTAATTTGATAAAAATAAATGTAGTGTACATACTGTATTCTGACGTGTTGTCAAATTTTAAAGTATATAACTCCGAGTGTCGTTATGTGGTGCACAAAAATTTAACCTTCCCTCAAAAGCTGCACACCTGATATTTTATGCGCACACAGCCTACAGAAAATTAGAGGGAACATTGTATGGGACTCCCTAGTTACAGGCTATCGAAAAACCTGTAGAAATGCCATGGGTAGCCTGGAAAAGGTGAACCGTGAGCAGCAGCAATTGAGAATTAAGCAAAACTCCCAAGAAACCCAAGTGTCCAGTGAGAACCAGCACTCCGGTAGCCTGAACACAGAAGGCTCCAAGGGCAGGAGTTGCCTACACCCCAAACAGATGACGGAGTAAAGCCTGGCCGAAGATGCTGTCCTGTTGCGACTCTCTCTCCAGGCAGTAATGAGCTGTGAAAGTGTGGACTGAAGACCAGGTGGTGGCCTGGCAGATGTCTGACAAAGGGAGAGAATGCAGGTTTGCCACAGATGCTATACCATGGCCTGGACGCTGTGTGCCACAACCCAGCTGAGGAGCTTTGCGATAGGTCTGGGTCCGTTGTAAGTAGAAGGACAGGGCCCATTTGCAATCCAATGTATGAAGAACTAGTTTCTCCTTGCCGGCATGAGACCGTGGAAAGAAGGTGGGGAGGGTTACTTCTTGGTTGAGGTGGAAAGGAGATACCACCTTCGGGAGGAATTTGGGGTGCATGCGGAGCACTACCTTGTTTATGTACAACCTTGTATATGGTGGATCCGCCATCAGGGCCTGTAGTTCGCTCATTCTTCGAGCGGATGTAAGGGCCACCAGAAAGGCCACTTTCCAAGACAGGTAGCGCAGGTAGCAAGTGGCTAGGGGCTTGAAAGGTGATCTGGTGAGCTGTGAAAATACCTCTATTGCCGGAGGGCGGAGAGGGGACTTGGATAACAGGAGGCCCCGGAGAAACCTGGAGACCAGGGACAGGCCCGAGAGGGGTTTTCCCCTCAACAGGGTGGTGGTGAGCAGCTATCACGCTTAGATGCACCCTCACTGAGTTTGAGTAGCCTGGTGTGGGACAGGTGCAGTAGGTACTGGAGTACTAATTACACTTGGAAGGAGAAGAGATTCACTCTACTTTCCGCAGACCAGTCGGAGAACCTTCCCCACTTCAGGGTATAAGCCCTTCTGTGGATGGCATTCGGAAGGCCAATAGGATCTTCTCAACTCCTTTCAGAAAACTTTCAGCAGCCATGCTGTTAGCATTAGGGACCCCAGGTTGGGGTGCAGGAGGGAGAGTCCCAATCCTGAGATAGGAAGTTTGGGGCTCTGCCTGGGGGGCTTGGTGTGCCACCGACAGGGAGAGCAGCAGTGCACTCAAAACAGTCAAAAGCTGCACGGTTGACAAATTTAGAAACATCCTGGGCATGTTTGACCAATGTGAGAAAATCCTGTCTTTTATCCTCAGGAAGAAGAGGGCTCAAAACCTCTAAATCCCCTGTAATTTCCTTCAGGAACATTCCAATATATAAAATATAGGAATTGATCCTGGCAGAAAGCATGGAAGCTTGGAAAGTACGATGTCCAAAAGCATCCAAAGTTCTGCACTCGCGTCCTGGAGGATTAGAAGCATGTCTCTTTGCACTCCTGATCCTTCTCATAGCTGATTCCACTACAATAGAGTGGTGAGGAAGCTGAGTCTTCTGGAAACGAGGACAAGGAGGGACTCGGTACATAGTATCCAGTCTACGAGAGTGAGGAGAGGTGGTAAGAGGCGTCTCCCACATTCTTAGCATGAGATCATGCAAGATCTCATGGATGGGTAGAGTAGCTGCCTCTTTAGGAGCTTTGGGATATTGTAAAATTTCCAACTCCTTTGCTCTGGGCTCTGATTCAGGAGCCACAGTAATGGACAGACCTCGAGCCACCTCCCTGATGAAGTCTTGACAGGAAATATCTTCTGGAGGAGACATCCTGCGCTTAGGGGAGGAAGGCTCCTCTGGGAGAAGTATTACTGCATCGACAGAACTGTCAGAATCCTCAGATTCTTCTGAGGACTCGAAGTACCGTCTGTCCGGATGCTCTTGAAAAGCCCGATACCCGTACCGACCGAAGTCGGTACCGGTGTATCGGTACCAGAGGGCATCGCATGAGTGGGTGCCGGCAATGTGGACACCGGGGCCGGTACCGGTTGAACTGTCTGACGCGGTTCCGAGGGTGTCGATGCCACAAGGAGAGCCGCCAGACTGTGTTCAATAGCCAGGAATCTCTGGTCTATCGACGCTGCCGATGCCTGGATGTCGGTACCGGAGAAAACAGCCGGTACCCCAGAGCATGGCACCAGTATTTCTGCCGAGGTTGAGGCCTCGAGAACGTCCTGGAGCCCCAATAATGCTTTGGTAGCCGAAGTCTCCCGCTGGGGCAATTTTGCCGGTGCAGAATCCTCAAGGGCAACGCCAGAGGCATCTCGATGCTTAGAAGGAGATCTACCCTTTGAGGACCGGCTAGACTTGTGTTTAGTTACTTGAGATCCACGGGAGGGGGAGGAAGAGGAAGCCCTGGAAGACGTCGATGCCACCAAGGCTGCATCAGAGGGAAACAGGGTACTGAGCTTAGCAGCTCGGTTCTGCCGACCTCTTTTAGACATCATGGCATAGGACATACATTCCGTGATGGAGTGGTCAGGACCTAAACATTTGAGACACCATTCATGGGTGTCTGTGACGGAGATGGTACTGCCACACTTGGTGCACTTTTTGAAACCCGAAGAGGGCTTTTCCATTGTGGAGGAATTTTTGGGCCTAAGGCCCAAAAAGGCGTGTGCACGTGGAAAAAAGTACTAAGTATTTTTTTTTTTTTTTAAAGAGAAGAAAAAGGAAAGAAAAACCGGCAGTACCGGTAGAGCGTCGAGGAAGACAGACGCAACCACAAAAAAGAAAGGTAATAAGGGAAATTTTCTGCGGTGACAGGAACAACGACCTGCTGGCTCTGCGGAAAACGAAGAACTGGAGAGGCAGTTGGGAAAGGCAGGAAGGCAGCATGCAGGCGCTGTGGGATGCTCCCAAAAGCTTTCTTATTGGACGCTGGGGAGCGTTCCCGCGCAGGTTCCGTTGGTACCGACGATACCCATATGTGAAGACTACATTCCTGCTTCTTCATGGAGATAGAAAAATTAAAAAGAAAAAGAGTATCCCCGATAGCTCTAAAAAATAGAGCAGGGGAAGGACAGGTAAAGGACCAGTGCAACTGGAAAATAGAGAAGCCTGATAAGGCGAAAAAAACGTTTTTCCGAGGGACAAGGGCATGAGTCCAAAGGGCTCGGCGGAAAAAGGGAGATGGCGGTTAGAGGACCATGCATGCATGGCAGCAATCCCAAAGGCTTTCTTTGACAGCTGGGGAATTGCTCCGTGTGGGCTCCGTCGGTGCCGACGTCACACATAAGTGAGGACTGACTCCCTGCTTGTTAATGTAGAATACAGAGTTTCTTCGGAGCAATCTCAGCAGTCTTAGAGAACATTTTTCTTCTTTTTCTCCGGGTCCAAGCTCTTCTCGGAGGAGTCACTGCCATGGGACTCTGAGGACCCTCGGGCCTCATGAGAAGTGCTGGGCTTGGAGCTCGGCATCGGGGATGCCGGGCCGAGTCAGACCTGGGCAACAGTTTTTACTGTGACCTTCTTTTGTTGATCTTAGGCGTCATGGGTGTTGGTCACGGACATGGTTTGACTACAGTGGTCACATTTTTTGAACCCACCTGAAGACATGGTGGGGAGCACCCAGATGAGGTCGATGACCCCCAGGCAAAAAAATGGTACGAACACCAGTTGAGACAAGCCTCGATAAGAAAAAGGGGCCACGGACAGCACCAGGATCGGCACCGGCTCGAGACGGTTAGAGGAAATGGTACGCAAACCGGAAAAGCTAACTTTTAAGGATAATTAGCAAGGATTTTCTCCGGGGAAACAGGACAGACATCCGTTGGGCTCCGCAGAAGAAAGGAGACTGAGCAATATGGCACCCTTGGGCGGGAAGTTCACCACGCATGTGTGGTAGCATACCCCAAAGGCTTTCTTTGAAAGCTGGGAAAATGCTTCCACACAGGTTCCATCGGCACCGATGTCACCCATATGTGAGGACTGACTTCCTGCTTGTTCCTGGAGAATCTCAGTTAACCCTGTTTGCAGTGGTAATGAAGTTTGAGCTAGGAGAAAATTTCTTCGCTTGGATTAAGTTGTTAAAAGAACAAGACAAGATGCAACCATGGGAATGTGAGAACTGCAGCATATGCATACAGGCCCTTTGGGATTTCCCTAGAAACAGCACTTTATAACTGTTTAGTCATAGTAATAGTGGCTGGAAATATTTCCTATGCTTGACAACTTCAAATGATGTTACTTATATATGTTATTACGATGAGATGCTCATATTCAGAAAATATTAAATCATGTCAGGTTAAATGATGCATGTGATAATTTACAAAGCTCAGCTGCTAATTCTAATAGATGTTACTGTAGACAAACTGTTACGAACTATATATCGCCTTTGCTAGATGAGCATTATGCTCCATGTGTTCCGTAATTGCCCTTCTTCAGTAAAGGTTTGACACTAAACTGAGATGCGACTTTCTTGTCCTCCACCAAGTAGTTAGGACTTGGGAAGTCTATGATTTTCCAGCAAATAATAAACTCTTGATTTATTCTGCTAAGAATTAAATGAAGTGATACATAGCAGAAAGCAGTTTATACAAGAAAAAAATGTAGTCATTCAAAGTTGTACATATTAAAAAGACGTATCCAAAATACAATTTAACAGAACCAAGAATGTTATTTTAGTTGTGACTTACCACAGAAATGCAATACAAATGCCCTTAACCCTTTCAGACCTGAATTTTTTCACAGACATCATATATATATACATGGAATTCAATGGATAAACATGACGTCCATTACAGTGGACATACGGTCTGAAAGAGTAAAATTTGTATCCCTAACCATAACTGAGAAAGCGTAGTTACTCACCTGTAACAGGTGTTCTCCAGGGACAGCAGGAATCAGTCCTCACATATGGGTGACATCGGCGCCAACGTAGCCCTCATGCGGGGCAAATCCCCAGCTTTCAAAGAAAGCCTTTGGGAATTGCATCACACATGCACAGTCCCCTTCCCACCCAAGGGACAAATGACATTGCTAAAAAGACGGCAAAAAATAAAATAATAATAATAAAAGGACTGCAACTCCAAGGGGAGGAGGAAGGGTGGTGAGGACTGATTCCTGCTGTTCCTAGAGATCACCTGTTACAGGTGAGTAACTATGCTTTCTCCGGGAACAAGCAGGAAGAGTCCTCACATATGGGACTCCCCAGCTATAGGCTACCGAGAACCCACAGCTGAAAAATAGGCTCCCTCTACGAGAGCCACAAGCAGCCACAATAGGAATCTAACTGAGAGAGTAGCCTGACACAGAAGGGTTGGAGGGCAGGAGTTGCCTAGACCTCAAAAAGGTAACGGAGTACAGCCTGGCCGAAAGCACTGTCTCATCGGGACTCCCTATCCAGGCAGTAATGGTTTGTGAAAGTCTGACCCAAAGACTAGGTGGCGGCCTGGCAGATGTCTGCCAGCGGAACAGAGAGGAAATGAGCCACTGATGCCACCACTGCCCTGACCCGGTGGGCCGTAACATGACCCTCCAACGGAAGCTCGGCTGCCCTGTATGCAAAGGCAATACAGTCCGCCAACCAGGTGGACAGCATACGCTTGGAAACAGCCATCCCCAGCGTACTGTGATCGTATGATACGAAGAGCTGAGAAGCCGTACTATGACTCTGCGGACAATGAATATAGAAGGCCAACGCCCTCTTACAGTTCAGGGTATGCAGTACTGTCTCTGCCAGACTGGCATGAGGCCTGGGAAAGAAGGTAGGCAGCACCACCTCCTGGTTGAGGTGGAACCAAGAGACCACTTTTGCAAGGAACCTAGGGTGTATGTGGAGCACCACCTGGTTCCTATAGAACCTTGTATAAGGCCTGTCGGACACAAGGGCCTGAAGCTCACTCACTTGCCGAGCCAACGTGAGTGCCACCAAGAAAACTACCTTCCAAGTGCAGATGGCAGGTTGCCATCGGCTCAAAAGGCGGCCAAGTAAGCTGCCCCAAAACCACACACAAATCCCATTTGGTTGCTGGAGGGCGGACCGGGGTCTTCAGCAGAAGTAGACCACTCAAGAACCTAGAAACCAGAGGATGTGCAGAGAGAGGCTTCCCTTCCACCAGGAAGTGGTGTGCAGCAAGGGCACTGAGGTCAACTCTGACGGAGTTGGACTTAAGGCCCAAATCCAAAAGGTGGAGAAGGTACTGTAATACCACTGCAACCTGGCAGGAGAAAGGATTCACTTTCTGCTTCTCGCACCAAACCCCAAACCTACCCCACTTGAAGGCATAGGTCAGTCTAGTGGACAGACTTCTTGACGCCAGCAAGACCTCTTGAAAACTTTTAGGCAGGAGGAGTGGTGCGAGCACTACCCTTTCACTAGCCATGCCATTATGTTGAGGGAGCTGAGATTAGGGTGCAGGAGAGTGCCCCCTTCCTGGGACAGGAGATTCGGGGAGGACCCTGAGGGGATGGGGGCCTCCACTGCTAGCTGTAGTAGAAGCGGGAACCAGGGTTTCCTCGGCCACCTGGGGGCTACCAGGATGACCGCAGCCCTGTCCTGGAGGATCTTGAATAGAGTTTTGGCAAACCAGAGGTGTCGGGGGAAACCCATACAGGAGGCCCACAGACCATGATATGAGAAGTGCGTCGGCAGACACCCTGTGCGGGTGTGGCGGCCTGGAGCAGAACCGGGGACAACTGGTGATTGAACGGACTCACAAACAAGTCCCATTACTGGCCGTCCCCAGGTCTGAAAAAGCCAATGGACTACTCCCTTGTCCAGCTACCACTCTTGGGGCTGCAGAATCCTGCTTAGGCTGTCAACTAAGTAGTTGTCCTGGTCAAGCAGGTAAACTGTCCTCAGATGAATGCCATGCAGGACTGCAAAGGAGCACAGAACCAGGGTTTCCTGACACAGTAGACGGGACCCCCTTCCGCCCTGCTTGTTCACATAAAACATGGCTACTTGGTTGTCTGTACCAAGACAGGCTGGTGAGCCAAAGTCTGACAGAAAACTCGCAGAGCCAGGCGGATGGCACGGAGTTCCAAGAAATTGATTTGTTGTGTGCTCTCGCTCGGAGACCACACACCCTGAGTAGAAAGCCCCTGGCAATGGGCTCCCCAGCCCAGCAAGGATGCATTCGTGATCAGGATTCTCATGAGTCGAGGAATCTGGAAAGGCATACCCGCCTCAAAATGTAATGGTTGAAGCCACCAGTCCAAGGACTGCAGTAGCCTTTTGGACACTTTGACCCTGTCTCGGAAGCCGCCTGTGGCCTGCGTCCATTGGTCTCCGAGGCACCACTGAGCAGTTCGCATGTGGAGGTAGGCATCCGGTGTCACATGGACGGTGGAGGCCATGTGCCCGAGGAGGAGGCAGAAAGTGCCTTGCTGAACCTGGGATCTGCGATTCACTTGGCGTGCTAGCGCCAGAAACCTTTTTGCCCTGTCTGCTGGCAGGTAGGCCCTTGCTTGAAGGGTATCTAGTCTGGCCCCAATGAACTGTAGTTGTTGAGTGGGAACAAGGCTGGACTTGGGGTAATTGATTACAAAGCCCAGATGCTGGAGCACCTGGATGGTGCGAGATGTGGCCTGATGGACCTCTATGGCTGAAGTGGCTCTGATGAGCCAGTCGTCTAGGTAAGGGAAGACAAAAACTCCTTGGAGTCTGAGAAAGGAAGCCACCACCACCAAAGGGAAGTGCCCTGTACTGGTAGCGACTGCCTCCCACCACAAAGCATAGATATTGCCTGTGGTCTGGGTGTATTAGGATGTGTGTATATGCATCCTTTAGGTCTAAGGAGCATAGCCAGTCTCCCTGGCGGAGGTAAGGCAGCAACATTCCAAGTAAGATCATCTTGAACTTCTCCCTCACCAGGAATGTTTTTAAGTTGTGCAGGTCGAGGATGGGCCTGAGGCCTCCTGCCCCTTTTGATACCAGAAAGTACCTGGAGTAGAAGCCCTTGTTCTGTAGGTGGTGGGGCACCGGTTCTACCGCCTGATCCTCAAGAAAACCTGCTAACTCCTTCAGAAGAAGGTCCCGGTGAAGGGGAGACCTGAGGGGCTCTCCTGGAAAATGAGGAGGAACCACCTGGGTCAAATGGAGGAGATAGCCCTGATGGACTATCTGTAGGACCCAAGCATCGGTGGTAATGGCTGTCCATCTGTGGGCATACAGGGCAAGCCTCCCTCCTGTGCATTGCCTGTCCCCTCTGGGGAGAGGGGTCATGCTGTAAGAGTCAAAATCCGCTCCCAGGCTGGGCCGGAGCCGGTGCCTGGGGTTTGGAGGCTTTCTGCTTACGAGGGCCATGCCCATCCCTTGGCTTGCTGTACCTGTTGGGGAGCCTGGGAGGCTTGAAATGGGTAGCTTCGGTAAGTAGCACTCTTCCTCGGGTAAAAAGGCTTCTTACCCCGAGCCCTTCTTCTTAGAAGGGGCAGAGGTCTTCTTTGAGAGCTGTGTCCTGGTCATGTACTCGGACTCGATCTCAACAGCCTTGTTGTTCATGGGTTTGCCAAAGAGGTTCTTCTCCCTGGCATGGGACATCGACCAACTTGTCCTGAACCCATTGCTCGAGGTATGACGACTGTAGCCATGCTTGGCGGCATGCACTGATGCCCCCTGCAGCTACCCGGGCCACCGACTCGAAGCCGTCACAGGCTGCTCGAATCAAGAACTTCGAGCACTCACGGACACCGGTGGACAGGCTCTTGAAGCGCTGCAAAGGTCCCTCGGAAAGACCAGCTGAGAACCCGGCGAGTTCCTTCGCCAGGTCCCTCAAAGTACATGCCCATGTACAGCTAGTAGGCCTGGATCCGACATGTCAGCATAGAACCCTGGATGCACTTCTTGCCAAGGACGTCCAAGTTGTGTGCCTCCCTGACAGGAGGCACCGAGGAGTGCGTCCTCTGACTCTTCAGCCTGCGCATGGCCAATTCCACAACCATGGAGTTTTGTGGCAATTGTGCTTTTCGAAATCCTGCTGATCACCGGCGCAGACGCTGGTGTCTCCCACATGCGGAGCATCAGTCATTCCAGGATCGGACGCACGGGTACAGTAAGGGCCTCCCGAGGGGGAGAGTCATACTGGAGGATCTCGAGCTCTTTGGCTCGATGATCCTCCTCGCATTCCACAGGGAAGGCCGAAGTCTTTGACATGTCCCTCACGAACAGGACTGTTACCTGCCTCGGCTGCTCCGTATCCCGTCGAGGAAGCTTCACTGGACGCTCCATCTCCGAGGATCCGGGTCGGCGTTCGGGGCTCCGCGACCGGTCCCGGGCGGGACCTGGCCGTTCAGAGCCATCCAACGCCGCCTTCGAGGATTTTTCTTTCCTTCGATGTTCCCGCGAGGGAGACCCCCCCTCTCCAAGGAACCTCTATGACGCTCGGGCTCGGAATGTTCTCCCAGAGATGCAGAGACCTTAGGCAAGGTCTGGGCCCGCGAAGGTAAAGACTCAGCAAAATTCCTATCATGCTGCTGCTGGCGGCTTCTCAGGGCCTTCGAGGACATCTTCCTGCACGGGCCACAGACCTTTGGGTAATGGTCAGGCCCGAGGCACCGGAGACAGCAGTCATGTGTATCAGTGAGAGACATCAACTTGGTACACCAATCACATTTTTTAAACCTGCTGGCAGGCATCGGGGGAAAAGGGCCCCTGCAAGGTCGAAGACCCGGGCTGCCAGTGAAAGAAAAAGAGCGCAAACACTAGTCACCAAGGACAAAAAACGAAAAATCAAGCTGAAGGCGGGAAGGGGAACCAACGTCGAACTGGCAAAGAAAAAAAATGAATTTCCTAACTTTGAGAACTTTTTCCATGGCGACTATGGGACAATGTCCATTGGGCTCCGCGGAGAAAGGAGACTGAGCAAGATGGCAACCGTGGGCAGGAAGGGGACCGCGCATGCGTGATGCAATTCCCAAAGGCTTTCTTTGAAAGCTAGGGATCTGCTCCGCACGAGGGCTCCATCGGCACCCATATATGAGGACTGACTTCCTGCTTGTTCCCGGAGAATATGCTCCTTCTTTTACATTCCACTTTAAAAACCTGCAGAACGTTAAAGTTTTAACACTTAAAAAGTATTTAAAACCATGACCAGGACTTAAAACAATCCCTTATTGTAAACCATTTAATCAGTGATAACTCTGGCATTAACAGAAAGTATTAGGGTCTCTTTAAAGTATGCTAAGCAATTAATATGAGAATCAGCACAGGCTTACAACACACACAGCAAATTGACTCTAAGCATGTGCTAATTCTTGTGTTAACTAAGAGTCATGGAATGGGGTAGGGAAAGAGTAGAGACTTAGGGGCTTGTTTACAAAGCCGCGGTAGAAGCTTCCGCCCAATATCGGAGCCGCAGTCCCATTGAATTCAATGGGACCGTGGCTCCGATATCGGGTGGAAGCCGCTACCGTGGCTTTGTAAACAAGCCCCTTAGTCTTACAATTAACATACAGTAGGGTACCGCATGTTAACACAGCATATAAAGTGATGCAGTCAATGACACTTCAACTGGTGGCGCTAAGTGTTTCTGCATTATTTGCAATGCAGTTAACACATGGTAAAGTGTGTCTCTGTATTAGCTGTAAGGAAATATAGAAACATAGAAATATGATGACAGAAAAAGACCACATGGCCTATCTAGTCTGTCCTTCCATATCAACAACAGTCCCCTTTTTTCCTTTAGAGATCCTCTGTGTTTGTCCCATGCTGTTTTGAATTCAGATGCTAGGCATACCCCCCAATGGTTAATGTAGAGGCTTTGTAGCTAGCATACAATAATTTTGGCTATTAACACACAGTAACTGGAACATTTTTAACATACTTTAGTAAAGGGAGCCTTTAGTTCTTTGGAAAATTCTTTTGGCAGTTAAAACCATAAGAGAGTTCCTCCTTTCTGCTATTAACAGAAGAAGTGGTAGCTTCACACATTATGACAGATATCAAGCACACTTGGGACAGATCCCGGAAGTGGTAATGGCATAAAAGAGAAACAATCAGTAGAGTCTGCTGTAGTGCAAGAATTAGGGACAACTGGGCAGAACTGATGATGCTTCTTTACAGTTACTACAACTGTACCAAGAATTTATATTTTATCATTTATGAATCTAAGTAAAAAGAGTAGTTACTCACCTCAAACAGATGTTCTCCAGGAGCAGCAGGAATCAGTCCTCACATATGGGTGATGTCGGCACCGACGGAGCCCCCGTGCGGAGCATTTCCCCAGCTTTCATAGAAAGCCTTTGGGAATGCAGCGTGCATGCGCGGTACCCTTCCCGCCCAAGGGTGCCATCTTGCTCAGTCTGATTACATAGCTAAAAGACAGCAAAAAAAATAGCAAAAAATAAAGCATATAACTGCAACTCCAAGGGGAGGAGGGAGGGTTGTGAGGACTGATTCCTGCTGCTCCTGGAGAACACCTGTTACAGGTGAGTAACTACTCTTTCTCCAGGACCAAGCAGGAAGTCAGTCCTCACATATGGGACTCCCTAGCTCAGGGCTACCAGAGGCCCCAAACTGAAAAATGAGCTCCCTCTAGAGCCTCAGCATGCAAGAACAGAATCTTCTCTGATAACTCCCCCGACAGGTTGCCCAACACCAGGGCCGGAGGGTAGGAGTTGCCTAGACCCCAAAGAGATTATGGAGTACTGCTTGCCCGAAAGCACTGTCCCTGCAGGATTCCCTCTCAAGGCAGTAGTGGGCCGCAAAAGTCTGGCTTGAAGACCAAGTAGCGGCCCAGCAGATGTCTGCCAACGGAACAGAGCGGAGATGAGCCACTGACGCAGCCTTCGCCCTGACACGGTAAACCGTAACTCGACCCTGCAACGAGAGGCCGGCTGCCCTGTAAGCTCAGGCGTTGCAGTCAGCTACCCATATGGACAAAGTACGCTTGGAGACAGCCAATCCCAACTTATTGGGGTCATAAGAAACGAAGAGCTGAACCGCCCTCCAGTGCTCCCGCGTACAGTCAAGGTAGAAGGACAACGCCCTCCTACAGTCCAGGGTATGCAAGACCATCTCAGCCCGGCTAGCATGAGGCCTGGGAAAGAAAGTCGGAAGAACCACCGCCTGATTGAGGTGGAAGGAGGAGACTACCTTTGGAAGGAACTTAGGGTGAGTCCGCAAGACTACTCTGTTCCTATAGAACCTAGTATATGGTGCTTCTGATACTAGGGTCTGGAGCTCACTCACTCGCCTGGCTGAGGTAAGGGCTACCAGAAATAGCGTTTTCCAGGATATAAAATGCAGAGGGCAAGTAGCCATAGGTTCAAATGGTGGGCAAGTAATCCGTTACAAGACCACATTTAATTCCCATTGAGGGACAGGTGGACGCACTGGAGGCTTAAGTAAAAGCAGACCTCTGAGGAAGCAAGCCACCAAAGGATGGCTGGAGAGAGACTGACCCTCCACCTGTGAGTGGTGTGCGGAAAGAGCACTAAGATGAACTCTAACAGAATTGGACTTAAGGCCTAGGTTGGACAGGTGAAGCAAATACTGCAGCACCACTGGTACCAGGCATCAGAAGGGATTCTCGTTATGCTGAGTACACCAGGTAGAGAATCTACGCCACTTAAGTGCATAAGACTTTCTGGTGCATTGCCTCCTAGAGGCCAAGACTACGTCCACCACTTCTCTAGGCAGTAGTAAAGGCGCTAGGACTACCCTTTCAGCAGCCAAGTCATCAAATTGAGGGACTGGAGATTGGGGTGCAAGAGAGACCCCTGCTCCTGAGAGAGGAGATCGGGTTGCATCCCCAGAGGAAGAGGAGTGTCCACCGCTAGCTGCAACAGGAGTGGGAACCAGGGTTGCCTCGGCCAACTGGGGGCCACCAGGATCACTGAGGCCTTGTCCCGGATCACCTTGAACAGTGTCTTGGACACTAGAAGCGTGGGAGGAAACGCATACAGGAAGCCGGTAGACCATGGAATGAGAAATGCATCCGCTGCTACTCTGAGAGGATGCGGTTGTCTGGAACAGAACCTGGGAAGTTGACGGTTCAGAGGACTGGCAAAGAGATCCATGGTTGGAAGACCCCATCTCAGGTTGAACCACAAAAGGATTCAACTGCCATTCGTGGGACTGCAGGATCCTGCTCAATTTGTCTGCCAGGTAATTTTCCTGACCTGGGAGATTGACTGCCCAGGAGCGCTTCTGTGCTTCCTGACATAGAAGGCAAGATCCTGTGCCCCCTTGCTTGTTCACATATAACATAGCAACCTGATTGTCCATCTGAACTAAGACGGACTGGTGAGAGATGAGGTGGGAGAAAGTTCTTAGGGCCAAGAGGATAGCTCTTAGTTCTAAGAGATTGATCTGCTTTGCAGCCTCCCAAGGAGTCCACAGGCCTTGAGTATATGCCCCTTGGCAATGTGCACCCCAACCTTGAAGAGAAGCATCGGTTGTCAGCACCTGAGAGTGTGGAGGAGCCTGAAAAGGCACCCCTTGCACCAGATTCGGAAGGTGAAGCCACCACCGCAGAGAAGACTGTAGTAGGCTGGACACCCTCACTTTGTCCGTGATATTTCCTGTGGCTTGGTGCCACTGAGTTTTGAGTCCCCACTGTGCTGGACGCATGTGTAGACGGGCATTTGGGGTTACATGGACCGTGGATGCCATGTGCCCTAAGAACCTAAGGAATTATCTGGCGGAGAGCAGAGAATTGCTGCGGAATAGCCTGTCTAGGTCCATCAATCTGTGGGCCCTGTCCACTGGCAGAAAGGCCTTTGCCTAAACAGTGTCTAGTCGAGCTCCTATGAACTCCATGTTCTGGGAGGGGTGCAAACTGGACTTTGCGAAGTTTATAACAAACCCCAGGTGCTGAAGCAGAGCGACAGTGCGAAGGGTGGCTTGATTGGCCTCTTGCGGGGATTGACCCCTGATGAGCCAATCATCCAGATATGGAAAGACAAAGAGGCCTTGAACCCTGAGGTAGGCCGCTACCACCGCCAGGCACTTGGTGAACACCCTGGGTGCAGATGTAAGGCCAAAAGGCAGTACTCTGTACTGATAGTGGTTTCCTCCCACTACAAACCTGAGATACTGTCTGTGGTTTGGATGAATAAGGATGTGAGTATAAGCATCCTTTAGGTCTAAGGAGCATAGCCAATCTCCCTGCTGGAGGTAGGGCAGCAGGATTCCAAGGGTAAGCATCTTGAACTTTTCACTCTCCAGGAACTTGTTCAGATTTCGCAAGTCTAGGATGGGTTTGAGGCCTCCTGTTCATTTTGGTACCAGGAAGTACCTGGAATAGAAGCCTTGACCTCTCAGGTGGTGGGACTGCCTGATCCTTCAGAAGACTTGCCAACTCCTGCAGGAGTAAGTTCCAGTGCAGAGGGAGTCTGGGAGGCTCCCCTGGAAAATAGGAGGGGGTATCTGGTGGAAGTGGTGGAGATCGCCCTTCCGGACTATACTTAGAACCCAGGTATCCCTTGTGACGGCTGACCACCTGTGGGCATACAGGGCCAGCCTGCCTCCAGTGCTGATAGGGGCCAGCTGAGGATGAGAGGCTATGCCTTTGGAGTCAAAATCCCCCTCCCTGCTGAGCAGGAGCCGGAGTAGGAGGCTTGGGGGCCTTCTGCCTATGGGGCCCATGTCCCTGCCCCTTGGCCTGCTGACCCTGTTGGGGAACTACAGAGGCCTGATAATGAGGGTACTGTTTATAGGCAGATGACTTCCTCGGGTAAAAGGTCTTTTTTCCCAAGCCCTTCTTCTTCTGAGAAGGGGCAGAGGTTTTTCTGGACAGTCTTGTCCGGGTACGAGTCTTGGCCTCGAGTACTGCAGCCTTGTCAGCCATGGGCTTGCCAAAGAGGTTTTCACCTCGGCAGGGGACATCGACCAACTTGTCCTGCACCCATGGCTCGAGATCCGATGACTGTAGCCAGGCTTGACGGCGTGCACCGATGCTGGCCGCGGCTACTCGGGCCGAAGTCTCGAAGCCATCATAGGCTGCTCGAGAGATAAATTTCGAGCACTCACGAATACCCGAGGACAGAGCATTGAACCTCTGCAAAGGTTCCTCGGAGAGACCAGCAGGGAACCCAGCAATCTCCTTTGCCAGGTCTCGAAGGTACATGCCCATGTACAGCTGGTAGGTCTGGATACGGCAAGCAAGCATAGAGCCCTGGAAGCACTTCTTACCGAGGGCATCCAGGTTCCGGGCCTCCCGGCCGGGAGACACCGAGGAGTGCATCTTCTGACTCTTCAGACGTTGCATGGCCGATTCCACAACCATGGAGTGGTGCGGTAATTGTGCCTTTTGGAACCTGGGGCTCTTGCGGACTCGATAGATGGAATCGACCCGCTTGCTTAAAACCGGTGTCGATGCCGGCGCCTCCCACATGCGGAAGAGCAACCGTTCCAGCATCGGCGGAACTGGAACAGTAAAGGCCTCCTTCGGAGGAGAGTCATACTGTAGGGCCTCGAGCTCTTCGGCTCGAGGCTCCTCCTCGGGATCCGCGGGGAATGCTAAAGCCTTGGCCATATCCCACACGAAGTCCGAGAACTGGATATCCTCCGTGGGGGACCTTCTCCGAGGCTCGGACTCAGGCGAGTCCGTAGGAACGCACAGAGTCCGAAAGGTGTCGGTCGACTCCTCATCCTCTGTCTCCCAGCCGGACTCCTCGGAGGAGGAATCGAGCAGCTCCGGTCGGGCAGGCATGGATGCCATCCGCCTCAACACCGAGGTTACCGGCGTCGACGACCTCGGTCCCGAATGGGAGGCCGAGGGGGACCTTGGCCGAGGATCGACTCGAGCTCGCATGGACTCTAGGATCGGCTCAGCCTCCAGGGTCGACTTGGACGTTGATGTCCCGGTGTTCGGGGCAGATGATCCGGTGAGACTGGCGATCAGTGCCCGCTGCTGTTCCATGAAGGCAGCCAAGCTGCTCTCCAAGGCCGTCAACCTGAGTCCGCGCTCAGGAGACTCAGCAGCCCCCAACTCGGGCCGACATCGGCTTCCCTGGAGGTGAGTCCACGAGGACTACATTACTCACGTGACCCGGGGACTCCATCTCCACACGAGGTGGTTTTGCAGGCCTATCCGACTCTGAAGACCCGGGACGGTGCTCGGGGCTATGCAACTTGGCCCTCGAGGAGCCAAGTGCGTCCACCGATACCGCTCTTGCGGGTTTTTTCTTCTTACGATGCTCCCGCGAGGGAGACCCCCTTTCAGAGGAACCTCGACGCTGCTCGGGGCCGGAGTCCCGAGATGTCGAGGCCTCTGACGAGGTCCGGGCCCTACCGGACGCGGAGTCAGAGAAGATTCTTTCCTTTTGGTGCTGCCGACTCTGTAAGGCCTTAGAGGACATCTTCCCACATGGAGCACAGATCATCGGGTCATGATTGGGTCCGAGGCACCGGAGGCAGCAGTCGTGTGCGTCGGTGAGAGACATATGTTTCTTACACCGATCACATTTTTTAAACCCACTGGCAGCCATCGGGGGAAAAAGGGCCCCTGCAAGGTCAAAAGACAGGGCTGCCAGTGAAAAAAGAAAAAATGGCGCGAACGCTAGTCACTAATGACAAAAAACAAAAAAGAGATCCGGGCGCGATACCGGCGTATCGGGCCCAGGTGGGAAAGGGAAACCGTCGTCGAACCGAAGAAAACAGGTCAACGTAGAGAAAATGAAAATTACACTTACCTGGTAATTGTAGTTCCTGGAGGGTCCAGTTTAGTCCTCCACAATCGGGTAGTGCACCTCCTCCTGCAGCCTGGAGACTGGACCAATCAAATCTTCTGTAGGATATATGCAGACGGAGCTCCCATAAGCCCCCAGTGAACTAGTAACAAAGCAAACTTAACGAAGCAACACATGAGACTAATATAAAAACATGGAGACTAAAGAATAAAATCTTTCCCCTCAATAAGATATCAGCCCCCTCCCCAAACGAGGAAGCCAGAAAACTGCACCGCGCCGCTAGTGACGCCCCGGTAGCAAAAGGACAGCCCACAACCAAAATCCCAAGAGAGCTGGCTGAAAGCTCAATAGAAGGAACAGCACTTACAGGAAGCGCGGCCGAAAAGAAGCAGAACGGATAAGAGGAAGCCGCCGTATGACCAAAACGTTCGGAAAAGCGCGCCGCACTAAATAACCTGATACTCGGGAGGGAAGGAGGACTAAACTGGACCCTCCAGGAACTACAATTACCAGGTAAGTGTAATTTTCATTTCCTGAGTGGTCCTCCAGTTTAGTCCTCCACAATCGGGATGTAGCAGAGCAGTCAACACCGGGCGGGACCTTGCCATCCGGCGCGCAGAACCGCCGAACCAAAACAGGAATCCCGAGCGGCCAACACATCCAACCGATAGTGTTTACTGAAGGCATGTAACGACGACCAAGTGGCCGCCTTACAGATATCCGCTGGCGGAACTAAACTATACCTGCCCAAGAGGTCTCCTGAGCCCTTGTGGAGTGGGCTCGAATCCCCTCCGGAAGCGGCCGCTGCTGCAACAGATACGCTGACGCGATCGCTTCTTTGAGCCATCTTGCAATGGAGGCTTTAGCCACAGCCTCCCCCTTCCGTGCGCCACCGAAGAGCACGAACAAGTGGTCGGTTTTTCGAAAAGATTCGGTAACCTTCAAGTAACGACGAAGCACGCGACCCACATCTAGGCAGTGAAGCCCCTTGTCCGCAGGCCCGATGGAGCCTGAAGGCAGTATCGGGAGGAACACTGCCTGATTCACGTGAAAAGGAGAAACCACCTTAGGCAAAAAGGAAGGAACCGGGCGAAGAACCACTCGATCCTGGGAAAAAGACAAAAAGGGCTCCCGGCAGGACAGCGCTTGGAGATCGGAAATACGCCTCGCCGAACAGATGGCCACGAGAAAAACCGTCTTCAGAGTGAGATCTTTCAGAGACGCTCTACGCAGGGGCTCAAAAGGCTCGTGAACCAAGGCCCGCAGCACGAGGTTCAAGTCCCACGGAGGAACGAAGATCCTGCGGGAAGGTCGCAAATGAAAAACCGCCGTAAGAAAACGACGGACGTCTGGATGGGACCCGAGAGGAAGCCCCAACACTTTGCCTCGATAACAGGAGAGAGCCGCCAACTGGACTTTCAGGGAGCTAGCAGCAAGACCCTTATCAAAACCATCCTGAAGAAAACTTAAAACCGTCGCTGCACGGACTCCGCGCCGGGAGCACCAGTTTTCAAAGATTCTCCACACGCGTACATAAGTAAGAGAGGTGGACATTTTCCGCGCCCGCAGGAGGGTGGCAATCACCGCGGGGGAATAACCCTTCTTTTTTAACCGAGCCCTCTCAATGGCTAAACCGTAAGCGAGAATCGACCCACTTGGGGCATCCGCAAGGGCCCCTGAAGAAGAAGATCCGGCCACGCGAGCAGGAGCCAAGGGACGCCGTCACGCAGCCTGACCAGGTCGGCATACCAGGGTCTCCTGGGCCAATCCGGGGCTACCAGTAACACTCAACCCCGGTGGCCCTCGATGCGTTGAACGACCCGGCCGATCAGAGCCCACGGAGGAAAGACATAAAGAAGACCGGACGTTGGCCACAGCTGAATGAGTGCGTCGAGCCCCTCGGACATGCGTTCTCGCCGCCTGCTGAAGATGCGCCCCGTCTTGGCCGACTGAAACGTCGCCATGAGATCCATGACGGGCGGACCCCACCGATGAACTATTTGCGCGTACACTTGCGGGTTTAGCTCCCACTCTCCGGGGTCTACCTGCACTCTGCTGAGAAAATCAGCCTGAACATTGTCTGTGCCTGCAATATGCGCTGCCGAGATCGCCGGAAGACGAGTCTGCACCCAATTGAACAAAGCTCTTGCCTCCGATTCCAGGGTCACACTGCTGGTGCCCCCTTGGCGATTGATGTAAGCTACTGTGGTCGCATTGTCCGAGAGTACTCGCACCGGCCGTCCGAGGACCAGGGCTTCGAGGGCTAATAGGGCGAGCCGCACCGCCCGCAACTCGAGCCGGTTGATCGACCAAGAGGCCTCCAGTGGAGACCACTCCCCCTGCGTGAAGCGGGTTTCGCAGTGAGCACCCCAGCCGGATAAGCTGGCATCCGTTGTGAACGGAACCCAAAGCGGAGGCTCCAAGGGAATCCCCCGTTTCAGGTTCTCGGAGGATAGCCACCACCGGAGCGAACGACGAACTGGCTTCGGGCAAGGCAATCTCATGTTCAACGAGTCGAACTGGTTGGACCAACGACGTAGGAGAGCACTCTGGAGCGGGCGCATATGGAACCGTGCCCAAGGCACCACCTCCAGGGTCGCCGCCATCGTGCCGAGGAGTCGAAGGTACCACCACGCGAATGGAGCGGGCATCCCCTGGAAGAGGCGGACGAGACTCCGCAAAGCCAGAACACGGCGCTCCGGTAAACACACCAAGCCCCGCGCCGTGTCGAAGCGTACCCCCAGGTATTCGAGGTCCTGAGTCGGACACAGGCAGCTTTTGTGTTCGTTCACCACCCAGCCGAGAGATCGCAACAGGGCAACCACCCTGTTCGTGACCTGCACACACTCGTGGTTGGACTTTGCTCGAATCAACCAGTCGTCGAGATACGGGTGGACGAGGATACCCTCTTTGCGCAAGGCCGCCGCGACCACTACCATCACCTTTGTGAACGTGCGGGGAGCCGTGGCGAGACCAAACGGCATGGCCCGAAATTGGAAGTGGCCCCATGGAAAGGCGAAGCGGAGAAACCTTTGATGCGACGGCCGGATGGGAATGTGCAGATAAGCCTCGGAGAGATCGAGGGACGTCAGAAACTCTCCTTGACGCACCGCAATGATGACCGACCGCAGGGTCTCCATAAGGAAGTGCGGTACCTTGAGAGCACGATTCATGCCCTTGAGATCTAAGATTGGACGAAGGGAGCCGCCCTTTTTGGGGACCACAAAATAGATGGAGTAGTGACCGGCGCCTCTCTCTGAAGGAGGAACGGGAACTACCGCCCCTAGGGATAGGAGCCGATGCAGGGTCACGCGGATGTCCCGCGTCTTTTGATCGCCCTTGCTGGGAGACATAACAAATGAATCTCGAAGCTGGCAGGCAAACTCCAGCGCATAACCCTTTTCGATAATCTGCAACACCCACTGATCTGACGTAATTTGGGCCCAAGAAGGAAGAAAATCGCGTAAGCGACCCCCTATGACCGGGCTTCCCTCCAGAGCCCGCCTCGCTTCATTGTGGCTTGCGATTAAAGGAAGAGGACGAAGAGGATGAGGCTCCGGAGAAGCCTCGTCCTGCTCCTCGGAAACCACGAAACCCCTGAGAGCGGGCCCCAAAGAGGCCGCGCTGAGAGGTCCACAGTCGGGAAGAGCGAAACCTGCGAAAATCTCGAAACTGACCGCGCGCAGAGGGCGACGTTCTATTGAGTTTAGGCTTATCTTCCGGCAGTCTACCACCCTTAGATTCACCAAGGTCTTTGACCAACTTGTCTAGAGCCTCACCAAACAACCACCTGCCCCTGAAGGGCAGCTTACTGAGGCGAGACTTGGAAGATCCGTCGGCTGCCCAGTTGCGCAACCAGATGGACCGACGTGCCGCCACCACGGAGGCCATACTATTAGCCAAGGAACGGATCAAATCATAAAGCAGATCCGCCAGGTAAGCCGACCCGGACTCCATGCGGGTAACTTCCAGCAACCCCTGCTGATCCAGGCCGGAAACCGAGCGCAGACGCTGGGACCAGCGTAAGCAAGCCCTAGCAACCCACGCCCCACAAATGGAGGCTTGTAGGGACAAGGCGTTGGTATCGAAGGCTTGCTTCAACAAATTATCGACCTTCTTATCCTTTGCATCCTTTAAGGCCGCACCGCCCTCAACCGGGATGGTGGTTTTCTTAGTCACCGCTGATACCGCAGCATCCACCCGCGGTGACTTGAACAAGTCCTTGTCCTTGTCGGCCAAGGGGTACAGACGATTCATGGTCCTAATGCCCTTCAAACCGGATTCCGGTTGATCCCACTCAGATTGGATCATCTGCTCAACTACCCGGTGTACAGGAACCACCACCTGGGAGTCCCTCACCGCCTGAATGAGAGGGTCCTCTAGGCCATCCTCTTCCAGAGGCCGAGCCACGGCTAGGTTAAGGGTCTGAAGAGACTCTGTGATCAAAGGGACTAGCTCTTCCCTACGAAACACGCGAATAATCCTAGCCTGATCTTCCGGCTCCGGGATCTCCAACTCGTCAGCCTCAGTCTCAGGATCACCATCCGCCTCTCCATCAGGGAAACAAAGGGTGTCCTGATCCGGGTCCACAGACCTGAGCCGCTTGGCGGCCGGCTGAGAAAAGCGCTGAACCTCCCCCGAGGAACAAGAGGGGAAGGGCGCGGGCCAAGCCTCCGGCAGCTGACCAGAACGGCTCAGGCGGAATGCCTGATGCATGAGGAGAACGAAATCCGGGGAAAAATCTATAGGTGTAGCTGCCACAGCCGTATGCTGTATCTCAGGGACAGACCCGTTGGGCGGCGGTACCGAACCGGGCGGCCGAGAGCCCGTCGAGGGGGCACTCTCCGCAGCCAGAGGAGTGTCACCAGGGACTGGCAGCTCCTTCAGCTCAATTGAATGCTCCAGGTCTGAAGAAGCGGAGGCACAGCCCCTGCAGATGCCAGAGTCAGACACCGCACCCCTGCGTGACCCACAAATCACGCACTGCGGTTTGGCAGCCATCTGCTGAAAACTTCCCGCCAAGTAGAAGAGGAGGGAGGCAGAAACAGGGAAAGCCCACGCTAAAGGGGCTAACCCGAGAAAATGAGCACTTTTTTTTTTTTTTTTAATAAAATAAAACACTCCCTAGAAGCTTGGGAATGCCCTGAGCAAAATCGCCAGCCTAAAAAATGCCAAAAATGCCAGGGGGACCCGTGCACAAGTGATAAAAATTGGCAAGCAAAAGTTCCCTTCAGAGCTTCAAAATGGCCGCCGCACTCGAGCACCCGTGCTGAAAAACGGTGCGAAAAAACAAAATAAACGCGAGGAAAGGAAGAATAAAAGAAACAAAATCCAAATGAAGGGAAAAACTAGAAAAACCTAGTCGGAGCATTCAGCACGGAGTCGGGACGTCGGGACAGCTGACAGACCCGATGAAAATAGCAACGGGGGCGTGCTGCATCACCCGAGGAAGGGAATGAAGGTAAAGTTCCTACCAGCTCAGCAAACACCAACGGAGGCAGCCAGCAGCTCAGATGAAAAGGGAATGCTGGAAAAAGGTAGAGCTCTTCCCCGTGCAGTCTAGGGAAGAGCTCAACCCTGGCTGTCCAATTACTCCGGGAGGAAGGCAGGAGCCCAAAGCAGGACTGGCTTCTCACACCGGGAGGCCCCCTGTGTCTATGTTTTTTTTTTTTAAAGAAATTAAAGAAACAACTACCTAGGCAAAGAAAAGGTGAAGAAGAAAAGGGAACAAAGTAAACCCCAAAAAGACTAACTAGTGTTACTCCCCCAAGTGTCACTAAGTGTGACCAGTACAGGCACACACGTCCTCAAGCTGCAAGGAGACTGGACACACTGGGGGCTTATGGGAGCTCCGTCTGCATATATCCTACAGAAGATTTGATTGGTCCAGTCTCCAGGCTGCAGGAGGAGGTGCACTACCCGATTGTGGAGGACTAAACTGGAGGACCGCTCAGGAAATCAACTTTTTCCTCGGGTGAAATGAACATACATCCATCGGGCTCTGCGGAAAAAAGAAGACTGAGCAAGATGGCACCCTTGGGCGGGAAGGGGACCGCGCATGTGCGCTGCATTCCCAAAGGCTTTCTATGAAAGCTGGGGAAATGCTCCGCTCGGGGGCTCCGTCGGCGCTGACGTCACCCATATGTGAGGACTGACTTCCTGCTCGGTCCTGGAGAATGACCCCATCAGAGTGCCATGGACACATCGCATCAATATTTGAAAAGAAAGAAGCTAAAGAGAAGTACCAAGTAATTAAAGATTTTAAAAACAGGTGTGTTTATTCCCCAAACTAGAACAAACACATGTAATTATGAGAAGTGAGAGAGGAACATAAAATCCAAAAAAGAAGCTATAAAGAGAAGAAATAGAATTTTATATTAAAAGGAATTTGGTTCCTACTGGCATTTTAAACCTTTTGAGAAGGCAATTTATAAACCATGAGTTCAATCTTAGTTTAAAGCCGGGGTCTCAAACACGCCGGCCGCGAGAGAGCTTTGTGCGGCCCGCGACGGAGGGAAACAAAAAAAAACACTGGCTTCTGCTGCTGCTGCAGCCGTGGCAGCAGGAGAATCAGCTGTCCCGCGGCCCCTTCCCCTCTGTCCGGAAGAGCCCCGAGTCTGCTCCTTTAGCGGCAGGCTTTTCAAGCCGCTAAGAGAGTATTTCCCTCTCGCGTGGCTTGAAAAGTGAATAGGCTTAAGCCGCGCAAGAGGGAAATACTCTCTTCGCGGCTTGAAAAGCCCGCCGCTGATGGAGCAGACTCAGGGCTCTTCCGGACAGAAGGGAAGGGGCCGCGGGACAGCTGATTCTGCTGCTGCCACGGCTGCTGCAGCAGCAGCAGCCAGGGTTTTTTTTTAATTTACTTGGGCTGATGGGGGGGGGGGTTAGGACTGGAAATGGGCTGATGGGGGTTAGGAAGGACTGGAGGTGGGCTGATGGGGGGGAGGTAGGAGTGGTAATGAGCTACGGAGGGGCTAAGACTGAAATGGGGTAATGGGGGTTAGGACTGTAAGTGGGCTAATGGCAGCGGGGGGGGGGGGGGTTAGGACTGGTAATGGGCTATTGTGGGGCTAAGAATGAAAATGGGGTGATGGGAGGGTTAGGACTGGAAGTGGGCTGTTGGGGGGCTTAGGACTGGAAATGGGCTTAGTGGGGGGAGCTAGGACTGGAAATGGGCTTAGTGGGGGGAGCTAGGACAGGAAATGGGCTGATGGTGGGGCTAGGATAGGATTGGAAATGGGCTGATGTGGGGACTAGGATAGGATTGGAAATGGGCTGATGTGGGGACTAGAAGGGAGCGGATGCTGGGTGGGGCTGAAACTAGAAGGGAGCTGATGTTGGGGGAGGATTAGAATGGGATGGGGCTGGGAGAGTGAAATGGAGAGGGGAAAATATTTGTGTGGGAGGGAAGACAAATCTACAATTGGCCAGGTATTGGGAGAGTAAGTGGTGATTGAGGATGGAGGGGTAAAATTTGAGTGGATGAAATAGGAATGAGGAAGGAGCAAAAGGAGAAAGATTAGTATGTTAAAGCAGATGTAGAGAGAGAATGGAGAAAAAACTAGAAGAGAGAAGAAAGGACAAATGGACAGCAGACGATGGAGAGTTAGCAGAAGACACAAAGAAACCAGAAGAAAGTGGCTGGAACAACTGCAACTGAAAAAAATGCACAAAAGGTAGAAAAATATCTATTTTGAATTTATTAACTGGAATATGTCAGCTCTGGGAAATGTGCATCATTAACTCTACGCTTTGTATGGTAACATTATGCAAATATTTATGCAAATGAGGCCCCGTGTCTTATGCGGCCCGCGGGTTACTTTCCAAGTCCTCATCTGGCCCTCAAAGCAATTTGAGTTTGAGACCCCTGGTTTAAAGCTACTTTTCAATCGAAGTTTCAAAACTGTCAAAAACAACTTGCTGAAAATTTTTCCTCAACATTATCATGCTGCTGAAATCGTTGAATCTTTTGAGCCGCCTTTTTCAAACTCCAAACCCCTGACGCAGTTATATGAAATCTGCAGGCAGGTTGGGTTAAAGAGGCATTCTGCAAGTTTGGTTGGTGCTGTGGCTGGACGCCAATGAATTTTCTTGTTACACTCGTGTAACAACTCTGTTGTTACACGAGTGTGTGTGCAGTGCCTAATGTTTGTATGCAAAGGCAAAGGCTGTGATTATGGCTTTGAGTGATTAATTATAAGATGACTAAACTTTGTGCAAACAAATGAGTCAGCAAGGACATTATTTAAAGCAGCATATGAGCAGTGTTAAAGTGGTGCTCAATAGTTCTGATCCTCAATATAGCTAACCTCAAATATCAACACCCCCACACTCACCATTGTGCAGTTCTCCTGTAACTGTTCCTTCTCCCTGGGAGCTGCCATCCTGGTCTCTCCACTTCCAGTCAATGCCTCGAATAACACGAGCTCCAGGGACCATGTACTTCAACACCTGGGACCGGACAAGCCGCCGCTGCCGTCTCAGATTAGCTTCAGCTTCTTTAGCAGCTTTCCCTATAGAAAATACAAACAAATGCTGTCCATACCCTGGCCATGAAGCACAGACAGGAATAGTCTGTTGACATCCAAAATATTACTATATCTAACCTAATTACCTATTACAGTTCTCTAACTGAAGGTGAAATTTTACTTACCTGATGATTTTCCTTACTGGAGTCCTGACCAGACCATTCCAGACCAGAGGGTAGTAAGGGTAGTATCACCCTGCCAGCAGATTATGGACATGGAGAGAACTAGAAGCTTCCAGTGACATCACCAGTACTAGTGTTGGTGTAGCTAAGCGCAGCCTCCAGCATTTCTTTTAAGCAGCATATAGTAATATGGAACTGACTATGCAAAGAGGGCAACCCCGGATAACCAAACACAACCTCCGTAGGAAATTAAAAAGATAGAAGTTCCCTAAGAAAGGGCCAAGGAGGCCAACTATTTACAGGAATTCTGCAAGAATTCAAACTGCAAAAAGAGCAGTAGAGGCAGGTCCTGGACTGGTCTTAGAGGGATTCCAGAAAAGGAAATTATCAGGTAAGTAAAATTTCATCTTTCAGACCGTCCTGCTAGACCAGTGGGAAGTGCCAAAGCTACAACTGCACAGAGCAGGAAGTAGACATGGCTGCCTTTAGGGTTCCTGCACCAAACGCCACAGTGTGCAAATCCAACCGGTAATGCATGACAAAGGTAGAGAGGGAAGACCATGTTGCTGCCAAGGCAAATGATAGCCAAGATGCCTTTTGCCTGGTCCATCAACTCTGAGCCGTCTGAAATAAGTAGCATGCCCCCTCACCCCCCAGCCCATCATACTGGCATTGTATGTCATTAGCAGCCTTCATCAGATTAAAGGGATGGGACCACCAGAGAAAACTTTGCCCACAGTGACAAGCGAAGAGGAAGCTGGATATTGTCATTCTGTATGAGGGGAGAATGACAACAGGAGCACCCTCTAGAATGGACGCATGTGCGCCCAAGTCCAAGTCATCATGCCCAGCAACTGGAAATAATCCCAAGTCCTGCAAACTCATTAATGCTGAAATTCCACAAGCTGAGACAAAAGGTTGGCCTGTTGCTCGACTGTCAAACAGACTGCTAGTGCAAGTGTTGAAAAGTACTCCAGATATTCTAGAGATTGAGAGGCCTCCAAGTGATCTTGCTGAGGTTTAACACCCAAACTCTCCAGAAACTGTATGACCCGAGCTGTGACCAGGAAGCTATTGACTGAGCACGAACAAGTCAGTCATCTAAAGAGCAGCCACAACAACTATCATGAATTTCGAAAAGGGCCTGGATGCTGTCGTGAGATCAGAGGGTAGAGCAAATAACTTAAATTGTGCACCCAGCACAGCAAACCGCAGGAAACATTGCCAATCCTACTGAATGGAGATGTGAAAGTAAACTTCAGTGAGATCTAGTAAGGAAAGAAACAATCCTTTCTGGACTGCCTGATGATCGATCTTAGGGTTTCCATCTGAAACCAAGACATGGGGAGGAAAGCGTCAACTCCCTTGAGATCTAGGATAGGCCTGAAGAAGCCATCCTTCTTGGGAACAACAAATTAGATGGGAGTACTTTTTCTGCCCCTTCTGGAGGGAAGGTACACATACAATGGTCTGGAGTTCCAAAGCCGCTCCAGGGTGGTCCTGATAGTGGCCATTTTGGCCACAGAATCACACAGAGACTATGAAGCATCCATGATAGGCTCTGCACACTCCAGGATGTAGCTGTGTCCAATGATGTTAAGAATGCAGTGATACAGGCCCACTCCTGGTGAAACAGGAGGAGCAGGCCGCAATTGGAGGCAACCTGGAATAGACCCACTGCACATCACGGGGCAAGGCAAGAGGCTTGCAGGCACCACAAAATGGCTGTGGACTTGCCCGAGAAATGGAAAATGGAACAGACTCTTTACCTGGACAGTAAAGATGAGAGTTCCTAAAGTGAGGACGAGAACAGTGAGAGGACTTCTTGGAAAATGTAGCTACTCACTTGTAAGAAGTGTTCTCCAGGGGAAGCAGGAATCAGTCCTCACATATGGATGCTGTTGGTGCCGACAGAGCCCATGTGAAGCATTTCTCCAGCTTTCAAAGAAAGCCTTTGGGACATGCTACCACGCATGTGTGATCCCCTTCCCACCCAAGGGTGCCATCTTACTCAGTCAGATGACATAGCTAGAACGGCAATAAAAAAAACTAAAACAAGGTAGGGAGGCAACTCCCAGGGGAAGAGGGAGGCTTGTGAGGACTGGTTCCTGCTGTTCCTGGAGAACACCTGTTAAAGGTGAGTAACTATGCTTTCTCCAGGACCAAGCAGGAAGTCAGTTCTCACATACGGGTCTCCCTAGCTCCAGGCTGCTGAGGACCGAACCACGACAACACCAATGGCGACCAATCGGTTAGCCATGAGTTGCAGAAGGTGAGTCCACACTGAGAGACTCTGCACGACCTTAGAGTCCAGCAACACTATCACTCCGGTAGCCTGAACACAGAAGGGTCAGAGGGCAGAAGTTGCCTACACCCCGAGAATATTACAGAGTACTGCAGGACTCGCTCTCCAGGCAGTAGTGAGCTGCAAATGTATGAACTGAAGACCATATGGCAGCCTTGCAGATCTCCGTCACTGGCACTGAGCGGAGGATGACCACTGACGTGGCCACTGCTCTCACGTGATGTGCTATGATCCAGTGCTCAAGGGAGAGGCCAGCTTTCTCACAGGTGAGGACAATACAGACCGCCACCCAAGTGGACAGAGTTCGCTTTGTCATGGGGAGCCCCAGTCTACTGGGGTCATATGATACGAAAAACTGATGAGTTTTGCGATGGGCCTGAGTCCGCTGTAAGTAGAAGGACAGGACCCGCTTGCAGTCTAGTCAGCACTAGTTCCTCCCTGCCAGAGTGAGGCCATGGGAAGAAGGTGGGAAGGACCACCTCTTGGTCAAGGTGAAAAGGAGATATCATCATCGGGAGGAATTTGGGGTGTGTGTGGAGCACTACCGTGTTCTGGTAGAACCTTGTATATGTTGGATCCGCCACCAGAGCCTGGAGTTCGCTCACCATACGAGCGGACATGAGGGCCACCAGAAAAAACACTTTCCATGACAGGTACCAAAGGTGACAAGTGGCCAGGGGCTTGAATGGTGGTTTGGTGAGATGAGAGAGCACCACATTGAGGTCCCTCTCTGCCGCTGGAGGGCAGAGAGGGGGCTTGGAAAAAAGTAGACCTCGGAGGAACCTGGAGTCCAGGGGATGGTTTGAGAGGGGTTTCCCCTTTATAGGTTGGTGGTGCCGGCTAAGGCGCTCACCGAGTTGGATTTCAGCCCAGTGTGTGAGAGGTGTAGTAGGTACTGAAGAACCAGTTGCACATGGCAGGAGAACGGATTCTCCTCCTCCTCCGCATACCAGGTGGAGAACCTCATCCACTTAACCCTTTGAAGGCCTACTTTAAATTTTTAATCCACATTCTGCAGCCGGAATTGTACCCGTCTTATTCAATATGTTCTAATAGTGATTTTCCTTCTGCTATGGTCATGTATTATATACCATTTGATAGGAATATTTAGTCAGAATTTTGGATCCCGAGAGTTTTGGGCTCGGCCTGGAAAGGGTTAAAGGCATAAGCCCATCTGTTGGAGGGCTTTCGGGAGACCAGTAGGATCTCCTCGACTTCCCCAGGAAGACTGAAAGGGGTCAATGTTACCCTTTCAGCAGCCACGCTGTTAGTGTTAGCAACCCCAACCACTCTCCATGGGTGCGGTTGGCGTGAGGAAAAGATAGGTAGGTTCACGTTGTCTGGGGAGGTGAATAGATCTATCACAGACCTGCCCTAATGGTGGAAGAATTGCTTCGTTACCCTGGGGATTCAAGCGCCACTCATGTGGGCGAAGAACTCTGCTCAGCCTGTCTGCTAAACAGTTGTCTGACTTGGAAGGTACACCACTCGTAGGAGCATGCTGTTGTGCACTGCGAAGAAGAGGACCACCACCTCCTAGCAGAGGGAGTACGAGCCCGTTCCCCCCTGCTTGTTGATATAATGGCAACCTGGTTGTCCGTCTGGATCAGCACAGGTCGGTGCCGCAGGCAGTGGCGGAATGCTCACAGGGCCAGGAAGACTGCCCCGAGTTCTAGGAGGTTGATTTGCAAGAGTGACTCCTCCTGGGACCAGCTTCCTTGCATGTGGCAATCCCTGCAATGCGCCCTCCAACCCAGGAGGGAGGTTTTGTTGACAGGGTCCTCTGCAGTGCGGGTGCCTGGGAAGGCATTCCTGCCTGGAGGTGGTGCAAGTTTTGACACCAGGTGAGGGACTCCGCCAAGTGGCAGGTGATTCTGACCCTGTCCTGTAGCTTGCCTGTGGCTTGAGTCCACTGCGAGCAGAGGCATCATTAGGCTATCTGAATAGCAGGTTGGCTAATGGTGTGACATAGACCATTGAGGCCATGTGGCCCAACAGGTGGGGTAGGTAGCGAGCCGGTACCGAGCAGAGATATTGTACCTCTCCTGCTAGTTGTATGAGGCGGTCTGCCCTTTCTCTTGGGAGGATGGCCTTGACTTGCAACGTGTCCAATTGAGCCACTATGAACTCCAGATTTTGGACTGGAAAGAGATGGGATTTGGGGTAGTGATGATAAACCACAGGTGCTGCAATTGGAGGGTTGCTCGCTCTGCAGCCTGACTGACCTCTAAGGCAAAACCCCTTCTGATCAGTCGTCCAGGTAGGGGAAGACGAAAGCCCCTTGTACGCACAGGTGGGCGGCTACCACCACCAAGCACTTGGTAAAGACCCTTGACGAGGAGGCCAGGACGAAGGGCAGCACTCAGTACTGATAGTGCCCTCCTCCTCCGACGAACTGTAGGTACTGCCTGTGGGAGGGATGGATTAGGAAGTGTGTGTATGCATCCTTTAGATCCAAGGAGCACAACCAATCTCCCTGGTAAAGGTAGGGAAGCAGTGTTCCAAGGGAGAGCATCTTGAACTTCTCCCTCACCAGAAACTTGTTTAAGTTTCTCAGGTCTAGTATGGGCCTGAGGCCCTCAGTTCTCTTTGGGACAAGGAAGTACCTTGAGTAGAAACCTTTTCACACAGATGTTTGGATACAGGCTTCAATGCACTGTCCCTGAGCAGACCTGCAAGCTCTGAAAGCAGAAGAGTCTGGTGAAGGAGAGGTCGCACAGGCTCTCCAAGGAAGAACTTGGGTGGTAACTGTTGTAAGCGAAGGAGGTATCCCTCCTTTACCAACTGCAGCACCCACTGGTCTGAGGTGATCTCGGCCCTTCTGTGGGCAAAGAGTGTCAGGCAACCTCCTGTGGGCTTGGTCTCCCGGGGGAGGAGAGGCCCTGCCTTGGGAGTCAAAAGTTCCCCCCTGGTTGGAGCCAGGGCTTGGGGCTTCTGAGCTCCCTGTATCTCTTGGGGTGAGAACCCTGTTGCTGGTCCAAGAAGGGCTGGTAGCGGTGACTCTGCTGGAAGTGCCCTTTTTTCCCTTGGAACAGGGGCCTTTTCCCCGAAGATTTCTTGTGGTTAAAGGAAGAGGTCTTTTTTTGAGAGCCTCTGTCGGGTCACCACTTTGGCTTCTTATCTTGGCTGCCTCGTCAGCCATGGGTTTGCCGAACAGGTTCTCCCCAGTGCAAGGGACATCAAGCAGTTTGTCCTGGACCCATTGCTTGAGGTCCAATGACTGTAACCAGGCCTGGCGTCAAGCCCCGATGCCAGCTTATGTTTATGTTTATTTGAATTTGATATACCGCTCAGACCAAAAGGTATTAGAGCACAGCTGCTGCTAATCGAGCTGCTGACTTGAATCTGTTGTAGCCTGCTTGTGAGAGGAAATTTAAACAGTACATTATTCCGGAGGCCAGAGCTTGGAACCGTTGAAGAGCTTCCCTGGGCAGCCCCGCTGAGAACCCAGACAACTCCTGGGTTAAGGCCTTCAGATACATGCCCATGTATAACTCATAGGCCTGGATTCGACATCTCAGCATCGAGCCCTACACCAAAAGGCATCAAGAATTCTAGCATCCCTTCCCAGGGGGGACAGAAGAGTAATTCTTCTGCTCTTGAGCTTTTGCATGGTTGACTCGACAACCGTGGAGTTATGTGGGAGTTGGGGCTTGTGGTATATGGCGTTGAGCCGTTGGCTGACCATCGGTACTGATGTTGGGGTCTCCCACATTCGCAATAGCAGCCACTAGAGGATCGTCTGCACCAGCACCATAAGAATTTACTTGGGTGGCGACTCAAACTGGAGAATCTCTAGTTCCTCGGTGTGGGAGTCCCTCCTCCACCTCAGTCTGCATTGAGAGGGCTCGGGCCATATCCCTGACAAAGTCATGGAAGGCCACATCCTCCAGAGGAAAATGGCACCAGGGCACCGGGGAAGACGGGTCTGAGGGGATGTCTTGGTACTGTCTGGTTTCCAGGGAGGCCTCGTTGTCGGTTTCCCACTTGGAGTCGAGGAGAGACGAGTCCGAGGCCTTGCGGCTCCGTGCCTGGAGGCCTGGGCTGAAAGGCTGGGGTCTGAGTCTCAGAAACTTGTCGGGGAGGACCTGATGCCCTTGGAATGGGACCAGGACCTCGACCAAGGCCAAGGGTTTACCCAAGGCTGGTGGCATTCAGAGCTTGGCTCGATGACCAGGGACACCCCCCGAAGTTGGGGGCCCAGTCGTTGGGGCAGATGCTGTGGATGAACCAGATATCATTGCCTGTGAGTCGGGTGGATGAGAACATGAGTGTACGCATCCTTGAGATCTAGAGAACAAAGCCAATCCTGACTCTGAAGGTATGGCAACAGAGTTCCTAAAGAAATCATCTTGAATTTCTCTTTGAACAGGAATTTGTTCAAGTCTCTGAGGTCCAAAATAGGTCTGTATCCCCCTGTTTTCTTTGGGATAAGGAAATAGGGGGAGTAAAACCCATATCCTGTTGATGAATGGGTACCTCTTCTATTGCCCCTTGGGCAAGACGCATAGTGACCTCCTGATCTAACAGGTTGATGAGAGAGGTCTGAGAATTGAACTGTCTTACCATGGTGGAAGGGAGCATGCACAGGAAATGCAGCTTGTAACCCTCTCTTATAATGGAGAGTGTCCACTGCTCTGCTGTTATCTGCTCCCACCTGGGGGCAAAGTGACATAACCTTCCTGGAATGGTGGAAGGCTCTGGTCCATTGAGGAAGGCTCTGGTCCATTGTGGAGGCTGAGACTGCTGAGAAGGTTGAGGCTTAGCAGTCTTTGCTTTCCTTTGTTTGGGTGGTTGCTGACCCTTCCGGGTAGGCTGACCTGCAGAACGTCCCTGCTGGGAATAGGAGGGATAAAACCTCTTCTTTTTTGAGAAGAAAGACTTCTTGAAAGACTTCTTTCTCGCAGGATCAGCTGTGGCTTTGGATAACCTATCCAAAGTGGAGTTGTCAGCATCCAACTCATTGGCATTTTCTTGCCAATCTTTACCAAACAGGTTCTCACCAGTACAAGGAATATTGCCCAGTTTGTCTTGTACCCAGAGCTCCAAATCAGATGCCTAGAGCCAGGCAATTCTACGTGCACCTATGGCAATGGCAGAGGTTCTGCTTATGCACTCAAAACAGTTAAAAGCTGCACGGTTGACAAATTTAGAAACATCCTGGGCATGTTTGACCAATGTGAGAAAATCCTGTCTTTTATCCTCAGGAAGGAGAGGGCTCAAAACCTCTAAATCCCCTGTAACTTCCTTCAGGAACACTCCCATATATATAATATAGGAACTGATCCTGGCAGAAAGCATGGAAGCTTGGAAAGTACAACATCCAAAAGCATCCAAAGTTCGGCACTCGCGTCCTGGAGGATTAGAGGCATGTCTCTTTGCACTCCTGATCCTTCTCATAGATGATTCCACAACAATAGAGTGGTGAGGAAGCTGAGTCTTCTGGAAACCAGGACAAGGAGGGACTCGGTACATAGTATCCAGTCTACGAGAGTGAGGAGAGGTGGTAAGAGGCGTCTTCCACATTCTTAGCATGAAATCATGCAAGATCTCATGGATGGGTAGAGTAGCTGCCTCTTTAGGAGCTTTGGGATATTGTAAAATTTCCAACACCTTTGCTCTGGGCTCTGATTCAGGAGCCACAGTAATAGACAGACCTCGAGCCACCTCCCTGACGAAGTCCTGAAAGGAAATATCCTCTGGAGGAGACATCCTGCACTTAGGGGAGGAAGGCTCCTCTGGGAGAAGTATTCCTGCATCGACAGAACTGTCAATCCTCAGATTCTTCTGAGGACTCGAAGTACAGTCTGTCCGGATGCTCTTGAAGAGCCCGATACCCGTACGGACCGAAGTCTGTACCGGGGGTAATCTGTACCAGTGTATCGGTACCGGAGGGCATCGCATGACTGGGTGCTGGCAATGCGGACACCGATGTTGATGTTACCGGTACCGATACCGGTGCTGGGGTCGGTGCCGGTACCGGTTGAACTGTCTGACGCGGTTCCGATGGTGTCGATGCCACAAGGAGAGCCGCCAGACTGTGTTCAATAGCCAGGAATCTCTGGTCTATCGACGCTACCGATGCCTGGATGTCGATACCGGAGAAAACAGCCAGTACCCCAGAGCATGGCACCAGTAATTCTGCCGAGGTTGAGGCCTCGAGAACATCCTGGAGCCCTGATAATGCTTTGGAAGCCGAAGCCTCCCGCTGGGGCAATTTTGCTGGTGCAGAATCCTCAAGGGCAACGCCAAAGGCATCTCGATGCTTAGAAGGCGATCTACCCTTTGAGGACCGGCTGGACTTGTGCTTAGTTACCTGAGATCCACGGGAGGAAGAGGAAGCTCTGGAAGACGTCGATGCCACCGAGGCTGCATCAGAGGAAAACAGGGTACTGAGCTTAGCAGCTCGGTTCTGCTAACCTCTTTTAGACATCATGGCACAAGACATACATTCCGTGATGGAGTGGTCAGGACCTAAACATTTTAGACACCGCTCATGGGTGTCGGTGACGGAGATGGTACCGCCACACTTGGTGCACTTTTTGAAACCCGAAGAGGGTTTTTCCATTGTGGAGGAATTTTTGGGCGTATGGCCCAAAAAGGCGCGTGCACGTGGAAAAAAAAGTACTAAGTATTTTTTTTTTTTAAAGAAGAGAAAGAAAGAAAAATCGGCGGTACCGGTAGAGCGTTGAGGAAGGCAGACGTGACCACAAAAAAGAAGGGCAATAAAAAAAATTTTCTGCGGTGACAGGAACGACGACCTGCTGGCTCCGCAGAAAACGAAGAACTGGAGAGAGGCAGTTGGGAAAGGCGGGCAGACAGCACACAGGCACTGTGGGATGCTCCCAAAAGCTTTCTAATTGGACGCTGGGGAGCGTTCCCATGCAGGCTCTGTCGGTACTGAAGATACCCATATGTGAAGACTACATTCCTGCTTGTTCCTGGAGATAATAAGTTCCTTTGAGCACAGCCTGGGGAAGAGCCAGAAGTCGCACAGTGCGAGATCTGAGGAATAAGGAGGGTGGTCGAGAGCTGTGATCTGTTTGTTGGCCAAGAACTGCCTCACACTGAGCGCGGGGTGTGTGTGGGCGCGTTGTCATGGTGGAGCAGCCACGACTTGTCTCTCCACAGAGTCCACCTGCTGTGCCAAACCCGGTCATGGAGACGATTGAGGACTTGCTGATAGAAGTGCTGGTTGACTGTCTGACCCTCAGGCATAAACTTATGATAGACCACTCCCTTCTGATGGAAAAATGCAATCAGCATGACCTTGATCCTTGATTTGGACATGCGTGCCTTCTTGGGTCTGGGTGACAGTCAAGTCTTCCATTGCAGGCTCTGTCTCTTGCTTTCAGGGTAATACTGGAAGACCCAAGTCTCGTCTCCTGTGATGACACAGCCAATGAACTCTGGATATTCTCAGATTTTCTCTAGCAAGTCTTGACAAACATTGACCCGGTGCACCATCTTGGCGCATACCTTCTGCAACCCCAGCTCCTGCACCAAGATGGTCCGCACTAACTCCCTGTTCAGGCTGAGCTCCTCGGCTATCATCTGCACCGCCAATATGCGATCACTCCGCACCAGCTGGTTCATTTTGTCAATGTTCTCAGCCATCTTTGTCGTGGAAGGCCATCCTGACTTGGGGTCATCCTCTACCTCCTTTTGGCCAGTCTTGAAGCATTTGTACCACTCGAAGACTCGCAGCCTTGACATTGCATCTTCTCCATAAGCCTTTTGGAGAAGTTGGAGACACTCAGTTGAGCCCTTCTATAACTTAACCAGAAATTTCAAGTTGATTCTTTGCTCCATATTTCTGCCACCTCCAGTTGCCTGACAAAGCGATGAAGCAGTGTGCTACAAAAACACCTGAAAAAGAAAAACAGAGTGAGAGAGATGAAAAATATTATAGCAGATAGTGGCGAGATGTTGCACAACACAGTGACATAAGCGGTTAGCCAACTGGCATTGAGTCATGGGCGTGGCTGCCAGTGTCTCATTTCTTTTTTGTCACATCTTGTATATCTGCAAGGTGGAAGATACAATACAGCAAATGCAGTTAAAATTAGAAGACCTGGAGAACTGTAGCAGACAAAATAATTTGTGAATTAAATAAGTCCATGAGGGGCAAGAATACCAGGACTGTATGGCGATAGCAGTTTCAGTTTTTCAAACTTTACTAGGAGAAGGAGAAGGGGAGGCAGCAGCAGCTCTGGAGCTAAAGTAGGATTTATTTTATTTATTTATTTTAAACCATTTGAAAGGCACACTGTTTTACAGGGAACTAGAATGGTGAACAACAGCAGAATAACAGTTTAACCTTCGAACTATTTACAACATTGGTTCTAATGGTTAGTTGTTTTTCAACTTATATACATATACAGGAGTATTTGTCTGTTGAATACTTAGGGTGCATTTTTAGGGTGGTTGGGTCCCTGAGTTATGTTATATTCATTCTGAAAGAGGTAAGTTTTAAGCTTTTTTCTGAATTCATATTAAGTCCGAGTATCCTCTTAATGGTGGAGGTAAGGAATTCCATAATGTGGGGGTGAAAAGGGAAGCAGCTCAATTGCAGATGGATTGCTTGTTCTTGATTTTCTGAGTTGGGATTGTTAGAAGGTTAAGAGCGGAGTTTCTTCGTGACCTTTTGGCTGTGAAGTCTGAGATGAGAGGTTGAAGGCAGGCTGCAGATTCCTTGTGTAGGATTTTAATTATTATTGTGAGGGCTTTGTATTTAATTCTGGAAGTAATGGGAAGCCAATGGAGTTGTATTAGAATTGGGGTGATGTGGTCTCGACGGAGGGCTCAGGTAATTATTCGTGCAGCCATGTTCTGGGCCATTTGTAAGATGTGGAGGGTGTGTTTGAGGAGGCCTTGGCAAATGATGTTACAATAATCCAGAATAAATGTAATTATGGCTTGGGAGACTGTACAGAATAGATTTGCAGAGAGAAGGGGGCAAAGATTTTTCAGAGTCCTTAGCTTTTGGTAGACAGAGGATGTTTTTCTTTTTGTGTGTGGTTGGAAGGTTAGGTGCTGGTCGAGTGTTATGCCCAGATATTTTATTTCGGTTTTGACTTTTGATTTCATCGTCATCAAATCTCAATGTTGGTGGTGAGGAGAAGGTTGGGTCAGTAGTTATGTATAGGGCTTCAGTCTTTTCCTTGTTGATGTGTAGATTGTGCGCATAAGCCATTTCTTTGCATCCTTGAAGCAGTTTCGGAGGCTGGTAAGGTCAGGATAAAGGAAGTTAATGGGGGTGAACAACATTAGATCGTCGGCATAAATTTGACATTGGATTTTGTGTGGGTGGAAGACTTGGCATATTGGTTGTATGAAGATATTAAAGAGGAGGGCTGCGAGGCTTGAGCCTTGAGGAACTCCTGTTTGTTGAGTGAATGGGATTGAGGTCCTTTTGCAGATTCTAACTTGCTGTTTTCGAGAATCCAAGTGAGTGTGATCCTCTGGAGCCCAATCTCTGAAAGTCTTTGTAGTAGCAGGTGGTGAGGAATGGCGTCAAAGGCAAAGTCAAGGAATATCAAGATGAAGCCATTCTTAAGGTTTTGTGAGCAAACTATGAGCATATTTAGTAGAGAGGTAATAAGAGTTTCAACCCCATGATGTTGTCCAAATCTATGCTGAAATAAGTAGAGTGGGGTGTTTTCTGTAAGATGGTCTTGAAGTTGTGTAAGTACAATTTTCTCCAGGATGTTTGCAACAAATGGGATGCTTGATACAGGTCTATAGGATTTTGGGCAGGCTGGGTCAAGCTTGGTATTTTTTTAGAAGAGGTTGGGCTGATGATTGCTTCAGTGGGGCAGGTGTACTTGGCCTAGGGACAAGGAGGCAAGCACTATGTTCATTAGATAAGTGCTGAGGTGAGGTCGAGTGAGTTTTACCCAGGATACTGGGCATGGGTCATGCATAGAAGTTGTTGTGTTGAGGGCTTGGATTGTATCTTCTATACTTTTGAGTGATAAGAGATTGAACTGGGACCATGATTTCTGTGCTGTTGCAATGTGGTCAGGTGTTAGTGAGGGGTGGACTGTTGGGTGTGTGTGTAGCTGCTTGGAGATTAGATAAGAGTAAAACTTATGCGGGCAAGTGTCGTCCTGTGGATTTCCTTTGGATGGTTCCTTTAGCTATAGCGAATAGTTCTCTTGGTTTAATTTTTTGCCTTGGTGATGAGGTTGGTATAGTATTCCTTTTTACGTTTGAGTGTTTCTTTGTTGTATAGTTAGAGTAGTTACTCACCTGTAACAGGTGTTCTCCAGGAGCAGCAGGAATCAGTCCTCACATATGGGTGACAGCGACGTCAATGGAGCCCCCATGAGGAGCATTTCCCCAGCCTTCTAAGAAAGCCTTTGGGAATACTGCAAGCATGCACGGTCCCCTTCCTGCCTAAAGGTGCCATCTTGCTCAGTCAAATGACATAGCTAAAAGACAGCACAAAAAATGTAAAAATGAACTATGTACAACTGCAACTCCCAGGAGAGGAGGGAGGGTTGTGAGGACTGATTCCTGCTGCTCCTGGAGAACACCTGTTACAGGTGAGTAACTACTCTTTCTCCAGGACCAAGCAGGAAGTCAGTCCTCACATATGGGACTCCCCAGCTTCAGGCTACTGAGGACCCAGAGCTGAAAAATGAGCTCCCTCTAGCCACAGCATCAGAGAAAGGATTTCACTGAAACATACCCCCCACTGGTAGCCCAACCAGAGGGTTGGAGTTGCCTGAACCTCGAAGAGATTCCGGAGCACTGCCTGACCGAAAGCACTGTCCCTACGGGACTCCCTCTCCAGGCAATAGTGGGCCGCAAAAGTCTGGCTTGAGGAACAAGTTGCAGCCCTACAGATGTCTGCCAACGGTACAGAGCGGAGATGAGCTACTGAGGCAGTGATTGCCCTGACACGGTGGGCCGTGACCCGACCCTGCAAGGGAAGGTCAGCTGCCCTGTAAGCCCAGGTGATACAGTCGGCCACCCAGATGGACAAGGTACGCTTGGAGACAGGTAACCCCAAGTTATTAGGGTTAAAAGATACGAAGAACTGAGTAGCCCTCCTATGCTCCTGCGTACGTTCAAGGTAGAAGGATAGGGCCCTCCTACAGTCCAGGGTACGCAGGACTGTCTCAGCCCGGCTGGCATGGGGCCTAGGGAAGAACGTTGGAAGAACCACCTCCTGGTTGAGATGGAAAGAAGAGACAACCTTTGGGAGGAACTTAGGATGAGTCCTAAGGACTACCCTGTTCCTATAGAAGCGAATGTATGGCCTGTCACAGACCAGGGCTTGAAGTTCACTCACTCGCCTGGCCGAGGTCAAGGCCACAAGGAATAGATCCTTCCAAGAAAGGAAGCAGAGAGGACATGTAGGCTTCGGCTCAAACGGTGAGCGAGTCAGTTGCTGCAAGACCACATTCAATTCCCACTCAGAGGCCGGTGGATGGAGACGAGGCTTGAGCAAGAGAAAGCCTCTGAGAAACCTGGACACCAAGGGGTGAACCGACAAAGAGTGTCCCTCCACCAGTGAGTGGTGAGCTGCCAGAGCAGAGAGGTGGACCCGAACAGAGTTGGATTTAAGGCCCTGATTGGACAAATGCAGCAGGTACTGAAGCACTAGTGGCACAGTGCAGGAAAAAGGATCTTCCTTGTGTTGCTGATACCACAAGGAGAACCTTCTCCAGTTCAGGGCATAGGTTTTCCTGGTGGATTGCTTTCTAGAGGCCAAGACGACCTCTTCCACTTCCTGGGGCAGGCCCCAGGGAGCCAACACTACCCTTGCAGCCTCCAGGCCATCAAGTTGAAGCAGAAGTGGGAACCAGGGCTGCCTCGGCCACCTGGGGGCTACCAGAAGTACTGAGGCCCTGTCCCTTTGAATCTTGAACAAAGTTCGGGCCACAAGAAGCGTGGGAGGAAACGCATACAGGAGGCCCTGGAACCAAGAAATCAGGAAGGCATCTGCTGCTAACCTCAGAGGATGCGGATGCCTGGAACAGAACCTGGGTAGCTGCCAGTTCAGGGGACTGGCAAAGAGATCTATGGATGGAAGTCCCCATCTCATGAAAATTTGTTGAACTACTAATGGGTGCAGTTGCAGAACCCTGCTCAATCTGTCTGCCAGGAAGTTCTCCTGGCCAGGGAGATAAACAGCCTTGAGAAACGTTGTGCCTGAGTGCAAAAAGAGCAAAGGTCCTGTGCCTCCTGACACAGAAGCCTGGACCCAGTGCCTCCCTGTTTGTTCACATAGAACATGGGCACTTGATTGTCAGTCTGTACCAGAACAGACTGGTGAGCCAAAGTGTGAGAGAAGGTCTTGAGGGCTAAGCGAATAGCCCGGAGTTCCAGTAGGTTGATCTGTTGCGTTGTCTCCCATGGAGACCACAGGCCCTGGGTGCACCTGTCCAAACAATGTGCACCCCAGCCCTGCAAGGAGGCATCGGTCGTCAACACCACTGTGGTGACAGGCACCTGAAAAGGCACCCTCTGTAGTAGATTGGGGGGTGTAGCCACCACTGTAGGGAGTTCAGGAAGGGTTTGGACAACCATACTTTGTCTGTGAGGCTTCCTGTGGCCTGCTTCCACTGAGTCCTGAGGCACCACTGTGCAGGTCTCATGTGGAGGAAGGCATTGGGGGTCACATGCACTGTCGATGCCATGTGGCCGAGGAGCTTTAGACAGAGTCTGGCGGAAACCCTTGGCCTGCTTAGAAACTGGTCTGCCAAGGCCATGAGCCTTTGTGCCCTGTCTTCTGGCAAGTAAGCCTTTGCTTGCAGGGAGTCCAGCCGTGCCCCTATGAACTCCAGGTTCTGGGAGGGGAGCAAAGTGGACTTTGCGAAGTTTATGACAAAGCCTAGGTGTTGAAGAAGAGAGACAGTGCGGAAGGTGGCTTGCCTGGCCTCCTGATAAGTCTGACCTTTGATGAGCCAGTCGTCCAGGTAGGGGAAGACAAAAACACCTTGGTTCCTTAAGTAGGCCGCCACCACTGCTAGGCACTTTGTAAAGACTCTTGGGGCGGAGGTTAGGTCAAAGGGCAGTACTCTGTACTGGTAATGGTTTCCTCCCACAATGAACCTGAGGTACTTTCTGTGGTTTGGATGAATAAGGATGTGAGTGTATGCATCCTTTAGATCTAAAGAGCATAGCCAAACTCCCTGCTGGAGGTAGGGCAGAAGTGTTCCAAGAGTAAGCATCTTGAACTTCTCCTTCTCCAAGAACTTGTTGAGATCCCTGAGGTAGAGAATAGGCCTGAGGTCACCGGTTCTCTTTGGTACGAGGAAGTACCTTGAGTAGAAACCGTGACCTTGCAGGCGGGGAGGCACAGGCTCCACCGCCTTGTCTAGAAGCAGATCCTTAAGTTCCTGAAGGAGGAGGTCTGTGTGAAGAGAAGGCCTTGGAGGCTCTCCTGGGAAGAAGGAAGGAGGTAACTGCAGGAAATGTAGCATATAGCCCTTGTGGCCTATGCTCAATACCCAAGCATTTCCTGTAATGGGCGGCCACCTGTGGGCAAACAGGGCTAGACGACCTCCTGTGCAGGGATGAGGCAGCAGAGGTGGAAAGGCTATGCTGTGGGAGTCAAAAACCCCCTCCCTGCTGAGTGGGAGCAGGAGCCAGAGCCTTCTGCCTACGGGGCCCATGTCCCTGCCCCTTGGCCTGCTGACCCTGCTGGGGAGGCCTGGTACTGAGGAAAAGGTTTGTAGGCAGCTGCCTTCCTCGGGTAAAAGGACTTCTTACCCGAGCCCTTCTTCTTATGAGAAAGGGCAGAAGTTTTTCTGGACAGCCTTGTCCTAGTCAGGTGCTCGGTTTCGAGCTCAGCAGCCTTCTCGGCCATGGGCTTGCCAAATAGGTTTTCACCTCAGCAAGGGACATCGACCAACTTGTCCTGTACCCAGGGCTCGAGGTCCGATGACTGTAGCCATGCCTGGTGTCGGGCCCCGATGCCGGCTGCCGTTACATGGGCCGAAGCCTCGAAGCCATCGTAGGCCGCTCGGGACATGAACTTGGAGCATTCCCGGATTCCCGAGGACAAGTCTGGAACCTCTGCAAAGGCTCCCCGGAGAGACCAGCAGAGAACCCGGCAAGTTCCTTCGCCAGGTCTCGTAAGTACATGCCCATGAACAGCTGGTAGGACTGGACACGGCAAGCAAGCATCGAGTCCTGGAAGCACTTTCTGCCGATGGCATCCAGGTTCCGGGCCTCCCTACTGGGAGGCACCGCAGAGTGCATCTTCTGGCTCTTCAGACGATGCATGGCCGATTCCACCACCATGGAATGGTGTGGCAGCTGCGCCTTCTAGAACCCAGGGCTCTTACATAGTCGATAGATGGAATCGACCAGCATGCTCAAAACCGGCGCCGAGACCAGTGCCTCCCACATCCGGAAGAGGAGCCGTTCCAGAATCGGAGGAACCGGCACAGTAAAGGCCTCCTTTGGAGGAGAGTCATACTGGAGGGCCTCGAGCTCTTCAGCTCGAGGCTCCTCCTTGTGGTCCGCGGGAATCGCCAAAGCCTTGGCCATGTCCTGGACGAACTCCGAGAACCGGGTGTCCTCCGGAGGGGACCTACTCCGGGGCTCGGACTGCAGTGAGTCCGAAGGGACACACCGAGTCCGGAAGGTGTCAGGGGACTCCTCGTCCTCCGTCTTCCACGCGGACTCATCCAAAGAGGAGTCGGGGGGCTCCGACCGCGTGGGCCTCGGCAGCACCCGCCCCAACGCCGAAGGCACCGGCATCAACACCCTCGGCCCCGAGCGGGAGGTCGAGGGTGACCGTGACTGAGGACAACTTGGAGCCTTCATGGTCTCGAGTATCGGCTCGGTCTCCGGGGTCGACTTAGACGTCGATGTTCCGGTGGTCGGGGCAGATGCACCAGCGAGGCTGGCCATCAGTACCCGCTGCTGATCCATGAAGGCAGACAATCTGCACTCCAAGGCTGTCAGCCTGAGTCCAAGCTCAGGAGACCCAGCAGCTACCGACTCTGGCCCCGGCGGCACCGGGCCCGATGTCGGCTCCCTAGGAGGCGAGTCCTCGAGGACAATAGGACTTATGTGCCCGGCGGACTCCAGCTCCATGCGAGACATCTTGGACGGCTTCTCCTGCTCCAAGGGCCTGGGGCGGCAGTCGGGGGTCCAAGACCTGGCCCCTGAGGAACCAGGGACCTCCTCCGACGCCGCCCTCACGAGCCGTTTCTTCCTCTTACACTCCCAATCGGGGGACCCCTGTCTGAGGAACCCCGGCGATGCTCGGATCAGACTCCCGAGACGTCGAGGCCTCAGACGAGGTCCGGGCCCAGCCGGAGGCAGAGTCAGAAAATCAAAGTGCCTTGGTGGACATTTTGCCACACAGGATACACAATGAGCAAGAGTCAAAGAACGTCAGGATAAATCCAAAGTTCCTTTATTGAAGTTGTCCCCAACGCGTTTCGGCATAAATAGCCTTCCTCAGGGGGTAACAGCTAAAACATGAAACATAAGAGCTTATAACAATAATAGTAAATCATAGACAAAAACAATATAAAGGAAAGCCCTAATAACTGTTAAAACTTTGTAAAAATCAAATTGAACCTTGAACTGTCGAGTACTAACTCCAAAATTACATGTAAACACAAGACTAAAAAAGTTCACAGAAAAAGATGTCAAAGAACCTGCCAATCGACTAACCACCTACTCTGCCCTGTAACAAGACACCGCTGCTACCTGCACTCGCAGCAACGAAGCTGCTAAACCCTTGTCGAAACCATCTTGTAAGAACTCTAACACCTAGGGAATGGTAGCCTTCAATGCCGTGCACCTCCTATCCCTGCACCAAGCCTTGAAAATTCTCCATATGCGAACATATGCCAACGAGGTAGACTTTCTTCTGGCCTTCAACAAGGTAGAAATGACTGCCACCGAATATCCTCGGGCCGTCAGCCGCGCCCTCTCAAGAGCCAGGCTGTAAGCGAGAACCGATCCACGTGAGGCATGAATAGGGGCCACTGAGACAACAGATCTGCTCTTGACGGAAGCCGCCAAGGCTTTGCCACTAGTAACCTTGCGAGGTCCCCGTACCAGGGTCGGTGCGGCCAATCTGGGGTTATCAGAATTATCTGACCCCTGAACCTCTCTATCCGTTGAACCAATCTGCCTATTAGAACCCACAGTGGGAATACGTAGAGCAGCTGTCCCACCAGCCAGTCCTGAATAAGAGCATCCAAGCCCTCCGACATTCTCTCTCGTCGCCTGCTGAAAAATCGACTTGCCTTTGCCAAGTCAAATGTCGCCATGAGGTCCATGACAGGCTCATCCCACCTACAGACGACCACCTGGAAGACTTCTGGATGTAAGACCCACTCCCCTGGACCCACCCTCACCCGGCTGAGAAAGTCGGCTTGTACACTGTCCACCCCGGCCACATGTGCCGCCGAAAGATCCACCAGATTTGCTTCTGCCCAGCCGCATAATGCACCCGCTTCTGCCTCTAGTGCTATGCTGCTGGTTCCCCCATTTGTTGATACAGGCTACCGCCATCGCGTTGTCGGGAAAACACTCGGACTGCCTTCCCGCCGAGGACCGTGTGGAACTCCTGCAATGCCAGAGTCACCGCTCGTAGCTCCAACCTGTTGATCGGCCACATCTTTTCCTGAGCATTCCACTGACCCTGCATGAATCTGCCCTGGCAGTGAGCTCCCCAGCCTAGCAGACAGGCGTCTGTCATCAGGGACACCCAGGCTGGGGACTCCAGAGATTTCCCGCGTTCCAGCGATTCGGGAACTAGCCACCACAGCAGAGCTTGACGGACGTCCTCTGGGCAGGATAGTCTCCGGGACAGCGAGTCCTGCTGATGCGACCATCGCCGAAGTAGCGCTCCCTGCAAGGGTCTCATGTGCACCCTCGCCCACGGCACCATGGTACCCAGCAGTTGAAGGTACTGCCATGCCGTGGGCGCCTTGTACGCCAAAAACTTTCCGACTAGGCACCGCAGTCTCTGTGCCCGCTGCTTCGTGAGGAAAACCTTTCCCACACGCGTGTCGAATCGAGCCCCTAGGTATTCCAGATTCTGTGATGGAACTAATTGGCTCTTGGATACATTGACTTTCCACGAAACGCCACTACTCGAGCCGTAGCCGACACGCTCTCTGCTCGTGACTTTGCTCTGATCAACCAATCGTCTAGATAGGGATGCACCAGGATACCCTCTTTTCGCAAGGCTGCCGCCACCACTACCATGACCTTCGTGAAAACCCTCGGGGCCATCGCCAGACCAAAAGGTAATGCTTGGAACTGAAAATGGCCGAAGGGAACCGCGAACCTGAGGAATCTGTGATGATCCGGTCGTATTGGAATATGGAGATAGGCTTCCGACAAATCTAGAGAAGGAACTCCCCCTTCTGCACAGCCACAGTAACGGACCGCAGTGTTTCCATGTGAAAATGGGACACCCGAAGGCAACGATTCACTCCCTTGAGATCTAGAATCGGGCGAGTCCCGCTGTCCTTCTTCGGAACGACGAAGTAGATGGAGTACCGACCGCCGCCGCCACATTGGTCTGGTGGCACCGGGACTATCGCTCTGAGGTCTAATAGCCTTTGTACGGTCTCCCTCAAGGCTTTGCGCTTGGAGGCTGACTTGCCAGGGGACAGCATGAAAGACTCTCTCACTGGACGCAGGAACTCCAGCATGTAGCCCTCTCGGATGACTTCTAGAACCCACTGATCTGACGTGATTTGGACCCAGGCAGAATAAAACTCCTGCAAATGCCCCCCTATGGGATTTAAGGGTGCCTGGGCCCCCCTTATCTCATTGTGTCTTTTTGGAAGGGAAAGAGGAAGAGGAGGAAGCCCCAAAACCCCTTCCCGCTCCGCGAAACCCCCGGAAACCTTGGGTCCTGCTGGGAAAACGTCCTTGTGGAAAGGAATTGAACCTTTTGGACTGGAACCGGCAAGAATCCCGCCGCTGACCCCTGCCCGTCGGGATTGCACGCCCTGCCTTAGGCCTATCCTCTGGTAATCTGCCTCCCTTGGACTCACCTAGATCCTTGACCAGCTTCTCTAAATCTTCCCCAAACAACAGGCGTCCTTTTAAAGGGAAGTTTACTTAACCGAGCTTTGGAGGAGGTATCCGCCGCCCAATTGCGCAGCCACAGGTAACACCGTGCTGCTACTGCCGATGCCATGCTCTTGGACAATCCACGCATCAGGTCATAATGAATATCTGCTAGGTAGGCCGCCTCCGACTCTAATCTGGATGATTCATCTGACAATTCACTTACCTGCCCAACGTGCACCCGCTGAGACCAGCGCAGACAGGCTCTGGCTATCCATGCCCCGCAAATAGCCACCTGGAGTGACAGAGCATTTACATCAAACACTTGTCTTAACAACACATCCAACTTTCTGTCTTGAGAGTCCTTAAGAGCCGCACTGCCCTCTACAGGAATTGTAGTCTTTTTAGTTACTGCAGAGACGACGGCGTCCACTTTGGGTGACTTAAACACTTCCTTGTCTTGCTCCAACAAAGGATACAGGCGGCCCATAACTCGTGAACCTTTTAGCGGAGCCTCTGGGATATTCCATACTTCTTGGATCATTTCACAAAACACTCTGTCAACCGTGAAAACACTGACTCTTTCTGAATACCTGCAACAATGGATCCTCCAGTGTTTCATCCTCCACTGATCCCTGGACAGGTATATTTAGCACTTTCAACGCCTCCGTGATGAGCACTGGTAATTCCTCTCTTCAAGACCCGCACCACTCTGGCTTGGTCCTCTCTTTCGGCAAGCTCACCTTCCTCCAGTTCTTCCCAATCCATGCTGAGGCCTTCCTCGTCTGACATTGGGCCCTCTGAGGCCAATGATTGCTCTCCCAAGTCCCCTTCACCACGAGGCCTCTTGGTCCCGCATGGGAGGTCCTCAATTTGACAGTGGGAAGCGGGTCTCTTTACTGCGCTCCCACCTGCCATACCTTTCAGCTGCTGAGCGCTACTTAACACTGATTGCTGCAGCAACGAAATAAAATCTTATGAAAAGATGGAGGCTAGCTGCTTAGGCCAAACCATCTGAGGAGAGGAAAGATCCGCAGCGGAGGAGGGCCCTGCCACCGGCTCCTCCTGCTCCCCCACGGGTGCTTGTAAGGCTGAGTTCTCTGCATCGGCCACCGAAGTTCCCTCTCTCTCTCCCTCACGCATGATTTACAGACCCCTGACTCCATGGCCTTCTTGGACCCACACACTACACACTGGGGTTTGGAGGGCATTGCAAAGGGAATAAACCACCATTAGCCTGCACCTTAGCGAGTATTAAAATGATACCCCCGTAGAAACGGGAAAGCGGTCCTGCCCAGTACAGCGAGCAGGCCCGAAAAACTCAAACGCTCCTTTTTTTTGTTTTTTTAACTTAGTAAAACAGTCAATACCTCCTGAAGGCCCACTGCGCCATGAAACATCGCCCCGGAGGGCCCCTGCAACCCCCCGAAGCGTCTCCTGACTGCCTGCACGGGGCCCCGGTGTCTGCCTGTGCCGGCTGCACGCGGCCGGGCTGAAAGCCGCGTTCACACCAAAATCGCGCTGCTGTCTAGAAGCGCTTCAGCGTGCCTCCTTACCTTTGTCGGCAGCAGAACGAGCAAGCTGGGTCTCTGTAGTTTACCTCGCCTGCCGCCGCTTTTCTCCCTCAGCCAATTGTCTACTTCCACCTTCCGAAGCCCCGGAGGGAAAGAAGGAGAAGAGCGGGAGGGGGGACCCGGACAAGAGGCCAGGCCTGACAAAACTTAAAGGCACAGACACCCAAATCAAAGTCTGTTCTCTTTTTTTTCTTTCAATCAAAACTATTAAACCCCTTTAAACTAACTAACTCTATTCCTAATTGTTTCTCCAGTGAGCCCGGACCACTGGGCTCACCATCCATCCAGCTGCTTGGAGACTGAGGTAACTGGTGACACGAGGCGGATCCCGGGAGGATATACCAGTGATGTCACAAAAAGGAGGAGTTTCTCAGTCTCCAAGCTGCTATATGAGATGGGGAACCCAGAGGTTTCGGGACTAGACTGGGGACACGATCAGGAACCATGGGGCTCTGGTCCTAGGTTTTTCTATATACCTCTTTGGATGGGCGAGGGCTGCCATGGATAGGGTTTTGTTCCAGCCTTGGATTAAACTGTTGACGTCTGCGTTCGAGGCTGCAATAGCATCTAGTTGCGGAATGATGGCTTGTCTGAAGTGTTCATTGTCAAAAACACTGAATCTCCGGGTAGTGTGGAGTGAAGGGGCTTAGGTAGTTTGCTGTGAGGTAAGGTGGATAGAGAAGAGGATGGCCACATGGTCTGACCATGGTATTGGGAGGATTGTGATAGATGGCTGGTGAAATAGAGGGGGAATGTTAGAAGGCATGAATATGAGGTCCAGGATGTTACCCTTCGTGTGTGTTAGTCTGGTGAGGATCTGGGTGCAGCCGAGAGCCTCCATTGAGTCAAGGAAGGCGCTGGATTGCGGGAAGGAGGTAGAGGTCAGGTTGAGGTCTCCGAGTAATATTAGAGATTGGTGACTGGTTGGGGTGCAGCAAGCAATTTTGAGAAGAGTAGAGAGCTCAGATGCATTGCTATGGGGTGTATGTTATGCAGAGTGAGATGAAGTTATTAGTTACAAGTAAAGTGCTGATTTCTGTAGTGGAGTTGATGTTGACAACTTTGAGCATAAGATTTTCTTTAGAGAAGATACATACCCCTCCACCTCTGCTGTGCACTCTGTTCGAAGTGAGTCTGAGTATGAGGGGGGGGGGGGGGATAGCTGATTTAAGAGGACTGTGTCCGAATCAGTGAACGAAGTTTCAGTTTTGCAAAGAACGTCAAGATTATCTTCGCTGATAAAGTCGGCTAATGTCTGAATTTTATTTCAGGGAGAGCGAGGGTTAATGAGGGCACATCTTATGAGGCACACAGTATTGTTCTTGACGTGGGGTCTGTTGTCTGCAGTCATCGGAATTCTCAGTGCCTTTTTTGGTAGTGTGTGTAGAACAGATGAGGTGGAGATCCGATCTTGTGGATATTTGTGAGTTTGAATTATGGGAATGGTTTTTCTATGACCTGGGTTGGCAGACTCAGCAATGATGGCGATTATTAGGAGGAGTGGGACAGAGTGCATGATGAAAGTAGTATACCTTCTGAGTGCTGCTTCCATGTTTGTAGGCTGTTGTGTAACTTAGATAAATGTCCAACCAGTGGGAGCCCGCTTTAAGGACAGTTGATATGTGAGATGAGGCTGGCTGTGATGTTTCCTAAAAAGGGGGAGCTTACCGACATTAGCGATCTCTCTGTTGTGCCTGCTGTTAGTCTGTTCGTATGATCGGAGGGAAGTAAGAGTTTCTGGTTATTGCACCCTCTGTGGCTGTATTCCCAGTGATCTCGGATGGTGTCTGCTGTAAGGGTTGGTGGTGATCCTTTGGTGTGTTCTCATGCTGTGTCGCATTGGTCTACGCCTAAGGGTCATGCCAAAGGGCCCTCTGGCAAGGCCCTCAAGGTGCGGGCTCGCTTGAGCGTGCTGGATTTTAAAGGGCTGGTCTGCTGGGTTGACTGGACATGCCATTGGGGAGCGGGGAGGAGCTTACCTTCCTGCTCCCTGCAGGTTTCCCTGATCAGTCCGGTGGTCAGTCTGAGGCGCATAGGATGCTTGGACCCCAGCGTAATGAGCACCCCAGAGATACTGTAACCTGGTATTAGGTATGCCATCAAAAAGTGGCTGCAAAACTGAGGCAAGCGGGCAAATTTCAGTGGCAGGGCCACCCTGTAGCAGCATTTGCGGATTTATCCACAGGAACTTTACAGCACTGGAAAAGCTTTGGCTCCATTACAGAAAAGTTACACAAACAATAAATTAAATATATGTAGATTTACCCTATAGGACTATCCATTACAAAAAATGGAACAATATGCGCATGACTGTGGAGGAAGCTGTTGAGGTCCTGAAAGCATCAGGACTCTTTAATGTGAGCAGTATATTGCCCAGGCGACCAGTAGAAAAATTGCAAAACAAGCCATGGACAATGGTAGATAAAAAGTGAGACACTAGGGAAGAAGAAAACAGGGGGAGAAGGGACTCTGACTTGATGGTGCTTGCTCATATAAGAGAGGATTGCAAACTGGTTTGTCTCTGCTGAGACTGAGAGATGGTTTGTTTAAAGAGTATTTGCTGAACTTACACTGCAGGGTTCTATAAGTGGGAGGAGGGAGAGTGCTGGGCAATAACATTTAAGAGGGATCAGTGTTGGGTGTAATGAGTGGGTACAAGTAAGAGGAAAGAAGGAAGAGGTCTGTTTGTAATGGGGATGGTGTGGGTGCAGAAATGGAAGATGGAAAGGAAGTAAGGAGCTAAGGTGGAGATGTGGGTTAAAGGAAAAGGGAGGGGATGGGGAGGAATGAAAGGGGAAATGATGGAGGGAGGAGGGTCAGGTATGTGGAAGCGAGGTCACTACATAGTTGGCTAAGCTGAAGAGCCGGTTGGAAAGCTGGGGGGAGGGAAGGGGGGGGGGGGAAGTGGGTATGTGTAAAAAAATGTGTGTGTCTAGGGATAGGGTGATGATTGAGAATACCTGTGAAACCTGATGGAGAGATTGTGGTGGTGACTTTGAATGTGCATGGGCTGAATTCCTGGCAGAAGTGGTTGTCGTCGAGGGAAGGTGCCTGCCTATGAGTGGATATATTTATGATTCAGGAGACTCAAAGAGATCCTTCGAGGGAGCACTGAGTAAAACATTTCCCCAGGCCTTCCTGGTCTCTAACACTACCTGCCAAAAAAGCAAGGGATGGGCATTTTATTCTCTAGTAGATTGGGAGCGGTTGTTAATACGATTAAGGTGAAATTAGACTTACCTGCTAATTGTTGTTCCTTACGGAATTCCAGTCTGGTCCCGAAACCTCTGGGGTTCCGCTCCTCTTCCAGCAGCTTGGAGACTGAGAAACATCACACTTGTGATGTCACTGGTACATAAGCTCCAGAACCGTCTCCAGACACCAGTAACCTATTGACAAAGCAGACTCCCCGGAGCAACAATTAAGTAGTAAACAATATACCCAACAAGAACACTGACTAACCTTATTCAAAACCCCCAACAATCACACCTGGACCGCAGACTATTCCAGAAATGCCCTGGTCCGCCTCCCCCCCTGTAGGGATTATGGCATCTACTTAAACTGCAAGAATGCCTATGTTGGGGGAAAAACAAACTCACCTGATCTCCTCTTGCCTGTGCAACTTACTTGTAACTTCCCCGTGCTTCAGGCGCTCGAGAACCACAAACCCCAGGGCGGGATACGGGACCAGACTGGAGTTCCGTAAGGAACAACAATTAGCAGGTAAGTCTAATTTCACCTTCCTTAATGTCCCTCCAGTCTGGTCCCGAAACCTCTGGGGATGTAACAGAGCAGTGAAAAATCAATGGGTGGGATCCTGCAGACTTGCCTGAAGCACCACAGATCCAAAGCAGGTATCCCTTCCCGCCTGGACATCCAGCCGGTAATGCTTGACAAAGGAATGCAGAGACGACCAGGTCGCTGCCTTACAAATTTCCGCAGCCAGCACCAAACTGCACTCCGCCCAGGATGCCGCCTGCCCCCTCGTAGAATGAGCTCTCAACCCTTTCGGCACTAACCTGCCCTTGAGCAGATATGCAGACGCAATCGCCTCTTTCACCCAGCGGGCAATGGAAGCCTTAGAAGCTGCCTCTCCATTTTGCGCCCTCGCAAAGAGCACAAAAAGCCTATCCGACTTCCGGAAGGACCCTGTCCTATGCAAGTAGAGCTTCAAAGCCCTCCGGACATCCAGGCCGTGTAAGCGCTTTGAGGAAGAGCTATCAACTGTAGAACCAAAAACTGGCAAAGAAACCACTTGATTCAGATGAAAAACCGAGACCACCTTTGGCAAAAACGATGGTACCGGCCGCAGGACTACCTTTGACTCACTAAAAGATAGAAAGGGTTTTCGACAGGACAACGCTTGCAACTCGGAAATTATCCGCGCTGACGCAATAGCCACCAAGAATACCACCTTCAAGGTAAGGTCCTTAAGCGACGCCCTCGACAGCGGTTCAAAGGGTTCGCGCCCCAATGTGTCAAGAACTAGAGGCAAATCCCAGTTCGGTACCACCGGCCTCTTTGGAGGGCGCAACAGGGCTACTGCCCTTAAAAAACATTTAATATCCGGATGTACTCCCAACGACACCCCTTGAACCTTGCCTCTATAGCAGGACAGAGCCACTAACTGCACCCTGAGAGACGAGGCCGCCAAACCTTTTTGAAAACCATCCTGCAGAAACGACAGGACCTGCGAAATAGAGATTCTCAATGCCTCGAGCTGCCTCTCCTGACACCAAGCCTCAAATATTCGCCAGACCCGAATAAAGGCCAAAGAAGTCGAACGCCGACGAGCCTTAAGCAAAGTGGATATAACTGCCGCCGAGTACCCCTTTGCCGTCAACCTTGCCCTTTCAAGAGCCAGGCCGTAAGCGAGAACCGAGCCACTCGAGGCATGACCAGCGGCCCTTGAGTGAGGTGGTCTACCCACCGAGGAAGCCGCCACGGCTGTCCTATTACAAGCCTCATCAAGTCTGCATACCATGGTCTCCTGGGCCAATCTGGCACGATCAATATCACCTGACCCCGATGACGCTCTATGCGCTGCAGCACTCGCCCTATCAAAACCCAGGGCGGAAACACATACAAAAGCTGATCCTCTGACCAAACCTGAATAAGAGCATCCAGCCCTTCTGACATTCACTCCCTTCTCCTGCTGAAGAAGCGACCCACCTGAGCCGACCGAAAGGACGCCATGAGATCCATCACCAGCGTCCCCCAACGACGGACCAGCAAGGCGAACACCTCCGGGTGAAGGACCCACTCTCCTGGGTCTACTTTTACCAGACTCAAGAAGTCAGCCTCCACATTGTCCACCCCTGCTACATGTGCTGCCGACAGTGCCAGAAGATTCTCCTCGGCCCACGCGAACAAATCCCCGGCCTCGGCTTCGAGTGCCGCACTGCTGGTGCCCCCTTGACGATTGATATACGCTACCGCCGTCGCATTGTTGGAAAACACTCGAACGGCTTTCCCTGTGAGAGCAGGCTGTAGACCGTGCAGTGCCTTTGCCACCGCCCTCAACTCTAGCCTGTTGATGGGCCAGCTCCTTTCCAGTTCTGTCCATTGCCCCTGAGCGAAACTGCCCTGACAGTGAATCCCCCAGCCTGAGAGACTGGCATCTGTCGTCAATGCCGCCCACTTGGGGGCCTCTAAGGACATTCCTCTTTCCAGATTTCCTGGGTGCAACCACCAGCGCAGCGCCTCGTGCGTCTCCGGAAGACAGGGCAGCCACCTTGTCAACGTATCCGTTTGATGGGACCATCTTCGCAACAACGCCCTCTGTAACGGCCTCATGTGCGCTCGCGCCCAGGGAACCAACTCGAGCGTCGCTGCCATTGTCCCCAGCAACTGCATGTAGCTCCACGCCATTGGGGACGATACGCAGAGAAAATCCCGGACCATCTGCCGAAGACGTTGCGCTCGCAGCTTTGGTAGAAAAACTTTCCCTAAGTTCGTATCGAAGCGCGCTCCCAGATAGTCCAGGTGCTGCGATGGTGTCAACTTGCTCTTGGACATGTTGACCACCCAGCCGAGACTCTGTAGAAACGCTACCACCTTGGCTGTCGCCGCTTTGCTTTCTGCTCTCGACTTTGCTCGGATCAACCAATCGTCTAGATAAGGGTGAACTAGCACACCCTCCTTTCGCAGAGCCGCTGTCATTACCACCATCACTTTGGTGAAGGTTCGCGGCGCCGTCGCCAGTCCAAAAGGTAACGCTTGGAACTGAAAATGCCCCAAAGGCACTGCAAACCTGAGAAATGTTTGGTGCTCTCCCGTATCGGGATGTGCAGCTATGACTCCGACAGGTCCAGGGACGTGAGGAACTCCCCTCTTTGAACCGCCACTATCACCGAACTCAAGGTCTCCATCCGAAAATGGGACACTTTGAGACAACGGTTTACTCACTTTAGGTCCAAAATTGGCCGAAAAGTACCCTCTTTCTTCGGCACTATGAAATAGATGGAGTATCGACTGCTGCCGCATTGGTCTGAAGATACCGGCACTACTGCGTTGAGGGCTAATAACCTCCGCACCGTGTCGTGCACTGCCCTTCGCTTGAGCCTTGCCCCACACGGTGACCGCACGAAAGAATCTCTCACTGGTCTCTGGAACTCTAAGGCATAGCCCTCTCGAATCACTTCCAGCACCCACTGATCCGACGTGATCTGGACCCAGGCAAGGTAAAAATCCCGTAACCGACCCCCCACGGGAACCAACCCCACCTGGGCCCGCTCGGCTTCATTGTGACTTCTGAAAACCTGAGGAAGCGGAGGAGGAGGTGGTTCCAAACCCCCGACCCGCTCTCCTAAACCCCTGGTTTCTGTAGGGAAAACATCCACACTGAGTTTGTCCAAATCTGGGGAAACGAAAGCGTTGAAATTCTCGAAGCTGACCCTTAGGTCCGGAAGAGGGACGCCCCTGTTTCTGTTTGTCCTCCTGCAATCTGCCACCCTTAGACTCCCCCAAATCTTTAACCCACTTATCCAAGTCCTCTCCAAACAATAGCTTCCCCCTAAAAGGAAGCTTACTCAACCGTGCTTTGGAAGCTCCGTCCGTCGCCCAGTTGCGTAGCCAAAGGTACCGCCGAGCAGCCACCGCCGACACCATATTTATTTATTTATTGTTCCTTATATACCGCACTCTTAGAAATCAGCGCTGTTCACATAAAACAAGGTTGTGCCAGCGGCACTTACACTAAACAGGAATCTTAACTTGGATATCAACTGGGTTTAACTATGTACAACAACAATCAATTGAAACATTATATACAGGATTACTTAATTAACAATGTACATGTATTCGCAGGGGGTGTCAGTTGGTAGGCTGTGAGTAGTGTAAGAGAAAGAGGTAGTGTTTAAGCGCTTTTCTGAATTGTGCTAGGTCCGTTATGGTTCTGATAGTTGCTGGAAGGGCATTCCAGCAACTTAGGGCATAGAATTGAAAGGCTCTATTCCTTGTTTGCTCTGTACATTTAGTTATTTCCTTGGGGATCAGTAGTGTGTTGGTGGTGTGCGGTATACTCTTAGAAAGGCCCCTGATAAGGTCATAATGAATATTCGCCAAATAGGCAGCCCCGGATTCCAACCTGGCTGCCTCCGCAGTGATCTCCTCGGCTTTATCTGTCTGAATATGCTGTACCCATCTCAGGCATGCTCTCGCTACCCAAGCCCCACAAATAGACGCTTGCCTAGAGAGTGCATTGACTTCAAAAACCTGTTTCAACAGAGCCTCCAATCTCCGGTCCTGGGGGTCTTTAAGGGCCGCACCCCCTTCAATGGGAATGGTAGTTTTCTTAGTAACTGCTGACACTGCGGCATCAACTCTGGGAGACTTAAACAACTCACGATCTTGATCCACTAGTGGATAAAGCCGCGCCATCACTCGAGAGCCCTTTAGAGCAGACTCCGGCAAATCCCATTCTTCCTGAATCATCTCCTTAACCACTCTGTGCACTGGGAAAGCACTCTGAGTCTTGCGAAAAGCCTGCATCAACGGATCCTCCAGGGAGGAATCCTCAGACGGCCCCCCCATCGGCATATTTAGCGCTTTCAGCGTTTCCGAGATAAGAGCCGATAACTCCTCTCTCCGAAAAACACGCACAACCCTGGCCTGATCTTCCTGCTCCACAATTTCGCCGTCCTCCAGGTCGTCCTCCAAATCTAACTCGATATCCTGCTCCTCCGAACGGAGGCCCTCCGATACCACGGGACTGAGCCGACCACTCCCTGTCGGCCCTGGACATCTTCGCCAACAGTCCTGTCATGTCCGCATCCATTGGTGCCCCCGGCTGTTTCAGCCCTGAGGTCCCCTCTGAGGCCCCGGAAATCCGCTTACCTGAAGAACTGCTAAAGGCCTTCTGAAGCAGCATAACAAAATCTGGAGAAAAAATCACCACCAAGCCCCCTGGCAGTACGGGCTGCGCGCTAGGAGGCTCAGAAGACGACGTGCCTGGCATGGGCTCCAGAGAAGGGAAGCTTGGGGAACCTGGCTGATGAGGGGATATGGGGACCTTCCCCCTAGCGTCCTCTGCGGCCAGTTCCAGGGCTGCAGTCTCCTGAGTGCAGCCCTTACAAATCCCCGCTTCTGACAGGGTGCCTTTTTTAGCCCCACAAATTAAACAAAGAGGTCTAGGCATCCTGTCCTCTGAACGGTGCTCTAACACTACCCAGCACCGTGCTGCAGTGGATTTCAACAACCACTCCTAAGTCCTATGTCCTGCTCCCAGCACCGACCAAACTGCTGCGCTGTGCTATGGCTTCCTGTTTTTTGGTTTTTTTTAATTAAATTAACACAAATGAAGCACTCTCCGTGCCTCCAAACTAACCGCCAGACCCCCGCCGTGAAACGAGGCTGCCCGACACCTCTACTAGCCGCTGAAGGCCAAATAAACTGAACGCGGCCTTTTTCCCGCGCTTTCTCCACGCGGCTCGGCTGACCCGCTGACGCCGTGGCATTGCGCTAGACAGAGCCCCGAGCCCTGCTGGCTCTCCCGATCAGCACGGCTCCTCTTACCTGCGGCCTGGGACGCCAAGAATCGATTTCTGCCGCTCCGGGCTCTACCGCTGTGCGCGGGAGCTGCCGGGCCGGAGCTCTCAGCGCCACGCAGGAATGTGAGGAACAAACTTCTCTCCTGCTGCACTGCCTGTGCCCCCGACGGCCTCGGTAGCTCTAGCAGGCAACACTTCTGCGCGCTACGGGCCTCGGTACCGGACTGCTTCTGGGGAGTCTTCGCCCCCCTCCAGTCAAGCAGATGCCACGGGGGGGGGGGGAGGAGTAGGACTGTAGCACCTACAGCACAGCACACACACGGCCCAGCCAAACTGAAGGCCTCAGAATAAAATAAAGAAAATAAATAACTGAGTAAAATAAATGAACAAAATAAAGGACCCTTAACCAGCCAAAAACCCACTGGCTCCTAACTCTCCTTAATTGCTTCTCTGGTGAGCCGTACCTGGCTCACCACCCTCCAGCTGCTTGGAGACTGAGGTAACTGGTGTCTGGAGGTGGCTCCGGAGCTTATGTACCAGTGACATCACAAGTGTGATGTTTCTCAGTCTCCAAGCTGCTGGAAGAGGAGCGGAACCCCAGAGGTATCGGGACCAGACTGGAGGGACGTTAAGGAATAGGGTTGCACAAGGGAGGTATCTGGTGGTACAAGCTACTATAGGGGAGGCTCCTTACAACTTTGTTTAATCTATGTACCCATCAGGACCAAGGGGAATATTATGAATGGTTAGGAATGGTTCTGGAGACCTTGGGCGAGGGCCATTGTGTGCTAGGAGGGCATTTTAACTTTACAGTTAATCCCCAACTGGATAACTCTAAAAATGATAGAGGGAGGATGGGTAAAGAGCAGAAGCAAATGTTAGGTGTCCTGTGGGATCTGGGGTTAGTAGATGTGTGGAGGCAGAGACATGGAATGCATAGAAAATATACGTTTACTCTAATCCCCATAGCACTTACAGCCACAAAGATATGCTTTGGATGGAAGCAAAGCTGATGCCCCAGGTAAAAGCAGCTGAGATAGATGTGAAGGTGTGGTCAATCAAGCCCCAGTGCTTTTGACATTACAAGCCCATCAGGAGAATGGAGGACTGAGATTTTGGAGACTTAATGAGATCCTGACATGGAAAGATGCCCAAGAGCAGGTACAGAAGGCATTGAAAGAATATTTGGAGGTGAATACTCGTGACGAGACTTCAGTACAAGTGCACTGGGACAGTCTTAAGGCTATATCGAGGGGACAGTTCATAGGCATAGCAGCCTATAATAAACGACAAAGGGCGAAATGGGAGAACAGCTGATGGATCAAATGAGAGGGTTGTAGAGAAAATACTTCTAAGCTCCTATCAGGAAGGACTGGAAAGCACTGGAGAGGATTTGTCAAGAACTACTCCAATTGCAGTTGCGGGGAGTAGCTCTCCATTTGGCATGTTTTAAACAGGGCAAGCTCTAGCATGGAAGCTGAAGGCACAGCAGAATCAACAGCGCATCACTAGAATCCACAGTTGGGGGGGGAGGGACAAATTTAAATCATACGAGATTCAGGAGGCTTTCAGAAAGTATACTTCCCTCTATACTTCTGAAGTTACTGGGGGTGATAGGCAGGAGGGGAGTACTTGGGAGGCTGTACAATACTGAGGCTTCAGGAGAAGACAACAAACAGATTGGACAGGGATATCACATTAGCCGAGGTCCAGCTAACGATAAAGGGTTTGAAGGAGGGGAAAGCCCCAGGCTTGGATGGGTTAACCGTCTACTTCTACATAACCTACCTAGAGGAGGTAGGAGAGAAACTGGTGGAACTTTTCAACGAGGCAGGTAGGAGTAGTATCCTACCAAGGTCTATGGCTGTGGCAGGTATCACAGTACTCCCTAAACCGGGAAAAGATGTGGCTCTTACAGGCCTATCTCCCTCATAAATATAGATGCTAAGATTTTTGCAAAACTTTTAGCTGCCCAGTTGCAGGCCTTCTTTCCTTATCTTATACCTCAGGATCAAATGGGGTTTGTACCGGGGAGACAAGCCAAAGATAGCATATGGCGTGTTTTGAACCTTATTTGGTGGGTGCAGCAAAGGAAAGCTGAAAATACTCTGCTAGCAGTTGACGCTGAAAAAGCATTTGATCGTGTGGAGAGGGGTTTTATGTTTCAAGTATTGGAAAAAATGGGTTTGGGCCCCCGGTTTTGCCATTGGGTGGGGGCCTTGTACAACGATCCAAAGCAAGAATATGAGTTAATGGGGGATATACAGAGGAGTTCAGTTTGTTATGCTATAGAGGTGCTAGCATCAAAGATACGGGAAAACCCAGACATACAGGGGGTGAAAGTCGGGGCTCAGGTCCACCGCATATCACTGTTTGCGGATGACATTATATAGTCATTACGAGACCCTCAGTTGTCCTTACCAGTGTTAACAAAATAGATAGTTATAGTAGAGTATCTGGATATAAGGTTAATACGTCAAAAACTGAGGTGTTGGAAGTTCAGATTGGAGCAGAGATGGAAAGAACCTTATAGGCATCTTTCCTGTTTATGTGGGTGACCACACTGTTGAGGTACTTAGGAGTTCAGGTGGGTAGGAACTGGCAGGAGTTGTATCAGCTAAATTATGGGCCCCTCTTAAAGATCTTGGATGACAACTTGGAGAGATGGGGGAAGGAGTGGTATACTTAGGATGGGCAGGGTGGCCATAGTTAAAATGAGTGTGCTGCCACATCTCCTATTCTGCTTTACAGCATTACCAGTGGAGATCCCTAGAGGTCAGTTATGAAAGCTCCAATGGAAAATCTTTTCTTTAATTTGGAGGAAAAGACTCCTACGAGTAGCCCAGCAAGTACTACGGCGGGAGTGGCAGAAAAGGGGCCTGGGGGGTGCCTTGTCTACAAGTCTATTATGAGGTGGCCCGGGTGTGTAGTATTTTCGATTGCAAGGGCTGAGATGATGGAGGGAAAGGATAAATTAGACTTACCTGCTAATTGTAGTTCCTGGAGGAACTCCAGTCTAGTCCCGGAATCTCTGGGGTTGTCAACCTCCTCTAGCAGCTTTGAAGACTGAGAAACTTCACTGTTGTGATGTCACTGGTATACAAGTAGTGGCACCGCCTCCACACACTAGTTAACCTATTGACAAAGCAGACTCACCGGAGCAACAAGTAAGTAGTGAATTACAGAAACAATGATAACTGTGCAATTAAGTATAAAGAACCTTAGATCCAACGGTTTAAAAACGACCTGCACCATACCCACTATGCCGTGAGGTCCCATATTCCTATTCTAAACAGAATGATGCACCATGGCCAGGTTAGCTGTGCCCTACCGTGAACCATGACCCAACTCCACCAAAGTAGCAGCTTACCTGTAAATAAGTTCGTGCTTCAGGCCATAGATCACCATCCAAATAGGGCGGGAACCGGGACTAGACTGGAGTTCCTCCAGGAACTACAATTAGCAGGTAAGTCAAATTTACCCTTACTGATCGTCCCTCCAGTCTAGTCTCGGAATCTCTGGAGATGTAACAGAGCAGAGCAATAATCAATGGGAGGGTCCCGCTAAACCAGCCTGAAGAACCGCCGATCCAAATCAGGTATCCCGTTCCGCCTGCACATCGAGACGGTAATGCTTCACAAAGAAGTGAAAAGACGACCATGTTGCTGTCTTACAAATGTCTTCCGCTGGCACCAAGCTACACTCCGCCAAGACGCCGCTTGCGCCCTAGTAGAATGGGCCCTCAGTCCTTCCGGAACCAGGTGACCCCGTAACAGATATGCTGACGAGATTGCCTCCTTCAACCAGCGAGCAATCGTCCCCTTAGAGGCTGCCTCTCCTCGCTTTGCCCCCGCAAACAGAACAAAAAAGTCTGTCGGACTTACGGAAAAGAGTAGTTACTCACCTGTAACAGGTGTTCTCCAGGAGCAGCAGGAATCAGTCCTCACATATGGATGACATCGACGTCGATGGAGCCCTTGCGGAGCATTTCCCCAGCTTTCTATGTAAGCCTTTGGGAATACTGCACGCATGCGCGGTCCCCTTCCCGCCTAAAAGTGCCATCTTGCTCAGTCAAATGACATAGCTAACAAACAGCACACAAAAATGAAAGATAATCTATGTACAACTGCAACTCCCAGGGGAGGAGGGAGGGTTGTGAGGACTGATTCCTGCTGCTCCTGGAGAACACCTGTTACAGGTGAGTAACTACTCTTTCTCCAGGACCAAGCAGGAAGTCAGTCCTCACATATGGGTGACTCCCCAACTCTGGGCTACCAAGGAACCCAGGCTGAACAAAAGAACTCCCTCTAGTCCCAGCATCAAAGACAGGCTTTTCACTGAAAGAACCTCCAACGGTAGCCCAACGAAGGGCTGGAGGGCAGGAGCTGCCTAAACCTCAAAAAGATTCCGGAGTACTGCCTGGCCAAAAGCACTGTCCCTACGGGACTCCCTCTCCAGGCAGTAATGGACCGCAAAAGTCTGGCTTGAGGAACAAGTTGCAGCCCTGCAGATGTCTGCCAACGGTACAGAGAGGAGACGAGCTACTGAGGCAGCCATAGCCCTTACACGGTGGGCCGTGACCCGACCCTGCAAGGGAAGGTCAGCCGCCCTGTAAGCCCAGGTGATACAGTCAGCCACCCATATGGACAAGGTATGCTTGGACGCAGCTAACCCCAAATTATTAGGGTCAAAAGAAATGAAGAGCTGAGTAGCTCTTCTATGTCCCTGCGTACGGTCAAGGTAGAAGGATAAGACCCTCCTACAGTCCAGGGTATGCAGGACCACTTCAGCCTGGCTTGCATGAGGCCTAGGGAAGAATGTTGGAAGAACCACCTCCTGGTTGAAGTGGAAAGAGGAGACAACTTTGGGGAGGAACTTTGGATGAGTCCTAAGGACTACCCTGTTCCTACAGAAGCGGGTGTAAGGCCTGTCACAGACCAGGGCCTGAAGCTCACTCACCCGTTTGGCCGAGGTTAAGGCTACCAGGAAGAGTGTCTTCCAGGAAAGGAAGCGAAAAGGACAAGTAGCCATCGGCTCAAAAGGTGGGCGAGTCAGTTGCTGCAAGACCACATTCAACTCCCACTCAGGAGCTGGAGGACGGAGAGGAGGCTTGAGCAAGAGCAAACCTCTGAGAAACCGGGACACCAAGGGGTGAACCGACAGAGAGTGTCCTTCCACCAGCGAGTGGTGAGCTGCTAGAGCTGAGAGGTGGACCCGAACAGAATTGGACTTAAGGCCCTGATTGGATAAGTGCAGCAGGTACTGAAGCACCACTGGTACAGCACAGGAGAAAGGATCCTCCGTACACAGCTGACATCACACAGAAAACCACTTCCATTTCAGGGCATAGGTTTTTCTAGTGGACTGCTTCCTAGGCCAGGACGACCTCTTCAACTTCAGGAGGTAGGCCCCAAGGAGCCAAAACTACCCTTGCAGCTTCCAGGCCATCAAATTGAGAGATTTGAGATTGGAGTGCAGAAGAGACCCCTGGTCCTGAGAAAGAAGGTCGGGCTGCAACCCCAGAGGTAGTGGAGTGTCCACTTATTGGTGAAGCAGAAGTGGGAACCACGGTTGCCTCGGCCACCTGGGGGCTACCAGAAGGACCGAGGCCTGGTCCTGTAGAATCTTGAATAGGGTTCGGGCCACCAGAGGCGTGGGAGGAAACGCATACAGGAGGCCCTGGGACCAGGAAATCAGAAAAGCATCTGCTGCTAGCCTCAGAGGATGCGGTTGCCTGGAGCAGAACCTGGGCAGCTGTCTGTTCAGGGGGCTGGCAAATAGATCTATGGATGGAAGTCCCCATCTCAGGAAAATCTTCTGAACCACCAAGGGATGGAGCTGCCATTCGTGGGGCTGCAGAATCCTGCTCAACCTGTCTGCCAGGTAATTTTCCTGGCCAGGGAGATAAACCGCCCTGAGCAACATGATGCGCCTGAGCACAAACAAGCAACGGTCCTGCGCCTCCTGACAAAGGAGCCTGGACCCAGTGCTGCCTTGTTTGTTTAAATAAAACATGGCTACCTGATTGTCTGTCTGTACAAAGACAGACTGGTGGGCCAGGGTTTGAGAGAAAGTCTTGAGGGCTAGGCGAATAGCCCGTAGTTCCAGTAGATTGATCTGCTGCTTGGCCTCCCAGGGAGACCACAGGCCCTGGGTGCGCTTGCCCAGACAGTGTGCACCCCATCCCTGCAGGGAGGCATCAGTGGTCAACAACACTGTGAACTCAGGTGGCTGAAAAGGCATCCCCTTTCAGTAAGTTGGGAGGATGCAGCCACCAACGTAGGGAGTGCAGGAATGGTCTGGACACCCTTGCTCTGTCGCTGAGGCTCCCTGTGGCCTGCGACCACTGAGTTCTGAGGCACCATTGCGCAGGCCTCATATGAAGCCTGGCATTGGGAGTCACATGTACTGTCGAAGCCATGTGGCCAAGAAGCGTCAGGCAGAGCCTGGCGGAGACCAGTGACCTGCTGAGAAACTGGTTTGCCAAGGTCATCAGTCTTTGGGTTCTGTCCTCTGGCAAGAAAGCTTTTGCCTGCAGAAAGTCTAGCCTTGCCCCTATGAACTCCAAGTTTTGGGAGGGGAGCAAAGTGGACTTTGCGAAGTTTATGACAAACCCCAGATGTTGGAGTAGAGAAATTGTTCGGAGGGTGGCTTGCCTGGCCTCCTGGCACGTCTGACCCCTGATGAGCCAGTCATCCAGATAGGGGAAGACAAAGATACCCTGATTCCTTAAGTAGGCCGCCACCACTGCCAAGCATTTGGTAAAGACCCTGGGGGCGGAGGTGAGGCCAAATGGCAGCACTCTGTACTGATAATGGTTTCCTCCCACAATGAACCTGAGGTACTTTCTGTGGTCTGGATGAATGAGGATGTGAGTGTACGCATCCTTTAGATCTAAAGAGCATAGCCAATCTCCCTGCTGGAGGTAGGGCAGAAGTGTTCCAAGAGTAAGCATCTTGAACTTTTCCTTCTGTAAGAACTTGTTGAGATTTCTGAGGTCGAGAATAGGCCTGAGGTCCCCTGTTCTCTATGGTACTAGGAAGTACCTGGAGTAGAAACCGTGACCTTGTAGGTGGGGAGGCACAGGCTCCACCGCCTTGTCTCGCAACAGACCCTGAAGCTCCCGCAGGAGGAAGGCTGTATGGAGAGGAGGCCTTGGAGGCTCTCCTGGAAAATAGGGAGGAGGCAACTGATGAAAATGAAGCAGGTAGCCATTGTGGACTATGCTTAAGACCCAGTTGCCCACTGTAATGGGTGGCCTGGGCAAACAGGGCTAGTCGACCTCCTGTGCAGGGATGGGAAAGCAGAGACGGAGAGCCTATGCCTTGGGAGTCAAAACCCCCCACCCTGCTGAGTGGGAGCAGGAGCCGGAGGCTTGGGGGCCTTCTGCCTATGGGGCACATGTCCCTGCCCCTTGGCCTGCTGACCCTGTGGGGGAGCGGGGGAGGCCTGGTAAGGTGGGAACTGTGTGTAGGCAGTCAACTTCCTCAGGTAAAAGGACTTCTTACCAGAGCCCTTCTTCTTATGTGAAGGGGCAGAAGTCTTTTGAGACAGCCTTGCCGTCGTGAGGTGCTCGGTCTCGAGCTCAGCAGCCTTCTTGGCCATGGGCTTGCTAAAAAGGTTCTCACCTCGGCAAGGGACATCGACCAACTTGTCCTGAACCCATGGCTCGAGGTCAGATGACTGCAGCCATGCCTGGCGTTGAGCCGCGATGCCGGCTGCCGCAACACGGGCCGAGGCCTCGAAGCCATCATAGGCCGCTCGGGACATGAACTTAGAGCATTCCCGGATCCCCAAAGACAAGGACATGAACCTCTGCAAAGGTTCCCCAGAGAGACCAGCAGAGAACCCGGTAAGCTCCTTTGCCAGGTCCCGCAAGTACATGCCCATGTACAGCTGGTAAGACTGGACACGGGCAAGCAAGCATCGAGCCCTGGAAGCACTTTCTACCAAACGCATCCAGGTTCCGGGCCTCCCGGCTGGGGGGCACCGCAGAGTGCATCTTCTGGCTTTTCAGACGATGCATGGCCGATTCCACCACCATGGAATGGTACGGTAGCTGCGCCTTCTGAAACCCAGGGCTCTTACAGAGTCGATAAATGGAATCGACCCGCTTGCTGAGAACCGGCGTCGAGGCCGGTGCCTCCCACATCCGGAAGAGGAGCCGTTCCAGCATCGGAGGAACCGGCACAGTAAAGCCTTCCTTCGGAGGAGAGTCATACTGGAGTGCCTCGAGCTCTTCGGCTCCTCCTCGGGGTCCGCCGGGATCGCCAAAGCAGTGGCCATATCCCTAACGAACTTCGAGAACCGGGTATCCTCCGGAGGGGACCTACTCCAGGGCCTCAGACTGCGGTGAGTCTGACGGGACGCACCGAGTCTTGAAGGCATCGGGGGACTCCAAGTCCTCCGTCTCCCAGGCAGACTCGTCCGAAGAGGAGTCGGGCTCCGACCGCGTGGGGCCCGGCCGCACCCGCCCCGACACCGAAGGCACCGGCATCGACGCCCTCGGTCCCGACCGGGAGGTCAAGGGTGACCGTGACCGAGGACGGCCTCGAGCCTTCATGGTCTCGAGTATCGGCTCGTTGTCCAGGGTCGACTTCGACGTCGATGTCCCGGTGGTCGGGGAAGATGCGCCAGCGAGGTTGGCCATCAGCACCTGCTGCTGATCCATGAAGGCAGACAGTCTGCACTCCAAGGCTGTCAGCCTGAGACCCAGTTCAGGAGACTCAGCAGCCACAGACTCGGGCCCCGGTGGCGCCGGGCCCGATGTCGGCTCCCTGGGAGGAGAGTCCTCGAGGACAATAGGACTTATGTGTCCAGCAGACTCCAGCTCCACTCGAGGTACTTTTGACGGCTTCTCCTGTTCCACGGGCCCGGGACGGCGGTCAGGGGTCCGAGACCTAGCCCTCGAGGAGCCAGGGACCTCCTCCAACGCCACCCTCACGAGCCGCTTCTTCCTCTTTCGCTCCCGCTTGGGGGACCCCCTCTCCGGGGAACCCCAACGATGCTCGGGGTCAGACTTCCGAGACGTCGAGGCCTCAGACGAGGTCCGGGCCCGGCCGGAGGCCATATCGGAGAAAAGCCTTTCCTTTTGGTGCTGACAACTTCGCAGTGCCTTAGTGGACATTTTCCCACACAGTCCACAGATCTTAGGATCATGATCAAGACCGAGGCACCGAAGGCAGCAGTCGTGTGTGTCGGTGAGAGACATTAGTTTCTTGCACCGATCACACTTCTTAAAACCACTGGAAGCCATCGGGGAAAAAAAGAGTCCCCGCGAGGTCAAAGGACCAGCCTTCCAGGGAAAAAGAAAAAAAGGGCGCGAACGCCAGCCACGAAGGGCAAAAACTGAAAAAATAAGATCGGGCTCGATACCGGTGTACCGAACCCGGCGAGAAGGGGAACCGGCGTCGAACCGGAGAAAAAAACCGCGAAGAAATCGCAGGGATTCGAAGAAAAGAATCGAACTGTTTTCCGGGTGAACTAGGACAAACGTCCGACAGGTTCCACGGAAAAAGAGAGACTGAGCAAGATGGCACCTTTAGGTGGGAAGGGGACCGCCCATGCGTGCAGTAGGCGACCAAAATGATTTGGAGCCTGCATCAGAAACCTTATGAGAAGAGACTTGAAGATCTAAATATGTACACTTTGGAGGAGAGGAGGGACAGGGGAGATATGATTCAGACCTTTAAATACTTAAAGAGAAATGATGAACAAACAAACCTCTTCCAAAGACGGGGAAGCTGTAAAACTAGAGGGCATAACATGAAGCTGCAAGGTGGGAAATTGAAAGGCAATGTCAGGAAATATTTCTTCACTGAAAGGGTGGTGGATGCTTGGAATGCCCTCCCGATGAAAGTGGTGGGGGCAAACACGGTGATGGAATTCAAAACGGCATGGGAAAAACACAGTGGATCCCTCTACAGCAACAGGACAAAAGCAAAATAAACAGTGCCATCTAACTTCTGAACTATCTAGCGTCTCAAGAAATAGGGGTGTCCTACATGGAGTGGTGGGTTCACCCCTAAACAAAAACATGGGGAGGGGTGGCCTGCACAGAGCGACAGGTGCACCTACTCTTGCCATCTTGCTGGGCAGACTAGATGGACCATGCTGGTCTTTATCTGCCGTCACTTACTATGTTACTATTCCCAAAGGCTTTCATAGAAAGCTGGGGAAATGCTCCGCAAGGGCTCCATCGACGTCGATGTCACCCATATGTGAGGACGGACTTCCTGATTGGTCCTGGAGAACCAGCCGTTCTAGCCACATACTTCAAGGCCCATTTAATGTCTAAGCGATGCAATTGCTCTGCGACCTGACCCTTTCTCTTTGTTGAGAAAACCGGTAAAGACACCACTTGGTTCATATGAAACCCCGATGCTACCTTAGGCAAGAAAGATGGCACTGTCCGCAAAACTCCCTTAGAATCTGATAAGGACAGAAAAGGCTTCTACAAGACAACGCTTGCAACTCAGACACTCGCCTCGCTGAAGCAATAGCCACCAAGACCACCACCTTAAGGGTAAGATCTTTCAACACTGCTTCCGCTAAAGCCTCAAAAGGCGCTTTCCCCAACGCATCCAAGACCAACGGGAAATCCCAGGCCGGGACTATCCGCCTATGCGGCGGCCTCAGTAAAGCGACTGCTCTCAAAAAACGCTTTACATCCGAATGACTACCTAATGAAGTGCCCTGTACCTTACCCCTGTAACAGGACAATGCTGCCAACTGCACCCTCAATGAAGTTGCCGCTAAGCCTTTCTGTAACCCGTCCTGCAAGAAAGCCAGCACCTGCGGTACTGACACTCTTAAGGGAACAAAGGCCCTTTCATTACACCAGGCCTCAAAAACACGCCACACTCTAACATATGCCAGAGACGTAGATTTCCGTCTCGAATTCAGCAGGGTCACAATCACCGCCCCCGAATAGCCTCTCGCCCTCAACCTAGCCCGCTCAATAGCCAGGCCGTAAGCGAGACTCGATCCACTTGGGGCATGCAGTGAAGCCCCTGAGTCAAAAGATAACTGCGAACTGTAAGCTTCCAGGGGTCCCCTACTAAGAGCTTCATCAAATTTGCATACCATGGTCTTCGTGGCCAATCCGGAGCAATGAGGATCACTCGCCCCTTGTGAAGCTCTATAGCATAGTTACTCACCTTAATAGGTGATCTCCGGGAACAGCAGGAATTTAGTCTTCACATATGGGTACCGACGGAAAGTGCGCGGGAACGCTCTCCAGCGTCCAATTAGAAAGCTTTTGGGAGCATCCCACAGCACCTGCGTGCTGCCTTCCCGCCTTTCCCAACTGCCTCTCTCCAGTTGAGTTTTAAAGCTGAGACAAAGAGAGAGAGGGAAAGAGAAAGAAACAGATAGAGAAATACAACTCCTAGGGGACGTGGGTGGGTTGTGAAAACTAAATTCCTGCCTGTTCCACCTGTTAGAGGTGAGTAACTATGCTATCTCCAGGAACAAGCAGGAATGTAGTCTTCACATATGGAACTCAAACTGTCAGGACAGGCACCCAAACCTCTAACACATACAAACAGGAAATTGGCCTCCCTCAAGGATCCGCCCTCTCTGCACTCCTTTTTAATATCTATATACAACCAATTTGCAACATCTTTAAAAAATTCAAAATCCACTACCACATATACGCAGATTATATCATGATGTACATTCCATTCACGATCCCTACACTTCCACTTCAACTATTAACTGACTGTTTCAATGAATTAACAACTTGGCTAGAAGACCACAACCTTCATATTAACCATTCCAAAACTGACATATTGATTGCAACAAAAAACAAATCGTTCACCCCCCCCCCTCTACCCACATCACACGTCAGAAACATGATATTCACATAAAAAACGAGATAAAATACCTAGGGGTGACCTTAGACACACACCTCAGCATGAACACCCACATAAGAAACACCACAAAGAAAATATACTTTAAGCTCAAAGTACTAAAACAATTACGCCCACTGGTCCACCTGCATGACTTCCTGAGCATAATACAAGCCATTATTACACCGCACTTCGACTTTGCCAATCTCACTCTACTAGGCACAACTAACCAAAACATCAAAAGGCTCCAACTTGCCCAAAATGCTGCAGCTAGAACCATAATGAAAGTACACCCATTTGAGCACATATCACCCTATTTAGCTAAACTACACTGGCTCCCAATTCAATGCAGAATAAACTATAAATTAATAACCACCACCTTCAAAGCTTTAAATAATACTGCCCCAGCCACACTAAACAAACTCCTCACTAAAGACACACCCCAATCTGCTCACAGAAGATGCAACACCAATATTCTCCTAGGACAAGCAGGATGTGTCAGCCACACTTGGTGACGTCATCCGACGGCGCCGTGATGGAAGTGCTCTCTAGCTCAGAAGCTTCTGAGCATGTGTGAGGTGGTCCCACCTCCCCGGTCCGCCCCTAGCCCAACCAGTTTCAATTCTTCCGCCTTTGCCTCAAGACGGATTTCAACTCTCTCTCTCACCTACAATGCCAAAACCTGGATTTAAACAATGTCCACGATGCAACCGGAAAATGAATATCACCGACACTCACCAGAGTTGCCTCAGATGCCTCGGGGCGTCTCACAATGTCGAGGACTGTTCCTGCTGTGCCCGGATGTCTCCCAGGGCACGGAAACTCAGAGACTATTCGCTGAAAGACTTCCTGACCGCTCCGGAGCAAGCTCCTCACACAAGCATCTCAGAGCGCAGTAAGTCCTCTAAGGGGAAAGCTCCCATTAAAACCTCTCATCGGGCGGCCCAGGGCTCTGCTCCTCCACCTCCCACGGAGAAGTCTGCCTCCTCCGCGGTGCCCGGGGAAAGCCCCCCCACAGCCGGCTGCTCTTCTGGTCTCTCTCCTTGCGGCTCCAGCGACCCGGCTGCCCCATCGCTGCCCAGGGGAAGCCCCCCTACTGCCTGCTGCTCTTTGGGACTCTCTCCACAGCCATGCGGCTCAGGCAGCTACGGCCAAGATGGCGCCACCCACGTGGCCTCGCTAGACTCCGCCCATAGAGACGCCTTCCTTCACCGGATTAGCCGGAGCGGGTCCCTCAGCAACGCTTACGTCAGCTCTCTCCCTCAGCGCTGATTGCCTTCGCCCCAAGCCAGCGAACACGAAGCTGCAACATCAAATCTACACCGCTCCGATCACCGCGCCGAAAGACAGCATCGCGCCGACACCCACCGCAGCAGCCATCACAAACGCCATGCCGAAAGCCGGGAGTCCTCCCATCGGCGCGGCAACAGCGGCAGGAACGATTCAAGTGCCCACAGGAGCAAGAGGCACAGGAGAGGCAACGCGGCTCCCGCAGAGGGTGTAAGCAAACGCGGGAACCGCAGAGACAGTCACTCCCGATCCAGCAGCGTGCGCTCTGACAGCGGGGCCTCCCGCGGCCGCAGGAAGAACAGGCGATCAAGCTCCTATGCCAGCAGAGGACACAGGAGCAATAACTCTTCTGGGTCCAGCACCTCTGAAGCGATTTTACAACTGCTGACACGCCTGGTGCACCAGACTGCTCCTCCAGGCCGGGACAACATAACTACAGCCCCCTTGGATGTGCCACCTCCAGCAGAAACCCGGGACAGATCCCCCACTCCGGCCTCGCCTGAGCGAACTCCTACTAGAGAGCGGAGTCCGTCTCCTATGCTGGGCCCAGACTCAGGAGGGAGCGCAGCAGAGGAAGAGGGACCAGAATCCCCTTCGTCCAAGTCTACTCCAAACGAACAGGAGACGACGCAGATGCAGGTGCCTGAAGACCTTACCTATCCTAAGTTCTTAAGGAAGGTCGCGGCCAAACTGGGTCTCACCAAGGAGGAAGCCTCCGACGAGAAGGATCCGGAGGTCATGAAATACCTCAGCGGCCCCAAGCCGGCCTTGGCTCTCCCCCTCCACCGGAAACTCAAAGACAAGCAATCCACCCTTTGGCAGTTCCCTGCCTCCGGCCAAGCCTGCGCCAGACACCTGGACAGCAAATACCTCCTCCAAACAGCGCCTGGCTTTGACAAGCCTCAGCTGCCCCACCAATCCATTGTGGTAGCTTCAGCGCTCAAGAGATCTAAGTCTTCACGCACACAAACTACCCATCCTCCAGGTCGGGAACCAAAGCTCCTTGACGACCTGGGGCGGAAAGTATTCCAGGGAGCGATGCTGAGTGCCAAGATATCAGCGCATCAATTCCAACACCTGTTGTTCCAGGACGCCCTCCTAGCGGAGCTTAAGGGCCAACTGCTCACTCTTCCCAAGCAATCCCAGCCCGCAGCTTCAGCCACGCTCCAAGAACTGGCCGAATGCTCCAAACACCTGATGAGCACGGCCTTCGATGCCTTTGACACGGCCATCCGGACGGCGGGCACCGCCATTGCGGCTCGCCGCTGGGACTGGCTACGTGCATCCGGCCTGTCGGATAACACCCACGACAGGATTGCTGACGCGCCCTGCCTGGGAGACTCCCTCTTTGGGGATAAGGTCGCAGACACGGTGAACGGCCTAAAAGAGGACTGCACCACTCTGAAAACGTTAGCGGCGGACGGACTCGAACGCCCCTCCTGGTCACAGAAAGGGAGCTATTACCGCAAGCCCTTTGTCTCGTCAAAAAGATACTACGGCTCCAATCGACAGTGGCAAGCCCCGAAGTTCAAGCAGAACTACAACAAGTCGTCTTTTCAGAGACAACCACAAAGAGAACGCAAGCAGAAGCAAGCAAACCCTCAGCAGTCCGGTAAGAACACATCCTCCTTCTGACAATCCACTCTGGCTGGTCACAAGTGTCCCTTCTGCCCCGCCGGTGGGAGGCCGCTTGTCCAACTTCCTGTCGGCCTGGCAGGAAATCACCACGGACCAGTGGGTCATCCAGATTATCCAGTCGGGCTTCCGCTTACAGTTCTCCTCCCCACCGTGGCAGCGCACGCAACCCACCAGCCAACCTCCGCTGCACCAGGAAGCTGCCCTCTCGAACCTTCTGCAGCATCTCATCAGGACACAGACGATCGAGCGGGTTCCCTCCAACGAAATCAACACTGGCTTCTACTCCCGGTACTTCCTTACTCCCAAGACGTCCGGGGGCCTCCGCCCTATTCTGGACCTCCGCAAACTGAACAACTTCCTCGTGAAGGAGAAGTTTCGAATGTACTCACTGAACTCCATCCTTCCCCTCATCAGAGCGGGGGACTGGATGGCTACTCTAGACCTGCAGGATGCTTACTCCCACATTCCAGTCCACACCTCTCACAGGAAATTCCTGAGGTTCGTAGCGCTGGGTTGCCACTACCAATATCGTGTGCTTCCCTTCGGGCTCTCCCCAGCTCCCAGAGTCTTCATGAAGTGAGTAGCTGTGGCCGCGGCACACCTACGCAGACAAGGGCTCGCCATCTTTCCCTACATGGACGACTGGCTGCTATCGGCACCCTCCGCCCCAGAACTCAGGAGAGTAGTACGAGAGACGACGACCCTGCTGACCAAGCTGGATTTCTTACTCAACAAGGAGAAGTCTTGGTTAGATCCCACTCAACGCACGGAATTCATTGGGGCAATAATAGACACTACTACATAGAGCAGCTTTTAAACTAGATATTAGGGGAAAGCCGACAGTCGCCCAAGAGCGGATGGTTCGGAAGAATGTATTCTTGAAGGATACTACCAAAAGCAGAGAGGTTCCACAAAAGAGTAAAGTAGCCCAAATGCCCTCAAGTATGGAGCAGACAGAGCTTAAAGATCCCAATTTACCCATGTCTAACAATAGCCAAATTAACATGAATAAAATACATTCTCTAAAATGCTTGTATGCAAATGCTAGAAGTCTAAAGAATAAGATGGGAGAGTTAGAATATATAGCACTAAATGAAAGGTTAGATATGATTGGAATATCAGAGACATGGTGGAAGGAGGACAACCAGTGGGACACTGTGATACCTGGGTACAAACTATATCGTAATGATAGAGCTGATCAAATTGGTGGAGGGGTTGCGCTCTATGTTAGAGAGGTCATTGAGTCAGAAAGGATTAAAGTTTTGCAGGAAACAAAATCTGCTGTAGAATCTATATAGATTGAAATTCCATATAAAAGGGGGAAGGCGATGGAAGTGGGGGTGTACTATCGAGCACCTGGCCAGAATGACCAAATGGATGATGAAATACTCAAAGAAATCAAGAAAGCTAACAAAAGTTACAGCGCAGTAATAATAATGGGTGATTTCAATTACCCCGGTATCGACTGGGTCAGTGTCACGTCAGGACATGCTAGGGAGATAAAGTTCCTAGATGAAATAAATGACTGCTTCTTGGAGCAGCTGGTTTATGAACCGACAAGAGGGGAAGCCATATTAGACCTAGTCCTTAGTGGAACACCAGATCTAGTGCAAGAGGTAAGGGTGTTGGGGCCACTTGGCAATAGTGATCATAACATGATCGCCTTTGATTTAATTAGTGGAGGAGGAATAGTAAGGAAATCCTCAGTACTAACTTTTAACTTTTGAAAAGGAGACTATGATAAAATGAGGAAAACAGTTAAGAAAAAACTAAAAGGAGCAGTTGCGAAGGTTAAAGACGTACATCAAGCTTGCGTGTTGTTGAAAAATACTATCTTGGAAGCCCAGACCAGCTGTATTCCACGCTTTAAGAAAAGTGGAAGGAAGTCCAAAAAACTGCCAGCATGGTTTAAAGGTGAGGTCAGAGAGGCTGTTGTTGCCAAAAAAGCATCTTTCAGGAAATGGAAAAAAGAGCCAAACGACGAAACCTGGAAACAGCACAAGCACTGGTAAGTCAAATGCAAGGCATTGATAAGGCAGGCAAAAAGAGAATTTGAGAAGAAGCTTGCTGCAGAAGCAAAAACGCGAAATAAAGACCATTTCAAGTACATTCGTAGCAAAAAACCTGTGAGAGAGTCAGTTGGTCCATTAGATGATAAAGGGGTTAAAGGAGCACTAAGAGGCGACAAGGCGATAGCAGAGAGACTGAATGAATTCTTTGCTTCGGTCTTTACTGAGGAAGATGTAGGGATGTTACCCATGACTGAAGTGGTATTTAAAGGTGCGGAAGAATTGAAGGAAATAGTGATACAACGGGAAGATGTCTTACAACTATTAGATAAACTGAAGAGTAGCAAATCACCTGGGCCGGATGGTATACATCCAAGGGTGTTGAAAGAACTGAAATATGAGATTGCAGAACTGCTTTCAGTAATCTGTGAACTATCATTAAAATCATCTCTAATACCTGAAGATTGGAGGATCGCCAATGTAACACCAATTTTTAAAAAGGGTTCCAGGGGTGATCCGGGAAACTACAGACCGGTAAGCCTGACGTCAGTACCGGGAAAAATGGTAGAAACCATCATAAAGAATAAAATTACTCAGCATGTAGATAGTCACAACCTAATGGGAGACAGCCAACATGGCTTTAGACAAGGAAGATCTTGTCTTACTAATCTGTTATGTTTTTTTGAAGGAGTGAATAAACAGGTGGACAAAGGTGAGTCGGTTGATATTGTGTATCTGGACTTTCAGAAAGCCTTTGACAAGGTCCCTCATCAGAGACTTTTGGAAAAACTAGAGTCATGGGATAGGAGGCAGTGTACTATTGTGGATCAGGAACTGGTTAAAAGATAGAAAGCAGAGGGTAGGGCTAAATGGCCAATTTTCCCAATGGAGAAAGGTGAATAGTGGTGTACCCCAGGGATCTGTGTTGGGTCCGCTGCTTTTTGACATATTCATAAATGACCTGGAAAGTGGAATAACGAGTGAGGTTATCAAATTTGCAGATGACACAAAATATTTAAAGTTGTTAAAACCCAAGAGGATTGTGAAAAATTGCAAGAGGATCTTGATAAATTGGAAGACTGGGCATCAAAATGGCAGATGAAATTTAATGTGGACAAGTGCAAGGTTATGCACCTAGGGAAGAACAACCCAAACTATGGTTACACGATGCAAGGTTCCACATTAGGAACCACCACCCAGGAAAAAGATTTAAGCATCATTGTGGATACCATGTTAAAACCCTCGGCCCAGTGTGCAGCGGCGGCCAAGAGAGCAAATAGAATGCTAGGTATGATAAGGAAAGGAATGGAAAATAAAACAAAAGATATTATAATGCCTCTATAGCGTTCCATGGTGAGACCGCACCTTGAATATTGTGTGCAATTCTGGTCGCCGTATCTTAAAAAGGATATAGCGATTTTAGAAAAGGTACAGAGAAGAGCCACCAAAATGGTAAAGGAGATGGAAGGATACTCCTATGAAGAAAGGCTAAAAAGGTTAGGGCTCTTTAACCTGGAAAAGAGACGGCTGAGGGGAGATATGATAGAAGTCTATAAATTAATGAACGGAGTGGAACGGGTAAACGAAGATCGATTGTTTACCTTATCAGAATATAGAAAGACTAGGGGACATGCAATGAAGCTACAAGGTAAACTATTTAAGACTAATAAAAGAAAATATTTTTTCACTCAACGTGTAATCAAACTCTGGACTTTGTTACCGGAGGATGTAGTAAAGGCTGTTAGTGTAGCTGGGTTTAAAAAAGGTTTGGACAAGTTCCTGGAGGAAAGGTCCATAAACCATTATTAAGAAGTGACCGAAGATATCAATGCTTGACCCAGTACAAGCATTGTGGAACTTGTGTCTCTTGGGGAAACTGCTAGGTACATATGACCTAGATTGGCCACTGTTGGAAACAGAATACTGGGCTTGATGGACCTTGGTCTGACCCAGTATGGCATATCTTATGTTCTTATGCATCCAAGGCCTTCCTTCTCGAGCACCGGCGGAAAACCATCATCCACCTTACCAAGAAGATATCAACCGCAAAGCAGACCACGGCCCATGACATCCTACACTTTCTGGGTCATATGGCCACGACGACATCAGTCCTGCCATTGGCCAGATTGCGCATGCGCACACTCCAGTGGCACCTGCGCTCACACTGGAAGCAACTGTCTCAACCACTCACCACCCTCATCCCGATCAAACCAAGGGTAACCCAGAGCCTACGTTGGTGGATGGTATCAGCCAATCTTGCTGTAGGCAAGAGCTTGCAACCCTGCGGCTATCAGCTCATCCTGACCACGGACGCCTCCTCCACGGGATGGGGATCCCACCTGTTACACCTCAGCACACAAGGAGCTTGGACCAGAGCGGAACAATCCCTCCACATCAACTTTCTCGAGCTCCGGGCGGTCAAGTATGCACTCCAGCCCTTCATGCCCCATCTAGCTGGGAAGTCAGTCTTGATCCAGACAGACAATCAGGTGACAATGTTCTACATCAACAAGCAAGGGGGTACGGGCTCACGTCCTCTCTGCAGGGAGGCACTCGAGACATGGTCTTTGGCCCTAGCCCACAACTGCCTTCTACAAGCGACTTACCTCCCGGGAGATCAGAACACGTTAGCGGACAGGCTGAGCAGGCAGCTCCAACCTCACGAGTGGACGCTTCACGAGGAAGTGGCGGAGTCCATCTTCCAACGTTGGGGGAATCCACGGATCGACCTCTTTGCGATCGAGGTCAACTCCAGATGCCCCCTCTTTTGCTTGAAACGCCCATCATCTCAGAGGGTGGCTTCCGATGCATTTGCAGTACCCTGGGGGGATTGAGGACTGGCCTACGCCTTCCCCCCAACCCCCCTCCTGACAGCCACCATACAGCGCATCATCAACGACAAGGCACACATCATCCTGATTGCGCCCTACTGGCCACGGCAGATGTGGTTCTCCCTGCTGCTGCAGCTTTCACAGAACCGCCCATCCGATTACCACTGCGACCGGATCTGCTCACCCAGAACGACACAAGACCTGGCACCCCAAGCTCCAGACTCTCGCATTGACAGCCTGGAGGCTGAGAGGGTAGGCCTCCACGACCTCCACTTACCCGCAGAGGTACAACGGATTGTTCTAGAGTCCAGGAGACCGTCCACTAGAAAGTCATACAGTCTTAAGTGGAAGCGTTTCAGTATCTGGTGCGCAGGCCAAGGAGTCCCACCAGCCTCTTGCCCTGTTCCTATGGTACTACAGTACCTCTCCTTTCTCTTCATCCTAGGCTTGAAGCCACAGTCCATCAAGATACACCTCGCAGCCATTGCGTCCCTGCACGAACTGCGAAGCAACTCACCCACGGGCTCCATGGCCGCTCTGCCTAATCGTGACCCGCTTCATGAGAGGCCTCAGGAATCTGCAGCCCCCGGTTCAGAAACCTGTTCCCTCTTGGGACCTCAACATTGTCCTCCAGCAGCTAACACAGGAGCCCTTCGAGCCCCTGCCCTCCGCGGGAGGAAAATTCCTGTCCTGGAAGACACTCTTCCTCATCGCCATCACATCTGCAAGGAGGGTTAGTGAGCTACAAGCCCTAGTGGCTCACCCCCCGTACACCAAGATTCACCACAACAGGGCATCCCTCCGGACACACCCGAGGTTTGTCCCTAAGGTCGCCTCTGTTTTTCACGTCAACCAGTCGGTGGAACTGCCCTCCTTCTTTCCTGCCCCTCACGGGTCACCAGAAGAGCAGCGACTCCATTCACTGGACTGCGTCCGAGCCCTGCGCATCTATATCGACAGGATGACCTCCATCCGTCGGGGGACCCAGCTCTTTGTGTCCTTCGACCCCAACAGACCGGGGCAGCCCGTCAGTAAGCGCACACTCTCCCACTGGATATCCGACAGCGTCGCCTACTGCCTACAAAAGGCGGGCGCACATCCAGCAAACAAGGCGAGCGCTCACCAACTCCGCGCTTTAGCCACTTCCCTCGCTAGTGCGCAGGAGGTCCCAGTGAGCGAGATCTGTAAAGCCGCTACCTGGTCCTCGCGCCTCACCTTTCAGAAACACTACTGCCTAGACCTTCAGGCAGAAGCTGACAGCTCATTTGGCCGAGCGATCCTATCTACGGTAGCAGCATCCACCTCTCAGACTCTGCCAAAGGAACCAACCAAGACCCAGCCCACGGGACAGTGACTCATGTGCCTCTACCCCAGTGCTGACAGGGGTAGCCCATATGGACTTGACTTGCATCCTGATGGGTTGTAATTTGCACAACGCTAGTTGCACAGTTGATGTTTTCAGTTGCACTATTTGTTGATTGCACTTGATGTTCTACCTCACTGCATGTTTGCACAGTTTAATTTGTTCTACCTCATGACAGATTGCCTGAATGTTCTGCACTTTAATGCTATCTGCAGTTAGTTGCACAATAAACGATTGTTCTTTTGCATGACGCCTTCAGTTGTCCCCTTCAGGCCTGGTATCCTGTCTCAGGCTCCCCCTCAGCCACAGCACAAAACAGGTAGCTTGGGAGACACCAGGTGTGACTGACACATCCTGCTTGTCCTAGGAGAAAACAGAGTAACTTACCTGTAACGGAGTTCTCCGTGGACAGCAGGATAGGTCAGCCACATGATCCCGCCCACCTCCCCTCTGAGGGTAGCCTGCGCGGTCCGCACCCTAGCCTCTGGGCGCAGCTAATCACTCACTGGTTGGGCTAGGGGCGGACCGGGGAGGTGGGACCACCTCACACATGCTCAGAAGCTTCTGAGCTCGAGAGCACTTCCATCACGGCGCCATCGGATGACGTCACCAGGTGTGGCTGACCTATCCTGCTGTCCACGGAGAACTCCATTACAGGTAAGTAACTCTGCTAAATAAGGATTCCAAAAGAGTTCACAAAGACTAAAAAAGCAACAAATAAAAAAGAGTTTTCCCATGCAGCCCCTATACTCTGGAACTCCCTACCTGAAGATCTAAGAGCCTTATCTGATCTTAAAGAACTACGTAAAACATTAAAAACTCACCTATTTAGCTCCCACTACAGCCCACTTGCGAATTCCCAATACCAAAATGAAAAGGGATAATATATAACACTTTGAGCTTAATATCATAATGACCCATGAAAACAGGACAATTTTACACAGTTTATGATGCTTGTAAATAGCTACTTTCCTTGTTTAATTTCAACATCCGTTGATTGTACATAGTTCTCTAAAGTTTAATTGTTAAAGTTAAGATGTACATAATTCAAACGATGTTTAATGTAAAAACAGATATGTTACACTGTTTCTTTACCTGTTTTATGTAAACCGCACCTGATCTGTGGAAGGTAGCGGTAGATAAGCGACTGTTAAATAAAACAATTAAAAATATGGGGACTCCCTAGCTTTAAATGCCAGGGAGAGACCCGAGAAGTTGTGTGTTCCTGTGAAAGGGCCCCACTTCCCCGAATGGATATCCGGCATCCTACCAGGGACGGTGGGAAGGAGTTGATTAGGTGTGGAACAGGTTTTGGAGAACAGCCTGACCAAACAAGGCATCCCGGCGGGAGTCCTTGTCCAAGCAGTAATGAGCTGTGAATGTAGCAGGAGAGCAGAAGCCATCAAGAACAGCTGTTTGTAAATGCTCCCTCCCCCTGCTAAGTGGATCGCGAGGAAAGAACTTTTAAACTGTCACTGCGGGGGCGTGCCCGCGCCTTGCAGGCCCACGCCTGAGAACCCTTTGGCGTGGCCCTTAGACGTTGGACCGTGCGAGGCAAAAGAAACATCTGCTCCTTGCTATATAGTTGGTAAATCTGTTTGAAGGTATGACCAAGTTAGTTAATTGTATCTTAATATATGTATTGTCATTCCCTGTGCTATGTAGTCTCACTTCCAACCACTTTGATGTAATGATAAGGTGGTGCATGTCCTCCCTGCCTTTGTATGACCTTTGCAGTATGTTGTGAACTGCTTTGATTGAAGGAAAAGGCGGTATACAAAACATGTCAAATAAATAAATAAATGAACCGAGGCCCAAGTGGCTGCTCGACAGATGTCATCGATAGACACAGAGTGCAGATGAGCCATTGAAGCTGCCATGGCTCTCACATTGTGAGCTGTGAAATGGCCTTCCAGAGGAAGATTCTTACTCTGACAGGCAAAGGAAATACTCTCTTGGAGACTGGAAGTCCCAGATGAGAAGGACCAAAAGCAACAAAGAGTTGAGAGGACTTTCTATGTTGCTGTGTTCTTTGTAAGTAAAAAGCTAAAGCTCTTTTACAGTCCAAAGTATGAAGATTCCTTTCTGCACTTGATACATGAGGCCTTGGAAAAAACACAGGCAGGTAGACCTCTTGGTTCAAATGAAAAGGCGAGACCACCTTTGGCATAAAGTGTGGATGAGTCCTAAGGACTACCTTGTCATGATGGAACCTTGTATAAGGAGGATCAGCCACTAGTGCCTGCAACTCACTGATGCGACGTGCTGAAGTGATTGCAATGAGAAAGTTAACTTTCCAAGAAAGGAATTTCAACGAGGTAGTAGCTAAGGGTTCGAAAGGTGGCTTCATGAGCTTGCCAAGAACCAGGTTTAAGTCCCATGCCACCGGTGGTGGCTTATTGGGAGGCTTAGTTAGAAGAAGGTCTCTGATAAATCTTGCTATAAGAGGATGGGAGGAAATAGGTTGTCCATTTAAAGGTTTGAAAGAAGCTGCAATTGCACTTAAATGGACTCTTACTGAGTTAGTTTTAAGTCCTGCATTAGATAAATGAAGGAGATACTCCAGTAATGATTCCAGAGGTATCGCAAGGGGGCTAAGATCCTTCTGCGAGCACCATATGGTAAACCTTTTCCACTTGAAAGCATAAGAGCGTCATGTAAAAGGTTTTCTAGAAGCATAAAGGATATCCTTTACTTGCTGAGAAAGGTTAAGATCTTGAAGATCTAGGCCTTCAGCAACCAAGCCCTGAGATGCAAAGACTGGGGGACTGGGATGCCATAACATTCCGTCCTCCTGGGACAGGAGATCTGGAGCAGACCCTAACTCCAGAGAGGGAGCTTGAGAGAGATGTAGAAGCAGAGGGTACCGCATTTGCCATGGCCAATGTGGAGCTATGAGAATCATACGGCCTCTGTCTCTCTGAAGCTTGAACAGGGTTTTGGAAATCAGGGGAATGGGTGGAAAGGCAAAAAGGAAGTCTTGACCCCAATGGAGGAAAGCATCCCTGGCCTGAGAGCCCTGAGCCAGAATTCTCCAACAGAAACGGGGAAGTTTGGCATTCAACGGACTTGCAAAGAGGTCTATGTCCGGGGTTCCCCAAATTTGAAAAATCTTGGCCACCTGGTCTGCATGTAGAGACCATTCGTGTGTAAGCAGAACTCGACTGAGTCTGTCTGCCCAAGAGTTTTGGATACCTGGAAGATACACTGCCAGGAGATGAATCTAATGCTCTCTGGCAAGGGCCCATAGTCGCAAAGCTTCATTGCAAAGCGACAAAGAGCCTGTTCCTCCCTGCTTGTTCACGTAGAACATGGCTACTTGATTGTCCGTTTGAATGAGGACTGTCTTGTAGCTCAGCAGGGTGTGGAACATTCGCAGAGCAAGGAAGATTCCTCTGAGCTATAAGAGATTGATGTGTAGATGAGTCTCCTGTGGAGTCCAAGTGCCTTGGGTGGAGAGGTCTTGCAGATGAGCTCCCCAACCCATTGGTGAAGCATCTGTTGTGAGAGTTGAAAGGTTGTTGAAATGGGGACCCCACCAACAGATTTTGAGTGGACTGCCACCACTGGAGGGACAAAATAAGGCGATTTGTGTTTGCTATTTTGTCTGACAGGCACCCTGATGCCTGGGTCCATTGAGTGGATTAAAGTCCACTGGGCTGCTCTCATATGGAGGAGAGCATAAGGAACCACATGCACGGTAGACGCCATGTGGCCTAGTAGTTGTAACATTTCTTGAGCAGTGAGATGAGGCTTTAGCACTGCTTGAGAAGCTAACTGCACCATGCAAAGGCAACGGGCCTGGGGGAGATAGGCCCTTGCTTTTCTGGTATCCAGCAAAGCTCCTATGAACTCTAGAGACTGAGTGGGAGTTAGGCTGGATTTTGGGATGTTTATGACTAGAACCAAATACTGAAGGATACGCATTGTGCAAGATAGAGAAATCCTGGCCTCTGACTCTGATGGGGCTCGGATGAGCCAGTCGTCTAAGTAGGGGAAGACGAATATTCCTAGAGTGCGAAGAAATGCTGCTACCACAGCCATGCATTTCGTAAACATCCTTGGTGCTGAGGCCAGGTGAAAAGGAAGCACCCTGTATTAGTAGTGCTTTCCTTGAAAAAGGAACCGAAGGAACTTTCTGTGAGTTGGATGGATGAGAACATGAGTGTACGCATCCTTGAGATCTAGAGAAGAAAGCCAATCCTGACTCTGAAGATATGGCAGCAGGGATCCCAGAGAAATCATCTTGAATTTCTCTTTGAACAGGAATTTGTTCAACTCTCTGAGATCTAAAATAGGTCTGTGTCCCCCTGTTTTCTTTGGGATAAGGAAATAGGGGGAGTAAAACCCTGTACCCTGTTGAGGAATGGATACCTGTTCTACTGCCCCTTGGGCAAGCAGCATAGTGACCTCTTGATCTAACAGGTTGATGAGAGAGGTCTGAGAATTATACTGTCTTACCATCGTGGGAGGGGGCATGCAGAGAAAGTGAAACTTGTACCCCTCTTTTATAATGGAGAGAGTCCAATGTTCTGCTGTTATCTGCCCCCACCTGGGGGCAAAGTGACACAACCTTCCTGGAATGGTGGAAGGTTCTGGACCGTTGAGGGCCAGGAAGGCTAAATTCTCTAGATGGAAGTCAAAGGCCTTGCAGAGGCTGAGACTGCTGAGATGGTTGAGGCTTAGCAGTCTTTGCTTTCCTTTGTTTAGGTGGTTGCTGACTCTTCCAGGCAGGCTGACCTGCAGAATGCTGAGAATAAGAGGGATAAAACCTCCGGGAGAAGTACTCCGGTACCGATGGAGCTGTCAGAATCCTCAGACTCGTCCGAGGATTCAAAGTACCTTCTGTCCGGATGCTCTTGTAGAGCACGATACCCGTACCGACCGAAGTCGGTACCGGGGGGAATCGGTACCGGTGTATCGGTACCGGAAGGCATAGTATGACTGGGTGCCGGAAATGCAGACACCGACGTTGTCAGCAATATCACTCACAAATAAATTAAACAGTGCCGGGCCCAGGACCGAACCCTGCGGCACCCCGCTAATCATCTTCCTTTCATCCGAGTGAGCTCCATTTACCATCACCTTCTATTGTCTGTCAGTCAACCAATTTCTGATCCCGTTTACCACCTTGGGACCCATCCCCAAACTACTGAGTTTATTGATAAGCCTCCTATGAGGGACAGTATCAAAGGCTTTGCTGAAATCCAGGTAGATGACATCCATCATGTGTCCTTGATCCAGTTCTCTGGTCACCCAGTCAAAGAACTCAATCAGATTTGTCTGGCAAGATCGCCCCTCGGTAAAACCATGTTGCCTCGGATCCTCTAACCCTCTGGTTTTGAGAAAGTTCACTATTCGCTCTTTCAGGAGCATCTCCATTACCTTTCCTGCCACCGAGGTAAGGCTCACGGGCCTGTAGTTTGACACTTCTTCCCTGTCACCACTTTTGTGTAGAGGTACAACGTCAGCCATTCTCCAGTCCTGAGGAACCTCTCCTGTTTCCAAGGATCTGTTGAAAACATCCTTTAACGGCCCTGCAAGAACCTCTCTGAGCTCTTTCAGTATCCTGGGATGTATCCCATCCGGTCGCATGGCCTTGTCCACTTTCAGTTTTGCAAATTGTTCTAACACCTCATCCTCTCCGAATGGTGTGGTATCTACTTCATTCCCATTTTTATATTTGGGAGTCACAGGTGGTCCTTCTCCAGGATTTTCTTTAGTAAAAACAAAGCAGAAGTATTTGTTTAGCAATTTCGCTTTATCAATGTCATTTTCCATGAGTCCGTTCCCAGCACTTCTGAGCCCTGCAATTCCACCTCTGATCTTCTTCCTTTCCCGAATATACCTGAAGAAAGTTTTGTCGCCACACTTAACATCTTTAGTCATCTTTTCAAAAGCTGTGTTTTTTTGCCCTTATTTGAGCAGCCACTTCTTTGGAAAACCAAATAGGTTTCCTTCTCCTCTTGCTTTTATTTACTTTTCTTACATATTTATCTGTTGCCCTTTTATTGCCTCTTTTAGTTAGCTGATTGCAATTCCACTTCCCTTATCCCCTTCCACCCTGTCAGCTCCTCCTTTAGGTACTTGGCCATTTTGTTGAAGTCGGTGTTTTTGAAGTTTAGGACTTTGAGCTTGCTATGATTGGACTGCACCTTGGCTTTTATCTCAAACCACACCGTGTGATGATCACTGTTGCTCACAGGGGCACTCACCCAGACATTTGACACACTATCACTGTTGGTGAGCACCAAATCCAGCGTTGAGCTTTCCCTGGTTGGTTCCATCACCATTTGTCTAAGTAATGCATCTTGGATAGCATCCACAATTTTTTTGCTTCTTTCCAGATTTGCAGAAGGAGTAATCCAATCCACATCGGGTAGATTAAAGTCACCCAATATGATCGCTCCCCCCTTTGTGCTATCTTGGCAATGTCTATAATCAATTCGTTATCTCTCTCTTCAATTTGAGTTGGAGGTCTGTAGATTACAGCAGTATGGATGACAGTGCCATCTCCTCTTTCCAACACTATCCAGAGTGCTGCTTCTTTTCCCCATGCACCCTGCATTTCAGTAGCTTTAATATAGGATTTGACAAAGAAGGCTACTCCTCCCCCTTTTCCATTTTCTCTGTCTCTTCTGAATAGATTATAGCAAGGTATGGCTATATCCCAATCATGCGATTCATTAAACCACGTTTCTGTAATGGCCACAATGTCCAAGTCCTTTTCCACCATTAGGGCTTCCAGGTCTGGAAGTTTGTTGGCTAAGCTACGAGCATTTGTGCTCATTGCTTTCCAGCATTTAACTGGCTTGTGTGTATTTTGCATTGATTTTATTCTACCCACTTCTTCCCAGTTTGCAGGGGGTGACGTCCAGAACTTGACCTTCCCCGTCCATCGCCCCCTTCTAGTTTAAATGCAAATCAACATACTGCCTGAATTTTTCATGTAGGATTCTTTTCCCTGCAACGGAGAGGTGTAGTTGATCAGCACAGTATAGTTTCTTGTTGGTCCATGTGTTTTCCCAGTCGCCAATAAATCTGAATCCTTCTCGTTTGCACCAGGTCTGGAGCCATGTATTAAAGCTGTTAATGCAATTTAGCCTTTTTGCCCCCTTGCCTAGAACAGGTAAAACCTCTGAGAATGCTACAGTGTTAACAATGGGCTTGAGTTTTTCTCCCAGAGATTGGAAGGCCCCTTTTGGACTGTAGAGGCACTATTTCTAGCCAGGTCATTTGTACCCAAGTGGATTACATCATCAAGTTTGGAGTGTTTTAACATAGTAGTAACATTGTAATTAAGCTGTCTATTACCTCCAGCAAGGATTTTATTGTGTCTGTATGTATTTTATTGTGTCTGCATGGATTTATTGGTGGTCTATTTTAGTTTTTCTTTATATTTTTACTTTTTAACTATGTTTGGGTATCGCATTTTGAGTATTTGAGTTTTATAGTTTTATTATTTTAATTATTATTCACTTTTTAATTATTTATTATAAATTATTTATTATCCCTTAATTAGTATATATTTACTTCTATTTTTGTGTGAATAGAGTAAAATGTATGTCCTCGATTATTTGTTCTTTCACTATTATTTGATTTTTTAATATTGTTTGTTTTTATGTCTCTAGTACCTATTTAGACAACCCCTGACGAAGGTCTCCGAAACACGGCCTGTGTCGGGTTGCTAGGTCTGGGAATTTCAATAAAGTGTTTTTCCACCTTATCACGTTTTGGACTGTGTGGCCGATGACCTAGGACATGCTCTAAGGTGCCAAATGATTCTTCTTGGAATGAAAGTACCACAGGTATTGCAATGAACACAAGACATGCTGTTTGAGAGAATTTGGTCGTATCCCAAGCTTTTGGCCACTATATAGACAATGCAGCCCCAGGGGTGGGAGGGGTGAGGGGAAGGGTGGGCGGGAACCCAAGTGCCCCTGCCCTAGTAGACTTATGCCTGAACTGAGGGCATACTCAGAAAACTGTTAAGGCTACACAAGGAAATCAAGCAGTTTGACTATCCCCAAATGTAATGTAGGACCAGCAATTAGCAATTTTCCAAATACTTAAGGTTTAACCCACAGCTAATATTCTATATTTGCAATAAAAAAAAACCCAGCAGAGATAGAAAGGAATAAGCTTAACTGTGTCTTGGGCAGCTCCGGCCTTTCAGACTGGCTGGCTGTGACCGGTATGAGAAGCCAGGTGCCTGATGATCTTAAACTAGCCCCTCCCTGGGAGATGCCTTTCAAGCATGCACAACCTTTATATTGATCAAGAAGCATTGTGTGTTCTGGTATATCCATACTTCTTAATGTGGCCCAGAGCTTTTCATGATTTACATAATCAAAGAATATCTATATGTGTCAACAAAACACAAATATTCTTTAGGTATTCTGTCTTTTCAAGGATCCATCTCACATCCACAATGATGTCTCTTGTCTGGTAGAAGAGGTGGATGCGGCATTTAATAGGTCCATCGACCGGAGGAAGAGTAGTCCTTGGGTCTCCTTGCCCCAAGAAAGGGCTGAGACTTAGCTCGAAATTTGCTCCCCTGAACCAACTGCATGTCAGAATGGAAATGCTTAGAATCCTTCGGCTGTAACTGAGATGAGTGCTGCACAGAAGCCTCGGGCCTATCCTTGGTTTGCCTTGCCCAAGTTCTTAGCAAATACCCTTAAAAAGGGCAACTTAACTAGGTAGGACAGAGGCCACGTCTGCAGCCCACTGCCACAGCTAGTGCCAGGCTAAGTAGCTGCTACAATAGATAAAAATGTTGTCGCTGATTCCATCTGAGATGACTCAGACTCATCCAGGCACTGCTGGACACAATGCAAAAGAGCAATAGCTAATAAAGCCCCATAAAGGGAGGCCTGCAACCAGAGGACTGAAGCAGAAAAGATGGTCTTTAACAGCACCTAGACCTTAAGGTTTTATTTGATCCCGGAGGGCGGCACCACCCTCCACCAGGATAGTGCTTCATGACCATGGTCACAAAGGTATCCATCATAGGAAAATGGAACTACCCATTGATCCTAGTCTGCAGGAGGGCATACAACCTGCCCATGACCTTTCTTTCCTGCAGAAGCTCATCCAGAAATTCCCACTCCGCTTGCAACATGCACTTAAACCCTCGCAGGGGGATACATTCCCTCTAAAATGGGGTCCCCCTTCTAATGTTTCCACCACTAGTGGCTTCACAATGCACAGCTGAGGAAACCTGATCAATCAGGAAAGACAACTCTTCCCGATGGAAGAAGCAAAGAACCAAGGAGTCATCCTCCATTCAGAGAGCACCTCCCTCCTCCAAATTAGCGAATCAGAGGGGAATCAGACTAGATCTTCACTTCCTTTGCCTCAGGGAAGGGTGATCCTACATGTGCAACCAGAACCATGGGGCTTCTGTTGATTGCCCCTAGGGAGAGGCAAACATGCTTTTGCAGTGACTCGTGAATGTAAGCGATGCCCACAGACAAGGCCGCACAGCTGGAAGAGTCACTGCGTTGTCTGGGGACACAGGCACCATTTGTGCAGCTGGAGGTGTCTGCTTAGCTGATCCGCCAAAGCGTTGTCCGGGCCCAGGAGATAGGTGGCTCGGAGGGTCATGCCCTGGCTCACCGCACAGGGTCAACGCCTCCAGGCAGAGGCTGTAAGAGACGGTACCCCCCAGTTGTTCATGTAGAACATTGTGACCTAGTTGTCTGTCTGGACAAGCACCGCTCGGTGCTGCAGATGGTGCCTGAAAGCCCTGAGCATGAGGAAGACAGCTCGGAGCTCCAGCAGACTGATCTGCTGCCAGGTCTCCTCGAGGGACCAAGTGCCCTGTGTGTGCAGTTCCTCGCAGTGGGCTCCCCAGCCCTCCAGGGAGGCATCCGTCATCAAGACCACCTGGTGTGTTGGGGCCTGGAAAGGCATGCCTCAAAGCAGGTTTTGTGCATCTTGCCACCAGCCCAGGGATTCAGCCAAGCAGGGTGTGTGACTGAGCCGTGGTCTTGGAGTCAGCCGATCACTTGGGTCCAAGGTGAGCAGAGGCACTACTGCACCGCCCGCATGTTGAGGCGGGCATTGGGCACGACATGGACCGTACAGGGCATGTGGCTGAGAAGGCAAAGCATCAACCAAGCCGAGACTGTGCTGCGGCGTTGCATGTCGGAGGCCAGGGACATAAGGCGGTCTGCTCTGTCCTAAGGAAGGAAGACCATGGCCCGCCGAGTGTCCAAGCGAGCTCCAATGAACTCTAGAGATTTTAACAGAGTGAGGTGAGATTTTGGAGAATTTACCACCAATCCCAGGTGCTCCAGGAGGTGACTGGTGCAGTCCGTGGCCTGTCGAGCCTCGGAGACCATGCCCCCTGTGATGAGCCAGTCGTCTAGCCAGGGGTAGATGAAGGTGGGCCGCTGCCAAGGCCAGGCATTTTGTAAAGACTCATGGGGCGGACGGGAGGCTGGAGGGAAGCACCCTGTACTGGTAGTGGTTCCCCTGTACCATGAAGCGAAGGTACTTTCTGTGCTTGGGATAGATGAGGATGTGAGTGTAAGCAACCCTTAGGTCCAAGGAGCATAGCCAGTCACCCTGCTGGAGGTAGGGCAGCAGTGTGCCAAGGGAAAGCATCTTGAACTTCTCCCGCACCAGGAATCTGTTGAGATTCCTCAGGTCGAGGATGGGAAGGAGGCCTCCTGTTCTTTTCGGGACAAGGAAGTATCGGGAGTAAAACCCCCATCCCCTGAGATGTGGCGGGACTGTTTCCACTGCCCCATCCTCAAAGAGGCCTGTGAGCACCTGAGTCAGAAGGGCATCGTACAGGGGCAGTACGGAGGGGGGAGCAGGTCCAGATGGAGGAGATAGCCCTTCCGCATGACCTGGAGAACCCAGGTGTCGGTGGTGATGGAGTCCCACCGGAGCGAAGTGGACCAGATACCTCTCGACCTGCAGCTAGCTCAATGGATGGGAGGCTATGTCAGTGATGTCGAAACCCCGAGGCCAGCTGGGCCGGTGCCAGGGGTTGAGTCATAGGAGCCTTCGGCTTACGAGGGCCTTGGGCCTCGCCTTTTGCCCTGGCCGCCCTGAGCCGGGGTCGACACCAGTGGGTAGGGCGGGTAGCCTCTATATGGGGAGCCCCTTCCTGTGGAAGAAAGGCTTCTTGCCCTGTTTCTTCTTGAGGAGGGAAGTGATTTTTCGGGAAAGGTGAGTACGGGTCATGTACTCCATTTCAATCTCCGCTGCCTTGTCCTCCCATAGGCTTGCTGAATAGCTGCTCCCTGAGGAAAGGGACATCCAGCAGTTTCTCCTGGACCCACTGCTCCAGGTCCGAGGACTGAAGCCAGGCCTGCCGGCATGCCCCAATGCCAGCAGACACCACCCGTTTGGAAGACTCAAAGCCGTCGTACGCTGCTCGGGAGAGCTACTTTGAACACTCGCCGACCGACTTCAAGAGGGCCTGGAAACGCCAGAAGTGTTCTCCGTGAAGCTTGCCACAAAGCCGCTGAGCTCCTTAGCCAGGTCATAGAGGAACATCACAATATACAATTGGTAGACCTGAATGTGGCATGCCAGCATGGAGCCCTGATAAGCATTGCTCCCGAGGGTATGAGACTCTCTGTCCGGTGGAACCGAAGAATGAGTCTTCGGGTTCTTTTGCCTCCGCATGGCAATTTTGACCACCAAAGAGGTGTGGGGAAGCTGGGCTTTCCGAAACTCTGGTCCCCACTGGACCCTATACATAGCGTCCAGGCATTTGCTGATGATAGGGATGGAGTCCGGGGTCTCCCACATTTGGAAGAGGAGCTGGTTCAGAATGGAGGGAACCGGGACAATGATGGTTTCTTTCGGAGGAGCTTCATATTGAAGAATATAGAGCTCCTCCACATGAGGCTCTTCCTCCGACTTGGTGGTGAGCACCAGGGCCAACGCCATATCCTGGACAAATACCAAGAAGGTGTCGTCCTCGGGAGGGGACAGCCATCTCTGGGTTGGCGGGGAGGAGTCCGCGGGGAGGTCCCGGTGAACCCTGGTTTCAGGAGTGGTTTCCCCGTTGGATTCCCAGTCAGAATAGTTCGTGGAGGACTCGAGGTCGGGCGGTTTGAGAGTGGTTGGTGACCTGCGCCAGAATCTCGAGGCTGAAGCCTGCCAGGAGATGGAGGCGCTCGCCCAAAAGGATCTCGCACCCGAAGACCAGAACGGAGATTAAGACTCTCACCGAGGACCATCACAAGGCCTCGGGCTCTTGGGGGTCACTGTGGCAGCCCGGGGAGTCCTCGAAGTTGAGGTCCCTGTGGTTTTGGGACATGTGCCAGCAGGAGTTGGCACCAGCGCCTGCTGAGCAGCAAGGAACGCAGAAACGCTGCATTCCAAGGCAAGCATTCGGGCCTCCCACTTGGGAGTGGGGCCCTGCGACACAGATGCCCGGGTGGCCAGGTCGGGTGTCGAGGAGGAGGGGGTCCTTGCTGGGACAATCCTTGGGAGACCGGGCACCACTGCTGGAGGCCTTCGTATTGGTTCGAGGTACCTTTATGGGCCATTCTCTTTCAGACTCTTGAGTCTGCCGCAGAGGGCAGAGAGATCGGGAGCGTGACCTCTCACGCTTGCTTGGCGCCCCCAACAGAGTCCTCGCGGCCTTCTTCATCTTCTTCCACTCACGTTCAGGCGACTCCTGGTCGGAATGCCGCCGAGCCCATGGAGGAGCCTTGGGAGACTCCAGGGGTTGCAGGGCCGTAGAATGGGAGGCTACAGGGGAAACCGGGGCTGCCTTGCGGAAGAGATCATCCAGCTTCTGCTTACGACTCTGAATGGCCTTGGAGGAAGACATCTTGAAGAGGGAGCATAGCTCTGGGTCATGGCCAGCTCCCAGGCACCTGAGACAACAGTCGTGAGTGTCTGTGAGCAACATGTTTTTAGAACATCTATCACATTTTTTGAAACCGGAGGCCATTGGGGAAAGAAGGACCCCTTGCGAGGTTGAAGATCCTCGACGTGGCCAGCAGTTAAAAAAGGTGCAAAGCACAGGAAGAAGAAAAAAAGGAGAAAAAAGAATCCCGAGACTGAGAACCAAAGCAGTGTTGCTCGAGAAGGCGGAAAGAGAACCGGCGAAGGCCAGAAAGAACAAACAGAGTAAGAATTGAAAATCTTTTTCCAGGGACGAGACACACGTCCGAAGGGCTCCGTGGAAAAAGGGAGACTGAGTAACACGGCACCCTTGGGCAGGAAGGGTTGGCATTCCCGAAGGCTTTCTTTGAAAAATGGGGAAATGCTCCGTGTGGGCTCCGTCGGTGCAGACATCACCCATATGTGACGACTGACTTCCTGCTTTCAAAAGTAGTTCCGAAGACTTCTCCTCTTCCCGCCCAAGGGTGCCATCTTGCTCAGTCAGGTCCCTTAGCTCGAGCCCTACCAAGCAGATGGCAAGGGAAGGACAAAAATTCAGCAACTCATCAGGGGAGGCGGGAGGGTAGTGAGGACTGATTCCTGCTGTCCCTGGAGAACACCTGTTACAGGTGAGTAACTACACTTTCTCCAGGAACAAGCAGGAAGTCAGTCCTCATAAGAACATAAGATATGCCATACTGGGTCAGACCAAGGTCCATCAAGCCCAGTATCCTATTTCAAACAGTGGCCAATCTAGGTCATACGTACCTAGCAGTTTCCCCAAAAGACAGCTTCCCCAAAAGACACGGGTTCCACAATGCTCACTTATGGGACTCCCTAGCTACAGGCTACCGAACCTGTAACCAAAAAATGCCTCCGTGATGCCATGAGCAGAAGCCTGAAGGAGCCCGAGTCCTTGGGTCCAAGCCCTCGGTAGCCATGAAGAAGGGTCGGAGGGCAGGAGTTGCTCATAGCTCAAACAGATTACAGAGTACAGACCGGCCGAAGCCACTGTCCCAGCGGGACTCCCTCTTCCAGGCAGTAATGGGCGGCGAAGGTATTCGTAGAAGACCGGGTTGCTGCCCGGCAGATGTCCATCACGAGCACAGAGGGTAGCGAGGCCACCGAGGCTGCTTTGGCTCGGACTCCATGTGCAGTGATTCCACGATCCAGAGGGACACCCGCCTTCACATGGGGCGAATGCGATGCAGTCCACCACCTAAACAGAGAGGGTGCGCTTGGTGACTGCTTGCCTATTTGAATTGTAGGTCACGAAAAGTCTGTCAGACTTGAAGTGAGTCTAACTACGTTGCAAGTAGAAGGCGAGGGTTCGCTTGCAGTCGAGGGTGTGGAGATCCGCCAACGCCTGATCGGCGTGGGGCCTCGGGAAGAAGGTCGGGAGCACTATCTCTTGGTTGAGATGAAAGGCCGACACGACCTTGAATAAGAACTTAGGATGCGTCCAGAGGACCACCCTGTTCCGATAAAACCTGGTGTAAGGGGCGCCAGCCATGAGTGCCTGAAACTCACTGACTCGGCGAGCCAAGGTCAGTGCCACCAGGAAGGCCACCTTCCAGGACAAGTGCCGGAGCGAACACGTCGCCATCTGCTCGAATGGTGGACAAGTGAGCTGCGTGAGCACTACGGTGAAGTCCCATTCTGCCGGAGAGGGACGGATGGGCGGCTTGGATAATAAGGTGGCCCAGATGAAGCAGGGGGAGACTAGTGGTTGCCCTGAGGGAGGCTTTCCCTCAATAGGGAGATGATTAGCCGATATGGCGCTCAAATGAACCCTAACAGAGTTCGACTTCAGCCCTTCCCTTGAGAGGTGGAGGTGATACTGGAGAACCCACCAAACTGGGAACGAGAAGGGTCCATCTGGTGTTCAGAGCACCAGACAGAGAAGCATTTCCACTTAGAGGCGTAAGCCTGCCTAGTGGAGTCCTTCCTCGAGGCAAGTAGGACTTCCTCAACCTCCCCCGGAAGGGCCAGAGAGGCTACAGAGACCCGTTCAGCCGCCAGGCCATGAGGTATAGGGAGGGTAGGTTCAGGTGGAGTACCCGACCCTCCTCCTGCATCAGCAACTTCCTGGCAGAGCCCAGAGGAATCGGTGGCTCCGACGACAGCCGGAGCAGGAGAGGGAACCAAGGCTGCTGAGGCCACGAGGGGGCCAGAAGAATCAGCAATGCACTGTCCCACTGAACCTTGAACATAGTCCTCGCAATGAGGAGGAAAGGAGGGAAGGCATATAGGAGACTGTAGGACCAGTCCAGGAGAAATGCATCGGAGCCCTCCCTGCCCAGGTGTGGCACTGGGCCGCAGAAGTGAGGGAGTTGTGTTTTTTGGGGGCTGGTGATGAGGTCCATCACTGGAGTGCCCTAGCGTAGAAACAGCCAGCCTGCCACTCTAGGATCCAGATGCCACTCGTTGGGGTGAAGGATTCTGCAGAGCCTGTCCTCAAGGCCATTCTCCTGACCCGGGGAGGTACGTCGCCTTGAGGGACATCCTCCGTTGGGCAGCGAAAGAGCAGATGAGGACTGCTTCCCTGCAGAGGGAGCGCGACCCCGTGCCCCCCTCTTTGTTGATGTAGAACATCACTACCTGGTTGTCGGTCTGCACCAGAACAGACTTCCCGCAGAGGACATCCTCGAAGGCCCTCAGGGACCACCGGATGACCCAGAGCTCGAGCAGGTTTATCTGCTGCTGAGCCTCCACAGGCAACCACTGCCCCTGTGTGCAGAGAGACCCGCAATGGGTTCCCCACCCTAAAAGGGAAGCATCTGTGGTCAGTACCACATAGTGCTGTAGGGGCTGGAAGGGCGATACCCGGAGGAAGTTACAGGGGTTTTGCCATCAGTTCAGGGACAAATGAAGGTCGGGAAGAACCCTGACTGGGTCCCTGAGGTATCCGAGGGATTGACTCCATTCGGAGCTGAGACACCACTGGGTCATCCGCATATACAGGCAGAACCACATCCACAGTCGAGGCCATGTGGCCCAAGAGATGTAGCATGGACCGAACAGTGACCTGGTGGTGCTTTGGACACGAGCCACCAGAGCCCGGAGGTGGGTGGAGCGATCCACCAGCAAGGAGGAAATGGCCTGCTGAGTATCGAGGAGCGCCCCGATGAACTCGAGAGCCTGTGCAGCCTCGAGGTGAGACTTTGGGTAGTTGACCAAGAAAAACAAGCTCTCCACAAGAGGACGACAGCGCACGAAATCGCTTGCCGGGTCTCCTCGACGGAGGAGCCCATAACGAGCCAGTCGTCAAGGTAGGGAAACACTGACATGCCCCGGCACCAAAAGTTAGCGGCAGCCACGTTGAGGCACTTCGTGAAGATCCGTGGGGGGGGATGCAAGGCCAAAGGAGAGCACCCTGTATTGGACGTGTTCTCCCTGCACCCTGAAATGCAGGTACTGCCTGTGTTGGGGGTGGATCAAGATATGGGCGTAAGCGTCCTTTAGATTCAAGGAGCATAGCCAGTTGCCTTGGCGGAGGAATGAGATAACATGAGATAACATCTTGAATTTCTCCCGCACCAGAACTTGTTTAGCCTGCGGAGGTTGAGGATGGGCGTCAGACCCCACGCCTTTTTTGGGACGAGGAAGTACTGGGAATACAAGCCCCGACCTCGAAGGTGTGGAGGGACATTCTCGACTGCCCATTGGGCAAGGAGGGAGTGTAATTCCCGCTGCAGTAAAAGCTGGTATGCGGGGAATCGAGCAGGCTTCGCCAGGGAGAAAAGGGGTGGAAACCTGTCAAAGTGGAGGCGATAGACCTCCCGGATGACATGGAAGACACAGGTGTCCGAGGTGATAAGTGCTCACAATGGGGCAAAGCAGGAAAGGCATCCCCCCACTGGCTGCTGTATCGCCAGAGAACGAGGGGCTATGCCGCTAGCATCAAAACTCCTGAGGGGATTGTGGAGGAGCCGGTGTCTGGGCCTTCAGGCCCGTTGGTTTACAGTGACCCTGGCCGGGCTTCCCCTGGGTGGGAGTGGTCGGCATGGGGGTAGCCGGGTATGGCGGGAAGTTGCGGTACTGGAGGCCTTTCCTGGGGAAGAAGGGCTTCTTGGTAGGCTGCTTCTTCCGAGGCAGCATAAAGGTCTTGCAGGAGAGACGGATCCTAGTAACATACTCCGTCTCGAACTCTGCGCCTTTTCCTCCATCGGCTTACCAAAAAGTTGTTCCCAGAAGGAAGGGCACATCCAGGAGATTCTCCTACACCCACTGCTCCAAATCTGAAGATCGGAACAAGCCTGGCGACGGCCTCTGATGCCCGCGGCCGCCACCCGAGCAGATGTCTCGAAGCCATCATAGGAGGCTCGCGAGATATACTTGGAGCAATCAGCCACTGATTTCAGCAGTGTGCGGAACCTGTAGAGGGGCTCACCCTTGAGGCCCGCGGAGTAACCTCCAAATTCTTTTGCCAAGTCGCAGAGGAACATACCAATATATAATTGGTATGCTTGGATGCGACAAGAGAGCATGGAACCTTGATAGGCCTTGCGGCCCAGGGGTACCGATGAGTGGGACTTTGGGCTTTTCTGCTTCCTCATGGCTGATTCCACCAGCATCGAGGTGTGTGGAAGTTGGGTCTTTCGGAAGCCTGGCCCTCGCTGCACCTTATAAATTATGTCAAGGCGCTATATCACAATGGGAAACGAGGCAGTGGCCTCCCACATGTGAAGCAATAGCCAAGAGAGGATCGGCGGCACAGGCACGGTGAGGGATTCCCTGGGCAGGGACTCGTACTGAAGAATATAGAGTTCTTCAGCACGAGGGACCTCCTCAGCCTGGGTGACCACGTTAAGGGCCCAGGCCATATCCTGGATAGACATCAAAAAGGAGGTTTCCTCGGGCTGTGAACGCCGCTGGAGACGAGGTGGCAAGTGGTCTGACGGAAGATCCTGGTGGGTGCAGGTCTCCGGGGATGTGTCCCCATCGTATTCGCAGTCCGAGAAGTCGGTCGACGGATCCAAGCCAGGCGGTTTCCCCTATCTGATGGCCGGCGGACTGCAGCCAGAAGACCTGGACGATCCCGTCTCCGAGGAATGGGAGAGCGAGCGAGACCAACGTCGAGGACCCTCCCGAGGCCTGTGGCTCTCGGGGTTTTCTGGATAGATTTGGGTGCCCCACACGAGGGTCTCCGGGTGCAAGTCAGAAAAACTGGCCATAAGCGCCTGCAAAGAAAGCATAGTTACTCACCTGTAACAGGTGATCTCCGGGAACAGCAGGAATTTAGTCTTCACATACGGGTATCGTCGGTACCGAAGGAGCCTACGCGGGAACGCTCCCCATCGTCCAATAGGAAAGCCTTTGGGAGCATCCAAAAGCGCCTGCGTTCTGCCTTCCTGCCTTTCCCAACTGTCCCTCTCCAGTTGAGTTTATAGCTGAGACAAGAGGGAGAGGGAAAGAGAGAAAGATACAACTCCTAGGGGAGGTGGGCGGGTTGTGAAGACTAAATTCCTGCTGTTCCCGGTGATCACCTGTTACAGGTGAGTAACTATGCTAGCTACAGGAACAAGCAGGAATGTAGTCTTCACACAGCTGCAGATGACATGGAGATGGCCCCAAAAAGTTGTGTGCCCTTGTGTAAGGGCTCTACGTCCCCCCATGGATCTCTGGTATCCTACCAGGGATGGTGGGGGTAGGAGTTGATTAAGTCTGGAACAGGTGTTGAAGAACAGCCTGACCAAAACACGGCATCCCGGCGGGAGTCCTTCTCTAAGCAGTAATGGGCTGTGAAGGAATGTACCGAAGCCCAAGTAGCTGCTCAACAGATGTTATCGATAGACACAGAGTGAAGATGAGTCATTGAGGCTGCCATGGCTCTCACATTGTGAGCTCTGACATGGCCTTCAAGAGGAAGGTTCTTACTCTCATAAGCAAAGGATATGCACTGAGCAATCCAGTTAGATACAGTTCTTTTGGAAACTGGAAGTCCCAAATGACTAGGATCAAAAGCAACAAAGAGTAGAGAGGATTTTCTATGCTGCTTTGTCCTTTGCAAGTAAAAGGTGAAAGCTCTTTTACAGTCCAAAGTATGAAGATTCCTTTCTGCACTGGAGGCGTGAGGCCTCGGAAAGAACACAGGAAGGTAAACCGCTTGGTTTAAATGAAAAGGCGAAACCACCTTTGGCATAAAGTGTGGATGAGTCCTAAGAACTACCTTATCATGGTGGAACCTTGTATAAGGAGGATCAGCCACCAATGCTTGCAATTCACTGATGCGACATGCTGATGTGATTGCAACGAAGCACCTTCCAGGAAAGGAATTTCAAAGAGGTAGTGGCTAATGGTTCAAAGGGCGGTTTCATGAGCTGTCCAAGTACCAGATTCAGGTCCCATGCCACCGGTGGTGTCTTAATGGGAGGCGATGTTAGAAGGCGGCCTCTCATAAATCTCGCTATAAGAGGATGAGAGGAAATAGGCTTGAAAGAAGCTGCAATAGCACTCAAATGGACTCACTGAATTGGTCTTAAGCCCTGCAATTGAAAAATGAAGGAGATACTCCAGTAATGATTCTAGAGGTATCTCAAGAGGATTGGGTTAAGACCCTTCTGCAAGCACCATATGGTAAATCTCTTCCGCTTAAATGCATAAGAGTGTCTTGTGGAGGGTTTCCTGGAAGCATGAAGGATATCCTTTACATGCTGGGAAAGGTTAAGTTCCTGAAGTTCTAGGCTTTCAGCAACCAGGCCCTGAGATGCAGAGACTGGGGATTGGGATGCCACAGCATCCCGTTCTTTTGTGAGAGAAGATCTGGAGCAGATCCTAACTCCAGAGGCGGAGCTTGAGAGAGATGTAGGAGCAGAGGGTACCACTGTTGCTGAGGCCAACATGAAGCTATGAAAATTATATGACCTCTTTCTCTCTGAAGCTTGAATAAGGTTTTGGGAATTAGGGGAATGGCTGGGAAGGCATACAGGAAGTCCTGACCCCAGTAAAGGAGCAAAGCTTCCCTGGCCTGACAACCTCGAGCCGGAATTCTGGAACAGAACCGGGAAAGTTTGGCATTCAGCGGACTTGCAATGAGGTCTATGTCTGGGGTTCCCCAAATTTGAAAACTTTGGGCCACCTGGTCTGCATTGAAAGACCATTCGTGTAGAAGCATTACTCGACTGAGTTTGTCTGCCCAAGAGTTTTGAATGCCTGGAAGATACACTGCAAGGAGATGAATCTGATGCTCTCTGGCGAGGCCCATAGTCGCAAAGCTTCGTTGCATAGCAACAGAGCGCCTGTGGAGCCCTGTTTCTTCACATAGAACATGGCTACCTGATTGTCCATTTGAACTAGGACTGTCTTGTAGCTGAGCTGGGTGTGAAACACTCGAAGAGGAAGTAAGATTGTTCTGAGCTCCAGGAGGTTGATATGAAGACAGGCCTTCTGCGGAGTCCAGGTACCCTGGGTAGAGAGGTCATGCAGGTGGGCTCCCCAACCCACCTGTGAAGCATCCGTTGTTAGAGTGGCTTGGGGTAGGGGTTGCTGGAAAGGAGACCCCACCAGAAGGTTTCTGGGTGACTTCCACCATTTGAGGGACAAAATAAGACAATCTGAATTTGCTATTTTGTCTAACAGGCAACCTGACGCCTGAGTCCACTGAGTGGATAAGGTCCACTGGGCTGCCCTCATATCGAGGCAAGCATAAGGAACTACATGCACAGTGGATGCCATGTGGCCTAGCAACTGTAACATTTCCCGAGCAGTGAAATGAGGTTTGAGCACTGATTGGGAAGCTAACTGTACAATGCGAAGACAGCAGGGCTGTGGAAGGAAGGCCCTTGTCTGTCTGGTATCCAGATGAGCTCCTATAAATTCTAGGGATTGAGTGGGAGCAAGGTTGGATTTTTGGAAGTTTATGACAAGTCCCAAATACAGAAGGATGCGCATTGTGCGAGACAGAGCAAAACTGGCTTCTGGCCCTGAAGGGGCTCGAATGAGCCAGATGTCTAAGTAAGGGAAAAGAAATATTCCCAGGGTGCGGAGAAATGCTGGTACCACAGCCATGCATTTTGTGAACACTTTTGGTACAGAAGCCAGACCAAAAGGAAGAACCCTGTATTGAAACAGGAATCAAAGGAACTTCCTGTGACTTGGATGGATGAGAACATGAGTGTACGCATCCTTGAGATCTAGAGAACAAAGCCAATCCTGACCCCGAAGGTATGGCAGCAGAGTTCATAGAGAAATCATTTTGAACTTCTCTCTGAACAGGAATTTGTTCAATTCTCTGAGGTCTAGAAGAGGTCTGTGTCCTCCTGTTTTCTTTGGAATAAGGAAATAGGGGGAGTAGAATCCTGTACCCCATTAGGGAATGGGTACCTCTTCTATTGCTCCTTGAGCAAGGAGTATTGTGACTTCTTGACCTAACCCGTCATTGAGAGAGATCTGAGAGTTGAACTGTCTTACTATTGTAGGAGGGGGCATGCTGAGGAAATGAAGCTTGTACCCCCTCTCGTACAATGGACAGAGTCCAATTTTCTGCTGTTATCTGACACCATCTAGGGGCAAAATGACATAACCTTCCCGGGATGCCTTCTGGTCCGTTCAGGGCCAGGAAGGCAAAGTTCTCTAGACAGGAGTCAAAGCCCCTGTGGAGGCTGAGTCTGCTGAGCAGGTTGAGGCTTAGCAGCTTTTTGCTTCCTTTGTTGTCTAGGTTGCTGTTGCTGTCCCTTTTGGGCAGACTGACCTGGACAATGTTCCTGCTGGGTATAGGAGGGATAAAACTTCTTCTTGCTGAAGAACGGTTTCTTAGAGGATTTTTTTCCTCGCAGGATCAGCTATGGATTTAGACAATCTATCCAAAGTGATATTTATTTATTTAGACAGATTTGTATGCCACCTTATCCTTCTATCAAAGTGGTCACGTCACATAACAATTGGAGGGTTACATTTAACATTAGGGTACGTATAAACATTTAGACAGTACAGTTACTTATCGGCATTAGACTTGTATGTGTGGGTAGGATGGGTGCATGCTTGGATGGTGGCGGGGGTAGTATTTCAGATGGTCTATTGTCAGCATCTATCTCATTAGCTTTTTCCTGCCAATTCTTGCCAAAGAGATTCTCTCCTGTACAAGGTGTTTCCCAATTTGTCCTGTACCCAGATTGCCAAGTCAGATGCCTGGAGCCAGGCAATCCTACGTGCACCTATGGCAATAGCAGAGGTTCTGCTTATGCATTCAAAGCAGTCAAAGGCTGCACGATTCACAAACTTGGAAACATCCTGAGCATGTTTAACAAGAGCAAGATAATCTTGCCTTTTATCATAAGGAAGAAGAGGGCTCATAAGCTCTAAGTCTCCTGTGACTTCCTTAGGGAACATCCCCATATACAAGATATAGGAACTGATCCTAGCAGAAAGCATGGAAGCCTGGAAGTATCGACGCCCAAAGGCGTCAATAGTTCTACACACACGTCCTGGAGGATTAGATGCATGCCTTTTTGCACTCTTGATCCGTCTCATGGCTGATTCCACCACCATGGAATGGTGTGGTAATTGAGGCTTTTGAAACCCAGGACAAGGAGGAACTCAATACATGGTGTCGAGTCTTCGGGAATGAGGAGATGTGGTTAGAGGTGTTTCCCACATCCTTAACATAAGATCAAGCAAGATCTTGGGAGCTTTAGGGTACTGAAGGATTTCTAATTCCTTTGCCCTAGGCTCTTTTTCAGGAGCCACTGTGATGGAAAGACCTCGGGTCACATATCGGATAAAATCCTGAAAGGACATATCCTCTGGCGGAGACATCCTACGCTGAGGAGAAGAGGAATCCTCGGAAAGAAGTACTCTGGTATCAGCAGAGTCTTCGGAGTCTTCAGACTCATCCGATGATTCAAAGTATCTCCGATCCCGGTAATCATGCAAGGCATGGTACCGGTACCGATCAAAGTCGGTACTGAAGCGATCCGGTACAGACTTGTCGATACCGGATAGAGACGCATGACTCGGTTCCGGTGGTATACCCGCCGATGTCGATGCAGTCGGTGCCGGTGTCAATGCCAGTACCGGTTGAAGGGGCATCGAGGCCGTAAGAAGAGCCGTCAGACTGCGTTCAATAGCCAAGAATCTCTGGTCTATCGACGTTGTCGATGCTTGGGTATCGGTGCTGGTTGAAGCGGCCAGAACCCCAGAGTATGGCACCAGTAGTTCTGTCGAGATTGAGGCCTCGAGAACATCCTGGAGCCCCATTAGTGCTTTGGAAGCCGAAGCCTCCCGCCAGGGCAATTTTGCCGGTGAAGATCCCGCAAGGGCAACACCAGAGGCATCTCAATGCTTAGAAGGAGATCTAACCATGGGAGGAAGATGAAGCCCTGGAGGATGTCGATGCCACGGACGCCGCATCAGAGGGAAAAGGGGTGCTAGGTTTAGCAGCCCGGTTTTGCCAGCCCCTTTTAGACATCATTCCACAGGCGAGGCACTCTGAAATAGAGTGGTCAGAACCTAAACATTTGAGGCACCACTCATGGGTGTCGATGACAGAGATGGCACCGCCACACTTAGAACATTTTTTAAAACCCGAAGCAGGTTTTTCCATGTTTAAGTAAAAAATTGGGCCTAGTGCCCAAAATGGCGCCTAGCACCACAGAAGAAAGTTACTGAAGGATAGACTCCAGAAACGAAAGGTTTTTTTTTTGTTTTTTTTAAAGAAATAAAAGAACCACCAGCGATACCGGTATAACGTCGAGGGAAGGCAGACGCGACCACAAAAAAGAAGTATAAGAATGGAATTTTCTGCGGTGACAGGATGTGCGACCTGTCGACTCCGCAGAAAACAAAAAACTGGAGAGGAATAGATGGGAAAGGCGGGAAGGCAGCATGCAGGCACTGTGGGATGCTCCCAAAGGCTTTCTTATTGGACGCTGGGAAGCGTTCCCGCGCAGGCTCCGTCGGTACCGACGATATCCATATGTGAAGACTACATTCCTGCTTGTTCCTGGAGATGCAATTAATGCAGAAACGCTGCGCTCCAGCGCCAGCATAAGGGACTCCCACGTGGGCGTGGGGCCCTGGGATGCCGATACCGGGGTCACCAGATCAGGCGTTGAGGAAGAGAGGGGATCTTCACTGGGACAGCCCTCAGGAGATTGGGCGCTTTTATCGGCGGCCTCCATTTCTCTGAGAGGTACCTTGCGGGGTCGCTCCTTGTCTGACTCTCAAGAGCGACGAAGTGGGCTAAGCAACAAGGCGCAGGAGCGCTCGTGCATGTCAGGGGCCACAGACAGCGACTTCGAGGCCACCTTCTTTTTGCACCGTTCCACCTCGGGGGGAACCCCTGATCAGAATGCCGCCTGGAACGCGGTGCCGCAGGGGGAGAACCCACTGGAGGGGAGAGGACCGAGGGTGCCACCGAGGTGGCCTTTCTAAAAATGTCTTCGGAATTCTGATTACGGCTGAGCAGGGCCTTAGAGGACATTTTCTTACAGAGCGAACAGAGCTCTCGGTCATGGTCGGATCCGAAACACCTTAGACAGGAGTCATGAGTGTCCGTAAGCGACATGTCCTAGAGCAGCTATCGCATTTTTTAAACGTGGTGGCCATGGGGGCAAAAACAGCCTCTGCAAGGTTTAAGACCCATGCGGCCAGCGGTTAGGAAGGAAAAAAGGGGCGCGAAACCCGTGGGAAAAAATTTAGAGAAGTTACCCCGTAAGCTCCGAAAAAGAGAGCAAGAGGACGACGGGTAGAGGATCTGTGCAACCGGAAAAAAGAATAAGCCTATAAAGGCGAGGAAAACAAAACTTTTACTGAGGTACGAGGTCGTGCGTCCAAAGGGCTCCGTGGAAAAAGGGAGACTGAGCAAGATGGCAGGAAGAGGACAGGTGGCAGGAAGAGGACGCCGCATGCTTGGTAGCAATCCCAAAGGCTTTCTTTGAAAGCTGGGGAATGACTCCGCGTGGGCTCCATCGGTGCCGATGTCACCCATAATTGAGGACTGACTTCCTGCTTGTTCCTGGAGAATCAGAGAACATCAATGGTGAAATAGTTTGATCTGACACTCCTAGAGAAGGGAACATTTTACAAGTATCTTGAAAATTTTGATTTCTATGACCAATTTGTTTCCATAATCAGATGTCACAAATGTTTTGTTTATAAAATATAAAATTTTAAAACTATTCCTGTACAATGGCATCATTACCTGGAGAACTATGCCTCCTCCTTAAGAGAACATTTACCTACGGCACACATATGTTTTGCTCTTAAACAGACCATGCACATAAAAAACGTTAGAAAGTAGGTTCTTCTATAGTCTTACCTAACTGATCTTCACACACTCCGTTCACAGTGCCATAAAGTTCAAACCCAGAGAGGGAGAGGTAGTGTGTCTGTCCACTTGCATTCTTTCCCATTTGTTTTATCCTGATGTGTCTCCACCCTTGTTTCTCATCTTTGGGAGGATCCAGAGGCCAAGTCGCAGTGGATCTTCAGATATGGGTGGAAAATACAGTTTTTAAACAAACATATACCTGGTTTTGGTCCTATTGTTTAACTCATGGAATAGCGCAGTTACTCACCTGTAACAGGTGTTCTCCTGGGACAGCAGGATCAGTCCTCACTTATGGAGCCCACGTGGAGCAATTCCCCAGCTTTCAAAGAAAGCCTTTGAGATTGCTACAATGCATGCGTGGTCCTCTTCCCGCCCAAGGGTGCCATCTTGCTCAGTCTTGGTCCCTTAGCTCGCACCCTACCAAGTAGGTGGCAAGGGAAGGACAAAAATTTAACAACTCATCAGGGGAGGCAGGAGGGTAGTGAGAACTGATTCCTGCTGTCCCTGGGAACACCTGTTACAGGTGAGTAACTACATTTTCTCAAGGAACAAGCAGGAAGTCAGTCCTCACTTATGGGACTCCCTAGCTACAGGGCTACCGAACCTGTAACCAAAAAATGCCTCACGAGCACTGTTCCCTCTAAGCTGTGCGCGTGTGCGCGCGCACACACCTCGCCGAGCGAGCGCACATACTTTACAACAGAGCGCACAAAAATTACGGCTCTGATTCTGATAGAAAACAACACAGACGTCTTAAAATTTAAAAGTTATAATTGTAATTACTAGAAATTTCCCGCTTCATTTAGTAATAGTCCATTTTCATTTAATTTGATTAAAATCAATGTGGTGTACATACTTTATTCTGACGTGTAGTCAAATTTTAAAGTATATAACTCCGAGTGTCGTTATGTGGTGCACAAAAATTTAACCTTCCTTCAAAAGCTGCACACAGCTGATATTTTATGCACACACAGCCTACAGAAAATTAGAGGGAACATTGCTCGCGAGGCCATAAGCAGAAGCTCGAAGCAACCCAAGTCCTCGGGACCTCGAGGTAAAAACCCTCAATAGCCATGGGCAGGAGTTGCTTATACCCTGAACAGATTATGGAGTACAGCCTGGCCGAAGGCGCTGCCCCGGCCGGACTCCCTCTCCAGACAGTAGTGGACAGCGAAGGTATTCGTAGAAGACCAGGTTGCCACCCAGCAGATTCCATCATGGGCACAAAGCGCAGCAAGGCCGCTTTGGCTCGGCCCCCATGTGCAATGACTCGACAATCCAGGGGGATGACCGCCTTCGCATGAGCGAAATTGATGCAGTCCACCATCCAAACAGAGTGTGCTTGGTGACTGCTTGACCCTTCCTGTTGGGATCGTAGGTCATAAAGAGCCTGTCAGACTTGCGATGAGTCTGAATACGCTACAAGTAGAAGGCGAGGGCCCGCTTGCAGTCGAGGGTATGGAGAGTTACTGACAACTGATTGGCGTGGGGCAACAGGAAGAAGGTAGGGAGCACTATCTCTTGGTTGAGATGAAAGGCCGACACGACTTTGAGAGAACTTAGGATGCGTCCGGAGGGCCACCCTATTCCGATAAAACCTGGTATAAGGGGGAACCAGTCATGAGCGCCTGAAGATCACTGACTTGGCGAGCTGAGGTCAGCGCCACCAGGAAGGCCACCTTCCAGGACAAATGTCAGAGCGAACAAGTCGCCATTGGCTCAAAGGGTGGACGAGTGAGCTAGTGAGCACCACGTTCAAGTCCCATTCCGCTGGAGAGGGATGGATGGGCGGCTTGGATAACAGAAGGCCCCGTATGAAACGGGAGATTAGTGGTTGCCCCAAGAGAGGTTTTCCCTCGATAGGGAGTGATTAGCTGATATGGCACTCAGATGAACTCTAACCGAGTTTGACTTCAGTCCCTCCCTCGAGAGGTGGAAAAGGTACTGGAGAACCCACCAAACCAGGCATGAGAAGGGGTCGATCTGATGCTCCGAGCACCAGATGGAGAAGCGTTTCCACTTAAAGGCGTAAGCTCGTCTAGTGGAGTCCTTCCTCAAGGCAAGGAGGATTTCCTCGACCTCCTCCGGAAGAGCCAGAGAGGCTAGAGAGACCAGTTCAGCCGCCAGGCCGTGAGGGATAGGGATGGTGGGTTTGGGTTTAATACCCAACCCTCCCTCCTGTGTCAGCAAGTCCCTGGCAGAGCTTAGGGGAATGAGGGGCTCCGACGACAGTCGGAGCAGGAGTGAGAACCAAGGCTGCCGAGGACACGAGGGGGCCACGAGAATCAGCGATGCCCGTCCCCGCTGAGCTTTGAATAGAGTCCTCGCAATGAGGGGGAAAGGAGGGAATGCATATAGGAGCCTGGACAACCAGTCCAGAAGAAATGCATCTGGGCCCTCCCTGCCCGGGTGTGGTACCGGACCATAGAAATGGGGAAACTGAGTGTCCTGGGGGCTGGCAAAGAGGTCTAGCGCCAGAGTTCCCCAGCGCAGGAACAGCCAGCCTGCCACTCTGAGATCCAGGCGCCACTCATGGGGGCGAAGAATTCTGCTGAGCCTGTCCACCAGGCCGTTCTCCTGACCGAGGAGATACGTCGCCTTGAGAGACATCCTATGCCGGGTGGCAAAAGAACAGATGAGAACTGCTTCCCTGCAGAGGGAGCACGATCCCCCACCTTTCCTGTTGATGTAAAACATTGCTACTCAGTTGTCGGTCTGCACCAGGACAGACTTCCCGCTGAGGACATCCACGAAAGCCCTCAAGGCGAATAGGATGGCCCGAAGCTCGAGCAGGTTTATCTGCTGCTGAGCCTCCACAGGTGACCACTGCCCCTGCATGCAGAGAGAGCCGCAATGGCCTCCCCACCCTAGCAGGGAGACATCCGTGGCCAGTACTACATCGTGCTGTGGGGCCTGGAAGAGCGAGCCCCGCAAGAGGTTGCAGGGGTTCTGCCACCAGTTCAGGGACAAACGGAGGTCGGGAAGAACCCTGGAGTCCCTGAGGTGTCCGAGGGATTGGCTCCAATGAGAGCTGAGACACCACTGGGGCGTCTGCATGTGCAGGCGGGAGTGAGGAACCACATGCACGGTCGAGGCCATGTGGACCAAGAGATGTAGCATGGACCGAGCAGTGACCTGCCGGGCACTTTGGACGCAAGCGGCTAGAGCCCGGAGGCAGGTGGAGCGATCCAACTGCAAGACGGCCATGGTCTGCCGAGTATTGAGGTGCGCCCTGATGAACTCGACAGCCTGTGCTGGCTCAAGGTGAGACTTTGGTTAGTTGACCAAGAACCCCAAGCTCTCCAAGAGGAGGACAGTGCGCAACATCCCCTTGATGGAGGAGCCCGTAACGAGCCAGTCTCCGATGTAAGGGAACAAACAGCATGCCCTGACGCCGAAGGTGAGCGGCGGACACGACAAGGCAATTCGTGAAGACCCGAGGGGCAGATGCGAGACCGAAGGGGAGCACCCTGTACTGGAAGTGCTCTCTGCACCCTGAAACGCAGGTACTGCCTGTGTTGGGGGTGGATCACAATATGGGCATAAGCGTCCTTTAGATCCAAGGAGCCTAGCCAGTTGCCCAGCTGGAGAAAGGGCAGCAGTATGCCAAGAGATAACATCTTGAATTTCTCCCGCAACAGGAACTTGTTTAGTCTGCAGAGGTCGAGGATGGGCCACAGACCCCCCCCCCCCGGTCTTTTTCGGGACAAGGAAGTACCAGGAATAAAAACCTGACCTTGAAGGTGGGGAGGGACCTTTTTGACTGCACGTTGGGCAAGGAGGGAGTTCAATTCCCATTGTAGCAAAACATGGTGCGCGGGGAGTCGAGGAGGCTCCGCCGGGAAGAAAGGGGGTGGAAGCCTGTTGTAGTGGAGGAGATAGCCCTCCCGGATGACCTGGAGGACCCAGGTGTCCGAGGTGATCCGCACCAATGACAAGATGAAGCAGGACAGGCGTCCCCCCAGGGGTTGCCAGATCGACTGAGGGCGAGAGGCTATGCGCTGGCGTCAAAACCCCTGAGGGAGCTGCGGGGGGCCAACATCTTGGCCTTTGGACCCTTCAGTTTATGATGGCTTTGGCCCGGCTTTCCCTGCATAGGAGTGGTCGGTGTGGGAGTAGCTGTCTACGGCGGGGAGCCGCGATACTGGAGGCCTTTCCTGTGGAAGAAGGGCTTCTTGGCGGGCTGCTTCTTCTGAGTCAGGGTAGAGGTCTTGCGGGAGAGACGGGTCCTCGTGACATACTCTGTCTCGATCTCCGCCGCCTTTTCCTCCATCGGCTTACCAAAATGTTGTTCTCTGAGGCAGGGCACATCCAGGAGCTTCTATGTTTCTATGTCTCCTGCACCCACTGTTGAGGGCCTCGCCCTCGAGGCCCGCGGAGAAACCTCCCAGTTCTTTTGCCAAGTCACGGAGGAACATACCAATATATAGTTGGTATGCCTGGATGCAGGAGAGCATGGAACCTTGATAGGCACTGCGGCCCAGGGCATCAAGGGCTCTCGATTCTCGGTCCGGCGAGACCGATGAATGGGACTAAGGGCTCTTCTGCTTCCTCATTGCCGATTCCACCAGCATCAAAGTGTGTGGAAGTTGAGTCTTTCGGAAGCCTGGCCCTCACTGCACCTTGCACATTGTGTTATGGCACTTGCTAACAATGGGGACCAAGGCCGGGGCCTCCCACATGCGGAGCAATAGCCGGGAGAGGATTGGCAGCACCGGGACGGTGAGGGATTCCCTGAGTGGGGCCTCATACTGAAGAATATCGAGTTCTTCAGCACAAGAGTCCTCCTCGGCCTGGGTGACCAGGTTGAGAGCCCGAGCCATATCCCAATCAAACACCAAAAAGGAGGTGTCCTCGGGCGGCGAACGCTGATGGAGACCAGGTGGTGAGGGGTCCAATGGAAGATCACGGTGGTTGCGGGTCTCCATGGATGTGTCCCCATCGGATTCCCAATATGAGAAATCGGTTGAAGGATCCAAGCCGGGCAGTTTGTCCTGTCCAATGGCCAGTGGCCTGGAGCCGGAGGTCCTGGACAATCTCGCCCCCGAAGAATGGGAGAGCGAGAAAGACCGACGATGAGGACCCTCACATGGCCCATGGCTCTCGGGGGTTTCCTGGACGGATTTGGGTGTCCCACGCGAGGGACCCGCGGTCTCCAGGCACAGGTCAGCGAAGCTGGCCGTGAGCGCCTGCTGGGAAGCAATGAACGCAGAAATGCTGCATTAAAGCACCAGCATATGAGATTCCCACGTGGGCGTGAGGCCCTGGGACATTGACACCAGGGTCACTGGGTCAGGCGTCAAGGAGGAGAGGGGGTCCTCACCAGGACGGCCCTAAGGAGACTGGGCGCTTTCGCCAGAGGCCTCCATTTCTCTGCGAGGTACCATGTGGGGCCGCTCCTTGTCCGACTCTCAGGAACGCCAAAGGGGGCTAAGCGACCAGGCACGGGAGCGCTCGCGCTTGTTGGGGGCCCCAGATAGCGACTTCAAGGCCGCCTTCTTTTTGCGCCTTTCGACCTCGGGGGACCCCTGGTCCGAGTGTCTTCTGGAACGCGGTGCCGCAGAGGGAGAACTCACTGGTGGGGAGACGCCTGAGAGCGCCGCCGGAAACACCAAGGCGGCCTTTCTAAAAATGTCTTCGGACTTCTGCTTACGGCTGAGCAGGGCCTTAGAAGACATTTTCTTGTAGAGCGAACAGAGCTCTGGGTCATGGTCTGCTCCCAGACACCTTAGACAACAGTCATGAGTGTCCGTAAGCGACATGTTCCTAGAGCATCTATCGCATTTTTCAAACCGGTGGGTGGCCATGGGGGCAAAAACTGCCCCTTCGAAGTCGAAGACCCACGCGGCCAGCGGTTGGGAAGAAAAAAAAGGGCGCGAAGCCTGGAAGAAAAATTTGTAGAAAAGTTATCCCTGTAGGCTCCAAAAGTGAGGAAGGGGAGGACAGGTAGAGGACCGGTGCAATCCTAAAAAATAAATAAAAGCCTGTTAAGGCGAGGAAAATCAAACTTTTTCCGAGGGACGAGGATGTGCATCCGAAGGGCTCCGCAGAAAAAGGGAGACTGAGCTAGATGATGCCCATGGGCGGGAAGAGGACCGCGCATGCGTAGCAGCAATCCCAAAGGCTTTCTTTGAAAGCTGGGTTATTGCTCCGCGCAGGCTCCTTCGGTGCCAACGTCACCATAAGTGAGGACTGACTTCCTGCTTGTTCCCGGAGAAAAAGTAACTATTCAAGCTGCCTTAATCATCTTACAGGAGAGCAACTGACAAAATTATTATATAAGGCAGCATTCACAGCCCCTGATGGGAGGTAGCTCTAGTCATCGCAGACCAGCAACACCTAGGGGACATATTTAGAGTCCATGATTGTAGAATTCCAAAATAAGCCCTTGAAAGGCCCATGGCTAAGGACTTCTGCTGCACTAACTGAGCCGATTTTGGAAAGAACAAAGCGTAGCTACTCAACTGTAACAGGTGATCTCCGGAAACAGCGGCAATCAGTCTTCACTAATGGATGATGTCGGCACTGACTGAGCACAGCATGGAAACACTCCCCAGCATCCAATAGGAATGCCTTTGGAAGCGTTCCTCTATGCATGTGTGGCTGCCTTTCCTCCTTCCATCCTGATCTCCTCAGTCAGGTGTATAGCGGAGAATAAAAAAATCTGTATACCAGGAATGACAAATAAATGTGACAACTTGATGGGGAAGTGGGCAGGTTGTGAAGACCGATTCCTGCTGTTCCCAGAGATCACCTGTTACAAGTGAGTAACCACACTATCTCCAGGAACAAACAGGAAGTCAGAATTCACATATGGGACTTCCTAGCCCAAGACAACCGAGTGAGAGAAGCATCCCAGTACAGCCGGAGGTTGCAGCCAGGAATCAACAGACTCATGGGGTAGTCGGATGGACATTGGGCAAGTTGTCTAAATTTGAAAAAGGGTATGGAGAACTGCTTGTCTGAATTGAGCTCTGCAGTCTTTGTCTAGGCAACCGGGTACTGCGAAGATATGCAGAGACCATGTTGCCACTTGGCAGATATCTGAGATAGGGATTGGTGACTCTCTTCTCAGGAGTACTGAGGTGTCCATCTGCCAACTAGATTTTATATCCAGAGAGGTATGCAATTTCCCAGGTGCCAAAATCCGAGATGTTACGGAGAGTTTGCCGAGACTCATCAAGCCCACTGACTATTACCCAATGTTGCTTATCCATGTCAGCACAAATAATACTGCCAGATATCCCTCTGAGCATATCAAAAGTAACTTCATGGCTCTGGGACAGCGGGTGAAGCTGATAGGTGCACAGGTGGTGTTCTCTTCAATCCTCCCTATTGAGGGTAGCCAAGGGAGAGAAGCTCGCATTCTCAAGATGAATGCATGGCTGCATGGATGGTGTCATCGAGAGCGTTTTGATTTCCTGGACCATAGGGTGCCGTTCCAAGGGTTGCAGAGGAGATATGGCGTCCATCTGTCCAAGAAGGGTCGATGTTTCTTCAGTATTAGATTGGCTAACCTACTGAAGAGGGCTTTAAACTAGATTTGTTGGGGATGGTTGAAAAAAAGCCCTCAGTTAAGTGAAACATTAAATACCTTTACAGAAATGGGTCAAAGGGGCAACATATGGAAAGCGGTGTGTATAAATGCCCAAGAATGGGAAATAAGATTGCAGATGTTGAAGCTTTAATGGCAGAGGCTGACTTGGATTTAGTGGCAGTTACAGAAACATGGTTCACAGAAAACCATGACTGGGATGTATTTATACCGGTCTATACTTTATTCAGAAAAGACAGGGTAGGAAGACGGGGAGGAGGAATGGCACTATATGTAAAAAATAATATTAAAGCTTTGGAACTACAGAGCTTAAAATGGAGAGAGGCGACAATGTGGGTTAAACTAGAAAGACAGAAAGACTAATCTATTTCCATTGGCGTGATATACAGACTTCCCCTCACAGGAGGAAACGTGGATGGAGAGTTAATTCAAGACATATGCAGCATTGCTAGGAAAGGGGAAGTGATATTGATAAGGGATTTCAATATGCCAGATGTTGATTGGCACATTCCTGCTGCAGTATCATCTAGAAGTAAGGAGATCCTGGATTCTCGACAGGGAGAACTATTCAGGCAATTGGTGACAGACCCCACACGTGAAGGGGCCATACTGGACTTGGCGCTTACCAATGCTGAAAGTTTTTCTGATGTTATAGTGGGAGATCATTTTGCATCCAGTGATCACCAGATGGTGTGGTTCAGTATTAGAACTAGGGCTGTAAAAATCCATTCAAAAGTGAGGGTCTTAGACTTTAGGAAAACTAACTTTGCCAAGATGGGCCAATACCTCAGGGATAGGAACAGATGGGATGTAGAAAAACATTGGGCAAAACTGAAAGGGGATATTTTAAGGGCAACCAACCTTTTTGTTAAAATGGTAAATAAAGGTAAAAGGAAAAGGAGACCGCTATGGTTTTCGAAAGAAGTAGCTGAAAAGGTGAAGAAAAAAGAGGGAGGCTTCCATGAAATACAAGAGCTCACAGAGAGAGGAAGACAGGCATCTATATTTAGAAAAACTTGAGAAGCTAGCAAAATAGGAAAGCAAAGATTCAAAAAGAGGAGGAAATAGCCAATGCAATAAAAAGGGGGGTGGGGGAGAGACAATTTTCAGATATGCTAGTGAGAAGAGGAAGGGCAAAAGTGGTATTGTTAGACTCAAGGGTGAAGGAGAGGAATATGTAGAAGCTGATGAGAATAAAGCAGAATTGCTTAACAAATATTTCTGTTCTCAGATGAAGAACCAGGAGCAGGACCTCAGAAAACATCCACCAACAAGAACAGAAGCGAGGGACATCTTGAACAATTTTCAGAAGACTGTGTTTGTGAGAAACTAGCTAAACAAAGAAGACAAAGCGATGGGACACACCCTAGAATACTGAGGGAACTTAGGGACATTCTAGCAGCTCCACTGACCGATCTTTTCAATGCCTCGGAGTCGGGAATGGTGCCAAAGGACTGGAGAGAGGCATATGTGTTCCCTTCACACAAAAACGTTAAGTAAGTATGTGGGTGAAAACTACAGACCAGTTAGTTTAACTTCAATGGTGAGTAAATTATTGGAAATGCTGCTGAAAGAGAAAATAGTAAGGTTTCTGGAGTCCAGAGGATTACAGGATCCGAGGAAGCATGGATTCACCAGAGGCAGGTCTTGTCAGACAAATCTGATTGGTTTCTTTGACTGGGTGATCAAGGAGTTAGACCAAGGGAGAGCCCTAGATGTGGTGTATTTAGATTTCAGTAAAGCCTTTGACACCGATCCTCACAAGCAACTTATAAACAAATTGAGCACCCTAAGGATGGACGCTAAAGTTACTGCTTGAGTTAGAAATTGGTTGAGTGGGAAGTGACAAAGGGTATAGGTAAATGGAGTTCACACTGAGGAGGAGATTACCAGTGGTGTGCCCCAGGGATCTGTCCTTGGTCCAATTCTTTTTACTTCTTTGTTAGTGATATAGCGGAAAGGCTGTCGGTTAAGGTTTGCCTCTTTATTGCAGATTTTGGTATCATCAGCAGAGTAGACACCAAGGAAGGTGTAGATAACAAGAGGAGGGATCTAAATAAGCTTGAAGAATGGTCTAGAATTTGGCAGTTGAGATTTAATCTTAAAAAATGCAAGGTCATGCATTTGGGCTGCAGCAATCCAAGGGAGCAATATAGTATAGGGGGTGAAGTACTTTTGTCCACTAAAGAAGAGCAGGACCTAGGCGTGATTGTGTCTGATGATTTTAAAGTAGCTAAAGCTAGAAGGATGCTTGGGTGCATAGGGAGAGGAATGACCAGCAGAAGAAAGGTGGTGATAGTGCCTCTGTGTAAGTCTTTGGTGTGACCTCATTTGGAGTATTGTGTGCAATCCTGAAGACCACACCTTCAAAAAGATATAAACAGGCTGGAGTCAGTACGGAGGGTGGCTACTAAAATGGTTAGTGGTCTTCATTAAAAAGCATATGAGGACAGACTTAAGGATCTTAATATGTTCACCCTAGAGGAAAGGCGGAATAGAGGCGATATGATTGAGACCTTTAAAAACCTCTATGACATAAATGCACAGGAGAAGAGCCTCTTTTGATTGAAAATAAGCTCTGCTATGAGGGGACATGGGATGAGGGTGAAAGGGGATACATTTAAGAGTGATATGCGGAAATATTTCTTTACAGAAATTGTGTTGGATCCATGGAATAGTCTCCCAGTGGAGGTGGAAGAGAGACAGTATCTGAATTCAAAGAAGCATGGGACAAACACAGAGGATCTCTAACGGAAAAAGGGGACTGTTGTAGTGATTGATATGGAAGGACAGACTAGATAGGCCCTATGGTCTTTTTCTGTCATCATGTTTCTACTTTTCTAACAGAGGATTGGCGAAGGCCTTAGTGCGCTCTAGCAAGAACGCCAACACCCACTTGCAATCAAGAGTATGAAGTTTGGCTTCAGCCGGAGAGGAACAGGGTCTTGGAAAGAAAGTCTGTAGCGAGACAGATTGATTCAAGTGGAAGGAGGTGACGACCTTCGGCAAGAACCTATGATGTGTGCGAAGGACCACTTTGTTATAGTGAAAAGTGGCATAAGGCTCATAAGTTACCAAAGCCTGGTGTTCACGGACACTGCGAGCTGAGGTAACTGCTATGAGGAAGAGAAGCATCCATGTGACAAACCTTAATGGGGCTGACCCCATTGGTTCAAAAGGATTGCGCATAAGTTGTGTATGGACATTTAAAACCCACGGGGTGGAAGGTGGACGGAAAGGCGGCTTGAACATGAGAAGACCCCACATGAATCTGGCCACTAATGGGTGCACTGAGATAGGGCGGCTCTCTAGAGTATGGTGGGAGACCGCAATAGCGGATAAAGCACAGTTACTTACCTGTAACAGGTGATCTCAGGGAACAGCAGGAATTAGTCCTCACATATGGGTACGTCGGTACCGACGGAGCCCGAGCGGGAAAGCTCCCCAGCTTCCCAAAAGGAAAGCTTTTGGGACCTCCCACTGCGCATGCGCGCTGCCTTCCCGCCTTCCTGACCAACTCTCCTCAGTTCGAGTTTATAGCTGAGACAATAGAGAGAGGAAAGGAAGAGAGAGAGAGAGATACAACTCCTAGGGGAGGTGGGTGGGTTGTGAGGACTAATTCCTGCTGTTCCCAGAGATCACCTGTTACAGGTAAGTAACTGTGCTATCTCCAGGAACAAGCAGGAATAAGTCCTCACATATGGGGACTCCCTAGCTAAGATGCCCGGGAGATCCCCTAAAGGGTATGAGACCCTGAAAGGTTCTTCATCTTCCTATGGATCTCAGGCATCCATTCAGGGAAGGTGGGCTGGAGTTGTTCAAGAATGGAACAGGTGTCTGAGGACAGCCTGACCAAACAAGGCATCCCGGCGGGAGTCCTTGTCCAAACAGTAATGGGCTGTAAAGGTATGAACCGAGGCCCAGGTGGCTGCTCGACAGATCTGGTCAATGGACACAGAGTTTATATGAGCCATAGAGGTGGCCATGGCCCTCACGTTGTGAGCGGTGACATGGCCCTCCAGAGAAAGGTTCTTACTCTGGTAAGCAAAAGAGATACACTGAGCAATCCAATTGGAGAGTGTTCTTTTGGAGACTGGAAGTCCTAAATGAGAAGGATTAAAAGCAACAAAAAGCTGAGAAGACTTTCGATGTTGCTGTGTCCTGTGGAGGTAAAAGTCAAGAGCTCTTTTACAGTCTAGAGTATGAAGGTTCCTCTCTGCATTGGATGCATGAGGAGCTGGAAAAAAGACAGGTAAATAAACCTCTTGATTAAGATGAAAAGGTGAGACCACTTTAGGCATAAAGTGAGGATTTGTCCTAAGGACTACCTTATCATGATGGAACCTTGTGTAAGGTGGATTAGCCACTAAGGCCTGCAGTTCATTGATGCGGCGAGCTGAAGTGACTGCAATGAGGAAAATAACCTTCCAGGAAAGAAATTTCAAGGAGGTAGTGGGCTAAGGGTTCAAAAGGTGGCTTCATAAGCTGACCAAGAACCAAGTTTAAGTCCCATGCCACCGGAGGAGGTCGAATGGGAGGTTTAGTTAAAGTTAAGCCTCTCATGAATCTTGCAATAAGAGGATGAGAGGAAACAGGTTGTCCATTGATGGGCTTAAGTGATGCCGCAATAGCACTCAAATGGACTCTTACTGAATTCATTTTGAGTCCTGCATTGGAAAGATGCAGGAGATATTCCAAAAGAGAATTCAATGGGAGTGCCAGAGGGTTAAGACCCTTTTGAGCACACCAAATGGAAAATCTTTTCCATTTAAAAGCGTAAGAACGCCTAGTGGAAGGTTTCCTAGAGGCATGTAGGATATCCTTCACTTGCTGCGAAAGATTGAAGTGTTGAAGGTCTAAGCCTTCAGTAACCAAGCTCTGAGGTGAAGGGACTTGGGGTTTGGGTGCCACAAAGTCCCCTCCTCTTGAGACAGAAGGTCTGGAGCCGCTCCCAAGTCCAGGGAGGGGGCTTGGGAGAGATGCAGAAGTAGAGGGTACCACACTTGGCGTGGCCAGCGTGGAGCTATGAGGATCATGGACCCTTGATCCCTTTGAAGTTTGAACAGAGTCTTGGGAATCAAAGGAATGGGTGGAAAGGCATACAGGAAACCCTGACCCCAATGCAAGAGGAAGGCATCCTTGGTCTGAACTCCCTGACACGGAATTCTGGAACAGAACCGGGGAAGTTTGGCATTCCACGGACTTGCAAAGAGGTCTATGTCCGGGGTTCCCCATTTCTGGAAGATTCTGAGTACCTGATCCATGTGCAGGGACCATTCGTGTGGAAGCCGAACTCGACTGAGTCTGTCTGCCCAAGAGTTTTGGATTCCTGGAAGATATACTGCCAGGAGATGGATTTGATGCTCTCTGGCGAAGGCCCATAATCTTAGAGCTTCGTTGCAAAGCGACAGAGAGCCAGTCCCTCCTTGTTTGTTTATGTAAAACATGGCTACTTGATTGTCCGTGTGAATAAGGACTGTCATGTTGCTGAGGAGGGTATGAAAAACTTTGAGAGCTAGAAAGATTGCTCGAAGTTCCAAGTGGTTGATATGAAGGGTGGTCTCCTGTGGAGACCAAGTGCCCTGAGTGGAGAGATCTTGGAGATGAGCCCCCCAACCTGTTTGGGAGGCATCTGTTGTGAGGGTTACTTGGGGCAACAATGGTTGAAAGGGGGCCCCCAACAACAGATTTTGAGTGGATATCCACCATTGGAGAGACCAAAAGAGACGATTGGAGTTTGCTATTTGGTCTGAGAGAGCTCCTGATGCTTGAGTCCACTGGATGGATAAAGTCCATTGAGCTGCTCTCATATGTAGGCGAGCATAAGGCACCACATGCACTGTGGAGGCCATGTGGCCTAATAGTTGTAGATCTCTCTGGCAGTCAAGTGGCTTCTGGACTGAGTCTGAGAGGCTAAGTGCACTAGACGTTGGCAACGGGCCTGAGGTAGATAGGCCCTTGCGGTGGTGGTATCCAACCAGGCTCCTATGAATTCTAGGGATTGAGTAGGGGTGAGTTGGGACTTTGGCAGATTGATCACAAGTCCCAGATACTGTAGAATTCGCCTGGTGCGATCCAGGGAAGTCTGAGCCTCGGACTGAGACGGAGCTCGGATGAGCCAGTCGTCCAGGTATGGGAAGACAAAAATTCCCAGGGTGCGTAGGAATGCAGCTACTATTGCCATGCATTTGGTAAATACCCTTGGAGCAGAGGCTAGACCGAAGGGAAGTACTCTGTATTGGAAGTGTTTTCCCTGGAACAGAAACCGTAGGAATTTTCTGTGGGATGGATGGATGAGTATATGTGTGTACGCATCCTTGAGATCTAGAGAACAAAGCCAGTCCTGACTCTGTAGGTATGGAAGGAGAGTGCCTAGAGAAAGCATCTTGAATTTCTCCCTGTATAGAAAAATTTGTTCAATTCTCTGAGATCCAAAATGGGTCTGTACCCCCCTGTTTTCTTGGGAATGAGAAAATAAGGGGAGTAAAAACCTGACCCTTGTTGAGGAAGAGGAACCTCTTCTATTGCTTTTTGGGCGAGAAGAGTGGTCACCTCCTGACCCAACTTCTCACCATGGTATGGGGAGGAAGGTTGGAGAAATGTAGTTTTTAGCCCTCTCTGATGATAGAGAGGGTCCATTGCTCTGATGTGATTTTCTCCCATCTGGGAGCAAAATGAGTTAACCTTCCTGGAATGGTGAGAGGTTCTGGATGTTTTAGAGCCAGAAAGGTTAAGTTCTCTAGTTTTAAGTCAAAAACCCTGAGGGGGGGGGGGTTGGGACTGTTGGGCTGTAGCAGCCCCTGCAGGTTTTGCCCTGGCCTGTTTAGGCTGCTGATGCTTAGGAGCAAAGTGAGCTGCAGAAGATTGTTGGCCAGTATTTGTGGCAAATCTGGCCTTCTTGTAGAAAGGCTTTTTGAAAGATTTCTTCTTGACAGGGGTAGAGGTAGACTTAGAAAGTCTATCTAAAGCAGCATTTTCTGCATCCATTTGAGTGGCTTTGATTTGCCCTCCTTACCAAACAGATTCTCACCCGTACAGGGCAAATTTCCCAACCCATCCTGGACCCAGGGTTCAAGGTTAGAGGCCTGGAGCCAAGCAATTCTGCAAGCAGCTATGGCAATATACCTGAGGCTCTGCTAGCACCTTCAAAGGAGTCAAAGGCTGCTCTGTTGGAGAACTTTGAAATATCTTGGGTATGCTTAAGCAGAAGAAGGAACTCCTCCTTTCTATCCTCTGGGATAAAGGGGAGAAAATGGCGTATTTTTAATGCAATTTCCTTCAGAAACATGCCCATATAGAGGCTGTATGAGTTGATTCTGGCAATAAGCATACTTGCTTGGAAGATTTTTCTTCCAAAAGTATCCAGTCCTACATTCTCTTCCTGGGGGAGTAGAAGAGTGTCTTTTAGTACTCTTGATCCTTTTCATAGCTGACTGCACCACAATGGAGTGGTGCGGGAGCTGAGTTTTTTGAAACCCAGGAGAAGGGGGGACACGATACATGGTGTCCAGACGACGAGAATGTGGAGATAGGGTAAGAGGAGTCTCCCATAAGTCCATCATGTGATCTTGAAGAATTTCATGGATGGGCAGGGTGACTGCCTCTTTGGGAACCTTAGAGCATCCTAAAATGTCTAACTTTTTTGCTCTAGGTTCTTTTTCAGAGAATACAGAAATAGAAAGACCTTTAGCTACTTCAATGATGAAGTCTTGAAAGGATAAATCCTCTGGAGGAGACATTCTCCTCTTTGGAGAAGAGGGCTCCTCAGGTAGAGTAAGGGATACTTCAGCAGAGTCATCTGATGAATCAGGATCATCAGAAGACTCAAAGTATCGTCTGTTTGCTTCCAGGGATCGATAAGCGTATCGACCGGCATCGACATCGGGGGTACCCGGAACCGGATCGGTATCGGGAAAAACCCCGGAACCGGGAACCGGAATCGGTATCCTGGTCGATGTGGAAGGCATGTGTACCGGTATCGGTTGTGGTACCGGAACCGGAGTCGGTACCGCAGGGTGCGGTACCGAGGGCGTCGCAGCCTTAATAAAAGCCAGAATGGCCTGCTGCATGGATTGAACTGTATGATCCATGGACGCCACGACTGTCTGGATGTCGGTACCGGATGATTGAGCCGGTACCCCAGAACAGTCTAACAGGTGATCGGTCGAGGCCGTGCCATCGATGTCAACCTGTAACCCCATAGGAGCTTTGGAAGCCGAAGCTTCCCGCCGGGGTTGTTTGGCTGGGGCAGGGTCCTCAGGGTCAAGCCCAGGGGTATCTCGATACTTAGAGGGAGATTTGCCCTTTGAGGACCTGCCAGAGGAATGTTTGGTTACCTGAGATCCATCAGGAGAGGAAGACCTGGAAGATGTCGATGCTGGAGTATCTGTAGAAAATAGCATGTGAAACTTGGCTGCCCGGTTCTGTAAGCCACATTTAGACATCAAAGAACAGGATGGGCAATCCGGAATGGAATGGTCAGGCCCCAAGCATTTAAGACACCATTCATGGGTGTCTGTGACTGAAATAGTACCGCTGCACTTGGTGCATTTTTTAAACCCAGAGGCTTGTTTCTCCATGAGGGAGAATTAGTGAAGGCCTAAAGGCCTCACAGAACTAACACACCAAGTGAGGAAAAAAAAAGACGATTTTTTTTTTTTTTTTTAAATAAAGGAAAAAAGACCGGCGGTACCGGTCTGGATTCGGGGAAGGCAGACACGTGGCCAAAGAAATAAATTAAAATAACAACTTCTTCAGCGATGACAGGAACACGACCTGCTGGCTCCGCGGAAAAAGAAGAACTGAGGAGAGTTGGTCAGGAAGGCGGGAAGGCAGCGCGCATGCGCAGTGGGAGGCCCCAAAAGCTTTCCTTCTGGGAAGCTGGGGAGCTTTCCCGCTCGGGCTCCGTCGGTACCGACGTACCCATATGTGAGGACTTATTCCTGCTTGTTCCTGGAGATATGCACTTTCACGGAACTGGTCTTGTGACCAGTAGTAGACAAATGTAGTACGTACTGAAATAAGTCCGGGATGGGACATGTGAAAGGATCCAGTGTTTTAAGAGAACACCAGATGGAGAACCTGCATCATTTAAAAGCATAAGAGCGTCTGGTTGAATCCTTTCTAGATGATAAAAGGACATGCAACACGACCTCTTGGAGATTTAAGTGTGAAAGGACAAAGCGCTCAGCTTCCAGGCCATCAAGCGGAGTGGCTTGAAGTTGAGGTGCAAAAGGTTCCCTTGCTCCTGAGAGAGAAGTGTCGGTGAATAACCGAGCTGGAGGGGAGGTGCTAGAGCAAGATGAAGAAGCAGAGGAAACCACGGTTGTCTGGGTCAGAAGTGGGCAATGAGAATCATTTGTTCACGTTCAGCCTGGAGTTTGAAGTGTGTCTTTGCTATGAGTGGAAATGGAGGGAAAGCATAAAGGAGTTCACGACCCCAGTGAATGAGGAAGGCATCTTACGATTCCCTGTAGGAGGAGGGACTCCTCAAGCAGAACCAAGGTTGTTGGGCATTGAGGGGAGACACAAAGACGTCTAATTAATGGAATCCCCCAAACTGGAACAACGTTAGGTTACTTGAGTGTCCAGCATCCACTTGTGTGGATGTAGAATCCAGCTTAGCCCGTCTGCCAATTGATTCTGTTCTCCCAGAAGGTGGACCGCGTGAAAGTGAATACCTTGGGAAATTGCCCAGTTCCACAGTCAAATGGCCTCCTTGCACAGGGCTTGAGAGCCTGTCCCCCCCTTGTTTGTTTATGTAAAACATTGTCACCTGATTGTCGGTCTGCACAAGGAGAGAATGCTCCTTGAGTTGGGGTGAGAAGGCACTGATGCCATCGAAGACCATTCTGAGCTCCAGAAGATTAATCTGGGGCCTTTTCTCCTGAGCAGACCAAAGGCCCTGAATTGTGAGATCATTGAGATGGGGTCCCTAGCCTAGTTTTGATGCATTGGTGGTTAGGAGAGACTGCGGTGCCGACTTCTGAAAAGATGACCCTTCGACTAGATTCTGTGGTGTGACCCACCACTGAAGGTCTGCCTTCATCGGTAAAGTGATGCTGACCAGGACAGAGAGATGACCTGTGGAATGCTTCCACTGGCGTGAAAGTCCCCACTGTGAAATACTCATGTGGAAACGAGTATAGGGTACGACATGGACTATGGAAGCCATCTGGCCTAAGAGGTGCAAAAATGTTCTGGCAGGAACTGATGTTTGTTGTTGCAACTGTGTGGCTAAGGTAATTAGATGGAGACATCTGTCGTCTGGGAGGAAGAGACTGCTCTTTATCATGTCTAAACGAGCTCCTATGAACTTAAGGTTCTGGATTGGGCAGAGATGTGATTTCATATAGTTTTTCACAAACCCTGAAGGACATAAATGGTTTGATTTAGGGCAGATGCAACTGCTAAAGCGGAGTCTGCCCTTAGTAGCCAGTCATCTAAGTAGGGGAACAGAAAGAACTCCAAGGTTCATAGGCAGGCCACCACAACAGCTAAGCACTTGTGAATATCCTGGGTGCTGAGGTGAGTCCGTACTGATAGTGGTTGCCTTGAAAAACAAAACTGAGGAACCTTCTGTAGTGTGGATGAATGTGTGCAGGCATTCTTTACATCCAGAGAGAATAGCCAATCAATTTGTTTGAGGTATAGCAGGAGGGTGCCTAAAGAAATCATCTTGAATTTTTCTTTGCTGAGAAATTTGTTGAGATTTCGGAATAAGGAAATATCTGGAGTAGAATTCCCTGGCCTTGTTGGGCAGAGGGGTACCTCCTTGATGGCTTCTTGTTCTAGTAGGAAGAGGATCTCCTGATGGAGCAAGGAGGAGTTGTCCCACCAAGTGAGTGGGAGTACGAGTCTGGAACTTTTATTCGTAGGCCCTGACTAAATGTAGAGTCCAGGGCTTGGAAGTGATACTAATCTAGTGGTGCGCAAAATGCACTAGCCTCCCTGGGATCCTGGATGTAAGGAGGGAGAATGATAATAGAATTAGCCATGCTCTTTTTGAGAGTCAAAAACTCTGAGGCTGTTGAGTAGATGGGGTAGGCTGTGATTTGGAGACCTTGGGTTTCTCCTTATCTGCTTTTGGCCTGGTTGTCCCTGCTATTATTGTGGGGCAGTATAACCAGCATAGGCCTGATATGGAGGGTAAAATTTCTTCTTCTTAGGGAAGAATGGCTCTTTGGTGGTAGACTTCTTTTTAGAAGGGTCTGCAGTTTTCCTTGACAGCCTCGTCATAGTGAGGTTATCCATTTCAATCTCTCCGGCCTTTTCCCTCCACCTCTGACCAAAGAGGTTTTCACCATTACAGAGCATGTTAATTAATTTATCCTGGGCCCACTGTTTCAGGTCAGAAGCCTGGAGCCATGCTCTTCTTCTGGCACCTAAGCAAGAAGCAGCAGATCTGCTGTTAGCCTCAAAAGCATCAAATGCAGCCCTCGTTAAGAATTTCTATGTATTCTGGGCATGGATAACCATGACCTGATGAGCTGCCTGTGTGTCAGGGAAGGTGAATTCTGATAAATCCCTCAACACATCTTTGAGAAACATACCCATGTATAGTATATGTATGAGTCAATTCTTGAGGATAGCATGGTAGCCTGGAATACTTTTCTCCCAAACGCATCTAGAGTCCTCGCCTCCCTGCCAGGAGGCACTGAGAAGAGATTCTTTTGACTTTTGACCCTCTCATGACCGAATCCACAACCATGGAATGATGGGGAAGTTGTGATTTTTGGAAGCCTGGAGAAGGAGGAACCCTATGTAGGGTATCAAGTCCCTTGCATACTGCCTCCCACATTTGAATCATCAAGTTCTTTAAAATGTTGTACACCAGGAGGGTGGCCATCTCCTTCGGTGCCGAAAGATACTGGAGTAAATCAAGTTCCTCAGCTCTTGGTTCCATTTCTGTTGCCACCAAAACATTGAGAGCTGCCGCCATATCTTTAATGAAATCTTGGAATGACATGTCCTCGGGTGGGAAACGTCAACATTCATAAGGAGGTGATGGATCCGACGGTACATCCCTGGGTGTATTGGACTCAATAGATTCCACAGATGCCTCCTCAGAACCGGAGTCTAGAAAGAAATCAAAATATTCTCTATGAGATGTTAAATACTTTCTATGTTTCGATACTCGTCGTTTGGATGTCAAGGATATCGGCCCAGTGGAACCAAGGGTCTCGGTGTCGGATGCTCTGAGCTATGTGAAGCAGGGGGGATGCCAGCGGTAGAGAGCCTATGGCTGTGGTCACCGATGGTATCAGTGGAACTGGTACTGGTGTTGGCTGCAGAGCCCCCAATGCTATAGCAATGACACGGTCATCCAATGATGGTACCGGAGGAGAGGCTCCAGACACAGAAGTGTGGGCGACAACTCCCGATGCCGGTATTGGGGGCATCCCCAAACCCCTGCAGGGCTTTGGAAGGTGATATCTCCTGCTGGGGTTGTTTAGCTGGACGATCTGCATCGGAATGTGAAGAGCGGCGATGCAGATGCCGACGCTTTGTGTTGGAAGCCGAAGCAGACCTGGAAGTCGAAGACCTCGATGCCGGCGCCTTCTTCTTAAGCACTGGTGACGCCGAACGATGCTTTTCCTTTGCCGGTGAGAATTTAGAGGCATGGGAAGATTCTGACGGAGTCGATGTCCCCAAGGAGTGCACCAAAGGAGCTGAGTCTGTAGGAAACAGCTTAGCCTTCTGTTTGTCCCGGTTCTTCCAACCTCTGGAAGTCATGTGACAACAGGAGAGGCAGTAATCAACGTCATGGTCTGGGCCTAGAAGCACCAAGAATGCTCATCAGGGATAGAAACTGTACTGGAACACTTAGAGCATTTCTTGAACCCACTTCGGGGTTTCTCCATTTTTTAAAATAATATGGTGGCAAAATCGAATTGGGCAACGGTGCCTGAAGAGGCCGAAGGTCTCAATTTGGAGAAATAGTGAAAAAAAAAAAGAAAATTAGGTAAAAATAAGAAAATAAGGAAAACTGGAATCGACAGGGTGCTGATTCGGTTGACGGGAAGGCAACCGGAGCACTTAGACAGTACTTTTGAAGAAATCCCGATGACTCCACGGAAAAAAGATGACGGAGAAGATCAGCCACGCATGTGTAGAGTAACACCCCCAAAGGCATTCCTACTATATGCTGGGGAGTGTTCCCGCACTGGGCTCTGTCAGTGCCGACGTCACTCATATGTGAAGATGGACTTCCTGCTTGCTCCTGGAGATATATGCAAAGAACCATATAGTTATAAAAGCTTAGGGTATTATATATAGTCCACAAGTTTACTGAAAATTAAGCTGGAATCCCAAAAATGGAAGGATAAAATTGCCAGGCCCAAATATTTAATTTTCTTCTGCAGTCTGGTAAGCTTTACCTACAAAAAATCTATTACAGAAGACACTATAAAACATACCCAGGCTCATTAAGACTGCAGTCATCTACATGAGTATACAAAGTGGTCCAGTTCTGCCCATCCTTGGACACCTGGAAAACCCAGTTTCTGAGAGCAGATCTTCCATAACCTCGAGCATGACGCAATGTGTAAGCTGATGGGATGACCCAAAGCCCAAGATCTATAGCAAACCAGGCATTCTTGTCATCATTTGTGTGACAATTCAGAGCTGAGCTGTCTCGGCTAAGAATATCCTCCAAACGACCATATGGTAGGTTTCTCCCTTCTGAAGAAGTCACTACTACTAGTCCATAGGCTGCTGGATTTACCCATTCATATGCCGTTCTGAAATAAAAACAAAAATGCAGTAATCATATTACCTTGAAATAAATATGAAACTGAATGTGGGAATATTCCTTAAGCCACTTAAAACAAATCACCATAAAGTTGCAAATAATCAAACATAACATCAATATAATGCAACAGAAAAAATTCACTAACATCAATTGTATATATAATACTTTATAGTAATATAGTAACATAGTAAATGATGGTAGATAAAGACCAGTATGGTCCATAGAGTCTGTCCAGCAATATGGCAGGAGTAGGTGCACACCTTCCCATGTCTTTTAGGGAGTAGGTGCACCCCTACCCATGTCTTTGTTTAGGGATGCACCCACCAGGAGCAGGTGCACCCCTCACTATGTCTTCACCCCTCTCCATATCTTTGTTTAGGGGTGAACCCACTGCTCCTCCCCCCATCGCTCCATGTAGGACACCCCTATTTGTTGAGAAATTAGATGGTTCAGTTTATTTTGATTTAATCTTGTTGCTGTAAAGTGATCCACTGTGTCTGTCCCAGGTCACTTTGAATTCCGTCACTGTGTTTGCCCCCACCACCTTTACCATTTTGGTGGCTATTCTCCGTACCTTTTCTAATAATGCTATATCCTTTTTAAGATATGTTGACCAGAACTGCACACAATATTGAAGGTGTGGTCACACCATGGAACGATACAGAGGCATCATAATATCCTTTCTTTTATTTTCCATTCCTTTCCTTATGATACCTAGCATTCTATTTGCTCTCTCAGCCGCCGCTGCACACTGGGCAGAGGGTTTTAACATGTTATCCACGATGACGCCTAAATCTTTTTCCTGGGTGGTGGTTCCCAATGTGGAACCTTGCATCATGTACCATAGTTTGGGTATTTCTTTCCTAGGTGCATAACTTTGCACTTGTCCACATTAAATTTCATCTGCCATTTGGATGCCCAGTCTTTCAATTTATCAAGATCCTCTTGCAATTTTCAACAAGCGTCTTGGGTTTTAACAACTTTAAGTAGTTTGGTGTCATGTGCAAATTTGATAATCTCACTCGTTATTCTCTTTTCAAGGTCATTTATGAATATGTCAAAAAGCAGCGAACCCAGCACAGATCCCTGGGGTTCTCCACTATTCACCTTTTTCCACTGGGAAAATTGGCCATTTAGACCTACCCTCTGCTTTCTATCTTTTAAACAATTCCTGATCCACAATAGTACACTGCCTTCTATCCCATGACTTTTTAGTTTTGCCAAAAGTCTCTGATGAGGGTCCTTGTCAAAGGCTTTCTGAAAGTCCAGATACACTTTATCAAGCGACTCACCTTTGTCTATCTGAAAAATAACATAACAGATTAGTAAAACAAGATCTTCCTTGTCTAAAGCCATGTTTATGTTTATTTGAATTTGATATACCGCTCAGACCAAAAGGTATTAGAGCGGTTTACAATACTATATCATTTAGGGAAATAAGAAAAGAACGCCATTTATATGATAGGACAGAGTAGAGGACAGAGACAGTCAAACAGATAAGAGGAAGAGAAGGACACGGAACAGCAAGCTACCATGATATAAATGCAGGACATCAATATAGACCATGTTGGCTATCTCCCATTAAGCCATGACTATCAACATGTTGAATAA